>CM050450.1:127603909-128997409 GCA_027563935.2 Costus lasius | reverse complement strand
AAGGACTATACAGGTCTCCGTGCATAGATCGAAATTTTTCGCGAGGTTGATGTCACCCGATCCGAGGGGATAAATTATGCTTAATTTTCTAACATGCATCAGGTTACATGGAAAGCGCCTAAAAATAGATAAATCAAGATCAACACCTTAGGATATTTCTTTCAAAAGGCGAAGGAATCACATGTTTGATATGGAATACTCAAGGAGACTGCCTAAAAGCGATAGTGGTTTGCATTCAAGCACCTTCTATTATGTATGTGAAGATATTGGGCATTAAGAATGCTTTGTAACACTTATACGCCAATCATCGTTGAAAAATACTGTGCAAATGGCGTCAAGTTAGGCCTGGTAAAAATTGATCCGACCCAACTTGACACAAAGTTAGGCGGGTTCAGATTGGGTATAATTGTGTTCGAGGTCCGAAATTAAACGGGTCATGTCATGTTGTAATCAAGTTTACGTGCTTAACCCGATTATATTATATAATTATATATTATAATATATAAATATATGTACATATATTTATATATCATTTTCAGGTCGAGTTGTGTCGTGTCGAGTTAATCGGGTTAATATTTTTATATTTATATAATTATACATTTTTTATTAATATTTATTTAGATTATTTAATATTAAACGGGTTAATTGGGTCGTGTCGGGTTGACCCGAATATATATGGGTCGTGTTTGGGTTAGATCATTTGACCCAATTAATTAAACGAGTCGTGTTCGGGTTAAACTAATCGGATCACGGGTCACAGCAGACCCGACCCAAACACGACCCACCGACCTATTTTACCATGTCTACGTCGAGTAATATCTTATTGAAAATAGTAAAAAATATCATATACTATATAATATTTAGTTATCTTGCTATATTAACTTGAATTCAGGCATTTAAAGTAGCTATATTAACTTAAATTTAAGCATTTAAAATTAGATCATTGACAATCAACCCATTAACTTGCACCAATTAAAAAAAACATTTTGTATAATCAACTTGCTACCATGACAATAAGAATTTGCCCTTTATGATGTACTTAAAAATGAAAATTACATTTAATCTAGTAGCATTTTGCATCTAGATTTATTAAATTTTTATTTTTTTTATTTTTTTCGTCCAAGAAAACACACCATTAACTTTTTCTTTTTTACATGGGATTAAAAACACATAATGTTTATCTTGGTTCTCAAGTGCTTATAATAGCTCGAACCTTTCAATCATTCACAAACTCCTTGTATGATTGAAGCACTACTTGTCATTAGAGCCAATACTTTCTCCACCATCATTATTGCAACAAAATCTTAGATCTTCTAAAAATCGCTTATATGCGCATAAACTTAACTAATATTAGGTTGTACTCCTTTTTTTTCCACACTATTATCATTATGTCAACTCCGTTACATAGACCATTTTGTATGTCATTATATATAATATAAGATGATATTTATAGTATGTTATAATAAATAACGTATCCTCTAAATGATTAGAGCAAGAGTTCATTAATTTCTTTGACTAAGATGAGTGCAAGGCTTCTTTTGTTATTGATTGTATCTTTGATTTAGATGTTACATTTAGTTGTATTGTATGAATTTAAAATTTGCGTATCATCTCTTTATGTTTAATTTTGTAGAAAATTATGAAATGAGTTTAATATTTAGTTAAGAGACATTGGCAGTGGTAATTTAAATCAACATATCATAAATAAATCGTGTCAATATATCTCGTAATTTAAGCATCTATGACCTACTCATAATTACACTTAATTTGAATCTAATTAATTTTGTGTCTGATTAGGTTGACCAGTGGGTCAATTTTTGGTCGCTCCAAAGATACGAGAAAAAATGCAGCTTAGTGAAATATGCTTCGGCCATGTGAGATGGAGATTATAATAGGAGTACATCTATCAAAATGGCCTAATTAGGAAAAAAATTAGGTTATTTGTTGTGTTTTTTTAATAAAAAATTCAGAAAAAAAAATTAAAAAAAATTGAATTTAGTAATATTTTTCATCAGATTCAATATGTTTTTTATTTTTTCTTTCAATTTTTTTGTCCAATAAAATACATATAAAATAATAGCTACTTGCAAGTAAAGGAAGCCATCCGGTAAAAGATATTTACTTTGTGTTTTTTTGAAAAAAATAAATAAAAAAAAAAATTAAATTTAGACGTAAAGTATTATTAGATTTAATATATTTTTTATTTTTTTCTCTAAATTTTTTTTTCAATAAAACACATTAAGTTTAGAAACTTTGAAGGAAGCATTTTTATAGTGATGTGCTTAGATAATAAAATATTTGTAAAAATTAATTACTTGTGACGTGGCTCACTGTATTATTATTTATGCACTCATTGGAAGGTTGATGGGAATAAATTATATATTTGAAAAATATAAAAGAATTTAAATTTAAATATATAATAAATAGCACAACATTTTGCAAACATAATATTGCAAAGAAGATGGAGAGAAAAGAGGAAACAGCGAAGCGGGCGAGAGAGAATGACGGAGCGATGGAGCCGCGCATGCGGCGAAATATTTCGAAAGAAGAATATGGAGAGAAAAGAGGCCGAAAGGCGGAAGAAACGAATCTCAGATGAGGTTTTCGCCTCTGCTGGCCGAGGAAGAATTGGGTTATCGCGACGGGTAAACCCACCCCTCCATCTCCATCTTCGTACCTCATCAGGGGGAGAATGCGCGCATTTTGATGGGTTGCGATGCAAGATTTGATTCAGGCTCCGCAGTTGCTGCCTCTTCTGATATTTCTAAGCTTTTGCAGCTTGTTGCTATAACATACCGGTTGGATATATTGTTGATTGAGGATCGAATTTAAATTTCTAGGGTTTTCCCAACTTCTTATCAAGTAATATATATGTCTGAAGGAGTTTCTCATGTTTCAAGCTTGGATCATTTACTTAGGTGATATGTTCTGACTATATTCCTTGATCTCCACATGTCCTACTGCTTTCTGTTTCAGCATTGCATGCTGTAACTCCTGGCTTATAG
This sequence comes from Costus lasius, assembly GCA_027563935.2. Classification (NCBI taxonomy): domain Eukaryota; kingdom Viridiplantae; phylum Streptophyta; class Magnoliopsida; order Zingiberales; family Costaceae; genus Costus; species Costus lasius. The sequence continues at coordinate 128,994,404 of CM050450.1, read as the reverse complement.
GAGATTTATAAACTAAGAGGATCTCCGTAGCTCTAATTAGGCACATGGACCTCATCTGTAGGTATGGATTTCACAAACTTATAACTTGAAATTTTATATCTTAATCTATTTGCTTGTTACTTTTTGGTATTGCTGCAGGTTGGCGCTGTTTGCGCTCTTAGACTATTATGTTCTATGATTTGTATCATTCTGCTGTACCTGCTGGAAGATAAAGCACTTGGCATTGGCTGTTTTGATTTATTTCCTGGTTCAGTTGGAATACAAGCCTGTAGCAGATGGCCTCTTCTAATAGCAGTGAGAATGCGATGCAAAGCCAAACTTCTTACAGCGGGGAAGGGGACACCAATCTATGGAATGCCAGGGCTTATGAAAACCCTGACAAACAAGCAAATAAATTTCCTAATTCTGATGTTAGTAAGGCCTCCTTTTAGTTTAGCATTGCTTATTGTTTCTTTATGCAATCTCAACATTAGATTTGTCTATGCCATGGTTTGTGTTTGTTTTAATATTTTTTCCAATATTGATTTCAATTGTTTGTTAGCTTTGTTTGAGATGGATGATAGCATTTCCGAAGCATGCTTGGGCTGACATATTATTGATTGCAGTACATGATTGGCAAGATAATTAGTTCCAAACACAGCTTGACTTTTTTCTTAGCTTTACGCATGTGAACAATGTGAGTTGGGAGTGAGAAAATAGGGCAATTGTGTTTGAATTTAAGGAAAAAAAGATGAGAAACAAAAAGAAGAGCCTAAACATGAGGAATTGTAATGAAACTTGGCCTAAACATGAACAAGTATGAGCATTTTGCAAAACAACTAACATGAACATGATGTGTACAGTGTACACTAATATGCACCAAACAAAAAGAAAAGTCTACAGAGGCATTTAGGATATGTGGAGCAGTAGATGGTCTTATTTAGAGATTGCGGTTAGAGGACTACACCAATTAGAGTTTGTTGATGTAGGTGTGGAATTTACACCATTTTTCTAGAAAATATAGAGGGCATCACTTAGTATGTTATTGAGCAGGGGTAGAAGAAAATAAGGGAAAGAGGAGGTCAAGAGACAAAGAAGCGAGATAGAGGAAGAAAAGAAAGGAGAGGAGATTAGAAGCAAAATAGTAAACTCAAATGATGTAAGGTTTCCCTTTGCTTGGCCTATCTTTTGGAATCCAAGATTAAGGGTCTAATATTTGGGTATTGAAGACAAGATTGATAGATATACCTAAAAGAGAGTTTATTCAAGTGGACCTTTAGGGCCAAACACCCTTGCAGCACACCATCAGTCATAAAATTTGGGCAAAACTTAACAAAAAAGTAAAGAACTAAAATTTAAATATACCCTTATGGATGATTGTAGGATTCTCATTTTTTAGCTCATGAAGATACATTTTTTATAATCTTCTTCCTTTCTTCTATTCTTTATTTTTCTCCGTCCAATTTCATCTTTACTTTTTGTTGGATAATTTCAACTAGAATAATGGTTGTTCATTCAAAAGGACATGATGTCACTAGTTAATAGATGAAGTACACATGTTCCAATTTTGGTCATATAATGTGCTAGTTTCTTACAATCTATATTTGGTATGATATGCAAGCATGATTTTCAACTCCTGATTACATCATATGTACATGCTTGGTTGTCCATTATTTCTTTTCTTTACAGGCAAGTTACTTTCAATAAGATATGGACACTAAATTGTAGATGTTATCGTTGTAGGTTTTGAAGAGTGGACATCTTTTCATTTCATCTAAAGGTATTCTATTATGTCGTTGCCAAAATCTAGTCATTTTCATTTATTCACAATGGAACCGTTGACATAACAAAGCTTATTTCTTCTTTGCTATACTTAGTGCTAAAGCAGTTCATAGTTCACACTTTACACTTCATAAACAAAGTGGATCATTACCTTTTCATTCGGGTAAAAAACAGGCTTATCTACTCATCATTTTCTTACTTATCCACTAGATTGAAAACTTAAATGATTTCTTCCATATCTAGTTGCAAACATGGTTTGAAGAACCAGTCAGATACTGGCCAGCTCATTCGGTTTATACCGGTCTAGTGGAAGACCGGTCCTGGACTAGGCTAAAATCGCCAGTTTCAGCTTGAATGAGTGAAAACAGGCTGGGTTTTCCCCAAACCGTCACAGTAAAAAAACACCACTGTACATGAGTGATTGAATTGTTATTGTGCTATCACACGTGCATAGTGTTTGTGATTGCACAGTGTTTGTTACTATGTACGCATGATTGCACAGTAAACACTTTAATAATACTATTGATGGACCGTCGGTGGCAAATTAACTATATAATTAATTAGTAATTAATTATACTTTCGAAGATCCAATAACATTTGATCTCTGATACAAAATAGATTGTAGTAATTTTTTTTTAAAATAATTTTTTTCTAAATCAAGTGTCTAATGTAAATTTTTAAAATTATATTCAGCTGAATGATGGTTATAATTTGGTGTGAAGGCACTAAATTTACGAAATATAGCAATTTGCATCATGCTACGATGTCTCTTCAAGTGGATGTGAACACAACTGGTCAACATTTTATTTGATACATACAAAGATCCACAATCATTTATCATATCGTCGCCTTGAAAAATAGTATACGTCCACTACAATATGCAACTCAGACTACAAATTTTACAAAAAAAAGAAGTCATATATAGTGGACCCTTTTGATAAAATATTTATTCCAGATGACAGGGACCCCATGATGGAATGATGCTTAACTCAAGATAATCAAAATATAACCCTTGATGAACCTGGTGATCAACCTTGCCCTTCTTAATATATTTTTGAGTTATTGCAAATGAAGTGGACAATAAATCTGCTCAGACGGGCCCAATTGATATAGAAGATGAAGGTGATGATTGGTGTATGGAGGGGATAGGTCTACGTTCACACAGATCACAACCACAATGACAATCTTTTCAATCATAGTCTAGTGCATCTAGAAGGAAGACAGTAACGAAGAAGGCTGTAACTGCAACGCTTCAAAAATACCTCTAAAAAGGCAAAGACATTGTTGACATGTTATTTGCTATTAATGAGATGATGAGTGATAACAAATTAGAAGAGAGTCAAAGGATTGTGGATAACAATGCGAGTACATATGATGGTGGTGGTGACTTAAGTTATGTGCTAGCTACATAACAAGAAGTAGAGCCTTGAACGATTGAGGCAGGTTACACTCATGCAACTCAAGATGATGACCATGACTCAACCGTTACAATATTAAAGACAAGGTAAAGGCTCAACTCCAAGTAAGCAACGAGACCAAGTCGTAGAAGACTATGACAAGATGAGGTCCATGCTACCTTATGAGATAGAGAGTGGATCTTCATGGTCACAATTAAACTATAGATATAGATCTGACTAATCTAATATGAATCCATATCCGATGCCAGTTTCTGTTCTAGTCCAGTTGCAGTGGTTCATACCACTCAAGCACAACTCAATTAAGTAAGTTTGCTAAATCTGTGGAACTCAACGTATCAATATCACATGTGCCGGGAAAAATTTCAAATGTGAGCATTACTAAAATATGGGTGGGTCTACATCGTGTGGTAGTAATTGACTATATGGATCCATATGAGTCTCGTCACTCATTTTGGATAAAAGCTTGTAGCGGTATATTTTCTACATTGTATATATAATTTTATATTTGTAATTTGTATGTTTGTCCTTTGTACCGATTGTTATATTTTAAATCTTAATTAAAATATGTTTTATATATAAATATTAATTTTTTTAATAAAAAACTGGTTTTAACATATACGTATTGGTAGCTGCTACATACCAGTCCGACGATCAACTGGATCGGTACTTCAAACCATGCTTGTAAACATGGGGGAATATTTCTGCAGTTCATATTTCATAAACATAGTGGATTGTTATTTTCCCTTCTAGAAAAAAGAGTAGTCTTATTTATTTATTGTTTGCTTACTTCTCTACTAGATCGAAGATTTAATTGCAAATCTCCTCCGTATCTATAGTTAAATAAGCATAGGTTGTAGAAATAATCATATCAGTATTGGATAGTGAAAACATCACAATAACAATTATATCAGTCCTATGACATTGGTATTATCACAATCTGTAAAATAATTTTAAATTATATAAAACTAATTTTTAGTATAACTCATAAGTTAAATATTACATTGATATTTTTATAATGTATCATTCCATTTTATGCTTATATTTGTATTACATTTGCAAATATTTGTATTTTGTTATGGATTATCTTTTAATTATTTATATTTTATATTTTACCTATTGTTTGTTAGTCAATTATATCTTAATAAGGATCATATATTGCATGCTACTCTTGCACATAATATAAAAGACTGGTCCATATTGCCTGAAATGAGCATTGGTTTGGAATGAGCACTGGTTTGACCTTGTACTGATATTATCACAAGGGTCGGTACTATATATATTATATTTAGTAGTATTGTACTTGGGCATCAATATAGATTAATATATTTAAAGCCACTTGCCTATTCTAACTTTAATTATTGTATATTATGTTGAAGAAAAGAGAGGAGAATGATAGATAGAAATGTTGGATAAAATTCTGCACTTCAGTTTCTGCTCAATACTTTCTTGTTCATGTCTTACATGTTTGCCAAGGATCACATACAAGGCTGAGAGCATGATAATAATTGAGGGCATTAATGATCTAGCCATATAGGGGCTAAATAATGCATTCACTGCCTAAAAAAAAAAAATAACAATGCATTAACTTATCCTAGTATCTATAATAGAATCTAACAATTTCCAATGGTGCCTGTTTTGACTGTTGACTTTTTACCAATAGTTGACTTTAACTGATTGTGAGTAATCTCTTACAATTCCCCTCTTAGTTTGTTAGTCTGAGTTATTCTTCGTACTACTCAAACTTTTCTACCGAGATGGCTTTGGTAAGCATATCTACTGGTTGTTCAAGAGTATTCAGATACTTCATTTGAACTTCTCCCTTTTGAACCAAATCTCTAATGAAGTGAAGTTTCAATTCAATGTGCTTGGATGGGTTCTTTGCCATTGCTGACATTATCACAATAAATCACTATAGGTCCTTGCTTTTGTCCTATGTCTTCAAGGATCCTTAGTCAAACAGCTTCACATGCAGCTTTAGTATTTGCTGAATATTGAGCTTCACATGCAGTTTCAGTAGTTGTTGAATATTCAGCTTAGATGTTTTTGTATAAATAATTCTATGTTCTTTGCCTTGAAAGTTGAATTAGATATCCTTTCTAATCAGCTGACCAACACTTAACAAATTATGAGAAAGATTAGGTGCTTGTAAAACATAATGAATGTACCTTCACTGGCCAGCTTTGGTGTTTAATAACACCCGTTTCTTGAAACTTTTTAGCTTTTCCATCTCCAAGAATGACTTAGTTGTTGATATTTTTCAAGCTCCACAAATAACTCCTTATTTTCAGTTATATGATTGCTGCAATTACTATCCTTAACTCCACATATATCACAAAACCAAATCTTATCTTTTTTTTGTTGTATTAAGAGCAATGATTAAAGTTTAAGTCCGGTACGAACCGGTTCGGCGGGCAGCCGGTTCCGGCACAAGCTTCGGAGCGTGGCTCCGAGCAGAATGGCAGCGGCGACAGTGGGCAGTGGCGGACGGCTGCTGGAAGCTTCAATCAACTTCCGGCTGGCAGTTGCCAGCCGCTTTCAGCCGTTTCAATCGAAGCTTCCGCTGCTACCAGCTACGCTTCCAACCTACTGCCGCCGCCTCCAGCCTGCTGCCGCCACTGTCGCTTGCTACCGCCACTGTCGCTTGTTGCCACCACTTTCGCATGCTACTGTCTGGTACAGGAAGTATGGTACCGGTCCGACAGCTCACAGGACCGAGCTGCCGGAATGGATTTTTGAACCTTGATTCAGACATGTAAAAAATAACTGTCCTTCTTCACTTTCTTTTGTAAAGTTGGCCTCTTAGCTTTTCACTTTTTGATGCCAACAATTTTTTGAGAATGGTTGGGAATTTTCCATTATTTGCATTTTTGATTATAATCTTTTGATGCATTATTTGTTTTCTTCTAAATGATGCAATAATTGCTGGAATTATGATGCCGTTGAGATTGAAAACGTCTTCCACGGCCTCTTCCTCTACTATCTACTTTCCTAAGCTGTCCCTCATATATATTCACCTTGGACCGAAAAGCTTGTTCTAAGGATTGAGAAGTTTTCTTGCTTCATGTGATTCCAAGGAACCTCTTAAATCAGACATTGGCATAGTTAAAGTGGAAAGATCCTTTGACTCTTCTATAGTTGGAGCACGATGATCAAACTTAAAAGGCAGGCTTTCAAGTATTTTTTGAACTATCTTCTTATCATCTAGAGAATCTGGATATGCTCAAATTTGATTTACAATTTCAGGAACTTTAAAAAAGAAATCCCTTATAGATTTAGTCTATTTCATATGCTCAAATCTTGAGATAGATTTTTATAAGAAGATTAAATCTTCAAATCCTTCTTCAACAATTTACCGTAGATCACAGGATATGAAGAAAAAATGCATTTGATCAACCAGTAACCATTGTTCTCTCACTCTAGGAACTTGACTTTGAGAATAAAACATAGTACCAGAATGGGAAGGCATAACTGAAACTCAAACCTTGCTCTAATACCAAAATTTTGTTGGAGAAAAGAGGGAAAAATGATACATAGAAATGTTGGATAAAATTCTACACTTTATTTTCTACCCAATACTTTCTTTTTCATGTCTTACATATTTGCCAGGATCACATAGCGAAGAACATGAGACTAATGTGGACATTAATGATCTGGGAACTAAACAATGCTTTAACTGCCTAGAAACTTTAATAATGCATTAACTTAAGCCTTGTAACTAGAATATAATATAACAATTTCCAATGTAGGATTTGACCATTAAAGATAATGGTGGACAGCCGTTGTCCACCCAATTTAATTTTGAAGAAATCTTAAATGTTTTGGCTGTTGACTTTGTTTGATTGACTCACAAATTATCTCTTATATATTATTTTACCATATTATGAAACTTAATGCTTAAGACCAGATATTTTATCCTCTTTATGGGGATTGCTATAGTGATGTATTAATGTGTTCTTGCGGGCAACTATGGATTTTTTCAATAACAATATCCTTGGAATAATTTTGCCTAAATGACCCCTCTTTTCACTCACTAATTTGCAATTCCTCTTTCTTTTAGCTGTGTTATTTCATGTTACTGGGTTGTAAAGAGAAAAAGATGTAGATTGTTTGGAGATTGATGAATCTAGGAAATTCTAGCTGATGTAGATCAACCTTTTTTTATCAATTTGTTCATGTTTCTATTTGATTCTAGTCGATTTTGACCATACCCGTCATGATTTCAGCATGCTATCAAGTCTCATGTGGTTTTTAAATGAAATTAGATATAAAATTATTATGCCTTGAGAAGAGTAGTATTGCACCACTCATTAGGGTTAACAATTATATTAGCCATGTCATCATCACATAGAACAATTATTACAACTTTAAAACAAATAACAATAAATAAAAACAATGTAGAGGATAAACTCTAGGTTCATGACCTCATGAAATCTAACATGATAGTGTAAGGTAGTGGTTTGAGCTAGTGTGCAAATCATAGCTTGGATTGGTACATATACTAGTATGTACTAAAACAAGATAGACTCAAACCTGTATCACTGCTAAACAATCCCTTAGGTATCGTTAAAATCTTCAAGTTGCATATCAATTTTTGTTCTTTCTTTGGGTCAGAAACTATTGTTATTAAACAATTGTACAATCCTCTTTTGACTTTCAGCCAGGAGAATTTAAATAATAGCCTACGACACACAATGACTTATGAAATTTAAATAATAGAACAATTTCTGTCTGCACGCAGAAGCATGAAGCACACATGTGCTCCGCGTCCGCGTCTGCCACACACGTGGTTCTCACATGATACTCAAATCAACCCCTAACGATTTTGTTTCCGTTCCCTCTCTTTATGTAGCTACTATGGGAGAGATGGTCCTTAGTTTCGTACTCTAGGGTGTTTAGACGATGCTTGGAAAACATGAGAGGGTCTTTAGACGAGAGAAGCGAAAATGCGTGGAGAGTGTAGTAGAAAACACGAGGAAAGTGACGCGATACGTTTTGGGGTAACACAAATGCGAGAGGAATCAAGCGACACCCAAATCTACGAAATTTCACTCACTAACCCTTTAGCGAGCAATCTTTAGGCGCAACACGTCTTAGGGGGCTCGGCTTGCGCGCTATGATCTTGCGAACACACCAAAGAGACAGAAATTGTTCCATGCTTTCTACGTATGGATGCTCGTGGGGGGTGAAGGGGAACGCAAACACAGCAGAAGAATACAACGGATTTACGAAAATAGGCGAACCTGACCCATCGGAGGTGGTGAGATTTACTTCTTGTAAACAGAGAGGTACACGCGAGGAGTCGAGGCCGGACCAAGGTTCCAATACCTTGAACAGAACTTGGTCGTCGCCACAAATGTCGGAGTTGAGGCACCAACTTCCACTCTCACACACTTCGGCGTCGAGACACCAACGACTACTCCTCAGCACATACTTTGAGTACTCTATCACTACAAGTGAAGAAGACATTTAGCCCAGCCCTCTCTTTTATAGAATAAGAGGAGGGAAACAAGACAAGGACAACATCTCAACAACTACCTACTCTAGCCATCAAAAAGCAGTCAAACTCCTACATAAGACAAAATGGAACAAAATCCTACCAACTACAGTTGAAGCTTCTGCACATGTCCTTTGATTCCTGGGGGTACGGCAGCTTGTCTTCTAGACAAGCTCGGAGTAAGCCGTGACAAAGCAGTAAAATTTCGAGATTGTGGGCTGATTTATTACGGTGGAAGCTTGCTCTTGGCCGTGTTGTTCAGATGGTTGTGATATCCATCTTGGGCCTGACCTTCGGTGGGTCGAGTGGGGAAGCCCATGGGCTGGAGGATCTTGTTGTGGACTGAGAGTGGGCTAATGACCCCCATGTATCGGTACACGGTAGTTGGCTTGAGCGTTAGGATTGCCGGATTGTCATTTTGTCGGGCCCTTTCAGGTCCTCCTGAGATGGATGAACGTGGTATGGAGGATGATGTACGTCAAAACTGGGCCGTTGGGGTGAATCTATAGCCTGAGGGGGGATCACGGCTTGGCTGTGATGCCGTGACTGGGTGGTTCGGAAATCGCCGAGGTGTTCACGCCCGTGCTTCGGTTTGCGCATGGGATCCGCGGTTTTCTGATTTTTTGCCGAGGAGGTCATGGCCTGCCCGTGATCATGTTCATAGCCGTGATCGGGTTCACGTTTAGAATCACCGATTTTCCTGATTTTTGCCGGGGAGGTCACGGCCTGCCCGTGATCATGTTCACAGCTGTGATCTTGCATGTTGGAATTTGTCGAAGAGTCCAGGGTTTGGCCGTGAAAGAGCTATGCTTTTGTCCGTGGCTGAAGGTTGTGTTTTTTGACGAGGCCGTCATGTCTGTGATGGTCTTCACGGCCTGCCCGTGTTCAGCCCCCAAAAAATTATGAGGGGTGTTTTCTCGTTCAGATCTTGCCCCTCTTCTGTGCTGGCTTCCCCTGCATCACTCTCCTTTTACATCCCTCTTAGGAAATAAGGCCTAAGAGAGCCCAAAGTCAAATATGATGTCACAAACCGAGTAGCAGTTAGTCTAATTAAATCTTTTTCATTTGTAAATTGTCTTGATATCGATATAACCATTTTCCTTAAATAAATAAATGAACATATCTTTTTACCTTTAGGAATAGTCATTTGGTGTGTTTAATTTATTCTCAAAATCTTTAAAAATCAAGTCTAATATAATGTGCCATACAAGAAGTCCAAAATAAGCTTTCTTTTTTCTATCAACATTTTTGGTAGTTTGCAACATTATCAATAATAATATGAACTATATTTTCTTCTCCAACTCTTTGAACAATATTATCTAGCATCTCAAAAACTTGATTAGCTGCGGTAGAAATAACAAATATATCAATAAATGATAAAAAAATAGTACCCATGGGACTATTTACTCAGGAAATTATAAATTGATTTTCTTTTTTTTTATTAGTACATCTAACATTATTTAACAACCAAATTTTATCCACTCAAGTTTATGAGATTCTAGAATATCCAATGTTTTGGTTACTTCAAAAAAGAAACTCTAATTTCATGGTAAGGAGACTTAAAACTAATGCCATATCTTGCTATAAGATCAAACATTTTTACAAACTCAGAATTTTTTACACAATTAAATGGAATAAATCTAGTGTAAAAAAAATTAGCAATTTACCAGCAAACCTCTTCTCTCCGGTCTTTTTGAAACATTTGATTAATTGTGTTTGAGTACTACTAGTAACATATGAGACTTTTTTATTAAAAGATTCAAGACTCCATAATTGTCTTTTCTTTATTTCTTGCATAATTCTCTTGAACATCCTCATTCATCTTAATGACCAACTTCTTCATTTGTGCAACTTGCTCTAGATGTGCCATAACAGATGTAATTTACTTTCTAATGTCATCATACAACTTTACATGTCTCTAATATCTTTCCTTATACTGGCTAAATGATGCGTGAGTCGACATATGCTCCAAATATTATCTTGTCACAATACTTACATTTGATTTGTCTTGGAATATTATCAACTGTAAGTCTATATTCTCAACCAATGTCGGTTCTTTTTGGTGCATGCTTCCTCTTATAGATGATTGACTAGTGTTAGTCATGGTAAATTCTTGCTTTCCTTGATGGCTTGACTGAATTAAAAAATTATAAGTTTAATGCAATTCAATACGAAACACGCAATGCACACATGTTATTTATCAAGTTATTTTGAGTAAATTTAGAAATAAAGACTATAATTATAACCTATTAGTCAATAGCAGGAAATGGTATGCAATATACAATGTATAGTTTTTAAACAAACATAACTAATTGGTTACTAATCAATAATCACTAATAGGTTTAATAGCTTTAATAACTAATAGTATCAAGATTTAGTATTACCAATCAGTTCAAACTAAGCTCGAAAAATCACCTTGACCTGGTTATAAAGACTTACTAAGCATAAGGAGAAAGCTTGTGTCAGCGACATGCCAATGAAGGACATACCAATGAAGGAGAAGAGCTCATGTCGGTGGTGTCGGAGTGAAGAAGTGCTCGCATAGGTGGTTGCTCTTTAAGAAAAGGAGACTAGGAGAGAGTTGGGGGGCGTTGTAGGCTGGTAACAAAGCAGAGGAATGGTTGAATAGAGTTAACTTAAGATTTAGGTTAATACATTTAAGATGGATTACGACTAAGTTATTCATTAACGTGGAGAAATGGGATCAAATGATTCCACCCATTCCCACTAGGGATGACAGCTAGGTTTGTTTTAAGCGAATGCCTGAGCTACCCGAACTAGATTATAGGTAATCAGGTACCTATCATATAGTTCAATTTGGGTATGGGTAGTATAAACACTATCTAAGTTAGATTCAGGTAGGCTACATATAGTACAGGTTAGATACTCACGGGTGTATATATATATGTGTGTATATATATATGTATATATATATATATATATATATATATATATATATATATACATATATGTGTGTGTATATATATATGTGTATATATATAGTAGTAATAATAATAATTAATTTATATTTATAATATAATATTTTAATTTTTTACCCTCTGTGTCGGATTTTATTTGGGTAATCAGGTATATAATATATAATTTAATAGGGTTAATTACTCAAGTCGAGTATTTATAGGGTTCAGTTAATTAATAGATAGTTAAAATTTTATTAGGGTCGGGTTTGGGTAAGGGTAGGGATTTTTGAATAAAAATTGGATAGATAATCATGTATGGGAAGTAGAGTAGTTATTCGGGTTCAAGTATGAGTAGGGCAAAAAAAGCTGATACCTTACCCGCTGCCATTCCTAGTTCCCACATTCTAGAATGCCGATCTTGTTGTCCTATACATTTTGCGATCTTGGCACTAACTGAGGTCATTTTTGCTTATCCGCGTAATAGGATTAGACTGGATGGTACATTTGACAAGATTGATATAGGATCTTAGACAAAGGAGGATGAAAGCACCTGCGAAATATGATCCGCATGTGAGCAATTGTGGGCAAAATTAGAGTAACAAAACAACAAAACTTTGGAACTATGGAGAACACTCAACTTTAAAATGACTCACCGAGAGGAAGAGCTAGAGCTAACTAGCTTTATGCCCAGCATTTAGGCTGTGTTTTGCGGGAGAGACGGATAGTAGGGTGGAACAGAGAGGTGGAGGGAAGGGATTGGATGAGGGAAGGGAAATGAGATGCACGTGACTTGCGCGTGCAAATCTCTCCTACTTTCCCATTTGCGAGTGTTGTTGTCGCCGTCCAAAATCGTCGCCGTCGCCGTCCAAAATCGTCGCGGTCCAAAACGTTGCCGTCGCGGTCCAAAATCGTTGCCGTTGCCGTCCAAAATCGTCGCCGTCGCCGTCCTCGTCGAGCGTTGCGGCCGACGTCCTCAAAGAGATTCGCGGACGCGCGACGCGGAAGCGAGAGCGTTGCCATCCTTGTCGAGCGTCGCGGATGAGCTTCGAGCGTCGTGGACGCCTTCCTCGTCGAGCTTCGCTGTCGCGGACACCTTCCTCGTCGAGCTTCGCCGTCGCCGTCCGCGAGCAGCAAGTGTCGCGGATGTCTTCCTCGTCGAGCTTCGCCGTCGCCGTCCGCGAGCAGCGAGTGTGTGGACGCCTTCCTCACCGTCGCCGTCTGCCGCAGCGAGCGTTGTCTAGCTTCGCTTTGCGGACACGAGCAGCAAACATCACCTTCCTCATCGTGGACGCCTTCCTCGTCGCCGTCACCGGACGCCTTCCTCGTCCCCATCACCGGACGCGAGACGCGAGTAGCAGCGTCATCGCCCGTCAGCTTTATGTCAGCAGCAAGCATCGTCTGTCAGCTTTACGTCAGCAGCAAGCGTCGTCCGTCTGCTTTCCGCCCGATTTGGGCGGATCGCATTCGGGCGGAAAAAATGATCCTGTAGTAGCTTTCCTACTTTCTATCCCTCTCATTAAACTATGGAAAATGATTTTCTCTTTCATTTTCCACGCCTTCCTTTCTCCTTTCCTTCTCATTAAACACAGTGTTAGGGTGTTCCACCATTACAATCCTGAGTTCTTCTAAGTGCATCAAAGAAAAGCTCTTTTTGACCTAGACTTGGCCAATGTTAAGAGAGTCCCGCAAGGGAAACAAACTTAAAAACCACCATAAAGGAGGTGGATAACATCTCCGGAACAAAGAGTGGAGCATGGATAACACAACTCCAAAGGGCGAAGATAGACAAGTAGAAGTTATCCAAATCAACAAGTCAAATGTTAATTTCTTCAAAGCTGAGAATATAACTACATAGCAGCCCCCATTTATACATTTTAGGGGCGATTACACCTACCACAAACATGCAAAAGACATGAAAGGGTGGTTATACCTAACACGGTCATGAAAAACACATGACTAAAAAAAGCAGTAACCAAAGCTATAAAGCTGCAACAAACTTGGCAGATATTTTAAGCACACTTTTCATCCTAGTCCTTTCATACTTTGGTAAGATTCTTCACCTCTTTGGCATGACTGTTGAGCTGGCGCCTTTTCCATGAGCTGAACCTTCAAGTTATGGGCCAAGTGGGCTTCATGGACTGGCCCAAATCGGGAAAGTGGCCAGCCTAAACAAGCTGCAAATAGATGGATATGAAACCACAGAACCAGCTCATGTGGGCTGGTTTATGATCAAGTTGGCGGCCTCATTGGTTGAAATTTTCACTTGGTTATCAACGTTACTTGTCTTCTGAATCATTTTGGTGGGTGACCCACGACTTATGATTTGGGCCAATATGTCATGATCTGGATAATATACAGGCTGATCCAAAGACAAGGATGGGCCAAGAATCATGCCCACAAGTTTGTGTGTGTGGGGGGGGGGTTCTACTTGTGCTTTGGGAATGTCAAAGGCCCATATATTTCTTCAGGGTCTTCTTTTTAGATGGTGGGCAGTTCTGAAGGTTGATGTTATGGACCAGGTTGAGTTGAGCTCTGCCTGCATTACTGGACTGGTGCACCGATCTGGATCAACATTTGAAACCTTGGTTGTCTTTTGCATGAAGAACATATTTGGTAGGCAAACCAGTTAAGTCTTTTTGCGTTAGTTGGTTAAACTTTGTTGTCTTGTAATAGCCACTAGGCTATAAATATGTAGAAAGGGCTTTAGTAATAAATAAACAAGAAGTAGAAAATTTTGGAGTCATTGGGGGTCACTGTTTGGCGTGAGCATCTTATCCTATATGCTTCTCTCTTCCTCCCCTTGGAGCTATGTAATCCATGCTCCTCTCTTAGTTCTTGAGGTGGTATCCGCCTCCTGCACTTATTTCTCCTTTGTGGGAGCTCCTCACTTCCTATCCACGTCAGGTTGGGGAGGCCCGGGAGAGTTATTTTCTTTTAATTTCTTCTCCATTAGAGTTCATCCTAGTGTGTCGAGAAGAAAAATTTTTTTACACCGATTTTTTTTTTAATTTTGTTCACGTCACTCCATACCATTTCACTCCGCTCCACCACTGTCACCGTTTTACCTTCCAGCCATGTTATGACACTTTTTGACCTAGAGAAGGATCTCGCCTGGCATCACTCTCTTGCTACTCGATCTGTTGCTGCATCACCATGCCTTTTCCCTCGACATGATTTGATATCTAGTGTAAGAAGCTGGGAATTATTGATATGTATTCTCGGTTTGAGGAGTTTTACAACAAAGAACATATGTTGTGCTAGTTATCTAGTACGTGGGATTGGTCTCATTTTGCTCAAGTGATGCGGCCCATACCTCATTTAGACCTATATCTATAACACTTTGTATAATAGTGGACATGGTTTAAAAATAGTGGTTCATTGGTATACTAGATCGATCATGCACCAATACACTGTTGGTATTGTTCATACAAATTTATATATGTAATATTTAATTACAACTGATCAATGGAACTGGTGCAAGGTTTTAAGCACCTGTCGATATATACATATATATATATATATATATAGTGTACCAGTACCATTACAAAGTCGAACTTGCCCAGGGGTACTGGTTTTTTACTTTTTAATTCTATGTATTGGTTGTAGACCGATATATAAAACCATGATATTGAACCATTACTATTTAACTGGTATTAATGATGATATGAACCTTTAATTAACAAAGTTTAGATTCTTGAGTTTTGTTTCACATTGATTATCAGGAGAGACTATATATGATGATTTATAAAGCTTAAGGAGTTCATTGCCACTAAGTTTAGGCATTCATAAGCTTAGTACTATTAACTTGAGTTTAATCATTTTAGGTTATGTGGTTTCATGAATATTAAATTTTTACTTTTTAATAAATGGCATCAATATTGTTAAATAGCCGCAATAGCGGCGCTATAGTGTTTTTCCATAGCGGTTTTTGAGCAATCCGCTATGAAACGCTATAGCACCGCTATAACAGATAGGACCACATTATAATACTTTAAAATTTTAGAAATTAAAATTATGACTTGAATTGAGTTGGTACCATGTGATCTTTCTTTATATAATTTATTTTATTTTTATGCAGCTTAATTTATTAGGTATATAATATATATTTCAAACGTTATACTTAATTTTTTATGTATATAATATATATTTTAAGCGTTATGTGACTTCCGCTATTTGTCCGCAACGCAATCCGCTATATCATATTGCGGATTTTTAGTTTTTCGCTATTTTCCGCGATACGCTATTGATAACACTGAATGGCATAGAATCTGATCTGTAGGAAATTGTTGATGGATCCGTCATTTGTTTGGTCTTTATATGCTGCTGAGTTAGATGTTTCCAGTCAGAGATTGACTTTGGAAATTGATGAGGTAAAACCTTAAAAGGAGGTTTACTTTCACATTGGGATGTGGATGGTTACATATCATGATTTGTACGGATTAATAAGTTTGGGATCAAGCATCTGGTTCACATGATTCCCTTCCTGTTGAGATAATCATACCTTATCTCTTCATACATGATTTATGAAATGTACCCTCTTGTTAAACTCTCGTTAAAATCTTTTCATTGGAGTAGTTCAAACTCTAAAGCATGACATTTTGTACTTCCTATGTTCACTTCTATTTCAAATATAGCATTAACTGTAAACCTTGTGCCATTTCCTAAGGATATTTCTGAAAGAAGTGTTTCATCTTTGAAATTTTGACATTTTTAGTATTGATCATCCTTTCAAAATTCTTAAAAATTGCAGGCATAGGTTGGACATCATGGAAGAAACGTTGGTTTGTTCTTACTCGTACATCATTGGTCTTTTATAGGGCTGATCCTGTGAGTACATGCTTCATGTTTATGCTTGTTATGACACATACTTTTGACTTTGAAGTTTGAATCCCTTATATTTTTCAATTTCATTTGTTTAGTAAATTAAACTGTCTTCATGGATATCCCAGTGTTTGTAAATGAATTATTTATTTATTATAGACTATAACTTGACTTTGAAAAGAATAGTGGAATTGGATTTGAAAACCTGACAAGCCAAACAAATCTGATAAATGTTTGAATATATGAATATATCATATCTCACATTAGTTATCACTAGTAGAATCCAAGGATCAAGAAACTTGTCCTAGCTTGGATCGGAACTAGTATAAATCGCTCCAATCTTTTAAATCCTTGAAAATCGATTGGTATTGACCTTAAATCGATGAAATTGGTCGGTAACAACCTTAAACCATAGAACAACCTCAATTTGTACTTGGTAGTGAAAGTGGAAATGGTAGCGAACGTATGGTGGGATCTACCTGAGTCGAAGCACAAGTATATATAGAGGCATTGGAAGCCATATAACCCGTATAAATTGAATTGGAATTGCTAGCTTCTTTGAATTGGGTCTACTAAGTAATAGACCCATCACTTCTGATATTGATCAAGTATTTCTGTCACAAGCAAGTAAGTACTTGAGTACTTGAATAAACAACAAGCCCCGTCAAACCAAATTGAATTGGAATTGCTAGCTTCTTTTGATTGAGTCTACTAACTAATAGACCTATCGCTTCTAATATTGACCAAGTATTTCCGTCACAAGCAAGTAAGTACTTGAATTGAATAAACGACACTCATACAAAGTCAAGGAATTATGACATGGGCCATGCTATTTCATAATGATTTTACTTTAACTAGATTTTTGCTTTGACAATTATTGTCACTTAATAGTTTTTAAGATCCAAGAATCAGTCCAATAATTTAGCCACCCACCTCAAATGAGATTGTTGGGCTATATCTTAATCAAAAAGTGAAAAATGCCTTACTTGGATTAGAAGCATCAGAAGCATGAAGGAGCAATAGAACTTCTACGTCATTCTTATGTTATTGGATTGAGACCACTAGTATGAGTATAATTCATTTTTTTATTTATTACAATAGAAAAGTTATATTTTATAAGTTAGTAGATGCATCATCCAAGTATCATGATTCCCCTTACATATGCCGGCTCATATTTATCGGCTTTTGAAGTTTATTATTGAACAGGTTGTGCCTGTCCAACTAGTGACAAACAATGAGAGCAACTTTAAGGGAGTCAGTGAGTTGATTTAAGCTGATTACTTCTATGTTATTTGGACTTCTTATGCTGCTCATTGCATCAACCTAAAAGGTATTAGGAACATCGTTGAGATTAAAAATACAATGAAATGAAGGGAACAAAAACTATTACGCAATTCATAAACAACCATCATCACTAGGTGAGAATGTTAAGATACAACAATTTTTAATAGGTTAGATTGGGCTAACAAACAAGATTGGGCCAAAAACATTCTTGTGAGTGAAGAGTGGTATAGATCTCCTTATTAAGCTTTACAGGAGGATAGGGAAGTGCACATTATTCTAAACACTTGCTTTTGGAATACTATCAATTAGATATATGGATGGTAGTGGAGTCTCTACATATGCCTTTTGTATGAGTCCATAGGAAAGTTGATGGTAATGATGAGAAATGTATTATATAATTTATTGATTTAAGAGACATTAACACAATAATGGGCAATAAGGTTGCTTTATATGTCATTATTTTCTGATGTTGATGGAAAAATCAAATGACATGAGAAATTCACTTGACTGGTACTCATCTCATATTTTTTATTTAATTATTTCACAAATTTAATTAGTATAAATGTTAACGAATTTTTTTTTTGTCTTTCAACTGACTATATACATTAGGGTTTGTTTCCTTGGGAGGAAAACTAGAGGAAAAGGAAAGAAAAATAAGTTTTGAGTGAAAAAGTGGATGAAAAATTTTATAACTTTTCTTTCGAAATTTTTCTGCCCAAATCGGATGAAAAAGTTGGAGAAAACACAACTCCACTTCGCCTAACCTTCAAAATTAATTTTCTTTTTTCTTTTCCCTCCTTCTAAGGAAACAGGATATGAATTTTTTTTCCCAGGAGTTTTTTTTCTTTACAGTTTTTTATTCTTTACAGTTTTTCTTCCCTCCGAGGAAACAAAGGGTTAGTCTTACCAATATTAATATAATTTAGGAACATATCAGAATTACCAACCTTATTATGAAACATGATACTCCACTTAGAGCTAGATACAGAAGTGGTTGTTGTAGCAATTGAAGAAAGTTTAATGTTTAGAGAAGACAAAATGACATTCAAAGATCCTATTGCCTTGCATTTGAGCTACAAGATTGATGCAAGTGATGGATTTAATTAATATCATAATTATTATACATTATGAGTTAGGCTGTCCTATCGTGATATTTTTTAAATTTATATTTTAATTGTGATCACAATTGGAGTTAAAGCTTCAAACTTATGAAAAGTAGCAATTCGTTTTCTCTTATACTATGTATCATCAAAATGATGTGAATGTAATTGGTCGATCTTCTCTGTTATTCATACAAAGGTTTGAAACAGAATATTATGTATTTATGTGCATCAGTTTTGAAAAGTTGGTTCGAGACATGGTACTAGTCTATGCTTAGATCGGTTTGTATCGGTCTGTACGAGATAGAATCGGACGGAACAACCCAGAAGAAGAGCAAAAAAGAGAAGAAGACGAAGAATAAGAAGAAGGAGAAGAAGGGAAGTAGGAAAGAAGGGAAGAAGAAGTGGCGAGTGGCTGTACATACCTCCTTCACCTCTTCTTCCACTCTGCTCCGCTACATGTTCATGTACATTGCAGGCGAAGCGAGCTTCCTTTTTCTTTTCCTCTTTCTTCCCCTTCTTCTCCTCCTTACTTTTCCTTTCTTCTTATTCTTCATTTCTGCTGCTCCGCTCCACTACAGGTTCTTGTACAATAGAGGCGGAGCAAGCTTCAAGATGATGCTACCCTAATTGTCACGCTCCGGTCGGATCAGCCCTAAACTGGTCCTAGACCGTTGTCTTATGGTCGTCCGGCGGAATACCGGAACGCGAACTCCCTAGGGTTTCCGGGCAAATGTCACTCCCAAATTAGAAACCCTAACTCCCCGATTAAATTTTATCCCCAAGTTTCAAGGTCGCTGTTACGCCCCAAAAATCCACCTGGATCCTACGCCGGGAATCCCGGACCTCGGGACGCACAATACTGTACCTGTCAATCACTCCTGACAACCGAAAGGTACAGACTGAAATAAAATAGTCTAAACAGAGGCCAATCCGACCTTAAATATCCATAATACAACACCGACAGATACGAAATATAGACCGACGCAGCGGTCAACAGAAATAATAACAACAGGACCGGCGCAGCGGTCGATAAACCAACAGATACATGACCGGCGCAGCGGTCAACAGAGTCCAACAACATATCATACAAATAACAACAGACTAAAATGCATCACAACCCACCCAGACTGGTGGCCAACTACTAACTATCTACTCTGCTCCAGATGGAGCCGCGCCTGAACCTGGAGGCAAACCGATGGGAGGTTAGCCGGAGGCTAAGTAGGGATATTACAATGATATGGTGCATGATCAGATACAGGGAATTATCAGATTACTACCAAGACTCTATATGACCATATAGAGTATAATCAAATCTCAACATATATATCAATATATATGTATCCTCATACACAGATAAAATCTGGGAGCTGGTACAGCAGTGGTCCACGACCCGCAACTCTATAAAAGAGTGGTCCCTACTGATGGCTCCCCAAACAGTAGAGACGACTGTCCGTCGACAGCCCGCTAGTATAGCGTCCTACACTTAGTACAACCCCTCATTGGGTTGATAACAGACCTCAAGCCCATAACGTCGGACTCTCTCGGTCAGAGACGATCATACATTCTCGACAGAAATCTCACAGGCAGTAACTGAGGTATATTGACATGTCTATCGCTAGACAGTCAATCCTCAATGTACATATACAGAACTCATACCACCTACCAACTACAAGTAAACAAGCAAGAACCGAAAATACTCATACCATGTTTCATGCAGTAGTTTATGTCAACAGGAATGTACGCAGAGTAGAACGGGAATTAGAACAGTAATCAATAGTGCTAAGAAGCAATAAGGGAGGTGCCGCTAACTACACATGCGGTAGGCACCGTAACAAAGAACGGAGGTAGAATCCCTACCTCAACAGTAGCCGAACAGTACAGATCCAACCAACACAGTGTCAAGTATCAATCAACAGGACCTAACAGGATAAATCAGGTATAAGTCATACCATTCTCTTTTAATCCATTTAACAACAATTAACATGCTAATCCGGTTTCATTATGCTAATCAGGTCGTACCAAGTTATTAAATCAAGTTTGACAGGTATACGTGAGTCCAGGGTTATGTTCGCATGCGTTCGTATAATACGTGTACGGAGACGGAGTACGAGTACTAACCTAGTTCGCAGCCACGTGCGAACGCAATAATCACCACCGGAAGTCGGGATACGCGAGAACCAACCACGCGCGCGTAACCGAGTCGTCAGCACGGAACTCGAAGTTCGCCGGAAAGTTTGCCGGAACAGTAGCGCCGCCGCTACAGTGATCGCCGGAACAGTAACTTCGGCGACCGATCGGAATTTTCGAAGTGCCACAAGGAAGCCGCCGGCGAGTTGAGTCCGGCCGTATCGTCCGTTTTCCAGGGAGACGCCGGAGACCGCGTAGATCTGAGATCGAAGTCGGCGGCGCCGCTCGCGCAACCCGCCGGCGCCGGAGACGAAGACGCCCGAAAATACTTCGGGAGGCGGCGGAAAGGTCTGCCGAGGTCGGAGGAAGGTCGCTGGAGACGCCGGAGACGCGTCGGACGTCGGATATGGAGCTTTTCCGTCGGACGCGAGAGAGAAGAAGGAAGAGAGAGCTTCGCCGGAAAACTGCTCGCAGGAAGCGGATCTGGGTCTCGCCGGAATGGTCGCCGGATGGGGGTGGAGGCGTTCGGGAAGGAAGAGCGGGAGTAGATTCAACGAAAGGAACGAGCTTTCGTTCGATCGTGATGGGAGACGCGGGCGACGGGGGGGAAATAAGGAGGGAGAAAACGAGCACGGCGACAACAAGTGATGGGAGGAGATGGGCTTGACCACCGTTTCCAGAAACGTCCCATCACTCGATTAAATTATTAATATTTCCTTTTGAAAATGTTTCGGAGATGTCCGTTTTTATCACGGACGTAACAGTCGCTCAAAACCCTAACCCTACTTAGGAGAAGTCTAATCGGAAGCCCTAAATTAGATTACCTCTCTGGTCAAACCCCTAATTGACCAATTCAAAATTATGTCGCCGTCAATGCCACGCCGCGACTTTAACCCGCCTGCTGACGTCAGCCCTTCAATTCGCCGCTCGGAAATCAATCTTGCCTCTGCTGACGTTGGCTTACGTCAGCCCGTAAATTCGTCTCGAAATCGAGCGTTGACTGGCTCGATTCCGTTGACTCGTCCTCTTCGTCCCGCCCGCGACTCCGCTGTTCGACACTTCTTCTACCGAGTGCCGCTACGCTCGGGCTCACCCCGGAGAGAGGTAGCGGATCAACAGGGAAGGCCCCCCTTAGTCGTCCGTCGTCCGGCACAGAACACAGGGAAGGGAATAGAGTTGTGGAAGAAGCTTTATTCCTCAAAATAGCTTACAGAACCTCTCGGTTGTCGCCCGCCGGCGTCCCTCTTCCCTCCCTCGCCGGTGATCCTTTGATCACCGGTTACAATCTCTAAACTCACAGAACTCACTCAGAAACTCTCGTTCTCAGTCTCGCTCACTGCCTCTCGCTGGTGAAGAAGATCCCTCAACGCTCGCTGGTGGCTCCCCCTTCTCGATCCTCCTGTCGGACGGCTTTATATGGAGGAGCCGCCGCCTCCGCATTCCTCTTAAAGCCGTGTCCGCTTCCGCGTCCTCCGGGTCTTCCGCCGAGCCCTTGCCGCGTCGCCCGCTGAAGCCTCCGTATCGACCGCAGCCGCCCGCGTCCGTGTTTGTAGCCGACGACTTCGTCTCCCAGCCGCCAAGCCCCATGTCTTCCGCATCTGAGTCGCGCGGAGCAGGGGACGAAGCTGCCGCAAGATTCCTTCGTCCCGGTTTGTTCAGCTGCTGCGAGGATGACGACGCGGTGTCGTCCAATTTGGGGTCAACCGCACGCGTTGACTGGGCTAGATTTCCTCTTTGGCTATGTGGGTTTGGCCCTTTTCCCGGCCCAGCAGGCCTTGGGCTAAACCGGTTGAATCGGGGCCTGACAATTCTCCCCCGCCCATCTTGGACATCATCCTCGATGTCTGTCACGGCCGGATCTTTAGCAACTATTGCTCCGATCCTCACCTCTGCGGGGATCTCCTCGGCCTTCTCTATTGATTCCTGTGCCATTATCGTCATGAGTTTCTGTTGGGGCAGTTCTTTATCCAGTGAGGACCCCCGCAGGCGAAACAACCCTGTGGCTTTTGCTCACACCGTCCCGGTGAACCTCTATTTTGCTGGTGAAAGGGCCTCCCTCTTTCTGGAACTCTAGCTCCTGGCGGTGTCCGTGGGGAGCCGCGCTTTGGTGGTGTCCTGGATTTCATTGGTGGTGCTGGTTTGAAGCTTCTGTTATCCACCAAAGACTCAACCACTGCCGCAGCCGCCCTCCAGTCGACCGGTGCGTGTCATCGGACCTCCGTCTTTGCCCAAGGCTGAAGGTTCCGGAGGAAGAAATACCTCCTGTCATCCTCCTCCATGCGTGGAAGTCCAACATCAGTGCGGAGAATGCCTTGACGTACTCCTGGATTGAGCCAGTATGCCTCAGCCGATCCAGTTTGCCACGCGCCTGATCTGCCGAGTTTCCGGGAAGAAACTGTCACCGCAGTTTCTCACGGAAAATCTCCAAAGTCCAGCTAGTAGTCCCCGCCGTAGAGTTGACTTTGGTCCTCCACCAAAGCTTTGTATCGCCTGTGAGTAGGGCTGAGCATTCGGTAAAAACCGATTACCGATTTACCGATTTACCGATTTACCGATTTACCGATTTACCGATTACCGATTTTACCGAATTTTTTTTTTTCCTTTACCGTTACCGTTACCGATTACGTATTTACCGATCTGTAAATTACCGATTTTACCGATTTACCGATCGGTAAATTACTGATTTTACCGATTTACCGATCGGTAAAATCGGTAAAATACCGATTTTTCAATTGTTATTATGTTATTTGTTATTTGTTACGGGTTCGACTTGCAAAAATACTGAATTTTCAATTGTTATTATGTTATATATAGGCTGAGGTGTGTATACTGTATAGAGGAATCAAATGAGGAAAACTCAAAAGCGGCAAGGAGCCTTTGTTGGAGTCTTGGAGAACAGATGGAAGCTTGCATGCAAACCATAAAGTCAGAATTGTCATTATGCATAGAGATACCTACAAATGCATCAGATTTCCTTGAAATTTTATGAAGAACAGATGTGTGTATAGAGGAATCAAATAGGCCCACTGGATTTAGTTTATCACTGAATAAATTAGACAGTACACCGAAGTCATTTGAACTTCTTCCTAATAAAAATTGTTAAACCGGAAATAATTTTCCTTGATAAACTAGACATTTCTCCTTGATAAAACAATAATAAATTGTTAAACCGTAGATAATTAAATCAAATATGCTATTAAAGAACTTCTGACCTAACATCGCGCACGCTGCACGTCTGCAACACGGCTCGCTCGCGAGGCTCGCGTGCAGTGGTTGGACGCCATCCGCCCTAATTAGCACATCGCCAACACCGCATCAGTGCCGCCGGAAAACCTGCTTGAAGCGAACGCAATCAAGAGAGCCGAATCGTTGACACCTTCGCTGGAGGCATCACATCAGCTTCAGGAACGTCGACGGTAGAAGGGGAAGAGGTGCCTCCGAATCTGGATTAGGGAAGAAGCCCTAAGGTCGCCAATCCTTGAAAACGCCGTCGACGCTGCTAAAATCACTGCCGCCGCCGCCGCCTTCGAATTTCTTCCCCGGCAGCGATGCAGCAAGCCTCCTGTGCGTCGCCTGGAGCGGCGACGAAATTCTTCAGATTAAGTTCCCCTGAATTCGTCGCCAGCGTCCGAGTCGCCAAACCAAATTAGGGCAGAAGCCCTACTCATGGCGACGCCGGCGCCGCAACTTGCATTGCATCGGCAGCAAGCACAGGGCTTCGGCCCTGATCTGATGCAAACAGATGACTCCACGGTGAGACGCGGCGACGGAGATGACTCCAGCGACCACATTTTCAAGTATGATTTAGGGGAAAAACAGAAAATCGAACGCGAAGATAGTCCGATGCACGAAATCAACGGCCCTCCATTACCCAGCTCAAAAATAATTAAAAAAAATAAAAAACTTTATATATTCGGTAAATCGGTAAATTTTCCGAACCGAAAATTATTTACCGCACCGATTACCGATTACCGAATATCCTTAATTTCATTATCGTTATCATTATCGTTACCGAATTTACCGAACTGATTTTACCTTTACCTTCGGTAAATTCGGTAATTACCGATTTATGCTCAGCCCTACCTGTGAGGTATGCGATGCACACATGCACCTTGCCTTGTTCTGAGACACGGCTAGCAGAGAACAACTGTTCCATGTCCCAGATGAAGTTCTCCACTTCTCTGGACAATCAGCCCCCCCGAACGTCGCTGGCTCTGGTACTCGTACCATCGGCTTAGGAGTCTCCTGCTCCGCCGGTGCCGCCGCCGATCGCGATATGTGCGTTAGAGCCAAACGCAATACCGTGATCTCTGCATGCATGTCCTCCTTCATGCGGGCCATCTCCCCTGGTAGATGGTTCAGACTGTCTATAGTCTGCTGCATGCGTGCCATCCCTGCCTGTTGTTCCTCACGCATCCTGACCATTTGCTTTGGCAGGTCGAGCAATCTCCAGGGCCTGTTGCAAATTCTCAATTTGCAACCTCTGTTCTATGGTCTTTCGAAAATGCTCCATCTGAGGAATAATCGCCGTTTCTCTATCGCCTGCCAGGCCGAGCGCCTACTCGATCTGTGCTATGCGATCTCCCTGGTTCACCATCTCTTCAGGTTCAGCCGTCTCCTTGGCTTTACCTTTTATCCTGCTTAGGCCAGGCGTCCTCTGACGCCCCTCTAGCAGTGTGGGTCATCTTCTGAAATTTCAAACCCTTCTTCACCTTCGCGGGTGAAGGTGCCGTGTTTGCTGTAACACGTTAGGCTCTGATACCTGTTGTCATGCCCCGGTCGGATTAGCCCTAAACTGGTCCTAAACCGTTGTCTTAGGGTCGTTTGGCAGAATAACGGAACGCGAACTCTCTAGGGTTTCCGGGGAAATCTCACTCCCAAATTAGAAACCCTAACTCCCCGATTAAATTTTATCCCCAAGTTACAAGGTCGCTCAAAACCCTAACCCTAATTAGGAGAAGTCTAATCGGAAGCCCTAAATTAGATTACCTCTCTGGTCAAACCCCTAATTGACCAATTCAAAATTACGTCGCCGTCAACGCCACGCCGTGACTTTAACCCACCTGGCTGTCGTCCTGCTGATGTCAGCCCCTCAATTCGCTACTCGGAAATCAATCTCGTCTCTGCTGACGTTGGCTTACGTCAGCCCGTAAATACATCTCGAAATCGAGCGTTGACTGGCTCGATTCCGTTGACTCATCCTCTTCGTCCTGCCCGCGACGCCGCTGTTCGACGCTTCTTCTACCGAGCGCTGCTACGCTCGGGCTCCCGCCGGAGAGAGGTAGCGGATCAACAGGGAAGGCCGCCCTTAGTCGTCCGTCGTCCGGCACAGAACACAGGGAAGGGAATAGAGTTGTGGAAGAAGCTTTATTCCTCAAAATAGCTTACAGAACCTCTCGGTTGTCGCCCGCCGGCGTCCCTCTTTCCTCCCTCGTCGGTGATATTCTGATCACCTGTTACAATCTCTAAACTCACAGAACTCACTCAGAAACTCTAGTTCTCAGTCTCGCTCACCGCCTCTCGTGGTGAAGAAAATCCCTCAACGCTCGCTGGTGGCTCCCCCTTCTCGATCCTCCTGTCGGCGGCTTTATATGGAGGGGCCGCCGCCTCCGCATTCCTCTTTAAGCCGCGTCCACTTCCGCGTCCTCCGGGTCTTCCGCCGAGCCCGTGCCGCGTCGCCCGCCGAAGCCTCCGCATCGACTGCAGCTGCCTGCGTCCATGTTTGTCGTCGACGACTTCGTCTCCCAGCCGCCAAGCCCCATGTCTTTCGCGTCCGAGACGTGCGGAGCAGGGGACGAAGCTGACGCAAGATTCCTTCGTCTCGATTTGTTCGGCTGCTGCGAGGATGACGATGCGGTGTCGTCCAATTTGGGGTCAACCGCACGCGTTGACCGGGCCAGATTTCCTCTCTGGCTATGTGGGTTTGGACCTTTCCCCGGCCCAGCAGGCCTTGGGCTGAACCGGTTGAACCGGGGCCTGACAATTCTCCCTCGCCCATTTTGGACATCGTCCTCGATGTCTGTCACGGCCGGATCTTGAGCAACTATTGCTCCGATCCTCAAAGCACCGATCCTCACCTCTGCAGGGATCTCCTCGGCCTTCTCTGCCGATTCCTATGCCATTATCGCCATGAGTTTTTGTCTGTTGGGGCAGTCCTTTATCCAGTGAGGACCCCCGCAGGCGAAATAATCCTGTGGCTTTTGCTCACGCCGTCCCGGTGAATCTCTGTTTTGCCGGTGAAAGGGCCTCCCTCTTTTTGGAACTCTAGCTCCCGACGGTGTCCGTGGGGAGCCGCGCTGAGAGCTACGCTTCGGGGAGGATCCGGGCGTCCCGCGTTAGGGAGCTGGACTCACCCAGACGTCCGTGAGTTACGCTGATAATCGATGTCTGCGGACAGCCGTCTAAATGGCGTCGCACGCTGGTGACGGAGAGGACCTGGCCGGTGTATCGCTTGCACGCCGACGAGGAGTAAGTTTTAGCCAAAAACCACCGTGTGGAGTCGCATGCACATACACGTCGATTGCCGATGGACGAAACGTTCAGGAACGCCTCGCTTGTGTCCGCCGGCAGGCCGGAGGGCCGGCCTTTCACCTCTCACGCGTGGGATGCTCGAGGAAGCAGGGGAGAGCCGCACTGCTCACACGCCGACGACCACAGGAAGAGGGCAGGGGAAGCAAGAGCACGGTGGAGGGGAGTAGGTCACCTCTTTTGTTGGCGACGATGAAGGCTCGGCGTGTCTGACTGCTCGCATGCGGGTGAGGACGTCGGCAAGGAGTCGCACGGAGGCGACTGCGGTGGACGGGGAAGGAGGGGCTGGCGCCGTCCGAGAGCTCGCCGGGAAGCTTTCTGCACGTGGACGAAGAGGAGACGTCCCCACCGCATGCAGGCGGCAACGCAGCAGAGACTCGCACGCAGGCGAGCGTCGAGCCCAGGAGTTCGCGCACGCTTGTGGTCGGGATGCGAAGACGGGAGAGGGGAAGGGGAGGAAAGGAAACAATAGCGAAGAAGGAGGTTACCTCAGCGATCACCCGGCTACTGGCTCCTTCTAGTCGGTGAAGTGGAAGCCGTTGCCGCCTTCCGGGGAGCTCTGGAGCTCCGCCGCCGGCTGTGTCTACGACGACGTGCATGAAGGCGAAGGAAGGACGAGGCAGCTTGACGTGTTCCGTCCACCCGCCCGAACCACCGGAACACACTGGGAGCTCGCCGACAATTGGCGTTCGACAAAGGGAAGTCCCTCGGGTGACGAAGCGAGCCGTTTCGACATCGTTGTCTTTCTTTTTTCCATTCGCCCACCCATGCTGACGTGCCGCCCATACTGACTCACCTCGGTCAGCGTGCGCGTCCCATCCTTGTCAGCTGCCCACGCCAATGCCTGTCCACGTTAGCCACATGCGAAGTCTTGCGTGTTCTTCATCTGTTGAGACGATAGCGGGTCCGGGCTGCGACCGACCTGCATCCGTATCCGCCAACTTGGTTGCCTGGGTTGGGGCTAAGTGGCTGGGCTGTGATTTGGGCCATGCCCAAATTCGGCTCAAGGTCTAACATTTTCCTCCTCTGGAGCGAGTCGCCGTCCCCGATGACTCAAATTGAAGTCGGATCTCGTCTTCGAACTGCTACAGTTTGGACGCCTTATACCATGTAGTTTCTTCCATTGGAGAACCTTCCCACCGAATAAGGAATTTCGTTCGTCGGTTCATCCTGCTATGTCCCAAAACTCGGTGATCCAAGATCTCTCTGATCCTTTGGTTGAACTCCATTTGTGCCGTCAGAGGCGCGCGAAGCGACTGTGACCGAGCTGGATCTCTTGGATCTCTATGGAACCTCTTTAGGAAACTCACATGGAATGTCAGATGTAGTTTCATCTTGTCGGGGAGCTTCAGACAATATGCAAATGAACAGATGATATGCAAATGAACAAACCTGACTCAAACACCTCGAAAGGTCTATCGTATTTCTGTATGAGGCCTCGATGTGCCGCCTTTGTAGATATATTCCTTCATATATGTGGAGTAAGTTGTAAAAGAACTAGATCACCCACGGTGAATTTTTCGTCCCGACGTCGATGATTTGCATAATGTTGCATTCGTCTAGTGGCTAGCTCGAGGCTGTCCCTGGCCTCTTGGAGTGACTCCCCTCGTTCCTGAGCTGACCGTTGAGTCGCAGGACATCTCCCCTCGGAGTTTCTCATCATGTTATTAACAGGGGTTAGGGGTTGCCTCTCTAACACAAGCTCAAAGGTGTTGTGCCCCGTAGACGATGATATGTGGAAATTGTAGGCAAATTGTTTTGAATCCATTCACTTCACCCAGTCCTTTTGACTTGTAGTTACAAAATGACGGAGGTGGACCTCCACGTGGGCATTCACCCACTTTGTTTGTCCATCCGTCTGGGATGATTCACTGTGGAGAAGTTCAACTTCGTTCCCAGCTTGTCGAATAACGTTGATCAGAATCGTCCGGTGAACCGGGCGTTTCTATCGCTCACGATATCCTCAGTGATCCCAAAGTGTTTCACCACGTTTTAAAAGAAAAAGTCTGTAGCCACTACAGCTGAGCATGGTTCGGGTGCTGGAGTGAAAACTTCATATTGGAGAATCTATCCACAACCACGAATATTGATGTTTTTCCCTCGAATTGGAATTGGAATTCTGTTAGGAATTCCTAGCATCTGGTCTGTTTTGCTGATAATTTCTTCTGTGTGGTGAAATAAGTATTCACCACATTATCGGTTTTCACCACGAAGGCGTTACCCAAGAGATATACTCTCCATGTCCGAAGGCAGTGCACCACTGCCACCATCTCTTTCTCATGAGCAGAGTAGAGTTCTCATTCAGCTTTCGACTCGAAAGCTATAGGATGCTCATTCTATGCCAGAACACGACCAATCGCTTGATCCGAAAAGTCGGTGTGAACCTCGAAAGGTTTTCCAAAATCCGGTAATTTTAGGATTGGTTCAAGAAGCTATGCGCTCTTTCAAGTCATGAAAGGCCGACTGACACCGATCATCCTAACCCCAGTTATTATTCTTTTTCAGCAAATTGCTGAGGGGTGCAGTTACTCTTGAGCAACCCCGAATGAACTTTTGATAAAAGTTCACCACATCGAGAAAACTCCGCAACTCGGTCTGGTTTAGGAGAACTTGCCATTCCACAATGGTTTGGAACTTGCCCTTGTCCATTTGCACTCGGCCGTGGCCTACCACATGGCCAAAGAAGGTAATCTCTTCCGATATGAAAGTGCATTTCCCCAACTTTAAGTAAAGTTGTTTTTCCCTCAAAACTTGAAGAACCCTTTTCAAGTGTGTTAAGTTCTCCTCAACGCTTGAGGAATACACCACTATATCGTCCAGATATACCACGACGAAGTCATCCAGAAAAGGTGCTAACACTTGGTTCATCAGATGATAAAATGTTGCTGGAGCATTGGTTAGCCAAAAGGGCATGACCAAGAACTCAAATGCTCCATAACAGGTCACGCAGGCTGTCTTCCATTCGTCGCCCTCGGCGATACGGACCTGCCAGTAGCCTGATCTCAAGTCTAGGTTGGAGAATATCCTAGCTTTTCCCAGTTTATTCAACAGATCTGGGATCAGTGTAATAGGATAGTAGTCCCGGACTGTTATCTTATTTAGGGCTATGTAATTCACATTGAACCTCACGGATTCATCCTTCTTTTTTTGGAATAGGACCAGGGCTCTATACGGTGACACAGTTGACCACACAAACCCTGCTTCCAATATCTAGTCGAGTTACTTGTGGAGCTCGGCCAACTCCATCGGAGGCATCCTATAAGGAGCCTTTTTGCTAATCCATCCGTCCCCTTTCCATTAGAGCGATTGAAAGCAAGTTCAAACCTTTTTCTAGCCAGTGAGCTAGTCAGAATCCGCTTTCGAGACATCATAAGAAAGGGTGGCTAGGGCATGATCGTCTGCGCTGAGCTCTTTGGTTTGCAAAAAAGATGGGTAGAATTTGTGCATTGGTAATAAGTGCAGTAATGCATCATGGCTAGATCGATCTCGGTCTATCGTTTCCAAGGATTTGATCAAGTGAGAATCGAGTGGTTATGTGACGGGCGGAGGTTGGGTAGTTATGTTAGAATGTGGCATTTCGTGATTGTGGATGTGGGAGTGGATCCTGCTACAAGCTCTATATTGTGGTCAATCCCTCTCCTAGATGGGAGGTACTTCGGCAATTCCAAAGGCATCACGTCAGTAAACTCTTCCAACACTTTCTTGACTGCCAGGGGAGTCTCATTCCTTTCTGGGTGGGGCCCTTCACCCAAACGGCTATAAGCGTAGGATCTCCTTGGCGCAACCCTACAGCCAAGACGTTCGCTGACAAGAGTACTCCCCGGGAGTCCCTATTTTTTCCCTTCTTCGGCTCCGTGCTACCAATGCAGGGAACGAGGTAAGGAGAGTTCTCATCATATATTTGTATCCCACAGAGATATGACATTACAACTATCTTTGCCATGACCAAAAGTTCGAGGCAAAGATAGCCTTGTAATCTACAAATTTGAGGATCTTCGCATGACATCGACCCCGCCAACTGCCAATCACGAAATCTATATCGTAGGATATCCCTAAGACCTCAGGGTCTACTGCATCAACCGACCTCACTCGGTCCCATGTTGGGGACATCTTAAGTCCATTTCTCTTAGCAGTGGCTTCGTTTATGAAAAGGTACGATGCACTTATATCAATCCTAGCGTTCACCGATAGAGAATTTATGAGAGACGCAATGTAAAACAACGTAGGTCTCTCCCTACTAGTAGAGGCAGTGCCTAACACAAGGGTGGGTGGTCCCCGACCGCCTTTATCGGCTTTGGTAACGCAGGCCGATCCTTCTGCGTAAATGACTTCCTGCCCCTCACGGCGAATGAACCCTTGGTTCGTGAGGCAGAAGCTAAAGCAGAGGGGGCCTATCCCCCGGATCCACTGTGGTCCACCAAGGCTTCTGCAGCATGTATGGTGTCCCTCATGGTCCTCACCTCCTGGTGGCGCAACTCTTTGCGTGCCCAACCCTGTAGGTGGTTCACAAAGATATGTAGTTTGTCTTGCTCCGATATATCATCTATCTCCAGCATCAGCTGGGAAAACTGCTGCACATGGTCCCGGATGTTTGCAACATGCCGGACTTTATCGAGGGCGCCCTTCGCAGCACACGTCAACTTGGGAGGAATTGAGTCTTCATTTCCGTTTCAAGCTCTTCCCAAGAGAGCTTATAGGCTAGATTGATCCCGAATAAGTTAGGTGCGGCTTGAGTCTGTCGCTATAACTTCGCATCTCCGGAGAGTCTTGGAAATATATTTCCATATCCCAAAGGAAGTTCTCAACTTCCGTGGAGCAACACACCCCTTGGAAGGGGGCAGGCTCCGGGATGCGTCACCACACGACGGTCCCCTGGCCGAGATTAGCCGCAGTTGATGCTATCGAAGCCGCTGTAGCGTGCTTCAACAACGCAACGTCCGCCTGGCATGCCTCTAGCTCCTCGGTGAGCCGAGTCACTTGAGCTACGAGACGCTCGTTGGAGACGAGCAGTGTGGAGATGATCTCCACTGAGATACGGGGGCCCAAAGCCCCGTCTCCGACTATGTCCTCGGGGGACGATAGTTTGCTATCGGTCGACAACACCATCTGCACGCAAGCAGAGAGGTCAGTTGAAATACGAGTACAACACTTGTAAAAGTTGGAATGCGCAGACCCTGGCTCTGATATCAAGATGTCACGCCGTTAATTACGATAATAATTTTTTGACGAATATACATGAGAGTCAACGCTTGACTCGAGTTCAAACACGCCCATGCAGGGGCACAACGGTCGTAACCACTAGATTGAGTGAGACTGGCGGAGACGATTCTTCGAACCGACCCCTAGCCCGACGAAGGACTCGACAAGGATCTCTGCTGTCCGAACACGACTTGATCAATGTTCGCGATTCACTAAGAACCAGCGTCGCTGAGTCGAATCGGGTTCACCCGAACCCAAAACTGACCCATCAGTAACTGACCGCGTTGGAAGGGGTCCACAACAGTATCCGATTGCGTTCGATTACCGGAAGAAGCGAAAGGGGAGTAACTGGGCATCCCGCGTTAGGGAGCCCGGACTCACCCACACGTCCGCAGGTTACGCTGATAATCGATGTCTGCGGACAACTGTCCACATGACATCGCACGCCAGTGACGGAGAGGACCTGGCCGGTGCCTTGCTCACACGCCGGCGAGGAGGAAGTTCTTGCCGAAAACCACCGCGTGGAGTCGCACGCGTGTACACGTCAACTACGGATTAACGAATCGTCTAGGCATGCCTCGCGTGCGTTCGCCGAAAGGCTGGAGGGCAGGCCGTCCACCTCTCACGCGTGGGGTGCTCGAGGAAGCAAGGGAGAGCCGCACTGCTCGCACGCCGGCGAGCACAGGAAGAGGGCAGGGGAAGCAGGCGGATGGTGGAGGGGAGTCAGTCACCTCCTTCGCTGGTGATGACGAAGGCTCGGCATGTCTGACCGCTTGCATGCGAGTGAGGACGTTGGTAAGTAGTCGCATGGAGGCGACTGCGGCGGACGGGGAAGGAGGGTCTGGCGTCGTCTGAGAGCTCGCTGGGAAGCTTTTTCGCACGCATGCGGAGAGGAGACGTCCACCACCGCATGCAGGCGGCAACGCAACGGAGACTCGCATGCAGGCAAGCTTTGAGTTCGGGAGTTCACGCACATAGGCGGCCGGGACTCGACGGGAGAGGGGAAGGAGCTCGTTGGAGGAGTAGGAGATGAGAACGACCAACAAGAGCCACTGTCGGAGTGAAGAACGGAAGCCGCCCGGGAGCCACGAGCTCGACTGGGGAGGACAGGAAACAACGGCGAAGAAGGAGGTTACCTCGGCGATTACCTGGCCACCGGCTCCTTTTAGTCGATGAAGTGGAAGCCATCGCCTTTTCGAGGCGCTCTGGAGCTCTGCCGCCGACCGTGTCGACGATGACGTGTGCGAAGGCGAAGGAAGGATGAGGCAGCCCGACGCGTTTCGTCCACCCAGCCGCACCATCGGAACACGTTGGGAGTTTGCCGACGAACGGTGTCCGATGAAGATTACGCTGGCCGGAGAGGATTAGAGAGAAGGGAAGTCCCTCGGGAGACGAAGCGAGCCGTTTCGACGTCGTTGTCTCTCTTTTTCCATTTGCCCGCCCACGCTGACGTGCCGGCCATGCCAACTCGCCTCAGTCAGCGCGTGTCCCAGCCCTATCAGCTGCCCACGCTGATGCCTGTCCGCGTCAGCTGCACGCGAAGTCTGGCGTGTTCTTCGTTTGTTGAGACGATAGCGGGTCCAGGCCCATGCTTCCGCATCCACCAACCCGGTTGGCTGGGCTGGGCTGAGCTGGGGCTAAGTGGTTAGGCTGCCCAAATCCGGCCCAAG
Source organism: Costus lasius (assembly GCA_027563935.2). Classification (NCBI taxonomy): domain Eukaryota; kingdom Viridiplantae; phylum Streptophyta; class Magnoliopsida; order Zingiberales; family Costaceae; genus Costus; species Costus lasius. The sequence goes on along the minus strand of CM050450.1, from coordinate 128,960,081 downwards.
GCCTAACAATAGGGGTAGTTTGGTGATGGTGGGATCGAGACATGTGCTTGTGACGCAATAGTCATGGGATTATGATAAGGCTACTTGCATGTCACACGTGATGATGATGAGGACCCCACTTAGTAGACTTACAGGTGGCATGACACATTAATATAGGCAAGGTTTCAACTCCAACAAAGTAAAGAAAGCTTTAGGGGACTATGAAGAAATGAATTCAATTTACCATCAAAATTAGAAAGCGGCTCATTATGGTTGCAATTGACCTATAAAGGATATGGTTATGTATTTGTACACTATTCTAGTTCTATCCGATGACCTACGCAAGTTTAATGAACATGTGGACTTTAACCTACCATTACTATATGTCTTGAGATGACTTTTAAATGTTAGCACTACAAAACTATGAGATAGACATAGATCATATGTTGCCGGTTGCATATTTAAAAAGTCATCATTTGTTTTTAGATGTATACTACAAGGTATATATGTATTAAAAGTTTCTCATATTACATATTATATTAGATTGGTTTTATATTTTTTCATCTCTAAGTATATTATGGTTGTTTAAATTCATTATCTTCGAAAGTATCAAAATATCAAATTGATCATCAAAATATTGTTTTATTTAAAATGAACTCGATTCGAGATGGACTAAACTGATTATACTGTGTGGCATTACAGTCTATGGATTGGTAGCTGAAACCTAAGTAAAATCTATCATGAGGTCATAATGTTTCTCAAATTCATGTGTTACATTTTTTTTTATCAACTTTAGTGAAAGCAAACTTGTGAATTATAAGCAATCAAATATTTGACATTTTCTGATACAAGCTTGCAGTATAGTGTTGAATTGTGGTAACATAGCATTTACTTGAGCTTAATTGTACATGCTTGTATACACCTCTAACCTTGAGTTGGTAATGGTCATGGAAAAAGTTTTTCTCTATGAAAAATTTGCTGGTAAGCGGCAATTCTTTGAACACAAGCACAACAGAACACAGAATAGAAACAAAGTACTCTTTACACAACCGAAAAGGAAAAAGAATACAAAAAATGACCGAAGGTTTGTAATATCAGTCGATATCAATGCACTGGTTTTTGACTAGATTGATTTATATTGGTATATAATGACATACCGTAATCAATTATATAATGTAATTTATAAGCAATCAAATATTTGACATATTATCTGATACAAGCTTGCACTGTAGTGTTGCATAAGATAGCATTTGCTCTTGAGCTTAATTGTGCTTGCTTGCATACACCTCTAACCTTGAGTTGGTAACGGCCATGGAAAAAGTTTTTTCGCTAGGAAAAACTTGCTAGTATGCAGCAATTCCTTGAACAGAAGCACAATAGAACACACAAAATACAAACGAAGTACCCTTTACAGAACCAAAAAAGGAAAAGAATACAAAGGATGACCCAAGGTTTGTAATATCCGATATCAATGGACGAGTTTTTCGACTAGATTGATTTATATTGGTATACAATGACACACCACAATCAATTATATCATGTAATGATGTATCAGTTTATATTTTTATATACCAGTCTCTGTGCTAAAGTTATACCAAATCAGTATGTATTGCTTGCATCGGGCGGTACTAAATAATTTTAAAAACCATAGGATGAATAATCCTCTTATTGGGATGTCTTATTATTAGTTACTCAACTCATTATGTGTAGAACACTCATGCAACTACCATCAATCAGTCTTTTTGTATTTATATTGCTCCACTTGATAGTCCATACACCATGCAATGCTTGCCTACATGTCACACATGGGTTGGATAGAGTTGCCGTAATGTCATGACCCAATTCATGGTATGTTACTCATCCACCCATCTTTGCCACGTTGCATGCCTTTGTCCAAAAGAGTATGTTTATTTTACTCTGTTACATCTTCCACTTAAGAGCAAAGTTGTCATGATCGAGTTCCTACGCAGGATCGGTAGAGGCTCTGTAGGATCGGAACGTAGGATCTTACGATCCTACTGAAAGAATAAAAAATATTTTTTTTTTAAAAAATAATTTTATATATTTATATATTAAGATAACATGCATTTTCAAGTAATAAGAAGGATATAGAATACCATATATATGTGAAAATATGCGAGATGAACCAAGTAGTGACATAATATATGTACCGGACTACCGGTCATTGATATAGATCAAAATTGAAAACCAAATTATTTCATTAGAATTTGGCAAAAGCTATATAGAAGTCTCAAGACTCAAGAGGCAAGTATAATAAGTTCCACAAATATAAATAAAGAGTAGTAAAAAGCAAAGAAAAGTAAAAAATATGCTAAGAAAACATATTAGCTAGGAACGGTGGGATCGGCCGTTCCTACCCGTTCCTACGATCCGGAACGGCGATCCCACCGTTCCTACCCCAATTCCGACCTAGCCTTCGATCCAGCACGGAGAGTGTGATTTGGGTCGTAGGATCGGACGACCTGGAACGCGATTTCGATAACATTGCTTAAGAGGAAATATGGATCAACATTTAAAATCTGTGCCGGTGATACTGGTTTGAGCAGGTACATGGGCCGATGAGTATCAGTCTATTGGAGTGGAAATAGAAGAAGAAAGGAGGAAAGAGGAGGGTGATAATAATGTACATGCATCTATAGTAATGTAGAAGGAAAAAACACAAGAATTCATATTCTTAAAGTACATGGATTGATAATAATGTAGAAGGAAAAAGCACAAGAAATATCTGTATCGCTACAACAACTATTGCAATACAAAAGTTAGTATGATGACTCTAAAATCGTTATAATAACTTAACCATTTAAGAAACCCATAAAACATGACAGCAATAGCCAAATACAAATATAACAACTAATATAATATAAAGACTTATTTCTCAGTACTCCCTCTCAAGCTAGAGCATAGATGTTGATCATGCCCACCTTGCTATACAATATAGGAAACCTTGGTGAGTGAAGTCTCTTGGTAAAAATATATGAAATTTGATCCTTTGACTTGACTAAATGAGTGCAAATATTTTTAGTAAGTACAACATTCTTTATAAAAATCCACGTCATCTCTCATTTGCATGAGCCGTAGCTTTATACAACTTGACTTTGCTACCATATTATGCTTCTTGCACTTCCAAATAACTAAGTGCTCTCCAATGAAGGTGCAGAACCTTGAAACTGATCTCTCGTCATCAATCAGTCTCTATAGTAAATAGATCCCTTATACCTATTAAAGGTATTAATACTATCTACATTGGTACCCATATTGTACTTTATGATGTTCTCACATACCACAATTTCCGGTTAATCTTTTTCTCTATGTGCCTTATCCTACGGCTATGCATTATTATAATTGACAACTATTTATGTTGCAAGTATTTATCCTGCATTTGATTAAAGAATGAACCGCATTTAAGTCAACTATTGTTTTTATTAAATATGTCGTGATATCTCATGTCTCCTCATCACTCACTAGCATACTTGTTCACTAAGATCCTTATTTTTATTTGTTTCTTTAATTTTTAGTAGCAAGTGGATATGATTGACATGTATGCTCCATCGTGGGCAAAGTATTCAAATAATAACCCTTCATTTACTAATTATCAGTTTTCATTTTGTAAATTACTCTATTTATACTCTCTAGTCTCTACCTTACTGTCGGTTAACTAAATTATTTGTAGCTCTTTTCATCTCAGCTAAAATTTTGACTTGCAATTGTTTCCTTCATATGAACATGCCACCAATGTGCCTTGAGTTGCTTCTTTTTAAATTGTAGGCAACTCTCCCTCAAAGAGGAAATGAAACAAATGCTACCCTTGGTGGTATAGACTTGAATAGTTCAGGAAGGTGAGGCTTCGGAGTACTTGATGTGTTTTTAAAATCCTACCCTAGATGAACATTCTATTTCATTATTTGGTTATAATCTGATTGTTTAAAATCCAGTGTTGTTGTAAAAGCAGACAAAAAGCTTTTGACTGTGCTCTTTCCTGATGGTCGTGATGGACGGGCTTTTACTTTAAAGGCATGCATAAATGCTGTTGCTGTGCAATTTTATCCTGTCATTCTTTTCCTTCATGCTTCTTTGTAATACAGGCAGAAACTTCTGAAGACTTGTATGAGTGGAAAGCTGCATTAGAGAATGCTTTGGTACAAGCACCAAGTGCAGCACTTTCAACGGGGCAGAATGGAGTATTACAAAATGATATAACTGAACCAGCTGAGGCTTCCAATGATCAATGTATGTAAATTTTTAACACTGACGTTATGATGGTATTATTGTTATATTTCTCTGCATATGGTTTTTCTGTGCCACATATGGACCGAATTAGAGTTATCATGTGTTATTGCGTAAATTCTTCTAGAATTAATGAAAAAAAAAAATATTTTCTGTTGATTGCTGTTAGTTTCTTTTATGATTTCATAGAATTTGTTGAAGTCAATTAAATTTGTTTTCCATTAAGTCTTGCCTTAGAAGTTTATGGCACATTTGAGAACTATAATATGGTTAGAACAGGGAGAATAACACTTATTTGAACCGGTGTTCTGAAATATATAGTTATTTATACAATTTAATTGTACTAATCGGTATGGTATCCATAGTTATATATATAATTTAATAGTACTAACCAGTTTTGTTTGTACCACATGTCGGAATGGACTGGTGCTAACCAGTACATACTGTTTTGACACAATACAAACTGGTATTTAAAACCTAGATCTGAAACATGTTTCTTTCTCATCCCTATCTCTTAACTAGATCCAAGTTATCACTAATTTCTTTTACTCGTAACTAAATACAAGAATCTGAGGCTTATTCTACTCTCTCATGTATTGATTTACTTTCTGTCTTCTGATTTTTCCTGCTTCCATTAGTCTCTCAATTTCACAATTAAAAGAATGTACGTAAAAGTTCTGCTGCCAACATGTGCTTCCTTTGCCATCTTTAGGACACTGGACTGCCGAAAACGGTTGAAGTACCCAAGACTAACAAAATGTACGAACTTGTGATTAGAAGGATTTTATATGTGATATTACTTTCTGCTGAGGCTGATGCTGTAGCAAATAGTTAATATAAAGGAATCAAAAATCGGTTTGTACTGTTCAGTATGAGTGATAGTCCGGGTTTGAGAGGGTACTCGATGTACCTGAGTCCGTATATCTGCTACTGCTGTAGAATATATGGATCAAGACTTTAAACCTTGATTAATATTTTTTTATTATATAGGTTTTTTTTTTGAAGAAATGTACTTAGGAAGGTATTCAAGACAATATTTAATTTACATATAGATTCAATGTGCTTATCTATAATATCATGAATTAAGAATTTGGAAATGCACAATCAGTAAACCATCCTGAGAAAATAAAAATATTCCCATGATTCCAGTCTGTATTTTTACAAAAACAATGCCGGTAAATGAAGGTAATATATGACTTGAAATGTTAACGAATCCAAGTGCTGCTTATATTAGACTGATATACTTACCATAAGTGCATAATTCCCCATGTGAGTCTAAACACTAACTACAACACTATCATTCTAGCACTCTCAAATTTGGGCAGAAATATTATTCATGCTAAACATGTCATTAAGAACAAAGAATCTATTACCTCTGAGTGGCTTGGTGAAGATACAAGGCAATCGTTTTTTTGAGGGAGTGAAATTTGTATTGATATTCTGTTACCGGCCCAATATCAGGTCTTGGACGGGAGCGACAGATTCTGGTGGCGGAGGTGTCTTCTTTGTCGACGTGAGGAGGCGACGCAAGGACGTGAGGCAGCGACGCTCCCCTCTTCCGAAACCTTAGCCGACGGAAGCCGCTGACGGTGAAGCACACGGCTTCGTGCGGAACGGTGAAGCACACGGCTTCGTGCGGACGTGCAGCGTGAAGAAGGTACTATAGCATTAGGTTAAAAAAAAACAACAAACAAAGAGTTTAAAAAAAAGAGCGGTTACTGCAGCATATTAGTGTAGCAAAAAAATTAATTAAAAAAAAAGCTAAGGGGAGATGACGAGAAGTGAGGCTCGATTGGAGGCTCTTGAGAAGACAGTGGTAAAAGTGCATAGTTCTCTTGCAATTATGCAGGAGGAACTTCAGTCTACAGGGGAGGAAAGGAGAATTGAAACTATGGCGGTAGCAGGAGAGCGACGTCTATATCGAGAGAAAATGGCTGAAATTAATAAGCACCAGGGGGAGATGGATCGACACTTTGGGGTTATAGATGAGCTGAGGAACGAGATGAAAAATTTGGCAGAGACAATGAAAGGAAGGAGAGACGAGCAAAGGGAACTTCCAATAGGTCCTAACCATTGCCAAGGCAAGGAGCCATACCGACCACCACCATCACGTGAGCATTGGTATCTACCAGAGTCAAGCATGAGACCAAACATAATAGAAATTATTGATGAAGACAGACAGAGTGGTGGAGTACACTTAGGAGGTGACCCAGTCACGGGGATGACTTCAGGGGAGGACATGCAGTGGATCCATAGGCGTATAGAGCTTTCAGGATTTGATGGTACCGATCCAGTAGGATGGATTGCATGGGCAGAGTAATACTTTGACATCCAAAGGACGTCCGATGGCTTTTGTGAGCATGGAAGGCTCAGTAGGACACTGGTTTCGATGGATGAGGAGAAGAATTCCCAATCTTACATAGGAAAGGTTGAAGGAAGAAATGCTCCAGGCTACAGCGCTATCCAGCTACTTCTGCATATGAGCGTCTGACGGCTCTAGAGCAAGGTCTTCTGACTGTGACAGAGCATATAGGAGTCTTTGAGGAGATACCTGATCTTTTTGAAGAACAGTATGTGAGTTTCTTTTTGAAACGTTTAAATAACAATATTAGAGAAAAAATGTAAGCTTTCTTACCCACTAATGTTATGTGGCCTATGACACTTGCTCGAGTCATTGAGAGGGAGCTAACAGGGGGATCAACGGTAAAAGGGCGGACAGGGGTTGAAGGGGTAGTGAGCAAAAGCTAATCGAGTAATGGAAACTACTCTTGGGGAGGAAGCCTTCCTTCTAATCCAGCTTTACCAGATTCACCTTCCATAGCTGCTTCAACTTATAGTGTCCAACAGCCAAGGAGAAACATTAGTGTTAACTAGAGCTGTTCAAAAAACCAACCGAACCGAAAAATCGACCGAACCGAATGGGCGGTCAACCAAATGGATCAGTTCGGCTCACGGTTGGTTTTTTGGGTATAATGGTTCGGTTCGGTGATGGTTCGGGGAAAAAAATTTCACTGGTTAACCGAACCGACTGGTATGTGTGTGTATATATATATATATATATATATTGTGTATCTAGTGTAATGGTTAGGGATTATTTTGTAAGTTAGTAGGTCATGGGTTCAAAACCCATTCACTACAACTTAAAAATTAATTATTTTACATATATAATTACCAAATAATAATATTTAATAATTAAAGTTAGTTTAAAAATTAATTTTTTAAAATATTTAATAGTTAAAGTCAACTTTTTAAAATAAATTTTAGTAAATAAATTATGATCGATTAACCGTGGATAATCGGTATCGGTTAACCGTTTGACTGGTTAACCGGTCCAACGGTTCGGGGCTTTTTCGAACCGAATGGTTTGGTTAACCGGTTGAACAGGCATAGTGTTAACTTTAGCACTACACTGCATGCTGAGGGGGGAGGAGGTGGGCCATCCCATAATGGCTCCAAAGATATGACCACGCTAGGAGGAGTCGAGCTATGTCCCATCAGGAATATGTCAATAAAAGAGAAAAAGGGTTATGCTTTCAGTGTGATCAACTGTATCATCTAATGCACCGATGCGAGAACAAGCAATTCCGATTGATACTACTATCCGAAGATGAAGATATGGAGGGAGAAGATCGAGTGACCTGGGATCCTAGAGAAAGCATAAGATAAAGTTTATAGTTTTGAGGACAAGGCTAGTTAGAGAGGAGGGCAATTGTTACGGGCCCAATATTGTTAGTAGGTTATTAATTGTTGGAGCCTTGTGTTAAGTGTTTAACATGGTAACGGGTTAGGATAGCGGGTCTACCCGATATCTCATTGTTATATTTAAGTAGTATTTGCCCTAATGAAAATTATCTTCTTTGCTTCAACTTGGTATTAGAGCAAAGAATTTTTTTTTTCCTTCGCTGCCACTTCTTGTTGTTCGTCGTCGTCACCTTGTTTTCTTGTCTTCTTCCTCAGCTTCCTTTGTAATCTGCTGTCGGAGGCTACTGTGACCCATACTTGGCGGTTGAAGGCGAGGTGGCACGCCTTGTGCACACTACGCCGTGATATGCGGTTGTGGCATGGCCATGTGAAGCGTCTTCACTTTGCCGCCTCTTTTCTCTGCTTTATCGGCTTCATCCCTGCGCTTCATGTCTTCGGCAAACTCTGCAACTACTGCTCCTCCGCCTGTTCTTGATCTAGCTGTCGGATCTGTTAGCGCAAATCGGGCTCTTTTGGCCATCTCATTCATGAAGACCGATTCTCTCTCGTGAGCTTCTTTCCGTTTCCGTTGTCGAACTCTTCCGCCTCTACTAGGTGAGTTCTTATGCTGGTGCCTTTCTTCCGCTTCTGCTTCCGCTGCACTCATCCGTCACTGGATTCTTCACGAGACTGATACTTTGGCCTTCTTCTTCTGTGTGACTTGTGTTTTGTCTCTGTTTTCTTGGAGACGTTTATTTGTTGGTGGAGCCATCTGGTATTGCAGTATCTCTTTGAAGATAACCACGAAAGCCACGGCGACCAGAGAGTAGAAGCTGATCTGACTCACCGAAGTGATGCCGCGTGTAGACAACAACATACGAACCTGCGGGTTCTTTACTCTCACTTCTTTGGGCCGCGCTACCTCTCGCTGCTGATTCTTTTCTAGCTGGTGCCTTTTATTTTAACCGTGCCCTACCTATTTGTTCTTCTTGCTCTGTGTACGATTGTTATTTGTTTTATCCGGTGCTTTATACCCTTGCACCTCTATGGATTCTGGCTCTTCTGTTATGGATCTTAAACCTGGAACCACTTTTGGCACGAACATTATAAAGTTTGATGACATGAATTTCCCTCTATGGTCACAATCAGTTCGTCTTTTCTTGGGGTCTCATGGCAAGGAACATCATGCAATCTGCTCCTCCTGCTATTGACCCTACCTATGATTCTTGGCGGCATTCAGATATGGTTGTGCTCAATTTACTTCTATGAGTCATAGTATGGACACAAAAATTGCTTCCACTGTCATGTATCAACCGACTACTAAATCTGCTTGGGATTTTCTCAATGACACGTACGCCTCTAGACAAAATCTTAGCCATGTTCTTCGACTCTATGAAGAGATTATTAATCTACAACAGGAAGATCGCACTTTCCAGGAGACCTATGCTTTATTGCAAGGGAAGTGGGACGAGCTATGTCAGTACCATCCTGCTTCATCTGATATTGAAGTTACTCTTCAACAGCGACAAGAGTTTTTGGTTGCCAAGTATCTTTCGTGCCTTCATCCTAACTATTCAGCTTTGGGTTCACAGCTGTTGCTCGATTCAACTGTGACCACGCTTCAAGGGGCTTTCTCTCCCTTACTCCGTGTTTCGGCCACTTCTCAGCCACTTCTTGGTATGTTTGATATGACATGACAGTATTGATCCAATGAACTGAACCACGATATAATCCTTGCTTTCACGCAAGGGGATATGAAACTATAAACATATAGAAACTGAAATCTAGGTTAGTTTCCTCTATGGAATCTTCCAAACTTTTGATAGTACTTGAGTAGTTATACTCATAGTGACTGTCACTGTTTTTTTTTTTATCTTGTTACAACTTGCAAGTGCCTGGTCCTTATTGAGTATGATTGTGAGCAGTCACCACTTTTTATTTTTTTTTCAAGGTGTGAACAGCGAATCCGCAAAATCTACTGTTATTGGCAGGCCTGTCTTGCTTGCACTTGAAGAGAGTGATGGAAGCCCATCTTTCCTGGAGAAGGCACTCAGGTTCATTGAAGACCATGGTAGTTTCTGTTTCTCATGTTATTTTGATAATATCTGATATTTTACCATGACCAAAACACGCACTTCATGTTTTAATTGCTATATTTTTTTGTCATGCAAATATGGTACAGAACTAAGTTATATTTTGAAGTATCATGAAGCTTGTCCAAAGGGACTATTTGACTTTGCTAAATGATTGTTTGCATATTTTTGTGTGAAGGTCTTAACGTGGAAGGTATCTTGCGGCAGTCTGCTGATGTTGAAGAGGTAAAACAAAGAGTTCGAGAATACGAACAGGGCAAGTTCTCTTTCTATATCTCATGTTTCTTTTGTTTTGTATTTTACCTGAACAATTTTGCATCTTGGTCCTTTTCAACTTCTTTTGATATCTTCTAAGCAGTATAACATGATAATGTGCATATTACAAGCAAAGTGTTTTTGGTCCCAGTCAATGATCCATTTTCTTGCATTTGTTTAAGCATTTAATCATCTTTTCAGGAAAAGTTGAGTTTTCTTCAGATGAAGATGCCCATGTTATTGGTGACTGTATCAAGGTACAATCATATTAGCAGCTTGGAAGTAACTTGTATAACATATTATGCAGATCATGCTGGATCTTTTTTCTTTATTTTACTTGCAGTACGTGCTGCGAGAGATGCCATCTTCTCCGGTTCCTGCATCTTGTTGTACCTCGCTGGTCGAAGCTTACAGTACGTTGTTACTGAATTTATATGACATTCTGTCATAGATGATATCTTGTTCTTATATCTGATGTATATGAATGTCAATATGAAAAGCAATTTTCGAAAATCCTTTGAGTAAAGAATTGAATCAAATTATGAATGTCAATATGAAAAGCAATTTTAGAAAATCCTTTGAGTAAAGAATTGAATAATTTGACTGCATTACACGCTGAAACTTAGATCAGGCTTTCCAATTTAAGTTAGCGTGAGAAGAGGTAGATGAAGTATAAAATCCTTCATTAGAAACAATGCAAAACTTGATGGCTCGTAGTTCACTAGGTGAGCTACCCTACGATGCTCATTTGAGAGAAGCAATGCCGGTAACCCAACACAAATAGTTGCTAGAAGCTTAGAACTACTGATTTTTGTTTCATTTTAGGGTTTAGTTTTCACTCATCAAATGCATGTTTGAGAAGAAAATATAGTTAGATACAAGATTTTGATTCCTAGTTAGTTCCCCTTGGAGTATTGTATGTATTATGTTAATATGCATCTTATCAAACTTGCTTCTAATGCCTAAGAAATAAGTATTTAAAGGTTTGATCACCTATTATATCTAAGTCATTGTACATTGGCGAATTGCTGAGAAACTGTATTTAGTACCACAACATTCCATTGTCATAAAGATGGTTGAGACAGATATGTCTGCAGTACTAAAGTTTTACTTGTGGAGATGCAAGTGGAATTTTTCTTGTATGCATCCACCATTATATTTATACCGTACTTCTCACATTTTCTTAATTAGAGAACTTTCTTGTTTCATAAGCAACATGAATCACTAAGGTAATCCTTCTGTTCTGCTAGGCCTTGACAAGGATGCATACCTTTTTTACTAGAATGAAAAAATTGGCTTAAACTGCTTTTAGTATTAAAACCACTTTGGATTTAGAGGGGACATGTCAAATGCATTATAGAGTTATTTTGAGTTTTGGAAAAAAAACATATCCAGATCCACTTTAAGAAAGACCCTACTGACCTACTATTTAGAAATGCTTGGGAATCCCAAGCTATCACCTGGATGGAAATTATTGAGCTATTGTGTTTTTTGTCAACTTAAAACACTAACTTGGCTATTTTGGAACATGAACTAAGATACTAATCCATACATTCCAATATGAGCAGGATGTGCTGGTCTAACCTTATACTAATATATAGAAAAGGGACATGTTAAATGCATACTAAGGGCCAGTTTGAGATTATAGTGCAGGTGCTGCTATTGCTGTGCTGTGGGATCAAAAGCAGTACTATTTACTGTCAAAATACTGTACATTGCTACGGAAAGAAGTAGTAATGTTTATATATATATATATATATATATATATATATATATATATATATATGTATGTATGTATGTATGTATGAGGCTCATATGGTTAGTCGTTGAAAATAAAAAAACGTGGACGGGCCGCTCCTTGCCCTGCAGGTTGGAGGCTACTTACTGGCCCTCCCTTTCCTTTTTATTCACTTCACGTGGGTCAAGGTTTGGTCAACGCTGCACAGCGGGAAAAAGCAGCCTAGCGATTGAGTTTTGGAAAAGAAAACTTATGTTTCATATATATATATATATATATATATATATATATATATATATATATATATATTGTACCAATTCATACCCCCTGCTTAGGCAGCACATATTGGTTTTTTATTCCATACTTTGGAGTAAGGTATTAAATATTAGTCCAAGACATGGTACTAGTGCATACAATATATTCTATATATATTTATATATACTTAATTAACCGGTATGGGTCCATAGTCAGACTAGTATACATAGGCTATACCGGGCAGTATGGTACAGTATTTAATACTTTGCTTTGGAGCATAGTTTTAAGGTATCAGTTCATATTGTCTATATGCTGGTATACAAATAGTGTTAGTGTTAGTCATGTACTATATATGTTATGTATAATATGTAACAACTATATATTATAGGTTTTGTGTGTGGTTGACCAGTACATACTAGTTTAAGGTATCATATGTTAGTATATCCAAGTGTGTACTGTGTACTAGTTTGACAATGAACCACTTATACATATGGAGATAGAAAATCTTGCTTTGAAATGGTAGGATATTTCATTGATGGAAGAAAGGTTCAATATACTAGTTTGTACCGATAAACTGGTTGGGCATTGGACAGGTATGTGTTCCAGTCAATATAATTGGTTCAACTACGTTTATTTTAGACTATTTTTTTTCCTATCAAAAGCGTCTCTATAACTTTTGATTCTGATCATTTTCCATTTTTATAATCCGAAGTCTGAGTTGCACGCTGTAGTTAGTACAAGCTAATTTTCCAAGCTGGCATTGTGATAGTATATTTCAGATCTTTGTTTGAATCGATGAAAAAGTCAAGCTCACATTTGCTTGATGACGCCCATTTGAGAGGATGTAGATCGTTATCTTCCATAAGTTTTAGGCTTTGATTCCAAATTACAACCCCTACTGTGCTAAAATTTTACAAATACTATAATTAGATGGTCTAATTTACATTATTGACATTTATAAGTGAAAGATTAAGTCAAATAAAGAATTAATGTTAATTGTGAAGTATTTACTTGGATCCATCTTGTAGTATTAAATACTTGGATCTTCAAATATCATTTTACCTTCTTAATACATCCGACCTTATCTAATTAGCGTATGAACTACTTTATCTAGGTTCACACTGATTATTACATTCAATAATGTGGTTAGCAAGTCTTGCCTTATTCCTAAGTTATAATGATATTGTTAGGATAGATTTAGGTGAAATATAAACAATTGAAATTATTAACATTAAGTAATAAAATTATAAAATAATTATATAAAAAATTAAATTACTCACCAAGTGAATTTCTTACCTCATTTGGTTCTCACATCTATGTTTGATAATATCAATAAATGGTGTAGCCTTATTACCAATTGCTACATTAGTTTTCCTTTGAAAATCATGGATCATGAGTATATTTCTCTCACCATGGGTATCTTATTTTTTCTAAAGGACCACTTATAAAGACTCAATTGCCATACATATATTAGAAATGCTATCCTTGTATCGAGAATGATATGTTTCACTTCCTTCTCCCTTTGAATTTGAAGAAGGAAAATCAGACCATTCTTTGCTGAGCATTGTTTATTGTTATGCCTTCTTAAGTAAAGACTTTAAAATAATAAAATGTATGGCAAATCTCATGGGCCTGAGTCTCTGTATCTCATTCTTTAGAAAACGTTACATCTCAGCATGAACCTAATGGTGGTTGTACTTTATGGGAGTGATAACATTATATTTTTCTCATTTCGTTTCTCTCAAATGTCCATCAACTTGATATAATGAACAGTGTAAGGAGTCTAATTGATATGAGAGTTATCATCTTTAATCATGTCATATGCTCCCTTGAAGTTGCTCTCTTTGTTTGTTACAAATTGGATAATGTACTTTGATTCAATATCTTTAATAAGTTGGATGTAGATTGCTTTATTACGTTTGGTTGATGCATCTATTGGCTTATATGTTATAATATATAAGAAAAGTTTATTTTGCTCATCTTAATGGGTCTTGTTTGAGTATCACATGTGAGAGTGACACTAAAGCAAGGTTTGAAAAATCGGTTCGGACTTGTGTTCTAGTCCAAGCTCAGACCAACATGTACCCATATGGACAGCCATAACTGAGGCCTACCGAGGCGAGGCAAAACTTACACTTCCATAGCAAGTGAAAGCGCCTTCACAGCTTCCGCCTTTATAACTTTCATCTCCATAGTTTCCACCTCTAATAGCTTTTGGCTTCATAGCTTTTGCTCTCGTCCACCTTTTCTTGGAAGCATCTTTGTAGCTTCTGCCTTCGCAATTCCGTAGGAGTAAAAGCACCTCCACCACAGCACCAAAGCTTCTGCCTTTATAGCTTCTTGTAATACCACGGTTTAGTCGCATATTAGAAGTAGTAGAAAAGATTATATACTATACAAGACTTAGAGCCCGTTTGGCGCTACGCCGCCGTAGACAACGGGCAGTCACTTTTACTTTTTTTATTCTGTTTGGTGTTTAGCTTTTGCGGTGTGTTTAGCTTTTGCGGTAATATTTTTGTAACTGTAGCTCAAAGCAGGTAAAACCAACTTTGGCAGCTGCCAAAGCACTGCAGCGTATAGCTACACTATTCAAATTTTATTTTATACTATTTACACATTCGTTTCTCTGCCCTCTCACTTCTAATAATAATATTAATTAATCTAATATATATTAATTTTATTAAATTTTCTGTAAATATAAAATTGAATTTTATATTACAAAATAATTATTTTATCTTATAAAAATTAATAACTTTTTCAAAATAATTTATTAGTTAGTATATGAATTAATAGTTTTATAAAATTAAATATTTAAAAAATTTAAAATTTTTAGTAAGATTACTTAATTATAAATTATAACACATTAAATCTACCAAAATAATTTTAACCAGTACTTACTATAGTAATAGTGCAGTTATCAGAGCAGATTCACCAAAACACCCTTTACAGCATGTACTATAGTGATAATACAGTTATCACAGTACAGTTGCGGCAGTGCAGCAGAACCAAACCAGCACTTAGTGGGCTTACTATTATTAACTTGGGTTTAAGTATTTTAATAAATTGGGTCACGTTGCAATTAGGCTCACGAAGTTAATAGGTCAGCATGGTGAGAAGCCAATAGAAAAAAGCTACCGAGGATGGTGGAGCCACCATTCAGTTGACCTCATATGCTACCGACTAAGGGATGATCCTGGACATATGTTAGGGCTTGGGCTTGATGTCATGTTAAGTGGGGGAGATTGTAATACCCCATGTTAGTCCTCTATTATAAGTGAGAGAAAAGATTATATATTATACAAGGTTTTAACTTGTGTTTAATTATTTTAATAAATTGGGTCACATTGCTATTAGACTCATCAAGTTAATAGATCAATTTGCTCATTAAACGGGTCATACCACTTTTGCTCTCGTCTGCCTATGCTTGAAAGCATCTTTGTAGCTTCTGCATCCATAGTTTCTACTCTCATCCACCTTAGTACCAACCTTGATTCGGTGCTGGGACAAGGTCAGATCAGTTTGTATTGGGTGGTACAGGCCTTTTTTTTTTAATTTCTTGCACTAAAGTACTCCTATTGGCCCTTCATGTGTCTAATCCAAACGTGGTATTCTCGACTTTTTTGTGAAGATACAATCCAACAATGTCTTAGTTTAGGCCTAATTATTTGATTTTGGATAGTATAATGATTTTGGATACTATAGTGCAATAATGCGTGTGTCACTTGTGGCGTGAGGAAGAATCTAATTGAAGTGTATTCATTTTGAAATTGCTTGGTCAATATTGAGCTTTGTTGTCTTCATGTAAACGTAGCCTATTTGATTTTACTTATTTGCTTGTGATGGAAATGACCTAGGGTTGATATGAATGGCATAGGCTGCATGGCTTTTTGTGCCTCCGTGCATATTTGTGTTTTAGCTCATATGATGTGCCGATGATGTCAATTCTAGTCCGCTTTCACTCTATTGCCACTCCCACTACCATCCTCAAAGTGAGAACCACATACAAGTGGATTGGACATCATTGTTAAAGGCATATTGAGCCCTTAAAACCAAATAACTACATTCATCTTGATATCCGCAGCTGCTTTTATCTTCATAGCCTTGGGAGTGATCAAAATAGAGGGCGTTGCTGCCCATCACTTAAAGTCTTTGTGCGCCTTGATCATACATTGCTTTTAGATAGAAAAGGATTATAGGTTTTTGCGGATGCCCTGGCAGGTTTCTTACACAATAGTGATATATGCAAGATTATTTCATGCGGTAATATGGATTGGCTTGGAGCTTAGCTTATCATGTAAAGTCTGTTGCCAAATAGGGTATATGATTCTTAGTATTTTTAACTGAAAATCTTGCTAGGTTACCTCACACTGATGATAGTCATGTCTGAAACTTTTATCAATTGATAAGGTAGTTAAATGTACACAGTGAAGATTAAATGTTCACAAGAAATAGTGTGTTGTACAATTGATGTCACTTTTGAAGAAATTTACTTTTTGTGGATCGTTGGAGGTTTTTTGGTGCTTCACAAAAGCTCATATACCTTTATCAATTCATAGTGCGTGCAATCCATGGATGAGGAATTGCGTTTTATTGCACAAAGCCATCTGACCTTAGCGTGTGATAATGATGTGACTGTCCCCTTTGTTGTCCTTCTGGGTATAATATGATCCAGAATATGACTCCTATAGGAAATGTAATGTTGACTGCTACTCTTTTTGCTACCATACACTATTGAATTGTTGTTTCAATGTAGTCAAATATCAAGGTTAGCTGCACAAATTGAACATGATATTATATGATTTTATTTGCAAAAAAAGAAAAAAATCAATTAGGCCAGCGTGAGGTTGCACAAACCAGCCCATATTTTGTTTTCACTTACTGAAAAAAGAAGCGAAAAAGGAGGATGATGATTCGTGTGGTCCTGTGCCATATGCAACCATCCAAGGACTGGTTAAACGCTAACTTGAATCCAATACAACATATATAGTTCAAGACTTAATACTTATATTAAGACAATATAATTGATTCCTTTAGCTTTTCCAATAGATAAGAGCAAGTATTAAATACTTGATATAAGGTTAGAAAACTGCAATGTACATTGTCGTAGTTTACTACTTGATAACATTTTTAGACTGTAAGGATTCATGAATGCAAATTAGAAGGATAACTTCTAGTGGTTTAATTTTGAAATTTGGTTCGACAATTTTCTGACTGCATGCTAATGTGTGCAGTTTACTAAGCATAAAAATATGATACTGTTTATGAAAATTCCTGAATCAAAGACATCTTTATTCTCTTCACCTTTCTTTTGTCATTCTATGGTCGTTAATTATATACATTTTTCTTAGTCAAACGCAAGCAATCATTTGCAACTAACAAATATATATTTCAAATATGATTCCTTAGAATCTGATCGTGCAAGAAGAATTGATGCTATTCGAACAGTTATTTATGAAACTTTCCCTGAACCTAATCGGCTTTTGATGCAAAGGTATAATGGTTATTTTCTTCCTGTTCTGTATATGATCTTTGTTTTTTCCTAATCTTCAAAATTTTGATGTGTGGTCATGAGTTAAGGGTTAATGAAGCTGCCCATTTGGAGATTCAGAGAAATTAACTTCAGCTAGGAATTTATTGAATTATCTTTTATGCTACATAAATGATTTAACATATAATACAACCAAGTAAGCAAATAAATGACATTATCAATTGTGAATCATATCTAAAAAAACTGGCAGTGAAGTTTTTAGTAACTGCATACACTACAATTTACATTTTCCCATAAAGCATTTCAGAATAATAGCAGACAAGAATCATACTGGTTTAATGATTCAAATTTTTATCCTCAAATTTGTGGATTAGTTGCGATTTATGTTATATTTATGAAAGGCCCCTTTCTTAAGCTTAGAGAAGACTGTAATGACCCTTGAGGTGTACCACTGTGCCTTTTAAACTCGTTTAATATTAACTTCAAATTTGATCATGCCTAACTAAAACCAACGGTTTAAATACTAGTCTATACCGACACTTTCTACCTATATATATATATATATAATGTTTTTAAAACATTGACTGAAACTAAGCGTATAGTTTATTATTAATAAAAAAAATCACTATATGATTATTTCTTCAGGATTCTTAAAATGATGCAAAAAGTAGAGTCGCACAAATCCCAGAACCGGATGTCACTTTCAGCTTTAGCTGCTTGCATGGCCCCATTACTTCTCCGACCACTTCTTGCTGGTGATTGTGAATTTGAAGACGATTTCAATATGGGCGGTGATGGTTCTCTTCAACTTTTGAAGGCTGCTGCAGCAGCTAACCATGCTCAACTTATTGTCATAATTCTGTTAGAGGAGTTTGACAACATTTTTGATGTAATTTTCCCCTTATTCTGGCTGGAATATATTCAGTGTATTTGTTAATTTTGCTATCCTTGATGATTTATGACGACCTTTTTAGGAGGATTTCTTGCATGATGGCTCTATGTCATCAGAGCTATATTCTGGCTCTGAAGATGATGATGATATTGAAGATGATGAGTCAATTGATAATGAGATACCAGAACATGATCAGGATGAGTATGACAGCAATGATGAGTTCACCGACAATGACATTCCAGAGGATGATGGATCTCATGAGGAGCATTACACAACTGATGATTCAACTGATAATGTCATTGAAAAAAATGATGGATATCATGCTCAGCCTAGTGACGCTGCACTGGATAAAGTTGATGATTCCAAACATTCATGTACAGAAACGGTTAGTGGAAGTTACGTAACATTGAAGTGATCCACTTGATAACAAGCTGTTACCTTGCTTTACAGTAGTACCCTTCAATCTTTGTTAGTTATTTCCTATAGTTGCATGTTTTTGGCATTTGAACATCGTTTATTTAGAGTTTAGACAATCATAGATATAGTCTCAGTTGAAACTGTAGGTGTAGTTGAGAGTTGAGACAAATTAGTCTTGTAACTAGTTTTGGCTTCACTGGCAAGGTCAAGAGTTGAGACAAGTAGTAACAGTGTATCAATACCAAAATTAAGTTTCTATCATTCTGGTGAATTTCCAAAACCAACATCTCACTGAGTTATTAGTCCTTGTAGACAATATAAATGAGTTCCAGATTGCAACACTTAAGGTCAACTCAAACACTTTGTAATTTGTACGATATACAGGAATGCATCATTATAGAGCATGCTACCAAAGGCATAATATTTGAGGAAATAAAAGATAAAAACTAAAATTAGCTTTGCACAATACGTAAGGACCGTGGTTGGTCCTTTTTCATCCACTACGCATCAGCACAAGAATCCCTTGGTGATATATATGAGGAAATTGCATGCCATGCTTGTACAATTATCTACAGTCCAGAGTATATTTTGGTAGTTTGATGGGCTCTTTTTTCATATATATTTCTAGATTGTTTGAACATAACTGCAGCAAAAGAGATGAAAACTACTTGATTGCTTATTCTTATCCTAAGTTACTAACACTGCTGCATAATAATACTTGGTTTCAGAAAGTAGACAAACAGAAAACAGATGGTGCATCTCTGCAAGAAAGTGATGTTACCTCCAAATCTCTACCAAATTCAGAGTTACAAGGAGTTTCCCAAAATAAATCATCAACATCCGATATTTCATTTCCCAAGGAATCTTGTGCGCAGAAACATGAAATGCGGCATAAGAGTCTTGCCATAGCTTCATCTGGTGGTGTCTCCGAGGAGTCAATTGATGATAGTCCTACAAGTATAACACCTACTTCTGTTACTCATAATCCTTCAAATGTTGGAAGAGCTGCAGAAAAATCAAATGAACCAGGGCCTCGTGGAAAAAGAGCAACTAGATGGGGGCGCACTTCTGTGAGTATATTTGTTTTTCTTCATAATGTTGTCCATTACATGAAGAATTCCTTTTCTAAAATATTTGCAATATTCAGGCACGAAAGAATCTTTCCATGGAGTCAATGAACACGAACATGCGAGATGAGTAAGTGTTCTATATCCTTCACATTGGCATTTTCTAAACATTTACTTTAGGGATCTGAATTACGTAGAAATCTCCATTTTATGTTTAGAAATCTTACTCAAACATTTCCAGATTCCAATTCATTTTTGTGATTGGAAGAGGGGATTTCATGAATCTTCACATTTACCTTCTCTTGATTTCTATGTACTATGCTAGTTCAGAAAATTATGTGTATATTTAAGTTTTTTTTTGGTATATTGGTGAAAATTAGAGCATTATCAATATTTTTCTGTGATCTATTTGGTCACTCCTTTTAAAGTGTCACAAACTTTTGAACACTAATTGAATTACCCCAAAATTGGTAAACCTTAAAAGCATTACCATTGTGCCAACCAGTCTTCATAAATTGGTAACACTTTAAGTGCCATTGGTCATCATAAATTGATGACACGAGAAATGTCACCAAAATTAGAAAACTGGTCAACTTGAAGCATCATCAATTTGTAAGATTGGTTTGCAATAAATACTAAATAGCTAGTTTAAAATTTAGTCGACTCTCATTGTGCTATAAACGGTTTCAATCGACTCAAATAAACCTCTTAATCCACTTTGATCAACATCTAATTCTAGAGTATTTGTGTAATCCACTTTGAATAGTAGGTGTCACGTGAATCATTCATCTTTCGAAATACATGAACTTTATTTCATATCCCCTCGGGACTAGAGCAAACCTAAGTCTCTTAACACAAATACTGAATAATGTGGGACTAAATTTCACCGATTTAAACCAAACCATGACCACATAAATTTCGCTCCACCTCTTGATGACATCAGATTCTTCATACTTGCACCATATGTTTTACATGGAAAGGATAAAATTTGTTTATTTTTACATATTCATTAATGAAAACACCTTACTGATTCTTCCATCATCACCTTATTGGAAACACTTCAACAAATATTCATCATCATATATGTGTTCCTATTTATTCTTTCACCATTACCTTAATTATTCATCTCACTTGGATTTTTAGAAGAAAATAATATTTTTAGAGAGATTTGTCCTCATGTTTGAGGATAAAAAGGTCTTAATACAAACTGTAAGCCTGCACAACTGCCCTTTATTGAGAGTAGTATTGTGCATGGTATCCTAAATTACTTTAGTAGTGAAGAAAAATATGATTGTTCTCTGAATATGTGGCTCTATATTATTAAGAAGCCAAGTAAAAATCCCATAGTTTGAAATTTTCCACATGGCATAGGTAGGATCCATCATTGCACAAAGCAAATAGTTGTCAAAGCTTTCCTTGAGAGCTGAGGTAGGGTCGAAGTGCCCTTGTCCATAATATATAATTGGTACTATTAAATTTGATAGGCGTACATTGAGGGTGAGGGATTTTGATATCAGAGACAAGATTTTAGTGGCTCTTTGTCAATGGAGTAGTGAAGGCTTCAGCATGCTCTGCTTATGGGAGGGAAGGCAAGGACTTATTTGGTGGGATGTCGCTACAATTGAGGGAGAGTAGCAGTCGTTAGATAGGAAAAGCAGTATAAGTAGAGCCAATCGGGAGATGTCGCATTCACCAAGGAGGAGCAAAAGAAGTAGATGTCAATAGCTTAATTCTTAGTGGCACCAACAGATAATGCAAATGTGAGAGATGTCATTATAGTAAAGGGAGCAGCTACAAGAGAGCTGCCTGAGGAATGTTGTTGTAGTTGTCAGCAAGCTTTGGAATATCAGTCCGTGCTGATGTACTAGTCTTGGACTGGACTAGTACTATCAGTATTTTGACCATACTGTATCGGTAAAGGTTGAAACAATCCAAACTACCTCAGATCAAGTTTTTAAATTCTATGCTCCTCTGATTTGATCCTACATGTTTTGTAAACTTGCAAATGATTGAAATTAATTAGTTTTGTGGTGTTTACAATAGAAATTAAATCAAAATTTGGACTCGTATGTATGGAATATCATAAGTTAATAATTATATATGAATTTCTTGCATTGTGATATTTTACCCTAGCAAGAA
Organism: Costus lasius; assembly: GCA_027563935.2. Classification (NCBI taxonomy): domain Eukaryota; kingdom Viridiplantae; phylum Streptophyta; class Magnoliopsida; order Zingiberales; family Costaceae; genus Costus; species Costus lasius. The sequence goes on along the minus strand of CM050450.1, from coordinate 128,937,832 downwards.
GGACATATTTGATTGTGATTTTTTATAGCAAAAAGTCTCTACTAAAGTCACTTAGTTAATACTCCCATTTAGAAGTTTTTTCACGATATGTGGTATTGGTATATTAAACTCTATATGCTTATTAAACTGGCATGGTATAACTATAACTTGCCCGATAGATACTTCAGTTGATAGCACTAGAACTAGCACAAGTGCTAGGATTAAATACGGATACATGTAAGCAGCTTTTATATTGTATCCTCCTAGTTTGGCTCCATTCTCTAACTCTGATAGTAAAGTCGATCTCATCTATTCAAAATGCTCTTAAAGCATTGGTTCTTTGCTTTGATAGAATTGAATCCTTACCACTCCTTAGATGCTAGTAAGTTATGTCTCCTTTTAAGTTTGCTCAATCAGTTTTCATTGTCTTTATCATATGTTGCATGTGTATGTCCAACCTCATAGGTACGTGGCTGTTGTGTCTAGGGAACGTATGTTTTACCACTAACACCACCATCTCCTCTAGCTCCATTGTTTGTGTTTATACTATTATCTACGTTGCTTAAATCATTCAATACCACATGATATAAATATATACCAGAGAGAAGAGATCTCTATGAAGGTTTGGTTTGTTTTTACTCATCAATCGCAAATAAGGGACTTAAACTAAAGTTTTTCCTTTCTTATGCTCCATCATAATGGAGGTATCTTATTTGTTGTTAATGTATTTCTTGTTTCTTGGATTAACAATTGAGAATGTTGCGCTTCGGATGCTTGGCATTGTGATTGGATTCAACTAGGTTGAAACATCTCTTGCTCTAATATGTTATTTGTTTTGTCCTCCTATTGTGGTTGAGTTGATTGGTCCCTCTCAATTAGTTTGATAATTAATTGAGTAAGATGAGATGGATCACCGAGCTCATCCATTAACAAATATTGATCCTTGAAGGTTGACCATCAATCCACCATAAGGTCAATATCATTTTGATCAATTAAAGTATGAAAAAGATCCAATATAAGTTCAAACTTTTACTCATTTTCCTCTCGTAATATCTAGTTATAGTAAACATACACTGACTTCTTGAGTTAGTAGAGTGACAATCTATTATGGACCTTGTTATGAATCAATGCAAATGTTTAACCAATAATGCTTGCATTTGCTAGATGTACTTTGTGAGAGTATGTAGATTGTAGTCTTTCATAAGTTTAGGCTTATCCTAAATTACAACTATCACTAAATATTAGAAAGATCACAATTAGATAATTAATACTTAGTTGTGTAAGACAAAATTAAGTAATTATATAAAGTTAAATACTTACTCAAATCCATTTTGTATCGTAAATCCATTGATGGGATCTCTAAATGTCATTTTGTATTCTCAATACATATGACCTTCAATTGCTGTTGTGATTGCTTTTTTAGCTAGCTTCATAGCAAGTATCTCACTTTGTAATGCAGTGACCAAGTTTCATTTTGTGTAAGTTATACTAGTATTGGTAAGATTTAGGTAATAAGCTAAATGACAAACCAAAAATATAACATCCTTAAAAGTACTTAAATAACTAAGTAAATTCCTTGCCCCGTTTGGTTGTTCGTTTGGTTTTTCTCTAGGTGTTAGAGGAATTGCCTTATTTAGCTCACAAATCGATAGATTAGTTTCCAGTTGTGCTTCATGAATCATATGATATCATTTTTCCCTTAGCGACTTCTTATCCATGTTGACTTTCTAAAGTACTAAATAGAGACTCCTCTACATGACATATATTGATAATATTGTCCTAGAGGCTTATGTTTAAAATGATGCGCTCCTGACTCCACTTTCGTGCTCTCCCTTGAAGATGAATAGAGCTACACTAGTCTTTGCTCATGAACATTGTTATGAGTGTAGACTTCTCTGCCTTAATGAATTATTGCAGTTGTGCACGCACCAAATGCTGGTTGTAGATGAATCTTATGATGGTTTGTGCATGATTCATTATACTTTTTTTACTTTGCCTATCACCTCAATGTCCATCAGGTTGGTATAATATATAGCTAAAAGTGTCCATAAGATGTGCTAGGAATCATCTTGGAGCATCTTATCTCTCCTAAAGTTGCTCATGTTGTTTGTCACAAGCTAAATTCTATATTTAGTCCAATCTCTTCAGTCTTTAGAAGCTTATAGATGCTGGTGTCATCATGATAATGAGTTGATGTATAAATTGACTTGTGGAATATCACTTCCTACAAGATTGTCAAAAATGTGTTTTGGATTTTTGGATCTTTCGATCCTATGACCTAGATTATGCAAACTGTTCTAGAATAAACATAGGATTTGAAATGTGTAGGATTGGGAGGAAAGTCAATCTCATTGATCCTACTTGATCCTAGGTTAATAAGCACAATGAGTTCAAATCTGACTACTATGCGATGCAATTTCTCTAGTTTATCATTTACTCAGTCATCTTTGATGAATATTTATTAACTTAAAATATATTATCTTTAAGTATTTGTTTACTCTAACTATTTATCAATATTAACTTTTTCATCTTTATTGAGCACCTTCATCATCATTTTGTCTCCTTCATTGTCATCACTATGTGTTCACCTCATCATCTTTTATATTTTTGTCTTATTGGCTTTATTTCACGGCACATTTTGTTATTTCTGGTTTATTCTACTTCTTTATGGTATTTATTTTCCATTGTCTCTTATTCTATCACCTCACAAATACTCAATTTCATAGTTCGATAAATGCATCTAAATAATAATATAATATTTAGTATATATATAATTTAGCCTTGGTGATTGATACTTGATAGATATTTATTATTTGCTATTACTTATTAGACTGTCTATGATACTCTTTAAGTCTAATTTGATAAACATGTTCATTATATATATATATATATACATTTTTAAATCTGATCTTACATTCTGATCTTATAAAGCCTCCACCATCTAGGTAGCACCTTGATTCAAGCAACCTTCCTTTCATATTATAATGTATAAGAAAATTAATTATGCTAATTTTGGTAGGTTCTGTCTAATCATCACTGTGTGAGTGACATAGTTTTTATTTATTCTGTGTCTTTATGGTATTTATTTTCCATTGTCTCTTATTCATCACTTCTCCAATACTCAATTTCATAATTCAATAAATGCATCTAAATAATAATATAATATTTAGTATATATATAATTTAGCCTTGGTGGTTGATACTTGATAGATATTTATTATTTGCTATTACTTATTGGATTGTCTATGATACTCTTAAGTCTAAATTTGATAAACATGTTATATATATATATATATATATGTGGCATTTATCTACTTCATTATTAAGACATTGCTCGACAATCTTGTATTATGGTGCTAATGGCTAAACACAAGGGGCCACTTCTTGGATCTTCAAGATCATTGTATGATAGTATGTGTCACTCACAACTTAGTGAAATGCAATTGCTGTGAAATTATTTTTAAATAGCTTGGTTGATAGCTAGCTTTCTTGATTTTAGTAAGTTATTTGTGTTTGTTTGCTTGCGATAGAAAGGCTATAGGGTCTATATTAATGCAATCAATTCACCAAAGTGAGGCTAGAAAAGGTATGGCTTTCAAAGCCTCTATGTGTATTCACACTTTGTGATGGAGGAGGGGATACTAGCATGCAAATAGTGAATAATAGAGAAATCTGGAATTTAGCTAATGCATTTGAAACTAGTTTTTTTTGTAATTTTATAATAAGAAAACTGGAATTAAACATGCAGTTATAGGAAAACGATAAATCTACGCATGTAATTCTAGGAAAGCGGTAAATGACGAAATAGTAAATTGTGCACACATCGCAGCCCTTGAGAATGGAAGGGCTGACTTTCCCTTTCTTTACCGATCCTACTTTGATGAAAGGTGACGATTACAAGCACTCAAACAACAAACCCAAATATGCTTTGGTATTATTAAATGTCCAAGTCCTTTACAATGCATAAAATGAAGGAGTTTAAAACTCCAAATTCCTCTTTTAACACAATGATTCTAATAAAACAAAAATTAACTAGCGTTGAAAAGTTCCTTTGCCTTGTAGGAGGAACCAGTGACCCACCATTGGAACTGACTGAACCTAGTAGTAGAACTAAACTAGTTTTTTTTTCAATCGAACCAAAGATAGAGAGTTGACGCTTGTTTGAGCATGTAGAATATCTGTAACTGGAAGACTAATTAGATTAGTAAATGAAAGAACAACAGAAATTAATCAGTTTTCAAAAGTTACTATGTCATGTAGGATGATCCGGTGACTCTTGAATGTGACCAACTATTTCAAGAGGTAGAGCGAAACTCGTTCTCTTGGTCGTGACAAAGATTAGGGGTTGCAACACATCCAAGTATGTTAATTACTTGCATCAAGAAGGCTAATCAAATTAATACTAAGCATAGAAACTTAAAACAGAAACAAAAGCTTGACGTGGAGAAGGCAGAAACAAGGGAATGACGAGATGTTGGCTTGTGATGCTTGGTGGCATTACCGAGCAGCATGGAGGGGCGACTCCAGGGGATCTAGGGAAGACGACGAGTTGATGGCTATAGGGCGTTGATGGCGATGGGAATGGTGATGAAGCATGCCTCGTGACAAAGGGGCAGAAGCAAGGGATAAGGAATTGAAAACCGGTCTGATACCGTCCAGTTTGACTGGTTTGTACCAGTCCTGTAAGGGAGTGGTCACGGAACCATTGAAAACTGATGGTAATATAGGAAAAATAATTTTTTATTTCGGTACCAGTACGTATTGACTAGTTTTTATACAAACCGATCAGTTTGTATTGTTTTTAATAGAGAAAATCTGATTTTGAATCGGTACCGGTATGGTATCGGTACGGTACTAGTACGTACCGGGTGATTTTGATGAAATATTTAATTATTATATTAAAAAAGTTAAATTAAAATTGGATTTTTCCAGTTTACCACTAGTACTGTACCGGTACCGGTCGGTACGTACTGGTCCGACAACCCACCAGACCGGTTTTCCGATCCTTGACAGGGGATTGAGCAAAGTGCAACAAGGGAAGTCAGAAGAGACGCGAGCTGTCTCCCGTCCGCTCCGTTCGTCGTCGGGGAGCTGGGGAAAGGGAAGGAAAAATGTCGCCGGCCCTAGGCAAGCCGCTATCGAAGTTGGAGCACCGGTGAAGACGGAGAAGTGGCTGTTTGATCAAAATAGGGGATGTGGCGTAAACTGAGGTGTCACATAATTCTTTCGATTATGGTGATCTAGCCCGCAGATGGGGAGATCCTTCTGGCCGTGGGATCAACCTAAGGGTGAGGGGTGGCTGGAGTTTGAAGACGATCTGTTGGTTAGATTATCGCCGACGTCGAGATGAAGAGAGAACCGAGAATTGGACTCGGCAGGAAACAGTGAGTGGTTCGGGCGTAGCTTGCGGCGACAGAGTTGGAGTTGATTTGGAGTTGCGGCAGAGCTAGGCGATGGAGCTAGAAGACTGACACTTGGCAAGAGTGTGGAGTGGCCTGCGGTGAAGAGGTGTGACCTGGAGAAGATGGATGATGCTGTGGTCACGAGAGCATGGAAGGGGCAGAGCGACGAGAAAGATGCAGCGGGGATGAAAAAGAGGTGGGTGAAGAGCTAATTCAGCCGGTAGAAGCTTCCAAATCCATGGAAGGTTAGAGAATGAGAGATCCCAAATCCATGGGAGATTAGCGAAGGAGAGGAGAAGATCAACCAATAAGATGAAATAGAACTATTTCCATTCAATTTTCTTCTAAACATCCTACTGCGTACATGAAAGATCACAAGTTTATAGAGGATTTTCTCCCCGTTGGCTGTAAGCCCCAACAGCAACTTCAAGAGTTGCTCTTCCTTCTTCACACAACCCTGGTGCTTTCTCCTTCAAGCAAATGCCTTCTTCTTCACTCAATCATGATGTCTTTTTCTTCACACAAACTGAAACAAGCAAGCCTGCGGAGCTACATCATTTTATCTCCAGTAAAAAAAATGCTACCCATTTCCTCTTTGGTGGCTTCTAATTGATTTGGGCTGCCGATATTGTGGGCCTTTTCTCTCTTAGACTGGTCATTTATATGGCCCCAAGTCCTCTTCCTTGGCTGGTTGGATTTGTGTTGAACACGAGCTGAACTTGGGCTGAACTCTCTTTGAGCTTGAGCTGAAATTTTCTTGGCTTGAGCTTGAGCTAACTTCCTTTGACTCTTCAAGGGCTTGCTTATGTAAATGCAAATGTCCTATACTACCATGATGTATGATTACATTCGGAATGTTTACAACACAAATATAAGATGCATGTGTCGAACCATGAAATTTCACCCGCATAATTCATAAGGATCATGGAAGAGAGATTTTTGTTCAATGTCCACTCACGTATGCAAGGGTATATTTAGTGCATATCCGTTGCTCCGGTCAGTTCAGCCGATAGGCTCAGGAATCGATGCTTCTATTATCTGTACCTACGAGTGAGAAGGGAGAACTGATCACATAATCCACCCGGTAGGGGACGGAACTGGATTGGTATTGAACCATATCCATAAAGCCTCCAGGAGCAATTTTTTTTGAGGGGAAGTGAAGATACATAAGCAGTAAATATATTGAAATAGGAGTAGTCTTTGTTTCTTTCCCTTTTTTTACAAAACGAGGGACTCAAAAAGGGAGTAAATTTTGTACATTTTAATTTTGCATAGAAGAATACAATGAGATGACCCTTCTACATAGTAGGCAAGATCCGTGCATGATGAGCCAGCTATCAGTGCATGGTAGATGGGACATATGGTGACAATAAGATCCCAGATTGTCTCTGGTAGCAATTTTAATCTTTGGTAGATTCTCAACTTCATCAATGTACAGTCCTTTGATTCCACCAGTCTCATAAATGTCAAAGGCATCAACAAAAGGCAGACTTAGAGCACTCACCTGCAAGCACATCACACGGCTGACATTGTAGACCTGATTTCAAGATGTATAATTGGTAATTCATTCACTGAAAATAGAGGAAGACAGAAACCTGGCTCTGAACTGCACTCTGCATAACTGGCCCAACCTTCTCCCTAACCAGTCTTCCACTCAAAATGCTAGAAGTCATATCCATCTGTAACATTAGTTCAAGAAGCAAAAAAAAAAACCTGTTGGAACAAGTTCTTCAGGCATTTTACTTAGGACAGAGACAATTAGGTATCTGCAAGTTATTACCACATAAAGGAGACTCAGAATTCCCGATTCCCTGGAGTTCCACAGCTCAAGAGATGATTCCACCATTTCAATAGAGAAGATAGCCCCAGGAATAGCCCCAACTCCAGCTCCTCAAAGAAAACCACTCTCTGTTGCTAGGCCTATTTGAGCACCTGAGATGGCCCCTGCCAATGAGCCGACTGCACAAGGGAAGAGTTTTTATCAGCCAGAACAATTACTTTGCTTAAATTCAGATCACGAATTCAAAGTTTGGAGGAGGGGAAATCAAAAGATGAATGTTCATAGTTTCTGGTGACCAAAATTTTATTAATAAAATTGTAGGCTTCTATCCACCAGTGAACAACTAGGTGAACAGCAATCTGTCGGCAAATGAAGTTATTAATAGTAGCCAGTGGAGAAAATAACACTAAATAGTTAGCAGATTACGCTGAAAAATTCTTTGAATTCAAAACAAAATATGCTTTCAAACGTTGATTTCTATGAGTGGTCCCAAACGTTCAGATGCTGCACAATTTAACAAGCCCAATTAACAAGCCCAAAGCCCACACAAACTAATAATAATAAGCTTGTCAAGATGGTCAAAATTTTGACCAAGCCAAACACCAAACTCCCAACATACAACAAGGGTTAACAGGTAGTAAGGAACCTGCTTAGGAAGGACTACAGGCGAGCTGATTTGCTTGCCTAAACAAGAAAAGTTTCAGCCTTGTACGCAAGAGAAATTTCAAGTCCAAGGCAGTCCTCAACAAGGAAGCTATCAGGGAAAGTAAAAAAAAAAAAGAAAAAGGGGAAAACCCCGCCAAGTGATCGCAGCAAATAGGCAAGTGTTTCAAAAGAGATCAAAAGGGGTGATCGCACAAGACAAAGAAAAAGGAAATAACCAGCAAATAAGGAGTGATCAGGGCTGGCATGAAAAAAAAAAAAGAGAGCTAGCGGCAGTGTGCCAAGAAAGAAAAAATAAGAAAAGCCAGAAGAAACGTGAATAAAACAAAAGAAGACAGCTGTTGAAGGGGTCTTCGGATGTCTTCGGATGAGAGATAGGAAGGTTTATAAAAGGAGAGAAGGAAGCAAAAAAGACAGGAGGAAGAACACAAAGACGGGCACATCACAAGAAGAAGAGGAGAAACGGTAAGGAGAGGCGAAAAGGAGAAGGGAACACAGAAGCTGTAAGAAGAAGGTAAACAACGGAAAGTTCCTTTGTCCGGTTTTCTTAGGCTTCATGGACGCACTAAGCGTCCTGGCACCACGATGGAGCACACACGCACTCTCTCTCGATCTTCGGTTTTCTTAGGCTTCATGGACGCACTAAGCGTCCTGCACCACGATGGAGCACACACGCACTCTCTTCCGATTTCGGTTTTCTTAAGCTTCATAGATGCGCTAAGCATCCTAGCACGGTGTACATGGCCCTCCATTCGGGGAACACACAGTAAAAAAAAGAAGAAAAGGGGAGAATGATGCGAGAAGCTGAAGAATGAAGAGAAAGAGGAGGTGCTGTATAAAAAAAAGGGAGAAAGAACACACAGATTAGAACACCAAGAGATGATAAAATCATACAAAAAAAGAGGGAAAGAGGGGGCGGACGTGAGGAGATGAAGAGCAAAAAAAGAAAGAAACAAGGAGGCGTTGGTTCAAAAGGGAGAAGGAAGAAACATGCTGAAGGTGATGGAAGTGTAGCAGAAGTAGAGGACTCAAGAAGTGCGTGAAACAAAAAAGGAGAGGCGAAGAAGCTGAAGAGCAGGCGATGAAAGAAGAAAAAGAGAGAAAAAAAAAAAGAGAGAAGAAAAAGCAAGAAAACTAGAGTTAGAGGAACCTGTGAACTTACGATGGTGTTTGAAGAAGAACAAGAACAGGTACTTGTCGGGTCCCCTGCCACTTTCATCATCTCTCCGACTTCCTTTAGAACTAGATACAAGATTTGGCCTCGCGCATGAAGGAATTTCCTTAGCCGAAATCCTATAGCCTGCTACAATATCTACGGAGAAGATGCATAGAAGCCCTAGCCGGCTCTTGGCCCGAACTAAAACGGGTTCTGGATCCTAATCTGTTCCCGTAACCAACTTGGATCCGAAAGCCTGTAAAAAAAAAGAGAAAGCTGGGTCACAAGAAGTAAGAAAAGATGATGAGAGCAACGAAACAAACCCAACGTGAAAAAATTGCTTTCGATCTTTGCTACCCAAACCCAAATTCACAATCGCTCTGAGGTCAAAAGCTTATCTCCCAGATCTGCTCCGACTGAGTGATTGCTCTTCAATTTGTCACTTCCTGTTGCTCCAAATCCGAAAACTCGTTGAATATTACAAAAATTGCCAAAATGCGGTTAAAATTCGGGAATCACGTGGAGAACCGAAGAGTAAAAAGGAAAACAGAACCAGAAGAATGCGATAAGTAAAACCAACAAAATACCTGATCAAGTCCTATTGCTCCTCGTCCCTTAATCCCCTCCAGAGCTGGGTGGCACGGAAAGAAAATTTTCCCTCGTTTGAACCAAAGTTAAAGATCTGCTACAAGCGCCGGAGAGAAGATGTATAGAATCTCTGGCTAGCTTCTGATTCAAATTGCACCAAAAAAATCTTTATCACGGTAGCCGAAGGGATGGGTTAAGAGAAACAGAGATGTTGACCACTTAATCCAGTATGCTGAAGAAAGAAATCCTGAGATCGACGGGTTCAGATCGTCAAAGGGAAATTAATTACTCGCATGAGAAAAGATCACAGAATTTATAAAAGATATACACATGATAAATAATAAATTACTTAACGGATCCCAGACTTGAAAAGAATGAATGATCATGATTGTTCGTACTCAGATTGCTGGGTCTTCGACCGTGTTGCCAGATGAACGACACCACTGAATTCACCCCAGATCAATCCCTCGACTGATTTTTGGCTGAGGATCCACATAGCAGCCTTCAATGCACAACCTCAAGCGTAAACCCAGTCTCTACCCCAGCTGTAGGCACAATCAGTTCCAATAACAACACCCGTGGGTGTAAACACGGCTGTAACCACTTCCAATGACGTCAAGAGAGGCCTAATTTCCAACTCTTTGTCACCACCCAGATTGATGCCACGATTGTTAGAAAATACTTCAGTCGCCTTCATCGAAGCTCAGCAGCCTTGTCATCTTCTTCCCCGAGAACTTCAACAGCCTGTGCGTCCCCTGCTCTTTCATGATCCACCTCAGATCCAACCCCATACGACTCACAGCCACCTTTCGTTGCCACCGCCACCGACGACTCCAGCATGGACATCTCCTGCCGACATCATCCAGCTGGAACCGTCGCCGCCCCAACAGTCACCTCTCAACAACGATTGCCATTTCCTTTCTTCTGGCTTAGACGAACCCCCTTCATCGATGCTCCCTTTTAGACGAGTAGCAAAGGACCCTTCATCAAAAGCTAGGCTGCACCATGATTTCATCAGTTCCCGCCGCCTCCAGCTACAAACGAACGCCTCACCGGAGATGACGAAATCGTGCACTAACTTTACTCTTCTGCGAACAAAAGAAGAGAAGAGAGTAAAGTAAATAAATAATAATAAAATAAACAGTGACGACAGATGGAGTTACCACTAGAGACGCACTTGATCAATTCACTTAAGAGAGAGGGGGGGCCCGGATGTTGGACGAATTTACCACCCAGTCTAGAAAGGGAAGAGTGGGGCACCCTATACGATTTATTAAATTTGATATTTCTCATTATTAAAATCAGATTCTTCCTCCGATTAAAAAAAAGGAGAGCACATGATTGTGCAGACGGAGGCGAGATTTGCAAGTAAAGGTTACCTCCGGAAATCTAGAAGGTGCATTGCCGGGTGATTATAGACATATCGGCTCTTTCCATGGCTGTTATATAGCTACCTCGTGACTATAATTTGACTCGCATCGCGTTTAACGAAACGTCGACTCTAAAATTATAAAATGATAATGACACTGAAAGCCTTATACCATCGCAACAAAATACTGTTTAGGAGATGCGTACGTCGACGTTTGGCGTCGGGGCGTAACTTCTCAATACAACGTTGCATTCGTTAGGGCTGAAGTACATTCCGAATTATAATTATCCAACACGCCGCAAGGCCCGATAAATTCTCAAATCAAATTATCCAACACTCCGCAAGGCCGGATAAATTCCCGAATCGAATTATCCAACACGCCGTAAGGCCGGATAAATTTCCAAATCAAATTGTCCAACACGCCGCAAGGCCGGGTAATTCCCAAACTTAAGTTACTCAATACGCCGTGAGGTCGAGCAATTCCCTCAAAATCAAATTGTCCAATACGCCGCAAGGTCGGGTAATTTCCAAATCCAAGTTACTCAACACGTCGTGAGGCCGAGTAATTTCCTTCAAATTCGAGCCATCTAATACGCCGCCAAAGCCGGATGATCTTCTAATTCCGATACCCAACATGCCGCAAGGCCCAATAAATCTCCAAACCCAATTATCCAACACGCCGTCGAGGCCGGATAATTCTTCTCCAAATTCAAGTTATCCAACACGCTGTCAAGGCCGAGTGATCTTTCAAATCCAACATCCAACGTGCCTTAATGTATTACAATGGAATATTGTTTGGGAGGTGCGTACGTCGATGTTTATCATCGGGGCGTACCTCCTCAATATAACGTTGTACTGCCTAGGTCGGGTATTACCCAACACGCCATCGCAAGACTAAAGCTTGACAAACACAAATCGTTCACAATGATGGAAGCTCCTTTTTCTTTATCATCTTATGTATCACGTCAAATTAAATTCATGAATGATATCGTTTGTCTTGTCTCTCTTATTTTGTTGCGTATTATAGATCTCTTAATCAAAAGTTCCCTAATTTTAGGGGTAATTAACAATGAGCGCTTACGCTCATTGGAAGCCAGAACCCATTAAACAAAAATTTTATTAATTTAAGGTGAATTTGAAAAAAGGTCATATTACATTTCAATGTAACACTTTTTGACCCCACAACATGTTAAATTTAAAAAATTACCTAATCTAAAATGCATGCAATGCAATGCAAAGTATAATGGAACTTTAGATATCTAGGGTAACCTTAAGCTTTATTTGTACCTTCTTTGGTCGAGGCTCCTGCCTACATCACTTTGGCTCATTTGGTGCATGAATGAAATTATGTATATACACACTGGAGTTGTGAAGATGAGGGTTTCAAATACCATTGGCAGCATACTGGACTCCATGGAAGCTCGCACACTCATGAGCTTCATCGCTATGTGACGAAGAGGTGCTTCCACTCTCCTCCTTCGTTGTTTCTTCTTCTTATTCTAAGCTCACACACTCATGAGCTTCATGGCTATGTGACGAAGAGGTGCTTCCGCGGTTCTCCTTCCTCATTTCTTCTTCTTACTCTCTCCAATCTTCTTCCGCTCCACCTCCTTCTTCCACTTTTTTCCTCCCACCTTTCTTCCTCTTTTTTCCTTCTTTTCTAATGCTCGGCATGGACCTGCTTTTTAGAACCTTAGTTAGGAACTAGTTCCTACCACCTAGGAACGGTGTATGTTTTACAGGATTAGATTGTACGATCAAAGTGGAGGATTGAAAGGTCCTGACAACTAGTTAAAATATAGTTTAATATTATGTATTCTTATATTCTAAGTTTATTAAACATAATAACATAATAACAAAATACTATTAAAATTGCTTTGAATCCATTGTGTATTTATTATTTAATCACAATTCTTTGGCTCCTGAAGCCTATAATGTTTGCCCACATAACATAGAAAAATTCTACATAATTGCCATCATTGGCAATGTGTTCACTGCAATTTTTTTTAAGATGCCACTCGAGCTAAACAAAGCATTTCATGAACAACTGAAGTAGAGTGGACCAACATGAAGTTGCATTGGTTTATATGGGACCATTGAGCACTCATTTAAATTAACTTCATTTTATTCCTCCAAACTCTTCAAATTTCTCTCTCTCTCTCTCTCTCTCTCCCCCCCCCCCCCCCCCCTCGTCGCTCTCTTTCTCTCTCTCGTACCAGATAAAGATAATCCAATTTTGACTTCACAATGTAAATCCCTATTCCCAAAGTTCATATTTAACTTCCTACATTATCTTTATAGTTTGTACAGTATTTCCTTGTTTTGTTTCAAAGAAAGTCTTTTGTTATGTTTTTATGATTAATGGACCATCTCCTTGATAATTTGACTCTATTAGAACAAACTACCTATATGAGCAGAATTTTTTTTTTTAAAAAAAAAGAAGTTTGATGAGGCTTTATATTAAATAATGGTTTCACCCTCTTAACAGGATAGCTATTCAGAAGCTTGAGAACAATAAGAATGACTTGCAAAATAAAATTGCCAAGGAGGTACTTTCTTTGCTTTGTAAAATTTGAGAATTCAGTCACTGAAAGTATAATATATTTTTATGTAAAAACAAGCATTATCTTATCTTGTTAAAGGTTAAAGGGAATGAAATTTTAAAAGAGAGTTTGGAAAAACGAAAGGAAGCATTGTATGAACGTCGCTTAGCTCTTGAACGAGAGGTAACTTAGTGGATACATATTTCTTATATTTGTTTTAGTTAAGCATGATTTTTGTTTCTTGCCAGCAAAGAACTAATATGTGTTTTCCACAGTTATCTCATTAGTTTGATAGATCTGGATTTTTCTTCCCTTTGTAGAAATTTTCTGCGTCGACGACTCTGTTGTGTTTCACATTAGTAATTTCTGCAAACAATAAAAAGAAGAGACTGTAGAAAATTGCTTGTAGCCTAAATTGGACTACAGCCACTTGTTTTTAGGCTAAGTTGCATTGGTTAGTACTTGCTTGTCATCTGAAGTGCCTGAACCAATTAAACTTTGGGACCAACAGGAAATATGTACTCTCTCGCACAAAATTATTAGGGGGCTCCAAGAAAGAATGTGACTAGTTAAAAGGAAAAAATAGAAAACTTATTATTAGGTTACATCTAAAGAAAACTATGGTTACAAATATATTGTGATTGTTAACCTTAAAGTATTTTTGTGACTGTTAACCTTACTTAAAGTAGTTGAACATGTTGTTTTGATTTTATATTAAATAAATAAATTGTAATTTTGTTTTCAAAAATATTTTAGGTAAGGTTAACAATCACAATTGATTCTTTAAGTAATCCCATAGGTACGAAGTGAGAATTAGATTCCATGCACTCAGGGAGATGACAATGGGAATGATATTATCCATATCTAAAGAATAAAAATTAGTATGCTTGTTTGAATTCCTGTTTCTAGTTACCAAATTCACCCGCAAGTTGATAAGAATATATGTTCTTGAGAATATTAATGTTGATACTCTCTTATGAGCTTATGTCTACATGGCTTTTCAATGAAGTTTCTATTGCTTTAGTGCATTGTTGAAGCCATAGATTTAAAAATTTGTCCATACTAGGTGTTATGTCAGCATCACTTCAATACCATACATATGATATAATGTTTTGGTTTCAAGTTCTTTTATTATTCTCTCCTATTCAATGCCCGTGATTCTTGCCAACTTGCAAATAAATGAGTTAATAAGTTTAGGTATTTAATTTGATATTAAACTGAAATTAGATTCGTGTGTAAAGAACATCATAATTTAGAATTATAGATGAATTTCTTAAATTCTAATATTTTACCCTACTAAAAAGGGCTTATTAGCCTTGCTTTTACATCTCTGGGAAAGAAAGTATACATACAAGTCCAATTTTAGTGTTGAAAAAGGTTTCAAATACCGGTTGGACCGATATTTCGGTCCAAGCTCGAATTGAACTGACAATGCATAGAGAGGCAAAATTGTGTTTGTGTTCGTCTTTGTAGACCTGGAAGACCGCATCTCTTTGTAGCTTGAGCCTGATTTGGTGGAATGAGAGGGTGTGGCCCGCTGAGCATGTGTAGCGCGATGGTGTAGCCAGGCAACCTAATGCATGCCGACGGCTGGCGCGACGTGATTAAGTGCAATAGCAGCATGGTCAGTTAACACTTGGACAAATACAATTGGCCAAACAAAGTCAGTGCAACTAGGTGCAGATCTAGTGTGCTCCCATGCATGGATTAATTGGGCATTGCAATGATCAGCTGGTGAGACTGAGCATGCACGTGGCTTGCGACATGCCACTTTGTCGATTAGGCTCTCCAGCACCAATCCTTTCAATCATTGACGCAGGGACTCTTCGCAGCCAACAGCATGTGACGCTGCCTGGCGATAGATTTCTAGTGGGCGGATTTAGCATTGATCTCCTGGTACGGTGCACATGGTGGCAGTATGCATATGTAGATTCAGGTGGCAAAAGTGTAATGACAAGTGGAGGCTACTGAGGACACAAGGGTGGCCAAGCGAGCATTGTGTTAGCTCGGGCATTCCCGTGAAACTCAGTTGGCAATTCTTCATGTTCCTTAGATGTGTAGTTGTGTGGTTGGGAAGATTAGCATTGTGGTTGGATAGTGAATCAGCACATTAGTATTTAAAACTTTGTTGTATCATGTATGGTACGGCCTAATACCACATTTCCCATGCACTGACCTAGATTGCACTATTTCTGTGTTGCCCTATGGTACCTATTTGTAGTTTTATCTAAAGTTTCAAGAAATGATTCGTGCCACCTGTACCGTATTACCAACATACCATGTGTCGACTGGTACACAAGTACAGATTGAGTTCTAAAATCTTGATTCCATCATTTCTCTAGACAATTTACATTTTCTGAACAGCTATAATTAATTAGCAAATTTTAAAACTGTTGAAATGTATCTCTGATGGCACAGGTGGTAAGATTGCAAGAGCAACTACAAAATGAAAGAGATCTGAAAGCGTCTTTAGAGTCTGGACTGATGAAACAGGTAGCTTCTTATTCTACTTCTGTTGGTGCCTACGTTAGCTTTAAGCTTATTGAGTAGTTCAAGAAATAGCCAAGTTTGCACTAGATTCATAATCTCTAGTGTGTTAAAGACAAGGGCAGGTGTAGCAAGTTGCTATTGCTGAAGCAGAAATAGTTATTTTGAAGCAGAAAGTTGCCGATATTCAAGGACAAATCAATCATGATAAGAAACAAGGTTGCGCTTCTGTATGCGAGTCATGTGGCAGACATCTTTATAGTAGGGATCATCCTGCTGAGTAAGATATCTTTCTCGTTTGACTTTTTGTATATCTTTCTCCTTCACGTAGATATATATTCCATTTCAGCTCTCAACACAACAAAAAATTTTCCTGTTGATGAAGAAAGGATTGTGGGGAAAATATGGGTTTCTGAGGTTTCATATAAATATGATACCTTGTGTCCTCAAATTCACTCTGCATCCATAACTATACTAGCACAGAACTAAATCGTTAAATTGAGTGTTTTAAAATTCACCAGTTAATTTTTTTTCCACCAAGACTAATGAATATATCTAAATTGTATATGAATGTTTCTGGAAGCAACATTCTTTGTTTGTCAACATTTAAGTACCTTGAAAATTGCCACATCTTTTTGTCTTTTTTACTCCTTTAGAAATGTCTCTCTGTTTTTTGACTGCAAAGAATTGAAAGATTTTTTTATCAAAGGAATATATAGCTTTAACCAACTCGTATATTGTATGAGGTATGGTACTTCAGTTAAGTTTTCAAATTTTAATAGTCAAGACCAAATTTAACCTATCCAATCCAGTACCAACATGTGGTATACCTACCAAACTAAAGGAATTCCAACATGCTAAGTGACAAGTATTCATATGCCGCTGTCCACAAAACTTTCTTGTGCAACTATGTCTTGAATGTATTTATGGAAACAAAAGGGTTTGTTGTTAAGAGATATTAGTCTTCACCAATAGTACTTCAGTTTCACAGTTTATTTCTTATATATATACATGCATATGGGCCTAAATATATGTACTTTTTCTTCCTAAGGGATTGATTGTCTATATCATCTAACTTGGTGTTAGAATGAGCAATCAAAGTTGGTCATCATTTGTAGTAGGTAGCCCATAGTACTAGGCCATCATTGATAGCTTGCATTTGGCCGTTCTCTATCATCCTATGGCCAATTATTCTCTTCCCTTGGGTTCGGATATGGGAATCACTCTATAACCCTAGGAATCTTATCGCCATCCTTCTCTTGCAGGCTAAATGGATTTTTTTGGCTTTTCATTAGATTAAAGTTTGTCACTCAACTCTCAAGCATCATTGTCAAATTTAATGGAGCCAACTACCTCCTCAAGGCTCAAGCACTTGGATTCTTCCTTAGTTCATATGATAAACTCTTGCATATCAACTTTCCTCTATTTTATATCTCCAATCTAAAGTTTTAACTAATCAAGCATCAAATTGTTTCATTCTTGCATGGCTCCGCAATAATTAAGGAGAATAAAGAAAGAAAGGGAATAGAGGAAGGAGAAGAATATAAGAAGCTAGAGAGATGAGAAAGGCTGGTAGATGATACAAGAGAGATAATTCAATAATTCGTTAATCAATTTTACCATACATAGATGTGTGTATATATGTATTTGTGTATGTACATTATATGTACTATTTCATTCTCACATAGGTTCCTCAATAGTTAAAGAGAATAGATATATGTACATATGTATGTAATTGTGAATATCTATGCATATGTCTCTCTCTCTATATATATATACACGTGGGTCGGTGGGTGTGTGCGCATGCATGCACATGTAGGCTTTTTGACACAACCTTAATTAAATACTAACCATAAATAAAATAATTCATGATCTACTAACACAAGACTTAACAATGACCAAAATATTTAATGTTCCAATTAATACGAATATAATATTCTTATATAATTAATATTGCATTATTTTCCTTCACTAGACACTAGAAAGAATTTGACTCTTGCAAGTTAACTCCCAGTGATAAAGGTTGGTGTATTCTAAAGAAAATTTACATGCCATTATTTCTCCTTATTTTTTTTGTTTTAGTATTATTATTATTATTATTTGTATTTTCTACATTTTCTTGCCTGTTTCTTTTCTTTTGGTGTTTCCTATTTGTTATATTGCACTACCTTTTGTCTATTTATTTTCTTTTTTGAAACTTACGTAATCACAAGGTGACCACATTATGCCCTATGCCTACCACATCCATCAATCGCACAATGCTAATGGCATGAGGCATGTGTTGGTGAGTGGAACCACATGAGTAGGAGCACATAGTGTCAATAATGATAATTGATACAACTTTTATGCTGTGTTTTCTTGGTTCTAGATTTATTGTGTTTTTCCTTCTTTCCGTTGTGGATTCTGTCACATTAGGGACGACATACGGTGGATTAGTGGGGGTGGCTAGCTTGGTATGTGGTGACTGGCATTGGCAAGAGAGACGATGAGATAGACGATGGCAAGTAAAAGAAATCCAAACGTTATGACACTGAGGCGGCTAGCATCTACTCAAATAGTTTACAATTTCTAGTGGTGTGCATAGTTGCCACCATGTATTTGGCGACATAAGTGGTTCCATAGAAATGACGGCTACAGAAATGAGTCTATTAAAGCTTCTTGCAAGTGGAGATTTGGCTAGAGAAGTGAGAGAGGCTTCTGTGGCTTCTTGTAGAGGAGTTCCAGCTACAACATGCTTTAATAGCGGCAGCTCAAGGAGAATGAGATCTAATCATTGGTGACAAAAGGGGAATCAGCATTTGGCATCTTCTCCACTATCTTCCCCCTCTCTTTCACTCTCTGAAGCAACAAGATAGAGTCACTTATGTCAAGAATCTGACAGGAACAATGATGTCCTGCAGTGTCATTGTCAAGCAGGGGTCATTCGAACATGGTGCGGCAGGTTTAGAATGTTAGTAGCCACAGTAACGGAAGTGTTGACAACAATTGACGATGATGAAGGTGAGTAGCAGCAGTGGATGACTGTATTTGTAAAGGATGCTACAGTTGACTATATCTGCAATACAAGTGATGGATGGTTGTACTTGCAACGAAGGTGGTTTGATTGTTTCCAGCAATAAGCAAAAAAGGAGGGTTTTAGCGCTATGTTGTTGATAGTGGGGAGAGGAGTTGATGGAGATAGACTCAAGATAGCTGGTGCAAGGCACTAGAATCGAACCTTGACACAAACCTGACTGGTACTTCTGGGATTTTGGTGGTCGGGATGTGCTACAGATTCTTGTTGGATTGGAGATTAGATGGCTTGGGCCTAGGAACAACATCCTAGCTTGCTAGGAATGAATTGTATTGCATGTGGTGTTTGTGATACGAATTATCAATGATTAGATGACAGACTATTTTAGCTCTGATAGCAAATTTATACGAGACAGAATTGGGTAGAACAAATGGAGAGAAGAGAAGGTTGAGAGATGAAGAAAATAGATGGATACAAATAGAGTTAAAAGAGAGATAATTGAATAACTCATTAATCAAGCTACCATTATAACATATTTGTCATATATATAGGCCTCTGTAAGCAACCTCAGTTAAATACTTGTCCACAAATAAGTTGTGCCACTAGCTCATGATCTGGAACCTACTCTTTCACTAGCACTACACTTAATGTTAACTGAAAATATTTAATATTATTTCTAATTACTAATATAATATGCTTAAATAATTAATAATGCATTTTTAGTGCTCTAAGATGGTTTAAAGTATTTGACATAGAAATTTGGATAGGGATGTTAAATTTTTGACAAATGTGATTGAATTGACGATTTGACCACCCACAATGGCCACAAGGAGGACAAGTTACAATGGCCACATTCACATCCACGAGAAGAATGACCCTCGTAAGAGCCACTAGTAGCTGCTAATGTAGAAGTGTCACTGATTGGAGTAGAGGAATAGATAGAGATACCCAAAAGAGGCTGTGAGAAGGCATTCCCTAAACTAGGAAAAACTGTATTCACTAGTGGCTAAGAGAACCTTTGCCACAGGAAAGAGACTGGTTCCATTGCTTTAAAATAAATTTTCTAATAGTGTATAACCATGAATCATATTCTTGTCTGAAGAATAAATATGTTTAGAATTTCTCAAATCTTCTAACAAAGTAGAGGAACATGTCAATGTTCTGGATTTGTGGCTCAATGTTGTTTAAGATCCAAGTAAGAACCACATAATCTAATATCTTCTGCTAGCAAGTGTTTTTGCCCATAAGATATGCATGGCACCGTTAAATTTGACAGTCACATACTCTTATCTTAGGAAAAAGGGAGAAATGGAGGCTATGCCTCCAGATAAGGTGTGGAAAGGGGTTGTCGATAACTACAAAAGGTGGTTATCATTAATATTATAGGAGAGGGACCCAAACTGCTAAAGGAGGAGGATGACTACGTTGGGGATGAGCAAGCGAAGGCAATATAGGGGAGGCAGGTGAGTGGACAGATTATAGGTGACTGCTAAAGGCAATATTATAGGTGATTTTATATTTGACCCTTCCGTGATAAACTCTTACCCCTTTTGAGTACAATTTTGAACTTGCTATGATTTGCTAGCTCCATACCTAACCTAACTTATGACATCCATATTAGTCATGCGTATTAGAATAGTTTTTCTGGTGATGTATTTAACTCTAGTAATGAATTTTGTATAAACAAGTCTTCAATTTTATTACAGAAAAGTCGTGGAAGTTGTTAGAAGTACTGAACTTGCTGATCAACAAGAAAAGTTCTTGAAACAGTCTGTAAGTATATCATACGATATCTTTTCTTGAAAATGAAAAGTTTGTTATAATTAATTTATGTAGCACCATTCTGATTCATCTATAAACAGAAGAAAACTGCAGCCAATTGCGAAATTGTAGATTCTGTAAAAACCGGGCAGACTATTGCTTCAAAGACTTTTTCCCCTGAAATTGAGGACGAGCAGAAGGGAGCCCAAATGCACTGGCCAAGTAACATTGCGTTAAATATTCTGAAACTGCAGGCCTCGGGCAGCGTACCGTCTTCCGAGGAACTTAGAGTCACTGGCCTTAGTGGAGCTGCAGATATGTCTTCTAGAACTGAGGTAAAACATCCCTAGTAATCGTATTACATCTATTAGTTCTAACACTAGATTGTAAGGGATTTATGTTCTCAACTCAGGAAACGACATCGTCGTCATCAGTTGCGCTTACTAAGTTGACAAACCGCTTAAACTTCTTGAGGGAACGCCGTGCGCAAATTGCAAACGAGATCAAAAATGTACACAACAACCCAAATGACCCTCCCCATTCAGCTGACTCTAGTTAATCTGAAACAATGCGAAGATACAGTGATAAATGTGCATTGCCAAGAGCAAGAGCAAAGGGGTGATCCTTAAAACATTTCGTCGGTAAAAACACGTGAGAAATCTCAGGTTAAGGGCCTAGTGCCATTTTTGTTATGCTAAATTGCCTACCATCTTTGATTCTGAATAATTGCTCAAAGGGATTCGCTAAGCCGTTATGAGAACGTTTACTGTTTGTTTGACTCAATGCTTAATTTTGATTTTGCAAAAAAAGGGCATCACCTAATCGCCCATTTTGCTTATTTTACGACAACTTGATGGATAATGTCTTATGGAACTGAATAATCCATTTTGATGATTGTTCTCATCATTGTCTTCTTTTGAAATATAACTAAACCGGTTGATCAAACTGACCAAGTATGTACTATCATTATGTTACAATTATATGGTGAGCGATTTTCTGTAATTTTTGCTTTTTCATCTCACAAATATACCAAGTGGCGGATGACTTTAAATCTCACGAAGACATGAAGCTCTCGAATCGCTAACATATGACTGAAGTATTCCTCGTAGACCATCAATCATTAAGGATCTTTATATATCCATTAGTTAAAATTGATAGTGAATTTAACGTATGATTAGTGAAAAAAATTATTATATTGTTAGCTCAAATTATTTTTTGGAATATTAGTTCCAATTATTCCTCATGGAAAAAATAATCACACAACAATTTAAATACCTTGGTGAATTGATTAATTATCCTACTTGATTGCAGCAAGAGGAGAAATGAAGAATCAAAATCAGTAAGTAGGCAATATTCAAACAAGTTGTATCATATTAGTCAATTTTGTTGGTCATATTCTTGCTTGCTTAAATACAAGGTCAAGACATTTTGTTTAATTAAGATATCTAATTACTTAATTTGGATATTCTTACAATTGTGAAGCTACTCATGAGTCATGATCTCAAAATTTTCAAATCAAGCAATAAGACTCGAAAGAAATGCAAAATGATGAAAAAAATATTGATTTTATTCGGCAATATACTAATTGTTAGGCCCTGGGCTCCCCGGTTCAGCCCAGAGAAGGTGGCCCAGGTCTAGGCCCAAGCCCACAAGGAAGAAGCAGGGTCAAAAGTGGGGCGTTGACCCCAAACGCACGAAGCGCGCGTCTTCACGTGAGAAACGGATGTCACGGAGGGAGTAAGGCAGCACGGACGGCTGCAGTGCTACGCGTGAAGCGCGACGCGCGAGCTTCGGACGCGAGCTCGGTGGCAGAAGAGACGCGGTCGTCGACAGAGTTCTCGGAGAGCAGCGGCTGAAGCGGGCGAAGCGAGCAGGAGACGGCGCGAGCGAAAGGCTCGGACGCAGACGAGGCGAGGTCTTCGGAAGCTTCAAGACGACTCGGACGCGAGGCTCGCGCGGCGTCGTCGTCTCCGCGAGAACCGGACGCGGAGCGACTGGCTTTAAAAGGGAGCGGCGTCTCGAGGGAGGGAGAGCGAGAGGAGCGAGAGATCAGAGAGAACGGCGACGAGAGGAGAATCCACCAGTAAGGTTAAGGGCTCCGTTCAAGCGTGAACGGCGAGCAACGAGAGGGTTGAGGGCGGCTGTTTCCGGCGGCGAGCATTGCCGTCGACGAGAGCGTGAGAGGGAGAGGTTTTGTAGCTTCCAGTTGAGTAATAAAAGCTTTCCTCTTCCATTGGTTTCTTTCTCTCTTCTCCGGCGACGTTTCTTCCTCTGTTTCCGGCTCTGGTTCGGCGACGCGCTCGTTGGCAGGCGGCTACCGGGCGACGTCGGGGCGGTTCGAGCAGGGCGCAGGCGGCGCGACGCTCGTTCCCAGTAGATCCAGCAAGGCTCGGAGTGCGGCGGCGCTCGGAGGCGGACGACGCAGCGGCGTCGTGCGCGAAAGAGACGAAGGCGCGAGGTTGAAGACGACGCAAGCGGCTGACGCAAGCAGGCGTCAGCGAGAAAAGTCAAAATCGGCGGCGGAAATCGAAATCGAATTCGATTTCGCGGCTGACGCAATCTGACGTCACTCAGGGAATGATTTCGCGGCGACGGAATTAATCGTCGGCTGACGTCAGCGTGACGTCAGCAAGGGCGATTCGGCGGACGAGTTCAAACAGTGAAATTTAATAATTTCGGTGTTAATTTTGACTTCGGTCAAAATTAGAAAAGAGGTATTTTGATTTAGGGTTTTGATTTTAATCGGTTCCTTCCGGATTTCTCAAATTAGGGTTAGGGTTTTCTCGAGAGACTTGTAATTTGGGAAGAAAAATAGAGCGGGAACTAGGGTTTTGAATTTGGGGACAAAATTCGGTCCGGAAACCCTAGCGCAGTTACGTTCCGGTGTTCCGCCGGACGGCTCCGAGACAACGGATAAGCGTTGTTTTTAGGCCGATCCGACCGGGGCGTGACACTAATGATGTGTTCCATCAACAAAACTTACGCATTTTCTTTTGTGTACGATATTGCAAGATTTATAAAGAGCTAAACCACCTCATAAGATACTTTCTTAGAGAAGTGGTCAGACGCTTGAGGCAAAGGGTGGCGAGCGCATGACAAAATATCTAATAGTCAATCTACCACTATAATTGCTTTTGATATTGGTGGAGATAATTGTTATCACTTGCATATATAGACTCCTTTTTGGGTGATAGAGTGAATTACTTCATTCCATGTTGCTTTATGATTTAATCAACTTTCAATTAGAATTGCTTAGGAAGCCATCAGAAGTAGGATCAGGCTAAATTTTCAAAAGAAGATGAACAGCATGGTAGTTTGTGCATACCAAGTGGTTGAATGGTCGATTAGTCGCATTTATTGTTAATCTACTCTCAGCATTTTGGATATGTATTTTTTTTTCTCATAATCGTGTGGTTAAATGGTGATTGATACATATGATAATCTCTAGTATTACTAGCAAAGATTTCGTTATAGCAGAATGTCCATGTAAAATAACTCATAACCTGAATTCCAAGAAAATATAAAACATTATGGAGAGCATAATAAATATAACCTATGTTAGAATACGAACTGAAACAGATGAACTATATTCCTGATGCATAAGAATAACAAAGGAACACGGACTCCTTGAGAACGGGATTGAAATTCTATGAGAATCTCTCCTTGCTCGACAGTGGCTTAGCGGTAGTGACAGCAATGAATTCAACATAGTATTGTTGAGGTGAAGCTGGCAAGTGTAGCAACGATTCCAAATTCAAAAAATAAATCTGCTTTGAGTTAACCTTTTTTTGTAAACAATTTACTAGTTATAACAGTTATTTGGCAAAAAAAAAATTGAGACATAAATGTTCCTCATCAGAAACAACAGTCACAAGTGGAAGAATGCTGATAACGTGTAGTCGTGCAAATTATATATTGCAGCAGAAGCAAACCAGATGTCCGATTATTTTTGTTCAAAATCTAAGTCAAAGTTTGATAACATCCTATGCAGAACGACAAGCTTCTTTACCTATTTGACTTTACCTCCACCATGGTTTTCTTACTCTAATACGATGAGGTTCAAAAAGAGCCCAAGAAAAGTTACCAAAAGAATACAGAACATAGTCAACTGAACTGCCGCAATAATTCAGTCCTGCACCAGAAATCTGCCATAGTTGTATTGTAATCAATATAAAAATATATATATCTTCCTAACAAACGCATGCGCATCCTCAAAAGTAATAGCAGGCATTATCTAGGTGAAAAGTATCGCAAAGTAGAATACACCATCGTCATACAAACTAGTTGCAAAAATTGGGGAAACGAAGCATTAGATATCCAGAAAACAAATTCTCAATCCACAATTGTCAACTAAATGAATTTTCCAAATCTAATGAAATAATACATTAAACAATTTAAAATTAAAATTGTCAAAAACTTGTTATGCAGGAATGCTGCACAGTAGAGAAGAACAAAAAGACATTATGAGAAATTACAGTTCATTACTTGTAGTCTGCTCCAATGCAGTGTTTAAAACCGTGAATATACAATTTGAGGTACAGCTTACTAGCACATTGTCCTATATTAACCCACTATCTATTTGACTAATTATACATAAAATAATAACTAATAATAGTTAGTAATTAATATCTAATTACATTAATCTCCCCTACAAAAAAACTCAGATCAAACAAGTTAATCTAGTGCATAATTTAAACTTTGACAACAATCGTTTGTATGAAAAGTACCCCTCAATTTCAGGACTTAGCCCGGAGTAAAGTTGAATTGCCAACTGTAGTTGCAGTGGCGACTCTCTAGATATTTAACGAGTATTATATTGCAAAACCTACTTCGAGATGAGATGACCATCCTATCCAACATATCTTGAAATGTTGATGTTAAGTGTTGCCCAAGAGAGTGTTGATATCAATGATAGGAAGAATGCAACCAATAGAAAAGTTAAATAGAAGTAGGTTTGAATATCCTTCGGTAAAATGAAAGTCTAGTTTTCTGACAATGCAAAATGGATGTAAGAATAGGCAATGAGGTCTCTTAAAGTGTACACTTACATTATGTTAACTATGATATAAATCAACAGGAAATTTATAATTAATATTATTAAAATGATTTTTATCTAACATCAGTATGTTGAAGCTCTAATGTAGCTCAAATGGGACAAATTAGACATGTTAATAAGCTAATTGGTAGAATTAACATAGGCAAATGTGGCTATCCAGACCAAGATTCACTAGGAAAGTTTGACCATGTTTGAGGAATAAGAGTAAATGCAAAAGTAAGGTTGCATTGCTAGAATTTCCCAATGGATCCTGCAAAAATAGCTTACAAACTTATTGTACTGGTCGCAAACAATAATCCATGGTCTCAATTTAACCATATCTTCAAGAAATAAGAGTAGATGCAAAGATGAAATATTAAGGGGATCAACCAAGACCTCCTAGGACACTACAGTCTGCATAATTACAAAATCTTTTCTTTCTTTTATGTAATAAGATGAAATATAATTCATATGGTTAGGAAGATTCTAGTTGGTTTTTCTATTTGACTTGATAGTTTTATTAGGGTCGAGACAAATAATTTTTACAATTACACATAAAGACAAGCATTTTTCTCTCACATAATTAACCACAAATAGTCATATGTCAAAGGTCAATCAACAATACTGTTTGCAATATTCATGTGAATAATGTCACATCTTATCTTATCAATGCAATAATCTATTTTAGTAAGTACTATGCATCGCTCTTTGACTAACAAAGAGATTCAATCAACTAGCTTCATCTTACTCAGACACTTGAGTAGATATCACATTCATACAACTTTCTCATTGATGATCATATTATAAACCTCATTTCTGCATTCCACAAAAGCATAAAAAAAATTACTAATGCGCTTCCAAGTATCATGTAGCATAATAAACAAGATAAAACACACTACATTAAGACATGACATCGTTCAAGTTCCCATAATCATCTTTCTTATATGGTTCACCTAATGAATCAACCTTAGTAAAATCAATATTCCAAAATTATATTGGTTTGTGATCAAGATGCAATGAGAACATCGAAATAACCTTGATTGTGAAATTGAAACACTCAATATGAGAGTTGGTCATTTATAAACAAGGTTTTTGGCTTCTTGTCTCCAAGAGGTCTGAGCAAAGATGTCACAATTTGGGTTTACATTGGATGATTGATCCAGGATGAATAGTAATATTTTTCTTTCCAACAAAGAGTACATGATTAGGTAAAAGATCTACATCTTAGAATGCATGTGTATAAGCATAAAAGGCCTAAGCCATTTGTAATCTCAATTCTGTGATGACTTTCTGTATGGATTCAAGTGACTGCAATATGATTTATCTTCAAACGTCTAGTCTATGACTATTAATAAACCAAGTGACAACCTAGGTTCCTCACGACTTTCACAATGAATTTCAAATTTCTTTAATCAACTTAAATATTTTGTCGCACTTATGGATAATTACTTCAAATTTATTTCTTAAGGGTAGAGTTGATCCTTAAAATACGTTAGAAGATATATCTCTCTAAATTTATTTATTAAGTGCAGAGTTGATCCTTATCTCTCTAACTCCAAGTCTCGTTTCAAACCAATGTGTGACATGTGGGTTTAAACACTCTAAATTGGTTTGACATTTATGCTAATACTTTTCACTGCCAACACATTTCATAAAAAGAGACATTGAGTGCCATTCGTTGCATACTAGTAAAAATAGTCATCGTATCTAGTAGTCAATCTAGAAAGTTAATTCACCATTAAAATTAGAGATTCGACCATCATGTAGTAATATCTCCTAAGTAATTCTAATTCCTAATCTTACACTATTGCCCATGCAATTCATCAAATTATAAACATTGATCATTAGCTAGGTCAAAGAATGTCTTTGTTCTCCAAAATTATACAAATTGTCTCTAGAGTTTCTAGGTAACCTTGTTGGTTTGATAAAATTACTTAATTAAACTCAACTATAGAGAGGAGATATCACTCTTAGGAGTTGGGCTTTACCAATAGAGTTATTCACTTGCAAAATTTATCTACATAAATTTTTAACAGTAGAAAGTCTCAGGTAATCTACCTCGTAAAAACCTGATAACAAGATCCTAGCTTCAAATCCCGCTTTCATCACTAATTATCACTAGATTCTTGCCTAAAAATTTTTCTCTTTTGATTCTCTCAATACTTACTCAGATGATGCAACTAAAATTCCAAGTAACAAAAATATATATAAATGATGCAAATATGAAAAGGAAATAAGATAACATGAAGAATATGTAAATAAAATATGCATGGAAATGTGGAAGATCAAAGTCACTCTGTTTTTCTTTAGTGAAACAAGGTCTAATGTTTAACAAAATTGAAATTTTAATAAAATAAACTTAAAGCCTAATTAAGACAATATGCAAAATGGGAAGTACCTGTATAAGAGATTCTGTAGGCGGACAATTGATCAAGATGCATCATCAGGCTCGCTTTCGGCCCTCCTCAGAATCTGAATCACAATATTCACCACTCCACAGTTTGGGTTGTTGCCTCCTAATCTCCATTTCTTCGTCGTCCTATATTAAGTTAATATCAAGGTAATGGATATTTTTGAAACAAAAACAAAGAAAGATACCAGTAAATATGATTGAACAATGAACTTACCTCCTCAGGGGCTTCAATGTCAGGTGGTCTTGACTGGAACTGTACACTTGGAGCATGTTCAATTTTTGAAAGATAATCCATCAACATGATTCTGCAAACCAAATAGCATAGTAGTAATGGATATTGAAACTTAGTTTAAAGACATGGATTACCAAGCTGATGCAACCATGGAAGGGGATCAGCCTTCATGATCGACCAGTCAGATATTTTTCTAACTGTTTGGGCTAAAATTTTATGGGGTATTTCAGACTATAAAGAACCCTACACTCTCATTTGAACACCCATTAATTCCACGTGAAAACATATAAATAACGGTCTATCACCATTGCCAGTATATCGGCGCCGTCAAAAGCGAATTGCGAAAAATGGCAATAAAAATTCAGCATACAACAGATAGCATCTTCAGCAAATAGCCAAATAGGGGAAGTCATATAGTAGTTAAAACATATGTTATATATATACAAAAAATTAAGTTATGTTCAAATAAAAATAAGCTACATACAAATAAAACATATTATAAAAAGAAATGTGACATGTTACTAACTCAACTCTAAGTCAAGGTTTACTTTTTCAACTTCAAAACATAACAACATGAACACTAAACAAAAAGACAAACTTCAAAACAAAATACTGAAAACACTAAACAAAGACAAAATCTATGAGAAAGAGGCATATCCTTCAACAACTTCTTAATCCTCAAAATTAATGCTTTTTAATTCTTTTAAGAATGCATCTTCTTCCGCTTCAACCACATTCTTTTTTTAAGATGCACTTACCAAACATTCCTGCGTCAACACTAGGATTTCCATTCTTTTTTAAAATTTTTGCTAATGTTCTAGACTCCCCAATTCGTGAAGTCATATAAACATCTTCTATTTTCAAAGACCCTTTCATTCCTAGGACCATCTTCATCATCATTTATCTTCTCAAGTAACCACTCATTACACTCATCAATATCAAGAGTTATTTCTATAGTCTTCACAATGTGAAAAGTGTCCGCAATTGCAAAAGTAGCATAACCCGCCATGCTACATTGCCGAATGCTTAGATCCACAATGCAAAAACGCTATGGTGGTGCCATAGCCTCAATTTGACAACATTAGCTTCAAGGGCAGCAGTACACAATTGAAGCAATATTTTGCCAACAACTAGCCGGTATAGCCAAATGTACTTAAGTTAAGTATCACAAAGAATCTAAAAAGCCTTCAAAGAGCAACTATAAGTCTATAAAATCAATAAAAAGGGCACAATAAGCTGACTATGTTGATGGGCAACTATTTACTCCAAATATAGCCAAAACTAGATCCCTAGAGAAACAATTACGAAGGACTTTACATAGATAAGGCTTTATCTCCATTAAAGCTCAATGCACTTTCAAAGAAGATTGGAAATCCTCTTTGAAATGTTATGTAGAAAAACCAAACTATGAGGTAAGTGGAAGTAACATGAACAAAAATACTGCTAGATCCACCTTAATTACACATGAGCAAAAGCATTATCACACATGAAGATATAGCAAGTAAAATGTTGAGGCAACAACCGAGGCTTTTTTAGACATATAGTAAGAATAGGTGGCTCAAGTGGCTTTGCTCTTTATATGAGAGCAAGGTTTGCAAAACCAATCCAAACTGCTACGTATCAGATTAACCTAACATGGAATCAAGGCAATGATGTCACAAAGTCTCATTCGTAGCTCCTTCCAAAGTCCCATCTACCTCCACAACTTCGTCCACCTCTAGAGTCCTGCCCACCTTTGTAGCTTTGTCCGCCTCCGGAATCCTGTCCACCTTTGCTAACTTTGTCTGCCTCCTAGTGGCGCAGCCTCATCCACCTTTGGAGTCACCTCTACAGCTTTGTCCAAACATGCATTGTCCACCTCCGCTCCACTACTTCATCTACGAGGGGGAGGGGATGGCAAGGGTTTTGGCAGCCAAACATACATACCCACCTTTGGAGAGTAAAAGAAACATGCAGAGACACTACTTACACTAAGATAAAAGAGCTAGATGTCGGCCTAACTATACGTAAATAGTTCCATTTTATTGTGCATTCCACCTAATAGGTTGTAGTAGTATCCAAGATCCAATATAGTGAACAATGGATGTAGAACACAAATGAGTTGATTTTAGCATTACTCTTGAAGCATGGATAAGCCAATTTGGATGGGCATAATTAAATATCTTATCTACCACAACCACAAAGTGATCTTTAATAAGTCGATTAACACTTTTGATCACAATTACAATGCATTGTATATGTCATGTAAAGAGGTAATGGAGGGGATTCCCCCCATTACTCGTAATGGATAATGATAAGAGACTAGGCGAGCTCCTTCAACTAGATTACCACTATCTATTCAAGAAATTACACAATGCTATGTATCACCCTAGTTGCGAAGGAACTATCAACCTCAACCCAATGAAAAAGATATTTAAGACAATGCAAATTACCCTCCACAAAGGAGATCTTACATCATAAACTATGAGATTTATAACATATTCTATTGTCTGAATGTAATTAAAGGCAATGTTCATGATATAAAAATAATGCAATTGGCAATATGTACTCTTGACAAATGAGAAGATGTAAAAAAAGACTTTCTTAATATATTATTTTAGGACATTATTCACAACACAGGTTATTATAGAGCTTGTTTATGCCATCTTGCATACGCTTAACATGGAAAAAAGTAATAATGGAACAACTATAACACAAACTAGGAAGCACATAGGAAAATTATCATTATCTTACCAAGTCCTTAAAACATAAAGGTACATGAAATTCAACAATATCATTTATTGCATACGAGATATGCAAAATGGGGCATGCAATTCAAATGGTTGATAAACTTTTATTTTATTTGCAGTTGATTTAATCATTCAAGTTTAACCTGCCGTATAATACTTTTGGCAAGGTTTTGAAAATCATTGCATACTCCCAATATAGGTGGTACATACTAGTTTGGAACACAAAATTAGATCAATATGAATGTATATGTACATTATATAATATAAAAAAATATCAATAGTAGTTAGTACTAACTAGTACAATATGTCATTTGGTACAATGTACTAAATTGTACCAGTTCGAGCAAATATGGATCAAATAGTACAAAATAAGATTGAAAACATTGGACTTGATACACAACATGACTTCACATTTAAATCTAATACTTGGTATAATGACTAATCTAGAAGTTGCAGCAACAACAATTAGAGGACAATGTTCGAAGAACCTGTTACGTGCCTCAATGATAATATAGGGATCAATATGAGATCTAAAATTAGATGCAAAATGAGCTCTTAAAAGTTAATATTGTCTCACTTAGTGTTTGTCATATGAGATGAAGCCCTAAAGTCAATAACCCAAGGGGTTTGAGAGGATGCAAGAGAAGCTATACCAGATGCTTATATGGAGAAAGCCAAGAGCATTGAGGCAGCAAGAGCCCCTCTTTGCGACGCAGAACATACAAGGAGGAAACCAAGAGAGAGCATTGAGGCAGCAAGAGCCCCTCTTTATGCTTCATATAAAATGATCATATTGTAGTACAGATATCGTAATAGACATCTGAGTGGTGCATGTTGTAATAGAAGATACTATTGGGGTCTGATCAATGGTAGGAATGCCTAATTAATGGGCTATTATGTGGCTACCATAGCATGAGGTGGTCTCCCACACTTCTACAAACACTTATCAGATGGATTATTTGTGGCCTACTAACATTTATAAGATAGATGATTCGATCGGTCATAATGAACACAAGGAGGATAAGAGTCATGCCCACAACCACCGCCTCAGCCACTAAGGGCAATGTTTTCTAGAATAGGAGTAATGCAAGAACTGGCTAGAGTGATGTCTTACACTTTTAGTAGTGTTTTCCGATATCTTTTATCTCAAAACAAAACATATTCTGTTACTTTTATGTCTCAGACTTATTTGCATCTTCATTTTTTCCTTATTTTTGTGCATTTTGAGGTAAAATCACTCGTTTATGGAGTCCACCAAGTGCTTCAGGATGAAAAGACAAGTTAACACAACAATTTGAAGTCAAACAGAGTTTTCTGTATCCATCATGGCTAGGCTCCTGATGAGCTTCACGGCCATGATGAGCATTTTGTGAATAATATTTTTACAGCCAAACCATGATGATCTTCACGTTCATAACAAGTTTGAAAGGAATCTTGACAAGTTTTTCACGGAGATGATCATGTTCTGCCCATGACCAACTTCATGGCCATGATCGTCACATCAAAAATCCACAAACCTCACAACCCAACTATGACCATTTTCACAACTATAGTACACATCACAGCCTGCTTGTGACCAGCATCGCGGCCGTGATTAATTTTCCAGAATACTATACATCGCAGCCGTGACAAAGTCCGCCGAACATGATTTTTGGCTCATTTCTCATGAAATTTGAAGGGTTTCTTGGGGATTTCATGGGGAATCTCTAGGGACACCTTCCTATGGATAAAAAGGATGATTTGGGGACAAAACTATGGTTTTTTTGGCTCTCCAAGGGAGAAACGAGAGAGAGGTGATAAGGAAAAGGGCGACAAAACTGGAAAAGGAGATTTTCTAGACAGATTTGCACGCTTCTTCTCATTGATCTAATAGTTTGTATTTCTTCCTCATATTATGTTCCTTTTATATTTTTATCCTTGGAACTTTGATTCGAGTAAAGATTGTGTTGAATAGAGCTATCATAGCTGCTTAAGCCTTCTTATTCAGGATTTGGATTGTAATCGTTTAGATCTTTATTTTGACTTATAATATCAGGGTTCTTATAATCTATCTTTGTTTATTCGATCTTTGCTATGATGTTTTTACTCTGGCCAAGCTTTTACATATTTAAAACGTCGTGAGAAAGACTGAAAGGTGAATCCCAACGTTGGATCTGCTTAGATCGGAATCACGTTATTCTATCACAAAAGTAGTTAGAATTCACACGAGGACATTTAATTTATCCTTGTGTTCATTGGATCTATTCAGTTTGGTAAGCCACAAAAGTAGGAGAACATTCTGAATAGGTACGGGGTTATACTACTGAAAGGGGGTAACCTATACTTGCGGATAAGTCCTTGAACATTTTAGATCAATTACATTGTTATTATTTTGGGCAAGTTTAGATCTATCATTGTGATAAATCTCAATGTCTTGAATTGTCTCGAAATAGCATTTAACTCATATCTCTTGTTTGGTAACCAATTCGCCCTATTAGTTTAGTTTATCTTAGATTACCTTGCTTTCAAACCCATCTTAGTTAGTCTAGCTATCGATTTCACAATCAATTGGTAAGTGCAACTTGCCTCTACGGGGACAATATCTTAGTACTACATTGGTGAGCCGTTCGCTTGCATATTATGTGTATCATAGAGGAATATAGACCGATAAAAAAAAATGTCTCTTGACAACTAGGGTTATTGGAATTAGCTACAATAAGAGCACAAGCAAGAAAATAATGCTCATCAAGCCAGATAAAAACTTCTACAATAAGTTCCTTTCTTTGATATCCAATAGTCTTCATATCAAGGACAAGTGGGTGAATTCATCCACTTTTCCTTTGAGAGGAGAGTAATATTATGTGAGGGGCCTCCCATTTTGCTTCAAGTTAAAATTTTCTCCATAAAGCTCAAAGATGCATCATACATTCTCCTTCGAAACATATATGGTGGTGAAGACATCCCATATCACCTTAGTTGTATTGAGAAACATCACTGTAGAAGCAATATTGGATTCCATATTGTTAATGAGAGGCGTGCTTACAACAATATCTAAACACTCTTTGTACGTCGAATTTGATGAATCTAGTACCTCCTAGAAGAGCTAATGATCCTTCCTATGAGATTTTAAGAAAAACTTAATAGTTCATACCAAGGTTTTAAAAGTAGATCCGAACCGGCATACAGGTCCACGCATGAACCAGTATGTACCAGTTTTGTGCCAATGGAATCGGCAGAATCAGGTAGGAGCATCGATAGAAGAGGAAGAAAAAGAAGAGGAGGAGGAGGAGAAGAATGACTCCACCCTCTCTTCTGTCTCCGTCCACCTCTGCTAGGAAAAAGAAAGAAGAAGAGGATGAGAGAAAAGAAGAAAAGGAAGAGGAAGGTACCGCTCACTTTCACTGCTCCACCCTCGTCTACATTAGTCCGCATGCCGCTGGGTACAGCTCCTCTTCTTCTTGTTCACCTTCTTCTCCTTCCTCTCCTTAGTCTTCCATTGCCACCACTCAGTTCCGCCTACATATATATACCAATCTCTACTCGGACCAATTATACCACATATCAGTTTTTAATTCCTTGGTTCATACCATTTAACTTGATTGTGGTACCAAAGATTATTGTAGCTTTAATTTCATAAGATGAATCCACAAAAAGAAAGCAAGGAAAGGATCAAGAGGAGTTTTTAAGGTTAGGTTTAGAGAAAACTATATGTTCCCATGGAGGTAAAATCCCTTAGAAAAGGAAAGAGGAGAGAGGAAAGGGATGGCCATATATTGCCTCCTTAAGATGTGGCAGCTAACGGAGTAAGAAAGAGATTAGTTAGGGGGCGACGATGGTGGTGGAGAAGGGATAGGCAGCAGCAACAGTGGAGAAAGAGAGGAGAGAGAAAAGATTAGGATTTTCACTCTAATACCAAGTTGAAGAAGAAAAAACCAAAAATGTTCTTACTACTAGAACTATTATAATACTATTTATGTGTGTATAACAGATCCAAACCCATTGTTAAAAACCCAATAACTAAACATATATAACATAAAGACTTATTCCTCCGCATATACTACACAATCTCATTTTGTTGAGAAGTATAAAGACAAGTAAATTGATATATAATGCCATAGGATTGACAAAATGAAGAAAAATACAACTTAAACATACAGCCACATATAAGATAAAATTGAGTTATATGAAAGAAATCATTGATGGTGACAATGTACATGAAACCATCTCAAGTAAAAGTAGAATTCATAGCCTATATATCTGATATACTAAAAGTTAAAAGCAACGCACAATAACTAATAGAGCTAGATGGAAATGAAAGTAATGTTTTCTAAGATGACAAGTATCATAATAGAAGTAGGAAATATGAGATTTTGTTGAAGCTTAGCAGGAGTATAATGACAAAGAATATAGTGACAAGTATAAAGTGTAAGACTCAAGAACAAGTATATAGTGTAACTGATAATCAATTGGCAAGGATATACGCTCCTTTGAACTCTAAATTCCCACTGATTGTCACCTTGGTCCAAAAAGTATAACAAGGTTAAAAGGTGGCATAATAGTTAGATGAGCAAGGGCGAGAGCAAATAGACAAGATATTAATAAAAATTGAGAGCATAAAATACATCAGTCAAAGATGACACAAGAACCATCCACGATAAACATTGGTGGCATGATGTATCGAGGATGAGATGTTTGAATAAGTTATAATTACTTGTGATATAGGAATAAGCCCACTAGTCAAGAATCCAGAAAACTTTTGAAGAGCCAACAAGGCTTAATATTCATCTGCTAAGATGACCATAACAAAGATAGGAAGAGTAGAGGCAATAAATATCAAAATAAATACCTATACACTAAAAGTGGAAGACAGGGGACAATCATCTGCTAAGATGAACGTAATTGAAGCAATAGAAAAATAAGAAAGTATGACCGTTGCTAGAAACCAAACAAGCCTACAAGAGATTCCCAAGATTCTAATATTTTGGAGTCATCAGAGTGAATACTAAGAGCTAGAGAGTTGCAACCACAATCCTTGCTAGGTGATAGTGCACCTGCCCAGAATATTAGATGAACACAAAAGATGCATAAAGACATTCTAAAGACTTCTAAAGACTAGAACATAGGCGTTCACAACTAGCCATGTACGAATGATAGCATAAGTGTCATAGACAAGAAAAAAAAAACTTAGATATAAATAAGTATTTAGAACTAGTTGACATTATTTAGGTTCTTATTAGTGAGAGAAATTAATGATGAGAAAAAGTCAAGGCAAATGAAAGAGGAGGAGGTGAAATGGAAGATTGCAAACGGTGAAAGAAAGAGAAGAGAGGATAAAAGTAGGTTAAGAAAAGCAGTGGAGAACAACGATGGAAGAGAAGTGGGGTCAACATCAACTAGGTGAGCTCAAAAGAAGATATGAACAAAAAATATTGTATTAGGTTAAAGAATGATTACCTCATGATATATAGTAGACAAGAGAGCCAACTAATTGCCTATCAAACATAACTAAAAAGATACAACCAAAGACAAGCTAAGAGATTCATTACACCATAATCAATAAGTTTTCTAGTAATTAATATTTTTGTAAGAACAAGCAAGTGGTGTAGGTGAGATTTGATCTAAAGGCCTTGATATCAACTGGCATTTCTAGCTAATTGAGTGTAAGCACAAGTGCATCTGAACAACCAGAGCAACAAATACAATGGGAACAATCTAGTTACCAAGTCTATCAATTAGATACATTCTACAAATCTTTGTATATCTCTCAGTAGGTGGTCATGTTGATTACAGTACTTGGTGTCTAAACTAATCATTGCAGATCATGGACCACAATAACATGCCATACATGTGTAAATCAATATACCAATGCTATATATCTATGAGGAATTCTAAATAATGGTTTTACAAAACTCACAACTTATTTAAGCTGATATATATCTATTTAAATAGGTTGGCCAATACAAAAGCTACTCAAGACCATGGTTTTAAATTTGGATCCTTACTACCAGTTTACTATTGGACTAGTGTACTGAAATATACAAATCTGTACTGATATATGGTCCTGATGGTACCAATCGGTACTATTAAAGTATATACTATATATGCAAGTATATACAAGGTAACGACCTTGCACTACTTGTATCAAGTTTTTCATTCTATACCCAAGACAACCTCTTTGAGCACAGTAAGGTATCAGTAGTCAAACAATAATCATGGGTGCTTGGACTAAGACTATAGACCTTTATAGAAATGCTAGTTTGACTTCTGTTTAGTTGTTTCTTTTAATAAAAGACATTTGTTTTTCTAGTAGTTTTCCGTTCTATCGTAAATAAATTTAATTGCTTATCTTAGGTTTTTCAATAAGGAGAGAATCTTGACCATCTGCCCATACTTAGCAAATGAAACTTAAAATGATTTGATAACCATTTATTCAGAAAACATGCGTGAAGATGGTATGATGGAATGTTACAGAAATAAATACAAATAATCAGTATTTGCAAAAGAAATAGAAAATTATATCTCAAATGAAGCATTACATGAAGATATTTACTGCTTGACGTAAACTTTGGTAGATGAATTAATAATGGATAATTACCTAATGTTCTCCAATTCTTTTGGAGAGTTCTTATTCTCAATGCTTCTTGGTTGAATATGAAGATTATAGTCAGGACCAAAATACTCATAATACTCATTGTAAGGCAACTTATTGTCCGGTTCCACTCCAATTGCAACTGCTGTCTGCAACATGTTGAATTTTGTATTAAAAAATAATTCTTACATCGCTATTAAAAACGTTAACCAAAAGTGTAATGAAAGCACAACCTCATAACACCAACAGCGAGCAACATTGCGCATTGTATAGCCACCACCACCTAGAACCATCAGGGGTACGTTGAAGGATCTAAGGTAACGCAAACAATCTGCATGCCCCTTCACAGACAAGTTAAAGCAACCTAATCTATCCCCTGCCAATGAATCAGCACCACATTGAAGAACAACTGCATCAGGTTGATAAACCTCCATAACCTTCTGGATAATAGGTCTGAAGAGCCCCTGGAAGCTTTCATCATCCATCCCATCATTTAAAGGAACATTTAGAGCATAGTACTTCCCTTGCCCAAATCCAACATCCTTTATATGGCCAGTTCCAGGAAAGAAGTCCCCATATTTGTGGAATGACACAGTCATGACTCTGTCAGTCGTGAAAAAAGCCTCTTCAACACCATCCCCATGATGGATATCAATGTCCACATAGAGAACACGCTGCCCAGTTAACAAATAAGCGCAAGTACTTTGAAATTGAAAAATTAACAGGTAAAAGTGATTAAATAAATGAATACCTAAGTAATCACCAGCAATAGCTATCATTGTATGTTAAGTCATTAATAGTCATGACAGAATACAAATTCAACATACAAAACATGGCACTACGTATTCAGCTCCATAAATATTTTTGAAAATAAGTAATACATGAAAATGAATGACGGCATAGAAAACATATGAATGATATTGGTAAACATGTTAAAGCATGTTGAACTTTTTCTTCCA
This sequence comes from Costus lasius, assembly GCA_027563935.2. Lineage (NCBI taxonomy): Eukaryota > Viridiplantae > Streptophyta > Magnoliopsida > Zingiberales > Costaceae > Costus > Costus lasius. The sequence continues at coordinate 128,899,156 of CM050450.1, read as the reverse complement.
TATGCCCAAAACAATCTATTGTGACAATTAGTGTCAAACTGTGTTTCATGAGGTGACTAATCATGTTTAAATTTGGACTACATAGTCACTATACAAGTTCAAAAAACCAACTTGCAAATATCTTCACTAGCCTCTATCTTCTTCTCATATCAATTCGTTAGGTATATATATATATAGACTTATTTTCGTTGGTTCATCATTATTTATGAAATTTTGCTTATTAGGTTATCAAGTCTATCTCTTCATAGTATGACGTAGGTTATTTGGTTTAACCTAATTGGTTACCTGAAACAAAATACCAGGCTAGTCAAGGGCTCGCTCATAAAGGGTTAAGGCCTAGCCTACAGTAAAATAACTACATAGGTAGGCAAGACATGACCCACTACTAGACCATCTGATGGTGAGGCAACAGGTCAGCCAGACTCATCTCTCCAATAGTAATTTATCAATAGCGGTGAATCATCTACCATCATTGCATACTAGAATGAGTAGCAAATAATCAATATCAGTAGTGACAAATCTACCAAATCACTGTTGTCATACTATAATGAGTTGAAAATATGTCATATCAACAGCGTTATGATAGTAGTGGTAAAATTCTCCAAGGTACCCCATTCTACTAGAATGAGTGGCAAATCTACCACTTCCATTGTCCTACCAAACTTTGTAGTGCATCCTTCGCATCAACATTATTAGTTAGGAATCTCCATCTATAAAAAGGGTCTCCCACATCACAAGGCAAGGCAACTTTATACACTTCCCGTTATTGCTTTTCCTCTCCCTTGTTCTGACTTAGAACGTCATAGTAGCCAATGTTTAGCAACATTCCAACTTCAGGCTTTCCCAACAGATCAAGCTTAAGGAGGAAGGTCCCTCCTGTTCAACACCCACCAGATCCTTGAGCATTAGCATCCTTCCTCATTTTGGAAGCCAAAATTTGACAAGACCATTAAATGTAATGACGAATGAAGTTTTTCTAAACTAGAATTAGGTGAGATCAAACATGAAACTTACAGTTTAAATAAGAAACTTCTTCCTCACCATTCGTAGAACTGGAGAGTATTGTACTTCGATGGTGACTTTTGATGCTCTCCTATTAGTAACATAGAAATGGGAGATAATTATATAGAATAGGTTCATTAGTAATGTTTGTGCAGCAGGACAATCATCAATTTTAATTTGTGAAAAAAAATATCTAGAGGTGTGACACAAGGTCTTTGTGAAACATATAATAAATCCAATCTTTTGGAACAAAAATCCAAGAAATACGAAACTAGCAAAAGAAAACTTCATTTTTTTCCCATAATCAGTTCAAACCAACAATAATTACAAAAGCTTGTTCCATTTTCTTGATAGCAACTGAAGATTGAATGAAAACGTATCACCACAAGACTCATTTCCATCCTGTCATTGGCAATGGATGTAAGGAAGCGGAATCATAATCTACAAAGTAGTAGCAGCCGGGAACATCGTCTTACCTTGTGGTATTTAAGGAGTTCAAGAATCCCGAGTACGATGTCATTGACGTAGCAGAAGCCAGAGGCCTCGCACTTCTTGGCGTGGTGTAGTCCGCCGGCCCAGTTAATGGCGATGTCGGAGTCACCGCGATTGATCTTGACTGCGGCCCCGATGGAGCCGCCGGCGGAAGCCTGGCAAAATTCGAACAGACCCTCGAAGACAGGGCAGTCCTCCCCGACATTGAACCGCTTGAGCTGGCGGGCCGAGGCTGACGCGGAGGCGGCATCGTACGCCGACTGGCCCTGGGCGGTAGCGAGGGCGGCGGTGGCGGGGGAGACGGAGGCGAGGAATTCGACGTACTCGTCAGAGTGGAAGCGGCAGATGTCAGCGGCGAAAGCAGGGAAAGGGCGGGAGATCTCCATGAGGCGATGTAGGGCGTAGTGCACGACGAGGTTGTGGGCCATGCGGATGCGGTGGGGTTTCATCGGGTGGCCCTGCCCGTAGTAGTAGTCACCGATGGTGGGCTCATAGAAGTAGCTCACCCGCCGCTTCCCGGCGTCCCGGCACGACGGCGACGGCAGCGACGCCCCTTCGCCGCCGGCGGCCGACGAGGATGCCGCCATCGAGTGGGCCGAGTGGACTGTGGCTGGGTAGGACGAAACAAGAGGGGTAGGAAGGAAAGTAATTGGGTTTGGTTTTGTGGGGTTTGGTGGTTTGGGGGTTTGGGCTTAGGGTTAAATAGAAGTATGAGAACGGCCGGCCAAAACCATAGGCGCCTTTGCTATCTTCTAAATACATAATTTTCTTTTAAAAAAAAATACGTTATTACATCAAATACTTAGAAAAAAAAAGTGTTTTCCAGATTTTTTTTATATAAGATCTTGTTTTTATGATCACTAAGCTAAATAAATAGTTTTAATTATAATTTTATGATCAATAAAATAAATTAATATGTTGGATATATATGAGATTTAATCACATACACTATCGATCATGGAATTAAGAAGAGCAAAATATGAGGTACTAGTTTTTTTTCCCTACTTATACCTTACCCAAATAATTACTTATTATACATACTTGATTATCTATCCGATTTTTTTTATAAAACCCCTATCCGAACTCAACCCTAATAGAATTTTAACTATCTATTAACTATCTGAATCTTATAAATACTCATTACCTACCGTGAACCCTATAAAAAATTAAAATATTATATTATATTATATATACATATAATTGGATTCAAGTAATAGATACCTAACTCACACTACTCATATCCTATCTGAACCCGACTCAAATAGTGTTTATATTATCTATACTCGAATATAATTCAATTAATAAGTACTTAATTACCTATAATGAAGATCGGTAGATGGATACTCACTTAAAACAAATCCAATTGTCATTGGCTTATCTATGTCTATGCTCTACCCCACATATAAAAATTTTTATTGTTCTTTAGATGTTTTATCCTATAAATCTATTGCTTCCTAACTTCTTTCATACTTCTTCAAGTATTTCACTAGAATTATTATTAAAGGTCTTTTTCCTCGTGCTTTCTAGTTTAGAATATAATAAATGAATAAATGAATTTTTTGCATGACTACCAAGTAGTCATTCTATTTGAGCCCTTACGAGTTTTCTTCATTAAACTTTCTTGATTCTTAATTATAACAAGATTTATTGGCATTAAAAACCCCTTTAGAAGTCTCCTTATCGACCCTACTATGATGCACTAAATGTCCAATGCATATAAGAATAACAAGCAAAGTAATGCCGACTATTATGATTGATGTATCAAAAACTATTTAAAGACTAAGCATATGGGCTCGTTCTCATTCTCAACTCAATCATGTGTCCTCAAATTCGTTTATTCGCCTTGACGAAGTTAACTTGAGTTTACTTCAATTAAATCTCTCAAACTCAAGTTATGTTAGTCGAAGTAATGGACAAGAATAAATCTATCCTAACAAAAGACATATGTTATCATTGAGCGTAATCAAATAGGATGACTTAAAAATGATACCACTAGATGGGGCTAGAGGGAGATACTATTATGGTAGATTTAGCACCATAATTAATTATTGGCCTTGTTTGGTATAGCTGAAATTTTTAGTTTTTGCTGATTAAAAAAATGCTGGTTGAAAAATAGCTATCTGGAAAAGTTTAAGAATATTTGGGTAAAATAAGCTTTTAAACCAATCAACAGTTTTGACTAACCAAAAGCAGGGTGGTAGCTTCTCAGGGAAGTAGCTGCTTCTAGGTTTGGAACCTAGAAGTTGACAGTTAAATACCAAAACTTTTGAAAAATTATTTTTACAGCCAGCAAAAGTAATTAAAAGCTACACCAAACGACCCATTATCTCCATACATAAATAACCCTTGATATCTTGAGTTTTTCTTCCAACACTAGCATCATTCCTATTTTCGCATGTTAGATAATCTAGGTTGAACGCAAAGAGCAAATCTATCCAACCTCTTACCTCTCGAGCATACGAACACAACTATAGATTCCTTTTGTACCTTCATTCCAAGATGCAACAAGGGGCCGATCTTCTCTAACCTCATGTCTTTCAATGCCTTATCTGAGCTAAAAACTTTGTGGCTCTTTTGCCCACAAAAATGTGTATATCAAGCTTATGATGTCGGGCCCAATTGGCCACATCATCATAGTTCACACTCAAAATTATGCATTTTAAAAAATATATAATTCTCATTGGTGAACAAATGTGCACTATTGGCACCTTTGTCCAATGTTTAAAAACCCCCTAATACAAGCGCAAAGTGACAACAAGGCATAGGCACAAAGAGAAAAAGCATACCTCCTACTCTGCCTCTATCTTGCAAGCACAAAGAGAAAGAAACGATGCATTCGCCACTGTGTTTTCTTGGAAGAATCCACAGCGAAAAAAAAAGTGCTTTAATTTAATAATAATTAAAGCACGATGAGGCGTGCATCTGAGTCGTTCTGCTTCTGCTCCACCGTCCTGCTTGAGCTCCACAACTCTAGGCAAGCAGTCAGTTCCTATGTCTGCTACAGAGATGATGTTCTTTCATCCTGTGCTTTATGCTTTAAACCTGAGTATTCTATTGATGACTTAAAGGAAATTATCTTTTTTTTTATATACACAGGATATTTATGGAGGAGGATCACAAATCGCATGTGGATTTTCAGAAAAGACTTAACCCCTCTATAAAAGAAGTTGTGAAAAAGAAGATTTTGAAATTACTTGATACAGATATTATTTATCCTATCTCAGATAGTAAATGGGTAAGTTATATTCATTGTGTTCCTAAAAAAACAGGTGTGACTGTGATGAAGGGTAAGAATGATGAATTGATTCCTGTTTGAACTATGACTAGTTGGCGCATATGTATTGATTATAGAAAATTAAATGTTGCTACCAGGAAAGATCATTTCCCTTTACCCTTTTATTGATCAAATGGTTGAAAGGCTTATCCAATCACTCTCATTTTTGTTTTTTAGATGAGTATTCTAGATTTTTCCAAATTCTCATCCATCCTGATGATCAAGATAAGACCATTTTTACTTGTCCATATAGTACCTTTGCTTGTAGAAGAATGTCTTTCGATTTATGTAATACACATGCTACTTTTTAGAAAAACAAAAAAAAGAACCACAGCGAGATTATGTAACACAAGCCATTAATATAATTCTCTTGACAGAAACCGATGCATGTCATCTAAATCTGCATTTAACCTCGATTGTTGCAACTCCACAGAAAAAAAAGTTAAAAAATGTCTTTAAGCAATGTAGTTACATCACATAGGACTTCACAAAAAAATTGCAATCAATAATTTTCATTATAAGAACTCAAAAGGTACGTCAAGCACAGATTTCTTTGAGCTCTTGCACATATGAAGAGCAAAGCTGATATACAAGTTCATGGAACATTGCACAACGATTCATCTGCTAAATATTAGTGTAGAATCAACTAAAATTTTGACCAAATATGAGAACATGGTATTCTAGCCTTGAAGATTCATTAGCTGGATCAAGCCTATCCCTCATAACTATCCAAATCAATTATGCATAACAGAGGCACAACGCTAGATGAAGTACTCGTTCACCTACATTAGCTTCCTTCAATAGACATCACTGTGGGCAAAATGCAGACGCTTCATTAAGCCGCTTCTCATGGGACGGCTTTGTTGGTGCCAATGTCCAGACGTAAGCTATTTTCTCTCCTGTAAAGGGCTTTTGCACCCTATTCAATTTAAAACGTTGTTTAGAAAAACTTAATCACCATGAAAACTGCAAAAATAAGTACAAGTCAAGTTAATCTGGTGTGAGCATCTAAATCAACTTCAATTCTGGCATGTTGAGAATCATCTTCATAATTCTGAGTCTATAATGTAGTATTTTCGTACAATTATTACTTACTAAAGATATCACATCATGTCATCTGCATGAGAATGAAGAATGAAAATTTATCCACCCAAAATTGGTACTGGAATAGTTATTCTTGCAGAATAGATATGACCCCGTATATCTTAAAGCAAACATCAACCCTGACAAACCAACCAATTTCATTATGAACTAGTATTTAATTAGTATTGTTGTGATACTTATTACTGTTGTTATTTTCATTACTTGTTTTTCGTTTTTATTACAATAATTATTATACTCTATTTCATCTAATTCCTACCATAACAGGGAGCCGCATAGAAAACAGAGGCCTTTGATAAAAAAATGTTTTTCAAAATTTCACTTACTTGGAAAATTGTTCCCATCTTCTTCAATGCTTTGGCTCGTAACTTCAAAACATCCTTGGAAACACTATTGTCTTTCAGGACCTGAATTCAATCAATCATATTAAATATGACTGGTAACACCTATAGCATAACTAGGAACTTCCATTTATCTTGAAGAACACATGAGAATTTAGATACTTGAGTTGAAATTTACTTTCAACCTAAGTTTTAAATATCAATCCATACAGTGTATGAGTCCACTGCCGAACTATATTGACATATTGTATTACTGGTCAATTTTACTAGTACATGTGTATATATATATATAATTATATAATTATAAGGTATCTATGATATAGTACAAGGTCGAACTAGTACATATCATCTATACCGAGTGTTACGAGGTGGTTTTTAAATCCATCATTTCAACATGATGCCACATAAACATAACATGTGGAAAGAATGGTTTTTAAAATCAGTCTACATTGCCCAGGTAGTACATATTAGTCAAATCTCAGGCCAAGTCTAGAATCAATATTTTTTTATATAAATATATATACACCAACATATTGGTAGATTGGTATCGATATGTGGATACATATTGATATGCACTGCTCCGATCTAATACTGGTATATTGGTGTGAACTAGTGTTCCAAACTTTGGTTGTAAAACATACAAAAATGAGACTTACAGCTTGGCAGACACGTGAAAGGGTTGACTCTATGTCAAGGACATTAATTTTCCATAGCGAGTTAAGCATTACTTCCTTTTTCTCTTCAAAGATCCTTACGTGATCGTCAGTTTCATTGGCTTCTGCCTTTTTTATCCCTTCCTGAAGCTGTATTAACGCAACGGCTCCTAATAAAGGTATAAATTTTGAACAATTGCAAAATAAGAACATATATTTACATATGCTCATGAATAGTAAAAAATGTAGGAAAACACAAGTACCTGATGCAGCATTAACTTGAGATTTTACTTGGTGGCCCTTATCTCTAACCCATTCAGCCACAAATGGCACACCCATGTATCTCTTGCTCTTTCCAATTTCTCTTGAAGATTGTCTAGAATATATATAACCAATAGTGTGGAGCATAGCTTCTCCAAAAGCTAAAAAAATAGTAAAGAAAGTCAATCAAGTGAACGTCACTTGGAGCAATCAGATAACGGGAATATTATTTAAAAACTGTTGGTTAGTTCATACAGTCATACTTCATAGTCCTTGCACATAGAAGATGAAGCAAATATGCCAAAGTATAGAAAAGTGTTAATCACTACCAGCCTGAGAAAGACGATAAGCTTCAGAGTTTGCCCAGTTAACAAACTCCTCTTGATTTGTAACATACAGATGAAGGCGATCTTTCAGAAGTTGGATTAGTTTCCGTTCTCTTTCATGTTGTAGTTCCTGCACTTTGCAATAAAAAAGTTACAAGAAAATATAATTACTAAGCCATCAAAATTTGTAAGGGTATGTTTATATTGGTCTGAAATAGAACTATGTATTGCATAAACATTCTTAGATTGCATAAATATTAGAATGTAAAATATAAATTCACCACCAGAAATGATACAGAGATAGAGGTGGCCATGGGCCGTGCCCGGGCCGGCCCGGGCCCGGGCCCGCCTCGGCCCACCAGAAGTCGGGCCGTGCCAGGCACGGCCCGATTGCAACCGTGCCGTGCCGGGCACGGCACGACTGAATTTTATCTGGGCCCGGCACGGCCCGCGGCACGGTTAGCCGTGCCGGCCCAGGCACGACCCAGATTTTGGCCGGGCCCGGATCCGGCACGCGGGCCGAATCCGGCACGCGGGCCGCATCGGGCACGCGGGCCAGATCCGGCACGCGGGCCAGATTCGGCACGCGAGCCAGATTCGGCACGCGGGCCGATTCCGGCACGCGGGCCAGATGCGGCACGCGGGCTGAAACGGGCCCGCGGGCTATAGTCGGCCCAACGGGCCGTGCCAGGCACGGCCCGAATGCAAATTATGTATTTGCATAATTTTTTTAAAAAATATTTTAAAAAATATTTTTATTAATTATTTTATTTTAAATATATATAATTTTAATTTTAATATATTTTATTAAATTAATATTTCTTTATTTATTAACAATACTAACAACACATGACTAAAGTTAAAATCAACTCGATTAAATTTCATATTCATAAATTATACATTTAAGCTTAAATCAATTGTCGACATAATGGGCATACACAATTGACCCGTAGCCAACTACGCAAGCAGCTACTATGGAAGATATGCGAGCATTGTGTTAAGCATACTTGCGCTCCGTGCTCCATCTTCTCTATGCATATTGCGCACTCCATGTTTTCAGCTCTACCTCCTTCTTCAATAATAAAAAAACTCAAGTGACTCTTGTGCTGGACCGCTTGGTTTGTTTCGATAGATTGCTCCGGCTCATCGTTGATATTATCACTATCCTCCTCACTATCACTTATTTCAAAGTCCTCAACCTCTATCTCAATCTCAACCCCAGAAGGAGAGGGAGAAGCTAGAAATTCATGTCTTGCATGATCAGATAAGTGGATAAAGTGTTCTTCAAACCTGAATACATCAATTCGTATAATTTGACTAACACGTTCGATAATACTTAAAATAGTGATTCTCCATTGATCAGCATTGAAGAAATTTAAGGTAGATGTAAGGAAGATTGAACGTTGAGAATTTGGCATAATGATAATTATCTTCACTCTTCTATTATCTGTCATTTTTCTCTATGCCTCGTGCTCGTGCTCACCACGTGATAATTATATTATAAAAGTAAATTAATTTAATACTTACTTGATCTTCTCCACGTCTAGTCACGTGGTGAGCACGAGTCATAGAAAAAAATGACTGGTCTAGACCGAGAGAGCATTGAATTCTTGTTGGCTAAAGAGAAGCTTAAGTTTGAGTTCAATTAAGAAACTAATTGTAACTCAAGACTTAGAAAAGAGATTAAGAGAGTATTAAGAGAGAATGAGAAATTATTCCAAAGATAGTTGGAAACTTGTGTGAAGAAATGAGAGGGTTGGGGGGTCAATTTATAGGGATGAATTGAGTGTAAATTTACATATTTATCCCCTATTTTTAATTATTAAAAGGGGCTAAAATGGTAATTTTATACCATAAAGACAATTATATCCCTAACTTTTAAAATTTTTATAACTATTATGAGGGCATTTAGGTAAAAATGCAGTCGTGCCCGTGCCCGTGCCGTGCCTGGCCCGGGTCCGTGCCGTGCCTGGCCCGGGTCCGTGCCGTGCCTGGCCCGGGTCCGTGCCGTGCCTGGCCCGGGTCCGTGCCGTGCCTGGCCCGGCCCGGCTGCGGGCCGTGCCCGGCCCGGCCCGCGGGTCGCGAACCTTCGGCCCAGCACGGCCCGAGCCGTGCCACGGGCCGCCCGCGGCCCGTTGACTTGGTCAACGGGCCGTGCCGTGCCCGGCCCGTGTCGTGCCGGGCCGTGCGGGCCGCGGGCCGGCCCGGCCCGTTGGCCACCTCTATACAGAGATGCTGATAATACTTCAGAATATCAATAACTACATGAAGGACAGCCGAGCATGAAGAATTATAGGAGTTCTTATATTTTATTTAAATGATGATGATGCCAGAACCAACTTACAAGAAGAATGGAATAAGCAGTGCTGTAGATTAAAATATTTTTGTGATTTTTTTTAGATGTGAAAGACAATATGATCGAAACCACTGCATTCATAAATAGAATCAAAACATTAAGGGGTGAGTGAATCCATGCACATTTGAGTATATAATGATGGTCTTTGGGAATATAAGTCCAGCTTACCTGGACACTAATATGAGAATCAGATGTAGACTTGTGTCTGATTGCTCAGCAGAGTTTGAAATATTAGTAGTCATGGATACATCAATCATATATAAAAAAAACCTCACAGACCTTGAATATATACAAAATTAAAATATAAAAGAGGCAAACAAAGATAAAAGTAAAAAAAAAAAGAAAGTCTATATAGAAGACAAACAATCAACATGTGATAAGATAATGACTACACATTTTTCTTGTACTGTGCAGTCTCAGGAGTATCAGAATGTCATCCTCAAGACAATATTTGCAAAAGCTTAAGATCGGTTATGCAGGAGCCTATCCAAAGCAGCAAGAAATTAAGAACTCTGAGGAGATCTAGTATAATACTAAACATAATAAACACAAATACCATATAGTATAGGGAAATGAATAATTGAAATTATTAGGCCTCTACATCAGATGCATAGTAGATGAAATCTGATTGGAAGTCTTAAAAATAACAAGTTAATCAAATGGCTACTACACATACAATAAAGTTTTAAATACTGCTCTGCGCAAGTCGTTATTATTCCATACTAATACATGGTCCCAACAGGATCATTCAGTTTTTACTAAACTTATATATATTATAATACTGGTATCGGTAGGTCGAACTAGCATACACTAGCCGTACTGCCTAAAGATGAAATTTTTAATGATGGTTGTATTCACCAAGCAATAATAGCTTAGCATATACTGATTTTTTAAACCATGCATTCCATAATAATAGTTCCAATTTAGTTATGAATCTCACACATCATATATTTTGTTAATGAAGGGAATTTTTATCACATTAATTAATCTCAACCAACAGTTTGCACTGGTTCGAAGAAGGAGAGAAACGAAATCAGCAAGCAGGAGAAGGAGAAGGAGAAGGAGGAGAAGAGGATAGGGTGGCAATTCCACCCTTTGGGTTCGGGTACTCGATTATCTAAACGAGACGGGTTTGGGTTTAGGGCTATGAGTACCCGGTACATGATACCCGATTACAATAAAAAATATAAATATATATTTTTTGTTATTAAAATATAAATAATAAAAAATAACTATTATATAAATATTTATTATTATTAAATATATAAATAATAATAAATAGATATTATATAAATATATTTATTTTTTTATTTTTAAAATATATTTTATAAAATAAAATAATAAATAATTTATTTTTTATTTAATCGGGTACCCACGGGTACCCGTTTAAATATTCGACCCGAGTTTGGGTTGGGTTCGGGTAGTGGGTTTGGCAATTGGGTCGGGTTTAGGTTTAGGGTGAAAACATAGATACCCGACCCGTTGCCACCCCTAGAAGAGGAGAGAAAGGAGAGTAAGGGAAAAAAAGGGAAGAGGCGACAACGGATGCGTCCAAGTCTTCCTCTTCTTTTTTCTTTTTCTTTCTTCCGCTGCTCTGCCTGGCTCTACCGGCATTTAGTCCGTTACAACTGGTATGTACCAGTTCGATTGCCGATTGGTATAACCAGTCAGACTAGATCGTCAAACCTTGATCTCAACACATGAAGTTTTTATATGAAAATCTTCTATTCACTATTCTAATCCAGTATCACACCAGCCTCCCATCCAGCTCCCCTTCTCTGTCAAATTTTGTTATAGTCTGAAAAATATGTGATTATGTGACATGCAAAGGTTTATTTTTGTAAATTTTCAAAAAAAATTGGACTAAAATGCAAATATGACAATATTGCACTTCAATGAATGACAAAATTGAGGAGAATAATATTGACCATTATTTTGATTTATTTGGAGCTGGAATGAAATGAATCTTCAATTGAAAGAATAGTGAAGGAAGGAGTTAGTGATATTTCCTGCTTACCAGTTCACTGTTCCACACCCTTTTTGTAGTTGCAGGCAACACAGTTTTGGGACTCTGTTCGACTGCAACAAAGGATCAAATAGAGGAGAAAAGAACAAGGAGGAGGCAGATTGAAGATTTCTGAGATTTTTGTTTATAAGAAAAGATAACTCGGTTTCATGTTGAGGTAGGGGCCATCCGTGCCCAAACTCTAAAGTTTAAGGATAAATTAACCGGTTCGATACCCTACATGCTAATTTTTATGATTCTACTCATAACTGGCAGTGTATATGAATATGATAACATTGTAGTTAAATTGATGCTTAAAAAATATTCTAGAGATAGGGATTGGTCTCCAATGCAGCTACTCTTTTAGCTAGATTTTCTATACACTGTTTTGATCCCAAATTGAGAGTCTTCATGTACTTTTTGTACCTAAATGCATTTGTGTTTGATTTATAAATTGCAGGTATTGCTTCATGTCATTTTGGAAGGAAAAACTCAGCTGTCCACATTGAGACAGCAGATGTGTTGTGATGCACAGTTTGGGCAGCACAGAAATGTGGGGAATTGCCGCCCTGTTTTGGACAACAAGGGTAGTTGAATTGCTGCCCTGTTTTGGAGAGCAAGAATAGTTCAGTTGCTGTTCAATTTTGGATAACAAGAATGTTCAGATTCGTCGCCAGTTCTAGACAGCAAGAAGGCATTATACCCTGATACAAAATGAACAACATATGGACGACTCTACTATTCATTTTTGGATAGGATTGCTTTACACGAAGCAAACTCTGTCCAGAAATGGACAACATGGGACTAAGATGATTGTCTAATTCTAGACAGCAATGGGCTGAAAATATTACATAGTTTTAATGAACTTAGTCTGAAATATATGTTCAGTTTAGGCCAACTTTTGGCTGTCAAGTTAGACAGTTATGGGCAATAGTCAAATTTAACTGAACATTCAATGGACATTATTATTATTATTGTCATTTGATGAGATTATTTTATTATATATGTCTGATGAAGTATATAGCATATGTTTAGTATTGATAATGCACACTTGCGCCAATCTTGTTTTAATGCATATGACGTTAGAATTAAAGGTATATAAACGAGAGTGATCGCTTTCAATTAACAAAAGGGTGTTTAGTGGGGCTTGACAAAGTTCCAAGAGGATATTTTATTCTTTTTTAAACACAATGAGTTATAAGAGGATATTCAATACACTTTTAAACATCAAAGAGGGTGTTTAGTACAGCCTTCTTCTAGGAGGATATTATATATTATTTTAAACAAAAAAAGGGTGTTCAATACAACCTAGTAGGATTCCAAGGTAGTAGTATACCTATTAGAAAAAATGCAAAGTTGATCCAGTATCATAGGTCACATTACATTGTTGAATGTTAGCTAATATAAATGTTATGTACAAGGAACTATCATGTTGGAATGTAATATGGTCACAAACTAGGTGTAGTTCAACTCTACATTGTTTTTATTTGATATTAATTATTCTAAAACTATAGTAACTGTTCTATGTAGTGACAAAATGGCTAATATAACTGTAAACCCTGAGGATTGGTACAATAATGCTCTTCTCAAGGTATATTAGTGTAAGAGCATATAACCAGTTGGACACAACAATTTTATTGGCATTAGAAATTATAACTTGGTGATAGCTTAAAACTCCAAACTATTTGCCACATCTATTGCTTTGACGCCCAGATTTTGTTAGCAACCTGTTCTTTTGCTTTTCCAGGGAAATTCAAATATGAGTATATTCTATCTTCCTAGCAGTAATCACTGCACCTCATAGGTTGAGATTTCTTGCGTTGACAATTTAGTCCATTATAGCATCCTTCAACCATCTGTTGAAGAGTGCTACTTTTTGGAACTCAGTCATCAGTACTCACAAGTTCAAGCAAAAAAAGATCAAATAACTTCTCATATTCAACAATAGAGTCAACTATTATATTAACATCCTGTGTCATTGTCAGAAAAGTTTACTATTTTCCAAGAAACTTCAGGAAAACACTTTGCATGAAAATTTTCCCTCCCACTTTCCATTAACTTGATAAGGCCCAATTAAAAGTACTAAAGCCAAGATGATGTTAGTAAACTCATTAGGCATTATTTAATATAATAACTCTTCTCTCCCTTCCCATGTAGGACTAAGTTAGAGTATAACAAATTTATAAAGTTGCAACGAGACCAAACTCCACATTAAAAAGGATTAATCTGGGCTCTGGAGGAACTTTGGGGATTAGATTCACTAAGAAAGGATGGTCTAAACTGAAAGTTAGGTGAATCAAGATAAATACTGATGAAGCTTTTTGGTTTTCAGAAAGAAGGCAAAGAGCTGCGCTGATCTTTAGAGACTCAAAATGGATATTCTTTGATCACAGGCTCCTTAGGCAATGTCAATGCAGAGGTAGTTTGCTTGCGAAGAGGCCATTAGAAATGCTACTGATATAGTTTCTGCAGAGTTATTTTTGAAGTCATATTGTCTACATCTGGTGAAACTTCTTACCAGTAATGTAGAACTTCGAATTGAAGTAGATAATGTTATTTTTTTATATCGAAATGCTTGCAGCTCAATTAAGTTTTCAGTATTCATATTTACATAATGTAATAGAAATGCAAACTAGACTTTTTATATCAAAATTCTTGGAATGATGTTTGGCCAGACCCCTTAAGGTTCATTTTGGACTAAAGAAAAAAACCCTTTTAGAACCACCAAGTTGCAAAGAAAGATAAGTAACAAGAAAAGTAAGTGTTTTCAAAATACAAATTTTGTCTTAGTTCAAATATGAACATAACATCAAGAGGAAGTTTGCCATGATCTATACCCATCAAACATCTACAACAATTTAGTAGTATAAAGGTCTCAAATGGTTTGAGTATAAAGTCAAAATAGAGGTGGTCAACGGGCCGGACTAGAAGGGCAGGCATGACATGCCAACAGGTCGGCACGGCTCGACTCACTTCTTAACTATTATATATATATATTTTTAAAAAATTTATATTATTATTATTATTATTATTTTAATATCTAAATAAAATTTCAATGAATTAATGTTTTTTATATTTCCTATTTGTTTATTTCCTATTTCTCTATATATTTTTTATTTTTTAGTATTTTATATTTTTTTAAGAAGTTTATATATATATAATATTATTTTTAATATATAAATGAAATTGAATTAAAGTTTTTTGGTTAGCTTAATATATTAGTGTTAAGAGGGCATGGGTTTAAAACTTAGTAGAGACAAGCCTACGTGCCCGGCTTGGTCATGCTTGGCACGGCCTGTGTGCCGTTCATGGGTTGAGGTCTTGTTAAGGCAGGTCGTGTCGTACTCGGGCTGGCCCGACATTGCCCAACATCTAGGGGAAACAAGGAGCACATTCAAGATAACATTAGCAAAGAATTTCTAGGCAAGATACAAATTAACTATACCTTAATTTTCTCTTGAACTCTTTGTTTCCGAGTTTCTGAAGCATGTGATTCTTCCTCAGCTTCAACTGAAGCTATGGTTGCTAAAGCCAGTTGCCCAACATAATCTTCAAAGAATTCACTTCCAAAAAGCATACCAAACACAGTAGCAGGATCTACCATGGAATCCCTGAAACATAAAAGTTTCTCTCACATAATGGACTAGACGTGGCTACTAGATTTCATAATGAATTTAAGGGTATTCTCTACCCTACATAGAAATCAATATATCAATAAACTTGAACCAAAAGTCCATCTAGAAACTTACTGAACAATATTTTTTAAACAAATACATTATGTAGCAATTAATGGACTTACTGAGGAACACCTTCCTTTCCATTCTTGTCATATTCTTCACGTTTCACAGGATCACTCAAGACTTGATAAGCCTCACCAAGTACCTTTTCATCGAAAACTATCTGAGTCAATAATGGAATAGCATAGAATAAAATGTGCCTTCAAGTTGTTAATAAGGTTGTATCTATTTACATATAAAATAAAATTAGATTTTCTTCAAGGACTGAATATATGGACATGAAGGCAATTTGCTCTATTTTTATACTAACTATTAGAGGTGATATAGTATTGACAAAGTATAGATTTTATAATACATAGACAATCAGTATTAGGCAAGCTTCTCTAAACGGTAAGATTTTTTTTCTTTTGAATATGTTCCTCAGTTGATGGAATCCAACTTTTAACGTTTCAAGGTGCATGTTTTAAAACTTGTGATTTTCTTATTTAAATTATGGGAGCACTAAAGTAATGTCCTTATACCAAAAAGCATACAAGATTTGGGGTATATCCAAAGATGTCAGTTTTGTATTATGTAAAATCATATACTTCATAGCAAATGTAAAATTTTCTCATGCTAGCATTGTCCAACAATGCATGCAACAAAAGATACCTCCCACGGGCACAAAAGGATTAAAGACTATCTGCAGTTATATGATGTTAGGAACTAATACATACAAAATAAAGCACCTGAAAGTTACGAGCAGCTTGTGGATCTCCCGGATTTTTATCAGGATGCACCAACCTTGCCTAGAAAAGAATGAGCTATGATTAGCAATTCTAAATATCACCACTTATTATTGGTGTTTAAAGTTTAAATCAATCAAGAGAAAATAGTTCCCTTCCAAATTTAAGCACACTAGAAGATTGGAACAAGCAGGCTAACAAGGACATTCAATAAGCAAATGATATTAAAAACAAATTACGTGGTTGAAGTTTTGTCATGAATAATGTTTAGTAGCCTAAGGAAAAAAATTACAATGATAACATATATGGAAAATTAGAGTGGAATAGTGAACCCAATGTACTGCCATATATTCAGGTTGTGTAAAACAGTTCTCACATCTAACTTTTTTTTTAGGGAAGCGATGAGAAGAGCGAGGTAGTAGATGTTAAAGCTATTTTGAGCAGCTCGTTTCAACTAGCTCCTAGTGACCCCCTAACCCTATGGTTACCAAGGAACCTCCACTAATGGAAAGGTTTTTCTAGCCTTGAAAATTTGCCTACATGACATTGAGGTTGTCCTCAAATCTTAACTTGAGCCAAGCACAGTGTTGGATGGATTCAACACTCACTTCTTCCAACTATCAAAAGTTATAAGTCCTTAAAGCTATCAAGGACTTCTACTATGGCAAGGTTCTAAAGCATGTGAACAAAACACCCATTGCTTTGTTATCCAAGAAGAGAAGTCTCAAGGATTTTGGAGATCACATGCCTATTTCCTCATGCAAAGTGATTTTCAATTTCATCTCTAAGATCATTGCAAATCAAGTTAGGGTTGTCCTCTTTGAGATTATTGACTTCACAAGGTTGACTGATTCATTAAAATATGAAATCATACATAATTATTATCTCAATAAGGACATACCACATGTAAGCTTCAAGATTATTACGAGGAAAACATTCAACTTATGTAGGTGGGACACTTACTACTTCAATTATTGAGAGTCGATTCCCACCCTAATCCAGCCAAGGATGCCACATGACGCCATATTTGTTTATATTAATCATGTAGTATACGATCTCTTGGTTGTGGAGGTGGAAATTAGTTGAATCACACTCATTCGTTCTACAAACCCCACTAGTTTCTCACCTAGGTTTTGTGGGTGACCTTTTCATTTTTCCGAACCCAGATCTATCCTCTCTAATGGCTATCAAAAAGGAGTTTACCTCATTTCTCTAAAATGTTCGAGCTTCATGCAAACATAGACCTATGTTTCGGTCTTGTTAGACTAAGAACAATTGTATACATCAACTCGTTTTTGTTAGACTAAGAACAATCTTGTTAGTGTTATGCCTTGAGACCTATGTTGCGGTCTTAGCTTTTGTACTACATACATTAATATTTATAGATATATTGGCATTGTTGTTGTCTTGTTTTATTGTACATCTGCGCATATGTATATTGACATGATGACGTCCCTCCAAGATATTTCTATCTCAGTTTGCTATGTCCCGAGTCAACTACCATAGTGGATAGGGGGCAGCTATGATGTGGATGAGACTCGTATATATGTGTTGGTTAGCACGGGTTGCTTAACGCAGGCATATAAGTATAAAGTTGCGCCTTGCCAATAGAGGATTTGCCCCTTTCCTGCGGGGAAGCTTAATATCCATGGGCCCCTATATGGTGCATGGCTAAAAGTGTGTGGCCACACCTAGGATAAGCCTTAATAGAGTCATGACCATTAACGTTGGAATCAACAAGTGTGACATGCTTGTCCGACTTGGATGATTAGCCTGGCAAAGGGACATGTATACTTATATATCTTATCACAGTTTAAGGTTGTCGATGACGACATTTATTCCAATGACTTGGATAGCGGAGATGTACTGCTAGATGCCACTCACCACTTATGATGATGAGGTCATCACTGCCAACGTCAGAGGGACCTACAGGGTCGCACACCTAGATACTAGAGGTTTCATATTGATCGGATAGCCGCAGATCGAATCTATGGACGATTCGGATCTGTTTTGGGAGTATTGATGAGTTGGGAGATGGTTTTATAGAGTTGGATGATACTTGAAATTATTTGATACGTCAAATGATTTAAGTGGAATCCTGAGGAATCCAATGCTTGTGCGCTAAATTGATTTTAGCGGAACAGCTTAGACGCTAAAATGACTTTAGCGAAAAGATTTCTCATAGGACCCATGACTTAAGTGCAAAATTAATATATTGAATATTTATATTGCAGCTTAAGTAAACGGGGGCCTGCGACCAAACTCTATAAATAAGAGGCTAAGGGGCACATATCATAGTGTGCTCGTATCCTCAAACCCTAGCCGCCTAGCCTCTCTCCCCTCTCAACCCAAGCCGCCACCTTTCCTCTTGTTGGCACCTCCAAAGTTGTTGTCGCCCTTCATCTCCAAAGGGGCAGCGCACTTCTCTTGGCGTGAGGAGGATCTAGAGGTGGTTCCTCTTCTTCCTTGTGCTTTGGTGGTGCAAAGACAAAAGGGGGCAGCATACTTCTTCTTGGCGCAACACCTCTTATTGGTGCAAATTGAAGTAGGCAGCATCATCTTGGCGCTTCTTGGTGTTGGCGCAAGCAAGGTGATCACTCCCAATTGGCGTGGATCTCTTCTCCTAAAGCTAGCACGTGCGTGGAGAGGAGGAGTCTCGAGGCAGACTGTGTGTACACGATTGTAGAGGATGGGCTTTTGCTCGTCTCAAATTGCCATCGTCAACATCGAACTGCTAAGTAAGGTATACCCCTATCACATCATTTGTAGTCTTCGTAAGACGGTCCTTATTGTTGAATTAGGAATCTCGTTTCGGGCTCGTTTCAGCTATTCTCGATTTTAAATAGCCCAGAGATTCCCAACAAATCTTTCAATCATATAGGAGTTCTACCTATTAGATATTTGGGAGATCCTCTTTATCTCTAATCACCAAGATTTTTTGTGACCGGTTATTTCAAGTTGGAGAAGCAAACTCCTTCAAATTTTTACTCTTTTCTGGCAGAATTGAATGTATCCACTATACTTTTTATGGTAACTCCCTTTTTTGTTATTCCACCTTTGCCATCCCAAAGCTCACTATCTAACAAGAGGATCTTCCAAAAGGTGGGCTAGTGCACAATTTGCCTCCCCTACAATGAAGGTGAGTAGGGATTAGATGAGTCCACTATCTAAACAAGGCATGCACAGTGAGGTACATATGACACATTGCATCTAAGGACTCCCTTATAGAGAAGTGGATTATAACTCAACTATCTAGATGCTCCTTACCCTTTCTAGGGTGTCATTGTGCTTAAGATGCATACTTTCATAACAAAAATTAGCCATAAACCCTAGCACTCCTAGGCATTCTTTACAAACTTATAAGTTTAATAAAATTTGTTAGCATAAACCAATTAATACAAGAAGAATAGTGGTGTATTCCTAACCCTTGATCTTCCTTGTTCCTCTTGATCTATATTGTTACTTATACAATCTAGATCTAGCACCCTTTGAAGGTTGATCGTGTTGCCTAGTTTATTTTTAACACGTTCGGTGTATCAGAACATCTGATTTAAAGCCATGATAACATACTAGTATGATGTGGTTTAGTTCAAAGAGTGTTGTTATTTTCGTTTATAACTTAGCTTCTTTTTCATGATTGACTTTCCACTTAAGAGCTAGTGGATTACCCTTAATAGAAGGTGCCATTTGTTTAGCACTTACAAAGAGAGAATAGAATACCTCTTATTCTATTCCCAATTCATAGGATTTGCTTAGGATTCAATATCTTATAGTAGTAATTTTAGTATAAGAGTGAAGTCGTGGAGCTTTTATGCACTTTGGGGACCCAAGCCCTCCAAGGCCCAAACGTCAAGAGCACACTAAAGAACCTAATCTTTACTGTTATTATATACAACACTTGGGTGGCTAGTAATAGATCAATGCAACACCAAATTCACCTCTTCATCTAATCCAAGCATATGTTTAGATCAAAATCAACACCATGAGGGTGTTTAGAGAGTGACACCATCCTTGAGTAACTAGAGATAGATTTTGTTAACAGGAGTTAGGCTTGTGTTATCGTGTTGGGCTCTTGAAAAACTACAACTTGTATATATTATATAGTTCTTTTACGAATATAACCCCTTGCATTTTGAAAAAAAAAATTGTTATAAGAAAACCTCTACTATAGGGCATCCCTTGCCACCCATTTACAAAAAAAATATTCTGCTGTGCCCATTTGCCACAATCAACTACTGATATAATATAATATGTATTTAACTAAAATCAACAGGTACAGTCAATACTATGTGTCGGTATGGACCTAACTTGTGCACTGATACCAACCAATACATTGGTACAAATCCTATTTAAAACTTGGAGAAAACAAGGCAATATGACTACCCCTCCAATGACTACTCTACCTTTGTTTAAGAACCAACCACTCTTCCCCTTCTCTCTCTCTCTCTCTCTCTCTCTCTCTCACTCTCTCACCTAGAAACCAGATTAACTACCTCAAGTGTAAACAAATGCATAAGGATTTTGATGTATTAGCACCTCACCCACAAGGCCTCTCTCACTTGTTTGAAACTCTTTTGAACCCTCAATTAAAATGTTTCTGTCACCTCTGCCAATGCTAATATCAACACATCCTTGCAAAATATCTTCTTTGTCATTATCTCCTCAAGCCTCAATCACCACTACTCCAAACTTATCATTGTCATCCTACTTAGCTGACACGATGCTGCATAGAATTTTTTTTTTTCATTCAACTTAAAGCTTAAGAAATTTTTAGAAGAATAATTATAAACAAGGACACGGCATCTTGTAGAAATAAAAAACACCCCAAAAAAATTCAAAAATGATTGTAGCACCACATCAGAAAAAATTTGGAAGAAAATAGTAAGGTGGCACCAGATCAATAGGAGAGTGGGAGTATCCTAATTAAAACACTGCATGGTCAAGAGAAGCGATTTAGTACATTAGTCACATAGGATGCAAATAAAAATGAGGAGCCATCCTGACAAGAATCAACAGATAGAACTTCAGATAAGTTCTTTGTACGCAAGAAGTTTCGACACTAGAGATGATAAGTTTTGATCTAACGAAGTACCTCGAAAGAGAAAATGCATAATTCTACAAATGTATAGAAAATTGACATGAGCAGTAGATAAGCACAGTAGACAGTGATTCACAATTCCTACTTAAACTTACATGGGATCGTTTTGAATAAATCATCCAATAGGTTGAGATTAGCTTGGTTCAAAGAAATTTTGAAATAAATCATCCAATAGATAAGCACAGTAGACAATGATAATTCACATTATCATTTTGAAATAATTTAATGTTCAAAGAAATTTTCTTAATGATGGGAGGCAGGATCTTGTAAAAAAATAAAATCATTTTTGCCTTTTAAAGAAATAATATAACAAGTTAACAACTACTTCATAAGTTCATGTATCTTTATCAGAAACGAGTCGAGTCACGTTATCACCTTCATGTAATAGGCCTTCTTTATCTCAGCTGCCGACGCATCAACGTTGACACCCAATATGTCATAGTACTCGGTAGTTTTGACCATTATCCTAAACTCTATCTACCTGCAGCACAAAGTCCCAAAGGATATCCTAAATTACTGCCGATTTTTCTTACAAAAGTTGTCAATCATCCAAATCAGAATATCACAAATCAACAGAATTAAAACATTATATTAATGGGAAGTCAAACCCTATAACAGAATTAAAACATTTTCATGCACAGATTTATTTTTTTGTTCCTTTCGAGTCAAATACAAGAGAAATCAATAGCCAATGCCCCAACAAATACTTATGAACACTAAAAGATCTTCACACGAAGAAATTAGTTAATCAAGCAGTCGTCACCAATGGACTAAAAAGAAAAGGAATGAGATGATACGCGATGGAGCAAAAGAATGCATCCAGGTAATTGGCAAAATATTAAAAGAAAATCCAAGCTATAACAAATAATAATCGGTACCTCTTCAAAGAACAAAATTATCCCAAGAAGGAACCAAAAAGCGTTAGAGAAACAATCGATCCAGGACGATTTATGCGGAACTAAAAGACAAGAAAAAGAATCGACGGCAAAGGCAGGATATAAATGTCTGGTCTGACGGATTAAAGAACGAAAATAGAGGGAAAATGGTGAATTTGAGGAGAATACACGGATTGATGCTGCGACCGCAAATGAAGTAACGGCGAAGGAGCTTCCACACGGCGCCTTCGCCTTCTCCGAAACCGGTATCTCCGACCGACATAATCTCTATCTATTTTAGTAAGAAAGTCTTTTTTTTTTCCTAATCCAAATATCATTGTGCTAATTTTTGGCATGTATTTTTGGCGTCCTTTTTAAAGTAATTTTAAATTTTTAAATTTATTTCTAAATGACATGATGTTATATTTTATCATTCAACTTAATCAAATTGAGTTTTTTTCTATCAAAATTAGTCAAATTGAGTTAAGTTACACTTTTGAGTTTCATAGTTACATGATTATAAATATAAATATATTTTTACTTAAAGTGAGTAAAGCTATAAATTAAAAGTTATTTTAATTAATAATAACTCATAAAAACCTCATAAATCATGTACACAAAATCAGAAACAATCAAACAATAAGCTCACTCTTTCTTCAAATCTGAACACTTATTCAATAGCTTTTTGATCAACTTGCTCAATGACATGGGGATCATCCAGACATCCACTTTTTGCTCCATTTAGAATTTGGATAAGATCGATTCATCTTGATTGAGCATAGTGCTTTTGAAATAGAAGCCATTGAGCCCTTATTTCATCCTAAATATTTTTCTTTTAGTCCTAAAAGCCTTAGATCAATCTTTTATTGCATTAACACCTTTATGAAAGTGTCAATTGCCACAAAAAGGTAAATGAGGGTGATGAAAGCATGAGTATTTTACTTGATTTCATCACCTTCAAACTCCAATGAGTTCAGTTGCATTTCAGAACAAGCATTCACATCTGAACATAAAAAAAGAGGAGAATGATTTTGTCAATCCACTTTGTATATTTAACACTATGTTCTATTGGATAGAATTCATAGTGAAAAAAATGAAACATACAATAAGATTCATTATATTTTTTATTTTTTTCATCGTGAATTCTATCTAATAAAACATAACCTAAGTGTCATTGTTATTGTTCTTGCAAAGTTATACACCTATAAGAATAATGAAGAGAATCAACAACAATAAAGTTAGGAAATGAGGAAAATAGAGAACGTATAGATCAAAATAAATGTAAATGATTCAAAACTCGGTGAAACTGACTCACAAGATGATCGGTTCTATGAGTTGACTTTTAATGAGTTCGACTGGCGAGTTTAATAACTATGCTTATTGATGCTATTAGCCTTTGCTGAAACAAAAACATATTGAGAAGAAATTCCAGATACAATCAAGACAAAGCAGAATCAGTCACAGAACTCTATCTCTCTCTCTATCTTCAGAGCTCTTATGACAAAGCAGAATCATTCCTACACATGAAGAACATTTTATTGCATATCTCAGAATCCTTCCCCCAAAGCAGACACACAGGTAACGAAACACAGCACCAGCAACAATGACTTTTACTGTCTCTAAAAAGTAGAACATGGGAGGCCATCAATGTTTCATGCTCTTGAATCTCCATGAAACTCCATGAAGCAGCAGCACCTGAGAGCCATCAAGCAAAGTGGCCACAGCCACTGATGCTGCTGTTCATGTCAAGGAAGCTGAGGATCTCAAGAAGGGAGTGCAGCCTGTGGCCAAGCTCCACCAGTTGAGCGACCAGCACGGAGTTCTCAGCCTCCACGGCAGCGTGCCATTGCCTGGTCAGATCGAAGCTTGTCTGGAGCTGGCAGTTCTCCTTCCTCAGCTGACTCACCTGCGCCACCAGCTCATCCAAATGCTTCTGCTTCTTAATCCTCGACCTCTTCGCCGACTCCCGGTTTGATTTCATTCGCTTGAGCTTCTTCCGCTCCATCATGGCCTGGTGGTCGCCTTCCAAGCCGGAATTCTGGAGGCGGCTGGATCCTTTCGACCCGGAGGAAGTTCCACTCGGAGAAGCCATGGAAGTTGTCTCAAGAAATTTATCAGAATTGTATTAGATTATACGCGGATCGATTACAAGGTACTCAAATGTCGACCTAATTCACGAGAACACATAAAACCAGTAGAGGAAGACCACTGAGAAGGATTGAACAAGATGAGTCCGACGACGAAGAGAGGAATTGATCATAAACCCGGAGAGGAGGATTTCACTTATGATAGGCGACATCTATCAGAACACGAACACAAATGTACTGACGCATGTGAAATAGAAAATTTTGGTGGAGAGAAGCACAGAAATTAGAATAAAGGTGGAATCTTTAGCCCAAGGGTTGAAGAAAGGAGAGATTTTGATGATTATTTCTAGGGTTTTGTGTAAGAGGCTGTAGTCCTACACAAGAATTGGAGCTTTCAGAGGAGGCAAAGTAGAACAGAGCAGCAGGTTCCCAATAAGAGGGGAAGGGGAAAAGGGAATTGGAGGCCTGGAGAGGGAAGAAATTTATAGGGGAAAAGAAACAGGAAGCCTGAGAAATGAAGGGCAATTGATTCTTCCCTTGAGGACATAAACAACAATCCACACAACTGGACAAATTCCAGCTGGTGGAAGCACTTCCTCTGAAATTTTATTTGTTGTAGAAAAGGGTCACCTTGTTTTCAGCTATGGGGGTGAAAGGAACTTACTGTAGTTTGGACACATCAATGTTAATTTGCCAAGGATACCCCCTTAATCAGACAGTAGAGGCCATGGAGCATTCCCCCTATGTGAGAATCATTACTTTTTACATTTCTCTTTCAAGAAAAAGAGCCATAGTTCTTGACCAAATATACCAATTGCATTGAAGCACAGAAAAATTTTCTATTTGACAATAGTGCTGAATTTGGTCTGCAAAAACAACACTAGTGCCAAATGTTGATCTTTTTCTCCTAGATGAGGTAATTGAGGTTGCTTTCATGCATCAATGAATATGACAATGACGATAGAAGCCAAATGCTGACATAATGGCAGGTCTTTGTCCATGGTTTTCATTGGCAAATGGTGAAGCAAATTACACTTGTAAAAGCACCCATAAAGCAATGTCTGGTATGCTGAAAGTGATGGGCTTTGGTTGTGTCCCAACTTCAGTCACTAATAAAGGTCTTCTTCCTCCAGGTTTTTCAAACCATATTTTAATTCCCTTTGCTTTAAAGGAGTTATTAAAACACAAGTGCCAACCAAAGCTTTGACCACTATTAAGCATTCTTCAGTGCTCTAAAAACAGGTAGTTGTTTCTGATCAGGTTACTCCAACTGAGATTTTAGCTTCTTCATTTTGAAACAATAAGCTTCCGATCAATCCATATGGTGTTTCATGGAGTTACCATTGGATGATGACTGAACCAGTGTAGTAAGGGAGATTGGTAAGGGCACAGCTGATCAGCAGAATTCTACTTGTAATGCTCAGGCACTTTGAGGAAGAGCCATGGCAGAGGTGGAAGCTCAACTAAGTAGTAGGCAGATTTATCAGCTCACAACTAAGAATCATGCTTACAAGTGTTGACTGCTCCACTCCAGAGTAGGAGTCAAAGCATTCTAGCACTTTGAAATTTCTGATTAGGTGGAACTCAAAGCATGCCAAAGGAGGTTAGGTTTTGGTTTCCAAACTGTCAACTCCACTGCAGAGTAGAAGTAAAAGCATTCTAGTATTCTTGAGATTTCTGAT
The DNA here is from genome assembly GCA_027563935.2 of Costus lasius. Classification (NCBI taxonomy): domain Eukaryota; kingdom Viridiplantae; phylum Streptophyta; class Magnoliopsida; order Zingiberales; family Costaceae; genus Costus; species Costus lasius. Next base: position 128,873,141 of record CM050450.1, on the reverse strand, counting down.
TTAGTGGAATTCAAATCATGCCAAAGAATGTTTTGGCTTCCAAATTGTCAACTCCACTTTAGAGTAGGAGTTGAAGAATTCTAGTATTTTTCAGATTTCTGATTTGGTGGAATTCAAAGCATGTCAAAGGAGGATTGGCTTCCAACTTTGTCTTTTTTTTTTTTTAAAAAAAAGGATGTACTATTGCTTTCTCCTTTGACTAATTTATGGTTTCCCTCAACCAATCAAGCTTCCATCATCTCACTACTGCAAAAAAAGAAAAAACTGAGAACATAATAGTAGAAATTGCATGTTCAGCATATGCTGAGAATGTGAGCTCCAATATCACAAAAAAAAGTGTTTTGCAGGGAAAAAGTTTCCTTTCTTCTTTATGGCAGCAACATTGGATCACAACATTGATAAAAAAAAACTAAAGAAAAGATGGAATATGAGATTGGTTCTAGAATCATGTAATTTTTTTTTGTATCCATGCATCATAGATGGCTCAAAGGGGGATCATGGACTGATTAAAAACCACACTTTTAAGTATTGCCATTCATCTCTGAAAAAGTTCTGTAAGCCATGTGTTGGACGACTTCTGAGCAAGGGAAATCAGATGGCTCCAAAGCTAAAGAAAATGACAAAGTAATCAAACTTTTCTTGTGCAGCAGAAGTTACTGCACAAGATCCAATGGCAAAAGATCAAACTTTTCTTTTCACTTTCATCACGGAAGGAAAGAAGGGTAAAGAGAAAGCTTGTGAGTGCTGGTTGATAGATCTGGAGAAGGAATTGCTCCAACAAAGGCCACTCCTCTACATAATGACTTCAACTTCTATTTGGCTACATTGTATCATACTCTCAATAATAAAACAAAAATCATACATGCAGCTTCTACATAGGATAAGTTTCGGAGAGGGATTGTTTTAGCTTCCGTTCCACCTTTCGGACAGCTCCACCAAACGGAGCTTTAGTTAAACACCCCAACTCTGCTTTTGTTAAACATCCGAAATAAAAACAAGTTTTGGTCGGTTTGTTGGGTCTTGTAAAAAGGGAAAAGGACAAGAGGAATGCGTGGTCAAGCCTTAAATGCATGCCTCGTGAACCTTGATTGCTTGTCGAGCTTTAAATGCCTATCGGATTAAGGGTGCGTTTGGTAGGCAGGATCTTGGCTGGCTAGCAAACCGCTGGAAGCATGCTTTTATCCCGCTTTACTTTCCGTTCTGCTTTTCGCTCTAGCGACGTGCTTTTTCTATAAACATTACAGCGGAGCACCTCTGCTTTTTTCGAGGTAGGGTATTCTATTTTTACTCTAATTTTTTTTTTATTTTTTTTTTATAGAAATAATCTACACATCCTAAACTATCTAATAGTACCAATATTGTTATAAACAAGATTACACACAATGAGAAATTTACCTAAACATTTTACATAAAAAATATTATTTATTTTTGTTTTTTATGCAAAATATTTAGGTGGATTTCTTATTATGTATAATCTCGTTCATAGCAATATTAGTACCATTGGATAACTTAAGATGTATACATCAACTTCTATAAAAAAAAATTATTTTAATAAAAAAATGGGGCACCCCACAAATTTTTTTCCCATTTTCGCTGTGAGGTACTAAAATTTTATGGCAGAGTATTATCATATTTTGTATAATAGGTTTATATTATCGTATAATGTTATATAATTTTTTTTTTCATATTATACGAAATTAGATTTTCGTATAACATTATTTTTTTCTATAATATAACTAAATTTGTATAATAATACAAAAATATATTACATATTATATGAAATATAAGATATTAATTTTTTTATTATATGAAATTAAATTTCATATAATACTATTTTTTATATATAATAGGACTAAATTTTATATAATGATATATAAAGAAAATAGTGTTATACGAAAATCTCATTTCGTATAATATAAAAAAGTTTTATATAATATTATACGATAATATAAATCTATTATCTGAAATGAATACCCTATTGTAAAATTTAGTAGAATACCCACTCCAAAATTTTCTTTTTTTTTTTTCTATTTTTTGCTCATGTTTTTTTTTCACTGGAGTGAGATGACATTTTTAGCTGACTGCCGAAAGAGCCTCCACATAGCTAGCGGGAGATCTCATTTATTAACAAAATTAATCAAATAAATCACTCCATCAAGTAGAAATGGCCATGCACAGTTACTCATAAAATAAAAAAAGAACTCTCATTATGTCAATCCAACTAGGGATCACTCTCTTAGACATATGCTGACACAACCCTTTTCACGGCCTAAATTTTCTAGGCGCACCCGTGTGCCTAGAAAATTAGGTTCCTTCTTCGTTTTGGATCAAAATAATTTTAAAAAAATAATAAAAAAAAATCTATGTGTTTTAAGTCATCCAATGATACTAATATCATGATAAAAAAAATTAGGATGATAAAAATTCTTATTTAAAATATAGTAGAAATTTATATTACAGTAATTGATATTTTTTCTACCATATTTTAAATGTAAATTTCTATCATCCTAAAATTTTTTTTACTATGATATTGGTATCATTGGATAGTTTAGAACATAGATCATTTCTTTATTTTTTAGAATTGTTTTGACCCAAAACAAAGAAAGGAGCCTAAAAATTCTAGGCGCACGCATGCGTCTAGAAAATTTTTCCCTTTTCACGTACATCGCCACATTGCCCAGCCAAATACCTCACCTGATAATAGGATGAATGTCAGGAGCAAGGTACCCTGCTCGGCGATAAAAAGGAAGATGGCGATTTTGTCACCCTAATCATTCTTAAAAAGAATTAAAAAATATTATGATGATTTATGCATTCTAAACTATCCAACAATATCAATATCATCGTGAATATAATCTTCTACGATAAGAAATAAAAATTATAAAAAATAGTAAAATATGTACTTTGTTACTATAGTGTAGATTTTATTATTTTTTACGATTTTTGTTTTTTTTTTATCGTAGAATATTTCATTTACAATGATATTGGTATCGTTAGATAGTTTAGAATGCGTAGATCATCATAATATTTTTTTTATTTTTTTAAGAATAATTAGGGTAGCAAAATCTTAAATTGCTACCCTTCTTTTTATCGTCGAATAGGGTACCATGCCCACGACACGTCCCTGATAATAGGTTTGGAACTGATTCTGTTTCTAACTTTTACTAACTAAAAAATTACTAATTAAAAAATAGCTAGTTGTCTTCCAGTCGGCTCAGCCCGCAGGTGCACCTTAGAGCCTCATTTGACTTATGAAAAAAGTAAAAATAATATTAAAAGTAATAGTATGTCACTTTTGTTAGTGTATATTTTCTATCCATTTTTATTACGTAGAGTTGCCCCCAGTTGATAGTTGGATTCTACCCTTATCAATTGTTATGGATATCCATTATTTAGGAAAAAAATTTATAAGCCCCTCCCTTGAGCGGGGCGCTCCATCCACCGTCCCTGCCGCTTCAGGATCCGTGAATGCGCAAATCCCATTATTTGGATCAACCCAAAAATCGATCAAAATTAAATTAAAAATTTTAGTTTTGATTTGGTTCCAATTCAAATTGGTTTGATTTATTTTAAATTGATTTTTTTAAAAAAAAAAATTGATTTGAACACTAAAATTTTAAGTTCAATCAATTGATTAAATTTAAAGAATAAACTTTGATTTAATACAAATTGAATCCAAAATTTTTAGTTTAATTTCGGTTTGGATTTTGAAAATTTTAGTTTTTTTTTTTCTGAAATTTTGGTCCGAGTTAAACTAGATTGGACTAGTTTAATTCAAATTGGACCAATTTGATAGTCCTAAGTTTTGGCCTTCCTTTCTATTTTATTAATTCTCTCAAAATAAAAAAAAATAAAAAAATAGGAAAAAAAAATCTTTTATGTTCTTATTTTAGTTTCTTCTCAATTGATCAAATATCACATGGTGATCATAAAATATACTTAGTATTTCCATTATGCTCTTAAACATTTTCAGTCATAGATTTATCTATCATAAACATCAATAAATTAGATACATCATCACAATATTATATTTGATTGGGAGTGCCATTGCACTATAAGGCAGATCGAGCAAGTTCAAATTAGCGTAACATGAAACGTATTAGGGTAAAAGCACGAGCAACAATAGTCCACATACTACCTAAACTATTCTCAGGAGTGAAAACCGCAATAGACAGATTATTTTGTGTATATCAGTGTGGAGACACTAAAAAAATCTCTTAAATAGGTACCCGTTTTAACCTTACGGTCTGTTTCAGAGAAAGGATAGAAATAAGAGAGAATGGAAACAAGAATAGGATGGAAATAGAAAAGAAATAATTTCTTTTCTTTTTATGGCTCTTGTTTTCGGTGGTGAAAGGAAAGAATAGAAATAGATATTTGACTAGTCAAAATCAACAAAAAAACAGAGAAATTGTGAATATCTTCCCTTGCGCTTGCGAGCTCGGACGGTTGTGGACGCCTGGATCCCCCTTCCCTCGGCTAGTTGATCCATCCTTCCGCGGCGAGCTCGACTGCGACTGTGGCTCCTAGCGGCGGCAGCTTGGACGCGTGTGCGCGGCGAGAAGGATGCAGCTTGGTCGATCCCCCTTCTGCCCTCGCCGTTTCTCCCGCAGACGAACCCGATCAAGGGGGCGGCGAGCTTGGGCTGCGAGCGAAGAGCAGCTTGGTCGGCGAGATGGGAGGAAGGAGACGAGGGTGGAAGACGGCGTCGTCGAAGGCGGAGAGAAGCGAGTCGTCGGCTGTGAGCTCGAGCAGCTCAGTCTGCAAGCTCGAGTGAGATGGTAGGGTTGCAAGAGGGGAGAGGAGCGGCGAGGTTGGGCGAGAGGGGAAGACGGCAAGAAGGATGCAGCTTGGTCGATCCCCCTTCCGCCCTCGCCGTTTCTCCCGCAGACGAACCCGATCGAGGGGGCGGCGAGCTTGGGCTGCGAGCGAAGAGCAGCTTGGTCGGCGAGATGGAAGGAAGGAGACAAGGGTGGAAGACGGCGTCGTCGAAGGCGGAGAGACGCGAGTCGTCGGCTGCAAGCTCGAGCAGCTTGGTCTGCAAGCTCGAGCGAGATGGTCGGGCTGCGAGAGGGGAGAGGAGTGGCGAGGTTGGGCGAGAGGGGAAGGACGGCGAGCTCGGGCGGAGGGGGCGACTGCGAGCTCGGATGGAGAGGGGCGAGCACGGGCGATGCGAGGGGGGCGGCGAGCTTCGTGTTTTTGGAGCGATGCGAGGGACGGAAATAAGATTTCCGTCTCTTTTGGAGGGGACGTTTTTGAAGGGAAAGGAAAGGAAAAGTTTCCTTTACTCTCTTTATTTCTCTTCATTGAAACTAGGTGAATGGAAAGAAATAGCTCTATTTCTTTCTTTTCTCCCCTTGTTTCTCTCCTCTGAAACAGGCTGTTAGGATTAGTTTTAGGATTCATATGCGCACAAATCCCAAGGCAAATTTTTTTAAAAAGGTTAGATTAAGCGGGGTAGCGGGTACCCGCTTAAGATTTTTATTCAAAGACACTAGCCGTGTGCATCGAGTGATTATTATCCGAATGACTTTACTAAATTAACACAGAGTTATTTCAGTTAAATTTTATCAAATAAAATTTCTAGCTTCATTCTTATTGAAGTCATGAACCCCCCAAACTATTTTTTTTTTCACTTATCATGGCTTTCTAAGAACCATCATTAGGTGAGAACTCCTTATTTCTTCCTTAACCATGAACTCATTGAGCAATCCCTTAAACACCTCAAATAGTGGATCAAGAATTTCATCTCCAAAGTGGTGGCTAATCATCGATTCTTGTATCGCTCGAATTGTCATCGACATGAGCTGTGCATCCACACTAGGATTGCCACTACTTGCTTTCATCTCATAGTTATCTATACATTCGATCGTAAATGATCCTTCTCTCTGTATTTGATCCTCAATCTCCTCTATCGATGGAGCATAAAATGGAACATTGTATGCATCGACCTTTTCTTCTGAAACCATTCCCTATCAATAGAGACATTTTGGATTTTGATATAGGAAATCAAATCAAATCAAATCAAATCAAAATTTTTATACCTGGGACACAAGAACAGCAAATGCTTGATCTAAGAGCTCCCACAAAGTGGTGGCGCCCTTATCACTGTGATCAGCCGTCTTCCTTCCCAGCATTGAGACGGCAATCCGCCCGCCGGCGTGCAGCTCCGCCGATCTTGACCTGAGGAAAACGCTGAAGTCCTTCTGAAACTGCTTCCAGTACGCAGAAACAACGCCGGCGGGGCTGGCGCTCGAGATGTACATCTTTCCTCTGTTAATCGATTCGCCATTGCCGTCCAAGAGCCCTTCCGGGACCCGGGAAAGCCAGTGCAGACTGGAGCACGACGACACAAAGTGCAGCGTGCGGCTCGGGAAAAGCCTCCCGTAGAAGGACCCGGGGAGGCCGGCCAAGTACACGGACGGCGGAGCGCTCCCCGCGCCGCCCTTGAGCGTGTCGCTGAAGCCCGCCAGCCTCAGAAACAGGGAATTGAAGTCATTGGTCGGCAGGTCGTTGAGGAACACCAGGAACTCAGGCGCGGGCGCCGTGTTCGCCGCCTTGTGGACGGCGTCGACGATGTCGCGGACCAGCGGCAGGGAGTTGGTCCCCGAGGAGCAGCCGAGGTCGGCCATGGTGAATCTTTCCGGCGTGTTGGAGGCGTAGGTAGTGAGCGCTGAGCTTACTATGACGCTCTTCATGGCCGCCATGTTCTTCCCCTGCAGAATTAATCAGCAAACAATTACAGAAACAAGAATCAAGAGCTGATGGATTGATAGCTGCAACCGGACCTGAAGGGCGGAATTCTGGGCGTAGCTGGTCTCGCCCTGCCCGCCAGTCATGTGTAGGACACTCTTCACGTCCATGGTTTCTGCTTCCGAAGTTCTTGGAAAGGAATCACAGCAGCAGTATCTATCCAGAGAAGACTGATTCAAAGAAAAACCGACCGAAAACAAAGAAGAACACGATTTGGGTTCAATCCAGAACATGAAATCCAGTCTCGGATACCATAATCCATCTCCTAAATTATTGGAAGATGAAGGAAATTGACATACCTGGAATCGACGAGATTGACTTGTGAATGCTTGATCCTTCGACCTGGGAGAACCCAAAAGAGACTCGGATGTCTAAATAGAGGCTTCCGCCTCTTGAATGTTTAAGAATCCAAGCAAATCCTATGGCCGAGATTTTTTTTACTTCCCTTAAACTAAATTAACGATTTAAATAATAATGAACAAAAATTCTCCAATTGATTCTCTAATGTATTGCACCGGAACGAGACAAGTATTATGATCAATTGGCTAGTCAATAAATCATAAAAGATTTGTAAGTTGTGCATAGCTTAAGGCTGTGTTCCACGCACTCGGGGAAAGAATTTAGGAAACATAGAAGTTCCTCACTTTTAATCCCATATTGTTAAAATAGGATAAGATTTATAAAAATTAGATGAACTCTTAACTTTCTGAAACTTTTAAGAGCATTCGATTGATTTGATAGTTATAATACAAGTTGGGTTATATAAAAAAGGCTAAGTAAGCCAAAACGAGGCTCATAAGGAATCTTTGCATTCAAACAGAGGAGCATAAGCATCTCATGATCACTAGTTTACAATCATAATTTTTTTTTTTTTATTACAAAGATGATCATTGAATGGGAAAAAAAAATGAGGCAAGGGTGTCCTATGTGATGGAATATATGGACATGTCTTAGGGTATATAAATACATTTAGATTTAAATATATTGATTCTAATACTTGATACCTAATTAAAAATATAAATTAAATTATAATTTTGCCTAAATTTCACTGATAATTAGTTAATATTTTTATTACACAAATATGAAAAATTATTTTAATTTTTTATAAAAATTAAAAATATTTTTTATTGAATTGAGTTTGGATTAGGTTCAAATATTTGATTTGTGGACTTATTTTAGTTGATTTGTGGACTTATTTTAGAGAACTAATCTAGGTGAGACTAATTTTTTGAAAGTTATGATAAACTATTTAAATTTATTTTTTTTACAATTTAGATAAATCTAAAGATGTGAATAATGTTATTTAGTGAAAGAGACATAATAATAATAATAATAATAGCAAATAAATTAATTATTAATTGCTCTCATTTTAAAATAATAATAATAATATTATTATTATTATTATTTTAAAATGAGAGCAATTAATAATTAATTTATTTACTATTTATTATTATTATTATTAAATACCGAATAAATTGATTATTAATTGCTATCGTTTTACAACCTTCTTACTTTGTATATGATATACTAAATAAATTGATTGTTAATCACTCCTCTTTTTATTATTGTGTTTAAATTAGAAATAAATGATTATTATACAAATCATAATAAGAATAATTAAATTAACTATTAATTTAATTAATTATTATTAAATAAATAAGCATAAAATAGAATCATCTACATGAAGCAAATCAAGTCTTGATACAATATTGCACTTTTTAATATACATAAGTAATAAAAGTTAACTAAAATTTAATAAACAATAATATTCATAAAATGCAATTATAAAGTAAAACAGATTATGAAAAAGAAGAAAGATTAAACGTCATATAAGTGCTAAGTTTTAGTAATGGCACATAATATATTGATCATGTGAATGTATTGTTCCAAATCAAAATAACAAAAAATAAATTTAAAACTACATAAAATCTAAAACAAGGTACTAATTAGAGCATAAAATGAAGAAGAATAAAAATATTAGTATATCAAATAATTAATTTTTTTAAGTATATTGTGCAGATTTATTCAAGTCATCTACTCAAACTCAATTTAAGTCCAAGTCCACCACAAACTAGATTCAGTATATCGTATGGTTAAGTCAACCTTTATTTTTTTTTAAAAAAAAGTCAACTAGATCCTTTCTGACTTATTAACAAATCAATAGGATGATTGGATCCGTTAGGCCATCCAACTCTCTTTATTCAAGGTCCCTCGAGTTATTTGACCATTTATCTTTTCACCTACAACACCTGGACCAAACTAGGCGACATAGAAGAACAGGATCACAAACAATCCAAGTCTCTTTTTTCCTTTTTTTTTTTTTTTCTTCAGTTCTTTTTGCAACATGAACAAGAACTCAACTAGAACTTTGGAAGATCACCACATTCATTAATGTCATACAATAATTATAAAAGAAATTGAATGCAAATAACAGTAGTAAACTCATCAACCTTGTCTCTCAAGACAACAATGGCAGGTTGCATTCTCCTCTTGATTTACTGTAGTAGGCATACAATAAAAGCTGCATAGCTCCTAGGACGGTCCCTATCCCATTTGGAATCTGTAAAAGAAGATCAAGGATGAAGAAAATTAAGGGCACATTGGTGGAGAAGAACCCTCTTTTCGAATCAAATGTATCACCAATCGCGGCGTATACGAATACGAAACTTACGTATATGAAGTAGTCATGCAAGAGCATCCCATATGCGAAGAAAGAAATGCTCATCAAGAAGGTTGCAAGGGACAAGTAGAATGGCATGAATTCCACACTTTTAGTTCTGATCACCAAATTCTGACATGGATGTCAAATCATCAGTGAGATATTCGCGTAACTCTAAACTGAAACTTTGTCAAATGATGAGGAACTAAGAATGTCACCATGATGAACAATGGCGATGCGAACATGGAGACGAGGGAAGCAACACTTAGATACCCAACAAATGTTTGCCTCATCGGATGTTCGAAGCACAGGAGGCTGACAAATGCAATGCCAGCAAAGGCACAGAAGACTCCTATCAACAGCGCTGACATTCTTGCCTGCACAACAATGACAAATTAGTATCTATCTCCTTTACTTTGTTGAGCAAATTTAACTTCTTTTGCATGTAACATTTTCACACATGAGCAATTAGGGATTTCACAAGATGAACACTTGGAATTCTTCTTTAAACTGAAACTAATCAGATCGTTCTTATATATCATTTGTTGGGTTTCCTAAACCTGATATACCTTTTAGTCTGAATCTAATTTCAATTAAGTGATTAAAAATGAAAAAAGAAGATTAGAATGAATTCAGAGATGCATGATCCCTGTCCTTAGGTGAAAAATCAACCACTTTAGTAAGTTAATTCAGATTCAACAACTGAAGAGATAATCGAGGTTCCCTTCTTACTATATCAAAGGGCTAAAAGGACTTTTGTTGGCATTATGAGTTGCAAAACATAGACACAACCAAAGAAAGGGCGAAAATAAACAGAGGCACATGAACATTGTCCTAGGTGAAAATCTAGCTCTTGTGCAGGTTAATTCGGAATGAACACCCAAATATATAACTAGGGTTCTCTTCCTGCAAGCACAATTATGGAAGGACTGAAGAACTTCTCTCAGCATTTTGAGCGAAACATGAGACACTATGAACAAGAGGGAGAAAGAGAGCACTTTGGTGTAAATAACGAAAAATTGTCATCCAATAGGCAATAGGTTCTTCATCCATCACTATGTGCTATCCCAATTCATGGTCTCTTCCTGGTGGAACTAAAAATAAATAAATAAAAAGTAGAGGAAAAATTTTCAGTTTTTTCCCAGATACAGTGTTAGTACCACTCCTTTGAGTGTGAAATTTTGCATTCCTCCTAGCGTTAGCACCTTCTTCCAAAAGCTTCACTACTCCCTGTCTCCTCTAACAAGTCAAATCTTAAGCTAATAGGCACAATAAAAAATCTTTATTCATTGACTTTTGAAGTACAAAGAACATGGCCTCCAAATCTTCACTACTCCCTCCTAACAAGTAAATCTTAAGCTAATATATTCAATAAGATCTATCTATTCGTTGACTTTTATAGTACAATGAACAAGGCCTCCAAATCCCTAAGAGATTATCTCTGCTTACACACATGACCAACAAAAAGAAAGATTTGAACCCTACTAAAAGTTCCACGACATCTTTCTTGTCTGGTTGGATCGATGAGTAACAGAACAAATTGAACTAAGAGCTCGAAGGCAGGTTAAGAACACCTTCTTCCAAAAGCTTCACTACTTCCTGCCTCCTCCTAACAAGTCAATCTTACGCTAATCGATACAATAAGAAATCTTTATCCATTGACTTTAGAAGTACAAAGAACATGGCCTCCAAATCTTCACTACTCCCATCTAGCAAGTAAATCTAAAGCTATTATATTCAATAAGATCTATCTATTCGTTGACTTTTATAGTACAATGAACAAGACCTCCAAATCCCTAAGAGATTATCTCTGCTTACATACATGACCAACAAACAGAAAACTTGAACCCCACTAAGCTTCACAACATCTTTCTTATCTTCACAGAACAAATTGAACTAAGAGCTCGAATACAGATTAAGAACATTCTTCCAATAGCTTCACTACTGCCTACTTCCTCCTAACAAATCAATCTTAAGCTAATAGATACAATAAGAAATCTTTATTCGTTGACATTTGAAGTACAAAGAACATGACCTCCAAAACTTCACTACTCCCTCCTAACAAGTCAATCTTAAGCTAATAGATCCAATAAGATCCATCTATTCGTTGACATTTAAAGCACAATGAACAAGACATCCAATCCCCTAAGAGACTATCTCTGCTAACACACATGACCAGCAAAAACAGAAAGATTTGAACCCTACCAAAAGTTTCACCGCATCTTTCTTGACTTGTCGGATCGATGAGAGTGACAGAACAAGTTGAACTAAGAGCTCGCATATAAATCAAGCATACCTTTCTCGCTGCGTCAGCATAAAAGATGAAGATGGCAACATAAGCAAATTGGAACGCAGCGCCGATGGAGTTGACCGTGGTGACCAGGATGACTCCATAGGAGACAAAGGGAAGCCCGTACCACAGACAAATCAGGCAGTTCAGCAGGGAGTACACGTAGGGCAGCCCCGAGAACTCCTCGGTTGACTTGTTCCTCACAATTCTCTTGAATGTCGGCCTGGAGCAGAGATCAAGACAGGCATTTGCCCCTAAAAATGCGTTAATGGATGCTCGGGATGGAAACAGAGAAATCAAGGCGTAGGAATGGATGGCTCACAGCGGCGAAAGAAACAGGACGAAGGCGAAGACATTGCCTGCAACAGAGCGAGATAAATTGGAGTTAAATCTACTGTTTTTGCTTCTTAAACCTCTCGAACAACAGAACCAGAGAAGAGCAGAAGCACGAAACTCACCGGCGATTCCAGCTGCGTAGGTGATGATGCCGTATAAGGTGGCAGGGGAAGAAGACGATATCTCATATAGCTCTGTAGGGATCATGAAGCCCTCTTTCTCCATCTTCTCCTCGACTCCTCTCTCTCTCTCTATTCTCTGCTCTTAATTCTTATTATCAATTGAACAATCTCTCTCTTCTCTATCGGCTGTAGACCCAATCTGGCTGGCAATAAAAGGGAAAAAAGAATTATTTCCAGGAGGTGTCTACATGCATCAGCCATGCCAACTTCGTCCGTCCGTGCTGTCTGTGTGCACCGCCGAAGGTCGATAGTTTTTTAGATTGTACGACCTGCTGGCGCTTGTGAAAAATGAGGCATTTTTTTTCTCCCATGAAAGCGATGATCCATCAAGGGAATCCGAAGCGAAATAGAATATGCCCATGCAGCCGTTTGATCTGGGCTCAGCGATATGGGCCTTCTGATTTGGGTAGCCCACGTATATGGTATATACTCGGGCCCATAAAGTATCGAGCACCTGATTATACGGCCATAGGATCAGGAGCACCATAACATAGGACCAAAGATAACTCGAGCGACACAATGTGAGTTGCTTTGCTACAACTTGTGAATTCTTTGTAGAATCTCTTTCCTTCAATCTTGTGTGATTAGTGGAGCTTCAAGAGTCCTATATCACCTAGTGATAAGTTCATAGGTTTTCTTTTGATTTAAAATCAATCACGTTAAGTTACTATAAAATTCTTCATGTATGTTCGAATAATTTAATTGATTGTGTAATCCTTTGAGTCACTCTGCTATATATCGTACTCTTTACTTGTAATTTGGTCACCTCTTATGGTTCTCCTTGTTATTGTCCTAATGGATTAAGTAATCTCATGATAATTCACCCAGATATAAAGATTAACACTATAAAGTATTGGGGAAAGTTAGGGCAAGCACACTATTACTATAGGGAGTTTTGTTAAAGGAAAATCTAAAGTCTTATAAAGGCCTATTTGGCCCCGCTATAAATCAGCTTCAGTATAATTTTCACGATAAATGAAAGTTTCAAAAGTTTGAAAAGTTAGAAAATATGGCTTTTTCAACTTTAAATTTTGCTGTCTTAGATTTCGGGCTCAAAGAATTTTAAGCGGAGCCAAATAAACTCTAAAAGTTTACAACAAGCACTAATCATAGTCCATTGAGATTTTTCAGAGACATCCAATTGATTAAATCTAAATTAATTTAAACACATATATTCATTTTTTTTAAATATATATATATTATAAATATATTTATTATATATATTATAAAATTAAAAAATATATCACCAAAAAAATATATGCAAATATATTTTTACCGCCACTTATTTTAGATCCTAAATCCCTGCACTATGTCGGGTAGCCATAAAGAGCATTGATTACGATCCAATATACGCACGAGCATAACATGAGAGAAGATGTTGTCGGATTGATTGAGTACACGACACCACACGGCATCCGGAAGAAGATGGAAGCAATGTCATTGTTGAATTGTTCACGTGACCACAATCAAAGAGAATGAGGCGCCAGCAAAGCAGTGGAGCTCGAAGATGTGATGGGAGATACTTTCAAAGAGTATCTACTGTTTTTTGTTACAAGCCATTACGTCAATGTCAATCGATGGAAAATTGTTAAGGGGGCACCACACCATGCGGGGCCCCCTTGTCTCAAAAGTTGCTTTCAACAGTGGATGGGAGCCCCGCATGTGGGGCGCGTTTTCTACGCGGAGGGGGCTGCTTAGTTGCATCCAAGCGAACCCCTCTAAATGCTTGGCACGTGGCGAAGAGGATTTTTCAACGGCTGATGAAAAGATAAGCCGTTCGTCCGAATTAACGTCGCTCGCCCTCGTTTTCAACCCATCCCGACTCTTGCCCTAACTTGACGCCATCGCCTCGCCGAGTTCATCCCTTCCGATGCCTTCCGACCAGCGCCTCGCCCAGCGAACCCCTCCACCGAGTTCATTGCCTCACCGACGCCGAGGCAGCGAACGCAGCGGCATTGAAGACAAAGATGAGGTGTGGGCCCTGATGTGTGCTCTTACTTCGGCGTCTACTGCGCCACCTCTCCTGCCGCCCTTGACCTGAAGGTCGTCGCTGGCGTCAACCTCAACCACGCTGACCTCGCCGGCTATCTGCCCTCCGTGCTAGGCCTCCTCTCCGACCTCGCCCTCCTCTACCTAAACTCCAATCGCTTCTGCGGCACGGTCCCCCGCGCCTTCCGTTGCCTTCGCCTCCTCCACGAGCTCGACCTCCGCAACAACCGCTTCGTCAGCGTCTTCCCCGATGCCGTGCTCCACCTCTTGACTCTCCGCTTCAACGAGTTCGAGGGTCCCATACCGCCCGCACTCTTCCAGCGGCCGCTCGACGCCATCTTCCTCAACTCCAACCGCCTTCGCACCAGCATCCCCGCCACCCTCAGGGAGTTGCCTGCGTCTGTGGTTGTCCTCGCCAACAACGCGGCGCGTCTTCTTCTCCATCAACATCCCCAGCGATTGGTACAGGCGAAGGGTAAGGTTCGGGCACTGAATCTACCGCACGCCCAAAACCTTCCCGTCTCCACTTCTTCCTCTCCGCCGACGGATGAGCCGGGGCAGCGAATGCAGTGGCGTTGAAGACGAAGACGAGGCGGACACGTTGGAAACGAAGTTAGGCGCTGCATTGGATTTTTTTTTAACCGTTGGATTAATTTCCTGCCACGTGTCACGAACGTAGGTTTCTCCGTTCGGATGCAACTAAGCGGCCCCCTCCGCGTAGAAAACGCGCCCCTGCATGTGCCCCCTTCCTTAACAATTTTCCCCAATCGATGGGTCAACTTTCAACATCATCAATTATTTGGTGGGCGTAAATATATCTAATTATAAATCTAATATTAAACATCTTATTTATGATTTTATATTTAAAATAATCATTTTCTTTATTTAAAAAAATAAATTTAATTATGAAATTACTTACACGATCCTTATGCACTACAAAATAGAAGAAAAATGTACTAAAATAAAATGATTCAAAAGTGCCTTTTAAATTAATGGTTAGTGTTACTCAACTAAGACCATTAGAGTTATTATTTAGGCTCAAGCAATCCAATTAGGATGGAGTCATTCGAGCTATGTCTCTTGGATATAGAAAACAAACTAAAATAAAAAAAAAAAAATTCAAAAGTGTCTTTTAGGTCAATCGATTGTGTTACTCAACAAAGATCAATAGAGTTATTACTAGGGCTCAAGCAATCCAATTAGAATGGAGCCATTTGAGTTTGGTCTCTTGGATATAGTTTGACGAGTTTTTCATATTTAGCGTTTATTTAATTAGAACCCTAATAAATCCTAGTAGTTTTTCAAGTGAAAATCCTCAAATTTGATCCAAATTAAGAACGTACAATTTTCTAATCATTTAAAAAATAAAATGATTCAAGTATTGATAACTTGAGGTCTCAATTGTAATCTTCTACAACAATTTAAAGAATACATTAAGAAAAATACAAACAATGAATAACGTTTTTTTTAATCCATGTGTAGGATTTGAACGATATAATATATTTAAACACATTTCGAGCCCTATGTGATGTAATGGAAAAGTATTTTGTAGCCAAGAGAATAGGATGAGAGCTTTGATAAGGTCAATGCTATACTTAATTAATGTTTTACCACAAATCTTAAATGGTTCTTCAAGCGCAAGTAATGCAACCAAAGCCAAAAAAATATCCAACGATGTTAAAGTTCTACCAAACCCACTGCACTCGTACCACCACATCAACATTTGTTAACATTTCTCCCTTTCCTTTAGTTCAATTAAAGTTAAAATTGATGAAGTCTACCATTTTATCCTCCTACGACTCCGAAGAACAAATTCTTAATTAACATACAAAAAAATTAAGATAATTGATCTGCCAAATTTCATAATGAATGTGTTTGGCTTAAATAGATGGATATTAATTGCTTACATTAGGGGATTTAAGATACTGTAGACTGGATAGTGGGTAGCATCTATCATATTTTGGCTTCTACTTTTGGCCAAATGACACGAAGCTTGTATTTCTGATAATTTTAAAGAGTGAGAAATAATTCAAATGGACTGAAAAACCTTCCTAAAGGTCATACTGCGAACGCTTTGGAATATATCAGTTTCATGTACAAGGTACGAAAGCAAATGAGAAATGGCCAGCAACAATGACGAAAAAAAAAGGACCAGGAAATGTCGTTCTAGATTCCATAAGCAAACATGGTTTATCAATGTCTCGGGAAATATAGCTCTAGATGCCCCAAACAAATATGTTCTAGATATTAGATAAAGATAGAATGCTGCGCTTGTAACAATGTCCAGTCCCAATACGAGTATAATCCAGCTTAAACATAGTTATGATAAAGGTTCAACTAGGTAGAAAATAAAGATCCTCTTGAATGAGAGACCTCTAAGTCTCACTTCCGTTTTATTTCTTTAGGGCGAAGAAGAGTCCCCACCTCTGCTCACCAGTTGAACTTCGTTTCAGCTTTGCCTTCCAACCATTCACAATTTCATCATAATCCTCCTGATTATCAATGTCACAACGCATTTGCTTTTCTTTAGTATATAAAAATGAAAAAAAATGTGTAAGAGACCTGAATTAATATACCTGTGAGAAATCGCTTATGAATGCTTCCTTAGCCTTCTCGACGGAGTCCAACTCTCTATGCAGCACCTCCAGAAACTGTAGAGAATAAAATGTTAATCCAACACTCCATGCAGCAGCTCACTAAACCATAGTTTTAAATCTCGATCTATATTGATATTGCGGTCTAATTTAAGACTAGTACGTGCCAAATATACCAACGTTATATTGTACTAGTATTGGTTGTGAATCAATCTCAACTAGTAAGATCGGTTTTTTGAACTTCATATTAAACTATTACTTTAACAACTATCCTCAAACTTTAATGAATACGTTAAAGAGAATGCATATTATAGTAACAAAGAGGAACACCTGATTTGTTCTGTCTTCAGCTATGACCTCATCAAATCCCGCATCCTTTAGCATCTGGCAAAGACAAACAACACAAGTCATCTCTGCACTCATGTGCGTCAAAATATGAGACAGCATGAGATATCGTACCTGGCCATAAGAATCTACATCATGCAGATCGTATCCTCTTTGCGTAATGTATGCTGCAAAATCCTCTGATGCCGTCCCTGACTTCTTGCAGTAGTCACTAATAAGAACCTTACCTCCAGGTTTTAACCACTTAAAAAAGCTTTTGAACAACGTTGGTTTGTCCTGAAGAAATAATAATAATCATTACAGGTGAAACTAAATAGAAAATGAGCCTAGATGAATCTGATTACTGCTAATAGCCAATCAAATTCATATTAATGCCTAATATTTGCTAATTTCTGCGTTTACAAGCTGTGTGTGCAAGTATCTATATGATGAGATCATAAATTATATTTGTTAATATGGGATATTATTTGTTTTCGAGGAAGCAATAGCCAACTAGATTATCACAGGCTCTCAGCTTTTCAATAACACATCCTCCCTATAAAGAGGAAACTTTAGTTGCCATAAAATGTTATAGTGTTATCTGCCCGTTGCAGATTATTCGTTGAGAACTGGCAGAAAATACAATCATCAAGTTTAATCAAAGTCATAAACCCTTTTTAAAAAATAAAGATAAACAACTACAAAAAAAGCTAATGCATGAAATCTTGCTTGTTATACTAGTTAATCATCAATTGTTACCCCAATCATTTCTTTTTTACTTTACTGCTATACACATAAAAGGTGCTTATAGTATAGTAGTGGCATGCACAAGAACAGATCATATAAGAATGACGCCAGAGCATACATGTATATGAAGTATAGTGTCCCTGCTGTATATAACGTCAAATGTGTTGTCTGCATATGTTTTCTTGGTACAGTCTGCGACTTCAAATTCAACTGAACACTTGCGCCCAATTGCACGTTCAAGAGCAAATGATACCATATTTATCGACAGATCAATTCCAACCACATCCACATCAAAGTTCTCAGCCATATAGAAGTCTCCTCCCCCAATGCCACATCCAACATCAAGGACCTTCTGTCCAGGCTTAAGTTCCAGTTTTGCCACAAACTCCTTCGTTGTATCTGATAATAAAAGTAAAATAAGAAAATACCAGGGAAATGAACATGAGATAGGAGATAGAGCAAAGAACTCTGTAGAGTTTTCAAGGCAATTTGATATATTTCTATCAAAGAACTATCATTTATGCTAATCAGCAGAGAAGCATTTGAAAATTGCTTCAAAGCATTGCAGAAGCTACTCCATTTTCACAGGAAATGAGTTTTTTTTTTCCCAGAGACGCTAGCTAGAAGAAGAGTATGCCTAAAGAAAGACTAGGAAGGTAAATTGAACGGTTTTCTATAACAGCCAAGCTAATTTGCGAGTCACAAATATGAAATACTCGGGCAGCACTTCAACAAAGGATTACCATCACATGCTATGGAAGTTTCTCGTCTGTGATAAGCACTAAACAGAACAGATTCGATCATTCAAGCGCTTCCAGTTTATTTGTGGTATCAACCTAAATTTGCACATGCATAACATGAAAAGGCTGCTTGTTTCTAGAAGATCCAATTGTTAAAAAGTAAAGGAAAAAAAAAAAGAGAACGACAGCAAATAACTATAAGTACGATATATTGATTCTCAGAAACAGATTTGTTGCCAGACATTTTTATTGATGCAAAGTCATTATACCTTCTCCACGTTTCAAGTTAACATTATTAATGTCAGCAAAAGGCAAAACACCACCATGATTTTTAACATTAAAAAGTAAAATGCCATTGCTAATAAATAGCAGCAAAAAACATAAAACATATGTACGCACCAATTCCTCCGGTGCTCACAAACCCATCTCCAAAGACACGCTCGTACCGTAGAATTCCAGTACTTTTGTATTGCACATTGTCCAAGAATCGTTGGAAACCTCTGTCATCATCTGATTTAATTTTTTGCCATATCCAACAGATCTGCATTTAAAAAAAAGTGAGAAAAAACATATCACAATAAATGACAGTAAAGAATACAGGAATACCTGATTTTGGTTTTTCTTATTCTTCACATAGGCTGAAATGCACTTACAAGTTATGAGAGAAAGTTCAAATGAGTTTCCTAGGTCATCATATGCGTGACATTCTTTAAATACCTGCACGAAAAATTAAAAAACTATAGCGCAGATTGATTAAAAGAGCCAACAAGCAATACATGTGAAGACGGACACATTTGAGGCAGATAACCTAACTAATAATGCTGGATCTACAATAAAACTGTGAGACTGTGAACAGGAATCATTTACAACAGAAAGTAATAAACTAGTAGTGGGGCGGCTAAAATAATATATTCATGAAAGTTGAAACAGTCTTTGTACCATCAGCAAAGTATTTTTTATCATCAATCTGCGCAATCAATATATAAATACTTGGTATAGAATGAAAGAACTAAACACACACTATTGGAGAAATTTATCAATCAGAGTACAGTAAGAATAAAATATATGAATGAAACATATATATATATATATATATATATATATATATAAGCACCACCTTTGTATAAAATCTTGGCTCCCTGTAATGTGTTGGATTGACTTTCCTTTTGGAGTCACCAGATTGGTGGAAGCAAGATTCTCTGAAAAAAATATACCCACCAACCTTCACCCACTTTACCATTCTTTCTGCCAGTTTTTCCACCTTGGCGTCATAAGAAAAACTTTAGGTGTAATTAGAATAAAAAGCAATATAAGTATAAAAAACACAGAATAAAAATAACAAAAAGGACTAGTTAAGAAAGAAATTTGAAAAAATAAAAAATAAAGCAAGCAACTACATAGATCTGCTTTTAGTTAAGAAATTTGAAAAATGTTAAAGCAAGCAGAGCTACATAGATCTGCTTTGGTTCTCAAACTTTATTTTGGAGCAAATCAAGAAAATGGATAACATACTGGCGAATTTGTCAGACCAGGCAATTTACATTTGTATTTTATAAATCATATATTATAACTGAAAATTGTTTAGCAAGTTGGTGGAATAGGATTAGTACAAATTTACGACAATGTCCTGTTTGCTATGTTTTAAATGCTTTGTGCCATACAAATGTATAAAATTATTCTATTAGTTATACTAGAACTCATAAACATGATATAGTAGTGGGAGGGGAGGCGGGAGGAAAAAAGAAGAAAGGAAGAAGAAGAAGAGGAAGAAGAGGAGGAAGAGAAAGAGCCGCTGTGGCCAGCTCCTCTTATTTCCCTTCCTCTCCTTCCACTCCTCTTCTCCTTCTCCTTCTTCTCTTCTCCTTTCTTCTCCTCTTCACCCACTTGCTCTGCTCGAACCAGTTTTGAGAACCTTGGTAGTAATAGTACTCAATATCTTATGCTCAAATGCTCTAATTTGATCAATAATATTTAAGATTTAATTTAGAGGAAAATAATTAACATTTTATATGTAAATATCCATTAGCCTTATGTGTATTAAATATAGGAAATATTGATAAGTTCTCATAAACAAATCAGATTTATCAAGATGATAATAACGGAATGCAGAAAAAAACGTTAAGTGTAAATATTACCTCCTTGTCAGAAAGATACATCAACAACCAATTTGAGAATAACAAATCAACAGAATCTACTTCAATAGGTAAATCTGGAGATGTTACATCAGCACAAATAAAGCTTGTATTCTTGTAGTGCCCATTCAAACATTCATTCTGGAGTGGACGAGATAATATATTACATGAGTTCAAAAGCATATAAAGGTTTTTTTTTCTTGATTTGTAAAAAAAAAAATCCAAGAATACCTTCTTAATCACACTTTCAATAAAATCCAATGCAACAATATGACCCGCATCTTTAGCTAATTCACCAGTAAAACGACCAATGCCAGCCCCTAGCTCCAAGACTGATTTTCCTTTATAAGGTGGAAGCAAAGCGAGTACCTAAGCAGTGAGACCATCTATTAGACTACAAATCTGTTTATCACAAAATATTCCACTGATAAGTAGGGAAATCTTTTTCTGCCAATAGCTAAAAGGAACTCTGCATTTACAGGAGAGAAATATAAATATGTCCAGTTGTAATTAGTGAGAACAAAGAAAACAAAGTTCTGATGGAAATGGAGACCAAATGAGCTTCAAATATAATCCCTCATAGTATAACTGATAGGTGTTATTTTTATAGGATTTAGAGTTTTATTTATACCATCATTTTATGCTTAAGTTCTATTTTATATCAAAATTTAATATCATTTACCATTAAGTTCAGAATCTTCACTATTTTTCGATTGTTCGTGAAATGCAAGTTATTTCTCTATATTTTCGATAATATTTTGAAGATTTGAAGTTATAAAAAGGTTCAGCACATTACAAGCATCACACAGGAAAATTTTAGAAATTTTTGAAGTTATCTGTGCTGATCACACGGCCTGGCCATGCTTGCCATCATGGCCGTGATTAGATCGGCGTCCAGTCTTGTTCAGCGAACTCGACACGGCATGGCCGTGATGCCATGACCGCCAAAATCCAGAAATTCAGCGCACTCGTCATGGCTTGAAGAACGGGCGTGTTCAGCCATTCACGAACCCATCACGACATCACGCCCGTGATGACTTCGGCACAAACTCAACACCGGCGTTAATCACGGCCGTGAGGAACTTCCAAAGTTTTTACGCACCCATCACGGCCTACCCATGTCCCACATCACGGCCGTGATTACTACTTCGCAGGTTCGAGAACTCATCACGGCCTAGCCGTGACGGTCATCACGCCCGTGACGACGTCAGTAGATCATGACCTTCGACCATTTCTTCGCCAAATCCGACGGTCCAAGAGCCTAGAAATTGGGGAAAACGCCTAATTTACCTTCCTAGCCGCTCAAGGCTTCGATTAAGGTATAAAAGTTGGGATTTTGGGCGATTACAAGGTTCGAATTTTTGGAAAACTCGACTAGGGCGAAAACCAGCATTCAAGGGCTTGTTCGACTAGATTTCTTTGGGATTTTAGAGAGAAGACCAAAGATTTATCGTCTCCTACCCTTAATCTGTAATCTCCCTAACTTTTAGTTGTATTTTATTAGGATTTTTACGAATTAAACGATGTATTTCTTAGCGTAAAACCTTAGTTCGGGACTCGGACGTAGCCCGTTGAACAATTCTGCACATGTAAAACATTTTTATTGAATCTCAGTGTCATTTTTAGTAAATTGACTTATTTAAATGAATTATGCTTATTGTGTATAATAGTTTTGGCCAAATTTTTGTATGTATTAAGTGTTACGAGAAGAGCCAAAAGGTGAATCGTAACACTCGAACTTTCTCATTTATACTTGTGACTTGAATTACGAGAGTTGTTCAACGTCACTCGAGGATTTACGATTGTCATAGAGCCATTGGGTCTTTCTTAAGTTAGTTTTGCTACGAGAGTAAGAGATTAGCTTAAGGTAGACATGTAATCCGTACCACAGGATTAATCGCCTTAAGTTGTTTACTATCGAATTGCTCTTTGAGAGAAGGAGGTCTGTTTTCTAACTCGTTTTGATTCAATGTTTTACTTAAAATTATTCAACGTGATGAAACCTAAAGTCCCGAACATTCTTCAAAACTATACATCTCATCTAGTCGTTGACTCTTAGATTCGATATTCTAGACTTAGATTATTTTTCTCAATTCTATTTTTGATTGTCTAACTTTCAATGACACTTAAAGTCGGTACTTGACACCCTGCTCCCTTGGGATGATCTTTTATTACTTAGATATAATTCGTACACTTGCGGGACCTATCAATAACACAAAGCATGGGATAAATAATGGAAACAAAATAACAAAGTTTCAAGCAGAAAAAACGATAATACTACATTTGAGGATCGGAAATGTTAGTTTGGATATATAGAGGTATAATTCAGACTGCAATTCATTCTGAAGTACTAGAATATATTAACCGGAGAAGAATTAAAAACCATGCTTAGCAAGGATACTCTTATCATAAATCACAGACCAAACATTTTAAAGCTCTACTTTAAGCTTCCACCTTGGTTGAATGTCTTACACTATTAAGATTACCAAATACAATTTTATGTTATAACACAATCTTACCTCCAGTTATTTAACATGCTATAGCATCGAATATTTGTGGTATTGGTTCCCTTATAATATCAAAGTGTAAGATGCATACGAAATATTCCATGAAGCATTCAAAAACTAAGATAAAGGATACTAAAAGTCCGGAACGCGATTATATGATTAAAATCATTTCCATTTGGTGCGGATATTTGAACCAGCAAATAGAATCTTGACATGTGGTTCCTATGGCCTGGAGTGTCAAGCTAAATGAATTTTAATAGAAGAGGAGATAGACAAGATCTAGTGCAACCAACCTCTAAAACAATGTAGGATCGTTTGGACAAACTGCTCACATCCTACGAACCAAATCAGAAGTAACAATAGCCTGTGTGCTAGTAACCAGCACTAGTACAAGATTAGACCGACATATCACCCATACTAGGCGACAGGGTTGATTTCTTATACAATGGTATGGATACCCCGATATGGGGCCACCTCTTATTGGAAGATAGCTAGTAAGTTTGCTCAACAATGCCAAAGGAAAGTGATTATGTATAAGTGTTTGAGACAAACTTAAGGGGATGTTAACCATACAAGTTGGAAATATACAATCAAAAAATCAAATGAAATCTTAAACCTGCCTCAAGTAGATCTGGGTGCATATCATGATAAGATCTTTGATCAAGCAAGAGGATGTATGCCCTAAAAGATTTGAGTAACAATAAAATCGTGAACTTGACTAATAGATTGGCTTTATGGAATAGGAACGATTAAAGAAAATAAGCCAATATGGATTCTTGAGCAAGGGAGATGTAGATTGAAAATGATCTTCAAAACTCACATACGGCATAAATTTAAAAGCCCAAATCCTAAATTATTTATCATCCTAGAGTCATGATAGCAACTAATGTTAAACAATTTGATAATAAAATAATAATGGCAAGGATGTTACTGAAGCAGTTCATCATCTTGAACCGGTCCATGTTATTGAACTAGTTCATCATCTTCCGGTCTGGAGGGTATATTCCCGCCGAACCAGATCCAGTTCAAGGAAGGAACCGGTTCAGAGGGAAACTAATGGGTGAGGGCTATTAGGACTAAGGAGGAGGCAAGTTTTGGAGTAGAAAAAAAAGTGTACTCTGGAATGTTTCTCAGTCTCCAGCTAAGGTTGAAGCTTAGTTTCCTTTTCCCTAACAAAGGACTAAACCATGATTAGAGTCGAGGGGATGGATGGCTAAATGCAAGATATTGTAAAAAGTATGGGCCAAGTATAGAGTTTGAAAAGCTAAAAAATTAGGACAAAGTTGTAAGAGGTATACTTTTTAGGCATGACTTTAATGCCCCAATCACATAGCCATTTGTTTCTTAATTCCTCAAACAATACATTGATTCTTGGTTTGCACACCATAATCTATCATGATGGTTGATTAGTTCATGGAAAAAGTGTCTGGTGGGGAATTTAGCCAACCTATTAAAGTTTACATGTGGCCCTTATAGCCAAAAGTGAATTTCAAGCTACATGACCTTTAATATGAAGATGAACTAATACAATTTACCATTATAACGTGACAAACTTCATAGTTAAACTACTTATATCCTATGAAGCAAATTAGATGTGCCTATAACCTCATAGCTTGTTCAAGATTTTCCCCATGACCCCCATCATAACGTGGTTACTCACTTTAGACTCATTTTGATAAGCAATGCAAGAGATGAGTGTAATAGGCCAAGCCATGTCTTAATACACAATAAGCAAAGCATGAGATAGGATAACAACCCTACTCCATTCATTTTAGGACTAGAAGGTGGCTAACTGTGATCCCAGCTAAACAAAAGAGCTTAGTATAGGTGGCATTGCAGCAAAAAATTTTTGCTTATTTTTGCAAAAAATTTCCTGATGACTTAAAAAGTCATAGTGAATTTTATATACTTATATTGTCTTTTTAGTCATATTTATACCCTTTTGTTTATTTTTAAATTAAATTTGATGACCTACACTTTCTTTTTTTAAAAAAAAATTAAGTAAAATATGCTTATTTTTACGGATTTTGGAGGATAAAAAGGCCATAGATGAAATCATGACGGAGCTCATGGGTAAATTTAGAAGAAACTTAATATCACACTCCTATGAGTATGTGACAAAATGAACTATAGGCGTCGCAGCAGTGTGATTACAAATTTTGGGGGAAAACACGGGTGAAGCCCCCTTCAATTCCGATTCTTCGGATACCAAATTAGAAATATCCGAGGCATAATCGGAAAAACTGAAAACACATAATCGTTCTATAAATTGAGGAGAAGATTCAATACAAATATTGCGCATTCTCATAGAGAAATGAGAGAGAAATCCACGGCATTGCTAGGGCTTGTTCTTTCGCACTTAGTGGAAAACTTCGCCCCAGAGAGGAGAGGATATATAAAATCTAAAAAAAGTTCAGAATTGAGAGAAATAGCCAATAGAAATTTGCAGCTCAGGGAAATAGCTGTTTACTGCAGCAGTACCGTAAATAATACTGTAGCATCACTGTAATAATAGTGTAATATCGCTGTAATAATACTGTAGCAGTACTGTAGTTAAGAGAGAGAAATTCTAAGGAATGATAGTAAAGGATCTAACTTTCTCATGGTGGGAGGAAGAATACCTCAGGCCGCTCTTCCTTATCGAGCTCAGATGCACGGGAATCGAGCATCATAGCCTCCACGGTGAGGTCCTTCGAGTGCTCCATCCAGTAAGTCTTTTGCACCTCTCGCTCCTCTTCTCCTGCAATCGATCATACAATGTTGCAGCTTTTCCATCCAAAAGATATACAGATCCAGTTCGGGCAAACAAAAGAATTGGTAGTAGATAACAATGCCGCCGTCAGAAGCCACATCAACTCGAATGGTATCGATTCGCTTCAGAAAAAGAAAATACTTCTATAGTAGATACTGATCTGGCGGCTAGAACCAGTATCATTTCGAATGCCACCCCATTTGAGGGAGGAAGGGAATGGCATCGAATTAGATACTTCTCTAGCCGTCAGAATCTGGAACAACTCAAAGCGAATCGACCCAACAGATTTGAAACTCGCAGCCAGATCCGGATCGTTTTGAATCTCGTCAGTTCGAAAACAAACAAAAAAACAAGGGCTCCCAACGTTTTGGTTCCATCAGTACAATAGATCTAAGATCTTCCAAGTTACCATCAACGGTAACTATTTTTTGACAAATTTAAGAGCATAAAAGACCAGAAGGCGAACCAATAATTTACCATTGACAACTGTGTTAAGAAAGGAAGACATTGGGATTCAGATCTCTCTCCTCGCGGTAGCTGGGAAGATGGAAATGGCTAAGATCCCTCGATGGCGAGGCGAGATCTAGAGAAGCTCCGAGATCGACGATTATCGGATCTCCCCTTCTGCTGCATAAAGAACAGGCGCGCGACAGAACACAAGAATTTCTACGTTTCCGCTCGATCCAGCCTCCACTCGGACCACTCCAAGACTGCCGTGCCTAAATGGCGAGGACGGAAGTGACCAGAGATTGTGAAGACTGCGTAAGGTCCAAGATCAAGACCAGGGTAGGGTTTGTAAGAAAGATCCCCTTATATAGGGAATGAAAAGCTGAATTTCCTTCCATCTAAGAAAATAACATTTTCTTCGTAAACTCAAATATGTGATTAATTTTAAAAAGAAAAGAAAATATCGATAGATAGAAAAAAAAATAATTAGTTTACCTTTCATCTATTTATCTAGAGAAAAAGAAAATTTAAAGAATAAATAAAATTTAAAGACTGAAAAGGAGGGGAGGTGGCGTCGGTACTACGGGAGGTGGCTATCGAGATAGAGAGGAGGGGAGGCGCACGATGGCATTGGAGGGAAGGCACCAATGGGGACAGAAATCTTTGGCTGGGTGGCAGTCGAAAATTTTTCACACTTAATTTTTGTTTAAAATATTTTTTTTTATTTTTTTAAAAATGATCTACATATTTTAAACTATTTAATGATATTAATATCAGGGTAATTTAGATTACACATAATAAAAAATTATTCTAAACATTTTTATATAGTAAAATTTTTTTTGTTTTTTATACAATAATATTTAGGATAATTTTTTATTGTATATAATCTAAACTACCTCAATAATGATACTATTGGATAACTTAGAGTGTATAGATCATTTCTTAAAAAAATTAAAAAATATTTTTTTAAAATAAAAATTAAAGGTGACAATCGAAAAATTTTCAACTATCCCACCAATAGAGCTTGAGGGAAGGGGAGGGGAGGGGGAGGCGAAGTTGGAGTAGAATACCTATAAGGGGTGGTTTCCTTAGGCATATCAAGAATGCAACTATGTGATCTTGAGTTACTTGGCCGCAAGATAATGAAAATTAGATCATGGATTTGCTAGAATTAGTGTGCACGCCCGAGATTAATATGATATTGTCATGAGTAAATTTGAATGCATTAAAAAAAATTATGTTACATGTCCATTTGATGTGCCACATCTCACTACTATACAATTTAGTGATACTTGCTTATCACCTATTTGAGTAACTGGCATGTCACCTTCAAGTCATCTATTTGAGTCGTTATCTCACCTTCGTTATGTTCTAATCACTCAAGCGCTATAGAGCCGTCAACATCACTTGGCTCAGGTCAAGAGGCTGCCTACCCAAGTGATTGAAGCTAGAGCTATGGAATAGAGATCTATTGACTAATACATCTGATTGACCAATTCTTATATTCTTCCAATTTGAGTTACACAAAAGGGCATTGTTGTCTCACAAATATTATCGGTAGTGGACTTGCCTATTTCTTCATCAAATTAGCTATTATTTGTTATAATATCTAATATCGTCACCATCACTTACAATCCCTTCAACATACAATCATCATTAACTGATCAAGACATAATATAGGTTCTCGCTCATTCGAACGGGAAGATAAGTTCTAAGTAGCTAATCACTAGGTGTCGGGCCCCGGTTCAACCGGTCTGGCCCAAGCCCACGGACCCAGCCGGGCCCACATGCCAACGCACGATTTGATAATCAAATCGCTGGGTCAAACGTGATTGTTGACCGAAAAACGGGTGGAGCGGCGTTTACAGCCGCGTCTTCCTCACAGAACTCGGATGCGAGCTCGCCAAAGGAAAAGGAAGCGCGGCGCTCGTCGACTCCAGCGGAAGACTCGGGCGCGGAGCTCGGACGCGGCTACAGCGAGGAGGTCGGCGAGATTCTCGGACGAGGCGGTGGCTTCCAGCAATAAAAGGGAAGGATTGGCATCTTCATTCGGGGCAAACGAGCGGATTTGTGTCGAAGTTTAGAGAGAACTGTAACCGGAACCAGGGGGTTCCGGCGAGGGAGGGATTGAGGGCTACCGGTGGCCAGGGGCTGACGGCTAGAGGAGAGGGCACTGTAACATCTTCAGAGGAATAAGATTGTGTTGTCTTCTTCATCTCGTCCTCCCTTATTCTTCTCTGTTCGGCGACGACGAGCTCCGGCAGCAAGTGGCTGCCAACGACGGAGGGTTGAGGCGAAGGACAGCGGTCCTTCTCCACCGGCGCAGTCTCTCCGATGAGCTTCGAACACAGTCGACGCAGGTGGCGTCGCGAGCGAACGAAGGAGACGAAACTCGTTCGAACGCGTCGGGCGTTCGAAACGAGGCGAGTCAACAGAAGCGGTGGTCAACGCGAAATCGGTTTTCGATTCGAAAACGAAATCGAAATCGGCGGCTGACGCAAGACGACGTCAGCAAGGATTTGATTTTGTACAGCAACGGTGATTTTGACTTTGGTCAAAATCGAAGTTTGATTAGAGGTAATTTTGACTTCTGAATTTAGGGTTTGACTTCAAGATTATGATTAGGGTTTTCTCCGTGCGAATTGTATTTTGGGGATAAAATTTAATCGGGGAGTTAGGGTTTTCGATTTGGGGCCGGAAACCCTAGAGAGAGAGTTGTGTTCCGGTGTTCCGCCGGACAGTCCTGAGACAGCGGTTAAGGGCTGTTTTTAGGCCGATCCGACCGGGGCGTGACAACAGGTATCAGAGAGAGGGTTAACGTGTTACAGCAAACACGACACCTTCAACTTCACCCTCGAAGGTGAAGAAAGGTTTGAAATTCCAGAAGATCACCCACACGGCTAGAGGAGCGTCAGAGGACGCCCGGCCCAGGCAGGATAAAGGAAAAGCCAAGGAGACGGCTGAACCCGAGGAGATGGTGAACCAGGGTGACCGCATCGCTCAGATCGAGCAGGTACTCTGTCTGGCCAGTGGTGGAGGCAGTGGGATGATTCCACAGGTGGAAAGCCTTCAGAAAACAGTAGAGGATCAGGAATTGCTGATCGAGCAGCAGAGGTTGCAGATCGAACAGCAAAGGTTGCAGATCGAACAACAGAGGTTGCAGATCGAGGTCATGCAACAGACCGTGGAGGGTCTGATCCATCTGCCAGGGGAGATGGCTCGCATGAAGGAAGACATGCACGCAGAAGTTAGGGTACTGCGTTTAGCCCTAGCGCAAGTATCGCAATCAGCAGCTGCACCGGTGGAGCAGGAGGCTCCCAAACCGAGGATGCGCGTGCCTGACCCAGCGACGTTCGGGGGGGCTCGGTCGTCTAGAGAGGTCGAAAACTTTATCTGGGATATGGAGCAATTGTTTTCGGCTAACCATATTTCTGCATGAGATCGGGTGCAAGTATGCATCGCCTATCTCACAGGCGACGCGAAACTTTGGTGGCGAACCAAAGTCGGCTCTACGTCAGGGACTACTAGCTGGACTTGGGAGACTTTTCGTGAGGAACTGCGCCGGTAGTTTCTTCCCAGAAACTCGGCGGATCAGACGCGTGGCAAACTGGATCGGTTGAGGCATACAGGCTCGATCTAGGAGTACGTCAGGACTTTCTCCACTTTGATGCTAGAGCTTCCAGGCATGGCAGAGGACGATAAGAGGTATTTCTTCCTCCGGGGCCTTCAGCTATGGGCAGAAACGGAGGTCCGACGTCGCGAACCGGTTGACTGGAGGGCGGCTGCGGCGGTAGCTGAATCTCTGGTGGATAACAGAAGTTTCAAACCAGCACCACCAAAGAAATTCAGGACACCACCAAAGCGCGGCTCCCCACCCACACCGCCGGGAGCTAGAGTTCCAGAGAGGGGTAGGCCCTTTCACCGGCAGAACAAGGGTTCACCGGGACGACGGGAGCAAAAGCCACAAGGTTGCTTTTGGTGCGGCGGTCCTCACTGGGTAAAGGATTGTCCCAACAAGCAAAAGCTCATGGCAATAGCGGCACAGGATCCAGCCGAGGAGTCTGAAGAAACCAAATAACCGCGGATTCGATCACTGCAGGTAGTTGCACACACTGCCACAGGAGCGCAGCAGTGTCGGATCGGGGCATTGAGAATCGGAGCGATGGTTCTGCAGGATCCGCCCGTTAGAGACATCGAGGGCGATGTCCAAATTGGGCGGGGGAGAATTGTCAGGCCCCGGTTCAACCGGTCTGGCCCAAGTCCACGGACCCAGCCAGGCCCACATGCCAACGCACGATTTGATAATCAAATCGCTGGGTCAAACGCGATTGTTGACCGAAAAATGGGTGGAGCGGCGTTTACAGCCGCGTCTTCCTCACAGAACTCGGACGCGAGCTCGGCGAAGGAAAAGGAAGCGCGGCGCTCGTCGACTCCAGCGGAAGACTCAGGCGCGGAGCTCGGACGCGGCTACAGCGAGGAGGTCGGCGAGATTCTCGGACGAGGCGGTGGCTTCCAGCTATAAAAGGGAAGGATTGGCATCTTCATCCGGGGCAAACGGGCGGATTTGTGTCGAAGTTTAGAGAGAACTGTAACCGGAACCAGGGGGTTCCGGCGAGGGAGGGATTGAGGGCTATCGGTGGCCAGGGGCTGACGGCTAGAGGAGAGGGCACTGTAACATCTTCAGAGGAATAAGATTGCGTTGTCTTCTTCATCTCATCCTCCCTTATTCTTCTCTGTTCGGCGACGACGAGCTCCGGCAGCAAGTGGCTGCCGACGACGGAGGGTTGAGGCGAAGGACAACGGTCCTTCTCCACACCGGCGCAGTCTCTCCGACGAGCTTCGAACACAGTCGACGCAGGTGGTGTCGCGAGCGAACGAAGGAGACGAAACTCGTTCGAACGCGTCGGGCGTTCGAAACGAGGCGAGTCAACAGAAGCGGTGGTCAACGCGAAATCGGTTTTCAATTCGAAAACGAAATCGAAATCGGCGGCTGACGCAAGACGACGTCAGCAAGGATTTGATTTTGTACAGCAACGGTGATTTTGACTTTGGTCAAAATCGAAGTTTGATTAGAGGTAATTTTGACTTTTGAATTTATGGTTTGACTTCAAGATTAGGATTAGGGTTTTCTCCGTGCGAATTGTATTTTGGGGATAAAATTTAATCGGGGAGTTAGGGTTTTCGATTTGGGGCCGGAAACCCTAGAGAGAGAGTTGCGTTCCGGTGTTCCGCCGGATAGTCCTGAGACAGCGGTTAAGGACTGTTTTTAGGCCGATCCGACCGGGGCGTGACACTAGGAGTGTTCACCGAACCATTGGTTAATTGAACTATGAAGTAAAATTTTAAACTAGACCAAACCTATTGGTTCATGTAAACCCTAAAACTAAACTTGAACTAATTAACCGTTGATTTCCAGTTAACTATATATAATTAGGGTTAATTTGTATTCTATAATATATAGTATAAAATATCATATGTGATTCATATCAAAACAATTAGATTGCTAGTGAATGATGGTTAGTGGTTGACAAGTTAGCACTCAGAGACAAGTGAAAATTGGAAGACACAAGGTCACAAGCATCAAGTGAAAGTTGAAACTATGAAGACGCATAAAGTTAGGGTTACATATCTAGGTTAGGGCTCGCGTAGGTGATTAGCGTCAATGTCGGAAGAGCGACTAGCAGCACTTGAGGCCGCGAGCATAAGTCAAAGTTAAAGTTGCAGATAAGTAGAATTGCGGAGGTTGAAAGACACGAGGTCACAAATATAAAGCAAGCGGAAGTCAAATCACCAAGTTGCAAAAGTGAAGACACAAGTGAAAATGCCACATTTGTATTAGGACATAGGGTTCAATGGGGCGAGTGAAGAACCACATTCTATTATCTGGTTCAATAATAATAATAATAACTAAAATAGGTCAAGTTAGTTAATCACTTGTTTGACTAACCCCCCAAAATAAACCCGAACAAAAAACTAATCAATGTATAAAAAAAATTGACTATTGAAAGAACGTTCAATTAACCACAAAATCAGTGCAGTTCAATTGATTAACCACAATTTAATGGTTTAATAATTTTTTTTTGAACACTTAATCATTAAATTGAAGTAAGTTATGTGATATCTAGCTAGGTTAAACTAAATTCAGATTTCTCAAATCTTGGGCAAGATTAATTACAAGAGCTAGAGGTGTTGAAGCTAAGGGAAGTAACATGTGCCGGTGACAAAATACTCGGATCCATTATGGTCAAAGAAATCAAGTTGCTTTAAATTTACTTACTAAGGTGGCATAATTTTGATCCATTATAACAAGAAATTGTTTTTAGGAAAGAAACACTGAATTGCTGCGAGTGTTCTTAGCTACTTTTGAGGGCCATGGCGAAGGCGGCGCAAAACCATCGCTGCTGTCATCATCAATGTCATGAAAGAACGTGTCCTTAAGGAGTTCAGCAGCAGAGGGACGAGCCCGCGGCAGTCCGATGCACCGCTCAATGAAGGCCCTGACCTCGGGATCCTTGACCTTGGCCAAGGCCTCCGGCATCACTCCGGCCGTCACCTTGCGATAGATCTTGGCAATGCTGTCGCACTCGCTGTAGGGGATCTCGTGGGTCGCCATCTCGAGCACGCACATTCCGAAAGAGTAGATGTCGACCAGATGAGTGTAATCCTCTTCGTAGAGCTCTGGGGCCATGAACTCCGGCGTCCCCAGCACGGAACGGGCGGCATGGTCCTTCCCCACGGTCGCGGCCAGCCCAAAATCTCCGATCTTAACCTACCGACAAGAAAGTAACAATTTTGAGATGCAAGTTCAGCCTTTTTAATCGAGTAAAATATAGGTCCTTTTGCAACTTGTTTGGAATCTACTACAAAAATTCAATTCAAGTATCTTGGGAGACCCTTAAATCATTCCCAAAATCAATACTAATACTAAAATTTCAAGTTCCGTTCCGAAGGTTTTATAAGCATGTACTATCTATCCTCCAAGGAAATAAACAAACTTTGAGACAGAAAATTTGACCTTTGCAATACGTAAAAGGTAGGTCTACATAAAAGGAAATCTTGTTTCTCTGCTGTGGAATGTGTATATGTTCGGAAAATATCATATATTTGATCAGAGTACCAAAAGCAGACACGTTTCTTTTAATTCAATAGCTAGCAGACATAAGAATTCAATTAAAGACTAATCAAAACAGTAATCTCCAATATTTCTGGAGATGTAAATATTGTCAAATTATATGTAGTCTAAAGTTCTGATTATGGATCACAGCAAAGAATGGAGTTTTAAGATTACAAGGTGCGAAGTCCCGAGTCTTTTTTGACATCCAATCAACGAAATCAACGAACAAGCAGAACGCAGAATTTGCAGAGACAAAAGAAAGAAAGAAATAATATGATAGTGAAGGAGTGAGAATTGACAGAGTTTGTACCTGGCCAACATTGCCATTAATGAACATGTTTGAGCAATTGAGGTCGCGGTGAATGATGCACGGCTCGCGGGTGTGGAGATAGTCGAGACCTTTGAGTATCTGGCGCGACCACTTCTTGATTGCCTTGACGGAGACGTGGCCGTGCCGCTTGACAGGGATCCGAACCCTATCCCACGGCCCAAGAGAATCAGAAGGATACCAGCAAAACTTTAAGATTAATCCAACTATCAATATTTATGCCAAATTTAATATTGCACGAATTATTATGACGGCCGCCATTAATGACACAGGTTTCAATGACATTTATCCTCATGGCATTGATGACACCAGAAATGAGGAGATTTACGCCATGAATGACACAGATTTCAATGACATTTATCCTTAGGGCATTGATGGCACCAGAAATGAGGAGACTTATCACACCTTTCTATGACATTTAACATTATGATATATTAAATATTTTATAATATTTTGTAATTGGGCGATCTGATTCAAGTCATGTGTCGTTATCTGATCCGTCCATAGATACTATATATATGTCTCTATCCTAATGTTAGGCCCAGCCCTAAATATAGGGCCCAACCCAATTAAGACGTTGACCAAGAGTCAAAATCGGCCCAGCCCATTTACCCAAAAATCCAAATCGGAATCGATTTGGAGAGCGACGAACACGTTGTTCGCTCCCTCAATCGGGGTGACTCCGGCGGCATCTTCGGCGGCCGGAGGCCTCGGCCGACCCAACAGGAAGGGTCGCCGATCCTAGTCGCACCGCTGGGAGATAGCTCTCCGGCCGGCGAAGCGGCGGCGGCACACAGTCGACGCTGGCGGTTTGATGGGAAAAGACGACGCAAAGTCGTCTCGTCTCCGTCCGGCGTCAGGTGGTGATGCTAGCGAACGGACGGAAGGACGATGAGGAGAGGCATGGGTACGTCAGGCAACAAGCGTCAGTGGCTTGACCAAAAGGTGGCGACGGCGTTCGATCCAGTGGATAGAAGAGAGGTCGCAACTCGACCCAGCGGGCCGGCGGGTGCTCCCACACGGCGGCTTACAAGCGGCATGGGGCGAAGCTTCCGCTGCGGCATGGGCACCCAGATCCAGTCGACGTGAGGAGATCTTGCTCGCACGGCTGAGCAGAGGAAAGGGACGAGCGGCCCCCTATAAAACGGCGAGAAATCAAGCTTGGAAAGGGGGGGGGGGGAGACAACGAATGGCTATAGAGGTAACGTCCCATATTCGGTGAGGAACCAAGGGAGGTGGACGGCCAGACCTTAGAGCGGCGAACGGGAGCAGTGTAAGAACGGGCCGGCGAGGTTGAGAACGAACCTCGTCCGCCCCTTTTCCCGTTCGCTACTCGACTCTGACGCCGGCTTAGGGACAGTGACGAAGGCCTGTGGCGGCTCTCGCGCTTCGGTGGTGAGGGTGGGTGGTACGAAGCGCTCTCCACTCCGGCGTCTTATGGCACGTTCCCGACTCCCTCCTTCGCTGTCCTCCCTGCCGACCAGTTTCAGCAAATACGGGACGAAAGCCCCAGCTCCCCGTTCCCTCCTCCTTCCATCCAAACTCGTCAGGCCGACGGAAGGCTGAGGGCGGAAGAGGCGGGCGACTCTTCCCCTGCCGTAGGCTCGCTGATCCCTGCTCCGGCGGCGACGCACGCGGCGGCGTCGAGCGGGCGGCGCCTTCGTAGAAGACGAAGCGAAACGAATGCGACGCGCGTTCGTTTCGAGGAGAACGTGTGTGGGTTTTGGATTGGTTTCGGATTCGGGCGTAGATCCGACCCGAATTGAAGGTATAAATCCTTCATTTAAATAGTTTTATATGCTGACGTGTCTCTCTCCTTCTTTTCCTTGCTGGACTGGACGAGGACCTGAACCCCTCGTGGAGGCTGAGGGGTGCGCGCGAACGCATCCCTGCCGGTCGCGCCGAACGATGGAGCAAATTTGAACATTTAGCCCTGCGTGGAATTCGAATAATTGTAATAAATTAATTAAAAACTTGATTCGTTTCATTGTATAATACAGGGCGTGACATGTAATGGTCAGTCCATTTTGAATGAAATTTAGTAAATTTGTGTTCTTCATAGTTGTGTTAGAATTAGTTCGTCTGTTTCCTGTCCCCACTTCCAAGTGATCTTCGCCTGCTCCACAATTTCCCCTTCGACTCGCCTTCTCCTCCAATCCTCGACCACTTCCCATCTGCCACAGATCAATTTCTTCGCCACCCTCGCTCGTTCTTCCGCCAAATCAACCTCCTCGCCACCCTCGCCCGCTCTCCCGCTCTCCCGCTGAAAGACTCCGCCATCGCCTCTCATCTTCACCAGCCTTCTCGCCGCACCCCGACGCCAGCTTCCACCTGTTACCGTCGTTCCCATCGCTCATCACGCCTCCACTGCCTCCAATCGCCCACGCACGCATCGCCTTCCCCAAATCACCAACAACAGCTTCCGCCCCCTTTTCCCATCTTCCAGCAGATCGCCAGCATTCGCCTCCGCCCTTCTTTCCGACGACCTTCGCCCACCGGAGCCGCCCCTCCACCCTGAATCAACACGTCTAGAAGCCTCGTTTGTTCCACGCCGCCGACCATTCCTATTTGCATCCATCTCTGCCACACGACCAGTTTCAACAAGGAAGGAACCCTTCCTCTCCCCAACTGCAGTGACCGGTGCAACTCAATGGAAGGCTGTGCCCGCTTTGCCAACCTACCCCCACCGCCTGCTTCGCGCCAGGAAAGCGGCGTCGAAACGAATTCGGCAATAGAGCTGACTGATTAAGCAGGAACTAGCCCAAGCCCACTACTATCAATCGCTGATCCAGCTCGAAAGACACTCGAACTTCTTGGTTTACCGCACACAGGTATTTTTATTTGTTTTACTGTTCGTATTAGACTTATACTTACGCACAACTAGAAGATCCTGCCACTATATTGTTTGTGTGATTAGGCTTGCTTATCTCCAGTTACTTTACTATTATTGCTTAGGGAGATTTTTAATTGCTTGTGCTTGTCTCGACCCCTTTAACCCCTTTCCCTATTAACCTCCCTCCATCAACTTGGTATCAGAGCAAACTTCGATTCCCTTAACCAAACTATGGTGATGACTACTAGATCATCCACTACCCACCAACCTCCTTCCCTTGAACGAGCCTCTACCAGTGAACCCGATCAATTCACCAGACTCATGGCACAAATGAATGCACAATTCAACACTGTTATTGCCTGGTTGGATCGACATGAGGAACACTTTGAGCGTCTTGACAGTCGACTGGACCGTCTAGAGACTACCCAGGCGTCACCCCGTCCACGGGCTCCCTTAGCTAATCGACCTCTACCCGAGCCTAGAATAGAAACTCGTCGGGCTAACCCAAGGGTTAATACTGATAGAAACCTTCCTAGGCCAGAACCTCAGTCTGATCCATCTGATTGGGAGATGGATGCACCTCCACCCAGGGAGCCCACCATAGGCAGGTACACCCATCGCGACCATGAAGATGATGATGTCGTCCAAACAGTCCGTCTTAACCCACCCATCTTTGACGGTAGCCTGGATCCCTGCATCTTCTTAGATTGGCTCCTATCCTTAGAACAATATTTTACCTGGTGCTCTATGCCTGAGAATCGCAAAGTTAGGTTTGCGAGCATGTGTCTGACTGGACCAGCTAAGCTTTATTGGATTAATGTAGAGCGTCAGCTAGAACGCAATCATCAGCCCCCTATAGATCGTTGGGACGAAATGATGTATAAACTTCGAGAGAAGTATGTACCTCACCACTTTAGAAGACGATTGTTAGAACAATACAACTGTATTCGACAAGGCTCCAACTCTGTTCCAAAATACATGGTTCGTTTCGACGAACTTAGGATTCGATGTGATGTCCAGGAAGACTCCGAACTCACCCTATCTCGATTTGAACAAGGGCTTCAACCCGAGATTCGACGAGAAATGGTCATACACACCATTGAGACCCTAGAAGTTGCCTTTCAAAGAGCCTGTGAAATTGAGCATTACCATAAGGATGAGTCTCGACGTCCACCACTTTCGGCCCCAACAAGGAGGCCTTCTGACCCGGTCATACGACCTTCACAAACGAGACCAGCGAACCCACCTCTCCCTACTCGCCCACCCATGGTTGACAAGGGCAAGTCTGTTGTGAGGGGAACAAGGCAGGTTGAATGCTATAACTGCCATAATCTGGGTCATGTAGCCGTTAACTGCCCTCACCGAGCCTTATTTACGGGAGAAGGGAGTTCACTCCCTCAAGACCTAGAGCAGCAAGACAACTACGATGACCATTCAGCTGGTGAGGAAACCAATAGTGATGATGATCTAGAACCAACGGTCACCCAACCTACCACTACTGTAGTTCGTTGTATACTAGTCCAACCCCAGCCCACTGAGGATTGGCGTCGTACTAGTATTTTCTATACGTACACTAAGTGTAATGGCCATGCTTGCAAAATAGTCATAGATGGTGGTAACAGCTTGAATGTTGTATCTCGGACTGCCATCACAAAGTTCGGCCTACAACCTGAACCCCATCCGAAACCCTACTCGGTTGCATGGGTTGACCAGTCAAATATCCCAGTGACACAAAGGTGCAAGGTTCCCTTGAGTCTTGCTACCTATTCTGACCAAGTTTGGTGCGACGTACTCACTATGGATGTCGCTCATATCCTTCTCGGTCGACCTTGGTTATACGATCTTAATGTTACACATTTTGGTCGTGATAACACATACATCTTTGAATATGAAGGTCGAATAATACGATTGAGACCCTCCCCTCCTAAGGAGTTGCGGGCTACGACTCCTAAGGGTGTAGTCAAAACAGCTTCATCTAGCAACCCGACCTTGAACATTCTAAGACCCAAACCTTTCTTGTTAGCCACCCGAGAGAACAACGTCATGTATACTTTATTTATTAAGGAGGTCACTCTTGATCTTGATATGACGAAGGACTCAGATGTTCAAAACTTACTCTCCCAATTCACTGATCTCATCCCCGAAGAGCTCCCTGATGAGCTACCGCCCCTTCGAGATATTCAACATGCTATTGACTTAGTTCCATGGTCATCCTTACCAAACCTCCCTCACTATCGCATGACCCCGACGGAACACGCCGAGTTGAAACGACAAGTCGATGACCTACTTCACAAGGGCTTCATATAGGAAAGCCTAAGTCCATGTGTTATCCCCGCCCTTCTAACCCCTAAAAAGGATGGAAGTTGGCGGATGTGTATTGATTGTCGAGCGACCAATAAAATCACGGTCAAATATAGGTTCCCTATTCCACGCCTTGATGACATGCTCGATCTCTTGTCTAGATGAACTTGGTTCTCTAAGCTTGATTTACGAAGCGGATATCACCAGATCCGAGTCCACCATGGGGATGAATGGAAAACAGCTTTTAAGACCAAAGATGGTTTATATGAATGGCTCGTCATGCCCTTCGGTCTTTCCAATGCCCCTTCCACATTCATGCGCGTAATGACTCAGGTCCTTCGACCGTACTTAGGCAAGTTTCTTGTTGTCTATTTTGACGATATTTTGATCTACAGTAAGACTCAAGATGATCATTTAGAACACCTTCGACTAGCCTTTGAAACCCTTCGAGCTGAGAAATTATATGTGAACCTCAAGAAATGTTCCTTCTTGACTGATCAAGTAACATTTTTAGGGTTCATAGTGTCTTCACAAGGTTTATCTGCCGACCCTGAAAAGGTTCAAGCCATCACTCAATGGCTAGAACCTACCAATGTTCATGAGGTACGTAGTTTCCATGGTCTCGCTACCTTTTACAGACGATTCATTCGAAACTTTAGTGCGATCATGGCCCCAATTACATACTGCATTATAAAGGGTAACTTTCAGTGGACCACCGCAGCCGCTCGCGCCTTTCAAACCATTAAGGAACAAATGACCTCCGCACCTTTTTTGCGTCTACCTGATTTTTCCAAGGTATTTGAGGTCATGTGTGATGCATCCGGCTTAGGAATAGGAGGTACTTTGAGCCAAGAAGGTCACCCCATAGCCTTCTTTAGTGAGAAGCTTAATGAAGCTAAGCTCAAGTATTCTACTTATGACAAAGAATTCTACGCCGTCGTCCAATCCTTGCGACATTGGCGGCATTATCTGCTACATCAAAATTTTGTTCTCTTTAGTGACCACCAAGCCCTATCCTACCTTAACACCCAGAAGAGATTGAACACGCGACATGCTAAATGGGTGGAGTACCTACAACAATTTTCCTTTGTTGTTAAACATAAGTCTGGAAAAGAGAATAAAGTCGCTGATGCGCTTAGTCGAGCCCACTTTTTACTTAGCACTATGCGCTTCGATATAATTGGTTTTGATCGATTAAAAGATGTCTAACCTGACTGTCCAGATTTTGCCAACACTTATAGTCGTCTATCCACTGATCAATCTGACGATCCCAGTTTTATCTTGTGAGATGGGTTCCTATACTACGGATCTCGTCTATGCATTCCTCGTTCGTCCATGCGCGATTCCCTTATTTGGGAATTACACGCTGGGGGAACTGCAGGCCATCATGGGCGTGACCGAACCACTTATTTGGCAGCTGATAGATTTTATTGGCCACGTCTTGCTTTGGATGTCGCGCGTATCGTTTGACACTGTGGAGTATGTCAATGCATGAAAACTCGAAAACATAATACTGGCTTGTATACTCCTTTACCCATACCTTCTGCACCTTGGCAGGACGTTAGTATGGATTTTGTGCTAGGACTGCCATGTACTCGAGCCCGTAATGATTCTATTTTTGTCGTCGTTGACCGCTTTTCAAAAATGGCCCATTTCATACCATGTCAAAAGACGACAGGTGCCTATTATGTTGCTACCCTCTTCTTTAAAGAAATTGTTCGTCTACGAGGCATACCCCGGACTATCACGTCTGACCGAGATGTACGCTTTGTAAGTTATTTCTGGAAAAGTTTGTGGGCTTTGCTAGGAACCAAACTACAATTCTCCTCTGCTTGCCACCCCCAAACGGACGGACAGACTGAAGTGGTCAATAGAAGTCTAGGAAACTTGTTAAGATGTCTTATAAGCGACCGTGTCACCACCTGGGATCAGATTTTACCTGCTGCTGAATTTGCATTCAATAGTGCTGTGAACAAAACAACTTGTCTTAGTCCTTTTCAAATTGTTCTTGGTCTACAACCCAATAAGCCCATTGATCTGCTACCTCTACCAGCATCCTCTCGCACTTCCGAATCAGCTGAAGCCTTTGCTAGACATATCCGAGAACTCCATACCGAGATCCGGCGCAAAATCTCCCGTAGCAATGACATGTACAAGAACTTGGCTGATAAACATCGTAGGTTCCACACATTTCAAGAGGGAGATAGAGTGATGGTAAGGTTGAGAGCTGAGAGATTTCCCCCAGGATCTATTAAAAAGTTGCATGCCAAAAGTATTGGTCCATATACGATTACTCGTAAAATAAGTGATAATGCTTATGTTGTGGACTTGCCAAAGGCTCTGGGTATCAACATCATCTTCAATATTGAGAACATTTCACTCTATTATCCGCCTATAGAGCAGATGGACGATATAGCTGTGCCACCACTTCCTACAATTCTCATCCCTTCAGAGCACACAGTTGAGTGCATCATCGACGATCAAATCATTTTCCATCCAGATAATCAAGAGCACCGATATCTTGTGAAGTGGATAAATCAACTAGAAACAGAGAATGCATGGATTCCTGGAGAAGAATTACGTAAGCTCGCGCCAGATCTTCTAGAGCAGTACAACGAGCATCATTCACCGGAGGTGAATTCTCCCCAGCCCGAGGGAATTGATAGGTATCCAAACCCAATCCGACGGCCCAAGAGAACCAGAAGGATACCAGCAAAACTTCAAGATTGATCCAACCATCAGCATTTATGCCAAATTTAATATTGCATGAATTATTATGACGGCCGCCATTAATGACACATGTTTCAATGACATTTATCCTCATGGCATTGATGGCACCAGAAACGAGGAGACTTACGCCATTGATGACACAGGTTTCAATGACATTTATCCTTAGGGCATTGATGGCACCAGAAACGAGGAGACTTATCACACCTTTCTATGACATTTAACATTATGATATATTAAATATTTTATAATATTTTGTAATTGGGCGATCTGATTCAAGCCATGTGTCATGATCTGATCCGTCCATAGATACTATATATATGTCTCTATCCTAATGTAATGGTCAGTCCATTTTGAATGAAATTTAGTAAATTTGTGTTCTTCATAGTTGTGTTAGAATTGGTTCGTCTGTTTCCCACTTCCAAGTGATCTTCGCCTGCTCCACAATTTCCCCTTCGACTCGC
This sequence comes from Costus lasius, assembly GCA_027563935.2. Taxonomy (NCBI): domain Eukaryota; kingdom Viridiplantae; phylum Streptophyta; class Magnoliopsida; order Zingiberales; family Costaceae; genus Costus; species Costus lasius. The sequence continues at coordinate 128,830,922 of CM050450.1, read as the reverse complement.
CTTCTCCTCCAATCTTCGACCGCTTCCCATCTGCCGCAGATCAATTTCTTCGCCACCCTCGCTCGTTCTTCCGCCAAATCAACCTCCTCGCCACCCTCGCCCACTCTCCCGCTGAAAGACTCCGCCATCGCCTCTCATCTTCACCAGCCTTCTCGCCGCACCCCGACGCCAGCTTCCGCCTGTTACCGCTGTTCCCATCACTCATCACGCCTCCACTGCCTCCAATCGCCCGCGCACGCATCGCCTTCCCCAAATCACCAATGACAGCTTCCGCCCCCTTTTCCCATCTTCAAGCAGATCGCCAGCGTTCGCCTCCGCCCTTCTTTCCGACGACCTTCGCCCACCGGAGCCGCCCCTCCACCCTGAATCAACACGTCTAGAAGCCTCGTTCGTTCCACGCCGCCGGCCATTCCTATTTGCGTCCATCTTTGCCACACGACCAGTTTCAACAAGGAAGGAACCCTTCCTCTCCCCAACCGCAGCGACCGGTGCAACTCAATGGAAGGCTGTGCCCGCTTCGCCAACCTACCCCCACCGCCTGCTTCGCGCCAGGAAAGCGGCGACGAAACGAATTCGGTAATAGAGCTGACTGATTAAGCAGGAACTAGCCCAAGCCCACTACAGCCAATCGCTGATCCAGCTCGAAAGACACTCGAACTTCTTGGTTTATCGAACGCAAGTATTTTTATTTGTTTTACAGTTCGTATTAGACTTATACTTACGCACAACTAGAAGGTTCTGTCACTATATTGTTTGTGTGATTAGGCTTGCTTATCTCCAGTTACTTCACTATTATTACTTAGGGAGATTTTTAATTGTTTGTGCTTGTCTCGACCCCTTTAACCCCTTTCCCTATTAACCTCCCTCCATTACCGCTTCTGGTACTCTCGGAGAGAACCGGAGTTGCACAACTCAGTGATAAAGTTGAGCTTGCTGCCGCGGGCGTCGCTGTTGTCAATCCATATGCTGTGCAGAGCGATGATGTTCTCGTGCCGCAGCGAGCGTAGCAGCTGGACTTCCGCAAAGAGTCGGGCAAGCATCGACCGGTCATGCGAGAAGCACCAGAAGCGGATCTGGTTCCACGCCACCTCGAGCCCCTCCACCTGATCGAACGCTCTGTAGACATGCTTCACGGATCCGGCACCCAGCAGATCATTGTAGCGCCCATATCGCCAAGTAGGGTGGACCTCTACGAACGGCTCCGTGTCCTTGTGTGACGAATCTGGACTCACAGTCGGCATCCTCTTCCCACTTCCCCCCCCCAAAAAAAAATTCCAATCTTTGCGCTTCTCTGTGCTCCAACTGCTTGACCAAATGCTCTTCCCAAATATGTTGATCAAACAAAAATCGGCGACGGAGGCCGCTTGATCAATAGAAGACGATGAGGAAACAGATCACGAGGAAGTACGACGATCTCGATTCTTTGAGGTAGCAATTCGTCGAAGCCATTGAGGGCTCTATCAGCAGAGCAGCAAGCTATTGAGAGTGGAATCAATGGCAAGAAAAGATCGCAGCGCTCTACTGAAAGCGTAGAACAATAAGAAAACTGATTCGAGAAGAGTAGAACCAGAATCGATACCCTAGGGTTCGTGCCTATGCCCGGCGGCTTCGGAGAGTTCCGAGCAAGCGAACGGCGAGGCAGCGCAAAGCACAAGCGATTGCGAGCGGAGAGGAGCGGAGGCGCTTCCTATATATAGGGAAGGACAGAGTCGGCGTGCCTTCAGGATTCGAAATTTCGAATCATCCTAGAGAATGCAGTCAATCGGCAGTGATTTAAGATTCGGTTAAGTAGTGGTGGCAATTTGACCCGTGGTGTCACGCCCCGGTCGGATCGGCCTAAAAACAGCCCTTAACCGCTATCTCAGGACAATCCGGCGGAACACCGGAACGTAACTCACTCTAGGGTTTCCGACCCGAAATTAGAAACCCTAATTTGACCCGAAATTACAATTTGCACGGAGAAAACCCTAACCCTAATTTGAAAATCAGATCCTAATTAGAAATCCAAAATCAAAACCCAAATTGAAAGTCAAAATCACCTTTCCTCGTCAACGCTCGCCGCACCGAATTATTTTGATTTTACTTACGTCAGTCGCTCGGCTGCTGACGTCACCCTCAGATTTCGTTCGCCGCTCGCGAATTCGAAATCACGCCGTAATTCAACTTCCGCCCGCTGATGTCCGCTTGCGTCAGCCGATTTCGATTTCGTTTTCGAATCGAAATCCGATCTCGCGTTGACCACTGTGATTTGGTTGACTCGCCTCGTTTCGAACGCTCGACGCGTTCGAACGAGCGTCGTCTCTTTCGTTCGCTCGCGCCGAACCCCGTCCGCCGCCGCCTTGCTTCACCAGACTAGAGAACCCGGACCAGAGGAAGAAGGAAGGAGAAGCTCGTTTCTTTTATTCACTAAAGAAGATACAAAGCTCTTGCCTCTAGTCGTCGGCGACCCTCGCCGCCTAACCTCCCTCTTCCCTCCCTCACCATCGACCCTTGTCGACGGTAACAATCTCTCTCAGTGGAAACCCCTCGCCAACGACTCCTCAGTCGCCGAACTCGCTCACCGCAGTTCGCCTAAACTTCTCGGGGGGGGGGGGGTGGTCACCTGCTCGCCCGCAGCTTTATAAGGGAAGCGCCGCCGCTCCCTTCCGCGCGACCCGTTCGCGTTGCCAGATCCAGCCGCCTCCGCTTCTGTTGTCGACGACGAGGTCGTCGTTCGCCTCGTCCGCAGTTATCGCAGTCCGCGTCTGCATCCGTGAAGATCGGAGGAGATCCAGTCGCTGCGTCCACAGGCTTTGCCTGTCGTAGCTCCGTCGCACGCGAGCTCCGCGCGGATGAGTTCGTGGAAGAGAGATTGGGCAGCTGCCCTTTTCACGATTCAGTTGGATCTGGGCTTGGGCCGGACCGGCCTAACCCAGGCCTGACAATTCTCCCCCGCCCAATTTGGACATCGCCCTCGATGTCTCTAGCGGGCGGATCTTGTAGCACCATTGCTCCGATTCTCAAAGCACCAACCCGACACTGCTGCACTCCCGTGGCAGTGTGAGGAACTACCTGCAGTGATCCAATCCGCGGTTGTTCGGTTTCTTCAGTCTCCTCGACTGGATTTTGCGCCGCTATTGCCATGAGCTTTTGCTTGCTGGGGCAATCCTTTACCCAGTGAGGACCGCCGCACCAAAAGCAACCCTGTGGCTTTTGCTCTCGTCGTCCTGGTGAACCCTTGTTCTGCCGGTAGAATGGTCTACCCCTCTCTGGAACTCTAGCTCCCGGCGGTGTCCGTGGGGAGCCGCGCTTTGGTGGTGTCCTGGATTTCTTTGGTGGTGCTGGTTTGAAACTTCTGTTATCCACCAGAGATTCAGCCACCGCCGCAGCCGCCCTCCAATCAACCGGCTCACGACGTCGGACCTCCGTTTCTGCCCATGGCTGAAGGCCCCGGAGGAAGAAATACCTCCTATCGTCCTCTGCCATGCCTGGAAGCTCCAGCATCAAAGTGGAGAAAGTCCTGACGTACTCCTGGATCAAGCCTGTATGCCTCAGCCGATCCAGTTTGCCACGCGCCTGGTCCGCCGAGTTTCCGGGAAGAAACTGCCACCGCAGTTCCTCACGAAAAGTCTCCCAAGTCCAGCTAGTAGTCCTTGATGTAGAGCCGACTTTGGTTCGCCACCAAAGTTTTGCGTCGCCTGTGAGATAGGCGATGCACACCTGTACCCGATCTCCTACAGAAATATGGTTAGCTGAAAACAGTTGTTCCATATCCCAGATAAAGTTTTCGACCTCTCTGGACGATCGAGCCCCCCCCCCCCCGAACGTCGCTGGGTCTGGCACGCGCATCCTCGGTTTGGGAGCCTCCTGCTCCACCGGTGCCGATGCTGATTGCAATACTTGCGCTAGGGCTAGGCGCAGTACCCTAACTTCTGCGTGCATGTCTTCCTTCATGCGAGCCATCTTTCCTGGTAGATGGATCAGACCCTCCACGGTCTGTTGCATGACCTCGATCTGCAACCTCTGTTGCTCGATCTGCAACCTCTGCTGCTCGATCTGCAACCTCTGCTGCTCGATCAGCAATTCCTGATCCTCCACAGTCTTCTGAAGGTTTTCCACATGTGGAATGATCCCATTGCCTCCACCACTGGCCAAACCGAGCACCTGCTCGATCTGAGCGATGCGATCACCCTGGTTCACCATCTCCTCAGGTTCAGCCGTCTCCTTGGCTTTTCCTTTATCCTGCCTGGGTCGGGCGTCCTCTGACGCTCCTCTAGCAGTATGGGTGATCTTCTGGAATTTCAAACCCTTCTTCACCTTCGAGGGTGAAGTTGAAGGTGCCGTGTTTGCTGGAACATGTTTGCCTGCTCTGATACCTGTTGTCATGCCCCGGTCGGATCGGCCTAAAAACAGCCCTTAACCGCTGTCTCAGGACAATCCGGCGGAACACTGGAACGTAACTCACTCTAGGGTTTCCGACCCGAAATTAGAAACCCTAATCTCCCCGAACGATTTTTATCCTCAAATTACAATTTGCACGAAGAAAACCCTAACTCTAATTTGAAAATCAGATCCTAATTAGAAATCCAAAATCAAAACCCAAATCGAAAGTCAAAATCACCTTTCCTCGTCAACGCTCGCCGCACCAAATTATTTTGATTTTACTTACGTCAGCCGCTCGGCTGCTGACGTCACCCTCAGATTTCGTTCGCCGCTCGCGAATTCGAAATCACGCCGTAATTCGACTTCCGCCCGCTGATGTCCGCTTGCGTCAGCCGATTTCGATTTCGTTTTCGAATCGAAATCCGATCTCGCGTTGACCACTGTGATTTGGTTGACTCGCCTCGTTTCGAACGCTCGACGCGTTCGAACGAGCGTCGTCTCTTTCGTTCGCTCGCGCCGAACCCCGTCCGCCGCCGCCTTGCTTCACCGAAGTAGAGAACCCAGACCAGAGGAAGAAGGAAGGAGAAGCTCGTTTCTTTTATTCACTAAAGAAGATACAAAGCTCTTGCCTCTTGTCGTCGGCGACCCTCGCCGCCTAACCTCCCTCTTCCCTCCCTCACCGTCGACCCTTGTCGACGGTAACAATCTCTCTCAGTGGAAACCCCTCGCCAACGACTCCTCAGTCGCCGACGCGGATGAGTTCGCGGAAGAGAGATTGGGCCGCTACCCTTTTCACGATTCAGTTGGATCTGGGCTTGGGCCGGACCGGCCTAACCCAGGCCTGACAATTGGGCATCGGTATTAGGCCCAACCCGTTTATATCATATTTAAGCATTTATTTATCTAAACAAGATAAGTTTGGATTTAATAAAAATTTTAATTGAGTTTAGGTTGAGTTCGAGTTTAGGTATGGAGGAACCTTGATGTCTAATTTTAATAATAAATATAAATATTTTTATTATTAAAATATAAATAATAATAAAATAACTATTATGTAAATATTTATTATTAATAAAATATAAAAATAATAATAAATAATATATATTTTATTTAATCGAGTACTCAACTCTAAGTTTGGAATAAACAATAGAGTACACCCGGATTTGGGTCCAATTTGAATAGTGGATTTTTTTAATTGGATCGAATTCGAATTTAGGTGGTAAAATAGATACCCGATCTATTCCACTCCTATTCGGGTTTCAACCCGTCTTTGTTTACTACCAGACCGGGTAGGGTTTGTGCAATTGTGTTTTAAATTTTGTGCCTTTAATCATCCGTGCTTCGGAGAAAATTTCCTAGTGAAGGTCCCAATATAGAAAAACCCATGTTGGGTCTCTCGTTTTTATACTAAACATATTTTTTTTAAAAAAAAATTATAAAGAAATGATTTACACATTTTAAGCTTTCCAATGGTACCAATATTATCATAGAAAAAATCATGCACAATACGATAATATTTTTGTTAATTTCTCATGTGTGTAATTATTTATATGATAATATTACTACGAAAGCTTAAATTATTTCTTCATATTTTTTTTTAAAAAAATATATTTGATATAAAAATGAAGGAGCCAACATACCTATGTTGGCACCTTCACTAGTAAATTTTCTACTGCTTTGGAGTCAGTTTGACCGTTCGATTAATTTACTCGAAATGGAAACAGGAAGCCTAACTTTTTTTACTAAAATACCTCACATATTTCAAATATTACGTAAACGTATATAGCTGATGGAGAGGAAAAATGCGTAAACGTGCAAGCCGAAGCCGAAGCCGAAGCTGTTGAGAAAAAATTGGTACTTTGAGAATCGTGTCAGGCTGTCAGCGCATTGATATAAGTAACTTAAATTACACGAATCTGAAAGCACTAATTAATGATGTGATGTGATCCCTTTTTTTGTTTCTAAGCGGGTTTAGAATTTTTTTCCCGTTCGGAGATGCCATCACGGGGGCCTGTATCAGAATATAACTTATTTCAAGGACGCCTAGCAGAATAAGAAGCTAGTATTCCCTCCCTCCTTTTTCATGGCGGTGGAGGTTCCATTTGCGGCCCGGGGAAGGTTTCAGCTTGGAAATTTAAGTCCCGGCGGAGCTTAATTGCTCTCATTCGATCTGTTATCTTCGGAGGCAGCGGGGCGTCAATCCAATGCAGGCGGTGAATATATCTCGTGCTACTTTGGTTTGAAATCGGAAGGGATCGAGGTGTGCTTGCAGCTCCAGTGAGATTTTTTTAGAGTTAGCTCTTTTTTGGGCTTAGGCTTTCTGTTTCTTTAGGAGGATCAGTGATATGAATAAGGGCCGGTCTCCGGAGCCTTTGGATTTCTTCATCTGGACAATAGAGGTATGTTTCGTCACATCTCCTTTCTTGTTAGATCTCATTATTCTGGAAAGTTTGACTGATTTTTTCTTGTTGGATGAGGGTAGGGATTTTTCTACCATTGTGGGTGCTAGGGTGATCCTTTCCGCAACAAGAGATGTCAATATATTCCGCTAATCTATAACAATTTGATTATTTTCGCTTGTAAAATGTTTTCTGTCCTACATTAATTCTTTTGCAACTGGTAGGGGATCAGAATTCTTGATTCTTTTTGGTTTTAATGTGATACGAACTCAGTGACTACCTCATTTAATCTTATCATCTATAATGTATACTCTTCTGTGCTTGGAAGCCGGCTAAATACCTCTTGATGAAGTGAATTTTATAGGAGGATAACTCTGTTTAAAGTCAGTTCTAGTTTCACGTTTTTTCTGGTAGTTGATTTACAATTAAATTACAATTTCAGGGTAGTTTATCATTGTATCCTTCGGTTCTTTGGAAACTATTTACTTAGATATGTTTGATCAAAAATACCACTAATGCTCGGAATAACAGCTATCTGGACCGATTGAAATATTAAACTATTTACCAACTGTGGTTTGTAGATATCGAATTAATGAGCATGTTTAAAAATTAAAATATCATCATAGTTGTATGCAAAACAAGTCTTCCAGTTGGGTTAATTGGCTCAAATAGTCAATTACAGAAAGCACAGTTTTAAAATAAATTAAGTAAAATGTACTCAACAGATTTGATTGCTGTGCTTGTGATCGATGATTTCTTGTGATTTGAAGAAACTTTGCTACGATTGAATAAGTTTCTTTAATATCCCAAATTTCGCATTGTCATGATTTCAATTGGTAAATTTCACAATGACAGGATATTTGTGTGCTTTCACATGTTGGGCAATGACCAGACCAATTTCAGATGTTTGTAAACCAATTTCTTAGGTGGCAGTTGAACAATGAAAGATACATGATTCATGTAGAATTTATGCTAGAATGGTTAGGTGTTTTTTAACTGTCGGATATAATTCACTTAATATAATATGATGATACACTAGAAGTTTGACAAGGAAGAGGATATATTTTATAAGGAAAACAAAAACTGAGATGCTCTTCTCAAATTACATGTTGCTTAGTCTTGAAGCATGGTGTGTTTCTCTTTATTATTTTGAAGATTTTTTTTTTGTGAAATTAAGTGGAAGATCTTGACAAAGCTATATCGGTTAGATTTTGTGATCATCACAATGGTGATACAGAGGACTATATAACTTATGGAGAACAATAATTTTGTTCTTCATATTCTTGTGATTTTGTCATTAACAAGTGCCAATAAGATCTGTGCCTCCTGAACACTTGTAAGCGCTCAAGCTCAGCTCTTGCGCTGAGATCTGACTCTAGTGTGTAATATTCAGCAAAACATGTAATATTAATAACACCATAATAGCTATAAACTGAAATTCATACTATATTACTATCTATCTGTTCTACTCAATGTTCAGGATCCACCTCCTGCTCAGCTGATTTAAAAATTATTTAGAGAATAAAAGCATATAATGGGGATGCCTGATTAGCCTTGAGAATTAAGTGGAAACTCAAAATTGCTTGACGAGATACACATATTAACAAGCACAATTTCCTTAGGTTATGAGTTGTCGTCTAAATTCCTAATTTCCTGAAGTTGATACACATATTAACAAGCACAATTCATATTAGTTTCCTGGAGTTGATACTTGAAAAATGATATCAGGATGTTGGATTATGGCTCGAAGAGATAAATCTTGGTAGCTACCGGAAAGTTTTTGAAGAAAATAGAGTAAATGGAGAATACTTGGAAAGTTTGTCCATGTTCACAACTGAGCAAATTCTGCGGTTTATCAGGCGCTGTCACATGAAGTGGGGTGACTTTATTACTCTATGCAAGGAATTAAGGCGCATAAAAGGTTATTGTCTTTTCTAATCAGTAGGATTACTTTATATAATTCTCTTATTTCATCCATTTGGCCGTTGTGAAGTTAATTCATCTGTGGATTGTTATGGAATTTTATCATCTGAATAAATTGTCCTTGAACGCATACATAACCATTATAGCTCTAGCATTTCGTGTCTTTCTCCTATAAACAGACAGCTTGTTAAGTTTTTCTCTTATTAGCTGATACATACTTGTCTACAGTTAATAAACGTTGACATATTCAAGAAAAGTCAAAGTTACCTGGAGAAAACGATAGTCTGTTTTATGCAACTAGTGTTTTTGTTGGAAACACAAAATGCAGTTCCCTTGTCAAACAACTCGCGTCTTGTTGTTACAGGATTTATGGTAGAAGTTGAAAAAGAAAGCTATCGTGTGATTTCTGTTGATTGAAAATCACCGTAGTTCTTGACTCATTTTACAAGTCTAGGAGTTGATATTGAATGGGAAAATGGAACAATCTTGATTGGTTTAGGTTGACGTGCTACCAACCTGCTGTTTCTTTATGGATAGAAATTGATCTATAATTATAAGTAGGTGCCTAGTTATTTGGATATGACTTGTTTATCTTGACAATTGGATAATCTACATCCGTAGTTTTATTGTTAAGAGAAATATAAACTAGACTTATATGCATTTATTATTAAGGTCTTTTTCCCTAAAAAGTGTACCGTTCAATAAGTAAAGTGGCATCAAATTATTTATCATACTAAAAAGTATTAGTTGGTGTTAACAGTGGGCATCTAGTTTGCTATTAGTCAAAAGAAAGTCTCAAATCCAACAGCTGCTTGCAGAGTTTATCTGACACTTCAGTTAAGCACTTCAAGCTCTTCCAGATATGATTTATTTGATATGATGGTGCTTGATGGTAGGTATAACCTGTTGTTAGGATCATCAATGCTGATAGGTTAAAGAAAATCAAGCACTTCTAAAAAATTTTTATACTCAGATTTAGAAAATTTCAATTGCAAAATTCCACACTGACTTGCACAAAGGTTTGAAAATTTGGTTTGAACTAGTGTATTAATCTGGTCTCGGACCGGTATGGTATAGTAAAATCAACTATATCGACTATACCAACATGGGCTACATTAAAATCTGGCCGTGTTCTAAGCGAAATTTCAAGCCTTGGTATAAACTAGTGATGTAAATAAAATTTGAACCAACATTCAGAATAATGAGATCCTAACTAAGAAACTAACAAATAAGTATTACTTGTTGGTTTAAAATAGCTAATAATTTAAGAGTTGAATAATAATAACTAATAACTGGGGTCATTGAAGTTCTAACTCCTAAGGCAGATTCTCAGCCTTTGTTGAACTGAGCCTCTCACCCCAATAGACCACCACTATCATTTCACTTGCACGCAACATATTCCTTTAGAAATTGAGCAACAAAACTCAAATAGTATGGAAAAAGATTCAAGTGAAACAATGCAGTAGAAACACAAATTTTATTTAACCATTTTACTGTATTCCACCCTTGTTGCAACCGCCAGCCTTACTAGTAAGCTGAGCACAGCAAAGAAAATGGCCGTTTGATAATGCAAGCTAGAGGAAAGCCGAAGTTTCAAAGACATGTGCATTCAATACCATTGAGTTTGCCACAAATGACACGAGTAAAGGTGTTCAATAACATTAGAATATTTTGACCAAATCAATGTTTTGAGGGGTAAAACAAGTGGAGAGAAAATTTCAACCTTTTACAAATAAAACTTCCGAAGAAAGACAGCTAACTTATAAAGATTGGTGATTTACTAACACTTTGGTCTTTTATATAAAAGCAGTTGCATGCCTAAGAGGGGAACAAGAAGTTCGCAAGCCATGGTGGGCACCCCCATGCTTATCAGTGGTATTTAAGAAGGTGGCCAAACATAGTAGGCAATCAAGGGTTGTCTCCCTGAAGCTGGAGCCCTGAGTTCCCCAACTTCTTAACCCTTGGTTACTCTGGCTTTAAATGACGGGTTTTACAAAGAATGGCCCGTTTAGCGTCTGAGCTTGGGGCTGTTTCAAGTAGCAGACTATTGGTATCAACGTGTCGGCATCTTTTTTTCCGTTTACTGTTCAGTGTTGTTTTATTCATCTTTTTTTTTTCTTTTACTGTTCAGTGTTGTTTTATTTTCTGTATATATGATGTAATAATACTAAACTTGAACTGAGTTCACTAAGAATGATCATTAGACGCTTGGTATGTATTTCTCAGTGTAGCCAAGTTTTTCCTTGTAAAATTCTTCCACTTGTTCAACGAACATCCAAATTGGACGTTGGAGTTTGTCATTGACTTCGAAGATATAATACTGAAACTGTATTGTTTTGATGAGTTCTTGTGTCATTGACTTAGAAGATAATAATACTTAATTGTGAAACTAAATGATAACTACTTTGCTCAAACAAGCACTGCTTTACTAAGCTAATTAACTACATAACAAGTGAAAGTAAAAACAAACATAACTAAATTCTGAAGATGCTCCTCCCTCAGTTACTGTCACTGTCACCATACAGCCATGGAGCTTCTCTTTCCCCCTTCCTAAACTTCCCTTTCCAAAGTATTACACAGAGATTTGCAACATAGTTAATTCCTATACCTCTTTAATAGCGGTTGGGGTCAATATTATCAATAAGACCACTTTACTTGAATGGTGAACTATCTCTATATTTTACATAAATTTTACTATATTTTAATCAATGTAAAAATAAGTAACATTGAAGAGCTATCTATTTATATATAATTTTAACTAAATTTATTATTATTATTACGTAATTAATCAAACCTAATTCCATTATACTAGCTGTTATGGACAAATTTATTTTTTTTATAATAAACTTAACCACAACTGGCAGATCCTCTCACGGAGATCTCAGCCCTACACTAGAGTGGCCCGCGACCGGTTAGGATCGCGTTGCGGAAGCTGGCCCAGCACTCTTACAAGCCCTCACACCACGTGCGCGAAGGGTTCGGTATGAATACCGCCCCTCGGACACGAATACAAATCTCTCAACTGTGTCAAAGTGATGGAGACTCTCCAAAACACTTTGCACTCACAGAAATTTCCTCAGCCCGCGCTCCTTTCTCTACACAGCCGAGATAGGCACCGGCGCGGCCTCAAGCAATCACAAGGGGACGGTGGCGAACACCTTCAAGGGTGCCGGCACACACGTCCAGGACTTTGCAGGCAAGCAAGCAGTACCTACAATTAAGCACAACCCGCACTACACATATGCGGGCGCAGATAACGCAAAGAACCGTCCGGACGAAAAGCCACACGAAGTCCGGACGGCGGTAAAGCCTCTATCCACTACACACGAGAAACCCGTCCTACTACCACTACACACGATAGATCCGGGGAGGGTTTACCCTTGTAGCGTGCCACCACTCCACGAGCCGAGCCCACCGAGATCCTCCGAGAAGCTGCGTCGGAAAGTTCGGTCGGAGACGAAGCGAGACGCGCGTACGAACCCGCGAGACGGAACTTCCCTCCTCTTCCCGCTCGCGTCCACTCGCGTCCGAACAGGGCAGCTTCGGCCGGAACAGGGGAGGCACGTCCTCCTCCGTCCGTCACCGTCCCGCCACCGGAGTCACGCCGGAGGGTCGGGATCTGGTCGCCGACGTCAGGCGAAGTCGCTGCCGGAGTATTGTCGCCGGAGAAGTCGCCGTCGAAGCGAATTTGAACCCAATGGAAGCTGTGGCTGCGTGGAACCGGCGATCGGAAAATCCGATCGCTCTCCCGCGTCTGGCTGCCGGCGCCGGAGGAGATAGTCTCCTCGTTACCTCAGGGCACCGGTGAGTTGATCTGAGAGGGAACGCCGACGAGTCCACGGTCGGAGCCTCGTCGCCGACGCCAAACAAGATGCTCTGTTCCCAGATCTGAAGTTCGCCGCGAATTCCTCGTCGCCAGACCTTGCACAAGCGTTCTCTTCGCTTGATTGCAACCTCCCCTCGACGAAGATGGATTTCCATCTTCGTCGCCACGCAGCCGCGATCTCCGCCGGTGATTGGCCGGAGATCTCGCTTCCACCGGGGCGGATCCGAAAATCTGCCCTAGGCTCGTCCACGTAGGAGTCCCAGCCTTCAAACTCCGTCGCCCTCGTCGCCACGCCAGCCCGCACCTCCGGCCACCTTCCAAATCCGGCGAGGCGCCTCCAGCTGGCCGGAATCGACGGCGGACGGCAGAGAATCCAGCGAGCACGAGAAACAGGGGAATTTCTCCCCTTTCGCGTGCACGCGTGCACTGTAGCGGTCTGAACCGGCTGAACCGGTTCGGTTCAGCCTGGAAGGTGGTTCAGGTCTGGTTCGCGGTCGATTTGACCTCAGAATCGCCCCGCGGTTGACCCACTTCGATGCACACGCTCGTAAGCTCGTGCGAGAGGGTCTGGGGTCCATGGGTCGAGTCAGAAGCCCACATCCACGTGTGAACCCACACTCCGTGGTTTAACTCGACCCTCGCCCTATGGACTTGTGTCAGCCTCAGTGACACGATCGCACATCCGAGTCGTCCAACACGGCTGATGACGAGGGGTCCCGCCATCGCTCCATCTCGGTGTGCTTTGGGATTTGTGCTAAATCCCGGGAGCATCACATACTCCCCCACCCAAGTTCGTCGTCGCCCTCGACGACAGGCTGTCCATGTAGATTTTCAACTCCTCCTCAAACTGCCACAAATCAGAAGCTTTCTCCCATTTAGCTTCTTCTATGGGTGTTCCTTCCCACTGCACAAGAAATTCCATCCGCCTGTTCCTCCTATACTGTCCAAGTGTTTTGTGATTCAAAATCTTTTCAATCTTTTTATCAAACTTTGCCCGAACACTAGGAGGAGCCCGACGCCCCTGAGAGCGACTGGGGTCGGTCTCGTCGGTATGAAACTTTTTCAAAAAGCTTACATGAAAGGTCGGATGAAGCTTTAATCTGTCGGGAAGTTTCAGCCTGTAGGCTACAGCACCAACCCGTCTTAAGACCTTGAAAGGTCCCTCATATCTCTGAATAAGGCTGCGATGCGCAGTCTTGGCTGAGATCTTTCTCCACATCTGAGGTGTCAACTTTAATAGCACAAGATCTCCAACTTCGAACTGTTCATCGCGTCTACTCTGATTGGCATAATGCTGCATCCTTCTTGCAGCGTGCTCTAAGCTATCACGAGCCTCCTGGAGCACCTCGGCATGATCTCTCGCAACCCGATAGGCTGCTGGGCACTCACCATCAGTGTGCTGCACAATATCAGCGGGGGTGAGAGGCTGTCGTCCTAACACCAACTCAAATGGTGTCTTGCCGGTCGCTGAAGACTGCTGCAAGTTGTAGGCAAACTGCGCCGTGTCGAGGAGAGACACCCAGTTGCGCTGGCTTGCCGACACGAAGTGACGAAGGTATTCTTCAAGTAGTGCATTTATCCTCTCCGTCTGGCCATCGGTCTGAGGATGGTTCGCTGTAGAAAACTTTAGCTCGGAACCAAGAGTCTTGAACAAGGACGTCCAGAAGTTACCAGTGAACCTGGCATCTCTGTCAGAAACAATGTCCAGAGGAAGCCCAAAAAGCTTCACCACATGCTTGAAGAATAGGTCAGCCGTCTCCTTGGCTGAACAAGGCTCAGGTGCTGCGATGAACACAGAGTACTTAGAGAACCTGTCCACCACAACAAAGATAGAAGCCTTCCCTTCGACCTTCGGTAACCCAGTAATAAAATCCATGGAAACTGAAGTCCATGGTCGTTCCGGAATAGGAAGAGGCTGTAACAATCCAGCTTCGCGCCTCCTATCGACTTTATCCTGCTGGCAGATCAAGCAGGTGCGGACATAATGATCGACATCAGCTCGCATGGAGGGCCAATCACAAGATCAGGATAATAGAATCAGCATCCTGCGCTGTCCCGGATGTCCACTCCATGCCGAGTCGTGAAGCTCTCGCAATAACTCGCGTCGAAGTCCGTTAGTCGCCGGAACAAGTGGCCGACCGCCCTCGGCCATCAGAAGGTCGTCGCCCTGAAGATAGTAACGACGAACCTTGCCTTCTCGCACGTCGGCGATCAGCTGCTGGTATTTGGCGTCGAGAGCAGCAGCTTGCCGAATGCGATCGAGGAGATCACCCTCAATCCTCGATATAGAAGCAAGCACCACAGTGCACATCCTGCTGAGAGCATCTGGAACCACATTGGAGCGCCCCGGTCTGTGCGCCTAGGTGAAGTCAAATTCAGCAAGGAACTCCTGCCATCTCGCTTGTTTAGGTGAGAGCTTTTTCTGCGTAGCGAAGTATGTGTTGGCGACATTATCCGTCTTCACTACGAAAGCGCTACCGAGAAGATAGATGCGCCAAACTCGAAGGCAGTGGATCACGGCGACCATCTCCTTCTCGTGAGCTGAGTAACGCTGCTCCACCGGACTTAACTTCCGGCTCTCAAATGCCACTGGATGCCCCTCCTGTAAGAGCACTCCACCGATCGCTCTGTCAGAGGCATCGGTATGGACCTCAAAGGGCCGACTGAAGTCCGGCATACGAAGAACCGGCTCACTGGCGATCCTGCGTTTCAACTCTGCAAACGCAGTCTGATGCCGTTCTTGCCATAGCCATGGAGTCTCCTTCCTCAGGAGGTCAGAAAGGGGAGCTGCGATCTTGGAGTAGTCCTGGATAAATTTCCTGTAGAAATTCGCCACTCCCAGGAAAGATCGGAGCTCAGTAGGGGAAGTAGGTGCGGTCCACTCGACGATGGCACGCACCTTCTCAGGATCCATCTGGACAGTGCCATGGCCTACCACATGGCCCAGAAACTGGATCTCAGAAGCAGCAAAGGAGCATTTCTCCCTCTTCACATACCGCTGGTGTTCCCTCAGTCTCTGAAACACCAATCTCAGATGCTGTAAATGCTCCTCCATCGTGGCCGAGTACACCACGATATCATCAAGGTAGACGACAACAAAATCGTCGAGTAACTGTGTCAGAACATTGTTCATAAGGTGGGAGAAGGTAGCCGGCGCATTGGTTAAGCCGAATGGCATAACCAAGAACTCGTAGGCGCAGTACCGGGTGACACAGGTTGTCTTCGCCTCATCTCCCTCAGCTATGCGGACCTGCCAATAGCCTGATCTCAAATCAAGCTTGGTAAAGACAGTAGCGCCCGCTAGTCTGTCAATGAGGTCCTGGATATGTGGAATCGGGTATCTGTTCTTGATGGTGATCTTATTTAAGGCAGGGTAGTCAACACAGAAACGAAGACTACCGTCTTTTTTCTTTTGAAACAGCACAGGAGCACCAAATGGAGACTTGGAGGGTTGGATGAACCCAGCTGCCAAGAGTTCATCCAACTGCTTCCTCAGCTCTACGAGCTCTGCAGGAGGCATGCGGTATGGGGGTCGGAAAGAAGGAGCTGCCCCAGGAACCAACTCAATGCGGTGATCAATCGCACGTCTGGGAGGAAGCTCCTTAGGTAGCTCAGGCGGAAGAAGATCCTGGAACTCCTCAAGTAAATTCTTCACTTCCGCTGGTACGTCGTCTGGACCTTCTACAGGGGCCATCACCCATGTAGCCAGAAAGGTCCGCTTGCCCCGACGTAAGCCTGTCTCAAGAGTAGCAGCCGATATGTATGTACTCTGAGCCTTCCCTGGTCGTACTGACTTATCCGACCCAGCCAACTGTAGGCAACGAACAAAGCAAGGGTATCTCTCATCCATCACCTGGACACCCTTTAGATGAGGGACTATAGCAGCCTTCATCTTCTGTATCAACTCCAAGCCGACGATAACATCATAATCGTCCATCTGAACCACGCGTACATGGTTCTTACCCTTCCACTCCCCGAAGACAAGAGGAACATCATAGGATATTCCTGCGATCTGCCGCTCCTCAGCGTTGATCGTCTTGAAGCGGTCCTGAGCAGGGGACATGCTCAGCCCTAGCCGCGTCGCCATGCCATGAGCCACAAAAACATGAGATGCACCACTATCGATCATGGCATGAACTCGATGTGAGTTCACCCTCATCTCCACGTACATCAACTTGGTCTTCATTGTGGTGGAAGTGGCAATGGCATTGATCACCAAAGGATTCACAGTGATCAGAGGATCTTCAGATTGGGCAGCCTCCCGCTGAACAATAGCTGCAAGTGTATCTCCTCGAGGACAATCACGCATGCGATGAGGACCTCGGCAAAGAAAACACTTCAGCTGCTGCTTGGGAGCGCCCCTAGGAGGAGAACCGGCTGGTATGGCTTTCTTCTGGCCGGTTCCTGAAGAGGTAGCTCCTCCCTTTCCCTGCTTCTTCTTATACCCACCCTTGGGTCCTGGAGCTGGACGCTTCCCCTTATTCCTCTGAGGGGAACGTGACTTAGATGGACCAGAGGAGATAGGGGCAGATTGCTTCCTATCCCTCAAATCCACTAAGGAATCAGCTACGGCCATAGCCTCTTTGAGAGTTAATGGGCTATGTCTCCTAACTTCCAACTGTGCCCATGTCTGCATCCTCTCTAAGAAGAAGTACAAGCGATCCTCTTCTTCCATTCGTGGTATTTCGAGCATGGCGGCAGAGTAAGCTCGAACATACTCACGAACTGTCCCCGTGTGTCTGATCTTATGTAAAGAGTCTCTAGCAGTCTTTGAAGTGTGTGTCGGCAGGAACTGGTTCTTCAGTTCAGCTTTCAACTCATCCCATGAGATGTCACGTGGCACCTCTTCTCCCGGAGGGGTCACTAAGGTACGCCACCAGAGCTTGGCGTCACCTGTCAGATATGCCGAACACAACTGCGCTCTTTCATAATCAGGCACCTGAGCAGTCCTGAAATACTGCTCCATATCCCAAAGGAAATTCTCAAGTTCCTTTGCACTGCGTACCCTACTGAAAGTAGAGGGCTCGGGAACACGCACTCTAGTGGTCTGCGGCTGGGAACTCCCAGCGCCTGCGGCTGAAGTAGAAGCACGGGCAGCAGCCTGCCCCTTCAAACCAGCCACCTCCAATGCAAGTCCACCAAGGGCACTGGAGAGACGTGCCAACTCAGAATCCAGGCGGGTCCCAACGGACTCGACCGCGGACCGAAGTGCCTCGAGACGCTCCATAATCGTAGCGTCTCCATCGAAGTTCACTATCGCAGTCTCCAAGTGGGAGATGCGCTCTGCAGCTGTAACCATTGTGATCGTGAGAAGTAACTCTGAAGTTCTGCTGGTGGAATGAGATCTGATGGTCTGACCTCTGGGTGCACTGAAAAGAGCTAAGTAGTGCTCGGTCTGTGTCGGAACTGAGCGATCAGTGAAGAGGCTGAGAGACTACGCCCCGGCGCTAGGCACCGACGTACACACCCTCCAAACAGTGTACACCGACGTCGATATCCCTGACAATAGACTTACACAAACTTAACCTCTGATACCGGTTTGTTATGGGCAAATTTATTTTTTTTATAATAAACTTAATCACAACTGGCAGATCCCCTCACGGAGATCTCAGCCCTACACTAGAGTGGCCCGCGACCGGTTAGGATCGCGTTGCGGAAGCTGGCCCAGCACTCTTACAAGCCCTCACACCACGTGCGCGAAGGGTTCGGTATGAATACCGCCCCTCGGACACGAATACAAATCTCTCAACTGTGTCAAAGTGATGGAGACTCTCCAAAACACTTTGCACTCACAGAAATTTCCTCAGCCCGCGCTCCTTTCTCTACACAGCCGAGATAGGCACCGGCGCGGCCTCAAGCAATCACAAGGGGACGGTGGCGAACACCTTCAAGGGTGCCGGCACACACGTCCAGGACTTTGCAGGCAAACAAGCAGTACCTACAATTAAGCACAACCCGCACTACACATATGCGGGCGCAGATAACGCAAAGAACCGTCCGGACGAAAAGCCACACGAAGTCCGGACGGCGGTAAAGCCTCTATCCACTACACACGAGAAACCCGTCCTACTACCACTACACACGATAGATCCGGGGAGGGTTTACCCTTGTAGCGTGCCACCACTCCACGAGCCGAGCCCACCGAGATCCTCCGAGAAGCTGCGTCGGAAAGTCCGGTCGGAGACGAAGCGAGACGCGCGTACGAACCCGCGAGACGGAACTTCCCTCCTCTTCCCGCTCGCGTCCACTCGCGTCCGAACAGGGCAGCTTCGGCCGGAACAGGGGAGGCACGTCCTCCTCCGTCCGTCACCGTCCCGCCACCGGAGTCACGCCGGAGGGTCGGGATCTGGTCGCCGACGTCAGGCGAAGTCGCTGCCGGAGTATTGTCGCCGGAGAAGTCGCCGTCGACGCGAATTTGAACCCAATGGAAGCTGTGGCTGCGTGGAACCGGCGATCGGAAAATCCGATCGCTCTCCCGCGTCTGGCTACCGGCGCCGGAGGAGATAGTCTCCTCGTTACCTCAGGGCACCGGTGAGTTGATCTGAGAGGGAACGCCGACGAGTCCACGGCCGGAGCCTCGTCGCCGACGCCAAACAAGATGCTCTGTTCCCAGATCTGAAGTTCGCCGCGAATTCCTCGTCGCCAGACCTTGCACAAGCGTTCTCTTCGCTTGATTGCAACCTCCCCTCGACGAAGATGGATTTCCATCTTCGTCGCCACGCAGCCGCGATCTCCGCCGGTGATTGGCCGGAGATCTCGCTTCCACCGGGGCGGATCCGAAAATCTGCCCTAGGCTCGTCCACGTAGGAGTCCCAGCCTTCAAACTCCGTCGCCCTCGTCGCCACGCCAGCCCGCACCTCCGGCCACCTTCCAAATCCGGCGAGGCGCCTCCAGCTGGCCGGAATCGACGGCGGACGGCAGAGAATCCAGCGAGCACGAGAAACAGGGGAATTTCTCCCCTTTCGCGTGCACGCGTGCACTGTAGCGGTCTGAACCGGCTGAACCGGTTCGGTTCAGCCTGGAAGGTGGTTCAGGTCTGGTTCGGGGTCGATTTGACCTCAGAATCGCCCCGCGGTTGACCCACTTCGATGCACACGCTCGTAAGCTCGTGCGAGAGGGTCTGGGGTCCATGGGTCGAGTCAGAAGCCCACATCCACGTGTGAACCCACACTCCGTGGTTTAACTCGACCCTCGCCCTATGGACTTATGTCAGCCTCAGTGACACGATCGCACATCCGAGTCGTCCAACACTGCTGATAACGAGGGGTCCCGCCATCGCTCTATCTCGGTGTGCTTTGGGATTTGTGCTAAATCCCGGGAGCATCACACTAGCAATACCGTGATAAATTTGCCTACACTTCCGCGTAATTTTGGGACACGATTCGCGTTACTTTGCATTACATTGGGAAGAAAATCTATAATCTGAACCGTTCATTAGGCTCGAAGCGCGTGGAAGATGGACGGTCCGCCGCGCTGGGATCCTACCGTCACCTTGCATTGGAAGCGATTTTCTCACGCACGAACAAACAATCCCCTCTATAATACCCACATGCTCCGGGCCGTGACTTGTCATTCATTGCATTAATTAGGCATTCTCGGGTGCAATATCCGGGCTATTCTTTGTGAGTTTCCAAAATACTCACCATTTACCAATTCCGAACTATTTACGCACACGCGACTCATTTTTCAGCCTTCCCCCCTCCCTCGGTGTTCTCGCGCTGCCGTGCTCCGTTCCACCTACCGACAAGATGGTAAGCCGGAATCCCAATTTTTTTTCTCCAAAACAAATTTCGTTAACTCCTCAGAGATTCTTAGATCTGAGATCTGCGCGCTTTCGTAAAATTTTATCCGAATTGTTTTGTTTTGGATCTGTTTAGTTTACGAAAATAATATTACTCGAACTGAGTTGTTCAATTTGATCGGACGTGTTGCTTGCTGCTGAAATTTTCTGTGGGAGTCATATGATATTTCATCTAGATTTCTGGATCTGCTGGTATTACTACTGTTTTGAGATATTATGTTCTGTCGACTCCATGCGAATGATTATGACCGCACCCTGCTATAATCTGTGTTTATCGTCGCTTCTTATTTGACATATGTTTTAGGAATTATGTAGTTTAAAGGATTTTTTTTTACCAATGTGATGCTTGTTGATTATGAGAATCCACGAGATGCGTCTTCCGAAATAGAAAATAGATCTTGTTGTGCAGAAAAGGGAATTATGTTTACATGACTAAGATCTGCAAGCTGCCATTAATTTTCAACGGGGGTGATGTTATTCTGGTCAATTCGAAATACCTCGAGAAGAACACCAGTATTGCAAAGTTATTTCATGGAAAAATTGTGTTCATGTGGTTAGGACTGTCATATTCTATACGTAGACCATTTCTTTAGGTATGTAGAAGTATTTAGAACCAAGTTCTTTGTTTTTGTACATACCTGTGTACATTATTGAATGTACCGGCACAAAATGCTTATGTTCTGGACATGTATTAGAGGCTTACCGCTTACCATTTGGTACGGACTGAAACTAAATGTCTTGATATGTATATCTCGTTCTTTTAATTGTAAATACATGCTAATTGCTATACGTGTAATTCATATGCATAGTGGATACCACGAGAGAAGAAACAACCTACAGAGAGGTCCTTCACAATTTTCTCCGTGAAGGCTCTATTTTGGGCTATCAGTTCAATTAAAACAAGGAAGACCAAGGAATGGTTAGGATCCGAATCAGGATTTGTCTTTTCTACTCTAAATGGAGGGCCCAATTCAAATTCTGACTAGCTTGGCCTTCATAGACTGTGAAGGCCCTTCATAGGATTTTTACTCCCACAAGGGAGGTATAGATAACATGAGTAAGAAGTAAGAACTATCTACTTATAGTAGCAAAAGTGAATTCTGAAGGCTAAAATGTCCTTGTAATATAATGATGAAAATTTCATCCGTATCTGACATGATTTCCAGTGATTCTTTCTGTTTATCCTTGGTGGACTAGAATGAAATCTTGGTTAGGAGTTTTCATGTTATTCTATCTGATTATATGAATTGGTTTACTAAGATGGAAGAATTTGAAAAGTTATTGTTGGGGACTAGATTTCGTTGACTTTGGTACAAGATTATTCGACTTTGAACACGAAGAGACTTAAGTTCTTGCCTTATAATCTTATGTAGGCTCTCGTATAGGTCGGTCATTCAAGGTATAGCATTTCGTTAGTTGTCATTGTACTGTTGTTGGTACTGGTGTCATCGTTGTGAATAAACTATAAATCATGTTAATACTATTTCCCTGTTCTTCATTGTAAAAGATTGCTGGTGATGTAGATTGCTCATTCAAAATCTTTCGACAAGGTAGAAAGAAACTTAAGAGGAATTATCTGCACATGCGTGATTTGTTGGGCTAGCCCGCCCTTGATACATGTATCAAGGCTGATGAAAATCTGTTGATTTGCGAGGGAGTTGTTAGTGACTGCTCTGTCAGTGAATTTTAGATGTATAGAATTAAAGCACTAAAATTACATATTTGTTCAAATAAATAAAATATTGTATATACTATCCAAAGTGCGGGTCTACAATCTGCAGTCGTATATGCATTATTACATTGGCAAAAAGAGCTTTTTGGTCAATGTTAATGCCATACATCAGATTCAAAAAAGACCATATAATCATTTCAATTCATCTACACCATTCAATATCTTGTAGATATGAAATGTCTAATTTCCATTTTCTTAAAGTTCAAGCAAATGCTTACTGCACGTTATACAACATCCAAGGAGCACTTAAGTTCATCGGAAAATGGCATATGTCCTTTGTAGTAATCTGCCAAATTTTAGAACTTTGGTTGTTTCTTTTCTTATTCATAGTTGCTTTCGTTTCTTTTCTTATTCATAGTTGGTTTCAAGTAGTTGGAACTATTGTTTCCATCTTTACTTTCGTGTGTAGTTGCTTATGTTGCACTTTTACAATCTTACACTTTACTTGGAAGCATGGATTTAAAACTCGGTTCGATACCGGCCGGTTTGTGCGCGGAGCACCAAGCAGAACGAGCCAGATGACGGCGGAGCTTCCGCTGCCATCGGATTGAAGCTTCCGATGCCAACCGAAGCTTCCGAAGCGTCCGCCAATCAAAGTTTTCACCACCTACATTGCTGTTCACGCTGCCTTCCTCTGACGCCTGCGCTGCCGCTGTCGCTGTTCACTACCGTTGGTATGCCAGTACCGTACCGGCACCATACCGCTCCGGTGGCTCGCCGGACCGGCTTTTTGAACCATGCTTGGAAGTATTTTACATTTATCTTGTTGGCTCCATGTGTCTGCATGTCTTTATTTTTGAACAAGAAAAACTATTATAATTTTTGAGTTACTTACCTAAAAGGTACATGAACTTTACCCAAAATTTAAAATGGCAGACAATCTTTTTAGTTCTGTTTGAGGACATGAACTTTTAAATTAGTTTCAATCATTTGCATCTAGCTATTTTTATACTGGAATACATTTTTGGGAAATGGAATTTTAGTTGTGCCACTTATCAAAAATCTCTCTTGCGTTGGGCACGTGCAATCTTCCTTGTGTTTTCATAGGCAACATGTTCATATGAATGAGCGAGGGATGACGTAGAGGGGCAACATATGCACTATATCCGTGTGACAAAGTGAAAGAGCGAGGATGATAATGCTAAATGCGTGTGCAAAAGGAAAGGGGAGGAAGATAGCTTATGTGAGCAAAGGATAATTAACATCACATGCCCTATCGAGTATAGTTTTGATGTTTAGCAAGATAGGAGTGAAAGACATTTTAGCTTATACGTGTGAGCAAAGGACAATTGATGACCGATGGCTTCTCTGAGTAAGAGAGAATAGTTTTAATGTCTAGTAGAGTAGAGGATGGTAGTTGCACCTATGCTGATGGAGCATGCATAAAGAGAGAGTGAGAAGGAGGTTATCAATCTCAATGGAGTGGGGAAGAGAGCATCAACTTGTGCGAGTAAATGGTCAAGAGAGAGGAGGTAGTGTCTCCATCATGTGCAAGATAGAAGGAGAGTGAAGGGGAGGAGAGACTGTGCAAGGGTGTGGAGAGTTTTTTTAGAATAATTAAAAATGAATTTTGATTGATTCATTTGTAACTAATTTAAATGATTGTATATCAAATGGTCTAAAAGAAGCTTGTATTTTCTTAAAACTTCAACTGAACTTATGTACTATTTAATTAATTAACCTTACTAGTATATTTTTGCTGTGCTCTTGATGACTTGTCTAAGCCTTACAATCTTATTCTACGTTTCCATAAATTTAAATTGACTTTATGCTTAATCTTTAAGCGAGAGACAATATTAACTATGCATTTTCTGTATTTGTATTTAACTGGTTGCTTCTTCTGCAGACCACCTCAAGGCGCCTTGCTGACAAAAAGATTGCTAAATTTCAGAAAAATATAACAAAGAGGGGATTGGTACCTGAGACGACAGCGAAAAAAGGGAATGACTATCCTGTTGGGCCTATTGTCCTCGGGTTCTTTATCTTTGTTGTTATAGGGTCATGTAAGTCATCCTAATCTCATCTACCTGATGGCTTAATTTTGAACGTAGGCTCATAGTTAATATCATAGTTCCTAATTGCTTGTTCTCCCTAGTTGCTCACTTAAGATCCTGAGTTTTTCATATTTTAACTCTCAAATATGAAGATAAGCATGAGGACTAGTTGAAATTTCGTGTTTATACCTTTTACACTAACTCATAGGAGAACCAGACAGCTATACTTTGGAATAACTTCAGCGCATATCCTTACAAGTACGGCCATACTCAGCGTTTCTTCTAATTTGATATCTATGAGAACACCAATTGTGTATGTAACTTGATAGCGGCACATTGAAGTTTTACATATTGTGAAGTATATATGTTACTGCTGCAAGCAAATTTTGTGGTAAATTAGATAACTAGGACAACAATTATTAGAACTGCAGTTCAGTGCGTGATATTTTACGAGGTATCTATGAAATTTCCCTAGAATGGTGCAATTTACTACTGAAGTTTCTAGTTTTCATATTGAAATTTATTGTGATGATATGCAACTAGTTTCCATTACGTTCTCTTTGGCAGTAAAAGAACAAGTCGGTTAATCTTTATAAACGCACCTTCCTGCAGTAATTGGAACAAACACAAGAGTTCTATACTGTTTATTTCTGTGGTTAGCCTCATCTGTGACATGGACTCGTGGTCATTATTAGCTCATGCTGTTAATACATTTATTTCCTTTTACTCGTGTCCTCACTAGCCTCAAAAATAAAAAGACAAGAAGTTAAAATGACTTTAACCATAGTTAGGTAAATGGTAGCAACTTAAATATATATTGACCCATTTCTTATAGTGATGCACTCCATGACGTATAATAATTCTCAAATAGAATTGAGAAGGGCAGGTTTTATTAAACCTTCCAAACTCGCCTAACTGTACCCTCTCCTAAACCCCCAAACTCAGACAAGTTTTAGAATATTCACAAGAATACCTAACTCACCCTGTTCCCATACTATTTTTAAATTAAAAATAAAAAAAAAATATTTAATTGAAATAAAATAATTACATAAGATGAAAATAAGAAGAAAGTTAGAATTATAATTGAATCATAATAAATCAATAAATAAATAATAAAATATATAGCAAAGCGGTTTAGATTTTGTGTGGGTTTCGGAATCCTCATTTGGACTTGCTCACAATAGTTGGGTTTTCCCGAACCTAGCCCAAAACCCAATCAAGTTCCTTGGCAAAGTTGGGTCGACCCAGTTGGGTTGGGTATATTATTCTTTATAATCTTTCTGGTGGAGGGTAATTTTTAGCCCCAAATTATACTGAGTTTGGAGACTCATTTGTTTTGCCTTGTGTATAACTATACAAGTTAACGTTCGTTCGTTTGTTTGAGTTGAGATCTTGTCATGTCATCTGAACAAGGGATTCTCTTTTGATTAATCAAGTGTAAAATAAGGAATTGCCATCTTATGTGTCCTCGCAAGTCTTTTTTGTTTGCTTTCTCTTTCAGAGAACCTCATCCTTATTTTTCATGTCATTTTAGTACGATCTGGTCGGGTAACCACAGTCAAAACAAATAACTTATCTGCTCCCACCTCCAGGCATAATTTGGTTACTCTTTTCTAAGCGATTTAAGCACACCAAAACAGAAATCTTTGTATTCAAGAGGATATTGTTTATTTTAGGCCGTCATTGATATTCTGAATACCACGACATTTTCAATATATTGTCAGCGTAAGGTTATTGAGAAATATACTAAAATATTTGTTCCAATTGTTATTATTATTTGGAATTATTTTTTCTTGTAGTTTCGATTATTGTTTCAATCAGCAAGTTAAAAAATTGTTTCCCTACTAATTTTATTCCTTGTATCGCATTGTCGCAGCTCTCTTTCAGATTATAAGGACCGCTACAAGCGGTGGGATGGCATAAAACGGAATCGGACTGTTGAACCCTGAGGCAGTGCTCTGTTCTTGACTCGTGTAAACCCAAAAACATGTCGAGTGCCATGTTTAACTGTTGCTAAGATCTTTTACTTGAAGAGTGAGTTATGGATATTGATAGAAATATTTAAGTTGGAATAACTGTGATCTTGTTATCTTTCATGTTCAACGGATCTTTCTTTTTTTCTGTCACGCAAACAAATAACGACGTAGTAGATGTCGATCACAATATTCAAGGGGATTACTAAGCGAGCAAAGGGAGCTAATTTTGTTTGAGCTGCG
The DNA here is from genome assembly GCA_027563935.2 of Costus lasius. Classification (NCBI taxonomy): domain Eukaryota; kingdom Viridiplantae; phylum Streptophyta; class Magnoliopsida; order Zingiberales; family Costaceae; genus Costus; species Costus lasius. The sequence continues at coordinate 128,804,669 of CM050450.1, read as the reverse complement.
GTTTAATTCTTGTCTACGAACTCGATCTACAAGTAATTCTCATTCTTCATTAAACGTATTTTTCAGAAAGAGGTCTGCAAAAAACTGCACTTTCAGAATTGCTTGGTAACGATTGAAACTCATCTGTATGGTTTTTTGCAAAAAAAAAAAACCGATATCATCTGCTACATGAGGACATATGACATAATTCTAGTACAGGCACTGTAAGACAAGGACGAGCACAAATATCATGTTTTTATAATAATTGACACAGGGTTCCCGCGTCCGTCTTCTGTTTCTTTTATATATATTTAGCATGTGGTTTTTATGCATATGGATATGTGTTTATGACTAGTGCTGGGCCTCTTTGAGATGTGGTCGAGTCCAGATGGACTAATCATTTGTGTCGGAGGATCCTCTAATTTTAGTCACTTATTGACACGACAGCAATAGTTGCAAGTGAGCCTCCTCCACGGTGGGAGCTCACGCAGGTGCTAGAGCTTCAGTTAGTGAGCCGACTCTCCCAAGAGATGGGATTGAGTAAACCTACGCAGTAAGTCGCCTGAGGACAAGGTCGCGTTGCTCGCGAGCCAAGTACCATCACGTGAGTATGCATCTAATTGCTATGGTTGCTGACGAGACTGTGGGCATGGCCATTTGCTGAAGTGCGAAGGCGAGCGAGCAAAAGCCCCGGCACGCCTTTGCGTGCCGGCTGTTGCGAGCAAGCTTAGCGCGTGAAAGCGTGGCATGAAACAGGTCGAGCCTAGACATAGGATCAACGGCACGAAAGCCGGCGTACTACGAGGCGCCGACACAAATCTCGATAGCAGGACTTCAGAGTCCACTGGGCAAGTGTCGGTATATATATGATCACTAGATAATAGACGCATCAAAGATCGATACAATCGAATGTCAGCTTATTAACCCAGAAAGGGGATGAAGGGTAGCTACTGTGTGACCTAGTAGACTCAATTGGTCAAGAGACCGGGGGCGATTGATATCGCCAAGGGCATCGGATCAAAGTGGTCCTAATTCCGATTCAGTCATAACAAAAAGAGGGTGAGTCTTGCGATGGCACCCCGACTCAAGGGCTAAACAGAGTGGCACTTGGCCTAGCTGATTCTCTCCCCCACGGGTTTATCCTTGCATGCTGACCCAAGATGATTGACACATATGGGAGAGAGGATTGAGAAGGCGTGTCCACGGTATTCACACATGGATTTATGCTTTGGGATTTCTATCTCTTATATGTTGCTGGTTTCAGCACTTAGCAGATTGTGGTTGTTGCCAATTCAGATTTGGTGTTGACCACTTGCTATTTTGACTCTTGCAGCAGACTTGGATTACCAGCTATTAAGAGTAATTAGTGGGAGCTGATGTGATTTTGATTTTAGTCTTTTGCTGCAAATATTTGTGCTGGATGCAGCTGACTTTGCCATGTGGCGGTTGCATGCAAGATTAGAGAGAAACTTGATGCATTCGGCTGGAAAGAAAAGAAGGGATGCGAGTGTTGGCTGCTGCTTCTCTTTTGCTGGTTCTTCCCTGCTGTATGCGACTTCTTGCTGGAGTTCTTCTGCTAGAGATCTTGTGGATTTCCTCCTCACCTCACACACACGCAGCTCTCCTCTCTCGCTCGGTTTGCCATCGACCAGGTCCTTGACCTGGGACTAGGCTGGGCGTGTCCATCTGCAAGGCCCCCCTCCAGCAGTAGGTTGTGCTAGTTTTGGGGACGTCTAACAGTCAATGTGAGTCTCTTCACATAGCTGGACGAGCAGGAGTCCTTGGGGGCTCCATTGTGGGCGGTAACCCCTCTTCCATCCTACTACCCGTGGACATTCTGCCTGGAACAAGGCTGAGTGGCTGAAGTTGATTGAGAGCTCCATCAGCACCTCCATCTTTGAACCAGCTCCTTTGGGTTGATTACCTGTTGCACGGGGTCGACTTCCCCAAAGTGAGTAGGGGATTTGTGGACGTGGAAGTTTGTTGCTGCTGCCCTTCGTGTGGCATTGACGAGGACCACTTAGTGTTGTTGATTAAGTCTCATCTGAGACTTAGTGGTTCTGATGATCAGCTACCTTCCAATTGGTGGAGCAGCCCAAATGTTGGGCTAGGTATATCTTCTCCTCCCTTCTTGGACGCTTGCTGGTTTTGTGAGCTTGTTGTGGTTTCTTGGGTGCAAGTTGGCATTGGTTTTTCTGATGTGATTGGCTTTCTTCTCTATTGGTTTTCTATGATGATCATGCATGCTAGGATGCAGTCCAAGGGTCTGTATGTTGTTCTCTTGCTGTGGATGCATAGATTTCCTACTGTATTCCTAATACTTGTGTATGCTGTGAACGTGGGATTGATTCTCCATGTGCGTGCTTTGAGCCAATGCTCACGTTGCGAACTTGCTATCCATGCGGTTACCTGAATACCCTTCCTTGTGCATACCTCTTGCTGTCCCTTAGTTGCTTGTAAGGGAAGAAAGGAAGAGAGGTTTGTAATCTTGTATGTGGCTGTAAACAAGAAGAAAAAGAAAGAAAAGAAAACTAAAGAAAAAGAAAAGAAAGACAAGTCCAAAAGAAAAACAAAAAAAAAAAAAAAGAAAAGGGAAAGGACTTGTATACGGGTTCGTTTGAGTGTGTGCACTATGTGAAGCTAATACGTTGACTAGGGAATTAAAGGAGTGGAAAAAGTTTTATTTTATTCTGAGATAGCCTTCATTGCCCTCTGATTAACGATCCTAGGCTCCTAACTAAGAAAATTTTGAAAAGGGTGTTTTGCATGTAACAACTTGGTATCAGAGAGGGTTGCCAAAGAGTTCACAGCATTTGCACACTCACATAATAGGAGCCTTTTAGGTTTTCTTTGTTGTCATTTTACTAAATAGCATAAGCAAGAATAGATGAACACACTATTGCGGCTAGGTTGAGTATATCATAACCAACCTTAACATAAACCAAAATCATATCAAGTGTCACGCCCCGGTCGGAACGGTCCAAAAACAACGCTTATCCGTTGTCTCAGAGCCGTCCGGCGGAACACCGGAACGTGATCGCGCTAGGGTTTCCGGACCGAGTCTCATCCCCAAATTCGAAACCCTAGTTCCCGCTCAATTTTTCTTCCCAAATTACAAATCTCACGGATAAAGTATTGGAAAAACCCTAACCCTAATCCCCAAATCAGGAAATCAAAATACCTCAAATTGATTTTGACCCGAGAGTCAAAATCACGTCGAATTTGCTTCGCTGACGTCGGATGACGTCAGCCTCCGATTTCGTTCGCCGACGCGAATTCGAATTCGCTCCTTACGTCAGCGTCTCGTCGCTGACGTCAGTATCCTCGAAGCGAACGCTGGTAACGCGTTCGTTGTCTTCGTTGCGTCGAACGCGCGCCTGCGTTCGATGCTGCCGTTGCCGGAGAAGGAAGACCGCGCCGGAAAGGAAAGCCGCCGCCTTCCTTCCTCTCGTCGACGTCTGGAGATTGCTCGCCGGAAGTCACTCGTCGCCGACCCAAAACAGAGCAACGTCGCCGCTGTGAAGGAGAACAGGGGATGCTCGCTGGACTTCAGAGAAGGAAAAGCTCTTATTCAATCGTCCAAAGCTACAAAAACCTCCTCTCGTCGGCACTCCTCTCGACGTCGGCGGCGACTCCCGCCGTCGTTACAAGCTCTCAATCTCTCTCTCGCTGACACTCGCCGAAGGTGGATGTCCAATCGCTGATCTCCTCGCCTTCGCTCTCTGTTCCCGAGTTCTCTCTCCTCCGTTCGGTCGTTTGCCGATCGTCCTCCTCTTCGGTCGATCCGCCTCGAGCTTTATAGAGCTGATGCAGAGGCGCCGCTTCCTCCGTTTTTCACGTTCCAATCCGCCCGTGGATCTCGCCGCCTTCGTCATCGACTGCGTCCAAGCCAGCGCGCATCCTAGTATTTCGCTGCGGACGAGGCTCGCGGGACAGGAGATGAAGCCGCCGCCTCACTTCCGAAGCCCTTCGCATCCGCAAGAAGCGGTCGCCCGAAGAAGACGACGCCGCGTGCGTCGTCCGCGTCGTGTGCGTTTCCCGCAGCTTTCGCACCGTCCGCCCACGTCTTTTGCCACGTTCCAGTCAGCAGCCGCGTCCGAGAAAACCTCGTCGCCAGCCTTCTCCGCTTCGTCCGGGTAATACGCCACTTTCCTTTGCTCGCGTCGACCGAAGCTCGCGGGGACGCCGCGTGCGATCGTTGCGGCGACGGAGCTGCTTCGCGTGAAGATGAAACCGCGTCGGGGTCAACTTCGCCTGTTGACCGAGATTCGCTCCTTTTCCTTCGTCTGGTGTGGGTTTGGGCTTGGGTTCGGCCCACCCCCTCTGGGCTGAACCGGGGAGCCCAGGGCCTAACATCAAGTATGACAATATAAATATGATTTGAAATAGAACATAATGTTATACATAACTTGGGCACAACTAATTTTCAAAATTTTAAATATAAAAAAATTGAATTTTGTAAAGTTTCTACATATTTTTTAAGATTCTTTTTTTTCTCCAAAATAGATAAATCTTTTTTTATAAAGAAAATCTTAATTCACTAAAGGCATATAATTAGCACTTGTAAGCTAGGGGTGAGCAATCAATAATTTTTAATTCACCGATTACTAATTTTACCGAGCAAAATTTTTTATTACTGTTACCATCACCAACTAAAAAATTACCAATTGGTAATTTATCAATTTTACCACAAATTGGTAAAAACAAGAAAATTATCGATTTTACCAATTTCATATTATTTTTTATATAAATAATTTATATATTTTTATTAAAATCTTTGTGAGTTTATAACTTTACTCATTTGTTTATAATAATAATCTAATTATATTTATTATTTATATTTAATAATTTTGTTAAATTTAATTATATTTATTATTTATATATAATAATTTCAATAAATTGGTAAATTATCGAACAAAAATTTTTTACTCTTATCAAATTTATTAAACCGATTTTACTTACTGATTAATGCGCACCCTATTGCAAGCTCATATTAAGTCCATTTTACACAAGTTGGCACAGTGCAATGCCACACATCGTTGGGTAGTGAGTGGGCTAAAATCCCTTTTTGGTTGTCAAGAACCAACTTTGTTGAAGGCATGTTGTGCCACTGTGAAACTTCACAAGCAAAAGCCCTTTTGGTTGTGATATGGCCAAATATAGATGCACTTATGTTGAATCACACATCTACTTCTAGCAACATTGAGCAATTGAGCCCTGCTGCCCTCAACTCCCTCACATACTTTCCACGCAAAGAACACTCTTTGTTGCCCAGTCAAACTAGTCGTTGACCAAATACTGTTGCCACGAATTATTGTGATCACAATGTCCACAATAAGCACGTTGTTCATGGGGCATAAGGTATAAGTACTCCATGATTTGAAAGGATTTGTTTAAACAAGTTTTTTTTTTACTTTAGTTTATTACACAATCGCCTTATGATACTTGCTCATTTAAGCAAAAGAAAGAGGATATAAGATAAATTCTACCTGCTCTTTGCATAGGTTCACTTGGTTCAACTAGCAAGGAATATAATAACTTAGTGAAAGGAGCTATATATATCAAGAGTCTCATATCTATTTTAGTTAAATGAATTAGTTAGGTTTGAGTCCATTCACTCAAACTACACAAAATCTGATCCATATAGTTGGCGCAAACAGAAAGGCTGACCACCATGAATCCAAATCACTCCAATTATCCTCCCTTATGATCCATGCCATGTTTCCACCGCACGATCCCACTTCGCTACCTCAACTTTTCACTTAGCCAAATGATTTACAAACCTAGCAATATGAGGGCTAGAGCAACTCGAACCCCCACCACAAAATAGTTTCCCAAGAATAATTGTACACCATGATCTCTTAGGTATAACATAAAAGCCTACTTCAAACAAACCATCCAAGTTTAACACGCACATCCTACTCTAGCCATAAAGCATGCAACCACATGCTGCTACTGCTTGCCTGCATCCATCCACCCGCCCATGTCCGCCACCCACTGTCAGGCCCAATTCCCCAGCAGGATCGGGTTGTGGTCAGGAATTGAACGTGGGTCAGGTTCATGGTTGGGTTTGCAAAACCTGCCCCGCACTAACTTGTCATTCATACATTCCACTCAAAACCCCCATCTAGACCAAAGTTCTATGACAAACATGCTCCTACTACATTTATGGCAATCCTACATAGATATTAACATGGTGTTCATGTTAATAATCGATGCCTCAAGACTAAACCATAAGAAAGGAAATTTTCACCCTTCTTTTTTACTTCCAACTAAAGCTCGAGCTGCATCATGAAACTTTGGAAACTTGTAATGAACTTGTAATGCCAAATCAGTGGTTGAACGTAAGGCCACACCAATTACAAACTGATAGAAGGCCTAACCCACGGAGCAAGTCTTGCCAAGATATTGTCCTAGTTGTGATGAAATATTGTCCACTATAATCTCATAACTAGCATGATGGTGAATAGGGTTCAAACTTTAGCAATGATGATGCTGCAAACTTGTACAAGAAGAAATTTTGATTTGCAGCAAGATATGCAACCTACATTGGTCCCTCTTCTTCAGCTACAAAAGCCCAAATACCAACACCTTAAAAGCCTGCGCTAATTAATTATCAACACAAAGAAAGCTCAAACAATGCTATGAGGATACTCCTTGTAAGTATGAAAATTTGCATTTACATATTCACCAAACATTATGAAATTATAGCTTGGAACCTTAACTTACTAGCTTAAAACACAAGCAAGGTAAATTATACATAGCATTCGCCTCAATGCAAATGTATCACACAAAATCAATATTGATTTTCCCATAATACTATTTTCCCCACTCAGATCGCCACATGGGAGCCAATATGGGTAAATTTGGGCACACAATAAAGGTTGAGCCATGCATCCATTCAACAAAACACATAATCTAGATCACTAGAGAACCTCTACTTGAGTGATGAATCCACTTCACTCAAGAGTATTGAATGGTAAAGCCTCTCCATAGTAAATAGCTTGTTTCCCTCTGCGTTTCTCACATGAGTAATGCTAAATGGTAGTGTCATCCCCAAATTTCCTTAACTATGCCAGAATCACTCGTTTTTGCTCACCCAAGCTAACTATTGCACGTTATAACATCTAATGCTATCATACCTATTTACTGTATCTACAATATTTGAAGTAAGTACACATCCTCCTATGGTGTGAATGTGATGGATATAAATATTACCTCCTTGTTTAAAGAGAAAAGTTCTTCTAAATTAGCTCTTGCTAAATTAAACATCGAAAGAAAGAACAAACATAAACTATTGTTTTTTTACAAGTTTACTCAAGGTTCCAAAAGGACACTTCTTACAGAATAATCTCTCAATCATAAAAGACTTAGTAGACTAAGAAGACCTTATACGAGAAAATAGAAAGAAATAAACATAAATTTTAGACTAGTAACCAAAAACAACTTGAAAGAACGATCTTGCGGATTGATATTGTAAGCAAAATTAGTAATAGGTAAAAAAAACAATATCCTAATTAGTAATATGGTTGCCAACTAAGCATCTAAGAAGCTACCTTAAACTCCTACAAATCAATTGGTTCACAAACACTTTAAGAAATAACTCATAAATCAAAACCCTACCAGACATTATTATGAGTAAACCCATAATGCTTAACTATGTCCTTTAAAATTATCAACCACGTGAGTAGCATAAGTGATCGTATAACAAAAGAAAAAATGTGTCATCTTAGAAAATATATCTACAATCACCAAAAAAAGAATAAGTATGAGCTTTAATTCTAGACAGCCCTAAAATAAATATGCATTCACATCCCTTCAAGATGCTGAGGAATACATACAAACAAATATACTGTTCTAACTTTAGACAATTAATGGGTTTTATAATATCACACAACTTAGGGTAACATCTCTCCAAAGCTCTAAATGATAAAACATAACAAATAGCAAAGCATGAATACAAGTAGTATCTACCTAATGTAGGTCAGAGGTATGTCCTATGAATAAAGTGCAGCTACTAACAAAATGTTTATAAAGGTTCAATTTAATCTATTTTAGCAATTAACGTACAGAACCCTAAGTTACGGGATGCTCGACCTAGTCTCATGTAGACACTTACATGACATGTTCTCTTCAAGGGCTTCATAACTCCCGGACCCAACGAATTTGCTCAATCATGTTTCCTCCGGTTTATGTTGTTGGACGTGTGTCATTATGGATGTTTCTTACAGCCTACGTCTTATGGACTTGGTCTTTTAACTACTTAGAACTTGGTAGCTTGAGTTATTCTTGATGATGTGAAAGTTCAAGTTATTTATAACTAAGTCACCTGAGAAGCCTGTCTCCTGAAAATCTATCTTCATGTGACCTTGGACTCCCAAGACCTTGGTTTCTTATGCATTCCAGAGTCAATCACATCTCATGTGCATTAATGAACCATTTCAACAATCCATAGTTGGCTTGTAGAGAAAATTTCAACACATCAATGTCCCAGCTATGAAAAATTGACCCCTCATACAAGAGTATTATCAATAAGTACAATATATTTGAAGCATTGTGTAAGATATGAAACTAATAATAATCCCTTTTAGATCTTATGATTTGACTAGATTCAACCTTTAATCAATAATTGACTTTGAGTATCATCAATTCACATAAGATATAAATTGGATATCAAATTAGGTGTTGATTCTATGGCATAGAACAACATTAAGAAATCTTAGCCGCTTGCCCATTAATCATTCTGTAGTTACCACCCAAAACAAGGATGTTGTTCACATGAAATTTGGCCAGTGATATTGTTGGAATCTCATTTTGTTTAGGGAAGTTGACATACCTTGGAGATCAATTAGGGGAAGCTCTAATCTCCAATGATTTTGACTTTAAATAAAGGCTAAAATGATTATTTGCTCTCGAAGAGCCACCCAAGAGATAAGGAGAGATTCAAGAAGAATATATCCACATTGAGAAAAATTATATTGACACTAAAATCATAAAATTATCCCTAGATCACATGAAGGGAAATGGATAAGAAACAATTTGTGATGGTGGAGAATAATTGGCAGCGAATTCTATTTTATTGTGTACTCAATGGAGAATGAGGCATCACCTTTTGTTTTCTCACCAAAGCTTGGTTGAGAGCATATATGGGAGGAGCAATCAGGCTTCACACTAAATGTTGGGAAACATACAAAATGCTACTTTGCCATTGTGTTCACAATGAGTTAGGTGTCATCTGGATGGTTATTAGGAATTTTGATAGCATTCACTTAAAATATAGGGTTATTTTATTATTTTTAAGGCAATAAGCCCCTAAACCAAGTTCGAATTCAATCAATTCTAGCATAAAATACTCTCACTATTTAGTTAAAGTTACATAAAACCTTGATATCTTCATCGCACCATAACCATAGGTAACATGACCATGAGATTACTGTACCCTATGATAAGGACACTGATGATGCCATGGGACTTAATATAATACGATGTTTTCTACTGCTTACAAGGTGATGCATAAAAATGCACTTACATTTTTTTTATACTTTTGTGCTTGATAGGATTAAACTTACACACAAGTCACATTCTCATCCATACATTATATGTATCGATAATGCCTCTTTGTTCATAAAAAAATTGTCTTGAATGAAACATTACATTGATAGAATATGTTACTGTGTTCTACGAATGAATGACATAAATATTATCACTGACTTGTTTGATTGTATGACCTATTTAATTTAAGGTTGATTATGAGAGAGAAAAACTCTTATATCGTCAAATGCAAAAATAAAATTATTCAACCAAACCCATGCAAGAAAAAGTAAGGAGAAAACAGGAGACAAAATTTCAATAATTCACCATAAATGTCTACATTCTCATTATAATCAACAACCAAACATATACTAAGTAAGCCTAATCTACTAACTCACTGCATGCCAACTAAGATAATGACTCACTACTGCGGCTACTAATAGCATTAACATAACTAAATGACGCATTAACAACCCATACCACCTGGGGTTACTCAAATCTATATTTATATGTGCAATTATAAATATGTTTAGGTACATTAATTTTGGAATTTTATAAACATGCAAAATTTTCCATTTTGCAATGGCACAAAATTAAGAAGGAAAATGTGAATTTATATTTTGGCGTGTTGGAGAGAAACTCCTAAAAATGAGAAGTTGAAAATTTCTTAGAAATTTCAAAAATAATTATACAAAATACAATTTTCCACCCAACAACTGTGAGGAACTCTTAAAAAGAATGCAATTTACCAAGCATCTTGAGGCTATTCTCTTTCTTTTTTTTCTATTTATTTAGCTAGTAACACCTTGACATAAGAAGGAGGAAAAAGAATCAAAACAGAAATGGTAATCACTTGCACGGAAGCAAAGATTTCAGAAACAGCCATAGAAAAACTTAATCATATTGTACCGCGGTTGGAGATTTTACATTCTTTCAGGGAAACTTCCTCTTATAATCTGACAAATGCTTGGCTGCCATCAGAACGCTTTCATGAACCACCAATAGTGATTCTTGAATGAGTTCCGACTAGGACAATCAGAATCAGCTTATCAGTTGCACTTGCAATTGCAAAGCAAGATCCATAACAAATTTAAATATGATTTATGTACCATATTCTTCCATACAGAGATTACCTCTCTGTACATGCATGTATGACCTGTTCCTGCACCAAATGCGTTAGTACGTCAGCAAGAAATCTCGGCAAATATATTACTTTGAGTATCAGTGAATGTCAAAATGTCATATATTTACTCACTCTTAAGATCATAATGTACCTACGAGTCCATCATCTAAGAAATTTAATTTTAACATATGCTGGCTAGTGAAACTACTACACGACATTGTTAGGAGTTCTTATTAAGCATAAATACAATGAATCGTGGAAAATTTTGAGCAAGTCTGATTAAATCCTAGAGATACTTCTACTTCTAGAGATATAACTTTCTTAATGTTAATTGTTAATTCATGACTATATAAGTGGGTGATTAGTTAGAAAATTCTGCCACAAAAGTGTGGAAGGAGTGCTTGCAATTTGCTCCTACATATAATAGGTAATAAAAAAGAAAAATATACCGTTCAAGTTCTTCCATAGTTAGGCTCCTTAATGAGAGCACAAGTTAAATATCAAAATACTAAAAGAAAATAATAGGCAATGAATATTGATAAATAAAATTTTTTTTTTACCTCTTTTGAGAGTCCTGGGATAGCTAAAATGTATGAATATAATCAAGATAAGAAAAGGTTGTAATGTAGATTCTATGGCCATTTATAAGTTACATACCTATACAGGGCAGGAGAATCGAGAGGCAAGTGGCGTAGTGTTAACACAAGTTACTAAGTGCTCAGAAACCTCCACGGTTGTCGCCAAATACCTTCAGAAAGGCAGCCAAATTTTGTGGACACTATTTGGCTAAAAGGCTATATCCTTCTCAACAAAGAGTTTCATTTATGTATCCCGTACTTATTTTCAGAACTTTTACGTCAGATGTCCAGCACTTTGTTCCCATCTTCATTGAGTGAAGTAAAAGTCAGGAATAAGCCTTCTCCCAACATTATCTAATTGCAAATCAGTCACCAAATGAGTCTTTCCAGATCTAGAAATACCCTCAAAAAGCTCAGCGAGCAGAGCCTCATCAGGTGCCATATATCTTGCCAGCATTTCCTTTAAAACTTCAACTGCACCTTCAAAGTCGTCGTTCTTGCAAAAGGTCGATATCAAGAGCTTAAACGTGTCATTATTTGGCCTACACCCACTCCTCTTCATAGCCTTGTAAATCTGAAATGCCCTCTCAGAGTTTTGCCTTTTACATTGTCCACTAATAATCGCAGCAAAGGTGGATGCATTTGGAACAAGATTCTTGTCACTGAGCTCCTTCACCAGATATGCGGCCTTCTTCGTCTTCCCATCATTACAGAGCCCCATGATAAGAGCATTGTACGTGATAATGTTGACCTCTATTCCATTTGTTATCATCTCCTCATGGAGTTTCGAACCCATCTCGCTATTGTTTATCTGGCTATAACCATTTATCAAAGTGTTGTAAGTCACTGCGTTCGGCCTCACCTGGGTAGTTTTCATCTCCTGAAACAATCTGTAAGCCTCATGCAGTTTCCCTTCCTTGCAGAATCCATGAATGAGCGTATTATACGTCACTTCATTTGGCTCCAAAACTTTGCTGGTCATCGCGTTCTTCAGTTTTATCGCAGCCCCCAAAAGTCCATTTTTACAATGAGCATCAATCAAGGTGTTGAAGGAAACTACGGTGGGGCTGCATCCCATTCCCTCCATCGTTCCGAACAAAGCAAGAGCCTTCTCCAACTTACCCAGGGTACAAAGGGCAGAAATTACCATGTTTAAGGTATACACATTGGGTGAGATCCTACACCGCTGCATCTCCCGGTAGAAGGCCAGCGCGACATCAGCGCGCTCCAGATGGAGCATCGAGCTCAAGAACGCATTGCAGGACCTAATTTTAGGGAGGAATCCATAGTCCCGCATCAGCCGGAAGGTCTCAGTGGCCTTCCGGAGCTTCCTCTCGTGGGCGTAGGCCTTGAAAATGGCATCGAAGACGGCAGGGGTGGAGTCGCAGACGCGGTACGTCCGGAGCACCGCATCGAACAGCTCCGATGTGGAGTTCTGGGTGCGGGGAATCAGGGTTTGCCGGAGGATGGACTCGGCGACCTTGAACCGGCGGGATCTGGTGAGGATGTGGAGGAGGAGAGCATGGGTGTCAAGGGAGTGCGAGGCAGGAGGGCCGCGGAGGAGGCTCCAGCGGTAGAACTCGAGGGAGAGGATGGGGTCGTGACGGAGGAGAAGGAGGATGTGGGAGCTGCGGAAGGGGTTGAGGTGGGGGGCGAGGGCGTCGAGGGCGGGCCAGTCGTTGCGGAGGAGGTGGCTGTGGGCGACGGCGACGAAGTCGTGGTCGCGACCGCGGGGATCGGGGAGGGAATGGTGGGGAATGGGGAGTACGGAGCCGGCGAGGGCTGTGGCGGTCGAGAAGGGGCGAGCGGGGAGGCTTTTCATCATCGTTTTAGATCATTCGCCAATTAGATCGACGGCCTATCAACGGAGTTTGCCATTTTTCAGTCCTTTTTTTTAAAAAAAAATTAGAGCAGACAAGGGCAGGGATGTTGAAAAAAAAAATTTAACGGATAATTAATGGATTGAATCCAATTATAAATATGATTAATCAAATTAAATAATTTTGAAAAGGAGTTTTTTTTATATTTTAATCCACTTATAATTTGAGATCAATTTACGGGAAAGCCAAAACGATGATTAATTGATTTAACCCATTTGACAGAGATGACAATTAATTAATTAGTGAATTAGATAATAGGCTATCGGCTAAAATTTTAAATTAATTAGTGAATTAGATAATAGGCTACCGGCTAAAATTTTAAAAAGAATCATCACCCGTTACTAATACTAAGTTAGCAACTTCAATATATTTTCATACTGGGCTATTACATAGTATTCTCTTGGAAGGATAAATGAAAAGATTTATAGGATTAGCGTTTTATCTATTATTTCCAAAACTCCAGCCGCTCGCCCTCTCCTAGCCACTCGCCCTTCCTCGTCGCCCTCTCCTAGCCGCTCACCCTCCCCATCGCAACCGCTCGTCCTTCCTCGTCGCCCTCTCCTAGCTGCTCCAACTGCTCGCCCTCTCTCTCCCAGCCCTCCAGCCGCTCTCTCCTCACCCGCTCCCAGCCGCTCGCCATCCTTGCCCTCTAGATTTGAGAGGATGGAGGCATGAAGAGCCGTGGCGGCAGAAGAGTGGCGGGGTGATGCTGGAGGGGTACGTGGAGGCAGTGGCGAGGACTGTGGGAGAATGGGGAAGGAGAAGAAGTGAAGTGACGTTGTTGGTGGTGGCGGAGTCTGGGTAGTGACGACGGAGGAGGAGGAGAGGGAAAGGGAGCGAGAGGGAGTTGGGGGGTGGGCGGGGTAAACAGAGGAGGTGGGAGCGGATGAGTGGAGGACGACGGGCAGGGCATGCTCAAAGATGGCAAGGGATTCCGGAGCCACTGAGGCAAAGGGAGCACAGGTAGTCGACGTGGGGCGGAGGCGAAGTGGTGACGTGAGTGGACGATCTCCTTCATAAGGCGGTGTCGTTTCTTGCACCACCGCATGCAATCCTCGTGTCCCTCCTTCTCCGGGCTCATCCAAGCGGGCCGTCCGCATTCGTTTCCACGCAAGGACACATGACTCTCACGTGATCCGTTTCCATGTGGATATCTTTATGAGATTATTTCTCTTTCCCCTCATTCTTCTTTTCTCTAATTTATTTTATTTGATGGATCTTTGATTTCACTGCTTGTTGCCGAAAGGAAGTTCGATCAACTTCTCCATAGTCATGCCCGCAAAAGAGAAGTACTCGATTGTATCTTAGGTGTTAAATCCAAATTTAACTCGCACGAGAATCCCAATTTTCATCTAAAAACAAGCTGCACTGTGCCTCCGGGTTATATCATACTAACTCTCTTTTATAATTAATTTACAAGTTTATTATTTTATACTTCATGTTTTTATTTTCTATTTAAATAAAAATCTAGACAAAATTTTAGACCAACAGTGATAATATATTTTGGAGCAAAATATAACTTATGTACTATGTTATACTATTAAAATTTATAAAATATTTGATAATAACTTTTTAACTACTATTAAAATTTTAAATAAAATTATATGAATTATTTTTTTTTATAGATTGCACATCAGATGTCTTGTTACGCAAAGATCCCGAAAGAGGAAACTAAAGAAAGGTTTCCTTTTCTGTAGTTTTCTAAAAATAAAAAAGGAAAAAATATATCTTTGTTTATCCCAAATCTAACAAAAAAAAATAAGACGAAAATTCTCCAACGATTTCATTCAAGAAGAAAAATAGCAAATAATCTAGTTTCTTTTTTTATCTTGTACAAATGATCTCTGTAAGAACCATGATTAGAAATTAATTGATGGTATTTCTATGAGGAAAAAGCAAAACATAGCCAACTTGAATTCCAGTCTTATGAAAATACTTGATTTTGATTTGTTATCGCATGTATACTTTTCAAGAAAAACAACCATGATTAGAAATTACTGGTAAAGATGCGTGACAATAAAACTTGTTAATATCACTCATAATGACCCTAAACATTGTAATTAATCAATTTAAATAAACAACTTAGGCATATTTGGCATAGTTGAACAAAGTATTTGGGTAAATTAAATTTTTAGACCAACAATTTTGACTAGCTAAAAGCTAAGCAATTTTGACTAGCTAAAAACTAAGGGCAGCAAGCAAACAAACAACTGTTTCTAGGTTCCAAACACAAAAATTATCAAATATCAAAATTTTTAAAAATTTTAATTTTATGATATTTATATAATTTTTAATATTATTTTAGATAAGTGAGTATAAGTCGGTTGAGTTTAAAAAAAAATTATAAAAAGTCTTCAAATTCCACATAATTACAAGCTTGCACTAAGAATATACAACCTTATTTTTGAACTCTATGATCAACAATATAGTTACGTAATCCGAACTACAACACTATGTTGTACAATTACAACAACATATATTCAAAGACAAACGAACACTGATTTTCTAAAAAAAATCTAATTTACTTAATTACTATTCCGAAAAGGCATGATGAGAAAAAATAAGGAAAAGCGTGGTAAGGAAAACTGAATATAAATGTCTCGGTGAAACTATTGTACACTCTAATTTATGCTCAGAAGAAATCTAACAATCATAGAATCGCCTCATCTGTCGAGACAAAATCAATTCTTCATCATTGCTAGTTTTGATTTGTTCAAAATAAGGCATAGCAATCCGTATATATAGTTTTAACATTTGAATCAAATCAATGTTGCAACTAAGAGAGATCAGAGCACCTTATCACTGGAACTCATAGAGCCATCATTCAAGTGATGAAAGAAAATTATTCGAAGTGTTTATCCAATATAACCAACGAGGTTTTATTCTCGAGATAATCAAGAGAAGAATAACAGACTGACTTCAATTGGTACCTTTATTGCTCTTTCATTGTAAGAGAGCAGAGAAGCACAAAAAAAAAAGGCGTCTCGGGAAACTTTGCCTTTGAGCTGCATGAAATCTACTAGGGATAACAGGAGAAAGAAGCAAGTTCTGGTAACAAAAAGTTGCAGACTAAAAAAGTCAAGAGAGTGTTCTAAGAAAAAATGGTGTTAATAAGCAAAAAAAATAGTGGAAAGGTAACAACGAATAAAGCATGAAGTAAGAAACAATGAAACCTTCAAGCATTCAGAAGAAGAAGCACAGACCGAGCAAGAAAGGACTCGTCCGTAAATCTGAAACAAGAACCTTTTTTTATTGATGCAAAATAAGTGATGACTTGAAATGAAACTAAAGGCTTCGAAAGTTAGTGGATGAAGCATCAGAAAATAAGCGGAGTTTTTGTTCAACACAACGTTTCAGTGTGTAGGATAAGATTTCAATTTTACATCACTTGCCGCATCCTGAGAGAAATTGATTCAAGAACTACAATATGAACAAATAGTAGCATAAGTACATGACAATAAATGAAAGAAAATCAAAAAGACAGACTCTAAAATCCAAGCAGAAGAAGAAGCTTTCACGTAGAAGCAAAATCAAGTACTAGACTCTTTCATTCAACAAAAAAACTTAAAGATTGCCCTAGGTACAGAACCAAACACAAACAAATCACAACATGAGCTACAAATCAATGAAAGGAATTTGAATGATCCGGCATCAGAAAATAAGCGGAGATATTAATCCACACCGTGGTTCAGTGTATATGATAAGATTTAAACTCGTCATTTGCCAGGACGATGGAAGTACAGAAATATATAAACAAAATTTACAAGTTTGGTTGAATTAGATAAGAATTTCGATCTGATCATTTAGGACAACAGAAGCAACAAACCACTGCAATTCGTAGGTAAGCAGTCAGTATCTGCAGTTGTGCCCTAGATAATGCAACTCACAGAGTACGAGGAACATTTCGAAAAGGATAAACTTGAAAACAAACCCCAAAAGAACGGCATCGCTTGCATAATCGACGATAAAAAAAGACATAAAATTGAAGATTAGAATCTAGAAATGCCATATTGCTCAGAAGATGCAGAAACGATCATGGATAACCAGTGGATCTCATATGTCCAGACATAAATATTTAGCATCATTCATCATCGCGCGTGCGCCACGCATAAAGATGTAATTCGTGCGATGCTGAAAAAAAATCGAGGAACAAAAAAACGGAAGGGGCTAAATAATCTAAAAAAATGCATATAAATTTTCCCTCAGATGCTTCATAGTGAAGCTTGTGATTGCAGACATTCAACACGGCATCAGATTCAGACCGCCCGTCTGCTTAATTTCTCCTCATCGAGAGCAAACTTCGATCGGAACCAAAGGTCGCAGGGAAAATTTGAAAGAAAAAAAGGACGAGTGGAGAGGAGAGGAGAGGAGAGGAAGAAACGCAGCGTACATAAAACATGCGGATGGAGGCTTTGCTTTAATAGAGCTCTGCTTCGATTAAACCCTAGGATTTTACTGGATCGTTCATGGGGCTAATACGGCCCAGATTATTTCGCACAAACAATCTGGCCCAACTTAAAACCGCCCAAATTGAAAGGCCATAGCCCATATGTGATGTCTATTTCTCTATTTCTCTTTTATATATATCTTATTTAACTAATAAATTTGATCCTATGCCTAAATTATGCACACAATAACTTATATTATTTAGAAAACTATCAAAATTATGATTATAGAATGAAGGAAAAGAGAAAAATAACAATATATATATATATTACATAAGGTTATATTTTTTTGATAAAAAATTAAAGAAAAGAATAGAAAATATATTGAACATCGAATTTATCTATCATTTAAATTTTTACGCCTTGAATTAACTTTATAATAATTAATTGATTATTCGCCCTTTAATACATTAATGTACACGGTAACATAAACCCTAGCTAGCTAATTCATGTACATACATTCATTCATATGTTACACCCACAAAAACTCCAAAATTTAGAACACTAGTGATTCATATATTACATACATTCATATATTACACCCTTTAATAGTTTGACATTTCACATACCACAGGAGTATCCCAACTCCATCATGAACTTGTCCAAGTCAAACCCCAGATCCAGCGCGTCCATCAGCTCAAGGGCTTCCTCCTCCGCAGCTCCCATATCCGCTATTAATGGCTTCCAAGTTAAACTCGATGAGCTCGGACTGCCTGCACCGCCCGCCGAAAGCTTCACTATCTCTTCACGTGCTTCCAAGAGCTTCCCTCGCAAACTCAACACCTGCCATTACGTGAAGTAGTATAGTATATATATTGACATCAACCATGCATTTACGTACGCACAGGATAAAGTATGCGGCACCTCGTTCTCTAGGTGGCACTTCTCGAGGACGGCGGCGTCGTGGGCCGACTTGAGGCAGTGGTAGGCCTCGGCGACCTGTTTGCTCTTGTGGCGCGCCCGGCGGTTCTGGAACCAGACGGCGACCTGCCTAGGATCGAGGCCGGCCTCCTCGGCGAGGCGGGCCTTCCGCCCCAGCTCCAGCCTCTTCTCCTCGCCGAAGCGTGCCTCTAGGAACGTCACCTGCTCCTCGCTCAGCCGCCGCCCCTGCTTCTCCGAGGCCGACTCTCCCGCTTTCTGTCCCCTCTGCCGCCGTTTCTTCTGCATTGCCGCCGCCGGCGTCTCCTCGCCTGCATATGAATGCACGCATAGTATGAAAGTGAGCACGTACGTTGACTTCAAAACGTAGGGACTGGGGGTAAACCTCGAGGCATCGTCTCTTCCTCATGGCTCATGCTGTTGCTACAAGAAAAACAGCACTACTTGAGTGAGCAGGATGACGAATCCAGGCGGATACTGTTAATTAGATTCCTGGTTACTAATTTATAAGAGTCGGTGGAGAGGATTGCTGCCAGGAAAGAACAGAGAAGCCTTCAAGGATAAAGTTGACTTTAAGGAGACGATTCATGTGATCCAAACGTGGCAAGCACAATAATTATGTGATCTGTTTAACTGAGTAAAGTAAGTGTTCGTTTTACGAGCCAAACTGTGACAATTGTCTCTATTTAGAATAGATTTTTATTATAGAATGTTTTTTTGAGTTTTTTATCTCTATAATTTAGAAGTTCTCCGTTATTTGATTTTTATAATAATTAAATTCAAAAAAAAGTCAAACTAATCGAGATATGTTAATGCGTAGAAAGTAGTGAAGCTAGTCAACGGCAAGGCGAAAGTGGTCGGTAGGTTGGTTGTACGACATGCATGAGCTATATATATAGAGAGATGGACGAAATTGTAAAAATGCCGTGGCAGGACACTTGACTACTTGAGTGCACATGGAGCGGAAGGCAGGGCCTCGTTGCAATATTTTAACGATAAACACTTGTCGATGCGGGAATGGAAGGAAAGACGGGACCCTCCTGACATGTCCCCTCCACCTGTCGATTTCCCGTGTGCCCGGCTAAACTTTTCTCCCCAAGACTTATTTTGACCAAAAAATATCTAAGATTATTGATGTGTTTAAGTTTTTTAAAAAATATATTAATAATTTTATAAAGATAACATCCATATTAGTAGGGATCTCAACAGATCCTGTACCTGATTTTTGCCCCTAAGTTGTAAATGGTTTGACCCACTTAACCCGATTATATTATATATTTATATATATAAATTTTAAATATAAGTTCACTCAGCTTCCAGTGCTAGCCCATAAGCTCAAATCATTTTTAACTATCTTTTAACCCAAATTTTGGCCCACACCATAAGCTCATAACCTAAATTTTTATTAAATTTTAATAGAATTTTTATCAATTTGTTATTTATGTATGAAATATAAATGATAAATTTATAATCGGATCGTATTGGGTCAAACAGATTGGGTTAATCAATGACCCATTTAATAAACGGGTTAATCAATGACCCATTGTCAAGTTGAAGACATTATATCTAGGTCGTGTTCGGATTAAACAGTTTAATCAAATTAATTAAATAGATCATATTCAAGTTAACTTAATCATATCATAAATCATAGGTGACACGACTCATTTATTAGCCGCTAACCCAAATTGCCATTTATATTGTAGGTTCTGTTCACAAAAGCATAATAGTAGATGAGAATGTGTGCCTTTATCAGCTTAATGAATAGTGGATCATATCATAAAAAAGAATTCACATGAGTCAATGGTAGTCAAGATATTCCCTAGGAAAGGTAAAGGAAGGTGAGTTGTTGAATCCATTGAATCCAAGAGGAAAGAAAAAAGAGTGCCTCGAAAGGAGCCCATGTGTGGGATTCCTTACGCCTTCCTCTTTCCCTTCCCGACAACTTATCTTCCTTCCCGACTAACGTATTTACTCTCTTGCCATTACCTTGCCTAACTTATCCCCTAAACAAAAGTTGCCATACTTATCCATAGGAATGATAGTCGGGTGGAGGTTTAACGGGTAGGGAGAGCTAGAGAGGGGGTTGAGCTGCTGAAGCAATGGGGGCATGGGAGGAGAGAGAGAAGTAGGGAGAGGGAAGTGCGGAGAGTTATGGTGGCAGAGAGGAAAGCGCGAAGAGTTATGACAGCAACAGAGGGAAGAAAAGATTTCCGACGGCACGAATGAGGGAGAAGCAGAGTTCGATGAGCGCTGGCAGTGTGGGCACTCGAGTGCTCGGGAAGAGATACAATGGGAGCAAGGAGAGACAGAGTGGTAGGACAGAGAGAGGTTGATAGCTTTCCTACAAGTATGGCGTTTGACGAGCGCTAACAATGTGTTTAGAAAGGCGGACTGAAACTGAGAAGAATGAAAAA
Organism: Costus lasius; assembly: GCA_027563935.2. NCBI lineage: Eukaryota > Viridiplantae > Streptophyta > Magnoliopsida > Zingiberales > Costaceae > Costus > Costus lasius. The sequence continues at coordinate 128,783,840 of CM050450.1, read as the reverse complement.
TAAAAAGGAAAGAAAAAAAAAGAAGAAAAGTAAAATAAAAAAAAAAATTTTCTTTATGTTTAGCTAGAGGGAAGGAAACTGAGAAGGATTGTTATAGACACATTTTCTTTCTTTTTTATACTTAACTCGCCGGTGACCGCCTCCTCCAAGCTCCGCGTCGCTCGCACCGAAGACCTTGCCTCCTTTCCCAAAACTGGACGCCCACGACTGCGTCCATGCTTGTTCGCGAGTGCCGCCTTATTCGCGTCGACGGCGACCGCCGCCTTCAAGCCATCCGCCCGCGTTGTCCGAAGCCGCATCCGAGCAATTGCTCGCGTCCGTGTTTCGTGAGGAAGGCAAAGCTCGCTCAGAGCGTCCGCGTCCGTGTTTCTCCCTCGCGCGATCGAGCTGTCTAGTGAAGGCGCGGTTGGGCTCAGAGAGTAGGAGAAGGAACGATTAAGGATTTGGCGAATGAGGCTTGGGATTTGGCGAGGGCGATCTCGCCCTCAGTCTCGGCGAAGAGGCCGATGGCAGAACCCACAGAAGCGACGCCGCCCTCCTCTACCATGATGGCAGCGAGGTATCCGTCGTAGAATGTCTCGACATCCATGTCGGCCTTGTCGGACTCGACGATGATGACGCTCTCACCCTTGGACAGAAGGTCGCCCTCCGTCATCGTGGAGCTCAGCGTCGGCATGAAGATCTCGCGGATCTTGGCGGAGGTCCGCATGCAGGGCGCGGCGTGGGGCCACCGTGACGGGCGGCGGTGGAGGGAGGCATGGGAGGGGAAGGACGAAAGGGCTGCCAGCGTAATCGAGGCGCCAGAAGCAGAGATTGAGGCGGCGGGAGTGGCAGATCGGAAGGGCTAGCAGATGAGGGGTGAGAATATATTTCACGAGTGCGTGAATGTATATCTGTCCAAATATGGACGGATCTATTTTGGAAGGAAAGTTGGGCAACTTTCCTTCATGTTTTCCCTTTCTTAATATCTGTCCGCCCTGTTAAACACGAATAAATTGCAATATCCATCCGTTTTGCTTTCCATCCACCCTGCTAAACACAGTGTAAGGGGAGAAAAGCACGGTAGGGTGCTTGGGTTTTTGTTTTTTTCTTTGAAATTCATGTAAGGAATTTTTTTTTCAATCAACGTGAATATCTATTAATAATTAACTAGTTACATCCCAAAATAGAAGCTGCCTGAGCTTAGCAGGCCATCCAATAGTCAAACATTTGATATAGATTTAGCTCTAGTAGTTATGGCAAGCCAGTTAGCAGCTCTATTCGCTTGCCTATTCACATAACAAGTGATAGTCATACTATTATATAAATATTTAATTTCTGTCAGAGTAGCTCGCACTTCTATTGGAGGATAGCTCTAATTATCATTGATAACTTGGAATGCCTCTTTACAATCAGATTCAACAATAATATGCTTGCCTCCTCCTATTTGGTTGGTATTTATATAGCCAAGTGTAGATCTCATAGCCAATAACTCCGAGTACAGAGGGGAAGGGCTCTTATGTGTGACAACCACAGCCATCAACTCTTCATTTGGATCTCTAATGATATATTCTAAGCCAGCATCATTATTCTAATTTAACCAAGCCCCATCTATGTTGACTTTAAGCTAATTTACTCCTGGCTTGATTCATGTAAGGAATCTCAAGAGCCCTGCTTCCCCGCTTAAAAAACATACCCCACTCTGGAACTCGAATTCCATGCCCCTCTCCTTCTATCTAGCACCTCTCCACCCGGAGGACATCCAATATTTTTAGGCTATGTTTAGTAGGGAGGGAAATAGAAAGGAAAGGAAAAATGGAAAAGAAAAATTGTATTTTCCCTTCTTTAATAGGAAGGATGGAAAGACTAAAGCCTCGAAACGCAGGTGGAAAGCTGAAAACGCTCGCCCAGGCCGTCGTCCGCCTCACTCTTGACGTCGTCCATGAGCCCTCGCTACCGTTCACGCATCCTTGCCACCGTCCACGCGAGCTCATTGCTTGCTGCTCGCCGTCCATGCAAACACGAGCTCGCCTTTGCCGCCGTCCGCTTCGCCCTCGCCACCTTCCACGCAAGCTCGCCATCCACGTGAATGTGAACGCGAGCTCACACTTGCTAGTCACCGTCCACACGAACGCGAATGCGAGCTCGCGTTGGCTCAACGCATGTGCTACTCACGTGATTCCATCGTTCTTTCTTTTTTTTTTTTTCTTTCTTTTTCTTTTTTTCCTCGGTCCTCCTAAATACAGCCTTGATGATTCAGCACCTGTATCTACGAGATTGTATGTCGGAGACGTTGGGACTGTGAAGTTGATCCAATGGCCAAATCCAAATGTGGAGGCACCAGATGCATCACATTCGGGTATTAAAATAGGTTGTTCATGGCAGCGTCCTATTGGTAGGACTGCAGGGGCAAATGCTGCAAAAAGAGTGGTATATTGCAGTAGGGGGAGGAAAGAGCGGGTGTAACTGGTGCACAGTTGGAGATTCAAAGAGGTGGGAGGGTTGAGAAATTACGGAGGATATAAGCATGGTAAAGCTTGGGATTGCTAGAGTTCTCTATACGGCTTGAGCTTGGGAATGATGACGAGGATGGATTTGCCTGGTAGGAGGGGATAGGACTGCAAAGTTGCGACGAAGCCATGGGCTCATGTTTCTTGATGGACCTCCTGCAGCAGCGTATGGAGCTGGATGTGGTGGCTTGTGTCCCTGTTAAAAGTTAAGGGAAAAGATAGAGCTTTGGAAGATACAAACGACTTAAGAGAAGAGTAAAATGTATGAGCTTATGGAAAGTTTCTGGTAGAGATGACTTTAACATGCAGGCTTTATTACCTAGAATACTCTTCATTACATGCAAGTTCTATTGAAGCTCTGATTTACTTAATACATAGACATGCTTCATCTCTTTTTGTCTTTAATCAGCTCATAAGAATATGACTTTAACTGGAATGTTTGTTTCAATACCAAATTTTACAAATCCTTAATCACTCAAGTGTTATCATCATTGTTTTCAGGGTTCACCCTCAATGGTATGCTTTGTAGTTTCTGCTCTGCAAAACATGATGAGTGTAGTAAAAACAGGAAAGCAGTGAAAAGTAAACGCCTAGGATTCTGAAGCTAGAAACTTCAAGAACTAGGAAAAAGAAGCCTCATCTTCTTGGGTCAAATGAGAGAATCCAGAGAATTTCTCTAAAGTGATTGGTCAAAAGAGAAAAGAGATGTCAAATTTTTATACTTACATATCATTGCTTTCAAAATGAAAAGGAAAGAAAATAGATGTAGCCGGAAAGAGGTGAACACATTGAAAGCACCTGGTTTCTTCAGAATGTATAAGACCGCAAAACCTAAGTAGATTCCAATAAATAGAAGAAATATCAAACAATCAAAAGTAACAAGCATTGAATGAGAAATAAATCACTACCAAAATAAATCAGTAAGCATTAACACAAATCCAGATGATGTTTAGTGTTAGGCCTATGGGCCGAAGAATTGGGTGCCGCCCAATTCCCCAGCCCAGCACACTTATTTGCCGACCGGGTCGGCGGGCGAAGGGATTGGATCGGGCACGATGCCTGGATTCGAAATTGCTAACGAGCAATTTTCACGTGATTTCCGTCGCAGGTGTGGGTGGCGTGGGCAGACGCGATGGGATGCGTCAGCAACGGGGTCGGATGGCTGACGTGACGTTTCGCATTGACTCGGGGGACGGGAAGAAAAAAAAAAAAAGGCAAGCAGTGGGCTCGCCTTCGTGACATACGATCGACGCTCAAACTCTCCGTCGATCTTCCCCGAGCTTGCTACTCTTCCCCTCCTCGTTGGCCGGATCTCCGGCAGTTGCCTTGCCAGAGCTCGAGCTCGTGTTCTGGTGGTGTGGATGGGTGGACGGAATGCGCCGAGCTCCCCGGGTCTTCTCTGACTTCTCCTTTGTACTCTTCGTCTCCGACGCCGGCGCCGCCTCCAGATTGCCTCGGAAGGCGGCTTCACATCAGCTTCACCGACTCAACGGAGCTGGCGGCAGGGTGATCGCCAAGGTACACTCGACTCCTCTCGTCCTCCGTTCCGGTCGAGCGCGCCGCTCCCGGCGACGCCCATTTCCGGCTTCTCTCTCATCGCTGTTTTGCCTGTCGTGGCCGTGCTCCTCCGGCGAGCCCTCTCCCCTTTCTCCTGCGCCTGTCGGTCCGCCTGCATGCGGGAACTTCCGAAGGCGTTTCTCGCCTGCGCGCAAGCTTCCTCCGCTCCTTCCGTCGCCTGCGTGCGACGCCTCTTGCTTTGGTCCGTGAAGCAGCTCGCGATCATCTCCCTCCTCCGGTGAGACGCCTTGGTGACGCTCCTCCCTCGCTAGCGGGAGTGCAGCGGGTGGCCGACGCCACCTCTTTCCTTCGACTGTCGCCCTTCCTCCGCCGCGTGTACTCCTCTTCCGTGCGTGGTGGGTAGACGCTGCCAGAGGGTCAGGCACCAGCCGCCGGAGGCGGCCTCTTCGTACCTCACCTACGCGACGGCTAGCCTCTTTGGCCAGCCAACAGACGCACGCGAGGCGTGAACGGACGACCACCGTTTGTCGTCAGTGCGTACGCGCGTGTGACAATCTTTCGGTCGGATTCTCCTCCTCGCCGGTGTGCGAACGAAGGTACCGGCCGGGTCCTCTCCGTCATCGGCGTGCGACGCCGAGTGGATCTTACTCGTCACCGGCGTGCGGCGCCATGTGGACGATTGTCTGCGATCGTCGGGTGCCGGTTTGATCTGCGGACGTGGGGGTGAGTTTGGTTCCCCGGCGGGAAACGTCCAGCTAACTCCCCTCGGTTCTCTATCTGACACGTGAGCGTGTTCGGAAACTATTGAGGACCCCGTCCGACGCGGCCGGTTACGGGTGTGTCCCTTTTGGGTTTGGGTGAACCCGGTTCGACTCAATGACAACGATCCTCGGTGAATCGTGAGTGTCGATCTAAGTCGTGTTGGAGCGGCAGCGATCTTCCGCACGAGTCCATAGTCGGGCTGGGAGTCGGTTCGAGGAAATGACTCCGCCAGTCGCGCCCAATCCAGCGGTCTCGATCGTTGCGATATCTGCGTTGACTCACGGATAAAATAATCAAACAAATATTACTCTAATTCAAGGCAAACAAATATTACTTTAATTCAGGGCATGACATTTAGTACCTACAATCCACTAATATAATCAACTCAAACTCTTGATCCTAAAATATAGTTGAGAATTCATCCTTGCCGTAACAACTAAAAGAGATCGAAGAAAAAGGGAGGAAAATAAACTCAAATCTTTAGCAAGATCCATTCAGGAAGAGAGAAAATTACACGGTTAAAAAGAACCCCAATTGTACAGAAAAAGAAAAGGATCTGCGGCAAGGAGATCAACCCATCATGGTCCCAAATAAAGCATCCCCAGGATCGAGCACAAATCATGGCTTCACATCAATGAAATCTGAACTTAAAACATGTATCGTATTCAAATGATTCGAGATGGATCGATCCCCTTGCTACAAATCTCACCTTTTTGTTTTTAAAAAATGAATCCACTTCTGTGATCAGATGACCTCTGAGTTGAATGGATATTGATAAATCGAAGAGAGGGACCTTGCGATAGGTGGTGCCGTCATCTTCATTCTTCAACGACCCAGCCGGCCTTGCGGGAGAGGGCCTTGAGGACCTCGTTGTCGGAGACTCGCAGTGCTTGGGCAGCTTGTAGTTGCTGTATGGTGTTGCCGTGTTGGTAAAAATTAATTTTATTAATCTAGGGCATCACTATTAATAAAATTGATAAATTAATTTTAGTAAAAATTAATTTTATTAAATTTATTAATAAAATTGATAAATTCGATTTCATAATTTTGATGTCTGATAATAAATCTTTTTATAATTTAGTTTTCAATTTCCATATCCAACTTTCAGTTTCATAAAAATTAAATTTATGAATATTAAATGCTAAATTCGATAATTAACCGATATACACGAATACACATAAAATAAGTAAATTTTATTTGATAAATATAGAGATGTTATTATATTTATATAGGTAAAATAATCTAAATTGATAACTTATTAATTTTTTAGTAAATTTGTTTCAATTGATATATTTTAATTCAGTTTTAGTTTTAAAAAATTGATAAATTTTTTTTCGATAAATTTGGTTTTGATTTTTTTTAAGTGAATGTGCACCATTATGTTAATATGAGTATTAAAAGGAACAAATTAAATGGACAATAAATTAACTTACATAACTTGTTTACAATTCGTCTATTTAAATTTACTGACGTTAATTTTTTTAGTAATTCTAAAAATCCTCAATAAGGCTGTAAACGGTTCAGGTTAGAACTTGGATCGGGTTTAAACGTGGGTAAAAGATCATCCGCTTACACCCGCACAGTGAGAAAATGTGCAGAGAAGAAAACTGCCATTTTGCAAAAGATAACGGCCAGCTTACGTAACCGCTCTCCTCCAGACTTGGAATCCGAGGCGCGGAAGGCCGCATGCGGGGTCGTGGCGACGCTCGTCTACGTGTCCTTCTCCCTTTGGTGCATTTCTGGTCGTAGGGATCCATCAGCCCGGAAGAAACACAAGAAGAAAGGTTAGAAAAGGCGAGAAAAGAACGGCGTCACACCACACACACTCTCTTCCTCGCTCTTTCTCTATCAAATAATCCCCTAAATTGTCTCGATTTTGCGAAGAAAATTGAGACCTTTTCGCCGCAATGCTCGATCGCGGCTTCCAATTTGGCCGAGGGAGTTGATTGCGTTCAGTCCACTGCGTTTTTGGTGGGAAATTGGCTGCTTGGTAGCCACAGAGCGTAATGCTGGGGATGATTGGCGGATGCCAGCAAAGCAGTGGGGAAAGCAGCGAGGAGGAGCTTGCGGTTCTCCCGCCGCACACCAAGGTAGTTGTGACCGGCAACAATCGCACTAAGTCGGTGCTCGTTGGCCTCCAGGGGGTCGTCAAGAAGGCCGTCGGCCTTGGTGGATGGCATTGGCTGGTAAATTAGCTACCTTTTGCTCAATCCGTCGGGAACTATTTTTATTTGGTGGGAAAAAGTTGATCTTTTGAGGAGATTTTCAGAGGCCACGATGCTGGCTAGGGTTTCCTTGCTGAACTATTGGGATTTTCTTTCTTGAGCTTTAATTGTGAAATGTCGTCCAATTTAGCGAATCTAGACATCAAATGTGTGAGTTGTGTCTCCCTGGGCTATCAGAAAATTTTTTTTTCTTGCCGTCAATCTTCATTCAATATAGACATTCACACTGTTCGCCTCTTTTCCTTAAATGAGCTGAATTTTTATATCTTAAATCGTCTAATATGACGTGATTCAGTCCTTGGTGAAATTCAATTGGTTGGTCATGGTGCTATCTGTCAGTTTCTGCTTGCAGAATTCACGTAACATTTTGAATTTTTCACTTGAGAGTCACTAAAACCAAAAGAGTCGTCTGTTGACTTTGTTCAAGGTCAGTTCATTTGATGGTTTTCTAGAATGACCTTTTTTTCAACAGCTTCTTTGGTGAATTTTCTTATGCCTTCATCTATTGTAAGCCTAATAAACTTAAAAAATTAGGATGGTCATGATGTTACTAGATATGTGGCTTCGAGAGTATCGGTTTCATGCACGGCATTATAGGTATATGTTCTCACTAACTACGATTTTAGGTTTAAGTGTGTAGAATGATAACCCATTCTTCTTAGAATGTTACATAATAATTACTGTATATTATAAGGTATGCCGCTTTATATAATATGCAGACCACCTCCTCTTATCTCCCAATGTGCCATTTTTTTTTCAATCAGTTGATTCATTTTACAAAATATGAATAAACTACTGTCCTCCGTGTTTGCAAGTTAATTTAAAGCATTGGTGATTGCATTCCTTGAAGTACAAACGCTTTGTGATTGTGTACCTCATTGGTTATTCCTTGTAGCTGCTACTTTCGCACAAGCAACTGCATTTTGTTATATTGTCTACTAGTTAGTTTGAATTCTAGTGTTATCTTACCTATTATAGTCAGCCGAGATGAACTTGTGTACATATAGATTTGTCTGTTCCCTATTGCCTTTGACATGAACTAGTGCAGCTTTAATTGTCTAAGTCATGAAATTTCAGGTTCTTGCTAATGGCATTGAAGTGAAACTACAAAGAAATGCGCTTAGTGTGATTGAAGCGCCAACTGGGCATGACGGTGATCATGTGAATGGATGTAACAACATGAAATGGAATGATTCAAACACGGGTAAGCTTGTTAGTTTCTAGTTCACTTCAATTATTTTATATACATAAAGTTTAATGAATTTGAAAAATCAATTATCTAGTATCAGGTGGGCCTTTATTATTTTATTGTCCTTTAGACTGAAAAAAAAATCAATCTCAATAGTATCACATAGGGTTTTGAAAATTGGTCTATACGGTTTGTACCAGTCCAAACAGTGGAACTGACGGCGGAGCAATGGAGCAATGGAAGCTGCTGCCGGAAGAGGAAGGAGAAGGAGAAGAAGGAGAAGAAGGAGAGGAAGGAAGAGAAGGAGGCAGATGCGGACAATGGTGGATGCGGGTGCTATTCTTCCTTCTTTTCTTCTTCTCTCTTCCTCTACTTCTTCCTCCTCTTCTTTTTTTTCCCTTCTTCTCCCCTTGCTCTGCCTAGATCCACTGGTGCTAGACCGGTCCTGGTCCAGTATGGACCGGTACATACCAGTGTGACCGCTAACTAATACAACCGATTAGGCCGATACTTCGAACCTTGGTATCACACATATTAACAACTATATCATAGTGCTTTGAGGCTAGTATATTTGTATATATAGTTTCCTCTAGTCTTCATTTTCTCTTTCCTCTGTTACTGGATCCTTTATGCTTATTTTGAAGAACGATTTAGTTTCCTTTGAATAACTGTTGCGGGAAAAGGAATCTCCAGTCCACATGGACATGTCTTACACATAATACTTTTGGCATATAAATTTCAGTTAAGACAACAATAATTGTGTGAATCACTCTATTGTTGCATTTATGCATGTTATATAAGTTTTTTTCTTCCTACTTTGAAAACTATGTTCTATTGTGCATCATGACATATTGGAATTTTCTATTAGAAAATATTGTTATATTGTTTTACTAGTTGACTCCTGTGGTTTTGTAGTTTCCTGAGGTTTTTAGCAAGATATGATCATGTTTCTGTCTCACTGAACATATATTTTCTGGCACTACATGTTGCAGTATCAGATGACACGCAATCACGAAAGCTACACAAATTGAGGGTTAGACATCAGAAAGGATCTTGTAACAAATCTTTGAGCCGATCTTTTTCTTGTGATTTACATTCTAGGGGATCTGTTTCATCTTCCAGGAGTTCCAGGAGTATAACGGTGAGTTTATACCAGTGGCTTCTCTATGACTAATGCTACGGATGATTTTTCTTTTTATCTTACCACCCAGCAAATCTTTTGCTCTTGTTGTAGCTCTCTATGATGTTTTGTGCTTTCATGTGCATTCTTGATTCTTGCCAGGATGCATGTTAGAAATATTTTGGTATATCTTGTGATGAGATTCTTATGTGGCTGGTGCAGAAAGTTGATCTGAGCAAACTAGAAACAAGGGCGTTATGGAGATATTGGCGCCATTTTAATCTTGTAAGTTGTAAATCTATGATTGCTAAGAATTCACTTACAAGTATAGAATCTCCCTTAAGAGTGCCGACGTTGTCCTTATGATCCCATTAGGTGGATGCAATCCCTAACCCTTCTAAAGAGCAGCTAATTGATATAATCCAGAGGCATTTTTTGTCACAGGTAATTTTCTTTTTATCGCATGTTCACTCCATCTAAATTCGAAAAGTTTGACGATGTGAATTAACCCAATTGCTTGTTGTCTATCTGTGAAGAAATTGGATGAGTTGCAGGTCATTATGGGGTTCGTCCAGGCTGCGAAGAGGCTGAAGACAGTGAAACTGACACAGCGTAGAGCTTTTGACGTTCATACTAACAAATAGGTATTACTCCTTTGCTGTGTATAACCACTTATGTAATATATCTAAGGTTATGTTTTGCTGAATGAAATCCACGGTGGAAAGGAGAGAAAGTACAACTTAGTTAATAGTTCTGTAGCTAGAAATTCCTCTCAGTCGTATAATGTAGATGTGTACTTCTGCAAGGATCACAGAGCTATTGTGTTTTTGGTCATTGCTAATGTTAAGCCACTGAGGAAGAAGAAACGCCACGCTCTCTATTCTTTTGTTTACAATGTCAATTCTTATTAGCTGAAGAAAATTTCTGTAGTATATAATTGCAGTCAGTGGCAAATGAGAAAGAACATCACAAGTAGAATCATATGTTTACATTGTTCGATGGAGGTATGGCTGAATCATGTTATTAATGTCAATTGTGAAATTGTTTGCATTATGTAACACAAGAATGCATATGTTCGTATGCTACTCTTCCAACTTTGCCAGTGAGAAGCAAGGCATAAGAGACCAGCCCATATGAGCAGTAAGTATTAATTTGACATTATCCTATATATATTTGGTATTAATGTCTTTAGGCTGAATCCAAGGCGAAAAGAAGGAAAAGTTGTTTTAATTTTTATTTTCTTTCTTTCCGCCATGGATTTCTTCCAAGGAAGTACAATCTTAGGATCATATGTCGATATGAATCGATATTAGTTAGTACATCGATAATTGATTGATACAGTGGTATGAATTAGTACTAAAAACCTTGATAGGAAGAATACGAGGAGAAAATATCTTCACTTTAGCAATAATTATAGCTCTCGATGGTATAATAACGATGTTATTGAGTTGTTGACTTGTCAAAGATTTCATTTGCTAATTATGTTCTAATATGTATATGGAGTTGCGTTGTGTAATGCATACCACGCATATGGGAGACCAGGACTCCCACTCTATATATATTTGATAGTGACTGAACTTTTCCATATAAATGCCCTACTGCAATGAGTTGACTTGTAGGGCATGAGTTAATGATGCTCCGTTGACAAAGTTTAAAATGGTCAAGCGTGGAGGTTGTCGTACGGCTTGCAATGAATACTGGAAATTGTGGGCATTGGTTTTTCATTCTCTTGACTTTGTTACTTGTTTTCCATTTTCGTTCTCTTTGACTTTGTTACTTGTTTTCCATTATGGATCGGGAAACAATATACATAATATAATTTAATGCAAAATGTAATTAAGATTCTCGATAACTATAAATAGTACTTTTATTTTTATTTTCGCTTGCACAATAAATAATTATACTTTTGAGCCTTTTTAGAATTATAAGTCTCGACATGCATGTTTGCCAATAAATTGTTACCAATAATAGTTAGGGTTGGTAAGAAAATTCATACATGCCCCCGATTTGACCCATTGTTGATGGGAAAACCCAGAGTTGATAAGGTTTCTGGGCGGATTTAGGTAAAACTCGAGTCTTCGTTAAGTGGGGTATAGGGGTAGAGCCTGGTCTAGGTATTTTGAAAACTCAAATCTAACCTGACCAAAGAATAATTTTATCAAATTATCTTTATATATAAAAGAAAATTAAAAATCTTAAATTTCTCACTTCTTCCCTTATTTGACTTACTCCTTAGTTTGTATTATATATATTAGTATTAGAAAAAAAATATTTTTTTTTGTTAGGGTTAGGTTTCCAAGCGTGGAGGGAGTCGGATATGGGATATTATTTTTTAACCTTGTCAAATTTGAATTCAGGGATCTCGGGGTGGAGAATGGGGTTAAGACTGACATGGGCCCCGTTTGGCCTAGTTTCTAGGTCTGCTTATGACTTTGCGGCTAGTAGAAATCAAGAAGCATAGGCGTTTGACCCTTCAGTTTCTCTGTTCCAACCCATAAATTAGCTACTTCTCTGAGAAACAGGGGTGCACCTGCTTATGTTCAATAACCTTTAAATGTAATAATAATTTTTTAATAATATAACTTATAATATTTTTAATAAATATTTTAATTATAGTTAACTATAAATTTAATCATATAAATTTTATCTAGTAATTTTTTTAATTTTTTAATTATTTATTATAAATAGAATAATCTAACCATAAGTTGTGCATTCAAATACCTTCTTTGCTTCTCCAGCCAGTATTTGTTCAACCAGCACTTGTTCAACCAATAAAAGCTAGATGCAGAAACTAGGCCAAACGGTTGCCTCCTGTTGTGATTCTAAAATTTAGATATGATTTAGAATAATTTAGTTGACTTAAGTAAATTGAACTTGCAATTGAATTATATTATTATTATTATTATTAAAATAAGCTATGCTCACAATCCTTATTTATGAATTGAAGTTTGTTGGGGGTGTAATAATGATTTTGAGTTGCTTGACTTGATACGGTTTCACTGGATTCTTCCGTTTGATATGAAACGTCAATGGGTTGACTCGTGGACATAAGGACGTTTAGTTGACAAAGTGTGACACGATCAAATGTGGCGGTTCACGTAGGGCGAACGTTTCAATTGACATTAATATCTAGTGGAATACAAACATACAAGTCTTTCTGTTGCGGATGAATGAAATCGTTTATCAGTCTGTTACTTTATTCATTGTGACAACTGACACCTACTAGACTGAGTAAAATGTATAATTCGCTTAGTTATTTATTAATTTGATGAATCGATATGTAATATGGTCTAATCTAGCTCTTATATATTATATAATATTTTTTTTCACTCTCAATATGAGATTAAACTCGGGGTATTACAATAATTTTCTCCATGACGCGTATATGATTCTTTTTATCTACTAATCGCACTAAAACAATTATATTTGGGTAAATCTAACATAAAGGTAATATAGAAATTTATACGTATACAGATCGTAATAAGCTTGGTATTTTATGGTGTTTCACACAATTAATATATTAGCAACCCTCACAGCGGCCCCAAACAGAGCCTCAACTTCAATTTGTTGACTCGGACTCCACATCCCAACTCCCACAACCGAACCAAATTAATTAACGCCACGCCATTTCAACATCTGCAGTTGTCTTTGACTCTTTTCTGTTCTTTTATATAAACGCTCGAAGCCTCTGCTTCTCAAACACACCTCACAGCCTATCCCCATTTCAGCTCACAAACTAATTTACGGCCTTCATCAATCGGCAATTCTTCACCATGATTGTGCCAAATTTATCAATCTTTCCTCTCAAACTGGTCTGCAGATCCTTCACCAATCCTACAGAAAGTGATCTGACCAATGAATTCCAGTTTCTGCTTAGGCCGGTCACAGAGCTGATGCATCGGGAGGAGGAGAACGAGAAGAAGAAGAGCTCGACATGCTGCAAACATGGCGAGGACAGCAGGCAGCTGGTGGACTACGACTCCTTGCCCGACTTCTTGAAGCACAACGAGTTCATCCTCCATCACTACCGATCTCAATGGCCGCTCATGGATGCCATCCTCAGCATCTTCTCCGTCCACAATGAGACCATTAATGTCTGGACGTACGTGCCTTCTCCTTGAACCAATCAATACCCATCGATTGTCTCGGCTAAATGTTTACTCAATCGGCAGGCACTTGATCGGATTCTTCGTCTTCCTAAGCCTCACCGTCGGAGTCGCGGGTGAGCAGGGGCAGGCCGCGCTGTGGCCCTTCTACGCCTACCTGTGCGGCGCTATGTTCTGCCTGCTGATGAGCAGCGCGTGCCATCTCGTCTCCTGCCACTCCGAGCGCGCCTGCTACGTCATGCTCCGCCTCGACTATGCCGGCATCGCCGCGCTCATCGTCACCTCTTTCTACCCTCTCGTCTACTACTCTTTCCTCTGCGACCTCCACTTCCAGCGCCTGTACCTCGCCTTTATCACCGCCTTCGGCGGCGGCGCTGTGCTGGTCTCGCTGGTGCCGGCCTTCGAGCGGCCAGAGTTCCGGGCGGCGCGGGCTGGACTCTTCGCGTGCATGGCAATGTCGGGGCTCGTGCCGATAGTGCACAAGCTGGTGGTGTTCGGGCACCGGCCGGAGGCCGTGCTGACGGCGGGCTACGAGGCGGCGATAGGCGCGTTCTATGGGCTGGGGGTGATCGTATACGCAGCGAGGGTGCCGGAGAGGTGGATGCCGGGGAAGTTCGACCTCGCCGGGCATAGCCACCAGCTGTTCCATGTGCTGGTCATCGCCGGAGCATACAGCCATTACCTCGCCGGATTAGTGTACCTCCGGTGGAGAGACGTGGATGCGTGCTATTGAATAATGGTGGTAGAGAGGAGGAAAAGTTGGGTGGTAAGTGTGGAGTTCCTTGCTAAATTGACTTTTACGTTTAATCAAACCTGCTTAATGAGGAAAAAGAGTAGTTAATCTAAACAAGAAGTCAAAATCATTGTAGATTTGACCAGCGAGTTGCCAAAGTCTCACTGATGCCAGTTCCAGGAGTTGAATCAAACACTTCTTCCCCTCCTACTTGGACTAGTGAATTAGCAGCTAATCTTGCCTGGTCAACTATCCCGCACTTGCCAGTTGCCACCACATGAAATGTACCTTCAATATTTTGTATTTTCTGTATAAAAATATTAAAGGGCCTAGATTTGCTCACGTGGGGATATAGTACGGTTTAGATTTCTCGTTTATAAGAAATCTTAAGAGGATGCAATGAATCTTATGAAGTAAAAAGTAATCTGTCACGATCTGCAACCATGTGAAAGACTTGTACATTTTGTTTTCATAAAGACGCTAATATTTCCCACAATTTTCTAAAAAAAATAAATTAAGATTAATAAATTAATTGTTCATTATTGATACCATGAAGTTGTTATAAAAGAACTACGCTCAATGTATTTGGCACAATGTTCTCGATCAAAAAAATGTAAAACAAACTAGTTCCTGAGTTATACTCCTAGTCAAATTCAAATGATATACAGTATAAATTACTCTTAATTTTCATAAAAACTTTTAGAAACATCTAGCTCGTAGTCTGACATACACATGTACATTGCTCTCCCAAACAAAAGTAATTGTTGATCAAACTATGATGATATTCATCCCTTTTAAGAGTAAAAAACTTACTTACCCTTCACATGAGAGTGTAATAATTGAATTGAAATTTTAAAATAACTTTAATGGGGCAGTTCTTTATAAATTAATTCAATACCCTTTTATCCAACTAGTCAACCTATTGACTAGTTAGATAATGGAGTAATATATGTAATTTAACTTAAAATGTCGTGTACCTACATTGACGATTAAAATAGTACCAAACCAGTATTTAACAATATAATGAGTGCATACTCTAGTTGTGTTGATAATCAAAAACTAATTGAACATATTGACGTTCTTTTTTAAAAAAAATAGCAAGGGCATCAATGCGGTTAAGGGCTCGCGGATGGCGAGCTATACTTATGGGAAAGATGAAGCACACCACAGTCTCGTATACTAAAACCAGCTGCTCTCTGATCATGAACTACAAACTGAAGACAACACATTAAAACCCAGCATGTGATACCTACTGCATTTCTAATGATGGCAAGACAACTTATCGGATGTTGATTACAGTTAGGTGGAGCCTGAATAAGATATCAAGCACTTGCCATGAAAACTCGACTTGCATAATCAAAGCACATTAGATTTTATAATTTCATAAAAATGTCCACCAAAGAAAGTGCTTCAAAATGTTTCAAGACATAAAACAGAGATCTTATGATTAACAGCAACAAAATAGAATTGATGAACTGCAACCTCAACCATTTTGTCAGAAACGACATGGACCTTCAAGCTGTCTCCTACACGTACACAGTAGTCCTCTGTGACAAGCATATAAAGGTCAGAAATCAATTTCACTGTAGGAAACCAGTAACAAACAAAGCATGACATAAATGAAATCAAATGTGTATGAAATAGAAGAGATCTTACACATCTGTGTGACGGCCAACTAAGTGGGCATCAATCACAACAGTAAATTCAAGAACACGTTAAAACAAGAGCGCAACAAACTCAACTATTATGCAAGGCAATGTTCAAGTCAATTGCTTCACAAACCTAATTTATCACTATGTTACGACCACTTTCAACTAGTTTCACTGTTAGACACTTTTGAGATAAACTAGTTTTGTTTTCACCGATCACTGCAATCGTTTTTTCAACATAAATACATAAATGGTTCAAGGTTCACAGTTCACGGATAGCTTCCTGATAGATCGAATAATTATACATAGCAAATGTCAACCGTCAAAAAAACACATCAGCTTTACCATCCACCTTTATCTTCTAGTGTCCGTGTCATTCCGTCTTTTACCAAAATCCACACCTTTAGCTATGTTTCCTTGGATGGAATCCACCGTGAATTTTTCCATCTAGATTCAATGTATTTTTCATCCTTTCCACCGTGGATTCCATCCAAATGGAACATAGTCAGATGGAACATAGTCATTCCAGTGTCACGTGTCATTTCCATCTTTACCAAGATCCATAAGTTGACACAGCGGTATTATTCACTCCACTACTTTAAGAGCACTCTTAAATAATTTGAGACCAACTACATGGTGAAAGACACTGAGAAGACAAATAAAAAGTAAGATACTAGGAAAACCGCGAGTTCGGAACAAGGCACAAGGTCGTAATCATCACCGGGCATTAAGTCCAATCTATACCATTCTGACCAATAAGCTGCACAAGAATCAGCCAAAAACCAGGTATGCAGTGAATGCATGGCAATATTGGCACGTACGGGCATTAAGTCCAATCTATACCATTCTGACCAATAAGCTGCACAAGAATCAGCCAAAAACCAGGTATGCAGTGAATGCATGGCAATATTGGCACGTACTCACCACTATGGCAACAATGGCTATGTTCTTAAACGTTTAGAATCTTTACCAAAGATAATTAGGATTTTTTTCTAATTGTTTGGAGCTACTTAGGGAAGGCGTATTGGCATAATTGAATTCATACGTAACCCCACCATCCTAGTTCCAATCACACTATCGATTAATCAAATCCTCTCAACTCTCTTAGAACTTTTAAGAACCATTTGAAGGCGCTAGGTTGCTTGAATGCTACATATCTTAGGTGATGACAACAAGATTCCAAGTTTAAATCACGCTTTCAACACTAGAACTAGTCTTCTTGCAAAAAGAATAATTGTGCTCTTCTTTATCTGACTGTCTTTTATAATGGAACCAACTAAATTAATATTTCTACATGTTAGCATGTGTTTTACAATGGAACAAGTGGAGTGGGACTACAAATTATATTAGTAAGGTTCAATACTGATATGGAAAGAAGTGAGGAAGAATGCTTGAGCTAATATTCAAAAACTTATTCTAAAAAGCTTCCAGCAATCTGATATGTAATCCTTATTAAGCAAAATAATTAGAATCATTCTTTGACGAGTAAAAAATCAAATGTAAAGATAAATGATACATGTGCCATGCTAACAAGAGGTAGTAACATTATAGTGCATTAGGGTGAAGGCAATTGCTAAACATGGCCTAAACAATATAAAATATTTTTATTGGATAAGCGAGTAATTCATGACAGTAATGCTGACAGATAGGAGAAATGATAAAACAATCACAAGCAAAATTATCAATCTATTATTCATAGTGAAAATTTGAAGTGAAATCCATGAAAGGGATTTCTTAAGTTGAACAGATGAAAAAAATGCGGTTCCTTATATTAATAAAACTGTAAATAATAATATCTCATGTGACATAACATTAATAATTTTGAGGAACAACGATAGATATTTTTCATGCCCAGTGAGTTGGGCGAAATTAGTCAATGAAATCTAAATATATGAAGAACAAAAATATTTATTGAACGATTACACTATAAAGGCCCTAAAACAAAAAAAATGATAAAAAGCCTCAATATTATAACTATCCAAATAAGACCACATATCTCAGTTTTTCGACTTGAAACCAAGTAATAGCCCTTTTAATCAAATAAGATGCTTTTGAAACACATTTCAAGGTTTATATGCGAAACAAGAATAACTTAAAAGGATATTACAAAAAAACATCTTGGTAATAAAAACTTGTGAGACAAGATTTTTTTTTATAAAGATCTTTTTATTTATACTTGGAGTAAAATAGCAGTAAAATAGCAAGTCATTTACAAACAAAGTCTTATTTCGTCATCCCTAAGCTTTATGAACCCGAATACTGAAACTGCTACAAATTCTCTCTTCAAAAATGAAAAAGACTAGAATATTATCTGATTGCACGCCTCCACCCATACTACATAGCAAACCAACCAACTCATGACGGAAAAAAGTAATGGAATCAATCTAAATAACTTATATATAACAAATGTGACTAATCAAGTGTGCACTTGAGTGCCTGATTTCATGAACCGATGATGGATTTAAAGGGAAACAGTATTACTTAATATCACAAGAGTTGAAATACATTATGAAGATCCAATATAAGAACTTTTCAATGGAGCTCATTGCTTTTCAAGAAACTTCGACCAAGATAGGTTTAAGTGGTCAATTTTAAAAAATGCTACCCATGAAGGAAAAAGATGATGAAATCGGCTCTAAAGAATTTTTATATATCAAACATGGCTATTCAAGAGCCTTCTTCATGAGCCAAAAATGGATTTAAGGGAAAACAATAGTTCCTTAAATAATGTAACTCATTATGAAGATCCTAGACATGAACTTTCTGGTGGAGACCATTGCTTACAAAGTAACTTCAAGCAGGCCATTAAAAACCAAAAGTAGCACATAATGGTAGACAAATGGAATACACGAATGGAAATATTATAGTACTTACATATTTTGTTGAATGCCACAATATCACAGCTTTGGATGTACTCATTCCTAGGTTCCGTCAATAGATAATCTTCGACAAGGTTATCAACAGACACCAAGTCATCCACAATAGTCATCATGATTTGCAGTTTCTTTATGCCATACCCAACAGGTGCAAGTTTTGCTATTTATTAAATAAAAAATAGTTTCTCATAAGTTATGAGCTCGTAGAAAGACGAATATGTTGAATTTCAGGTCACTATCAAAAGGAAAGAAGTTACATACAAGCTCCCCAAAGTAAACCTTCCATGCTGACACTTCTTACAGCTTCTTCAAGCTTTTGCATGTCAGTCTCATCATCCCATGGTTTTACATCAAGAAGAACTGAAGATTTACCAGCTGCCCATAGCAAAAAGGATATAATTCTATAACTGTGTTTCTCATGATATTATAACAATGAAAATTTGAAACATCAAGTTTACATAAATCAATAGAACAAACATAATTGACGGATATCATACTAGCCAAGGAAAAAAGAACAATCTTACAATTAGAACACAACTTTGACGTACAACCCACTTACACTCTTTCTTCTTTGCAGATGCCTTGATAGCTGCTGCCCGCTCTTCAGCTGCCTTCTTTTCCTCTTCGGTCTCTTCACCGAACAAATCTACATCGTCATCATCTTCATCAGCAGTTGAGGCCTGAAAAAAATAAGAAGTATTTAGATAATTATTAATGTAGTAATTATGTCATACTTGTACTGCAGTAACAGGATCGACAGCTGAAAACAAATAAAATCAACTTAATGAGACTCTAGTCATGTACATTGGAAAAGTTTATTTAAATAACCGAGCTCAAACATCAAAAGCAATTCTAATGTCACCTTTTTATCATCAATATCAGGAGTAGATGAGGCCTCAGTCACAGCAGCTGATGATTCAATTTTCACACCCTTGCCTTCTTCGGTGATACCACTATCCCATGACAAGGTCAAACATCAGGACAATCGATACATTCAGAATGGACAAAACAAAGCTCTTAATTACGTACCATAACTTTAGTAAAGCATCAATGTGCTTGTACCATCTGGCTACATTTATATAGTCTTCAGACGGGGCTGAATTTAGTGCACTATACACAGCGATGTCATCCTTTGATGCTTGGTATCTGAAAGAAATCCATGCAAAATTGAAATGTATGATTAGAAATAACGAGTTTTATCCATGGAAAAAACCACCCAAAACACCCTACCCTGATATATAACTACGTGTAAGAAGAAATTCGTTAAGTTTCTGGAGCCCGGACGCTGCACTGAGATTGGAGAAAACAACAGCCATCGCTCTCAGATAGATCGAGACCTCCTGCAAATACAGCAATAGATCTCAACATCAGACGGCAGATGCGAATCAAAGGAGGGGCTGATATCTAGATCTACATGATAAGAACAACATGAGGGAGAACAATGGCCCGCTCTAGCAAGTAGCAACTACTAAATTCAATTTTAGAGAAAAAAAAAAAAGAGAAATGTCGGTTTAAAGCAGTATTTTGCCCATTTCTTTTTGCAATACAAAATTTTCATTTTTGAACGTAAACAAAGATAAATCCAGTCAAAATTAAATGCAATTTCACATACAAAACATAGCAAATGCTTGCTACTGTATCGCTCTTGAACACTAGATCGTAGGAAAACGAAATTGCTTGCTGGAAATTAACATAACACGATGTCTCTCAATAAGATCAGCTAGGACAATCTGTTGCAATCGAAAAAAGCTACAGATCTATAGAAAAGAGTAGTGAATCAGGTTAAATTACCCACCTAAGGAACGCGGAGCTACGAGAGGCGACAGTAGACGAACGGCGACTGGAGAAACAATCGAACGCATTTATATAGCCTAACCCTACTGGGCTGGTGACGAGTAAGTGTTAAGAGTCCAGTTTAAAGAAGCCCACCCCAACGTGCCGCCGGCCCGAGTAATATGTATTCAAAAATATAATAAAATAGTAAAAAATTTTAAGTGAATATTTTGAAATTTGAATAACAGATTTGTTACTTGCCAAAATATGTCAAGTTTATTTTAAAATCATTTTTTATTTTCATTTATAGTATTAAGAGAATAAATAGAGAAATCGGGTAATGAAACACTGAAGCTCCAAACGGTCGGATCAGACCTACAAATTGGCGTAACAATTCATCTTACCATTGAATGTTTTCTTTGCGGCAAGGATGACGAAGAAGAGACGCTGCTCGCTGATGGGAAACACTAACCTTATAGTTACCATCCTACAAAGGAGCAGCAATTGATAATCACAGCATGTGCAGGGTGCGATTCGGTGAGCATTCAGGTACGGTTATTTCAGTTTTTATTGGTTACTAAAAATTTCGGTAAATTCGGTTCGGTACAAAAATATTTGGTTTTAGTTTTAGTAATAAATTTTATAAAATTCGATTTTCGGTTTCGGTTTCGGTTTTTATAATTTCGGTTCGGTAAAAAATTAATTTACCGATATATATATTAAAATATAAAATATATATAATATATAATATATAATAAAAAATATATTATAGTATATTATATTCTAATTTTATTGTAGTATAATTAGTTATTAAAATTCTAAAATCTATTACCTAATAGCTAATCACTTAATTATCAATCATATAATTAATTAAATATTTAATAATTTAATTTTTCGGTAATTTACCGAATTTACCAAAAATTTCGGTAAATTCGATTTTTGTAAAATTTCGGTTTTTAGGAAATTCGATTCGGTTTCAATTTTTAATTTTTCAGTAAAAAAAATTTTGATAAATCAATTTTCGAGAAATCGATTTCAGTTTTTACCAAATGCTCACCCCTATTCTCATCTATATTGGGGGAATAATAGGTTACAAGTCACTTCCAAACAGTGGCGCAGCTAGGACGAAGGTAAGTTGAGACGGATAAATTTTCTACGCGCGTGTGTGCGCTTAAAAGGGAAAAAACGGTTGGTTTAATTTTTATATTAAAAATTATTTTTTTTTTAATTTTTTTTTTAGAAATATTCTATTCCTTATAATCTATCTAATGGTATTAAATTTAGGGTATTTTAGATTATATACATGTATGAAATATTCTATGCAAAATTGCATATAAGACAAAAAAATATTTTATCTATAAATTTGTATAGAGTTTGTATAGGATATTTCATACATGTATATAATCTAGAATATCCTAAATTTAATACCATTGGATAAATTATAAGGAATAAAGTATTTTTTAAAAAAAAATTAAAAAAAATAATTTTTAATATAAAAATTAAGCCACTCGTTCGGATGGTTTTAAGCGGACGGGCCGCTTAGGTTCATCCGAACGGTGAGAAATGAAGGCTTGACACGTGGTATTTTAGAAATCGAACAGCTCGATATTCGTAAAACAAATCTGAACTCAGCAGCGCTCACGAGTCGTGATCACGAGTCGTGACGATGTCTCCTCCTCGATCGTACGCTTCCCATCCCCTCTTCCTCCTCTCCCTTCTCCTCGTTACCGCCACCTTCTTCCGCCGGCGACGACAGCATGGCCTCCCCTACATTCGGTGTTCATGCTCGCTTTCCCTCGCGCTCTCCCCTGTAGATTCATTGGATTTCTTGTCGTCTTCTTCCCCGATTACTCTACCCCCTATTCTCCAATTACAATACTCGTGTTCACGTGACAGCATGGCCTCCTTCGCATCCCACCTACTTTCTCCACCCTGTTCTTTTGTCCCTCGCCCCCGGAGGAAAGGTGAAAGAGAGAAAAGGCGAGCCTTGAAGCAGCATAATGCAGCGGCGGCACCATCGGCTGCAGCTGCTATTGCTTTACTTCCTCTCTTGATACGCCAACGGTGGTTTGCCTGCAGAGGAGGACGGCTCGCCGTGGAGCGACGCGCAGGCGCTCCTCTCGTTCAAGGCCGCCGCCAACTCCCGCGGCCGCCTGTCCTTCTCCCCCGCCTCCCACCACTGCTCCTCCTCGATTCTGCTGGCCTCGCCGGTACCTTCCCCAACTCCAGTCGGCGAGGCGCTGGCGTTGGACGGGCTGTCGTCGGCGAGGCGATGGCATCGGCGAGGTGGGCGTGCAGCGGGACGGGGTCGAAAACGAGAAACGCGCCGCCGTTGACTTGGGGCGCGTTTAGAGAAATTCGGCTGAGCGGCCACAATGTTTTTTCTCCAGCCGTTCGATTTCTAAAATGCCACGTGTCAAGCCTTCATCTCTCACCGTTCGGATGAACCTAAGCGGCCCGTCCGCTTAGAAAACGCGCCGGAGACAACACTAAACAATAATTATATAATATATAAATAAATAATTAAATATAATATATATATAATATTAAAATATTTAAACTTATATATATAAATATATCGTTAGAGTAAAAAGTTTTATAATTAAATAATAAAAAATTATAAAATAATAAAAAAAATTATGTAAATAAAGTATTACATCAAATTAGAGGGGGGTAATATACAATAAATAATGTTAATAATAATTTATAGTGGAGGCAATGAAGATTTTTAAAGGTATAAGATTATAAATTTATATATTTAACTATCTAAAGTTAGTGGGGCATTTGCCCACACTAACCCTAGCCACTCCTTCCAAGTTTCCCATTTTTTTTTCTCTTTCTTATTCCTCTGAGAAATGAGGGGAAAAGGTTTTTTCCTTTCCGTACATGGTGTAAGATTATGAAGATAATTTATTGACTGCTAAGCAACATTATTAGGTAAAAAATGGCAAGCACGTCCAAGTATAAACAACACCGACAACTCTTAACACTATCTTATAACGATCACTTCAACTAAAAATACTAGCTATCTCAATCACAGAAAAAAATAAATAATAAATGATTGAACATTGTTGAATTTTAATTAAATTAAAGCAAAGAGTGAAGAGAAGTTCATAAATTCTCTAATTTTTGTTCAGTTTAGACAAACCCAAATGGCAAAAAAAATATTAATTTTATATTATTTCTTCCTCATTCTTATAGGAAAATAAAAAAAAACATCACCTGTCACTAATAAGTGGGAGATGTTTTTGGGAAAACCAATCATGGCACATAGTGTTAGGCCTACGGGTCAGATTTTAGAGCGCGGCCCAAAAATCAGCCCAGCCCACCTATTTCAAACCAACTGATGCAGGTTGGCGAATCGGCAACGGGCGAGTAACGCGCGCGCGATTTCATCGCATGTGTCAGGGCCCGGTTCAGGCGGTCCGGCCCAGGCCCGAAACACAAGCCCAAGCCCACACAGAGACCCAATCCTGGGTCAAAATCGGGTCAACACCCGATTGAGGAGAGCGCTGCCGAGTCAGCGACACGCGTGTGCAGACACGCGCGGGCGACGCAGCGTGCGAAAGCTTCGGAGAGAGCGGCGCGAGCTTCGGCTTCAACGCGATCAAAGCGGACGCGCGAGCGAAGCGGAAACTCGACGCGCGGTAGACGAGGACGCGGCGCGATCGCGTCCTGGCGGAAGAAGCGGACGAAGCCACACGGGATGCAGCTTCGCGAGCGGATTGCTTGGGCGAGGTTTTCGGACGACGGGACGCTGGCTCGCCGAGAAAGGCGGACGCGGCGTCGAGCAAAGAGGCAGCGTCTCCTTCCCGGTCTTCACGCGAGCTTCGGCGGAAGACGCGGTCCACGCGACAGAGACGGCGCTTACGGGGTGAGCGACGAAGGAGGACGCGGCAAAGCTTCTCTATAAGAAGCTTGAAGGCGACGAGATCGGGGTGCGCAGAGGCGTCACCACACAGAGAGCGCCGGGGGGCGACTCCACCGGCGGCGGCGAGGCGCCGTCGCCCTTCCAGAGCTGGGCTCTGATGCCGCCAAGGGGCGAAGGTCGGCGCGGCGGCGTCGACGAGAGAGTGAGATCAAGGAGAGCATGTAACCGGAATCACCGGTGAGGGAGGGGAAGCTGGGCACCGACGGAGGTCGTCGGTTGAGAGACGTTGTAAGCTTTGCAGAGGTAATAAAGCTTCTTCCTTTCATATGTTCCCTTCCCCTGTTCAACGACGACGGAAGGCGGCGGCCTTCCTTCTCCGGCGACGGCAGCGTCGAACGCAGACGCGCGTTCGACGCGTGAAGACGACGGCTTCGGCGCGAGGTTGAAGACGACATGAGCGTTTCGAATGCTCGGCGTTCGAAACGAGGCAGAAGTCAACTGTCAAAACAGAACGAAATCGATTCAGAAATCGATTTGGAGGCTGACGTCGGCGCGACGTCAGCGAGGCGAAATTAGGAGCGGGATTTCGAATTCGCGAGCGGCGAACGAAATCGGCAGGTGACGTCAGCGGTCGAGTGGCTGACGTTAGCGAAGGGAAATTCGGCAACCAGCGTTGATTTGGTCAAAATTAATTTTGACCGAGAAGGTATCTTAATTTAGGGTTCCGTTCTTTTCCGGATTTCTAAATTGGGGTTAGGGTTTTCTCCGTGCGATCTTGTATTTGGGGATAAAATTTATCCGGGGAGATTAGGGTTTCTAATTTTGGGTCGGAAACCCTAGGGCGAGTTACGTTCCGGTGTTCCGCCGGACTGCCCTGAGACAGCGGATAAGTGCTGTTTTCAGGCCGATCCGACCGGGGCGTGACAGCATGCGTACAGGCGCTGACGCAGCGCGCATGGGCTGATGGGACGTGGCGGCTTCGGTTGGTGTGAAAATGTGAGGCGAAAGAAAAACACGACGTCGTCGTTCTCCGCAGACGATCGCATTCTTGTGTCGGAAATCTCCACAGACGATCGCATTCTTGTGTCGGAAAAAGAAAACAAACTCGCCCTCTCTCGTCTCCTCAAGTGAACTCGGCATTTTCTTCTGTCACCTGAGTTCCCGGCGTGCTTCCCTTCGTCTTTGAGCTCCGATGGGCACGAGCCATCTTCTCCAATCGGCCCCGTCTTTCGGGGACATCCCTCATCCTCCGCCCTCGCTTGGGCATAGAAGGTGACCATCGCCTCCTTCCTCTCCATCCAGCCGAGCTCGCCTCCGTGCAAGTGTGTATTCACAACCTCGGCTACTACCGGCCGAGTTGGTTGCCTTCGGGCGAACCCTCCTCTTCGGTCATTATCACCTACAAGCGAGAAGGACGAGACCGTTAGCTCCTTTGTCCCCTATGTGGGACGTCCCCTGCAGAGCGTCGTCCGGCCTCCTCGCCGATGTGCGAGTGAGGAGCCGGCCAGGTCCTTTCCGTTACCAACGTGCAACGTTGTGTTGACGACCGTCCGCAATCGTTGGACGGGTGGGAGAGTCCGGCTCTTCGACGTGGGATGTCCGGCTACTCCCCTCCGATTCCTCCAACACGTGTGCATGTCCGGATTCTGTTGTGGACCTCATTCAACATGATCGATTACAGATGAATCCCTTTTGAGTTCAGGTGAACCCAATTTAACTCGAGAACACCGATCTTCAATGATTTGTCAGCGTTGATCTAGGTCGTATTGAAACAGCAAAGATATTCCGCATAATCCTTGATCGGGCTAAGGGTCGGTTCGAAGAATCGTCTCCGCCAGTCGCACCCAATCTAGCGGTTACAATTGTTATGCCCCTACATAGACATATTTAGACTCGAATCAAGCGTTGACTCACATGTAAAAATCATAAAAAAATATTACAATAATTCAAGGCGACATAGTATCTTACATAGTTGATTCTTATGACAAGTTAAAACCTCGTTTAACAGCTATAAAAATTCTCATATGTATCAATATTATAGTTCCCCGGACATATTTGGACATCATTTTAATTGCTTCAACAATTTTCTTTTCCTGTCTTTGCAATAATCGTAAAACTAGTTGAAATGCAACCTTGACTGTTAGTAAATGTGATGTTATGAGGATTTTCCCAGAAATAAAAAATAATGAACTTCATGTCCGAACAGGATGCTGAGAAAATGGTTCCAGTTAGCTGAGAATCTGCATTATTCTTCAACTTAAGGGTGTGGAGCAGTGAGCACCAGCTTACATCCATGATTGATCCGACCCCCTTATTCCTGTACATGGCAACAGAAAATAAAAATAGTTCCAAGGTTCGTCATCTTAATTTGAAGGAATTGAAGCCTTAATAAGACCAGAAAGATAAAAGATGATACGCAAAAAAAGACTATTTCCAAACCTTTAAGCATGTTTGGCTGTCTTAATCATGTAAACTTAATGAGATACGATGCCAACTAAATTAGAACTACAACCTAAAATAATGCCTGATATAAATTATCTCAAGGTCTTAGCTGTGTCAAGTTTAAAAAATCGATTCCAACATCAATCTAGGTCTGATGCTAGACCAATATACAGACCAATCCAAACCAATACTAACGGTCGATAGCTAGGATATCTCAGGCAATTTTAGAACCAGCCCCACCTCTCAGATTCTATTCAAGTCCTATATAAAATATTTTTAAAATGTTGCTTTGGTTGTATACGATCAAATAGGATAAAAAATAACATACATTTGAATGAAAACACAGTATACCAAATCATGATAATTTGTGCACTATGGAATGCACCTAGTGATGATTGTAGATGAAATAGTGATAGACTGTCTATACCCTCTTTCTTCTTCACCAGGTTGAGGCCGCCAATGACTAGTTGGGAATATTGTTCAGGTTGGACCTAAGTCCTCCATCCTTAATTTGTGTGTTTATTCTTAACTACCAAATGATGAAACAATGCTAAACCATGAATAGTCATAACAATCTATAGTTGGTTGGAAACTGAAAAAAACCTACCCTGAATCTTTTGCGGCGTGAACCATTAGAATCGAATGTGTTATGTGGCTCGTCTATTTTACTTTCATTTCTTATATATCCTGCCGCCACCTCGGTAGTACTATCCCTTTCCTGTCTATGATATCTGGAAGCCTTCTGATGAACACTCCGGAAAAACCCATCTTTATCCCATGAAACCTCATAGTCTACTTTAAGCCGTGATCCTTCCTACAAAATATGTGGATCATGAAAGAAAAAATTTTAGCTAATAATTCATATTTAAGAGGGTTAGAAAAAACTAACTTCAAACATACATGAGAACTTAAAAATAACACAATATTTAGGTATTGAAGCATGTTTTAGGAACTTCAAATACAGTCTTACGCAACTGATCCTAGGTTGGATCAATCATGTTTACAATTAAGAAACATCAACTTGCTCTGAGATGTGCCAAACTCCACAAGTATAGAAAAAAAAACGTGATTTCAAAAGGGCAGATAAATTCCTGTAAGTGTACTTCGTAATAATTTTATAAACTCATGTGGCCACAACTTGCCATTTTCAATTTTGCGTACAGGCAGTAATTTAAGATGCTGTCCATGTGAATTCCACGGGCCAACAACGACCATCAAATCAAGAGTTTTTACATGAGATAATATAACAAAAGAGAAGCAGTCTATTCTGACCCCTAGGATTATCAAGTGGAAACAGAAACAAAGGACTGTGCGAGCCACTTATATAGTTTTAAAAACCTGATTTTAGTTACGCCAATGTGGCTTTATCGACTTTCAACCAATTCATACTCCTGGAGCCCTGGATCAATCATAGATACTGAAACATGTGGGCATTCTGGTTCTAGATGAAAGGAAACCATAGGACTGCAAGGCCAACTTTTAAAACTTTTGAAACTAGGCTTTTTTTCAGGTTTCCTACGAGTCATGTTTTAAACTTCAAACCATTTTGATCATTCGCCTTTCATGATTTTAAAGAATTTTGAGGGATATGTAAAAGTCAGCTAATAACATTACAAGGATAGGAACAACACTTTTCCCCTACACACACCTCAAGATCATATGTATAGTTTTTTGACATATTGGAACAGAGAATTGAGCAAGTAGCCTGTAACCAAATTTAATTTTAATCACAATTAAATGATAATAAATTATACTTGTGTTGAATCATGAAATATAAGAACCTATCGTGCAAGTTGCTGCTGACTTGTTGAGTATTTTATCTCATCTCTTATCACATATTTTTCAACATTTTTATATCCTTTTTTTTTATTTTTCTCCTTTTTACTTTTGTCCATTAGTTCATATAAGAAAGCATCGTTAACTAATCTCAAATATATATAATATTTTAAAAACCGGTTTGAACTAACCAATTTTTTTGGTACATACCGGTCCATACCGGTAAGTACCATGCTATGGCAGTACATCCGATACCGAAATTTTCATGTCGATACGTCTGGTCCGTAGCGATCCAAGGTCAGAGATTGGACCGATATATTTTCCCAAGCAAAAATTCAAAACCTTTAATATATGTATACAATCAACAATAGTTTCCAAAAACTTTTCATAAAATAAAAATTTTCAAATAGTATATGCAGATTTTTTTTCTTTTACACTTAACCTTGCATAACGACCAATCATAATCTAGGGTCATTCTTTTCAAAACTTCTCTTAGATCAACCATACTATCTAATCTATGAATTAGTAGTGAATCTAAGAATACCAGGTTTAAGCAGCTTTTTATCATTGGTGTGTATCTTAACTAAGTTTTAAGAGTTATACGTAAAGGTGTTTACCATTCACTGACTGTGCTTGAGTAATAATCCTTGTGCTTCATCATCTTCACCAGTATCTTCTAACATTAGATCAATACAATATGTTGCACATGTAGTCCAATATATATTTGACATTTTTCCACCAGTAACCTAGCAGCTATAAAGTTTTCCATATTATCTGCAATTATTTGGACAAGTTAGACTGCACTTATAACTTCTAATATTTTCTGTTAATTCACAAATATACTATGTTTTCTTTGCATTTGCAGTTGCATCCTTAGAATTTATAAATGAAGTACCCACAGAATTATAAGCAAAAAAATATACTTCATATGTCATCAATAGTTCGTGCATAACATATTCAAGTGTGGCCTAACTTATTCCAAAATTTCTAAATTGTCTCTAACCAAAGTCATATCTCTTCAACAATATTCATTAATATCATATCTTCAATATTCTTACTAGAGGGGATACAGATCCCTATAACTTCCTCTCGTAAGGTAGTATGATCCCTTTAAATACAAATTATTAGTTGCATGAGAAGGAATAAGCCTATAAAAGAACTAATTTCCTATTGCAGTCCCAACATGATCAATTGAATCCATTAGGCCCCTTAAAGCAGTCTTAATCTCAGGTTGTTCTACATTAAAATCATATGATTAATATGTCCTTGATTGGATTGGTTGCAATTATTCTAATACTAGCACTTTGCTTTTCCATTCCTTGCCTTTTCTCCTCCACTCTAAAATTTCTAAAATGCATGGAGCTAGCATGAGAAAGTGAGTACTGAGCAGAACTAAATGTTAGCAACATTGATCTCCGTCTCACATCCTCCTCATAGAATGGATTTTTACACTCTCATAGCCATCCTTATTTTAAACTCCTCAACATCAACGTCGCCGTCATCCTCCACTACGAATCCTTGCACAATCTTGCGATAGCACTTCTACAGTAATTATGCTATTTCTCTTCCCTCCGTTTTGATCTCAGATTAATAATCATATCTAACACATGTAGGACAATTTGTGCATGCTCTTACATTCCCATTTATAATTCAGTAAATATTCTTTTAAGCAAGTTACTTCATCAAACATAATATATTTTCACCACTCACATTCAACTATTTTTCCCAATAATTTTAGCTTGATAATTATACTTTATAATATGTTTTTTTATAAATGGATCAACAACCTGGTTTCCAATTTTATATAGTTAGCATCTGAATTAAAAGAAAATCTGGTTTTAAAATTTACATATCTATAAATTTTATCAAATAATTAACTTTTTACTTCTTTAGAACACTTTAATTATAGTCATTTCAGGATTAATCTAATATAATAATATTTTGAAAATTGATATTTCATTAATAAAACTAAAGAATTATGGACATAGGAAACAATTTAGAATAGTTTGAAGATCCGATCTGATTATACCGGTTGGTGGTTTGACCGATATATACCAGTCGCACCGGATAAAATCCTGATGGGGCTGGCAGAGCAGAAGAAAAAAAAATGAAGAAAGAAGAAGAAAAGGATAAAGAAGAAGAAGAGGAAGAGGAAGGAGGAAAACGAGCTCGCATCCATCGTCACCTCTTCCCCTTCTTTTCCTTCTTCCTCTCCTCTTTCCATCTCCTTCTTCTCCTTCTCCTTCTTCTCCCGCTCTCTCCGCCCATTGGTTTCAGCCTACAACTTCGTCGAACCCGTCCAAACTAGAAAAACAGACCGATTTTCAAAACATTGATAAATATACGTCACACTATCAAATATATTAGATTTGGATTGGTTTAATGAAATTGATTCAAGCAAGTTCATGGGCACAAGTTCACAACTTTGTGGGTCATATTGATGGGTGAATAATCCTTTTCTCTCAAGTCTTCAAGAAGACTCAACACAAGCTATCAACAATATTGTGACAAAGCCCTTGATACCTCAAGTCTTAAGTTAACCTAAGCTTTTATCAATTAAGACCAAAGCAACCTCGAGACCACAGCAATTTCTATTAGCAACATATGGCTCAAGGAAGGAACCAATGTTGAGCAAGAGAGATTAGGGTCACAAATAAAGTCTTTATCAACATCGTATGAAATCCCTCAGTGACTCAAAGGCGACAGCTAACATTTTTCAAAAGTCAACCAGCAATGAGCAATGAGCACGATAGAGAACTAGCTACATGCTTCAAGCAACTACTGGCTCATGTAAGTATCCTTGCATTTATAGAAGGGGTCTCTCCTCTTTCTAGTCTCATGGATGTCAATTGACCATGGTAGGCTGGTTCACTACTTCAACAGCCACTAATGCATATTGTTACAAGATTCCACTTTAAATAATTGGGTTACCTGATCCAAGCAATTCAAAGAGGAGACTGATTAGAACATGCCAATTTCTTCCTGCCTCCATCAGATCAGAGTCTCACGATCTACCAACATCTCATCTGTTTGTTTGTGAAATCAACCAGGATAAAATCAAACATTGTCTGGACCCAACTTGAGTGATCCAGATCATAAGCTTTTGAGTTTGGGAAGAATGGTCTTAGCTGCAAGGGCATATGTGTAACTAGATCAAGTGCATGCAACTAAACATCTATAATTCGCTACTTGTCTGAGTTGCTGGCCTCGGTGCATGCAAACAAACCTGTCCATATATGATAAACTACATGTTTTTCATGAACATCAAAATAGGAACTTATGATGCATCACATGCTTTGCTTTATTTGTGAAGTTAGGGAAACAAATCAAGAACTAGCAACGTCAAGATGAATATCAAACTGGCATAGAGTTTCACAAGGCCAAATTTTCAATAAATGTAGTAAACCTATACACGACTGGTAAATAACCACTAAAACAATATCACAGAAAACTGGTTGGTGAATTACAATGATGTGACTTATTACCTTCTGCATTGAACGTCCACATAACACTTTCATTGCATTGTAGAAGTCATCATGACTCTCAAACTGAACCCAGACCTTGCAGCTTAATCCAGAAATTATACCCTCGTTGGATTCTTCTGATTTCGAACTTAAATCATCATCCCCAGCAACATTAAGATTCCTAATTGATTCAAGTTAAGAATATTAAAGAACGATAGACATATTAGTACGTAGTAATTGCATATGTGGAGGAGAGATATAATCAAGTGAAGATTATATCTCGCTTCTAGTAAACTATAGGTTAGCAACGTTAGAAAGAGGCAAGAAAAGAAAAGACCTGCTCTGAAAGAAATAAGCTCTTTAGGTGGGCAAAAAATATCCTTATCATTGAAAAGGTTGCCAGGTAAAAAAAGTATAACAATGTCCACAAAAAGTCATAATAAATAAACGCATTCATGACAAAAAGAAATAATACAAATATGTCATCCAAGTCCTCATAGAGCCCATCATTTATCTTGATGTCATTGAGGTCTTAAAGGAGCTACTCATTTATCTTTTAGCTCTGCTTGCCACCAGGACATCAATGTTGGACCCTCCAGTATGCTTCATGGGTCTTATTTATGATCGCCAATGCTAATGTGCAAGGTTCCATTAATATGGTGTGAGCTTCAATATACTTAGTAGTTAATAGGTCTTGTATACTATTTGTAGTTTAAGAAGAACATATTTGTTGAACCCAATGAGAAAACGAGCCATTAACTTAATGAGCTTAAAACAGCATGGTCGAAGTAACATAAGCTCAACTGCTGATAGTAAGCTCATTAGATGGACAATTATTCTCTAACTTCTCACATGGGACTAAAGTAGAGTATTATAATAACCTCCACTTAAGATTTGGCATACTTGACAAGCTCAAGCCCTGACTTATAGCCTAAAACTATCCCTAGTATATACTATGTGAGGTTAGTCCAATGATGACATTATCATCTATAGTGCATTCCTATTAGATTCTCACTATACCTATATTTATGTTTTTCTTTGATATCACTTTTTATGACCCACCTAATGAAAAAATTAACTTACTAGCTTGATGAGCCTAAAATACATAACCTAAATGTTTAAACCCAAGTTAATAATAAACTCATTTGGCTTTATATACTATGACAATTCTTCTCAATCTTCTTAGGTGAGATTAAACAAGGATATTGAAACATTGGACGACGTTTAGAAAAATTTCACCAATCAACTAAGACAACAATTCATATACGGATAGGCTACTCGGTAATAAAAATCCTTCTTTCCAGCGAATAAGTCACTAATTTACTTTTTTTTTATTTTTGATTTGATATGATGAAACAGTAGGTCTAGAGAGCTCAAAGTGACCTTATCTTCCCCAATGATGAAAAAATGGTGTGAGTGACCAACATTGAGGCCTTCGACGAAACTCGTGGCTCTGCAAACCATCGCGAAGGAACACCCCGAACAAAAATTGTGTCTGGACGCCTGGCAAATCCCCTTCCTGCATACGACCGCGCAAGTTAAAATCCCCAATGCTCCAAGCGATGCATACTGGCAATGGGAACTAGTAATGAAAAAAATTGTTCAAGGATCAGATAAAGAACTCATTACGGGAATCTAGTAACTGCGAAGCATAATAATCTTCCCACGATTTCTTCACTTGCTCAAAGTCATCCGCAGGTGGAATCTCCACGCTCATTTTGAATTTTACGCCCTCGAGGTTCAAATCGATCCCAACAAGCTGCTCGACAAATGAGCTCCGCCAATCCAAAAACCTCTTCCTTGACGCCCGCTCGTCCACCTCGTCCCCTTCTTGGTCCTTGTCCTTGAGGAACCCTAGGTCACGGAGGTAGAAGGTCCCGGTTGCCACGGGCTCATCACGCTTGCGCTTGTGGAGGTCTGGCCGGCGGCGTATGAGGAGGTCGTCTTCAAGGACGGAGAGGGCGAGCGGAGGAGAGCGGAGGTACTCGAGGAGAGCGAGCTTAAGCTTCCACTCGTCGATGGGCTTGACGGCTGGGTCGGAGCGGAAGAAAGTGAGAAGGAGCTTCACACGCGGCGAGAGGAAGAGGCCACCGCCAATTTCTAGGGTATCAGTCGGCGCGAGAGAGCTCAAGGAGCGGCGCCGGGCCGCAGTGGAGGAGGTCATGGCCTTTCGGCGCTCCTGCTCCAGAAGCAAAAGAGGAACTACCGTTCCCCTTAAAATGTTTGCAACTTAAGTCGCGAGCTATGATTCGAGTAGTAGTAAAATTTGTAACCAGGGCCGACCAGATAAGCGATTCATAAACGGGTCCAATTTGTTCTCATTCACCTAAGCTCATTTAATTATTTGGATCAAAAGATCTAATCCAAATACAACTCATATAAATCTATACAAAACTGCCAATATAACCTTTTTATTAAATAGGTTATATACTAATCTACCCAAACACAACACAACTTGTAGACCCACCTACATGACCCCAAAACAGTAGACCTATTGAGTTGAGAGGAAAAAAAAAGAAGGAAGAGGATGATGAAATCATGTGCTACTCGCGTGCAATTGCCACTAGTAGCGACGTTTTCCCTTGCACTCGTGTATGGCGGCGGAGAGCGGCAAAGGCAAAGGTGACTTTGTGAGTGGCGAGCATGGACAGCAGCGATAGTAGATTTTTCATCCAATTTGGCTAGATAGAATTTGGATAAAAATTGCTATTATTTTTCGTCCGTCCTCTCATCTATTTTTCCTACTAAACAAAGAAAAGTGTCATTTTTTTTTCTTTTTCTTTTTTCCCTCCCCCTTTTCTCCATATTAAACACAGCCAGAGAGGAAGGGCAAAGCCTAAAGAAGGATAGAGGTAAGAAAGGGGGCAAAAGTAAAAAAATTTCTAAGCACAGATCCTGTCCAGAAATCACAGATAAGGTTCCCTATATATATCAATGGATAAGTTAAAAATATAAATCTTAAAGCAAAGTGAATTAAGTATTACTTTAAGATTTATGTTTTTAACGAATCCAACAATATACAGATGCCCTGCCGATGATTTCTGGGCAATGTCCCTACCGAGAAAACAAAAGTGGGGTGGCGTATTTTGTTAATTATAGATTTAATTTATTTGTATTACATGAGTCATTTCGATTACGATATGACTCTATTTAAATTAAGTAGGTCAAAAATGAGTCTATGAGCCAAACATTGATAAGGCTTGTCTCTAAACCTGTATCACGTCATGTTAAATTGGGTAGACTTAGTAAGTCGAGTTAGTTTTTGTCCTGTCTATGGAGAGATTTACTATTTATTATATAATTTTGATAAATACGGATGATAAGATGTAGGATTTCTAAAATATATAGAAATACATCCCCCTCATATGAGCAAAGAATTGTAGCAAGAATAATTATCATCAAAAGTACGATATATATAACAATATTATAAATATGGAGAAAATAGATAATTGAATAAATAATTGCAATTAAGTTGATGAAATATACATGTAAACAAGAATAAAAAAAATACATTATGTAAAGAATGATACAACGTTTTTATAGTTTAGCACACACAAAGCCACCATACTTTGAAAAACAAAAAAAATCTTCTTTCCATACATCATGCATTATTGTTATCGCCTTCGAAAGGCAAAGCTTCGCCCTTGAGTAAGTGAGAAAACATAAAAAGAGCTCGTTCAGGAGCATAGGCAGGCACCATATGCCCAGCTCCTCTTACAGTGATGAAGGTCAGTCCTTCCTTGTACTCCACCATCCATCCCCCCACTTGCCCCTCGTAGTGCCACATCCTCCAACCTCCCCATTTGTCAAATGGTTTTTCTGTTAGGTTCATACTTATGATAGTTGACCTTGTTGAGTCCATCACCACATTTCCATCCGCATCGCCGCTATCCAAGTCATAGCATTAAAAAAAAGTCAATAGATTAGAATATTCACCCCGCCTTCTTTGAATATATTTGCACAATAAATTTTTATTAATATTTTATTTTATACTTGTAAAATTTCTAAAAAAACCAAATTTAATATAATCTTGTCAAAATCATACCTGAAGATCCATATAGGATAACTAAGATCTAGCAACTTTCGCAGTAGAGGAACTGTTGTCGGCACTTGGTAGGAATTGTATTTTGCTCTTACAGCGTTACTGCATAATGGCAGCAATATATATAATAAAGTGTATGTTAAACTTGTAATACGAGTGAGAAAAGAGTTAACTATGAAACCTGCAAATTGAGAAGGGATAAGGGAGGAGGCTAGTAACATTGACGTGCAGTGCCTTCTGGACATCAGGTCGATTAAGATAAACTTCCATGATTGAATTAGCACAAGGGTCGTGCGCTATTAACGGATCCTTCTTTGAGAATTCGCTCTCCTACAGTGCCAACAATGAATTGTAATGAAAATGTATAACTAAACTCTACTAACAGACATTGCTAAGAGGAATCGATTGAGCGTTTACGGGTTCGGAGCTAGAATTGGAGCATGTCCTCATATAGATGTGATTGATTTCCATATTGATGAATTTTTTTCTGACGGCTGAATTAGCGTCCATACAGTCTTGGCTCCAATTATCCTTGCTGTGGTCTTTTGGATTTGGGTCGCATTCGTTTAAGACAGTTTGATACAAATTGGATGAAATGATTCCATTATTCCAAGAATATTTTGCCCTCGATAGATAGAATGATATCCAATCAAGCAGCGGATTGCCAATCTACACAAAAAGAACACACGTACACAAGAGAAACATTTTGCAATCAAGCACTTGCTTTTTTTCATATATTTTCTCACTATTATGATTAAGGGTTTGTTTGCCTCAGCATAAAATTGATTTTAAGCAGTTTTTAAAAAGAAATCAGTTAGAAAAATGTTTAGTAAAAAAAATAAAAGTAAAAAAAAATAAAAAAAGTAAAAGCTAGGAAAGCTACAATTTGATGTTTTTATAATTTCTGCTTCTCAAAAAAAATTTACATAATTTTATTTAAATTTTTAAGTATTATTATTTTAAATAATTTAAAATTTACATTAAATAAAAATAAAATATATTATTATTTTAAATTTTGACAACAGTTAAAAAGTTATTAATCAAATAATTTATAATTTTTAACGATACAATACGGTACAGTATAGCACAGTTTAATATAGTTATAAAACTATTAAGGCCAAACAGATTCTAAGTTTGAGAGTAACTTACTAGAAGGGCTTTAAGGTTAATGAAGTTATTCGTCCCTATCTTGTTCTTCTCATGGATGACCTCTGCTAATTGTGGAATATAATGCCCTATAGTTTTCGATAAAGTGTGAGACTATGAAATAATATTTTTTTTTTGTTAAAAAAAAAGTAAATTTACTCAAATTATAAGCATATTTACCACCGTAGCTCTCTCCAGCAATGTAGAATTCATGAGACTTGTACATTGGGAACTTGGAAAACCAATTGGTGAGAAATGTGTACGAGTCTTCAGCTGTTCGTTGATCATTGAACGACTCGGAATCTAAATAATTAGTATAAGAGAAGCCTACTCCCACGGGCGAGTCCACGAATATAACATTTGCAACTATATACAGTATCGCAAATTCAAAGCAAATTCATTAGGGTTAGAATATTAAAAAAAATTTCAGAGAAAAATTAGAGGGAAAGAAAAAAAAAAATTTTCTGCTGTTTTCTTGGATGAAAAGAAAAATTTGAATGAAAAAATAAATGAAAAAATTTATAACTTTGGTAAAAAAAATGTTAGAAAAAGCACAACGCGAATTCGCACCTTCAAAACTAATAAATTTTTTATAGCTCCTACTGCTATAATTGAATTCT
Organism: Costus lasius; assembly: GCA_027563935.2. Taxonomy (NCBI): domain Eukaryota; kingdom Viridiplantae; phylum Streptophyta; class Magnoliopsida; order Zingiberales; family Costaceae; genus Costus; species Costus lasius. The sequence continues at coordinate 128,746,039 of CM050450.1, read as the reverse complement.
AAATTTTTTATAGCTCCTACTGCTATAATTTGAATTCTTCTTTTCCTTTCTGTTTAAGGAAACAGAATAATGAATTTTTTTTTTCTCTTTTTCTCGTAAACGTAAAGCCTACAAAGATAAGCACTTGCCTTTATTCCATGAATAGGGGTTCAATCTAAGGTGAAAACCGTCACTCGTAATAAGAAAATATCCTATTTCTTTTATAGCTCCCGCCGCTATAGTTGAGCATCCAGGTCCTGCACGTATTTGCAGCCGCATTCATCATATCGTATAGTAATTATTCATAAAGAATTGATCACATTTCGCTTTATCATATATATGAAAAGTATGAACGACAATTACCTCCGTTTAGCCACAAGAGGAGGGGCTTCTCCATGGGATCTTCCATGGCTTCCTGAAACCAATAGAACTGAGCTCTACCCTCACCTAGTGTTACGTACCCAGCATAGTGATTGAGTTTGGGTGCTGGAGGCTGTCCAGGGAGATCACCAAGTAAGTCTGATTTTCCTTCAAAGTTTTGGTTTTCTGTGAAACCACCCTCTATCATAACAATTAGTAATAAGATAACTAAAACAAATGAAGGCATTGTGAAGATACTCCTCTCTCTCTCTCTTCTTTCTCTTTATTTGCCTTTACAATTGATTGATGAAGGTAGAGACTTCACACGCTTATAAAGGGAAGCTAATCTTAATTTAATAACGGTAGTAAAAAGTCCTCTATAATTAGTGCAACATCTAGAGCTATAATTGTGATGTTGTGGTTGTGAATTTGCTAAGACTAGCATTTTTGTTAGAGGTAGCTATAGTTGGTTGTGTCTAATATGGTGTTATTGAAAGGAAGGGACATGAGAGATTCTTGTCTAAGAGCTATACTTTTCTCGTTTATAATTTCTAAAACAAAAGGTGGAAAATAGAAATTATCATTTTTATACAAATAATTTAAAATAAAAATATTATCATTCAATAAAAATATATACAAATAAGTTAAATATATATTATGCAATAATTTTTTTACAATAAGTCAAATATAATCATTCAATAAAATTATCATTTTTATGCAATAATTTATATTAGCTTTTGACCATTCAACATGATATTTTTTAACCTACAACAGCACCAACCGTATTGAACTCTCAAACAAAGCCTAAAATCAAATAGTTTATTAATCTCCAATAATTAGATTCTTGATGATGCATCAATCAGGTTTAATTGTTTGAATTTTTAAAAATAAATTTAATATGCTATAAAGTATTAAAATACACAACTTGGGATAATCCCTGCCATTATTTGCTGGGAAGAATAATAGGAGAAAAAAAATAAGAGAGGGAAGAAAAATGAAAGTGATAAAATCTAATCACGTAAAATTCACGTGATCGTGAGGAAGAAACGTGAAGGAAAGAAAAGAGGCAAATCGCGGCAAGGCAACAGGGTAGGTGAGACAGGCGAAGGTGAGGCGGGTGGAGCAACGAGGCAAGCGATAACAGCGACAGGCAAGCGACTCGAGTGAAGGTGAGCGCTAGTAGTGATGGGGTGAGCACCAGCAGCGACGAGTGAGCAAGGCGGGCGAAGGTGAGGCGGCAGCAGCGACAATGAGTGAGACTCCGAGAGGTAGTAGCGATGGGCGAGCGAGGCAGGCACAGGCGAGACAGCAAGCAACAATAGAGAGCGTCTAACACGAGAGGCGAGGGAGAGAAAAGTTTCTCTCCGATTTGAAGAGAAACGAAAAATGGTAAAAAAATATCCTAATTTTTTTTCAATTTTTTTCCTTCAATAAAATAAGAGAAAATACCTTTTTTTTCTTCTCACTTTTCTCCCATAAAAACACATCCAAAATGTCGAAAACATTTTCGTAGCGTGGCACTCTTCCGCAAAATTTCCAACGGAGTACCCCAATCTGGCTTGCACGAATTCTAGTGCGGGCAAGTGAGAATCTCAATGCATTTTTACCTCCAGCAGGTATTATATGATATTTCGTATAACACATGTTATATGATATATATATACGATAATAGTATGAAAATATTAAGATATTATACTAAAATATTAAGGTATTATACGATAATATGCAGATGTTATACGAAAATATATAAGTGTTATACGATAATAGGTAGGTGTTATATGAAATATCATTATCGTATAACATCTATTATATGATATTTCGTATAATACCGGCTAAAGATAAAAATGCCTCGAGATTCTCTCTCGCCTGTATAAAGATTTGTGCGGGTCAAATCGGAGCACACTGCTCGAAAATTAGTGAAAAAGTGCCCCGCTGCAAAAATGCAGCCCAAAATATCATCCACTGAGTCAAATCAGTGGACTTTAATTAAGACTTGTAGTTTAAATACGAGAATACACTACAGGGTGCAAACGATGCAGCTCTTTCTACAAAATCCACATGAAACATTAAATCCTATCATATACAGGATTTTTTACGCACTCTCCTGCAGCAGTCCAACGTGCGCAGTGATCATTTTCGTCTTCACACACAGCACTCGAGTTCTTTCCCTCTGATTTGGCAAAAGATCTCACATGATTCCATTTTGTAGCAGACCATTTTTCACCGTCTACAACAGGGCAGCTTCCATGCAAACTCGTAGGGTCTTTTGTTGAATCCGGATGAAGGCTAACGAAGAGCAATGCATCGCCTATAAAATATTGCTGCTCTGCTTGGGAAAAAAAATGAATTATACGATGTCAAATCAGAACACTCCATTGACAAAAGAGTTTTCAAAACATGAACATCGACACAAAATTCACATAGTGAGAAGAAGTCTGCATAAATTGTTGACTGAGTTGAACGCACAGGAGAAGCCCTCAGTCCAATTCGTAACACTGGAGTATCAGATACCTGCGTAGCCATTTTTAGCAGTCTGACAAAGTGCCTTTCTTCGGCTGAGACAGCTTCCCCCGATATGATGGAAGGAAAAATAGTAAAGCATCCAATGAAATGTCTAATGAAAGACTTTATTACCTCTGCATTGGGAAATACGGTCTCCCCATCGTTCAAAACATCAGATAAGTACATCAACACTGTGGCAATTCGATGAACTCCAATTTGTTGATTGGTTTTGTCATGAAAATAGTCAAAATGAGGCTCATATTTTTCCCCAAGCTCGTAATGCAGTATTTGCATCGGCTCAGCATTTTCAGATACGATGGAATTATTGTTAAAAGTAGGTAATCATAAGAATATCTGCTTTGAGTGAAGGGGCAAGAATAATCCTCTGGCAGGAAGGTCCAAGCAGAAATCCTCTTTTCAATTCTTGCAACAACTGCATCCTACAAGCAGAAGATCAGAATTGCATTAGCTTTCAATTCTGAAATATGTTCAGCTGCAATTTCTATAAGCGTATGTAGGAAGTGCAAAGAGATTCCTGCGAGGATCAGGTAGGAAACGTCATGCATCACAAATTTTGATTCACTCCTGGCATGTACTTCTTATAAAATTGTATTGATGGAATATGTAGGAAAAAAAAATACTGCAGATTTCAGTGATATTTTGAATCTACTCCGAGAAAAAAACAAATTGCTTGAAAACTTTAGTTTGATAGTTAGGCCATACTTCACGAGATTCAAATATCAAATTAAAACAACCAATGCTGGATGTACATAACGCCATGCCAGAAATCCCAGTCGTATGACCAGCAATGGGAGTATTGCTACAGCTAAACGTTGTTGAGAAGAGATTGGAGAAGGTATGTTCTATGCCACAAATACAGGTATGTTCTGTGCCACAAATACGGAACAAAAAAAATTCTTAATACATGGTATCATACTTTGACAAAAAATTGTTAGATACTTTTGATTCATGAATACAAGATCTCTTGCACAGATTTAGAACAATATGAAGAATAAAATATTTAACTAATACCTGATTGTGTCATCAATTCTTTTATGCTTTAATGTTCACACGTCGGGCTATAAGTCTTCCACCGCTATCCCTCTTTAGATGACTCTTAATGGGTAGAGAACTTAGTTTGGGATGGAAGTCTTCGACACTTTTTTCTTGCCATTAAAATTTTCTTTCAATTGTGAAGACTTAGAGTGAGAAACAAGCAAAGCAGTCTTATGAAGTTCCCTTAAAAACTTATCTTCTTCGTTAATACATTTAGATATCAAATCATTAATAGACCACGACCTATTCAGTACATTGTAAGTGGTCCTAATCTGGCTAAACTGAGAAGGTAGAGCATTGAAGGCGTGATGCACAATAAATTTGTCAGGTAGCTCAATATCATGAGCTTTTAATTTATCTTGAATATACAACATCATCGTGAGACCTCCCTCATTATTATATTTCATGCTAGTCAGAAAGTTGATGAGATTTCCTGCCTCAGATTTGTCATATGTCGAGAATCTCTCCCATAATATTTCAATAGGTTTCTTAGCACTTTAAACTTCTGGTAGACCACTTAACAAATGCTCTGAAATTGACCTCTTTATTGCTTGTAAACTTAATCTATTAGATCACTCCCACTTTGCGAATAGTTCCTTTACTTCTTATGAACTATTAATGGAAGGTTTTGTGGGTTCACTTTCTCTAAGTGCAAAGTTCACCGATGCTAAGTGCAAATAAAACATCTTCTTTTCATTTTTTTAAGTTTGAGGCGGTCAGGATCTTTATAGTAGCTTGATTATTATTAACAGAGAAGGAAATTGATTGAAATAACAAAGTATGAGTTAACACGTTTTACAACAAAAGTGTAAACATATAACTCAAAATTGATGAAACATGATCAATTATCACATTTTCTCCTTTGGGCATAAAATATAAAATGAAAACTTATATCAGTAAAGGAGAAACAACCATTATATATATTACCTCATATTATATCAACTAATTACCCAATTTGGGCAGTAAATTAATTAACATAATTGAGATAAAATCCATCATTATTATAAATATAAAGTATATTATAATTAACTATAAATGAGCCACTTTGGCAGCCAAACATTTATAATAGTTATAATTTAATGTATTATATAAGGATGTTAGCATGTCTATATAATAATATCTCAAATTGTATTAATTAATCATCCCTTTAGGCAGATAAATTAATTAATATAACCATGATAAAATATAACCTTATTATAAATATTAAACTTATTATAATTAATTATAAATGAGCTACTTTGGTAGCCAAGTATTAATAATAATTATAATATAATATATTTAGGTAATAACAATGACATGACTATGTGTTGAATTTAAACCAATATTCATAACATTATCTCTTTTGACACGTCTATTACAAATATTATCTTATATATAATAATTAATTACCCTCTTTAGGCAAGTAAATTAATTAATATAATTGGGATAAATATGTATATAAAAATATACTATGAATAAATCACTTTGGTAGCAAATGTTTAATTAATTACTCTCTCATGAGTAAAAAACAAATCATTAGCATTCCATAAGTTAACTATTATGAAATATGGCTAAAATTTGTATTACCATAAATTGATATATTAGACCAAATCAACTTAAATTTCAATAATTATGGCAAGAGAATCATATGACATACATATAATCCAAAATGATTGTGAGAATCAAGTACTAGATTGACTTATTGTATATATATAATTAGTTGAAAGAAACAGAATCAATTAATTACTAAAGCGTTAGGGTTACAGATACTAAAACACAACGATAATGGGTAGGGTCTGAAGGATACTGAAGACCCGGGCTCATACCCATTAAGGAAAAGAAACACTTAAAAATATAACAACACTCTAACACTCCCCCTCAAGCTGGAGCAAAAATATTAATTAGACCCAGATTGTTGCACAGTTGGTTAAGTCTTGCTGGTCCAAGGGACTTAGTGAAGATGTCGGCAACCTGTTCCTCGGACCTCAAAAATGGTGTACTAATACGATTGTTGTTGATTGCTTCTTTGATGAAGTGACAATCAACCTCAATATGTTTGGTTCTTTCATGAAACACTGGATTGTTGGCAATGAAGATGACCACTTGATTATCACAAAACATATTCATCAGCTTGGAACTTTCTATCCCACACTCCTGTAGAAAGTTCCTAAGCCATAACATCTCGCACACAGTATGTGTCATAGCTCTATATTCAGCTTCACAACTTGACCTAGCAACCACACTCTGTTTTTTATTTCGCCACGTGACAAGGTTACCACCAAGATACGTGCAGAAACCGGAGACAGATTTCCTATCATCAACGTTGCCGGCATAGTCAGCATCCGAGTATGCCTCAATTCTGGTGTGTTCATTTTTATAGTATTTCAGTCCCTGACTAGGTGACCCTTTAATATATTGGACTATCCGGGTAGCAACCTCCCAGTGACACTGTTTGGGTTGTTGCATGAACTGGTTAACAATGCCAACAGCATGAGATATGTCCGGTCTAGTAACGGTGAGATAATTAAGTTTACCGACCAAACGTCTGTACTGTGTTGCATCAATAGGCTTAGATTCAGCACTCGCGATGTACTTCTGATTTGGAACTATGGGAGAATCAGCTGGTTTGCAATCGCTCATACCAATTTCTTCCAGAAGATCTAGAGCATATTTCCTTTGAGACATAAAGATGTAGTTTTGCTTATAAGCTATCTCAATCCCCAGAAAATACCTCGGCGTGCCCAAATCTTTGATAGAAAGATGAGACTGTAGGTGAAGTTTAGTTTTCTCAATACCCTGTGTGTCATCACCAGTAAGTAGCATATCATCAACATAGACTGCTAAAAAAATAATGCCATGTTCTGAACGATGAATAAAATTGGAATGATCAGCTTGACTATGATGAAAGCCAACCGATATCATTATCTAGGAAAGTTTTTAAAACCAAGCACGTGGACTTTATTTGAGGCCATAAATAGATTTATATAATTTGCATACTATCTCCCCCTGAGCAACATAGCCTGGCGGTTGCTCTATGTAAACATCTTCAGAAAGATCACCATAATGAAAGGCATTGGTGACATCCATCTGATGAAGAGATCAATGACAATTGACAACCAAGGAAAACAAGGCCCGAACAGAATTAAGTCGAGCAACTGGAGAGAAGGTATCATGATAGTCAATACCATACACCTGAGAAAATCCTTTAGCAACTAGGCGAGCCTTGTAGCGAGCAATAGAGACATCGGCGTGATATTTAATAGTGAAAACCCACCGACACGGGACCACGCGAACACCAGGGGGAGGAGACACCAGGGTCCAAGTTCTGTGAGCCTGTAAGACCGCAAGTTCAGCGTCCATAGCGTGCTTCCACTCAGGTATGAGCATAGCCTGCGAGGGAGAGGTAGGCAAAGGAGATGACGACAAGGCAACCGAAAAAGCACGGTAAACCGGAGACAAATGAGCAAAAGAGACAGTGAAATATAGGAAAACTAGAGGAAGAGCGCTTGCCTTTGCGGAGAGCAATGAGACGATCGTCATCAGGAGCCTCCAGGGAGGGAGAGACCATGGGGAGGGGCTTGGAGCAACGGCTGTAAACCTGCAAGGGGACAGTGGATGGTGCCAAGGCGACCGGTGGAGAAGGAACAGGGGAAGAAGGAAGAACGATGGGAACAGGAAGGAGAGCCGGAGAAACAGACAAGTCCCGGGCAGATGAAAAGAAGGGTTGAGATTCATGAAATGTAACGTCAACACTGACAAAGGTCCGACCGCTAGAAGGATCAAAATAACGATACCCTTTTTGAGTACGTGAGTACCCAAGAAACACACATCGAGTCGCGCGAGGACTAAGCTTGTCAACACCCGGTCTGAAAACATGAACGAAACAAAGGCACCCAAACACGCGGGGGGGGGGGGGGGGGGAAGAGAGAAGGGAACCCGAGACGGAAAGACGAGAGAGAAAGGCGAGCGACCGCCCAAGGCAGAGGTAGGAACCCGATTAATAAGAAATGAGGCCGTGAGAACAGCATCAGACCAGAAAGAACGGGGAACCTGCATATGCAACAATAGAGTACGAGTCACATCAAGAAGGTGACGATTCTTGCGCTCAGCGACCCCATTTTGTGAGGAAGTGTAGGCACAGGTTGTCTCATGTAAAATACCGCGATCGGTGCAAAAGGAGTTAAAAGAAGTACTAGTATACTCCAAAGCATTGTCAGAACGTAAAACTTTAATAGAAATACCAAACTGATTCCGAATTTCATTATAAAAGGTACGAAATACATCAAAGACTTCAGAACGTTTAACCAAAATATAACACCAGCACAGACGAGAAAAGTCATCGATAAAGGTAACAAAATACTTGTGACCTTCACGACTGGGAACATGACTCGGGCCCAAATATCAGAGTGAATAAGGTGGAAAGGCTGGAGGTGGCAAGTAGCAGTGGCGTGTGGCAAGGAGACCCGATGATGTTTACCCAGCTTGCAAGCGTCACAAGTGATGGAAGGCGGCGACGGTAAGGACAGGAACTGTTGGAGACGAGTAGGAGATGGATGACCAAGACAATGGTGTCAAAGGAGGGGAGAAACAACAGCAGAAGACAGAGCCTGGGGAGGTGTGTAGGCAGCAAGAGTATAAACGCCACCCTCCACCAATCGTCTTCCTCGTCCGTAGGTCCTGAAAAAGACAATGAGAGGGTAAAAAGGTTACACTACAATGACAATGAACAGTAAAAGCGCGAACAAAAAATAGGTTAACAGGAAAGGAAGGTACATATAACACATGAGTGAGTGTAAGCATAGGGGATATAGTGACAGTGCCCACACCCGTAACGGGAACAAGAGAACTGTCAGCAATAGATACATGGGGATAGACACCGCCAGTGGATAGGGAAATAAACAAGGTATGGTTACCTGTCATATGGGATGAGGCACCAGAATCAACAATCCAAGTGGAAGCAGAGGAAGCAAGAGTGGCTATACCCGAAGCAGGAGTAGAAGCAGCGATGAACGTAGATGAGCCGGTGGTAGAAGTAGAAGTTGATTGAAGCAACCGCTCATATTCAGCCGCAGAAATAGTAATAGTATCAGCGGTAGCAGACGTAGGAGAGGGGCCAGACGAACTAATATCAGAAGTAACAGCGGACCGAGCAGAAGGTTGTCCAAACTTTTGCCAGCACCGATCTAAAGAGTGATTAGAGCGGCCACAATGAGAGCATGGGGGGAAACCACGGCCACGGCCACGACCAGAACTACGCCCGCGACCCATGGGAAAGGAAGCAGGAGGGACGGCCAAGGCACTCGGTGCCTCCTTGGGTTGAGATGAAGCGGTAACACGCAGCAAGCGAGAAAAAGCCCCCTGTAGTGTCGTGATAGTAGAATCCACTAATAATTGGAAACTAATAGCTGAATATTGGGGGTCCAGGCAAGATGAGTATTTAGCTACCAAGAACTTCTGTCGCTGCTGGAGAGTAACTTCAATATCGGAAGAAGCAGGATAATATTGGCAAAGTTCATCCCATTTTCCTTGTAGTAGAGCATAAGTTTCCTGAAATGTGCGGCCTGCCTGTTGTAAGTTGATAATCTCTTCATAAAACCGAAGGACATGACTCAAATTTTACCATGAAGCATATGTGCTATTAAGGAATTCCCAAGCAGACTTGGTGGTCTGCTGATACATGATAGTTGAAATAAATTTGCTGTCCATGCTGTGAAGAAGTAAGTGTTGGGAAACCCCGGGGATTTTAAAATTTTAGAACAAGCACAACGGAAGCAATCCCCAAAATAGGCCAGTCCCAAAAACCCAGAAGATCGAGTTATGTGAAGGAATCGACACGGTGAGTAGGAGATGATACCTTGCAGCAAAGAGAAAGGATGCGATGCAGGCGCCCAAATGTTCGCCCTCTGTAGTCTCGCACACAGCCGACGCTCGAGTTCTCTTCTTCCACGCCCGGTGCTAGCCTCGGGAAGAAGATCCACGCCTCTTGGGAGTCTTCCTCAAGAACTTGCGCCACTCACAAGTAGAATGCGCCAAGGAGAGGGATGATGGAAACTCACCAAGGTCCAACCTTGCGAATGCCAAGAGGAAAAGAAGAAGGAGAAATCGCCAAGCTCCAAGCTTGCGAATCAAGTCTTCAAGCGAGAGTCTCAAAGGGGAAATCGCCAAGCTCCAAGCTTGCGAATGGAGTCTCCCCGCGCGAGTCTCTCGGAGACTTCTCCTCCTCCAGAACTTGTTCCTCTCAACCCTCCTAGCCCTTATATAGAAATCACGATGACCTCTAGTATTCTGAAATAAATTCAGAATTAATCTCTGTAATAAATTCATCATTAATTGTAGAATTAAATTCAGAATTAATTATAGAATTAAACTATGAATTAAAGTCTCATAATGACTCATTAAAACCTTGAAATAAAGTCTCATAATGGTCATTAATAGCATGACTCTTCAAATTCAGAATTAAATTCATTATTAAACTCAGAATTAATTACAGAATTAAATACATTATTTAATTCACCATGATGTCTATTGGGTCCAGGCAACTTATTGTCATGGCCCATTAGGCCCGACGGCCCATTGGGCCTCAAGGCCCATTAGGCCTCACGCCCCAACTAGGCTTCACGCCCATTTGGTCCATGCTCCACGCTAGACTTCATTTAGCCCACTACGCCCATTTGGCCCAACTGGCCCAAAAATGAAGTTAGCTCCAATAAGTCCCTTCCATCTCCTCAGGCACAATGGCGCTGATGAATTCTCCCAAATATATCTGAGTTATCTAATAACTCGATCATTAGGCTACCTGATCAATACGAGAACCCGAGTTTCAAGTTGTGCGACCCTGTAGGTTCCTCTGACGTTGGCAGTGATGAACTCAGGTCATCACAAGCAATGAGTGGCACCTAGCAGTGCATCGCTGCTACCCAAGTCTTTGGAATGGATATCAACATCGACATCCCCATCATCGCAACAAGATACCGATGCATTACAGTCCCTTTGTCAGACTAATATCCAATTGGACAAAGTGTGTCACCACTTTGTTTTCACCCAATCTCATGGTCATGACTAAATCAGGCTTTCACCTGGGTGTGGCCACACACTTTCAGTCATGCAACCATGGGGGGGCCCGTGGATATCAAGTTTCCCGCAGGAAGGGGCAAATCCTATGTCTGTCCATTGATCTTCTCATATGGGTCGTGACATACCCAATGACAACCGTTATGACCTCCCTGCTACGACGAGGCATTAGGTTATATCAAAGTATATCCCTAACCATATAGAAGAGTCAATGACCTTAAGTCAAGGGATCAATGCATCTCCTGTCACTTGTGAGTTTAACTCATGACACCAAGTTAGAGCCTCACAGCGGGTCGGTCCAGTATATCCACCACTGATATACCCATATGCCTACGTTGGCACCCCGTGCCTAACCAGCTCATATACCAGTCTCACATGTACCAGAGCTGTCCCACATCTACTTAGGTACTCGATTGGGGACACACCGTTTGAACACAGATAAAATCTGTCTCCAGGGACATTATTATCCATGTACATAATCGCAGATGTAAACATAACATAATAACAACAATGCCAGAATAATATATATAAATATCAATATCAAGTAGTACAAGATGGACCAACAACGGGTCCAAGGGCATATACACCAACAGTAAGTTCAGCACGGCCATATTTGACCGACGCCAGGTCTCATAAGTAGGGTCAGTAACAGAAGGGGCTGACTGGGTGAGATGATGTTCCCTGCCATGAAACCTCAGAAAAAGACGAACTGACTGAGACCATAACGAGAAATTTGTACCATCAAACTTAACAATATTGCCACCAAAAGAATTACTGGGCTTAATGTCAAAAGAATATGAGAAGGGATCCATAGTGAAATACTGAGTTCGGTCAGGATAAAAAAAGCAAGAATAGAATCAGGCAGCAACCAAGCAGTAGACTTCTTATAGCATAATCACAAGAAAACTAGGCAGCAACACAGAGTAACGAGACTAGGCAGTAACAAATAGCACCTGGCGGAAAGCAGCACATCGACGCAGAGCGAGGCAGCAAAGAGGAGAAGCTGCGGCGAAGAACATAAGAATAAGGAATTGAGAGCAGACAGACGAAAGGGAACCGCTACATAATCATCCGTCCAAAGCCACCATCTTGAGAAGGACAAGAACCCGCGTCCGCCAGAGGAAGTGGCCAGCAATCTATGCACGAACAGGATCCGAGTCCGCCAGAGAAAACCGCTAGCGATCGGCGTCCGCCAGAGGAAGCCGCCGCAAGGATCAAAACATGGAGGAAGAGATGGGCAAACGGGGCGCTTCACTTAGCCATGCCCAAGGCTAACGCATCACTGCGCCAAGGACACGGAACTCACAAGCACCCGCAAGATCAACACACAAGCGACGAGCAGCAGTCGCAAGACGAGAGAGGAGGTGCTTGCGGCGATGAGCAAGGGCGACAAGAGGAGGCCCTCTGATACAAAGTTGAAAGAAAGAGAATCAATTAATTACTGAAGCGTTAGGGTTACAGATACTAAGAACACAAGGATAATGGGTAGGGTCTGAAGGATACTAAAGACCCGGGCCCATACCCGTTAAGGAAAAGAAACACTTAAAAATATAACAACGCACTAACATAATTCAAACTGAATCAATATTATTGCAAAATAATGTTAAAAAATTATGGATCAAGTTTCTTTTGCAATAGCAATACGTACACAATTTTTATTTATATAATTAACAATGTATAAGTGGTTTTAAAATTCTTAAGGCATTTATGTACAACTATAGTGATGTGCAACATAATGTAAATTAAGTAACTTATACCTAACATCTTACATTAATATTACATCTAAGAAATATTATGAACAATTTCGTAACCGTTAAAAATACTATCAAATATTTGTGATTTTGAAAAAACAAACAATTAGGCATTGATTTATTATCACAAATATTTAACATATCATGAATGAATTACCTTAATAGTATTATCCGTAACTAATTATAACATATCACCAATTTGAATCATAGATGAAAAAGTACCAAATTGGTATTGCAAGTAAATTGACTTTATTTATTTATTTATTATGATGACTATAAGTTGTCATTCTCACCAATTAAAAATATGACAATATTCAAATATTAATCTAATTCATCAATATGGTCCAAATTAAATCATATTATAGATATTAGATTAAATTAATAAAAAAAAGTAATAAAAACAGCCTAATATGACATAGAATAAGTTGCAATTAAAATCTGATTTAAAACAACTTAAAACAGATGCAGCTTAAGGGGAAAGCAGTAAGTTGCTTTTGCGCACAGCGTATCAAGACTACAACCAGCCTAGCATAGACAGTACATCAGCCTATTTGCATTTACACACAACTGTTATCTGCTTATACCTACAACAGTCTAGATAACAGGTTTTGCTCAAAAGATAGCCCACAAGCCCAGTTTATCCAAACCAAACTTAGTTCATCTGAATTGTATTCGACCAAACCTGTAGCCCAGCTCAGAAGAACCGAAAACACGGTTCAATAAGAACACCGATTTAGCATTAGGCTTGATCAGTTCAGCCCCAAACAAAAAACTCGTTGCTGACATCACTTCATCCTGCACGAAAATCTCCCAACCACCGAGATGCCTTCACCTCATGCCGCCACCATCCACCTTACATTGCACACACACAGGCGGCCTTCTCCCCATCAATGACGAGCGATTGATCAAGCACCAGTCATGGTTGAAGCCCTAGCACGAGTTTTCTTGATAGAGGACGGTTGATTGCAGCCCTAGCCATCAACAAAAGAGAAATGACGCCGACGAAAAATAGGGTAGCAGCACTGATTTTTCGACAGGTGCAAAACAATAGTAACAATGCAGATTCACAGATGGATGGGAAGAACGTTCACAAAGAAGAAGGGAATGTTGGCCGCAGAGAAGGTGAAGACAGAAACCCTAGCTGCCGTTTTTCCTCGCCCGTGACGACAACGACGAGGAGGCAAGGTGCTACTGTCGAGAGGAAGACAGGGCAACATGCCGAACGAACAGAGGTAAAGAAAAAACACAAGGAAAAAGACCTTGCTTAAAATGATCATGCATTCTACATCCATAAAAACCTCACTATGATACCACTTGTTATGACCCGCTTAGTAATCAAACTATCCATTAACTTGGTGAACCAAAATAGCAACATGACCCAATTTGTTAAAATGCTTAAACCCAAGTTAATAATAGCAAATCCACTAAACCTTATATGCTATATAATCTTTTCTCTCACTTCCAATGTGTGACTAAACTGGGATATTCCCCGAATAAAGACTTAATGTTCTCGTCAAGCCTAAATCATAACACATCCCTAGGAATCATCCCTTAGTCAGCAACATGTTAGGTCAGCCCAATGGTGCCTCCATCATTCTCGGTAACCATTTCCAATTAGCCCCTCACCTGCTTAGGACTAAACTTGGCTCAAATACCACTTGTTAGATAAATTTAATTCACAAATACAAGATCTCTTGCACATATTTAAAACAATATGAAGAACAAAATATTTAACACATACTTGCGCCATTAATTCTTTGTGTTTAATGTCCACACGTCAGGTGACACTGTCCACAAGTGCACGGAAATGTCGCAGTAATACAAAAGATATCGATCCCACAGGGAGCAAGGTGAGTACTAGAAAGTCTAATTTTTCGGAATCCAAGCTAATCGAATTGTGGTTTTTAGAACTTTAAAAACTAAAATTAAGCGAAATCGTAAGCAAGAAATCAAACAACTGGGCAGGAAAAATATATGAGAGAGAATATCAGGGCAAAGGTTTCCACCACTCTGACGATCTTATATGCGCTATGAAATAAATAGCAGTTATTTGGATTTACAGGTCTGCATAAGGAATCTACCCTATTGTATGAAGGTGCCCTCTTTCGAGTGAACACCCCGGTGTTTGCTTAGAACGTCTTCTACTTTCACGGTGGACCGTTTTCGACAAACCCAATGGGTTTCGTGGTTGATTATGAATCCTCGAGCGAAGGACAAGCACTTTCGCGTCAAGCCTTCACAAGAATCACATAGAGGTTCGATCGTTACGGTCCTACTCTCGTTATGAACCGTAACCACTATAGCATGATAATACTTGGCGAGAGTATAAATCAAGAAATAAGTGCATCAAGTGAAATATGCTTAAGATATGATCCAAATAGCAAAGTTAATACATGAGTTGCAAACAAAAATCGTCAGAGGGCCTCAACCTAGCCCTGAAAATAGGTTTACGCTACAACCATCGTCACAACGCTCAAAATTCTCTCTTTAATCATAGGAAAATCACTGGAAAAGGTTTCTAAGAGGGGAGAGATGATAAACCGAATGGAATAACCAAGTATTGTTGAGTTCTGATGCTCGAATCTCCGAAAATCACCCCAAAGTCACCTGTTCGCTGTCGACTTCCGCCCTAGCCGCTTCGTCGCCTGATTGCTCGATGATTAGGTCATAGAAATTAGGGCTTTTATATTCCATCTGTTTGTCTTCGAGTCAGATTTCCGAAAAATCCTCACTTGCTGAATTTGGAGTTGAATCGGAGCGGGAATCAGCGAAAGACCGAGTGGAGGTCGTGCTGTTCCGACGCCTTCATAGGTGAACCCCGCGGGGTTCACTAGGTGGTGAAGTGCTCGGAGCTCTTTTGTTGCGAAATAATCACAGGTGAACCCCGTGGGGTTCACCTACCTATGAAATTCTCGGCGTACTTCTGTGCAGGTATCTTCAGATGAGATCACAGGTGAACCCCATGGGGTTCACCTGCCAGTGAAGTGTGCGGCAGCTTTCAGAAATCTCGACATCATCGGTGAAACCCGCCGGGTTCACCAGGCAATGACATACGCGCTGAAATCCTTCCTTTGGCAAGATCACGGGTGAACCCCGTGGCCGTGAAGTCTAGAGAAGGCTCCGATTGAGCCCAAAATTTACGGGTAGCTTCGTCTTCTCATAAGGAATCACCTCATGCTCTTAGATTCTTCAAAAAGACCTCAAAATTGGGTGATTTTATCTGAAATTCAATAAGACAGACGGAAAGTGAAGATTCTAAAGTTTTTAACTAAATAAGCCTTAAAGGAGTGTAAAAACATTCAAATAGGCCTAAATTCATCATGGAATAATAGTAAAAATCACTACTAAAAATGCAAGGTATCAAATACTCATCGACTTAAATCTTTGCTTGTCCTCAAGCAACAAAATAAGTTGAAATACATGCTTGGTATAAGAATAATCTTTTGTGTTGAAGTTCGGACCCAAGTTTAGAAAAATACTTTTTAGCAATCCAAGATCTAATCAGAAGAAATCAACTAGAAGGAGTGTTTTAAGCATTCACCAGTTTGGTCCCACAGTTTCTAGATATCAAACGATTCAGAAAGCAGTAAACATGAGATTCAATCAAGCAAACACAACACTCATTTCATTCTTATCCTTCCAATTCATAATATTGGGGTTAACTCAAATGTCTCATTCAGGATATAAGATACTGATTATTGCACTAGACTTCAACTCATATCCTTAGGTACCATTGCCAATTTTTCGCAATGCCAAGTAGAGGAGTCTTTTTATTGAATTTTCAATTCACATTTCTTAGATTTCAACTCATGTCTTTCGGTACCACTGCCAATTTTTCGCAGTGCCAAGTAGAAGAATCTAAGTGTGAGAATTTTTTTTTTAAGTGCTAAGTATCAGAGATCAACATATCCTTGCATTTTAATAGATGCAGTGTTTCCCCAATATTAGAACAGAATTCAAAGTTTGAAAAGAGGATATTAGTTACATGGTATGAATCGACATGTAAATTGCAAGCCAAAATCAATTGAATAATCATGAAGATGTTTGACCCACTTAATGAACTACCTAAAATCAATCCACTTAGAAAATTTCTAATTCATAGGACATATGGACATGACTATTGAGTAAATTTCTAACAGGTACTTCATTCAACATGTCTCGATAAATTCTAGCCAAACATGCATCTAACTTTAAGAATTTTGTCAGGCTATCATCAGACAAAACTAAAATGACAAGTCAATAAAATTTTCCATCACAGAATATGCAATATAATCCTTCAAAACAACTACATGCAAGCTTATAAATTCATACATCATTTAACATGAAAAACATAGCATCAAAGTGGAGAGCAAGTGGCTCAAATATATCTCATACACTGCAGAGAGTGGAGCCTGAAGATGTGGACCAGGCTCACGAATAGTGGCATATATGATATAATGCCAATATCAAAATATCCATCATAGAGTAGCATAACAAATCCATAGAATGAAAACATAAAGTCACAACAACTACAACCAAACAGCCAAGAAGAAGCTGGAGTTAAGACAGCTCACCCGCTCTTAGATTTTTGCATAGTCCTCTATGCAACATCATATACGTGAGAGGAGACGGATGGCGCTGTCGAGTGAGGATGATGCTAGCGCCTCCTGCGCGAGTGAGAGCCAGAAGCTCAGGAGCTCTTGCTCTTACCGCGTGAAGTGTAACCAGGCGCTTCGTTGAGCAAGGCGAACCTGGCATCCATAGCAGAAAATTTTTCCCAAATTGATCCCAACATTTTGTGCTGCCACTGCATCCCAGCATCATTAGCTTCCCATTGGGAAGCTTGCTCCTAGCGTATAAAAGAGATGGAGGTATCCATCTGATCGATGAGCTCGCGCTGCTGAAGCTGCTCCTTCCTCATCTCTTGAAGAACATGCATCATGGAATCTGAGGAAGAGCCGCCACCAAAGAAAAACAAGCCAGGGGCTAGTGGTGCAGTGTCAACAGGATCGGGCTGAGGATCTTCGGTTGGCTTGATGCGCCAGTTCTCTCGAACGCGCACGGTGGTGCGTGCTGGATTAGGTAGTGGTAAACAGAACTGGCTGTCCTTGAACGTCATACAATAAGAATCACCTCGACGGACGATAAGTTTCATGGAACCGCACGACTCAATCTCGAGCCGGTTATTTCCATGAGCCTCGGGTGTACCGTAGGGGATGACCCCTAGAGCGACAGCAAGCGGTGTGATAAGGCCTCCGATGACGATCGCGCCCTTGCTGCAGTGCGCGATACGACTGAACTGCTTTGCCAAGTAGAAACCCAAATCGACCCTGAAAGAATGTAGCATGCACCATAAAAAAATAGCTCAGACTGGCGTACCATTCCATCGCTCTTCCCACGTTCGAAGATGGTGTGGGCGAGCACTCTATGGACGTATCTGATTGTCGGGTTGCAAATGCTAGAAGCTCTGGCCACTCTGGCTGAGTAGAAGTGTCCATTCGTGATTGATGCCCAGAAAGATTGCTCATTGAATTCACCTGGGACATTACGCGTGCATGGTTCCGGGAAACCGTAAATATGGCGGAGATCAGAGAGAGATAAACTGTGCTCGATGTTCCCCATCCGGAAAGAGATGCGTCTTGGGTCTTCATCAACTGCTGTAGCAGCTCTCACATCCAGAGAGCTGAGGAACTCCAGAGTAACTCCGATGTACGTAGGCGAGGCGAGCCGGAGGAACTGCTCCCATCCTATATTGGAGTACATCAATTCAACATCATCCATGAGCCCTAGAATGATGAGAGTATTCCTGTCCAAATAACGAGTGTTGAGTATCTGGCGATGGAGGAGCTGCTCGAAGTTTAGTTGGTGTTCGGCATTCCTGAAGACAATGCCAAATTCGTTTGGTGGGGAAACGTAAGCTTGGGGCGGCCGAGCAGTCGAGCGTGACGGATTTCTGGAAGAAGAAGGCTGCGCTGGCTAACTAACAGGAGTTGTTTGCGGTGGCTGAGACGATCTGTGAGGGACGAAGTCATCGTCGTCAGTAGAAGATTCAGACATAGGTTGTGGATCACGGCGACAGAAGGCAAGCACCTTATGCCTCGGTGCCATTATGTTTGAATGTCGGAAATGATGGAGAAGACCAGAGAACCACCAGAGAAGATTTCGCTCGAATACAAAATAGCAACCGATCGAGGAGGCGGAAACAAAAAGTTCAGCAGATAGGAAAAACCAGGGTGCTAAAGGTGAGAAATGGAACGAGTCTGCGTGGATCTCACCAGAGATTCTGGTCTTGAAGAAGGGAGGTCCCTTGGAGTTTCAAGGCATGAGATCGTCGGGCGAGCTGAGATCCGGAGTGGTTGAGGGCGGCGTGGAGTCGCTAATCCTAGCTGTGGACTAGAACAAACACGGCCAATGCACCAATAGGAACACAGGTGAACCCGCCCGGGTTCACCTAGCCATGTAGTGCACGGCGGAATTTGCCCTCTTTGGTTCGGATGTCTTCACGGGTGAACCCCACCGGGTTCACCTGGCCATGAAGAGCATCGAGTTTTGGTAAAAATCCAGCAAAATACTCATGTTCACATAGCGTAGCTGCATCACCCAAAAATAACGTGCTGTCAGTGTATTTCAATATCAACATTTCCTATAGCAAACTAAATAAGCAAGAGAATAGAGTTTTGAATGATGGTAAAGTAAGGAAAAACTAACAACAATGAATGTAATAAAAAGAAAATGAAAACAACGAGAAAACTTGGGTTGCCTCCTAAGAGCGCTAGTTTTCGGTCAATAGCTCGACCAAAGAGTCATCAGGTAATCAAATCAGGGAGGATCAAAAGGGTCGTAATCTTCCCCTTGTTTGACTAATTCATCTTCAAAATGGTGTTCGAGGTGATGTCCATTCACTACAGAACTTCCAATGCATTCAACTAAACCCACGCTGCAACATATACCTGTAAAAGAAGGTTTTTTAAGAGAATTAGACAGGTCAAATTGAATAACATTATCACCGATGTTTAAATCCAGTTTTCCATTTTTAACATCGATGACAACACCAGCCGTGGCAAGAAAAGGCCTTCCTAAGATAATAGGAAGCCTGTCATCCTCATCAATGTCTAGTACAACAAAGTCAGCAGGGATAAAATAATCCCCAACTTTAATGGGAACATCCTCTAAGATTCCCACAGGACTCCTAACTAATCTATCAGCCAACTGTAGTGAAATGTTGGTCTGCTTCAAGTCACCCAAATCCAGCTTTTTACACAAAGACAGCGGTATGATGCTGACACTCGCCCCTAAATCGCACAGTGCTTGCTGAAAGGTTATCTCGCCTATCTGGCACGGTATGGAAAAGCTGCCAGGGTCTTTGAGTTTTTGTGGAAGCTTGTACTGTAAAATCGCACTGCACTCTTTAGTAAGTGCCACAGTGCCTTGATCTTCTAGCTTCCGTTTATTTGAGAGGATGTCCTTCAGGAATTTTGCGTATGTTGGCATCTGCGAAAGGACATCAACAAAGGGAATGTTAATATATAATTTTTTTTCAATATTTCCAAAAACTTACTGAATTGCTTGTCTAGTTTGGCTTTGACAAGTCTCTGAGGGAAAGGTATCGGCGGCTTGTAGGCTGGCGGCCTAACAGAGGGTCGCTCTTCCTCTGTTCTTTCAGGTTCTGCCGGTATTGTATCTGTGTGTTGCTCCTCAGGGTTCAGTGTCTCATCATCCCTTGTTTCATTTGTCGGCATTGGTGGATCTTCGAGTTACTTTCCGCTCCGAGTGGAGATTGCATTGTAATGCTCCCTCGGGTTAACTTCTGGCTGTGATGGAAGTTTCCCTGGCGCTCTTGCTGACGAGCTGGCCTGTTGCGCAAGCTGGCTCTCCAACATCTTGTTGTGCGTCTCCAAGGAATCCATCCTGGTCATCATCAATTTCATCATGTCAGTTAACCATTCTAATTGCTTACTCAGCTGAGAGTCTTGGGCCGGTCTTTGAGGAGGATTGTAATTTCCTTGCTGAGGTGGAGGGTTGTAATTCCTCTATTGGAACCCAGGTGGCTGCCTAAAATTCTCTTGTGGTGGCGGCCTGAAGCTCCCATGTTGAGGTTGTGCTTGTTGTGGCGCTTGCCCTGGTTAAAGTGGCTGCGTGGTCCGGTAGGAGAAGTTAGGGTGGTAATAGTTGGAATAAGGGTTGTTCATGGAATTCATATTTCCAACTGCATTAAGCTGTTCTGGTTGACTTGGGACCACTTGTCCATCTCCCACTCGGCATTCAGCAGCTGCGTGTCCTGCAACACCACACAACTCACAAGATAATGAATTAGTGTCCAAAGAATTAACAGACCATGAATCAAATTTCTGAGTCAGATTGTCTACCTTTGCAATCAGGGCAGTTAATGAATCAAGATCGAATTTGCCTGCTCTCCTCGAAGGTGTACCTCACTCTGGATTCCATTGATGATAGTTCAGTGCCATGTCCTCCAGGAGGCTTATAGCATATTCAGGTACTTTGCTCATTAAGCCTGATCCTCCAGCAGCTGCATCAACTGTGAGTCTAGTATTGTATTGCAATCCCATGTAGAACGTGTGTACTAGGACCCAAGTCTCAATCCCATGATGGGGACACAGTCTTTGAAGCTTTTTAAATCTTTCCCAGGCTTCGTACAAAGACTCTCCATCCTTCTGCATGAAGCTCGTTAGCTGGTTTTTGAGGTGGATCGTCTTCGAAGGAGGGAAATACTTCGAGTGGAAAGCCTGAGACAGTTCATCCCATGTCCGTATTAACGCTGGGGGAATCGTGTGGAGACATGCCCTTGCTCTATCCTGCAGAGAGAAGGGAAACAAGCGTAACCTGATAGCATCAGAAGTAGCTCCATTAATCTTAAGCATATCGCAATATTCCAAAAATATAGATAAGTGCATATTGGGGTCATCAAGAGGAGAACCATCAAATTGATTCTGTTGTATCATGGAAAGTAATGCAGGTTTAATTTCAAAATTATTAGCCTCGACATTAGGCCTAACTATTCCTGATTGAAACCCATGTGTGAAAGGTGCTGCATAATCTCGCAGTGTTCTGGCATTGTTGTGGTTCAGAGGTTGAGGTGCTGGTTCGTTTTCTATGTTGTTGTGATGATGTTCCATATGTTCCCGATTATTCTTTTTCTGGATTTGTGCAAGCTTCCTTATTTGTCTGAAGGTCCGTTCTATCTCAAGATCGACTTCGAAGAGTGCTCCTGCCCTGGAACTTCTTTGCATAAAAGTTTGTCAGATCCAAAAATGAAGTTTGAAGTAAGTAAAGAGCAGGTGGCAGTGTAAATCAGAATAAAGAAAGAAAAAGAAAAACTAACTAAGCTTGGTCTCCCAAAAACTCAGAAGTGTACTAATATCAACCGTTGCTCCCCGGCAACGACGCCAAAAACTTGACACTATCCGCAAGTGCACGAAAATGTCGCAGTAATACAAAATATATCGATCCCACAGGGAGCAAGGTGAGTACTAGAAAGTCTAATTTTTCGGAATCCAAGCTAATCGAATCGTGGTTTTTAGAACTTTAAAAACTAAAATTAAGCGAAATTGTAAGCAAGAAATCAAACAACTAGGTAGGGAAAATATATGAGAGAGAATATCGGGGCAAAGGTTTCCACCACTCTGACGATCTTATATGCGGTATGAAATGAATAACGGTTATTTGGATTTACAGGTTTGCATAAGGAATCTACCCTATTGTACGAAGGTGCCCTCTTTCGAGTGAACACCCCGGTGTTTGCCTAGAACGTCTCCTACTTTCGCGGTAGACCATTTTCGACAAACCCAATGGGTTCCGTGGTAGATTATGGATTCTCGAGCGAAGGGCAAGCACTTTCGCGTCAAGCCTTCACAAGATTCACATAGAGGTTCGGTCGTTACGGTCCTACTCTCGTTATGAACTGTAACCACTATAGCATGATAATACTTGGCCAGAGTATAAATCAAGAAATAAGTGCATCATGTGAAATATGCTTAAGATATGATCCAAATAGCAAAGTTAATACATGAGTTGCAAACAAAAATCGTCAAAGGGCCTCAACCTAGCCCTGAAAATAGGTTTACGCTACAACCATCGTCACAACGCTCAAAATTCTCTCTTTAATCATAGGAAAATCACTGGAAAAGGTTTCTAAGAGGGAAGAGATGATAAACCGAATGGAATAACCAAGTATTGTTGAGTTCTGATGCTCAAATCTCCGAAAATTGCCCCAAAGTCGCCTGTTCGCTGTCGACTTCCGCCCTAGCTGCTTCGTCGCCTGATTGCTCGATGATTAGGTCACAGAAATTGGGGCTTTTATATTCCATCTGTTCGTCTTCGAGTCAGCTTTCTGAAAAATCCTCACTTGCTGAATTTGGAGTTGAATCAGACCGGCAATATGCAAAAGACCGAGTGGAGGTAGTGCTGTTCTGATGCCTTCACAGGTGAACCCCACGGGGTTCACCAGGTGGTGAAGTGCTCGGAGCTCTTTTGTTGCGAAATAATCACAGGTGAACCCCATGGGGTTCACCTACCTATGAAATTCTCGGCGTACTTCTGTGCAGGTATCTTCAGATGAGATCACGGGTGAACCCCATGGGGTTCACCTGCCAGTGAAGTGTGCGGCAGCTTTCAGAAATCTCGACATCATCGGTGAACCCCGCCGGGTTCACCAGGCAGTGACATGCGCGTTGAAATCCTTCCTTTGGCAAGATAACGGGTGAACCCCGTGGCCGTGAAGTCCAGAGAAGGCTCCGATTGAGCCCAAAATTTACGGGCAGCTTTGACTTCTCATAAGGAATCACCCTATGCTCTTAGATTCTTTAAAAAGACCTCAAAATTGGGTGATTTTACCTGAAATTCAATAAGACAGACAAAAAGTGAAGATTCTGAAATTTTTAACTAAATAAGCCTTAAAGGAGTGTAAAAACATTCAAATATGCCTAAATTCATCATGGAATAATAGTAAAAATCACTACTAAAATGCAAGGTATCATCAGGCTAGAAGTCTTCCACTGCTATCTCTCTTTATTCGACTCTCAATGGGTAGAGACAGCTTAGTTTAGAATGCAAGTGAGGACTTAGCCCATATTTATAATGGTAAAACCCTAAGCTTCCCCCATAAAGGAGTTTGGGTTTCGAGTACCAAGTTCATAATCCAATAAGGATTTCTTTGCCTAGGGTGCATAATCCAATATCCAATAAGAATTCATCTAAAAACACCCACGAGCTACACAGATCGTATACCACATTCAATAATAAGGTGTTAGGGGCTCATTAATCAATTAAGCTCTATTGATTTATTATACCAAAATTTTAACAAAATTGGCATTCAAGAAATGCAAATAATAAATGACAAATACCAAAACTTTGAACCGTACCCAGAGCTACTCCGCCCCTTGCTCATCACGCTCTTCCCCGAACAATTATCAACAATCATGGATTTCTCCAACTTATCCTTCGCCTGGTGTTTACGCCCATAGTTAATCGAACACAAAGGGGGTACGATCAATTCATCGTACTGAACGAATAACAAATAAAAATAATTTGAGATGCTCTGGCCATCGAGCTTAGGTGCTCGCGTTCATCATCAGAGAGTAACCTCGAGTACAGGAAGGCCCTGTTAACCAAAAACCAAAGAAAAAATAACGCAGAAAATCTGAAAGAACCAGGATGGTGGGATCTACAAAGGGGATTCCTACCTGGGACGCCATGAGAGCTGGATGACACTAGTGGGATCTACAAAGTTGGAGCTAGACAGGGAAATGGATATCCGACAAGAAGGGTCTCGAAGAGTAGGGGGTGAGAGTGGGGCGGAGACGATACGAAGAGGAGGTTGAGAACCTATTAAGGCGGCATCGACGACTGTGGAAGAGGAGGGATGTGAACGTGATGCATTGCATTTTGGTAGTGATTTTCATAGTTATTTTACGTCAAATCTAGGCTTATTTCGGCATTTTTATACTCATTATAGGCTTATTTCCTTCATATCTTCGGAATCTTCAGTTTTTGGCACTTTTATAGAATTTCAGGTAAAAACACCCTTTTTTTCAACATATTTTGAAGATTCTGAGGTCATGGGACGATTTCTCATGCGAAAACAAAGCCGCCTGGCAAATTTGGGCTTGTTTGGAGTTAGCCTGACAATCACAGCCAGTGAACCCCACGGGGTTCACCATCCCAGTCGCCAGCCTGCGAAACTCACAGAGAGCATCACGGCCGGGTAGCGGGGTTCACCAGAATTCCATTTGGCCGAAAACTGTCCAGAACACATCACGGCCAGGTGAACCCGGTGGGGTTCACCGTTCTTCTTTCTGCCGAAATCACAGAATGAATCACAGCCAGGTGAACCCGGCGGGGTTCACCGTGATTCTAACCTAGGTTCGCGAGCGGCCCGACCCGCACTCGGTTTTCCTTCGATTTCTCACCCGTTCGGAGGCCAAATTAGGCAAGTGAGGTGTCTATGGAAAGCTCTTTCAGAGGCGAACGCATGGGATATAAAAGCCCCATTTTTCTTGCCCTAATCATCGAGCATTCACGTGAAGAAGCGGTGCGGGCGAAAGAACACGACGACAGAGGCGACTTTTGGAGATTTTCGGAGATTGAGACAGACGATCATCACGAATTCTTTAGGATTCCTTCGGTTCATCATCTCCTTTCCCTTAGCTTCGTTTTCTTATACTTTTTATTGCATTAAAAGAGAGATTTTGAGCGTTTCAATGACCCCTTTGATGATTTTAATTGCAAACTTTGTATCTATTTATGTTATTTGGTATGAATTGTGAGCATATTTTACTTTGACATATTTATTTCGTGGTTTTACCTTGGCCGAGTAATATCGCGTGTTAGCCGTTACGATTCATATCGAGAGAATGATCGTAAGGGTCGAACCTCTGAGTAAAACTTGCGAGACCTCGACACGAGAGTGGATGGTCTTCGCTCGAGGATTTCATAGTCTACCATAGAACTCATTGGGTTCGTCTTAGAACGATCCACCACGAGAGTAGGAGGTCGGTCTAAGACGAACACCGGGGTGTATCACTCGAGAGAGGGCACCTTGTACCCTAGGGTTAGACTCCTTGTGCAAAACCAATAAACCAAATAACTAATATCTTTCTTGTGCTATTAAGATTATCATCGTGGTGGAAGCCGTAGCCCCGAATTCTCTCTTATATCTTTTCTCTACCGAAGTAGTTGCACTTGTTTGTTTTCGATTTTTGCTTTCAAAACCCACATTTTGATTTGCCTAGCTATTAGGACTCGGACTTTCTAGTACTCAACCTTGCTCCCTGTGGGATTCGACATCTTTTATATTACTTCAACATAACTGTGCACTTGTGGTCGTGTCATGTTTTTGGCGCCGTTGCCGGGGAGAAACATTTGATATTAGTATACTTCCGAGAATTGGTAGACTAGGCTTTAGGTTAGTTATTATTTTCTTTATTGCACTGCAATTTCCTTTTTCTTCTTATTTGCCTGCTGTCTTAGAACTTTAAAGTTTTGACTGACCATTTTATGCGAAGAAGTTCTAGGGCATGTATGTTCTTTGACATTGATCCAGAGATCGAGCGCACCTTCCGGACAAGAAGGAAGCAAAATCAAATTCTGAAGAAAGAAATCATGAACCATCCTGGAGAAGAAAGTCAGATGGAACACATTCAACTTGATGTGAACAATGACCGAGCACAACAACCAATGGGGAACAACTATAACAACAGGACATTGAAAGATTACTCGACACCTTACACTTACGGTTTTCAATCTGGAATTGCTAGGCCCGCTGTTGAGGCCAATAACTTCGAAATAAAACCTGCTCTTCTTTCTATGGTGCAACAAAACCAATTTGGTGGTTCTCTTCTTGAGGACCCCAACATGCACCTTTCTATTTTTTTGGAATATTGCGATATGTTGAAAATTAATGGAGTGTCTGCTGATGCTATCAGGTTGCGACTATTCCCCTTCTCTCTGAGGGATAGGGCGAGAGCTTGGCTGCACACACTACCTGCTGCTTCGATAAGAACATGGGCAGAGCTTTCTCAAGCCTTTCTCTCCAAGTACTTCCCTCCATCAAAAATAATCCAATTGCGAAATCAGATAACGAGCTTCATGCAAAAAGATGGAGAATCCCTATACGAAGCTTGGGAGAGGTTTAAGGAGCTCTAAAGGATGTGTCCACATCATGGTGTTGAGACTTGGGTTTTGATCCAAACGTTCTACAGCGGTTTGGATTACAACACGAGGCTTACAGTGGACGCTGCAGCAGGAGGTGCTTTGATGAATAGGAGAGTGGAAGATGCAATGAACCTTCTCGAGGATATGGCGATTAACCATCACCAATGGACATCTGAGAGAGGTACTTCTACCAAGAAGTCAGGTAAGTATGCCCTTGACTCTCTTACTGCACTCACGGCTAAGGTTGATAATTTGACTTGGAAGCTTGATTCTTGGTCTGTTAATTATATGGATGTTAACGCTATTACTTGTGAGGTTTGTGGAGTTGTAGGTCACGCAGGGGCAGATTGCCAAGTAGGAGATGGACAGATGGTTACGGCTCATCTTGAGCAGTTGGATGCAATTGAAAATTTCAACCAGAACAACAACCCTTATTCCAACTACTACAATCCAGGATGGCGCAACCATCCAAATTTTCCTTACCGGACAACTCAGCCGATTCAGCCTGGACAAGTTCCACCACAGCAGACTCAGCCCCCACAAGGAAACTTTAGGCAGCCCCAACAAAACAATTTCAGACCACTAGGATTCCAGGCCAGAAATTACAATGCACCACCACCACAACCATCACAGTCAAGGCCGAACAATGATTCAAATATGGGCAAGCAACTTGAAGGACTCACAGATATGATGAAGATGATGATGACCAGGATGGACTCCCTGGAGACACACAATAAGATGCTAGAGAGTCAGCTAGCCCAGCAAGCTAGCTCATCTTCTAGAGCACCGGGGAAGCTACCATCCCAACCAGAAGTAAACCCGAGGGAGCAATGCAATGTAATCTCCACTCGGAGCGGCAAGCAATTGGAAGACCCAAAGATGCCGACAGATGACAGGATAGAAGAGACAATACCAGAACCTGTGGAACCACATTCGAATGCAACATCGGTGGCACCTGAGCCAGCTGAAGAGGAGCGGCCCTATGTGGGACCGCCAGCATATAAGCCACCGATTCCCTTTCCACAGAGGCTTGTCAAGGCTAAATTGGACAAGCAGTTTGATGCCAACTTATGCGAAATTTCTGAAAGACATTTTATCAAACAAGAGGAAGCTAGAAGATCAAGGGACCATTGCACTTACTGAAGAGTGCAACGCCATCATTCAGAACAAGCTCCCTCAGAAGCTTAAGGACCCAGGTAGTTTCTCCTTACCCTGCCAGATTGGGGAGATGTCTTTTCAGAGGGCTCTGTGCGACTTAGGAGCGAGCGTTAGCCTCATGCCACTTTTACTTTGTAAAAGGCTAGACTTAGGGGATTTGCAGCCCACTGACATTTCTATACAGCTTGCAGACCGATCTGTGCGTCACCTAGTTGGTATTTTAGAGGACGTAACTGTAAAAGTAGGAGATTACTTTATTCCTGCTGATTTTATTGTTTTGGAAATTGATGAGGACGATAGACTCCCTATCATTCTGGGGAGGCTTTTTCTTGCCACTACTGGCGCTGTCATGGATGTTAAGAATGGGAAACTGACCTTGAACATCTGTGACAATGCCATTCAATTTAATCTTACTGATACTCTGAAAAAACCTTCTCTTGCAGGTACATGTTGCAGCGTGGACATTGTGGAGAGAGCCACGCAGGATGTTGAGCCGCCTAGAAGAGAAGTAGATCTATTGAAACTTACCTTGATAATCCCCACTAAGAATGCCAAGAGCTACAAAGCATGCACCAAATTTTGGCACGACAAGCGCATAACAAAGAAAGAATTTCATGAGGGGGACAAAGTACTTCTGTTTAATTCAAGACTTCGATTGTTTCTAGGAAAGCTTCGCACGAGGTGGTCCGGTCCTTTCACAGTTCAGAAAGTTCAACCATATGGTGCTATCACAATTTGGACAGAACGAACTGGAAGCTTCACAGTTAACGAGCACCGCTTGAAACATTACTTTGTAGATGAGCAAGTAGAGAGAGAGAGAGGAAGTTTTGGCTCTCTCAGACCCCCCGGATTTGAAACTTTGAAAACTGTCATGGTCGAGCTACCGACCTAAACCTAGCGCTCTTGGGAGGCAACCCAAGTTTTTGCTTAATTTTAGTTTTTATGCATAGTTTCTCCATGTCGATTAGTTAGTGTTTTGATCATTATTTTGTTTTTCTTTTATTTTCGCTTGTATAGAAGGGATTGCTACTAATTTGATGTCTCTATATGTTGTAGGAAGAAGTTGGAGCGCATGGAAATTTTTCCAGAATTTTTCTAGATTTTTTCGAGCATACAGTGAACATCACTGCCAGGTGAACCCCAGCGGGTTCACCATGATGTGTACTGTATAGTGCGCCAGGGTTAGTGACCAGAGGACTTCACAGGCAGGTGAACCCCACGGGGTTCACCACGATTCCGAAGACCAAAAAATTTTTCAGAATGCTTCATGGGTCGGTGAACCCCAGCGGGTTCACCCGTGTTTCTGTTGCTTCCGCCCGACCACAGTAAACATCACGGGCGAGTGAACCCGGGCGGGTTCACTGGAATTTCAACCTCTATTCCCCCGAAACTAGGGCACCCGCAGCGAGTTTCCACCGCCGCCTTCCTCTTTCGCCAAGATCCCACTGATTTTGGTATTCTTCCTTCCTTCCAAACACGAAGAAGATCTCTCTAGGTCGGATCCGAGTTTCCTTACAAGTGGGACAAGTTCTGCTTCAATTTCATCCCCGATTTTTGCGTCGCAAGAGTTCGTGTATATCAGCCGCCGCCACCCGTTTTCGACGAAACCGACCGGATCGCGCCGCCTTCTCCCCATCTTACCCCTCAGAGGTGATCTCTCAGGTTCTGATTTATGATTCCTAATAATCAGATCAAGTTCTTCTCGCATCTTTCGCACCAGATTTTTGTGTCTTCTACTCGCCAACTTTCTGCTGATCCGCCACTACCTCCGTTCTGTGAGCACCTCCGACCGGATCTTACAGTCGACACTTACCAGCCATCTTCCGATCTGCCCAGCAACAATGCCTCCTAGGACGAAGGCCATGGCCAGCAAGAGAACCTCACGCCCTCAACAGGCGCTATCTGATTCGTCTGCCACCGACGATGAGGAGTATGAGCCTATGCCTACACCTCCATCCTACCGGCCTTCTTCAGCTACGCCAAGCTCCTCTTCCTCTCATCACGGTCGCACACCTGCCAGCCGACCACAGCCTTACGTATCTCCCCCGAACGAGTTCGGGATTATCTTCCGGAACGCTGCGCAAGAGGCACAGTATCAGATTCTGCGACAACGCCGTGTGCTCAATATGCGGTATCTTGATCGAACCACCTTATAGATGCTAGGGATGCTTGGAGACTTTGACTTGATGTATGCATCCATAGGGTGGGAGCAATTTCAGCAGTTATTCTCACCCACCTACATCGGTACCACGCTGGAATTTCTGAGTTCGTTGGAAGTCAAAGCTGATCCTACACTTGAGAATGATCCGGGCCGTCTGTCCTTTCGCCTGGGTAACATCGAACACATCCTATCTCTTTCACAGTTCCGCGGTATTTATGGTTTTCCAGAGCCTAGCGCGCGCAAAGTTCCTACTGAGTATAATGAGCAGAGCTTCTAGGGCGCTGTCACTAACGAGCACATTTACTCCGCTCGCACAGCTCGTGCATCCAGTCTGTGCATCCCAGTGATCAAGTACGTTCATCGCGTATTGGCCCACACTCTCTTTGGCCGCGGTGAAAGTGACGGTATGGTTCGACAGACTGAATTATTTTATATCTAGTGCATGCTCCACAGTTTTAGAGTCGATTCAGGATATTATTTGGCAAAGCATTTCAGCCGCGTCGCCCGTTCTTTGAGGGGGGGCGATAGTGATTGGCGGCTTGATCACACCTCTGGCAGTTTCCCTCGGTATCATTCCCTACGGCACATTGGAGGCTACCGGCAACAACAAGCTCGACATCGAGTCTTGCGTTGCCATGAAACTGATTATATGCAAGAGAGATTCTTACTGTATGACATTCAAGGGAAACCCCTTCTGCTTACCTTTGCCAAATCTGGAGCGCACATCTATCAGAGTTCGTGGAAACTGGCGCATCCAGCCAGTTGAGGACGCACAGCCCGATCCAATCGACATAGCACCGCCAGCACCCGGAGTATTTTCTTTTGGTGGCACCTCCTCTCACGATTCTATGATGTCTGTATTGCAGGAAATCAAGGAGGAACGGCTCCATCAACGAGAGTTGATCGATCACATGGACACCACAATCTCTCACATGCAGCAGGACTATGCCGCTAGATGAGAATCAAATGAAGCCGGTATGCAACGCCAGCACAAAATGCTGAGCTCTATTTGGGGAAAGCTATCCGCGATGGATGAGCGCCTCGCCTTTGCCTCTGAGGAGCATAGGGCTCAGATGGACATCTCCTCCGACAGCGTTTTTCCTTCAGATGAGGAGGTTGAGCCGGATTATAGTGCGCGTGGGAAGAAGAAGAGCTCAAGCTCGAGAGCTTCTGGCTCCCGCTTGCGCAAAAAGAAGTAGCTGCCCCGGATATCTATTTCAGCACCCACTTCTCTCACATCATGGTATTGCATAGAGGACTATGCAAAAATTTAGAGTGGGTGAGCTTTCTTTAATCCGATCTCTGCTTTATTTCTACACGCTGTTATCCCATGACGGTTGGATATTATGTGGCATTGTATCTTATATGCCATTATATTCATAGGTCTGGTCCACTTCTTCAGGCCCCACTCTATGACAGTTACGTATGACACTTTGCACTTTACTTTCATGCTTATATCAGTACTTTGCTATGATGATTGTGATTTCATGTTGTGAAAATCTTGAATGATGTTATGATGTTTATTATTCATAAATTCATGTGTCTGTCATGAGACTTGTCCTATGAAACCTATTTCAAAATTTTGAGTTGAATACTTGATTGGTTAAGAATAATCAAAGAAGTAAGTCTGGAGTATACCTCCTTGTTAGAAATACTGTTTGATCATATCTGTATGTTCTATGATTTAGAAATTTTGTAATTTTGATTGATTTTGAGTAGTTCATTAGTGGGTTAAACGTAACTATGATTGTTAAATCAACTAAAGCTTGCAACTTTCATGAGAATCGTATTGAGATACATATTCTCTTAGTTATTCTTTGAATTCCTTTCTTTTATTGGGGAAACACTACATTTGTCAAAAAGGATATGTTTATATATAAAAAAAAATTTACTCACCCTTAGATTCCTCTACTTGGCACTGCGCAAAATTGGCAGTGGTATCGAAGGATATGAGTTGAAATCTAAGGGATGTGAAATTGAAATCAATAAAGAGACTTCTCTACTTGGCATTGCGAAAAATTGGCAATGGTACATAAGGTTATGAGTTGAAGTCCAGTGCAATAATCAGTATATCGTATCCTGAATAAAACATTTGAGTTAACCCCAACGATTTGACTAGGAAGGATTGAAATTGCATGAGTGTTTTATGTAAGCTTAATTGAATCCTATGCTCACTGCTTACTAAGTTGTATGGCATCTAGTTATTGTGGGATCAAACTAGTGAACACTTGAGACAACCATTTACTTAATTTCTCCTGATTAGATCTTGAATTGGTATTAAATGTTTTTTCTAACTTGGATGTATATCTTGACATGAAAGATTGCTCTTTTACCAATCATGTATCTCATCTTATTTAATTGCTTGAGGACAAGCAAAGATTTAAGTCTGGAGTATTTTGATGCATTGCATTTTGGTAGTGATTTTCATAGTTATTTCATGTCAAATCTAGGTTTATTTCGGCATTTTTATACTCATTATAGGCTTATTTCCTTCATATCTTCGGAATCTTCACTTTTTGGCACTTTTATGGAATTTCAGGTAAAAACACCCTTTTTTCAATATATTTTGAAGATTCTGAGGCCATGGGACAGTTTTTCATGCGAAAACGAAGCCGCCTGTCAAATTTGGGCTTGTTTGGAGTTAGCCTGACAATCACGGCCAAGTGAACCCGACGAGGTTCACCATCCCAGTCGCCAGCTTGCGAAACTCACAGAGAGCATCACGGCCGGGTCAAGCGGGGTTCAGCAGAATTCCATTTGGCCGAAAACTGTCCAGAACACATCACGGCCAGGTGAACTCAGCGGGGTTCATTGTGCTTCTTTCTGCCGAAATCACAGAATGAATCACAGCCAGGTGAACTCGGCGGGGTTCACCGTGATTCTAACCCAAGTTCGCGAGCGGCCCGACCTGCACTCGGTTTTCCTTCTATTTCTCACCCGTTCGGAGGCCAAATTAGGTAAGTAAGGTGTCTATGAAAAGCTCTTTCAGAGGAGAACGCATGGGATATAAAAGCCCCAATTTTCTTACCCTAATCATCGAGCATTCATGTGAAGAAGTGGCACGGGCGAAAGAACACGACGATAGAGGCGACTTTTCGAGATTTTCGGAGATTGAGACACACGATCATCACGAATTCTTCAGGATTCCTTCGGTTCATCGTCTCCTTCCCCTTAGCTTCGTTTTCTTATACTTTTCATTGCATTAAAAGAGAGATTTTGAGCATTTCAAAGACGATTGTAGCGTAAACCCTATTTCGGGGCTTAGTGGAAACCCTTTGATGATTTTAATTGCAAACTTTGTATCTATTTATCTTATTTGGTATGAATTGTGAGCATATTTTACTTTGACGTATTTATTTCATGGTTTTACCTTGGCCAAGTAATATCGCGTGTTAGCCGTTACGATTCATATCGAGAGAAGGATCGTAAGGGTCGAACCTCTTTGTAAAACTTGCGAGACCTCGACACGAGAGTGCTTGGTCTTCGCTTGAGGATTTCATAGTCTACCATAGAACTCATTAGGTTCGCCTTAGAACGATACACCGCGAGAGTAGGAGGTCGGTCTAAGACGAACACCGGGGATTATCACTCGAGAGAGGGCACCTTGTACCCTAGGGTTAGACTCCTTGTGCAAAACCAATAAACCAAATAACTAATATCTTTCTTGTGCGATTAAGATTATCATCATGGTGGAAGCCGTAGCCCCGAATTCTCTCTTATATCTTTTCTCTACCGAAGTAGTTGCACTTGTTTGTTTTCGATTTTTGCTTTCAAAACCCACGTTTTGATTTGCCTAGCTATTAGGACTCGGACTTTCTAGTACTCAACCTTGCTCCCTGTGGGATTCGACATCTTTTATATTACTTCGACATAACAGTGCACTTGCGGTCGTGTAAGAACGGCGAAGGAAAAGAGAGAATCCGAAATACATGAGAGGGTCTGTGCATCTTCTAGGTGTCACGCCCCGGTCGGATCAGCCCTAAACCGGCGCTTATCCGTTGTCTTAGGGTTGTTCGGCGGAACACCGGAGCGTAGCTACCTAGGGTTTCCGGTCGAAACCTCGCCCCCAAATAGAAACCCAAATTTTTCTGATTAACTTTAATCCTCAAATTACAATTCGCACAAAGAAACCCTAACACTAATTCGAGAAGACCAGAAAGAATCAGAACCCTAATAATAATACCTCTGGTCAAAATTGATTTTGATCGCTGCTCACACGTCAGCCGTCGAAACTTGCCGAATTATGTTTGGTGACGTCAGCGGAGTAAATCGATTCGAAATCGATTTCAATCACCGATTTTGGCTGGGTTAACTTCCTCGTTTCGAACGCCCACGCGTTCGAAACTCTCGCCCTCGTCCGCTCCATCCGTCACGCGTCGAATGCCGCCTGCGTTCGACGCCGCTGTCTGCCGGGAAGGAAAGAGCCTCGCCGGTTGGAGGAGAACGCCGCCTCCGCCCTTCATCATTGACCGGACACTATCGTCCGTCGTCTGCCGCCGGGATTCGCTGAAGACGTCACCGCCAATCACTATCGAAGAACGCCGTCGACCCGAAGACAGGGGAGGTGAAGATTTAAAGGAGAAATCTTTTATTCGATGATAGAAGCTACAGAACCGATGACCCCCATCACCGACCGGACTCCCTCTTCCCTTCCTCGCCGGCAGCCCCCTGGTTGCCGGCTACAATTGCTCTCAAAGCTTGCTCACAGCTCATGCTCGTCGCTCTCTCTCGGCTGCTGCCCTCAGATTCGCCGGTGGTGATCGAGATGGAGTTCCTCCTCCGACTTCTCCCTTTGGCTGGATTTATAGGGAAAGGCCACCGCCTCCCAGGATTTGCAGCGTCCGCGTCCCTACCCAGATTAGGGCATCCAGCGCCTGATATCCTCGCGTTCGAGAAGCTTGCTGCACCGCAAACCTCGTGGCCCACCCGCGTCCGCGTTTTCCGGTGGAGAGCTCACCAACGCCGCGTCGCTGCCGCCCATGTCCAGCTCTGCGTCCGATTCCAGCGGCGCGTTCGAGCGTCGCTGGGTAGATGACGCCACAACGTCCAAATTGGGGTCAACATCTCCTGTTGACCCGATTTTTCCCTTATGTGGGTTGCGCCTACTGTCTCTTTGGGCTGGGTTTGGGCTGGTGCTTGGCCCATTGGGCCTTGGGTCGAACCGGTTGAACCGGGGACTGACACTAGGTGTTAGGTCCTGGATTCTCCGGTTCAGCCTAAGGCCTAGTAGTCCGGCCAAGCCCAACTTTGGATGTTGACCAAGGCTCGGCGCTGTTTTCTTCCCCGAATTTCGCGGCCGCGTCGACGTGAGGAGCAAACGCGGGCGAAGCTCCAACAGAAGACTCGGAACATGCATCGGACGCGGTGCGAGTTCGCAGGCGGCGTCGTCGATGTTAGGGAATACCGGGTGTAATTTAAAATTTTGCAGTCCCAGGACGCAGCGGAAGAATCATTACACCCGAAACATATTCCGGTCCCAAGGATCCATGCGCGAGAGAAGACACAAGGATGTGTTAGAGATGTACCTCTTTTGCTTGTCTAGTTGCCGAAGCCATGTTGAAGGTGCCCATGTGTTCGCCCTCTACAAGTATCCACGCGTCGACTCCTTGATCGTTGCTCCCTTCCACGCTTGGTGCTAGCCTTGGGAAGAGAATCAAGCCTTAGGGTTCCCTCACTTCTCTTGTGCCACCTCCAAGGATCATGCGCCAAGTGCAAGGAAGATGCCGCCAACTCCTTATCCTCTTCACTCCAAGAGAAGAGGGAGAAGAAGAGTTTCGGCCCTTAGGAAGAGTAAGTGAAAGTGGCACCACCAAGTCCTTCTCCAAGTCACGCCAAGAGAAGAGGAAGGAGAAGACTTGCGGCCACTAGTAGGAAGAAGGGTTGTGCCACCTTGATGTTGTCGCCCTTTGGCGTTGCTCTCACCCCTCTATGTATGTTCACGTCTCCAAGCATTCGAACCATTGAGAGGGGGCAGCTAGGGTCCCTTTTATAAGCCAAGAGGCGGTTTAGGGAGGGCCAAGATCATGCCAAGTGGGCGGCTAGGATGAGAGGGGTTTGTGGTAAGGAAAGTCTCCAAGACTTTGCCATAAACCTCATTCAACCTATCCTTATTTGCCCAATAGTCATATCAGCCCAAGACATGCCATAGAGGCATTCTTTCCATCCAAGGAGAAGAGCTAGGCGCAACATGCAAGAGTCATTCGGCTAAGCAAGGGTTTGAGGGGAATTAGGGTTTGGAGGTAAGGTAAGTCTCCAAGATCTTACTATAAACCTTACCCTACTATCCATATGCGCCCCAGCTCTTTCCAAAAGAGCCATCAAGTCATATCAGCCCCAACACTTGCCATAGAGGCAAGATACCATCAAAGGATGAAGGGGGAGACGCCACTTCCTTCCAAAGGAAGCAATTTATACCACCCACACCCCATTATGCCCCTAGGCGCCAAAGGGGTTGGGTTTCTCCCCATTATACCCTTTTAAGCCAATTCCCTCTTATTGACAACTTATTATTGGGCCTCATTGGATAATGAGCTAGCCCAAACTTCATGGCATGGGTTGATTAAGCCATTGGATCCAATCCAATGCAACCCTAATCCAAATGTGACCAATCTAGGTCAATTTCGAGTCAACCTGCCAAAATTGAAGTTTGGCTCCAATAACTTTCTTCCAACTCATCAGGCCTATTGGCGCTGATGAAATCTTCCAAATTGATCCAAGTTTTTCAATAACTTGATCATAAGGCTTCTGATTAAAGCAACATCAAGAGTCTATTGCGTGTGACCCCGTAGGATCCATATGACGATGGCAATGATGTAAACATCATAAGTAGTGAGGGGTATCTAGCAACACATCACTACTACCCATGTCATAGGACTTAAGTCATTATGGCAACAACTCCTAACAAGCAACGAGGATTCCCATTGCATTATAGATCCCTTTGCCTAAACTGATATCCTGCCATTGGATTAGTCTCAAGTTTATCAATCCAATGCATTGGTCATGACTCAATAAGTGTGGCCACATTCCTGTCATGCACCAATAAGGTGGGGCGCCCCTGAGTGGATACCATGCTTCCAATAAGGAAGGGGCAAATCCTACTATTGGTCATCCATGTCTCTACATGACTTATGACATGCCCAATGTCAGTCGTTTTAGTCTCCCAATTACGGAGAGACGTAAGATTGTATCAAAGCATACCCATCATCAAATCTAGACATGAATACCTCAAGTCGAAGGATCAATGCAAACCTCTTGCATGTGAGATTGACTCGTTGACTAGACAAGTCAATCCTCACGGTGGATCACTCCAGTGCATCCAATGCACTTGTATGTCTGCGTTACTGTGCCCCGCACCTAACTAGCCCATACACCAGTCTCACATGTACCAAAGCTGTCCCATATCTGCTAAGGTACCTTGTATGGGGATAGCTTATGAGAATGGATTCAATCCAAACTCCTGGGACATTATACATGCAACTCAATACATCAACGCAGGTAGAGAAGTCTGCATAATAACGATCATGCCTATATAAAGAGTAATAGTTCCATCAAAGTACATTCAAACAATGCCTGACCATGTCCAAACATTGGTCTGCAGGGCATAAACACCAACAGACGACTACTTCAACTGAAGACTCGGACGACTCAAAGAGGGGAGGAGATACGAAGGCGGTGGCACGTCCCTATAAGAGAAGGGATCTCTGATCGAGCGAGGGGAGGGCGAGGATCTGAGAGCGAAGAGAAGGCTTCGAGCAGAGTCCTTGGAGGTCGAGTGTTACGAGGGAGAGTTTTCGAGCGAGAGAACTCTGTAAGCGGCGACAAGAGGTGTCGCCGACGTGAGGGAGAGCTCGGCCACCGACGAGAGAAAAGAGAGAGGTGAGGGTTTTTGTAATCTATTGAACGAATAGAGGAAATTTTCCCTTCCCCGTGCTTCTTCTCCGACGAGTGAGTTCTTCCCCTGTCTCCGGTGTATTCTTAAGCAGGAGCGTTCCTGGGCGCTTCCGGCGGCGGACAGGAACTGGACTGCGGCGGGGGGGGGGGGGGGGTGCGGCGGCTCTCCCACCCTACCAGGTTCTCTTTCCGATGAGTCCCCGGGTGCGGTGGTGCTCAGCATAAAGCGTGACGCAGGCGGCATCGCGAGCTGGGCGAAGAAGATGAACACGGCGTTCGTTTCGAGGCGGGCGATTCGATTTTGACTGGGTCAAAATCGAATTCACCGATTTCTGATTTCGAGCGGTGGCTGGGACGGCTGACGAGGAGACGACGTCAGCATCAGAAACGTATTCGATTTTCAAATTCGTAAATCGAGCGGTGTACGGCGACGTTGATTTTGACTTCGGTCAAAATCAAAAGAAAATCAAATTGGGAGAGGTAATTTTGAATCTTAGGGTTAGGGTTTTCCGATCCTTTCCGTGAGATTTATAATTTGGGGATAAAAGTTGAGTGGGGAAGTTAGGGTTTCGGATTTGGGGAGTAAATTGGTCCGGAAACCCTAGCGAGTGCACGCTCTGGTGTTCCGCCGGACGACCCTAAGACAGCGGATAAGGGCTGTTTTTAGGTCGATCCGACCAGGGCGTGACACTAGGTGTCATGCCCCGGTCAGATCGGCCTGAAAACAGCGCTTATCCGTTGTCTCAGGGCCGTCCGGCGGAATACCAGAACGCAACTCACTCTAGGGTTTCCGACCCGAAATTAGAAACCCTAATCTCCCCGAATAATTTTTATCCCCAAATTACAAGGTCGCTCAGAAAACCCTAACCCTAATTTGGGAAATCCAAACGAAACCCTAGATTTAATAATACCTCCACATCAATTTTGACCGAAAGTCAAATTTACTGTTCATGCTGACGTCAACATGACGTCAGCCCTCCAAATCGGAATTGCCGCGCCGAATTTCGCTTTAGCCGCTCGATTTTGCACGCCGACGTCCGCCTGACGTCAGCGTCCCGAATTCGATTTTGAACGCGAAATCGATCGTTGACTCCCGCCGCTGCGTTGACTCCCCTCGAAGCGCGGGTCGTCTTCTTCCTCGCGACGCACGACGCCGCCGCGTCATTGCTTCTGCCGAACGTGTCGATGGGGGAAGCCGCCTGCTTCCTCTCAGTTTCTCGCCGACGCCCGGACATAGTCGCCTCGCCACCGATCGCTGTCGTCGCTAGAAACGCCGCCGGAAACTGGGAACAGGGGAGAGATGAACGGAGAGGAAAACTCAAGCTTTTATTCCGAAGAAGCTTACAGAACCCCACTCTAGGCCGACGACCACCGTCGCCGGTGCCCCCATCCCTCCCTTGCCGGTCGTCTCTCTAGACGCCGGGTACATTCACTCTGTTTTTCCCTTTCTCTCGTCGGCACCGCCGCGCCGTCCTTCGCCCCCTGGCGGCATCAGAGCCCTGCTCTGGCATAGGCGACGGCGCCCTCGCCGTCGCCGGTGGAGTCGCTCCCCGGCGCTCCTCTGTGGTGTCGCCCACTGCGCACCCCGAGCTTCGTCTTCCTCGTCGGATTTTATAGGGAAGCTTCGCCGCGATCGCGTCGCCATCGTCCGCGTCTTCCGCGCCGAGGAATCCGTCTTGCCCGTCCGAGAAGTTCGCCGCTCTGCGTCTCCTCGACGTCCGGGTCCTTCGCACGCGGTGGCGAGCTCCCGCATCCGCGTCTGCTGGGCGACGTCTGCGTTGATGTCGCTGAAGCCGTCTTCCCAAATCTCGCAGCCGCCTCGATTTCGGGTCAACATCCAATGTTGACCCGGTTAATTTCTTCCGTGATTGGGCTGGGCTGGGTGCATTGCTTGGGCTTGGCTGCAGGATTGGGCTTGGGCCGGACTGCCTGAACCGGGCCCTAACACTAGGGGTGTCCAAACGGTTCGAACCGAACCGAACCGAACCGATTTTGATGGCAACAAACCGAACCCGAACCGAATTAAGTAAAAACTGAATCAAAACCGAACCGAATTATTCTGTTCGGTTCGGTTTAAACCGGTTAAATCGAAATTTATTATATAAAAATATATTTAATTTATTTATACTATTTTATTATTAATTTTTAATTAAAATAATAATATAATATATTTTATATAATCAAAATAATAATATAATATATTTTATATAATCAAAATAATAATATAATATATTTTATATAATTAAAATAATAATATAATATATTTTATATAATTAAAATAATAATATCTTATATTTTATAAAAAAAAATAATAATATTATATTCAAAGTTGAGTTAGCTCGATTCAAACCGAAAATGAACCGAATCGAACTTTCCAAACCGAAAACCGAACCAAAATTTTTTTAACCCTTTCAAACCGAACCGAACTTGGTTTGAAATCGAACCGAACCGAAAATTTTGGTTCGGTTCAATTTTTTAGTTTGACTCGATTTTTGGACACCCCTACTCCTTACGAGGTTTGATATGGACGGTCGGATTGGAATCCATCAAATATAGCGCCAATAACTTAGATTTTTTTTTTGAAACCATCGTCCAAATTTAACTCTATTTAACTTTTTACAACCTACTAACTACTAAATATTAATAGTTATAAAAAAGATAGAAAATTAATCCTAATAAATATTAATAGTTATAAAAAAATATAGAAAATTAATCCTAATTGCGTTCATTGACCCAATTGTATAATTAAAAAAATATAATTATATCGCTTTAAATTTTAAAATCATAATATTTTTTCATAGTTCATACTACTCCTACTCCATCTTGAATAAATCTTTTATTACTCATACCAAAAAAACTACTCATTTGTCTGAAACCCCTATTTAGGCTTGTCCAATTGGTTCAACCTAAACTGAATTGAATCGAGTGAACCGAAACTGATTTAGATTTTGTAAATTATTTCAAATTGAAAACTGAATCGGCATAAGTGAAAACTGATTTGAACCGAACCGAAAATGTCGGGTTCAGTTCAGTTCAAACCGATTAAAACTGAATTTATTTGTGCTAAAATGTGATTTTCCAAAATTGAAAAGTATATGGTTTAGGATTTTTTTTAAGAGATGGCCACAGATAAGTAATAAGCTGAATTAGTGATTTAATTAGTATTAAGTATAGGATTTTTTAATTTTTAATTTTTAATTTCACCTTAATCGGTTTAGTTCAATTTATACAGATTTAGAAAGTGAAAAATAGAAACCGAACCAATTAATATTTTTCCCCTCCCAACCCGAATCGAACATAACCGATTAACTATAATTGGTTCGATTCATCGGGTTGAACCGATTAATGGACAGGCTTACCCCTACTCGAACTCAATCCTATTAAAAATTTAACTACCTGTTTACTATCTGAACTTTATTAATATCTGACTTAAATACTTATCATATTAAATTTTTAAATATATGCTTAGTTACTCGAATAAAATTCGGGTACCCAATCCTATAAAAACCCGCTTATTGCTAAATTTCGGATATGATAAATGTACCCTTAAACTCATTTAATATATATATGCACCATAGTTAATTATATCAAATAGAGATAATCGTAAATAAAACTCTACTAACAAATATAGACGCGTGTGGGTGACACCTTGAATTGCCATCAATATATCATATATATCATAAATTTATAATGTTCATTAATTAATTAACCTGAGTTATTAATATTTCTAAGTTAATAGATTATTAACTATATGAAAATTTGTTTGGTTTAGTTATCCATCGATTCGCCCTATCAACAAACCAGTCTATAATTATAAATTGATTAAAACATAGAATATTACGGGTTTGAAAAACCACCCAATTCAATTAATAGTAGTTTCAGTTTGGTGAATTAACTATGGATTTAACGGTGCAATGATTTCCGACAGAAATCTATATTTATATTTTCTATATAGTAAATATAAAATATTGAGGGGCACATTTTGATTAATACCAAAGAGTTTTTTGTTTGTTTTTTAAAAATAAGACAATACAGGGGCTTTATGAAAAAACTAAGCTAAGTCCGCGTGTGCTCAGCGCGTCCTTAGAGTCAAAGCCCTATTCCCATCAAGTTCTTGTTTTTGTTTCTGGCATTTTTGGAGCTGAGAACTCTTCTCCGACCTCTCAAAACCCTAAACTCATCGATCTGTGTGGTTGTGACTCACTTTGCGGAGGAGCGAGCCGTGAGGCATGGATAGATACCATAAAGTGGAGAAGCCGCGGCCGGAATCCACCATCAACGAGAATGAGATCCGAATCACCAGTCAGGGTGTCATCCGCAACTATGTCAGCTACGCCACGAGCCTCCTTCAGGTCTCGATCCCTCTTTCTTGAATTCTATGTTCTGCATGTGTGCAAATCTCTTCGGCTTGATTCTAATTGACACTGTTGTTTGCTAGTTCGTAGACGAATAGTTAACTTGCAAGTTCTTATCATTTGGTTTGTAGGATTATAATTGTGTGGTGGCTCACTAGCTTTCAGCAATCTAAGTTCATGTTGTTTACTCGGTGAAGCTCAAATAAGAACAATCCATAGTGTCTAACGAGTTTTTGCTACAATTCTCATTCTGAAAAGTGGATGGGGCTCAACAACAAAAGCTGGTATTTGAACCAAATGATTTTCTATAAAAAATAATCGACAGATTGAAGCTCATTTATTAGGACACTAAATGATGCTTAGTGATATTTACTTGGTATTGTGAGGCTGAGAAGTTCATTATTCTTTTAAATTATGTAGAAATTAGTGAGGCAAGTAAGTGCAATTTGAATCCTGTTATATAACGACTTGTATGCAACTGGCAGCTGAGCGTTTTTCACAGAAAAGATAACATTATTCATCTTGCAGCGAAATCTTCAATATCTATTGTCTGAATGTATGCTGTGAATAAGGTTCATCAGAAGGGTACATTAAATTTGTTAATTGAATTGTTTGCTACTTTTTTTTTAAACTTCCAGCTTTATCATGATTATTTGCTACTTATAATATGGCGTGCTAAGTTTCTTGTCATGATTACCATCAACTTTTGATCATAAGAAAACTCA
Organism: Costus lasius; assembly: GCA_027563935.2. NCBI lineage: Eukaryota > Viridiplantae > Streptophyta > Magnoliopsida > Zingiberales > Costaceae > Costus > Costus lasius. Next base: position 128,702,904 of record CM050450.1, on the reverse strand, counting down.
ATATTTCTTGATGGCTAATTATATGTGTTCTTTTTTTGGAGTCCTTGGTTGTTTTTTTGGGTTGTGTTCTCTTTGTTATTGATGAATAATTAAATGAGAAAGCTATTTTCTTTTATTTTTTTTGTTTGATATTATGTTTTGTAGTAGAAGTTGCTTTAGTTGGTTATTGGAGAAGGTTGTGGCTTGTACAAGATGGTAGGTTGGTCTGTTTAAGGACAATGTTCTCATAGACTACACTAAAATCATAATCCACAATAGCCTAGTCAGTAGGGAGTTAAACCTAAGACAGTCAAGTGCCTAACTTAACCTGTCCTATTTGTTACGGGTTTAGGTACCTGAGTAGCTTTATAGGATTGGTTTGGATTTTATGCATCTGCATCTGGTTCGACTCAAAGTTCTTAACTAACTAACCATAAAGATAATTATTGTATAAATATATAAAATTATTTTAATTTATTAAAGTAAATTTTGTAAGAGAATCTTTTATGAAAAACTAAATTTTTAGTTTAATTGAATTGAGTACCCATTGGTATCCATTTAAATACTTGAGTTAGGTTAGGATTATTTAATAGGGTGCTCAGCTTGAGTGTTTATCATGTTCGGATGTCAACATTTATTGTTTTCTTAATTAGGTCAGGTTTGTGTTCAAGTACAAAAAAATTGAGTACTGACCTATTGGTATTACTAATCTACAAATACCTTGATGCAACCCAAATGATTTGGAAGGACACAAGTAATACCTGAGCCATTAAACTGCTACAACCACGGTTTAAAACACATAAGGAAAAAACATAAAAGTCAAAGAACATTCATTTATATAAATGAAAGATGATCCATTAGGAATTTGACATGCATTTTGAAATGAGATAAGTTGATTCAATTTCTGTTGTAATTATCCAGAAGAGAATGGTTAGAAGATAATTATGACCTTATAGGAAAAGGGAAGTACCTTAACCTTGATTAATGCGCTATATTGTCTAAGATCAGCATGTAGGTCATAGTTGTATTTATTATTTATGTCTAGTCCTCAACCAATGAAAATTAAAGAAAATACAAATTTTTAAATGAAAGGTACGTGCACCATGGGGCACTGGCATTTATAGAGACGGGAGTTTCAGATTGGTTAGTGGCGGACGAGTATGATCTAGAAGAGGGCATTAGGTAGATGAGTAGATCAAATGGGCAGTCACAATTGTTGTCCTTTTCTTCTAGAATTGATATAGGGCAACAGACAGGGATGTTGCATTAAATGGGAGATGCGCGACGACAAGGTGGAGATGGGTGCCAGTAGGTGGATGAACAATAAGCATGTGGAGCAGAAACAAAAAGGAATGGGAGTGGTTGGACCACTTGCCTAAACACCAGTCCAAGCCCTCATGGTTGACACACACTTATGCGGCAAGTGAGAAGAATGAGTGTGGCCATCATTGGTCCTCTTGCTTGACCACCTACCTAAGCCTTACGAGTGTTGCATGCCTCACGTTGTGGCTGTAAACAAACCTTTTCTCTCTACCCTTTCGAACTATTGCTTTAAATCCCACTTATAATCAAATGGCTACGTAGAAAAGGCAACCCTAAAAAGTTTAATGCTCTACTTACCTTTAGGGTTATAGATATTTGCTCATAAGAAATTTGCACATAAGCTATCAAAATTTTTAAAAATTTCAAACAAGTACTTATAAGTGGTGAGGTACACATGTCGCCTATTTGGATTTTGTTCCTTTGTTTCAATATTAGCCCTCACGACCAAACTTGGTCTTCTCAACCAAGATGAAACTGAAAGTAAAGATGAAAATGTAATTGTGGACTTCAGAGTTAAGACGTGGAACAAGCCCACGGTTAGCAAAGACAAACTTTGTATATATAATGTAATAATATTTTTTTTGTTTTTTCTTTAGTTTGGTCGATTACGGCCTTATAATTTAAAACCATTCTTGGATCAGATCTAATATAAGTGTTATTCTATCATGTGGAGGTGAACTAGAGATGGCAATTGTCACTTGTCAGTGCATTGTTGGTTGTCTGGTGGTAGGACTGCAACTCAAAGTAGCTCTCTTTGAGGAGAGCTGATGGCCTGACTTTGGTGTCCAAAGTGCTCTTGATTTTGATGAGTAGTGGACCCAATGGCTAAGTTTTCTTCAACGTATCTTGTTGACGAGTAAGAGAGATTGCAATCAGAGTATTAATGCTGGATTCAATTTTGCATGACTTGAAACAAGAGAGGTGCATAGGAGGAAAAGGAAAATACAATTGAAATAGATAGACTTATGTGGATCAGACCTAGAAGCGATAGATGGTTGAGAACTACAAATAGCTGAGAGCTCAAAGGTGATACGGGTAAGTGAATGATGTACATGGATGAATAGAGGTGGATGTAATAAGCATAACACCATGAGTAGGAGCTAGCATGTTTGACAAGAAGAAAGACCTTAGATAAGGTGCCTCACGGTTTGCTTTGATACTAGATGAAGTAGGCGGTTAGGGATATAGCAAAGAATGGGTGACACGTGATAACAGGGTGTAGATGAGTGCTTGAAGGTGGAGATGAACGATAGGAAGGAATGGGAATGGTCGGAAGGTCGAACCTCTCATCCAGCCGTCTTCCCTAGGTGTCACGACCAAATACACACCTCACATGGCATTTGAAAAGAATGCGTTGGCTACAGCTTTCACTTGACCACTTACCCAAACCTTCGCAACTAACACACGACTCATGTGGTAGTTGGCAAACAATCCTTTTCTGTACTTCTCCCTTGTGGCTTTACATCCTTCTTATATCCAAATGGCTACACAAAAATTGTTAAAGACCCAATAATAGTAGTGGATATGTAATAAAGCGGATCCGAGTTAGTATGTTATACCCAGCCCTCTAAGTAGGATAGTATTATAAATAAGGGTCTTAGGTTTAGGGTTAGGGCATTGAGTGTTTAGTTATTTCTCTTGTTAGGGCGTGCTTGCACGAATTCTCGCCGGTGACGGCTTGAGGGACGATCCGATTTCTCGGATCGTATCAGTGGTCCGACCTGCCGGATTCCATTGGGGTGACGACCGGAGCTTTCTTTAAGCGTGGAGAGGCTTCATCCGATCGCATATCGCAAAAAAAAAAGGGGGTGGGGGGGGTGGGGGTCGGCGACGAAGAAGACTGCAACGAGACTCTGCAACCCGTCGGATTCCTGCCGGTTTCACTTGTGAGAGGCGACGAATACCGTCGACGGATTTCTCGCGTGTGAGTGCTCAGACGTGAGCTGCATCGGCGCTTCGTGCGTGAGGCGCGACGAGGGGCACAGGCGGCGACGGCATGCAACGACTGTGTCGGGCTCGGGACGTCATCAGCGGGGAGCAGCAGGGGAGGCTGGAGGTTTCCCCAGCGGAAGAAGAGCGTCTTGTGACGCTTTCGGTGGAACAGGTTAAGGGTGGCCGACGCCGCGGCAACATCTTCGTGCGGCGAAGGGCTTCACGCAACCGGAAATCATAGGCGGCGCGGCGAGTCTTGCGTGCGAGGCGGACTCGGCGAAGGGGCCGCGACGGCAGGTTTACGCGGAGGTGCGACGACAGAGCTTTCACGCGTCTAGGCAGACGCAGCGACGAGCCCTTCGCGTGAGGCGGACGCGTGAAGATCTGTGTGCGGGCGGAGATCCAAGGAGGGCAGTGACGACCTTGGCACTCTTGTCCGCCTGGGGAAGGGAGCTTGCAGACGGATGATTGGTGGAAGGTGGCTGCAGCTTTCATCGGAGGCGCAGGGTGAAACAACGCAGCGAGGAGACGCGGGCGCTTAGTACTGTAGCTTAGTGAGAGGAAGGTGTAGCTCAATGAGAAGAAAAAAGATGTCACTGTGCGGTACTGTTCACAAGTACTGTAGCAAAATAGAGATTTTTTTTTTTTTTAAAAAAAAACTTGTGAGGGGCTAGGGTTGATTCTTCTGCAAACATTGGCTGTGGTTCATTATGACATTTACTCGATCTGAGACAAGATTAGAAGCATTAGAGAAAAGTGTAGTAGAAATTCTGGAGAAGCACAAAAAAGAGCATGCAACAAATGAAGAGAAATGATGGGCTAAAATGGTGGCGAATGAAAAGAGGCTGTGAGCAGTCGAAGAGGATGGAAGAATATTAAAGGAAGACATGCGCGAGTTGAAGGAAATGTTTGCCATATTCATGAAAGGAAAAAGGGTAGAGAGGAACATTGATCCTTTCTCCCCACTTCTACGAGAGCACAGTCGGCCCGCCACAGTAACAGCATGAGAGAGGACTGGTATTTCCACGCATACATCGGATATATTTTTACAACCGACAACCAGAACAGAGTGACATAATCTATGAGAAGCTAAAACCAATGCGGAAGATAAGTTAGGAGGCACTGCTTCGCTCAAGACCAGTATTATTGTGGACAGCCAACCTCAACCACCCATTAGCGAGGAGATTATTCGTAAAGCTTCAAAGGGAAGTCAAACATCCAATGAGAACCGAGGAGGTGGATATCTTTCATACCAAGATTTGAAATCCAAACAAGAAATAGAATTATGTTTTGGATGCGATCAGCCTTACTATCCAATGCATCGCTGCGCGAACAAAGGATTGAGACTCATGATCCTAGCAGAAGATGAGGAGAAAGACCCTGCTGGGGAGGAACTAGAAGGAGAAGCTCGAGCAACTTGGGACCCTGAAGGAGGCTTAAGCTATAGTTTTCTTAAATAAATTTTGAGCAGCCTTGAGGACAAGGCTTCTTTAGGGAGGGAGGATCTGTTACGGACCCAATAATAGTAGTGAATATGTAATAAAGCGGATCCGGGTTAGTATGTTATACCCAGCCCGCTAAGTAGGATAATATTATAAATAAGGGTCCTAGGTTTAGGGTTAGGGCATTGAGTGTTTAGTTATTTCTCTTGTTAGGGCGTGCTTGCACGAATTCTTGCCGGTGACGGCTTGAGGGACGATCCGAGTCCCGATTTCTCGGTTCGTATCAAAAACACAAAAAACAACCCTAAAAAGTCTAATGTCCTTATTGCTTAGGGTTATAGATATTTCTTCCTAGAAATTTACACATAAGCCATACACATGTTAGTATGTCGCCTTGCTGGATTTTGTTGCTTCACTTCAATAATGGTTCTGCCGTCCACATCTCTCATGGCCAAACTAGCCCTCTCGGCTAAGGTCCTTATGACAAAACGTCAAAGGTCCTTAAAAGTCATAATGCATCGCCTATTCATCGCTTTGTATTAGTTTTGGATTTTGATGCCTGCGCCAATAGTGATCCTCATGGCTAGATTGTCATGATCAAATTTGATCCTCTCAACCATTGCCCTGATGCCAAATCATCAACAATCCTCACAAATCTTGCATGCTAAGCATCAAGAATTAGTAGTGATGACCAATTAACTCATGCCAGCAAGTTAGCTTACTACAGTGCTAATGAAGAATGATGAGTTAGATGCCAAGCCTGACAATGAGTGAAGACTTGAGAAGAGAAGAGGAAGTGCAACTAAACATAAGGAAACACTTAGCTGGAAAAGTAATAATTTTACAAACCACATAATTACCTGTTAGGACCAGGCACTTGTAGTAGCTGCCTGATCCATCAAACTTGAATCTGACTTTGACCTACGTGTACATGACACTCAAACTGGTCTTGAATTCCAAAAAATGGGCATCTAATCTAGTTCCGAACTGATAAGGTTGCTTAGTCAAACCTGAACAATGATTTTTTCGTTAATTTAAGACCAGCCAAATATATGACTGAAATCCTAATACTGGATTCACTAGCTCTCACAAATTTTATGTTATTTAATTTTTGAAGATTGTAAATTTATTCCTATTAGCTATCTGTACATTGATACTCTTAAGAACTGTTGTGAAATGAAGTCCTTCTCATCTTTACTATTTTCTCAACATTTTAGAAGACAGTATTATGATTGTTTCTTGTTCTGACATGTTTTTTTGACATTGATGACCATGCATCTTATTTTACTTTGCCTGCGTACATGATTGGTGAATGAAATGTTACTGTGTCATCATGTTTTCAACTAGATTTTTATCTAGCATCTTGTATGGAATGATAGTGAAGCAATTGTTGGACTATTTCTGAATTTTCATGCCTGAATTGTGATGTAGCAACTATGTTATTGAAACTCATCTGGAGAATGTAAATCTGAAAGTGTACTTAGAACAAGTGCTTTTTATGCTTTAATCACCCAGAAGATTAACAAAATGAACGTCTTATTATGGTTACTGAGGATACTGATCAATGAGAGGAAATTAACTCAAAGAAGAAAAATGTTCTTTGTGAATCTTCTGTTCAAAGTGGAATGGATCCTTTTCTTGTGGACTCATAGTGTAAACATAGCTAGTGATAAATATCTTTTCATGCAGCAGCTAACATCATCCTATTCTTGTAATTGCTACTATACGATTTAACACATCTTGATATCACCTTTTTAAAATTTTACTCTTCTTCATTAAATTTATATAATATTCCTCTTTACACCCCAATACGATATTTAGAATTGGTTGGTAAATTTCATGAGAAATGTCATAATTTTAGAAACCTAAGCTTAGAATACGTTGATGGTTTGTTATATCTGTAAAACCACAGTCCCACATGATTTTTGGCTATTGCTATGAGAAAAATACAAGCTTGAATATCCATGGACCATTTTCACCTGAAAAGAGAATTGAACGCTAATTTACCAAAATGGTAGCTGTTGACTCCACAGGTCAACAATGTGTGGGAGTCTTGTAGGATAAAAAAATGTTGTTGGATGAATCTTGGGTATATATGTGTTTTTGTAATGGAAAAATTTACTAAAAATAGATGACTTGAAAAAAAAAACATCAGATAAGTTTAGTCAATGAATGTACACGAGATCTTGAGATCCTCTTTTCTGTTCCTTGAATCATGTGAGATTATACTTAAAGAGTGCAGTATCTTTGCACTTTTGGTCCACGAACTGCAAAAAGCAGCACAAAATGTATCTTTGCATTGTTAGATTCCTCTTAACATGTTAAGTTTACCTAGTTTATTTTCAACTTGTAGGAGCCTTTAAGTGACAGTGCTGGGCCAATGCAGTATGTCTATGTTTTATCTTCAGTTGGCTGCTGACTTTTTAGGTTTTCCTGAACTGATGTACATGTTTTCCTCAAGTTACACAAGTTAGATTATAATGGCACGGACAAGAGCGAATTGTTGATGTTTGATATTTGAAATTTCCCATCTTTTCTTGTATGATTCATCTAACAGACAAAATTAACCTTGTTTGTTAAACTTGATGCAATAGCTTGCAAGTTGTATGCGTTGCTCAATGAAAATGCGAACTCCCATCTCAGTTAAATATGGACTTGTATCTATCTTCTATTATTATTTGCCAAATGTTGGTTAAAAGTGTTAACTAGTTAACTACTCTTTGATTATGAATTATGGTGCTTTATGCAGGAAAAACGTGTTCGAGAGATTGTCTTGAAGGCAATGGGACAGGCTATTAGTAAAGCGGTGGCAATTGCTGAGATTATAAAGGTTGATTTTTGGCTATTCTCCTCTTTTCTTTGTTTCATTCGTCGTTGTATCAGTATTAATGTCCTGTGTGCTTTTTTTTGTTCAGAAAAGGTTTCCTGGGTTACATCAAGATACTGCAATCAGTTCAGTCAGTATTACTGATGTGTGGGAACCCATTGAAGAGGGCCTTGTACCGTTAAGTATCCTGAGTCCTTTTCCCTTTATATATGAGTAAATACTTGGGTAAAAAAAGTTAATTCTTTAATGAGGTTTGGTGTCCTTAAATTTCAAAATTGTTTGTTCAGTTTGGAGACGACACGACATGTTTCAATGATTTCAATATCTTTATCAACTAGAGAGCTAGACAAGAATTCTCCTGGGTATGCCATCGGATGCTTCTCATGCATCATGTCTAATATAATACACTCGACTACTCTCCTTGGGATTAAAAAGCTATTTTACTTTCACTTATTACATTTCCATCTGTTCCTAGGTATCAAGTTCCCCTGGAGCAGCCAAGACGCCAGCAAAGATATCAACAGCAGCGGCCTCAACAGCAACAGCAGTTTCAGCCAAAGCGAGAGCAGGATCAGTATAACGAAGGTGCTCATTTTACATTTCTATATTATAATTTGGTTGTTCTGATAAATTTGTGTATTTTCTTGTTATAGATGCATATGCACCAGGACGTGGCAGAGGAAGAGGAAGAGGTAGAGAAAGAGGGAGAGGGAGGGGTTGGGGAAGAGGATATGGTGGTTATGGTGGATATGACTACAACCAGGGTGGATATGATAACTATCAAGGAGGATATGGTGGCTATGGCTACAACCAAGGTGGTTATGGTGGATATGGACATGAGCAAGGTAAACCAGTTTTAAATGACATCTACTTAGAAAAGAGTGTTTATATTTTAATCTTAGCTGACAAATACTTTTGCATGATAGAAAATGGTGAATGGAACCCCAATTGGGGTCGAGGAGGTGGGCGGGGTAGTGGTGGCTGGAATTATCGTGGTAAGTTTGTCTAGCTATCTCTTTTATCTTGTGCATGAATTTACAAATGTTTTTTATTGTACTAATAAAGTTTATTTGAAAAAAATGGAAGCTTATTACGTCCCACTTGTTCACGATGGAATCTGTTTTGAGTCCAACTAGGTTACTTGATATGCACTATGGTTATTGTGTCACATGATCTGGTCTTGTGCAAACATTTGATTCTTATGTACGAGTTGGCTACTGATCTTCATGTCTGCCTCAGACAAGTTGCTCACTGTAAGGTTGCATAAATACCTCCACTATAATTTTTTACATCCACATATAAACATTTATATTCAAGTTATGCTCACTTAAACCAACCAGGTGTAGCTGTCGACATGGATTCAAGTCTATCCTTGTCTTTTCCTTTAGGGGTTCAATCTATTGTTCCATGTTTTTCTTCTTTTCACAGATACTTTAACATTTTACATGTCTGTTTCAGAGTACATTTTTTAGATTCATTTTCTTTTCATCTGTATAGGTTGCGAATCCAATTTTGAAACTGCTATCTGGCACCATTTAAATACTTATCCTTGTAGAGTGTTTTATGCCATATTGCATCTGCCGGTAAAGGTGGATATCACTATATCAGCCTTGGTGACTTCTGATTCCTTTTTTCCCTTGTTATGTTCTCTGTAAATAATTTTTTTTATATAGCGTACATATTCGCGATATTGGTATAAAAAATATGACATGTTTGATTGACAAAATCAGAATCAGAAAAGGTATTTAAAAATAAAAAGAAGAGATACAATAATGACTTTTTCTAAAATATAAGAGCAATCTTTCGCATATGATGTTATTTGATATATATCATCAATGAGTAATTTATTTTTATTAATATTTCAGTTAATACTCTTCTACTACAATTGATATATAAGAAACATACATATTTGTAAATTTTGTAATTCAAGAAATATTATTAGTTTGCTTATATAAAAAATTAAATTATATGTTATGTTTATGTTATGGAATTTTGATATTGCATATTATTCATCAATTAGTAGTATTATAAATGTTTGAAAATTTTAATATATAAATTATAGATGATGGTCAGCAAGAATTATATTGTTAATTGAGTAGTTTATTTGAAATTATTGTATACATTTAAATACTAATTTTTATTTATCATTTTTAATAATGTTATTTTAAATATTGATTAACTTACCCATAAAATGATAACTATATCATTATGCATAATGAATGAATTATTAATGCCTTACATTTCTTAATAAATGATTTATACCTAAGATACTAAATAACAACAATAACTAAACTTTAGTATCTAATGATTGAATGATAATCATTATTCCAATAAAACAAAAAAAACAACAATATGACTTTTTTTTTGACAGGCAAGTAATGAAGGGACTAAGGTCCTTACCAATTGAACCAACTGATAGTATGACTTCAATTAATTTAAAGAAGTAGAAGGTTTGATGGAGATAGGATTTGGCTTTCAATTACTTGAATTAAACTAGGGCTTGGTCTTTATGGAGAAATTCATTAAAGCAGGAGCTAGGGTTTGATTACCTAAAGTTTGATTACTCCTTTTGGATCAACCAACAATTGATGGTGAGAACATGTGTAACAATGACAAGGGCTGAGTGCTAACACTTGTTGGAATATTGTTGTAAAAGGTATTAGTTTTTCTCTTGAATCAAACAAAAACAGCAACAATATGGATTTAATTAAATTAAAGAAGTAGAAGGTTTGATGGAGATAGGATTTGGCCTTCAATTACTTGAATCAAACTAGGGTTTTGTCTTTCTGGAGAATTTCGATAAAGCTGGAGCTAGGGTTTGATTACCAATTATAAAGTTCGGTATTCCTTTTGGATCAACCAACAATCGATGGTGAGAACATGTGTAACAACGGCAACGGCCGAGTGCTAACACATGTTGTAATGTCATATAATAGATATGTTGTGACAGGTGACATGGTATTAGGTTTTCTCTTGAATCAAACAACAACAACAACAATATGACTTAAATTAAAAAAGTAGAAGGTTTGATGGAGATATGATTTGGCCTTCAATTACTTGAATCAAACTAGGGCTTGGTCTTTTTGGAGAAATTTGGTAAAGCTGGAGCTAGGGTTTGATTACCTATTATAAAGTTTGATTATTCTTTTTAGATCAACCAACAATTGATGGTGAGAACGTGTGTAATAATGACAAGGACTGAGTGCTAACACTTGTTGTAATGTCATATAATAGATACGTTGGAGGTATTAGGTTTTCTCTTGAATCAAACAACAACAACAACAACAATATGATTTTAATTAAATTAAAGAAGTAGAAGGTTTGATGGCCTTCATTTACTTAGAATCAAACTAGGGCTTGGTCTTTATGGAGAAATTTGATAAATCTGGGGCTAGGGTTTGATTACCTATTCTAAAGTTTGATTATTCTTTTTGGATCAACCAACAATTGATGGTGAGAACATGTGTAACAATGTCAAGGGCGAGTGCTGACGCTTGTTGTAACGTTATGTAATAGATTTGTTGTAACAGGTGATGAGGTATTAGGTTTTCACTTCAATCAAACAACAACAACAATATGATTTTAATTAAATTAAAGAAGCAGAAGGTTTTCTGTTTAATTTCTCTTATTCACTATGCAAGATTTTGAGTCGGATTGTCGGGATCACCTGATTGCGAGAATCTAGAGTTCTCATTTCATTGGCCTATTTCATCTATAGTTTCATATGAACATAGTGAAGACAATTTGGATTGTTGGGTCATGAATCAGCCACGTCAACATGATCTACTAGTTGTTTTAAGCGAATCTTAGACACAACTCCTTTAATATTTGGGTTGACTTGACTTGACTTGACATAAACTCTGTGACTTGACCTAACCCCTTAATATATAAATATATAATAAACTGTAAAATATATTTGAAATAAATATATTTTTACTATACCTTAAAGGTATAACATATACTATACTATACTGTATATACATATATAATAATAGTAAATAATAGTAGACACATATAATAGATAACATATGTATCATAACTGGGTTACGTGAGTCAACTTGTTTATGACCCAAAGTTCTTTTGATTTATAGTGGGTTTACCTGATTCTAACCAAATATGATTGCAATTGACTTGAATCCACCTAACTTTGGGTTGGGTTAGTTAGAGTAAATGCGTTGGGTCAATTCTTGTCACTTCTAAATGAACATGCTGATCTATTGCTACATTCCAGTGTTTGCCTGAGAAATATGGCATATTTGGATTTCATGTCGTCAATTCTGACCCAAAACCACCCTTTCGATCCAGATTAGTATATACTGCAAACTGTTGTATATAAGATAACCAAGAAAAATAAATCTTTAAAATCTTCCAATCCTTATCTTGAGATGATGGTGATTTGATTGCGCATAGCTGTTGAATGCTTTTCTATGTGACATGGTTTTGGATAAAGGAGACGTGATCGCTCCAATCTGATCCTGAAGTCATTCTTGGAGAACACAAAAATTGGTCAAATTATTGATATCTTATTTGCATATTGTTCCCTAACTGCAACTTGTTGCAAGTTTGTGACCGAGGAAAGAGTGGGTATTTTACTTTTTTACTTTAGCGTCACTAATTAAGTAAATATTTCAGTTATTTTAAGATATTTTATGCACTTTTCAGCAGGACTGTTGTAAGTTACAGTTGTAGGAACTCAGTTAGCAAATCTAAATTGATGCTCATATAGTCTGTAAAAATGAATAAAATGGGGGCAAAGTTTACTGGAATTATCATCAAATTTTGAGCTCTCATGTATGACTAGGTCTGTGCCTGTGAATTAAGACGAAATTTACTGTATTTTCTATGGAGATTTCTTAATTCTTTATTGTAGTCTTATTCTTGCTGCTAAATTTATCATCAAATTTTGAGTTCTCATGTATGACTATTTTCCATTTGGCTTTCTTCCCAAATCTGGTTAAGGATTTAGCCGTTGGCTTCAAATAATGAATCTCTGCACTTCAGCTTTCTTCCCACTTTCCCATTTGTCTCATTCTTGTGTTTCCGCTTCTTTGTATTAACTTCTCTGTAATGCAATTAGTAGCTTGTAATTACATGTGGTTTATCAAATGTGGCAGGTGGAGGATACGGAGGAGGCAGAGGTGGTAGTGTAAGGGCTGGTGGAAGAGGTTATGGCCGTGGAAGAGGAAGGATGGGCAGCCGTGGGAGAGGGAACCAGGTCTAGTGCCCTTGTCTTGTGCTTGACGTACTCTTGTGCATGCTTGGTTTATTTTCCAAGAGTGATTGAAGGATTTATTTTGGCCATTAAGTATAACTTGTTTATTTCCAAGAGCAAGCTTTGATAGTTAGAAGATTTGTATTTTCTCTGTTACGTGTTTATGCCAGTTGCGCAAATGAGCTTTTTTGTTTCCCAGAAATATGGAATTTGTAGAGTGCCGTAAACTTCCCATGTTAAAATAGACATCAATGCCTACTAGTCTAACCGAAAATTCTTGCTCATAGCATGTTTGGAAATGACTCTAGGTTACCAGGTAAGTTTATAATTAACATTAAGATGCAGTGTGAAGTTCTTGCTGATTGGTTCTTTGTAGATCGATAACCTGGTTTAGTAGCAGAAATGATTTGAAAAAAATGTTTAACTTGTCTCCAAATTCAGGTTCTAGGCCCCAAGATTTGCAGAAATTTTCAAGTACCTCTAACCAAGTTTAGTAGCAGGAATGATTAGAAAAAAAAATTTAACTTGATTCCGAAATTCTGGTTTTAGGCCCCAAGTTTTGCAGAAAATATTGAGGTCCTCTCTGGCAGCAATATTTGACACTTTCTCTGGCTGAATCTTCTGACCTAGATTTTGGCTTAAATTGTGACTCTAGGTTTTGCATCAGTTCTCGTTCGTGCTACTAAACAAAATTGTCTTAAATCTCATGCTAGATTTATTGCACTTTCCACAACATTTTTTGAAATGAAACTAGGCCTTCCCTGACCAGGTTGGTCTAGCAAAAGCAATGCCATAGAGATCGATTTCCATTTTCAACCCTCACCTTTCCCAAAAAAATTTGTCCGAGTTCTGTGCACTAAATTTGAGGATATACAGTTATCCATTTATTCAATAACAGAATAAGATCAGAGGTAATATTTCATAGATGAATTTGAAATTCTTACCAGGCGAAGAAAAAATAATTATTTATCGGAGGGATGTTTGATGCATCTCCTCTTGTATTACTTTTAGACAATTTTGCACAAGATGAATTTTTTTGAATATTTACGAAAGAGATCCACTCCTTATAAATTTTTTACTAATTCATAACAGCAATGGCCATGTGCAGTAAACGAAAACAAGGGCCTTCTTTGTTAATATCAAAAAAGAAGATAAAAAAAGTGTAAACACGTTCTCAATGTCAGACAAGGGGTAAATGGCATCCTGCTGTTATTTGGGCGCACAGAAGGACGTTTGTTTTTGAAATTGCAAATCAGAATCTTGGGCATTTTATTTTAAAGACTGAAAGGACATGGTTATTCTGTTTAAAATTGAATTGCTTGTGCATAAAATTGAGAATAGAAGATTGAATTGTTTGTGGTGTACAAATGCTTTTCGCTACTAGGAAATATATTTGAATTACGCAACATTAGATACATTTATATTATCTGTGCATATAGCGTTACACATAGAATTCAACAATATTATTGTTTAATCTTGTGTAATATAATATATGTTTCCCTTGTGTGCTTTTGAAACCTTAAGATGTTTAGTGTGAGGCCCAGGTGCCGGGCCCAAGCCCAGGCCCAGTCGCCTACCCAAGCCCAAGTGTGGCAGAGGAAGCAGGTCGGGCGGCGTGGCTATCGGGTCGAGCAGCTTAACGGGTCGGATGATCCATTTGAAGGGGAAAAAAACTTAGGGCTACAATGCTGACACTGTTCCCACGGGCGAACTCGCGTACACGAGCGGCGGCAGCAGTCGCCTCCATCTCCTTCCCCGATCTTCCCCTTTCTCCCTCCGTCGAGCGGCTCCGGTGAGGGGTCCGGTAGCGGCGATGGTCTCTGACGATCTTCCCGGTGGGTTGGGTGCGGCGGTACGGGAAGTGATGGAGCAAAGGGGCGGCGCCCCTTTTTCCTTCCTCCGCATGTTTCTTCGGTGACGCCGGTGGTGGAGCCGGCGGATGGACGTCCAGGATGGTTTCTTCCTCCTCCCGCTCCGGCTTCGTCCGGCGGGTAGGTCTCCGTCGACGAGCGTCGTCGACTCCTCCTCTTCGCCCTTCGCCGTGTCTCTCTTCTCTCCTCGTTTTCGGCGAGGACGAGGACGGCCGGCGAGGCTGGGGCGTCGGGTCTCTCTCCCTGGCGACGTCCGACGATCTGCGTGGGTTCGCCGGTGTCTCCGGCGGCTGTGGGCTTGGGTGGCGGCTTCGCCCCCTTGTTTGGTTGCGTCCGACGAACTTGGGTGGGTTCGTCGGCGCTTCCTTTGGTTCCGGCGAGGTCGTGCTCGGCCGGACGGTGCTCCGGCGAGCCTCCTGCGGTTTCCGGCGAACTTCCCGCTGCCAGCCGTGTGCCTCGTTTTCCGTGCGTGTGTCTCTAACGGGTTCTGGACGCGGTTCCCGTTCCCGGCCGATCAGCTGTCCTCGGTCGGCGTCTTCCTCTCTTCGGCTCCCCAAGCCTTGTGCTCCCGGCCGAGTTGTCCTTCTCGGTCGGCGTCTCCTCGCCCCTCTCCGCGTTCCGGTCATGTGCGCCGGCCATGTGTGGTATTGCCCGGCATTGGCTGGTTTGTTGTGCCGGACGTCTGTGAGACGTCCCTGTTGGGCGACTATGTGAGTCTGACCACCTGCGTGCGGTCTAGTCGGAGTTAGGGCGTGTGCCCGGCGTCTTGCATGACGTCGTCTCTTGCGCGAGTATGTGCCCCCGCCTGCGTGCGGATTTGCTTCTTTTCCGGTGTACCGGACTCAGACGTGCGCTGCGTCGACGTCGAGTCTCGGGTGATGTATTTTGGAGGACTTTGGAATTGGAGCGAGTAGCGGTCCTCAGCGGGCGTGGCGGTCGATGATTCGTCGAGATGAGAGTCGAGGTGGCCGCCTGGGATAGGCTGAGGAGTACGTCGAGGACGTGCTCCTGCCGGTCACGTCAGCTGCTTAGCCCCTGTGTGGGCGTGCTTGGGAGCGAGTCAAGTGAGTCGCTTGACTCGCTTGTATTTTATTAAAAATTTTATTAGCATAATCTTGGGCGTGACATTTAGTATGAAATCCTGCTATGAAAATATAAATTTAATTGGGGGCATATTTGCTTTTAGAGCATGTATGTTCCTTTATGGGCCCTCTATAGTACCTCATGTGTTATGAGTTTGAGAGCTACTCCATATAGAGAAATGTGATTATTGTTTGCTTTATTAACACTCTTGAAGGGGGAAATAGAAATTCTGGACTCAATTTATAAGCTGATTCACCAAGGAGGCTCAAGCCGCTCAACACGTGAATAATATACACGAGCGAATCTTCATCCACAGTTTCATCCATAACTTGCTTTCTAATAACGATATGACAGCCATGTTATCTTTAGGGCTTATGTACTTGGGGCGAAAAGTTAGAAATAAATGAGAGGAAAAGTCAGAAAGAAAAAATGAGAAAAAAATAAAAAAGAAAGAAGTATGAGATTGTTTACTTGGGCGGATAGATAATTTAAAAGAAAAGTTGATGTTATCTTTAGGGCTTATGTACGTGGGGCGAAAAGTTAGAAATAAATGAGAGGAAAAGTCAGAAAGAAAAAATGAGAAAAAAATAAAAAAGAAAAAAGTATGAGATTGTTTACTTGGGCGGATAGATAATTTAAAAGAAAAGTTGAAATTATATCTTAATTTTACTAATTTTACATCTTACTTTTTATCGCACCGCTATTTGTCCTCGCTTACTACGAGCTTTCCTCGACTACTTGTCTTTGTCGTCGCTACTCGAGTTCGTTGTCACTGCTCATTTTCGTGCTGCTTGTCTTCATTGTCATTGCTTGTATTTAATATTTAATAATTATATGATATTAATAGTATATATGTAACTAGAGGTGGCCAACGGGCCGGGCCGGCCCGGCACGGCCCGTGGCCCGGCTCGGGTCGTGCTGGGCCAAAGGTTCGTGGCCCGTGGGCCGGGCCAAGCACGGCACGCGGGCCGGCACGAGCACAGCACGAATCGTTTGGGCGGCAACGTTCGAAAATTTGAATTTAGCATGCGTTTTTACCCAAATAGCCCTATAACGGTTTGAAAAAATTTAAAAGTTAGGGATATAATTGTCTTTATGTTATAAAATTACCATTTTAGCCACTTTTAATAATTAAAAATAGGGGATAAATATGTAAATTTATACCCAATTTATCCCTATAAATTGACCCCCCAACCCTCTCATTTTTTCACACAAGTTTCCAATTAACTTTGGATTAATTTCTCATTCTCTCTTAATACTCTCTTAATCTCTTTTCTAAGCCTTGAGTTTCAATTAGCCATCAAGATTTCAAAGCTCCCTCGGTCTAGTCACGTGGAGAAGATCAAGTAAGTAATAAATTAATTTACTTTTAGTCTTTTATAATGTAATTGTACTTAAATTTAAATTATTCTAATATAAATTTTTTTCATAATTATGTTTAAGTTAAGGTTGTTGAAGGCTGAAACCTCAACTTCTTAGTTCTTACTAAGCGATCTTCAAACACGTGATAAGGTAATTTTTTAATGTATAATTTATTATTAGTAAGTATTTAATCTTATTTTATAAATTTTTTTGGCTAACTTTTAATATTATATGTAGAATTAATGGTGGGATTTAACAATACATGAGATCTTTTGCCATGGGAACTTGAGGCATTGGAGCAGGAGCTAATGGGGACAACTAACCCCGTTATGCCACCCGATCAAGATCAAGATGCCAACCCTCCGCCTTACGACCCAAATCAACAACAGCAAGATCATGTTGAATTTGAGCCTACTAACACTATGCAGGGAGAGGAGGGATGCAGTGCAAACCCTCACGAGTCTACTGTGTCGGGCTCAAGAAAACGCACGAGCGACATTTGGAAGAGCTTCGATGTGGTGATGATTAACGGCTAAGAAAGAGCCAGCTGCAAGAAGTGCAAAAAAGTCATGACTTGCAAATCATCGGGTGGAACTGGTCATTTGACTCGCCACATCAAAAGCCATCAAACTCAAATCGATCGTGCACAGGCTACTCTAAATCTTTCCTCTAGTTCTTTTGAAGTTTTTAATTATTCTACTGAAGTTCTTAGAAAAGAATTAGCTAAATTTATTGTTTGGGATGAACAACCATTTTCTTTAGTTGAAAATTATAAATTTGAAAAATTTATACATAAATCACTACAACCTAAATACAAAAAAGTAAGTAGACAAGCCATGCGTAGGGATGCTATAAAAATTTTTTCTGAATATAAAACTAATCTTTTACATGCTTTAATTATATTAACTTCTTGTATTTCTTTAATTACAAGCCCAGCGTGCGTAGTGATGCGGGAGCATTTTCACAAGATATTTGACTTAATTTTGACTTAGTCAAATTTTGCATAATTATTATAACCTTGATTGAACAGACTTAGTCAATGTTTATGTCGAAATTTTGAATGCAATTCTAGTTTTCTTAATGAGGCACTAATCTCTTGAAATTATTGATGATTACATGAGACCAAACCAAGTGGATGCACACATCAAGTCTAGTTCAAGCTCAAGCCAAGAAAGTTTCAGCTCAAGCTCAATGGGATTTCAGCCCAAATTGCAGCCCAAATCCAAGCCTTCTCATCTCAAGACCAAAGAAATGAGCTGCTCGTTGCAGCTTAATTGAAGAAGGATTGCGCGTGAGGGGAGAGCCGCCAATGGAGAATGGAGCAGCTTGCTTTACCAAGGAAGCAAGAGCAGCTTACTCAAAGAGGAAATGAACGTTGGAGACTTGCCTCGAACGTTGCAGCCAACAGTCACAAGCAGCTTCCAGCACATCTCCTTTCTGTGTTCTATAAGATGTAATCTCGTCAATGTATTTACCAATTTTTAGACAAGATTTTGACATTGAAATGGAAATGGTTTTCGTTTGGTTTTATATGATTCTTCCCTTCCTCCTCTGGTAGCTGAAGGTTTCATTGATTTGGAACTTTTTCACTATCGTCTCCTCTAATCTTACATGGATTTGGAATCTCTACCGTGCTGCATCCTTCTCATCGCTACGCGTTCCATCTTCCACCTCTGCCACGCCTAAACAACCTTCCGCTGCTGTTGCATTCCATACCCAGCTTCCAGCCGAGTCCAGCCTTGGACTCTCCGTTCGCCTCGCCGCCAGCGACGATCCAACCGACGGATCGTCCTCAAATTTCAACCACGCCTTCTACAGTTCTAGTCGAACCCACAACCGGAGGGATTGCCCCATCCGACGTCTGGATCGCCAGAATCGGAAGATTTCCGGTGACGCCTCAGCTCACGCCCCTGCTTCCGCCCTTCACCACTGATCGCCGTCGATCTCCTCCGATCAGTCACCGATCGATCCCAAACTCCAGCCACCCGTTCGCCTTGGTCAGGAGAACTTCCAGTTGTAGCAGGTCGGGAGACTTTGCCGTCTCCGATGATCTCCGGCTGCCCCTGTTCCGCCCGCGCGCATCCCCTGTTCTGCTGAACAAGCGCGTCTCCGCCTTCTAGCACCGTCCTCCTCCGACCAACCACCGTCTGCGCCCAAACTCCGGCCATCCCTTTGCCTTCATCATCACGACCTACAGTCGTAACAGGTTTTGCGTTTGTGCCCTCTACGACGAACGGCGACCACAAACGTCAACCCTGCTCCACTCGCGATCTCTCCTGTCTCCCAGTTTTCTTGTTTCAGGCTTATGTTTACTATTAATTCGAATAATCTGACTAAGCCTCTTCTTGCAGATATCTTAAGCAATCGGCGAAACGAAAACCCTGATCTTTGATGCCAATATGAAGAACTCATCTTGCTCTAATAGTTGGATGAGTTGATCGAACTGAAGCCACAATGGATCAACCTGAAAACAATAGCAACTTTTCATATCTGATGTAATTTTCCTGTAATCATTTTATGAACTAATTTGAGTAGTGTTTTTGTTGCAGGTATTTTGAGCACTTGGTGGAGCCAAAGTCTATAACTTTGATACGATTACGAAGCACACATCTTGATCTATCTCTGGGATTAGTTATCTCCATGAAAGAATGAATAGTTCATCTTAAAACGCATAGAAAACTGTCAAGTTTGATAATTTTCTTTGCTGCTTTAGTTTGTTGATCTGAATAGTCATTTTTTGGAGATGCCCTATTTGACTGACTGATAATGACACTACATTTTTGATACGATTGAAAAGAACAAACTTCACTCTGCTATTTGGCTTTATTAGTTTTCATTATTGATCACTAGAACCATCTCTAAGGCATAGCTACTTTTCTAATTGATCATTTTTTGCCCTGCATTTTTGGCTGCTAATTGAGTTTAGTATTTTATTTCAAAATATAAAAAAATTCTAATCATTTGTTTACCACCCACATCAGATTGGCTAGATGCTGAAGATCGTCTTCAAGATAAAGGTGGTCATTCAACTTCATCGGATGATGATGAACAAAGTCTTGGAACTGCAAGCGGAAGTAACAATGGATAAACGTTGTAATAAATAGTTATAAAAAAAGTTGTAAAAGAATTGTAAAAAGAGTTGTAAAAAGAGAACTACGTAGACCTGATTCCTCCTTTGAGTGGGGTACGTAGGCAGCCTGTAATGGGTCCGGTCTAAAATATATAAAATTTTAATATTTTTTCAAAAATTTATGCAATATACATTCTCAATTTCTCATTTTTTTTTAATTTTTTCATATTATATATATTTTAATTAAGTAATAATTTACTTATTAAATTAATTTATTTTTTTTTAAATTTGGCACGCGGGCCAAAGTCGGCCCACGGGCCACAATCGGGATGGGCCAAACACGGCCCGCGTTTCTCATTTGGCCCGTTGGGCCGTATTTGGCCCGCGTGCCTAAGTCAGCCCGCGGCCGTGCCTGGCCCGCGTGCCGGATCTGGCCCGTGTGTCGGATCCGTGCTCACTCTCCGGCGGAACCGTGCCTGTGCCGGCACGCCTAATCGGGCCGCGGGCCGTGCCGGGCCGAAGAAATTTTCCACCGTGTCGTGCTGGGCACGGCACGATTTGAAACGGGCCGTGCCAGGAACCGGGCCGAGGCGGGCTCGGGCCGGGGCCGGCCCGGGGCACGGCCCATGGCCACCTCTATATGTAATATGAGTGAAAAAAAAAAATAAAAATTAGGGTGTATATATCAATCCTTCAATTTTTTTTTCTTCTTAGTAAACACAAGAAAAAAAAAAACCTATAATATATTCTATTCATCTATTTTTTTTTTTACTGTATATTTTTTATCCGTTCAAATAAATACAATGTTAAGACATTCTTAAGCGCTCTACGTTATATACATTCATTGTTTTCGTCTATACTATTTTAATGAAGTTTCCTATTATAAGGAACAAGAAAATCTTATTTTTGTCGAGACATCCATAATCTTGATGACTTTTTGAATAGATGCATGCCCTTGCTTTGAAAAGTACATGATGAACCAATAAGTTCAGTATCAAGCCAAGGGATCAATTGTTAACATCAATGTAGCTCGGCATTAACTCTAGATAGAGCTAAGGTCACATAAAAGGATTCTTGATAAGCCCCCTATGAAGGGTCCCTTACAGAAAACCTAATAATTTTATTTGTTGAAGGGAATTATTTTTTAAAAATATTCTGACCATTTCAATTATAGAATTAATGATTGATATGAAGTCTCCATAAGAAATAATAAAGGCTCCTTTGAAAAATTTCTTTTTGGTCGAGTGTATTTAATCATGCAATAATATTATTGATAGTATCAAAATTTTTTCTAGAAATTGAAGGTTTTTGGGTTAATTGTCTTATATTTTAAAAATATTTTGCAAATAAACTATCAATCCCACCGTGACGCAACTCGAATGAATCCGATTTCAAACTACTTGGTTCGACCTAGTCAACTTAATCCCATTTCTGCCCATGCACAGACCACGTGCATGTGGATCCTATAAAATGCTTAAACCAAGGATGCGCGCACGGCGCATCAGCTCAGGCCGAGCGCAAGCAGATGCGCATCATACCGAACACAGTGCCTACTCTCATCACCAATCACAGATCTACTACAATTATCAAAGCACTTCTCCACCCACCACTCCGCCTCCCCCCCCCCCTCCCCTACCCAACAACAAATCGCCTCATCACCCCTCCATCTTCCCTTCGCCGCCCCAAGATCGCCGTATCCTCTTTCCTTCTTCGATCGCCTCGCCCTCCTCCCTGCCCTCCGCCCCAATTTGGCGAAATCAATCTACCACCATTCTATCTGGCATCGAGTTGGCCGATAGATCACTCGTTGCTGGTGGCGCCGCCGGTGGCAACGAGATTTGGAGCGGCGGCGGAAGCAGCGATCCAGCAGCGTGTTCTGTGGATGTTCTTCTGTGTAAGGGCGATTGTAATCCCTTCTCTCTTCCTTCTCTCCCTTTTCTTCGCCTTGTATTTTTGTCATGGGAAACAAAAAGCGAAACCCTAGCCAGCGTCCCACCCGCCACCCCCCGGATGCCGTCACCGTGGCGTCCGCCGCGGTTGATGTGCCTTCGGGTGTGACCTCCCCGGTTTCTGACGATGGGCCACGTCGCTTCGATGTGCCCGATGCGGCCGAGGCGGGCGCCGTCAAGGCGGAGTGCGAGCGGGCACTCACCGCCCTTCGCCGTGGGAATCACACCAAGGCTCTCCGGCTGATGAAGGAGGCGGCCACGCGGCACGACTCCTCCGCGCTGCTGCAACGCGTTCATGGGACTGTGGCGATGAAGGTTGCCGCTCTACTTGATGATCCTGCCGCTAAGCTGCGGCACCTTCGTGCAGCCATCGAATCAGCCCGCCGCGCCGTCTCTCTGTCCCCGAATTCGATTGAGTTTGCGCACTTCTATGCTAGTCTTCTGTACGATGCGGCCACGGATGGGCGTGGGTACGAGGAGGTTGTCCAGGAGTGCGAGCGCGCCCTTAACATTGCGGACCCGGTCGATCCTGCCAAGGAGAGCCTTCAGGAGGAGAGCCAGCAAAAGTTGTCTACCTCCGAGGCCCGGATTACCCACGTCCAGCAGGAGATCCGGGCTCTAATCCAGAAATCCAACATCGCTTCCATCTCGTCCTGGATGAAGAATCTTGGAAATGGGTCTGCCGGTGAGGAAAGGTTCCGGTTAATCCCGATGCGCCGCATCTCCGAGGATCCAATGGAAGTCCGATTGGTGCAGGCGGCCCGTCGCCCTAACGAGATAAAGAAGGCTACCAAGACCCCTGAAGAGCGCCGTAAGGAGATCGAGGTACGGGTGGCTGCTGCTCGCATTCT
Source organism: Costus lasius (assembly GCA_027563935.2). Classification (NCBI taxonomy): domain Eukaryota; kingdom Viridiplantae; phylum Streptophyta; class Magnoliopsida; order Zingiberales; family Costaceae; genus Costus; species Costus lasius. The sequence goes on along the minus strand of CM050450.1, from coordinate 128,680,003 downwards.
TCAGCAGAAGCCCGGAAACTCCCCTGGTTCCTCTCAGGAGGAGGACGGCCGTCCTGGCTTAGATTCTTCCACGTCATCCTCCAGTGCCCATAGGTTGGCTGAGCGCAGAAAATTGAACTCCAAGAAGACAATGTCTTCGATAGACCGCATGGATCAGGTTCGTGCCTACTGGAACTCACTGAGCATTGAAAGACGGAAGCGTTTTCTATTAGTGAACATTCCAGAGCTGAAAGCACATTATGCGTCATCTCCCAAAGACAATTTCGCAGTTGACATAATGGGGGAGGCGCTGGCTTTTGTGGAAGCCAATGGGACATGGAAGTTCTGGGCTTGTTGCCGGTGTGAACAGAAATTCACTGACTGCAATAGTTACACGCAACATGCTGCGAGGGAGCATATGAGTAGCCTGTCGTCCAAGCTGCAGGCTTTAATGCCCCAGGAAGTAGATGTTGAATGGAGAGAGATGCTTCTTAATGGGAGTTGGAAACCAATTGATGCTGCAGCAGCCGTGAAGATGCTCAAGGAAGAGCAGTTGAAGCGCCAATCAATGGCAAAGGATGTAGAATCTTACACTGGCACTAAGGACAGGGATTGTTCCTTGGAGTATTTGAGTGCTAGAGAGAGCTCGGACTCTTCCCCTACAGCCCAGCGTGGGGAGATTGCTGATCGAGCAATTTCTAATGGTTTTTCTGTGCAAGGAAACTCCACTGAGATCCCTAACTTCGATGATATCTCTCGCAGATGGCCATTGGCTGATGATGCCGAAAGAAGCAAACTTCTGGAAAGAATTCAAGCCATTTTTCAGTTACTAGTCAAACATAAGAGCCTCTCGGTGAGCCATCTGAATAAGGTTATACATTATGCAATCGAAGAGATCCAAGCTTTTGCCTCTGGATCCTTGCTGTTGAACCATGCACTGGACCAGTCACCTATTTGTATCCGCTTCTTGGATGCTTCACACCTTCGAAAGCTCCTTAAATTCTTACAGGAACTTTCACAGTCTTGTGGGTTAGGGAGATACTCTGAGAAGGATACTGCTGCTGGTGATGCTGATAGTCATGGACAGAGTAGTGAAACCAGTGAAGATGTCAATTTGACTTTTGACTCCTGCAGTTTAGTCTTGGATGCCTCTTCTTTCACTCAAAAGCCTGGTATCCATCATGAGAAATCAGGAAATACTAATGGTACAGAGGTTATGCCTGCTACAGATGCATTCCTGTCATGGCTGTTTACTGGACCTTTAATTGGAGACACACTGTCATCTTGGACTCGCATGCGAGAGGAGAAAAATCACCAAGGCACGGAAGTCCTCCAGGCACTTGAGAAAGAGTTCTACCTCCTGCAAAATCTTTGTGAAAGAAAATGTGAACATTTAAGCTATGAGGAGGCTTTGCAGTCTGTTGAGAACCTTTGCTATGAAGAACTTAAGAGAAGGGAACAAGTTGGGAAGTTTGCATCTCAAAATTATGAAGTTACTTTACGGAAGAGACAAGACGAACTTGTCGAGCGGGAGAATGATGAGATGTCTAGCAACTGCAGATTGGAGTTAGAAGTAATTTCTAATGTTTTGAAAGAGGCACAAGCTTTGAATGTATCCCAATTTGGGTATGATGAGGCTTTGTCAAGTATGAGTTCTCGTCTGTGTGATTTGGATTCTGATGAAGGAGAAGATTGGAGGGTGCATGACTACTTGCAGCAAACAGATACTTGTATAGGAATTGCAATCCAGAGGCAAAAGGAGCAACTGTCCGTGGAGGTTTGTTGGTTTCTTCCTAATCTTAATCATCAAAAGAGTGTTCCTTTCTTGCTATGACTTATGAGCACCAGATCCATATGTTGTTGCATGCAGCTTAACAAGCTTGATGCTAGGATCATGCGGAATGTCACTTGCATGCAGAAATTGGAAGCAAACCTTGGTCCTGCATCTGCCTTCGATTATCAGACAATTATTTTACCACTTGTGAAGTTTTTCCTTCGGGTTTGTATATTATCTTCACTTGCACGTGTAATTCTCTAAACTTATATTGGTTTCTAATTTGGTGGTTATTTCATTGTTTTTATTCTCGCCAACAGTTTCTCTTGGAAGATTTAGTAGACAAAGATGCTAAAGAAAAGTCTGATGCTGCAAGAGAGGCTTTCCTAGCAGAACTTGCACTGGATGCTAAGAAGAGTGTAAATAAAGGGAATGATATGAAGCATACACATGAAAAGTTGAAAGATAAGAAAAAGAACAAGGATAACAGGAAAAATAAAGATCAAAAGGTCTTTAAAGAAAATTTCTCTCTTCCATTACCGTGTGTTTTGTTAGTCATGCTGATATTGTGCATATATTTCAGGCTTTTGGCTATAGTGATCATTATTCTGATCCTCAAGATACTTCTGAACAATCGTAAGCCTCATTACTCTATTCACTAAAACTTATTCACCACTAAATATGACCATTCTTTCTTATGCTTTTATCTTCATGTATGCGTGTTTTGAAGTAGGATTTAAGAATATTGTCCGGTATGAGGAGTGCATACCTTTACATGGTCTAGGGTTTGTACCTATCCAGTTTATATGTTGTTTATATACAAACCTGTGTTTGCCTACAAACCCATACATACACACTGGACTATACATTGGACTGGAATATTAGTATGGACCGGAATTGATAACCTTGGTTCAAAGTTTTCTTATGACCTAATTTTTGGTTTTCTTCCCATCATGCATATTATTGCTACCGTATCTTTATTTGTCTTTTAAATAGCTTCTTGAATTTTAGGCCTTTTCGTAGAGTTTTGAACTATTATTTGCTTATTCTTAATGAGAAAAGTGATGATCTAATTTATATTATAAGTCTCAGCGCACCAATCTGATACTTTGAATCTCTTCACTTTTACATATTGAACAATCATGGATTATTTTGAAGTGTGGGATCAGGATATTCCGATATTATATAAGAATTTGGTTTGGAAATTTCAACGTGCTATCTTTATGACCCATTACTATTTACAAGCAACAGCACTGCGTACTTGACTTTGAGATTCTGCATTCATTTGAGCACGAGGGATAAAAGTTAATGTTCTCCCTCTACGATAGATAATATTATGAAGATGGTTTTCTTGATTTTATTACTTAGCCAAGAAACTAACTTTGTACTTTGTGGGAAAATGCAAAGGATCTAATCAACTACCATTGTATGTGGTTTTAGGGAAATATACTGAATGCCGTGGGGTCCTTTGGAATTTGAATATAATTTTTCTTGCAGCTCCTAGGATTTGAAACTCTCATCTAGGCTGCTTTGCAAAGTAGTTCCTCTATGGAGATAGTATTATAGTAATAGCAAAGTGAATTTGCAAATGTTGTTTGTTGATCTTTTTGTAAAATATTTGATATCTTCACTTCAATTTGCTTTTGCTGCTGATTCATTCACAAAAGCTTTATCTGTTGTAGTTATTTACTTGCTAAGTGTAATTAAAACATTATAGCACAAATGGCTTGACAATTGGAATTTGAGTATTTAATTAAAAAAGAGAAAGGAATGGTGCAGCTGCTTGACTTATGGTATATTTTGAGGATTTTGCTCAGCAGTTTATTGATCATAGATTGCAGCGCTACACAAGCATTGGACAAAAAAAAATTCATTCTATGTGAACAATGAACATAATTGTTGGATGTTTAACTGGACACGTGGCAGGATCAAAGTTGCATTGATCATTTTTGTTTACTGAGGGCACTGGAGATAGTTTGGGTAGTTAGAGGTCTCAGAATTGTTTACTTAGATTAACTGCAAGTTGTCTTAGTTGATCTGGTATGAAATGACTGACTGAAGTTAATTCACTTCCACAAGTAAAATGAGCTGAAGGAGAAAAGGGTTGTTGGTGTGGCTGTCAATGACTCAATGTATTGCTTTCTCCTCCGGTACAGCCGTATGGAAACACATTACTAATTGGGATCTTTTGCTTTTCAATAGCTATGCCTGTTTCTTTCCTATTTATGCTTGTATATTTTACATATATTTTATGGTATACTTACAGGCTCATGTTGCCTACTTCTATCTCTAAATGTATTACTTCTCAACCACAGTTAATATTTTGCAAGCGAAAGATATTGCTTTGAATTTCACAAGAGCTCATTTTCTATTGTTGATTAATTTCTTGAATTCTGATTGACCAATGCCACAGCTCTTAGTTTTGAACGTCCGAATTTCTAACATTCAGTTATACTTTGCCCCCTTTAGCCTCCGTTTGTGTCATGTCACTATTTTTCAAACTCCCACCAGCATATTCTTATTTGTTCTTCATCTTTAAATTCACTTAGTAAAGAAATAGTAGGACACGAAGACTCTTCTCCTCTAGTATAGTCGAAGGCCACTAATGCGTTCTTTTATGTTCTTAGTTCATGGAAGACAATGCTTCTGTTTCAGTTATGTGATCTGTGTATTAGATTACATCTTCTTACAAGAAAAGTCGAAAACCATATTCAATTTGTAAATTTTGTACTCATTTAAAATGAACACAGGTCCTTATCTTCTTTGTTTCATCAAATTCCAAGAATTTGGAATTTTGGTTTCATTGGTAGATGGTGGCTTCAAATCATGACAATTATTCCCAAATGATCCATTATTTGAATACTGAATGTTAGATGGATTACTTGATCCATCTTTTTCTTACTTAATGTTAGATGGATTACTTCACCAGCGATGCCCACTTGCTTCTTAGGATATAAATTAAATCTCCAACTTTTATCAGCTTCAATCAAATAGCATATTGAGCATTGTATGAACTTATCAAATTTGATATCACTAAAAAGAGGAAAAACAATATATCTATTGGTACTAAGCTTATAGTTTTGTTAATTTTACTTGAGTAGTTTGGTATATACTATATACAAATTCGTAAGAAATGATCCAATGTTCTTTCAAGGGTTTTTGATGTTACTTTCTTCCTGAGTGGTGTACTAAATGGTTGATGGTTACTGCATTACATACGATGTGTAGAGCCTGATGCATTGGGATTTGTGTTATTCTTTTTGAAATCACCTATTGAGATCTTTTAGGTTTCATTGGATTTTACCTGTATCCCACGGGAATTTTTTTTTTCTCCATATACTCAATTCTCTCTTTCTCATATATGTACATGCTCTTCTACTACAATTGAATCATTTAAAAATTTTTGGATGTTACCCATTCCAAGAAGTAGAGTACATATTTTTAGGATGCACAATCTCATCGCATGCTCCAAGCAATTGGAATTTTTGTACGGGATTCTGTCATGATTCAGGAAAATTCCAAATGATCCAGCATTGGACTACTAAAATGTTAGACATGATACCTTATGATGCCAGCTTGCTAATGGAATCTATACTGGATTCCACCTTACATTAGCTTCCAGCCATTATCATATTTTGCATTATGTCATCCCTATATAGTTATTATGATTATACCCGTTGGTTCCGAGTACCAAAACATTTTTGTTTGCTAGCTTTTTCTTCTCAACTTGGTCAAGTGTTAAAGCTATTAAATGTTAGTGTGAGTTGCTATTACATGTTTAGCCCCAGATTGCTTATTTCTATAGGACTTCATGGGTGACAGCCTATATATTTGTACTCTACTTTTTGGTATTGAACGAACCACTTGAACCAATCATTCCATCCAATTGTATGCAACAATCAATCCCTTTGACATTTTCAAGGTTTCTTATTTAAGTTACCAGATAAAAAGGCCACTATTTTTCTACTGTGTTGCTACCTGGCTTTGGAGAATTTACTGCAAATCCCTGCTCTTTTCTGCGTTTAATATCTTCTCTTTAGTTGTGTAACCAATTCATTTTTCTGAGTGCAACATATTCACAACCAATGTAATATCGCTATGCCATTGTATTGTTCTTGTAAAAATGTATATACAGAACAATTTGTAATTAGTGGTTCATTATGCAGGAAATCTCTCAATGTTGTGCAGGATCAGGTTAAAAGTCCTTTTCTTGTATATCTCCCCTGATTAGGGGTGTTAACCGAACTGTGAAAGGGGTTTTTGAACCAAACTGATTAGATCGGTTCGGGGAAAATAAGAACCGATCCTGAACCGTTTAACTGATTTTTTAGTACGATTAACCGAAAATTAACGAAAATATTTAAAATTATAAAATAATTTAAGATAAATAAATATAAATATTTTAGGTTTACCGTTGGTTTTCGGCGGTTAACTGGTTCCATTTTTATATAAAATATTTATTTTTATATATAAATAAATATTATATATATAAATATTATATAACAGTTCGGTGATAATGACTACCATTTATGACATGATTTATATTTATATTATATATATAAATAAATATTATATAAATATTATTTATATAAATATTATATAAATAAATGTTGGCTCTCTTTTGTCAAATGAGAGTGTTCACATATGTTATATATTAATATCCCTTATGACATTGATGCTGATGATAATGACTACCATTTATGACATGATTTAGAGCATATGACATATGACTTATGACATGTAACTTATGATAAATGCTTTATGACTCATGACCATTTGTTATAATATTTTTATGAATGCATGATTTCTCAATTTGTAATATCTTAGATCTTTTGACCTCAGTAAGTTATACCATTGAAACCTTACTTTTTTTTTTTTGCGTCTGGAGAAGCCTACTTAACATTTTTGCTAAATATATATTGATATTTTTCCGAGCAAATGAATGCGTATACGGTGCATAAGAAAAATGATAAGAACATTTATTTTTGAAATTTCCTCTTTTCTTAGTTGCATTATGTTGTAATGTACACTTATTTAGTGTAACTTTTTATGTAGTTGGTTAGCTCTTTTGACATTTGAATGATGAAGTGGAACAATAGTACTTTTGTTAATAATAATTATAATTATACTTGGTGGAATGATGTAATATTGTTGCACATTTTTTTTTTTTGAATTTCTTTGTTCTGGGCCGTAACATAAACCCTTGATATGAAGCTGGTTATTGGCATAATTAGATCTTTCCATTCTGCATTTTCTTAATTTGTAATATTATAATCTCTTAAGCTCACTTATTTGTTTGTTTACTTGTAGTGAATTTCCTGGGGAGGCTGATACTTCGAATCATGATTTTGTGGCAAGTGGAGATTATTTGAAGCAGCAAGAAGAGGAATTTAAACGAAGAGTGGAGTTTGAGGCTGATGAAAGAAAACTTGAGGAGACCTTGGAATACCAAAGGAGAATAGAAGATGAGGCAAAGAAGAGGCACCTCGCAGAACAATTGAAGAATAGCACTGTAACTTCCTCAAGTTATAAGACAGAGGAAGTGCTGACTGCTGATTCTGCTTCAAATTTGAACTATCATTCGAGCTTGCACAATAATGCTTCCCTCAATTTTGTAGAAAGCATAGAATTTGGTGATTTCCATTTTTCTGAAGGCATGCACAAGGACTACAATAATTTCGGACACAAATCAAGTAATAAATTTTGCACACCAGAACAATCAAGTTTAGTGCTGCAACAAAACATTGTTGGCAACAATGATAATGATATTAGCATTGATAAGTTTTCAACTCTTGATGACAATAATAGTTTAGCAAGCACGGGTAGTTTGCTAGTTAATGGAATAGAAAGATTTTCTACTAGTACAAAATCTTTCAACAATTCTAGTCTTCAGAAGGCAAAGAAGACAAGTAGCCAATCATATAAGACCTACAAGCAAGGTTAACTTTTTTCCATATAGAAAATGCAGATCTAGTGTGTTAATCTTTTTTTAATCATATGTTGCTAACCAGATTATCTGCTTAAACTATGTTACTTTATATTCTTTTTATGCTGCAGACCCTACAGGTTTTATATGTGACGGATTTCTGCCTTCAGAACAATCAAAAACTAAGCAGCCTCTCATGCATAATGTTCCCCAAGACTTTCATGATGAGAATGCAAGAATGCCGTTTTTGAGAGAAAATCACATACATTCCCAGTCTCTGCATGAAGTACACAAAGACCAGGATAATTCTGCAGGTCTTGTTATCCACCATTTAAAATTATACAATTCTCTTTTATATTTTTATAATTAATTTAACTGCCTGCTCATACTATTTTTCTTGCTCAGGAGGTACTTGATATCTAGTAGTGTTCTTTTAACCACGACAAATTTAGGATGGTATTGAGGGGTTCATAAGTAGCAATGATTTCTTTAATTGGAAATAGATCTACTTGTCCTCCGTAATTCCTTTTGTACTTTATGAGCTATTTGGTTATATCTTCCCACTATCATTCTGCATTTATTTTCCAAAGATGAATTTTCAGCCAAAAGGTGCAGCGCATTTGTTCTTTTTATATTTGTGACCAATTACTATGCCAAATATGCAAGCTCAACTTGGAGAATATCCGGTAAAATAGGTGCAGAAAATGGTATTTTACTGATATGAGCTTATCTGATCTTGGTATGGTATGTTACTTGATGTCTTAGTTTTATTCCAAATAGTAAGCACCATTAGAAGATATCCGACAATCAGAGATAAACTTGAGGAAGAGTATTTATCGTGCTTCAACTCATTTTACTGAGTGTTTTCAAGTATGAACTGTTGGAGGGTAGGCATGCACACTTATCCTTCACTTTATTTCATTAGGTTGAAGAAAAGATTGGTACTACGAATCAGAATTGTTTAGAAACTTGGATTATGATTACTTTTATTAAGGATTTAAAACCAGCCATGCAGTCAATATTCACTTCTATGGAGGTTTTGTTATCATCATCCTTTGCAATTTAGATCTTTATGAGAAACTTCTGTATCATAGGATGTGTCTCTGCATCTTGAGATTCCTCCTCATTAATAGCTTGAAAGGGAGTTAGTTATATTTTGCAATTGCATCCTTTTTTGCGTATCCTGTTAGATTTTTTTCTTTGCTTTTGGTTGTTATCTTGATTGGGTTAGGTTACTGGGACAGTGGAACCACTGGCAGCCTCAACCGATCGAAGAAAGAAGATATATACTATATACTCTAGCTGTTGGTAGGAGTCAGTTGTGAATTTTGATAAGAATAAATGTGTTTTTTTTTCTTATGTGATGATTCTTACCATAATTTTTTTTCAAGTTCCTGGCACTTGACCTGAATTTTACTTCTCAGTTACTGTAAAATGAGAATAAATGTAAAAACACACGAAAATTTTAAAATTTTATTTAAGAGCAATGCTTATTTTAAAGCTGAGCTGTTTACCCAGATGGAAGATGGCTTCTATCACTGGCCACAACCATTATATCTACGTGATACCAAGTTACCTTTTAGGTGATACATCCATCTATATGGCAGTTTCCTTTTGCCATTTTTAAACCAATTGACCTGCCGATTGATTGTTGCGTCATCCAATCTTGTGGTGTACTGGTGTTGAAATAAAATTTTAACCAAAATTTATATCATTGTAGCATATATCTGCTGACTTGCTTCCTATATAGATTTCACCATCAGTAACCAAATATTAAGAAAATCACTAAAATTTAATGGATCAGGTGATATATATATTGTCACATTACCTATACTTTATGGATGTTGATGAGAGTATATACTCAAAATATCATATGATTTTCTATAAGATGAGCTCTCAAAAAAATTCTAAAAATAAATTATTATATGAAACTAGGTAAGCTTTTGCCAACCTAATCCAATGGTTGAGAAGAGTCTTGACTCTTGAGACATCTACTTAACTGAGTTATTGACAAAGTGACAATAGTATGATATAAGTAAAGACTACTTTTTAAAATATTTCTAATTAATTGAACTAACATAATTAAGGCTCTAGCATTAATGGAATGAACAGGTTTTGGTTTAATGCTACGAATCCGATTGCATTTAACGCACTAATAAGGAACTACTCGATCCTACAATCCTACACAATCTCACAATCCAAACTGTTGATCCCACTTTTCTTACTTATTTTATGTTCCTACTTGCATTCTGGAATTGTTTAGATTTGTTGATCCTGCGAGCTGGATTGTGGTTTTAACAACCTTGTCTGGAACTAGACCAGTTTAACTTATTAGATGGCCTATATAGGCATTATGAGGTTTAGGCTTCTATTTATTTCCAAGAGGTATGAATACTGGTGCCTTGATAATTTGTGTACTTGCTTATAAGCTTTTTCTATCAATCATAAGTTTGAAAGATGTCTATTCAAATTTTCATATTTATGAAAAGAAGGTTGCAAAGTGTTTGAAATTCTACCTGATACTACTTGCTTCTTACATTGTCATGAAAATTCAATACAATGTTATTATATTTTTCTTTTAGTTCTAAATAAGAGCATGATAAACTTTTATAAAAACATATAGAACAGTCGACTTGCCTATCCCTTTTCTGCAAGTGTAGTCAGGGGAACTTCGAGATAACTGTCACAAGGAATTTGGCTATTGTACACTGGTGCTTGTTGTTATGACCAAGGTTTTAAAAACCGGCCAATACCGTATCGTTCCATGCTTGTAAGCTGGTACCATACCATTCTGTGTCGGTCAACTATATATATATATATATATATTTATATATATATTATATGGTACCAACTATGTACCGGTCCATGGTCAGACCGGTATGTATCTTTTGGGCAGTGTGGAATGAAATTTGAAATTTCAATCCTTGGTTATGACTTTTGTTATATATGTATATTATATGGTACCAACTATGTACTGGTCGGACCGGTATGTATCTTTTGGGCAGTGTGGAATGAAATTTGAAATTTCAATCCTTGGTTATGACTTTTGTTGTTGAAAGAGTTCATACTTTTGGGTCAGGAGATATTCGAGTGAAGACAGTGGGACGGTTGCAGACTGAGGATGATGATGAACAAAGGTTCCAAGAAGATCTCAAGAAAGCCGTACGCGAAAGCCTTGGTATGTTCATGTTGATGTAGTTCTTCTCTTTACCGCTTTGTCTTTGGATGTTGGTATGCTGCATTAGTGCACTCTTGTAACTGAACTAGATCTGGGCAAATTTAAAACACGAAGGGAAGTAAGGTTCTAGGTACTGCCTTAGGACATCTGTGGCATAGCCTCAGATCAGATATCTTGTTAGTTAGTTTCGGAAGTTCATTATTAAGTTCAGGAGGTTCATAAAAAGGCTAAGGCAAGGTATAAAAGCTGTTGCCGTGTCATATTCAGCGTATCTGAGATCTGATTTGGTAGTTTTAGCTGTTGAATGAGATTTAAAAGATGTAAATAGTGGAATATACTGTATTTCCAACTGATATATCATTTATGGCATTGCTGCGTTGATAAACATACAATGAAAATGGAAAACTACTAACATTTAGTTTTAAACTTTCTTTTGAGCATACAGTTCTATATTTCATCAAGTAGCTCATATGGATAAATTCTGGATAAATTCTGTCTTCAAGTGGATCACCAGATTCCTCAAGATAATACAAAAATATAAGCTTAACTTTTTATATCATAGCATTAATACACAATTAACCAAATTAATATACTCTGGCCTTTTACCTCTGTAATCCGTTGTGCTAATGGACTTGTCTCCTCTCTTTGTACTCAGAAATCAACTAATAATATCCAGAAATGGTGGTATATGTTCAACTAATGGTGGTATGCTCCATATAGTTGAAAACAAAGATTGAAGCTAGGGCATAAGAAGCTGATAATACATTTCCACCTCATAAATGCTAACTTTTTATATCTACTGTCTAACTTTATGTTTTTTCTTTAAACAGGCTGTTAGCAATTATTACTGAATAGGAAATAGACTAGACCCATTGTATTCAGCTACATTCTCATTCTTTGAAATTTGATTTGACCCTCTTAACTTCAAGGGAGAATATAACTAACAACGGGTGCATATGGAGTGTATTGAAGGATTAAAGTGATAATTTTCTCTACTGATTAGTTACCAGTTATTATTCCTTCTTATTCGACTTGTACTAAAGCATGAATATCTGCATTCATTCTTGTATGTCATGGAATTATCTATGACAGTCCTATATTGATTCTTGAATATGGTTGTTTTCAACTTAATCTTTTCGCATTACATTATGATGTGAACAAGAATATGGAGAGGTCAGTAAAGAAGTTTTTCTAGGATTTGGAAATGGTACATCAGCTGAGAGAAATGATAACTAATAACTATACTTTCATTCTTAGGTATTGCACTTATTTGTCTGTACTTCATGCACAAACAATGAGATCACATCAAGAGGTTCAGGAGATAACCTCACAACATTTGCTAAACAATATGGGGAATTAAGGCTTCTTATTGTCAGCGACTTTGTTGACTGCAATTGTTCCTTGTTGCCTTGTTTGGATAGTTTCTGACAGTGCAAAAAAGCAAGGAAATTATATGATTTTTTTTAGATTTTTTATTTAAAGGGCAATCAAATTAATCATTCACATTAAGGTGCACATGTGATAGGTTAGGTTGCGTCATGTTTTGTCCAAAACTTAGCTCAGTGCAAAATTTTCAGGTTATTATTTAAGTAAAATGTGTTAACCCAGCTTAAAAAGGGTCAGGTTACACAAAATCCATTTTCTAACCGAGTGTGGAATGGATTTTTAATAAGAAAATATTTTCTTTGATTTTTTCATGAATGTAACTTGTTTTCTTTATTTTGAGGCACATTTAAAAATAACTTGGATAATGCTTTTCAATACTTGGATTAACATGATTGTTCTATATATATACGTGAGTTTATGTGAGATCATTTACTCTTAACTCAGTTGGATGATCTTGATACGTTTATGTTTGACCATGTGGTCCAACTTAGTCTGGCTATGTTATTTAGCTAACTATTCCAACAGTAGGGTCATTCAACTTATTCATATTTGGTAGCGTGAGATGGTTCAGTTATCGCAAATAAAAGGTTTATGTTGGTCTAGCTTGATTATGTGGTATTTGTTTATTAGGTGACCTATGCATCCAGTCTTAACTCGATGAAGGCATTCAATTTAATAGGTAGTTTGGGTTGGTCATGTTATTCACTTTGTTGAAGGATTTGACCTATTAAGATAGTTAACTCAATCTAGTGGTTTGGTTTGTGAAGGCTTTCTAATTTGGTTAAGCATTTTAGGGCTACTAGGTGGTTTAAGCCAATCAAGTGGTTCAACACATATATGTTATCTAGCTTTGTCGCACGATCTAGTGCATTTTGGTCATCTATCCAAATCAGTCCAACCTATTTGGTGATTCAACATAGTTGAATGGTTTAAACAAGTCGAAGGATCTTATCCATCCAGTAGTTTAGCCCAATTGGGCCATCTAGCTAGTCTTGATCAATCTAGAAAAGTTAGGCACTTTGACTTAGTAATGAGATTCCGTCCAATTCAATTAGTGATTTAGCTTGTTTGTGGAGATTTGATCTACTTAGGCTCCATTTGGTTCCGCGATGCTTTTAGCTATGCTAGGATGGATCACAAAAGTTATTACTTAGGCTCTGTTTGGTTCCGCTATGCTTTTAGCTATAGTAGAAATAAGCGGATTTCCATTGTAACTATAAGCTTTGAATTTCATGCTTTTGACATGCTACTGTAGATTAGAACTACTGTAGCAGTGTATGTATGTAATATACTATTAATTAATATGATATATAATAATTTAAAATTTAAAATTTAATTAATTATTAATTATTGATCTTATAAAAACTAATAATTTCATTAAACTAATTATTTTAAATTTTAAAAATAAATTTTATTTAATTATAATAATATATTTTTAACTTTAATATTCTGTTAATTATATTATAAATTATAATTTAATTAATAAATACATATTTAAAATAAATATTTTGATTAATTTATTAATTAAATATATATAAAGGAATAATTTATTTTAAATTTTAAAAATAAATTTTATTTAATTATAATAATATATTTTTAACTTTAATATTCTGTTAATTATATTATAAATTATAATTTAATTAATAAATACATATTTAAAATAAATATTTTGATTAATTTATTAATTAAATATATATAAAGGAATAATTATGCAAACTTAATTATTTTTAAAAATAATTATATTTATTTAAAAATTAAATTAACACTAAAACAACAGTAATAACACAACAACCCTAATACACACTCTTAACAAAATTGTAAGAGCAGGTACTACAGTCACAGTGCAGCTATGACAACATAACAGAATCAAACTCAGCCTTAGGTGGTTCAATTCAAATAGGTAGTTCAACCTAATCATGCACTTCGAGCCTATAGTTGACTGGGAATTTGACTTGGTTGAACAATCCATTATTTATGCTAATTAGGGATGATAGCTGGTAAGGTACCCACTATTTTTGCCTTACCTATACTAGAATCTAGCTAAGTTCTTTGATACCCATATCCAAGTAACTACCCAATATTTTTTACAGCCCTCTAACCGAACTAGACCTTATTATTTTTCTACTACTCGTTAAATATTCAAACTTGATAACTACCTGGTCAACCTTTGTAGCTACTCCCCTCCACCTCGATGTCGTTCTCCACCCCACCTCACCACTTGGCCCATCTTTGACTCTGCTGGCGGGTGGTGATGAGGAATCAAGGGAAGGGAATGCCCCACCCTCTCATCTTCAACTTTGCTCCCCCTTGCCACTAGCGTTGCCTCATCCTCTTTGTGGGCATTGCTGGTTGTAATAAAATGGAAAATGGAAAACAAAATTGGGATTGCCTCTAATGATGTCCCCCTCACTATTGGCCTCGCCAATCACCTCTTTGTCAACATCGCTCTTGCTGGTGAAATAAAAGAGGAGCAGACAATGACGAAAGGGATAGTGGGAAGAAAATAAGGATTTGTAAGGGATTAGTGTTAGAGTTTTGGGGGGTTTAGGATATGTTAATTATAATTATAAATTATATGTTTTTATTATTTAATATATATAATGGAGTTTGAGTAATGTGTAGCATACATGGTACCCATACCTGGTACCCATACCTTTACAGAACTAGATTAATAGGTACCCAATTACTAAATAATTAGGTTAGGTACCACTGGTTGGGTATCCGCTAACGAGCTGCGAAGCCACCCAACTACCATCCCTAATGTTAATTAGATTGTTGGCCAATTGAATAGTTTGATGGAACCAAATAGATAATTTGAATAAATAAATTAGGCTGGATCACTTGTCTAGATTTCTTGACTTAGTGAATTCCCTAACTTTATTGGATGCCAAATCTAATTAAATCGCTTGATTCTATCTAAAAAGAGAATTATCTGATCTACCTGGATAATCAAGTTGCCTTGGATCAATATGCCAGAACTTTTCGGAGAATTAAAGAGTAAATTTTGAGTGTTGATTTTGGAAATTTAGTTGAGTTAAGTTTTCCTTCACTTGACCTAAGACATGCAATTTTTAGAAAAGCCCAAACCTTACCAAATTTCAAAATACCCAAATTTATGGGTCGGGTTGAGTTAATGGCCCTTTGAACAGCCCTTATTCAAATATACATTGTGAGGGAATTTTCCACTCCATTGCTTTCTTTCCTTAGGAGATAATTTTTTTTGTTAGCAAGAACTTTGATTGGATTACTTTCCTTATATGGTTGTCATCTCTATCCAATAATATGTCCAATTATGCTAAGGGCGTAGAAGCGAATTGGAATTGCCCTTCGATCTGGAGGGTTTAACCGGTCCGGTTCGGCGAAGTAGACCCATTTCAGGTAGGGGAAGGAGAGGGGTTTTAGGGTTGGATTTTCGTTGTTACTTTTCTCTATGGTTGCTCAATATTTTTGACCTTAACACTTGGTCCAACCTACCGACGCTCGCCACCCCATGCAGTGTGTTTGGTTCGGTAGCGAGATGCGAACGATTGGAAAATCTGTCGCTGGCGAGCGATCTTCTTTCCCTTGACGATGACGACCACGCGGGGTGGAGCTCGAATGCAGGCAATGGCAGCTTAAGTCCATCGCCTAGAGACTTTGGCTGCAACGAAAGAGTGTCGCTAGCACAGGGATGAACTTGCCGACATCAATCACAAACTAGTGGACTTGGATCACCGCCTCGACACTTGGGACAGACTCTTTTGGCGGAGTTGACAACGGATAAACAAACCGAGCTTCCGACGGTTCGTTCAGTTGCTGAAGTATCGGCTTGGAGTGGGGGTGAGCGGACGATGCCCTGGGGATCCCGAAGTCCTACCATGAGCCATATTGTCTTCTACCTGCGCATGGACACTGATGGTCCCAGGAGTTAGGACTAGCACCACATTCACAACTAATCTCACAAAGGGTCGACAGGGGGGCTAATTTTCAGGAGGGGAGTGATCAACGATACCTCCATCGTCAGGTCAATCTACCAATGCGGAACAATACTTTGACATTCAAGGCACAGTTGAGAACTACAAAATTCCAATGGCCTTTGCTAGTATGGACGGCCAGGTTAGTCACCGGTTCTGGTGGTTAAAACGGAGAATCCCCATTCTGGGATTGCTGAAGGATGAAATAATTGAACAATATACTGAGTTTCCCACTACCTTTGTTTATGAATGGCTAGCAGTCCTCAAACAAGGCTTTGCGTTAGTAATTGACTTTGTGGCAGCCTTTGAGGAGATCGTATCTTAAATCTTTGACCGCCCGAATTCTTCTTGAAGGGACTAAGGGTAGACATAAGGGAAAGAGTGCACACCTTCTTCCACACCAACGTTATGCGAGTTATGACCCTTGCCCGTATCATTGAGAGGGAGTTCACGGGTGGTATGGAGATAAGAGGGCACTGTTGTGTGGGCGGCTTATCCAACAAGAGTAATGTTGGTCTTATACACTGTAGGGGGAAGAGCAGCCTCCATACAGACTACAATGTTTTGCTTTGGCTCTTCATTGGGGGTGGCACCATTTCAGGGAGGGGCTTGAGGAGATAACTCATTTCGTCCTGATCCCAAGGAGGGGATGACCTAGCGTGCCTCTTCAGGAGGCCCTAACGTCAGCGAGGGGATAAAGAGAGGGAGGTCTATATCTTATCAAGATTATATTACTAAATGATAAAAGAGGTTGTGTGTTCGGTGTGATCAACCCTACTACCCCATGTATCAATGTGGTAACAAGAGCTTTTGCTTGTTGCTCCTCACATAAGACACGAACTGTGTCGAAGGCGGGGAAGAGGAGGCAGGTCACCACATTAAGGAAGGGATTATTACACAGGCTGAGCATGGCGAAATGGAATTATCTTCTTACTCAGTGTGCGACATTTGTGCCACGAGCCATATTTTTGTTTCAGCACCTCTTTGACACCCATATACAGAGTCTGTCAGGGGATGGGGTCAAGTAGAGGCACACGGGAAATGCGAGAATATGACCATTACTCTCGGGTTGTACATGACAATGCTAGATGTCTATTTATTCATCTTGGGGGGGAGTTGATATGGTTGGGGGGGGGGGGGATACACATGGATTGAGGTCAAAAATACATAAAGGTCTTGCAAGGAAGCATAGAGCTTACCATTGAAGGTGACCCATCTTTGGTACGTTCCCCGGTGTTAATGAGGTGTTTGGGACGGGAAACAGATACAGAGTTCAGAGGGGTGTTATGGGCAATGGATGCACTTATCACTAAAGGGGGGAGTAACCCGAACCATATGAGCTACAGAACCAAGAATTGCAGACCCTTTTACAGGCATATGAGCATGTTTTCAAAAAAGCTCACCTTAGTTACCTCCCATGAGGGAAATCAACAATGCCACCGTCACTCAACTCAGTGAAGGGCTAGGGAGAGTGAGGCCTTACCACTGTGCCTACCACCAAAAGGATGAGATAGAAAGGTTAGTGTAGGTCATGTTGGCAGCTGGAGTGATACAACTAAGCTCAAGTAGCTACTCGGGCCCAGTCATTTTGGTGAGAAATAAGGATGACAACGGGGGATTCTGCGTGGATTATGGATTACAGGGTGCTCAACAACATAACCATACATGATAAGTATATGATTCCAATAATTAAAGAGCTAATTGACGAGCTACATGGGATAAAATATTTTTTAAAGATGGATTTGTGCTCTGGGTACCTTTAGATCAATGTTCATCCTGTGCATAAGACTGCCTTCTGGATTCATGCCGGACACTATGAGTTTCAAGTCTTGCCATTTGGACTCCAGAATGCCCCCACAAATTTTCAAACAGTGATGAATGACACATTTTGTCAATATTTATGAACATTCACTTTGGTATTTTTTGATGATATTTTGGTATACAATCCTTTTTGGGAATCAATAGAGCATTTAAGACAAGCTTTAGAGATCCTAAAGGAGTAGTTACTGGCTAAACTTTAGTGGTCCTAATGGAGTAGTTACTGGCTAAACGAGCAAAGTGCAGCTTTGGGCAACAGCGAGTGGAGTGCTTTGGCCTAGGGTGGTGCAAAAAAATCATCGAATATTTGAACTACGGTTAACCGAACTGAACCGAATCGAATCGATTTTTCCGAACGGTCCTTAACCGGTCAATTTTATACTTGTTGACCGGTTATCGCTTCGGTTATGGTTTGGGACTTGGCTGAACTGGGGTTAACCGAACCAAATCGTTATATAATATTTATATAATAATTATTTTATATAAAAATTAAATCGGTTAGCCATTGAAAACCAATGGTTAACCATCGAAAACCAACGGTTAACCAAAAATCGATGATTAACTGAAAGTATTTTTATTTATTTATTTTAAATTATTTTATGATTTTAAATATTTTTCTTTTATATATAAAGAATACAGTTAACCATCGATTTTCGATTAATAGTACCCAAAAATCGGCTAATTGAACATCGGTTAACCGGTGTAAACGGTTCGGGAACGGTTATCATTTTCTCCGAACCAATTAGATTAGTTCGGTTCGAAAAACTGGCTCACGGTTCGGTTAACTGAACCGTGAACACCCCTACCTTGGCCACATATTTCAACTTGGAGGAGTGACCATGGACCCTAAGAAGGTGAATGTCACTAGCCCACGGTGAGGACAACGAAGAAAGTATATGGGTTTCTAGGCCTCAGGCTACTATTGGCAGTTTTTGAAGGACTATGATAAGATAATTCAGCCGCTCAACAACTTTCTCAAAGAGGGTTTTCACTAGACCCATGCAACATTCGACAATGTAAAAGAGATAATGATGACAGACCCAGTGTTGGGGCTACCTGGTTTCTTCGAGGAATTTACAATTGAATGTGATGCTTCAGGCGGGGGGATTGAATGCGGTACTCGTTCAAAAGGGGCAACCCTTCGCATACTTTAGCAAGGCTTTGTCCAAAGGGTATGTGGATAAATCCACTTACGAGAAGGAACTCATCGTCCTGGTGTTGGCAGTCCAGCATTAACATCCTTATTTACTAGGCCGTAGATTCTGTGTGCTCACAAATCAAAAAGCCCTGGGGCACCTTTTGGAGCAACGTATCACAACACCATATCAGCATAATTGGCTTGCCAAACTTTTGGGTTATAATGTTGAGGTTTTATACAAGCTTGAGCTTGATAAGTGGGCAGTCTATGCCCTATCTAGGCTTCCAGAGCATGCTAAGCTCGGGGCAATCTCCGCGCTCGTATGGTTAGACTCAGAGGCAGTTTAGGCAAAGGTGCAAAGGACTCTACACTATGGAAGATTATTGATAGTTGAACTTTGGATCCAACTAAATCTATCTCATTCAAGTAGCAAAATGGATGACTATTCTGTAAAGGGCGCTGGTACTAGTGGGTCTCTACATTACTCCAGGAGTGCGCATACCAAACGTATCTGCGATTGGTGAACAATGTTTACTAGATTAGCATGAAAAGGGATGTGTACTGCATGGATGCTGAATGCCCGATATCAGAAACGAAAGTATCAAATTATGTCTCCAGTAGGGTTGCTCCAACCTCTTCCGGTTCCATCTCTAATCTGGGAGGACATAGGCATGAAAAGGGATGTGTACCGCATGGTTGTTGAATGCTAGATGTCAGAAACAAAAGTATCGAATTATGTCTCTTGTAGGGTTGCTTCAACCTCTTCCGGTTCCATCTCTAATATGAGAGGATATAACTATGGATTTCATTAGCTCGGAGGGTTAACCAAAAGCTTATTATGGGCCTTTTTTGCATCTGTCAGCAAATAGGCATTGTGGCATACCACCTAGACTTGCTGGCCTCTTCTAGGATCCACTCCTTTTACGCATCTCAACTAAAGAGGGCCACAGGAGTCAAGGAAGCAAAGCTCCTTGTTGATCTTGAGATGGAACTCTGGGTGCAGTACATTCCACAATCCATCCTACCCACTAGGAGGTGTGCAGAGGAGGCATTGCACACGGAGAAAATATCGAACAATAGCTCATCCATTGGTCTTCCATGATAGTAGAAGAGGCCCCTTGGGAGGATGCTGAAACCATCTGGGACAATATTTGGAGCTCATGGACAAGGTAGGTTCTTGGGAAGGGGGGGGGGGGGGTTACGGGCGTAGAAGCGAACTGGAACTGCTATCCGATTTGGAGGGTTCATTTCGGGTTCGGCAAAGTAGACCTGGTTCAGGTAAGGGAAGGAAAGGGGTTTTAGGGTTGGAGTAAGAGGTTCGAGAAGTTTTTGGGATTTTTATTGTTATTTTTCTCAGGAACCCCGGCTGAGGTTGCTGTATCTTGACCTTAATAAATTATCTTTTTGTTTAGTTGAAATTTTCTTTCCTGAGCATAACCTCATTGTGTGAGGATATCATATTTACAGTGTAATCGGAATTAATGGTAGTTACTCACGCCTGCTGAAATCTTCTTCCACTTTGGTGTTTCAGTTTTTTGTAGTTTTTGCCTTCTAAATTTAACACCAAATCTTCTTAAAGCTTCTTCCTTTTCGGAGAATCAGTTTCTAATATTTTTTTTCCTTTTGAATTTACAGAAGGTGATGACTACAGTGTTTCTGCTGCTGAAACAGGATGCATTTCAAACCGGAAAGATACTCTTAGCACTGGCCTCAGGAACGCAGTTGGTGAATATAATTGCTTTCTGAATGTGATTATCCAGGTACACCAGAAGTATTGTATGTATCTGTTTCTGACATGTACTCAATTCTCTTAATTACATTTTATAACTTTGATATTTTCTATTTTACTTAATTGTTCAGTCACTATGGCACTTGAGGCGATTCAGAGAAGAGTTCCTGAAAATGTCATTGGTCCATGAGCATGTTGGAAGTCCTTGTGTTGTCTGTGCGCTCTATGATATATTCACAGATTTAAGAAAAGCTTCTGAGGGTGGGCTGAATGATGTTGTTGCACCTACTTCTTTGAGGATTGCTTTGAGCAATTTATATCCTGACAGTAAATTCTTTCAAGAGGTTATTGCAACATATCCTAGGAAATCTAAACTTATATTTTTTTTGTTTGTTAAGTGAGAAGTTATACAGATGATTATTTGAGAAGATTTGATGAGCATAGTAGCATACTAGTTATTACTTTAAAGCTAAAAAGATTTGTTTCCATTAACAGGCACAGATGAATGATGCTTCTGAGGTTCTATCTGTTATATTTGACTGCTTGCACAAGTCATTTAAAATTCACTCTGGTAATTTTGATGCTGATTCACACAACAATAGTTCTGTGGGATCATGGGACTGTAGAAACAGTTCTTGTATTGCCCATTCCCTTTTTGGAATGGACATAGATGAACAGATGAACTGTTACAACTGTCAGCGCCAGACCAGGCACCTGAAGTATACTTCATTTTTCCATAATATCAATGCAAGTTCACTAAGAACAACAAAGGCACGCTCTAAAACTTATATTTGCAATTTATCGTTATATAAATATAAAAATCTCTTAATATCTTGATATCTGGCAGTCAGGCACACTGCATTATTCTTATCCGGCTAATTCTGCCTAACAGATTATGTGTCCAGAAAGTTCATTCGATGACCTCTTGAAGACCGTGGAGATGAATCATCAGTTATCTTGTGACATAGAGGCCGGCGGTTGTGGAAAACCAAATTATATGAATCATATTCTTTCTCATCCACCACATGTTTTCACAGCTGGTATTTTTCTTCCTTTAAATAGTGTTTTGCCAGCATGTTCAGCTTATTCTCTCTGGATAGGCTCGAGATAGATATGCTTTGCTCACTGGTGACTTCTGAGGAAATTTTTTTTTTTTTATTGAGATTGGTGGGTGTCAGAAATGTATGCAAAAGCTGGGTTTAGTAATAAATTGATTATTTATTTGATGAGTTCTAATTTTGAGGTTTTACCAAAAAAACTTATTGAGTATTTTACAAAGTAGCACTCTGTCATCTTAGAAGTTTCAAGGCGTAGGAGGTTGGTACATGAGCATTGTATTGGCGTATTTTTCTTCTTAGGACTTTTATGTGCATATAGGCAACTAGAGTGTCCCTTTCATTCATGACACTTAATATGGCATTATTGCATAGTAAATATATGCTTATTTTGCAAGATTTGCATAGCCTAGTACTTGTTGAAAGATTAATCTGTTAACTCTAAATTTGAGATTATGCAGCCCAAAAAACTTACAGTCAAATTATAATAGACTTATTAGTTCCTTATATATATCACTAGAATTGTGCACCGACTACCAATGTGACACCAAACTTAATCTATTAGTTCCTTATATATATCACTAGAATTGTGCTCTAAATTGTTCCTTGCTCGTGAGACTTAATCTAATGGGAACTGCTCGATTATCCTATGCAACCCATTTCCACGGGAAACTCTCATCTTACTTAAGGATTAGGTTCACATTGATATAAATTTGTTATGTCTCACCCCACCTATTAACTTGATAGGTCGAAGGATCACATGTCGCAGAATAACTGAGCTCTAATGGTGATACATCCATTGGAGATCACATGTTGTAAAATATTAAGCCTTAAATAATAATATAGTGCAATGTGACTTAAACTTTAGCGTGTCACTACTGGATTGGTCCCTGGTGCAGCACATTGTCAATGTGAAGCAGACATGATCCCCCATATGTTCACTCGCCAATTCTTTAGTGAGATGCGGCATGTACATATTCTTGCATAAAATGGTGCACAATGTGGTATGGAGCGAAAGGTTTTTCTTCTGATAAAAATACTGAACACGTCAATTAAACACACATTTTTAGAAGTCCCTAGTTTCTTCTTCTTTTTTTTTCCCCTTTTTTCAGGTGTGTTGAACTATAAGCATACATCTTTTATAGTTTCTGAACTGATTAATTTTCTGTTTCAGTTTTAGGATGGCAAAGTACAAATGAGAGTGCAAATGACATATCTGCAACATTGGCAGCTATTGCTACTGATGTGGATATTGGCGTTCTCTATTGTGGAATAGACAAAGGAAGCAGGCGTTCTCTGGTTTCAGTGGTATGTGATTGGTAGTATCTTTGTTTTGTGAACATGGTATTCTGAAAAGCCAAGCTTGATAAATTTTAGATTTGATTAGGTTGTTCTTTGATGGGATTGAATTTATTATGGATGAGAGCTGCATGACGTCACCGTAAGGAGAGGCAAACTGCAGTTTAAATCTGCAAATTATCTTACCTGTTGTGATTCTTATCTTTGCCAAAGGCATCACTAATATTGTACTAGTTGTATCTGCCAACTTTACTATTGTACTCCTGTGACCCTTTCTATTTTGAAGGAAATTTTTTTTGTAATATGTACTTTTTTTTTTTCTAATCACTAGTTCCTTATCTCCATTCACTGATTTCAGTTATTTTTGGTTCAAACTTTTCATTTGAGGTTTGTTTGTTAGTCATCCAACTATCACACAGATTAGGATCAGATTAGTCATTAATATCCTCTTTATTGTGTTTTATAACAGTTCACATTATGCTCCCATTGAGATTTAGTGATATCTTTATTTTTAAACATATTCAAGGCATTTAGGTCACAGGACACAACTGTTGAGTATCTTATGCTTTGTTAAATTTTATTTTCACTGAAATTTCCTCTTATCCACCATAAAGTTCTCATTCTTATTCTTTCCAATCTCTTCAATCAATTATGATAAGCATCCACCATAAATCTCTGCAGAATTGAGTTTGATTAGTTGGTGCCGAGACTTGCATGTTGGTGGATGAGATTTTGCAAATTTTTTATTTAATCGTAAATGCTTCTCTGAGCATCTGGGTCAGTCATCATGATGTGGCTTCGTGGCAGTCGCACCTTTTGGCGCCACAGTGGTGCGAGTTTGGCTTATCAGTATGCTCCTATGCTAATAGATGCAGTCTAAACTTGGCTTAACAATTGGTTTTCATATTGGCATCGTTGGCATGATGCATGGAGATGTTATGTTCAGATCTGGTTCTACACATGCCAATTGGCTTATCAACATGATTGAACTCTTGTCATATGTTAGATACCTAGCAATGAATAAGAAGTTGTAATCGGTATTTATTGGTAAATCAAGGATCTAAAATTGGATTTTATTTTTTTTATTTTTTTTTATTTTTTGCAACGTTGATAACTGTCTTTCGTGTAGTGGATCAGCTTGCCTTATCCAAGGTAGTTCGGGATTTGTACACCAGTATTTCTGTGCTTGAACGTTCTTTAGCTCTTTGTAAAATCTCGTGTCTTGCTCAAGTTCTCTAATATAGCATCTTGTTGTGTGGTTGAAATGGTGGATGATTTATCCAAGTTCTTGAACATCTTACATATGTGTATAAGAAGCCCAAGCCCCACATTGTCGTTTATTGTTTGTTGCTTGTGTTGGTCTGAAGTATGTCGTGCATGCCAAACTCTAACATTAGCCACTTATGGATAGCAAGACCAATTGTTTCTTAAGAGCACTTATAGACAACCAGTCTGCTGAATTTTGTTGTTCTATGTTCAGGTGTGTTACTATGGGCAACACTATCACTGCTTTGCATATGAGCATGATCAATGGGTTATGTATGATGACCAAACTGTAAAGGTAATGTGATAGACGTGCTGGTCCGCTCATCATATATAGGTTTTCATAAATGATTTAAGTTATGCTTGCAGGTTGTTGGTGTTTGGAAAGATGTTATTACCATGTGTGAAAGGGGACATTTGCAGCCACAAGTTCTTTTCTATGAGGCCGTAAATTAATTTTTGCTGCATAAAAAGAATGATATTTGTCATGATGTTATGATCTTGTTCGATGAAGTTCATGAGAAATATATGCTCAATAGGCGCCGGAAAGGATATCACACTATCAGAATTCCTCTACTGCCTACAGTGAATATTGTTATGAAGATCATCTTTTACTTCAATGTTTTCCAATGACTTGGCGGTACTGTTGCATTTTGGGCTCAGATTCTCATGACGCCATACTTCGGCATCATACGGTTAAGGAATACTTATTAATATCAAAGGATCCAGGCTCAATGGCGAAATCCTAGGTTGCTATTTTTTATAACTTAGTTCATTTTCTTTAGAAGTGATTATATTTTTGCTTTCAATAATGTGGTACTTCGCGTGGGCCTATCTCTCACCATTCTGGAGTTATCAAATGCGCTCTCTGCTTGCTGGCATTTTTTTTGCAAAATTTTGAAATATCTTTTATAGGGGAAGATATGGATCTCTACCTGAGTTGAAGCAATCACTGTGCATACTTTTTTTGCTCAACAATTCTGGAAGTCCTCATAGTTTGACTGAGATTATTGTAAGAATTAGTGTATTGGTAAATCGAGAAATGTGACCCACCTTTTTCTTTCATTGAAATACTTAGATAAGCAAGATGTTGTCTCTACCTCATTATGAGAACCAATTATTGAGGATCACCTGATTTTCTTGTATAGTTTTGTATCTCACTATGGTTAGGGATGCCTATCTTATTTTGTGACAATGACATCAAGGGATTAGTGCAGCAGTTGACTTCATTTACTTCTCCCTTTTTTATCTTGATTTGCCTTTTCAGGGTTCACTCGACGCTTGCCGAATTCTGGGAAGAATAATCTCTAAGAACAAAAGTAGATTTCAAAATTTCCAATTTCCCGTGTAATTGGACTCTTGAATATCAAATGTTTCTTCAGCGCTGTTCTCTATTTCTTGATGTTCGTAAAATGAGTGTTGCACGAATGTTAGTGAGCAGTAGAGGCAACAAAAATGTATGTTACTTTTAACATATTTTCTTGAAATGCCAGCGAGTGTTTAACTGTGTATTTTTTTCCTTTTTTTTTAACTGTGTATTTTACAACGGACATTGTGCATGTGCTTTAAGCTATGCATTCCCAAGTGGTTCGGCCTAAAAGGTCTGTCACGTAGTTATATAATATGTTCACAGGTTTTTGTTATATAATGTACAGTATCTTGTTTCTTGATCTATGTTTTTAAAAATTTATTATCGTATGTACATAGCAGGGCAAACGTATTCAAGATTAAAAATGTTTGTAGGCTAAATTCATTTATAGTGTTTTGTTTGAATCTATTTTAAAAGGATGATTTGAATTGTTTGTATTTTAATATGTATCCTGGAAAAGTGTACTTAATAGAGGAACCTATAAACTTATCTAATATCATTTCTGAAGTCTCGTGGTCAAATTTTGGTGGGAAAAACATTGTTTAGTACATTTTAATGCTATTTAATCCAAATAACCAATAGAACTTGTATGCACATGGGCAGATTGGGTTGTTTTGTTCATCCAAGAACCATAGTCTTCAACAATCGGAAAACCTAAATCAGCATGCGGACAACTGCATGTACGTCTTTAGAAATTTCATATTGACATACTGTGGCAACTCCTTTTCATTCCTCAAGTTTGTAACAATATCAGATACAAACGTGTTTAAAAAGAACATGATGACATCCTTTAACAATACTTTTTACGTTCTGATGTCTACAACAATACAAATATATGTCCATGGTTAAAAAGACATTCTGTTATGGTTGTCCTTAATTTATGGTTTATACTTCAACAGACGTGAGCATATTGTCACGGATGTATTTTTTTTACACCCGACTTTCTCCGAACCCTAACAATACGCTTATGCTATATAACCTATAAAAATTGTGATATATCTAAGTACCTTATTGTTTAAACGAGTTATTTAACAATAGAATTTAAACTATATTGTTTTATTTCACCTATAATATTTTTTATAATTTATGTGTTTGTTAATAAGTGGAATATTAAAATTATATATACTATATGTTATACATGTAAGCACACACCGCAGTGTTACGTAATTTTGAAGAATGTTTCTTAAGACCCAGTTAGTGTTAGCCCTAAATTCTGTGTCATTTGATCTCTTATTCTTATCCCGCTCATTGCTTTTGTGTCACTCATATTTGTAATATGGTTATCACCAATTTAGTTAATCATCTCAATTTTTAAATAACGTATCAGAGGTTATATTTCTAATTTGAACAAAATAATTATATACTACTATTTATTCATAAGAGATGATAATTAAATCTGATTAATTAGGTTTAAAATCCTCTACAATGGCTTCAAGCATAGATTAAAAAATGAATTTGTACCAAATAGTATGACTAGTTTGTAAGAGGGATCGGTATATGGACTTAATAGCAAAGCCAAAGAAAAGAAGAGAAGGATGAAAAAAGTACAGGTTGAAGAAAAAGAAGAAGAATGCTTGTCTGGCTTGTTGCTTCATTCGTCTTTACTCGTCACTCCATTTGTCACTCAATAGAAGCAGCTCTTGCAGATGAACCTTCCCTCGTGAGCAAATGAAGTAACGAAAGCACAAAATAGCTCTTTCATTCAGTTCTATTCAATACAAGTTGCTATGTGCTAGTTTGAGTTTAGACCTGCATATTGATTGAACTAGTATTTTAAATCTTACTTTGAGTACTTACTACAATGATGGCAAATGTTACATATTCAACAATTAGAAACTTTTCTGAGTTTAGTTTGAATTTAAACCTTTATGTAACTAAAATATAATGATAATATAAGATTAAATTTATAATTTTACACAAACTCCAACTTGAACTTTTTATGCTCTTTAGGGAGAACTCTACCATGATCTTTACCTTACCTATCTTATTAAAATAAACAAACAAATTTAGGGCTCCCAAACACTCCATATGTGACCATATGTAGGGGCCATAATTTTTTTTATCCGTCCAATAGGATAATTAAAAAAAAAACTGGACCTGTTTTCAGATTTCTTCTCATTTGTGTGTAATTATAGTTCGAGTCCGATCGAGCTTGAATCGGCCCTCCATGGGAACAGATGTTGCGAGCAGGGTACCCTGCTTGCCAAGGATAAGAAAGGTGACGATTTTGCTATCCAAATGGTTCTAAAAAAAATAAAAATATTATGATAATTTATGTTATCTAAGCTATCTAACGGTACCAATATCATCGTGAATGAAATATTTTATGATAGAAAAAAATCGTAAAAGATAGTAGAATCTGTGTTACTGTAGCACATATTCTACTATATTTTACGATTTTTTTTCATCACAAAAGATTTCATTCACGATGATATTAATATCGTTGAATAGCTTAGAGTGCTTAGATTATTATAATATTTTTTAATTTTTTAGAAATATTTGAGTGGTAAAATCAAAAAAATTTCCTAGGTAGCGGGGCTGCATAAAGCAAACTCAAGCACAGTGGCCATTTGGCCACAAAAAATTTTTTTTTGATAAAAATATCTACGATGATCTACATACTCTAAGCTATCCAATGGTACTAAGATTATTATGGATGGATATATCCACGATGAGAAATCATGATTCAAAGTATCATGAATAAGATGGATAGGATCACTGTTACTGTAGCATATCCTATCCACAATACTTTATCATGGATTTCTTATTATAGATATATCTATCCACGATGACCTTAATATTATTGGATAGCTTAGAACGTGTAATTTATCATGAATATTTTTATTAATTTTTTCCCAAATAATGTACTTAAATTTCTTGTGCAGCCCCCCGCTGCCCCAAGAATTCTTTTCGGCAAAATCGCCCCCCTTCTTATCCTCCGCGAGCGAGCAGGGTACCGATCGTTCCTCCATGGGAGAGTCTATTTTGACGTGGTCGGATCGAGTCATCGCGAGAGAGCCGGCTAAGCTGTCGAAGGAAGCCGCGCTTCTTCCACTGGCTGCAATCGGAAAAAAATTTTGCGGAAGGGCCCCCTTCTGCGGCGAAGGGAGTCCCGATCTTTCAAGCACACATCTCAAAGCATGCTTTATACCATACTTATGTGATTTACACCATCACGTGTTATACGAAAATGTATTGATGTTATACGATATAGTTTTATACGATAATGTATTGATGTTATACGATAATAGTTTTATACGATAATATATATGTGTTATACGATATGATGTTATACGATAATGTATTGATGTTATACGATAATAGTTTTATACGATAATACATATATGTTATACGATATTTTAATTATACAGATTATACTATAATACAAGTATATTATATCATATTTATACAGATTATACTATAATATATACAGATTATATGATATATATGGTATAACACACTTGTATTATAGTATAATCTGTATAATTAAAATATCGTATAACATATATATATTATCGTATAAAATTGTTATCGTATAAAAACAATATATTATCGTATAAAATGCGATGGTATAAATTACAACGTTATGGTATAAAGTGTGCGATTATGTACCCCTTAAGCGATCGTCGTAGAAGGGTCCTTCCGCAAAAATTTTTATCGTTCCTGCGTAATTTCGCTCAGACAGGCGATGGGTTTGCTCAGGGGAAGCCGGCGCGTTCTTTCCGCGAATCTGTCATCGATCGGAACTGGATCCGTGAGTGGATCTTTCTTTTGTTTGCTCCTTTTTTATTTCTTTTGGTTCACTTGCTTCCGGTTCTAGGTATCCAGATTTTTGGTGAAATCGTTTTGTTTTTTTGCTGTATTTGATGATTCATGTGAGATTTTACAGCCTTTTCTGTTTAGTTTCGTTGACATTTGAAGTGTTCGAAATGCTGCGCTCGCTCTCTCTCACTTCATCTGTTCTACACGCGCATATCCGTGGCATCGTATGTGGTATATCTAGATCAGATTTGATAATCTTCTTAAAGCCGAGTTGTTAGAAGGTCGATCCTTGTCTGATCCGTTATGATACTTTGTCTGTCGGTGATATCGTTTTTGCTCAGGATGCAACTGAAATTGCTTATCCAAGTTATGTTTTCTCATGGAAAATGTTAAGTATATGGGTAAGCAAGATTTGTCACGTTGAAGCATCCGCTGCGACATTATCTTGCTAGCATTACAGTATATGAAAAATACAACTTTTTTTTTGTTAAACTAATCGAAAAAACTTTAGCCGGCTCTAATTAAGGCGATCACAAGAAATTTACATGAGAAGAAAATACTATGAAAATGTACATGTGGCTAAGGGGCTTTTCTACTATCTTATATGTGTATTTCACTAAAATTTACTTTTTTTTTTTACAATGCTTGGCTGCAGCATGATTTTGGCGATGTTTTTGGAAAGTAAAAATTATCATTTAAAATTTTAATACGAAGATGTTGAAGATGGGTTTTCTAATTTATGTTTCAGCAAGCGTTAGTTGTTATACCTTGATATTTTAATGGTTATTAATATAGTTCAAACTAGAACTGGTTTAAAACTAAATAACATATTATTCTACGTGATGAATAACAAACAGAAAATTAATAGTATGAAAAACAAATGGTATAGTTTTGATAAGATATAATTTGATGTCCCACTACTCTAATGATTCATCGTTCATGATATAATGATAAAAGCAAAGCCCATTTTAAAGTCTGGACCCGTCAGTGTATAAACTGGGGATGTTTAAGTTTCATAATGCAATTACAGATTTGATGCCATGAAAACTCAATCTTTGGATCAGCATCTTCTAGTTCCAGAAGTAGAGTTTTTTTTACTTGTGCCCTCTGGGCTTATGACTTTTCATACTCTCTAGCTCTTAAACTCAATGGAGGCTATTTAATATGGGCTAAAAAGATTGAGTCGAACAGGTGCAAGTTTGTTTCTTAATCTAAGATTCCTTCATTCCATCATTCAAGATGCATCAGCCTAGATATGATTGTTAATTATGAGTATAGAAAGTGATGAATTTTGATACAGAAGTCAATGGAAAATTAGACAAGCTAAATGCATACTTATTGGACGTAAACCTTGCTGAGGGAAAAATTTTACTCACCTTGCTCTAATCTGATTGGTTCTTTAAATATGCTTAGTAACATTTTGTAAGGAAGGTGTAGTGATGTGTCTGCATTCTGCTCCAAAAAGAAAAGAATATTCTGTGTTCAAATAGAGCGTTTATATATAATGATTTGTTGGGTCACTCCTGAATATTCAATTCCATGCTAGGTTTTTACTGGTCCCTCTGTATATGTTCCGTTGGAATTTGTGAAACGTAGACATATTGAATTCATAATGTTTTACTGTTATGAAGGCAGGATTCCCCTGCAATTGTCTATTGGGCATGCTTGCTGATTGCTGAACATTCCTACTGCCTGGATTTCTCATTTGAGTCTATGGAGGATGGTTTCCTTTTGGGTATTCCTGTTTGCACTGCCTAGTTTTGTATCTCCAATCATATATTTCTCCGCAAGATGGATCTATTAATAAATCTCAACTGTGCCCAATACACATCAGCCCTTGTGTATTTATTTTGTCATTGAAGTATTACTCATAATTATTGGTAGTGATAGTTTTAAAAGTAATATTAAAGTTTCAGAAATGGAGCCAAATCACGTACAATAATTCATATCATGTGTTATTTCAGAACATTAATAAGTATTTTAAATTTCTCACTAGGCATGCTATCTTTGTTTGTGCATCCTCACTGTGTAACCATCCCCTGTGATTATAAAATGAATGCTTGCTTTTTTGGTAACATCTAGTTGGAAAATAAGGCATTTGGATTATCCTACGTTCATTCATTCCAACTATTTGCAAAATTGCTGTAACGTCATCTGATGCATCTAATGATGTTGATGACATTTTTGGTGGACCATGTCTAGCAATTTTTGTGTTGCTCCATACTGCACTTATCCTGAGCAACCTGTGGTTGTCTTAGTGAAGATATTAGATACCCATTCACTTTGCCACTATCTCGATGAAACAATGCGTACCCCTTGCGAGATCATGGTTTAAGAGAATTTCTTTCTTGTGGTTCTAATTTGTCAAACATCCATTGTAGTCACACTTGAATGCTTTTCTATTTGACAACTTCTAGTGGAAAAGAAGATATAATATGCGTGCTTTGCTAATGTCATTTATTAGATTATGGTACATTTCTTCACATTATTAACAAAATTCTTGTAATTGCTTTTGTTGCGTCTATGCTTTCTTTTGTTGTAATTTCTTCACATTATATGTAGTTCTATTAAATAATGGTGATTTTTATCTGTTTGATAATTCTCATCTTATGCTTATGCTTCTTCCAGTCATTTCAAATGAATCTTCCATCATATAGAGCAGAAGTTTTTCGGCATTTCAATTGCTGGAGGTTAGCTTCTGCCTGTAGGTCATTCAGCACCCAGGCTGCAACAACAGGAAGGACTCCTCAGCCTCCTCCCCCACCACCACCTCCTGAAAAGACTCATTTTGGTGGTCTGAAGGATGAAGAACGCATTTTTACCAATTTATATGGCTTGCATGATCCTTTCCTTAAAGGTGTCATGAAAAGGGGTGATTGGTATAGAACCAAGGATTTGGTTCTTAAGGGCAGCGACTGGATTGTCAATGAAATGAAGAAGTCTGGCCTGCGTGGTCGTGGAGGTGCTGGCTTTCCATCTGGTCTGAAGTGGTCTTTCATGCCCAAGGTATCTGATGGCTGCCCGTCGTACCTTGTCGTCAATGCTGATGAAAGTGAGCCTGGTACATGTAAAGATAGAGAAATCATGCGTCATGATCCTCATAAACTGCTTGAGGGATGCCTGATTGCTGGAGTAGGTATGAGGGCAACAGCTGCATACATCTATATAAGAGGAGAATATGTAAATGAGAGGTTGAATCTTGAGAAGGCTAGAAAGGAAGCATATCAAGCCGGACTTCTGGGGAAGAATGCTTGTGGATCTGGTTATGATTTTGATGTACACATGCATTATGGTGCTGGAGCATACATCTGCGGTGAAGAGACGGCACTACTAGAAAGTCTCGAGGGAAAACAAGGGAAACCACGGCTGAAACCTCCTTTCCCAGCTAATGCAGGATTGTATGGCCGTCCAACCACCGTAACAAATGTGGAGACTGTGGCTGTATCTCCCACAATTTTACGGCGAGGACCTGAATGGTTTGCAAGCTTTGGCCGGAAAAACAACTCTGGCACGAAACTGTTCTGTGTATCTGGTCATGTGAACAAACCCTGCACCGTGGAAGAGGAGATGAGCATCCCACTGAAGGAATTGTTAGAGAGGCACTGTGGCGGTGTTAGGGCGGCTGGGACAACCTGTTGGCAGTTATACCTGGAGGTTCTTCCGTTCCTCTTCTTCCCAAGCACATTTGCGACGACGTCATGATGGATTATGACGCTCTTAAAGCTGTTCAATCTGGATTGGGTACTGCAGCAGTAATTGTCATGGACAAATCTACTGATGTTGTTGATGCAATAGCAAGGCTGTCCTACTTCTACAAGCACGAAAGCTGTGGTCAGTGCAGGCCCTGCAGGGAGGGGACTGGATGGCTGTGGATGATCATGGAGAGGTTGAAGGTGGGGAATGCTAAACTCGAGGAGATTGATATGCTTCAGGAAGTCACTAAGCAGATTGAAGGGCATACTATTCTGCGCTCTTGGTGATGCCGCTGCATGGCCAGTCCAAGGACTTATCAGGTACTTCAGGCCGGAACTAGAAAGGAGGATCAATGAAAGAGCCCAGAAAGAACTCTTGGAGGCCGCAGCAGCCTGAGTCATCCTTTCAAATTGATTTGTAATGCCATCCTTTTCCTCCTCTCCTATCCATGTTTATTTCCAAGTTTATTTCCAAGTTCATAAATATTCACACTGGCATTGTGTATAAATGATAAAAGTCACCCAAAAGGAGCATAAAAAACAGTAGAAGGCAAACAACCTTTTGTCAATTAATTAACGCATTTGTCGATTAACACAGTAAAAAAAATTAAGAAAACGTCCAGTAACTTATACATTATTATTAAATGAATCTTTCAACTTTTGAATTAACCAAAAGAATATTGCAGATGCATATATTGATCGATCAGCAATTCGGACAGTCAGCCGTGTTCGGGTTATGCGTGCAGCAAGAAGGCCCCGACGGTGTTACCGGCCCTTGCTGCAGCGACCCCAGCAGCAGCCCGCCCTCCACTTGCCACCACTCTTTTCCTTCTCCCATTGTCAACGGCCGCGCTGCCACCGCCGTTGGAGCAAGAAACACCATTCCCACCACTACCATCATCACCAGCAATAGCGCCGCGTGCAGCTGCAGCTTGGCCGCCGCTCTACTTGCCATCACCAACGATCAAGGAAGATGTATAGTAAGTCGTAGCTAATTAATTAATTTACTAATTGGCAGTCGCTGAAGTAGCTTGAAAGGGTAGGCAGTCTCGAGGGGTATATATATGCATGGATTTGCGAGCTGGTCAACATCTTTGGCTTGCAATATTCAACTGCTCTGACTTCGTCGCCGTCTGACTTAATTAAATACTTACTGGTCGTGCGTGTAATCTGACTCTCGTACAAAGTTCTATCAACTTGCCTAGAATTCGCAAATCACACGTCTATCATCTATTACTTCAAAAATATTAATTTTAATATATCGTTTGAATATGCTATCCATAGATTTATGATCTACCTAAGGTGCTGTTTTCTTGAATGAAAAATACAACAAAAAAAAAATATTCAATCAAATAGTATTTTACTATTAGATTCGATATGTTTTTATTTTTTCGTTATGTTTTACAAATACAGCAAAGAATTTTTTTTCTCTCCCTTTGCCCTCTATTTTGCATGCTTGCCCTCGCTGTGCGGTCTCACGCTCCGACGTGAGCAACCATGCATGCCACCAGTAACACGTCTAAATGGACTTGCCACCCCCGTGGAAGCAACCCGCGTCAACTTTGGAATTTGACCCCATCCATGTCAAGCTCGTGTTACCTACGACTTCCCATGCACATAGAGTTCTCAGACGTTGAATTGGGAAAGGAAAAGGAAAAAAATGTCGTTGAATCGAGAGCTGAATTGATTTCCACTCATACGTAGATCCTAAACTGATCCGCATCAGCATCCGCTAGCTACCCTTGCACATATATAGGAATAGATTTGCTTATCGGATTTGGATGGGCATTAGACGTATGCGACTAGCAAAGGATCCGTTTGAACGGTCGGAAGGATGAATTTGCTCCGAATCTTGGTGTTAGGAGGGTCATTCATTTGACGAGTCCAATTAATTGATTCATTTATTTGTTAATTTAGAGGAGTTTACTGCCAAGCAAACGCAGACTTATTCAAATGTAGATTTATGACTAACTGCATTCAAAACCAAACTTGAGTTTCAAATTTAGAGATTATGACTTTTTTTTTTATCTCTTTGGTAATCCTTGATAAGGTTTGAATTTCTATAATATTGTTTATGAGGTATTATGTTAAAATGAACATACTTTTCTCTTCACTAATATTGGAGATTAATAATAAATAGAAGGTCTATAGTGTATAAGACTAAAGGCATTTGGTAATGAAAAGCAAAAGCAAAAAGTAATTCGCTTCATTTTAATAAAATTTTAAATATTATTTTATAAAATAATTTAAAATTTTAATAATAACAAATATATTAATATTTAAAATAATATATTTATTTATTATTTTAATTTTTGAGAGGTTCTAAGCACATACTTGAATCATTTTGGCAACTAGATTACTTATTCTCAAAGTTTTTTTTATAAACTCATGTCATTTAGAATATGTATTAATGGCTGTACTCATAGTATTATCACTTATAAGTTTGGAACACGGTGTGTTATCACTCATAGGTTTGGACTCGAGCTTGAAGTCGGATTGGGGTAGTTCAGGGCAAATCTGTTATGAGTATTTTTGTGATCCTAAAGAGCCCAATTTCTATACAAATATCCAAAAAAGACTCATTTATCTTTATTGTCTAATCATAACACAAACCATTCTTTTAAACAAGTCCACTAACTTATAAATTTCTAACATGAGACTAACAACTTCCTTTATTATTGTTTTCAATCATAACATAGCAGTTTAGAAGTGTTATGCTATGCTGTTTTGTTCTATTAAGTGAAAATTTTTAATTTATAATAGAAATAATTTTTCTTATATTAAAGCATATATAAAATTTAAAATTATTGAATACAACAACAAATATTTGTTTGTGCTATTACATGCATGAATTTAATAATAAAATAAACATAGATCATAGATAATTTGTCAACTTTGACACTTTAATTGCTAAGGTTATGAAAGACCATTCACAAAAGCATGTAGATTCTTATGCCCACTCCAAATAAAGCATCCTAATTTACATCACTTAGTTATTATAAAGCCTTGCAATGTGTTTCCATCTTCTAGAGTATAAATTATCACATTTAGAATACGATTTTCAAAAGTTCTCAAATACTATCCCCTCAAACGTAGGCCTGAGTACAGTATATCAGTTAAATAATACACAAATCCGTGACAACAAGTAGTTTATATTTAAACTTTATGAAAATTATCAACCCATCCTAAACTAATTAATTATGATGTGAGCCCAATTAAAATTCAACTCAACACAAATTGATTGATCAACTAGTACCAAAATGAAAGCAGACTTTATAAACAATGAAATAGACAAATAGCATTTCAATAACTTTGAGTTTACCTCCGTGAGAAAGGTAATCTAAGAAGAAGATTTGACATCGCACTAATAGACCTAGCAATTCGGGTTAAGCTAACCCGAACACAACCTATTTAAATAATTGGGTCAAATTGTCTAACTCGAACACAACCCAAATATAATCGGGTCAATCCGACATGACCTGAATAACCAGTTTATTCAATATGTCATTTATTAACCCGATCAGCTTAACCCGACATGACCCGTGCATCCATGCACAGTTGTGAAGACCTCAGTTCCACTTTTCATATTTTGACGAGAGGTTCACAGGCGTGCTTGTGCATCCATGCCAGGCCGTGAAAACTCCAGAATTGCAATTTCATATTTCGCCGACATCTTCTCAGGTATGCCCGTGCATCCATGCATGGTAGTAAAGACTTCCGCCTATTCGACACCCGTTCAATTTTTCACTCGATTCTTGCTATTTTTGGAGCGAAATTTGGGCAAAATTGTATGAGAGCGTCCTAACTAGGTAGGCGATATTTTGGGATAGGAATCAGGCAGTTTCATTGAGCCAATTGATAGATCTTGAGTGAAAGGTGAAAACTAGAGTTTTGGAGAAAACCTTGACAGCGGAGGCTCTTCGGCGCGATTTCTTCCTCAGTTTGACCCTGAAGATCATGCTCCATCCTCTCCCATCATAGATCTAGCCTTTCCTTTGGTTTGATTTGATTTTTCTTAAGAAATTTAATGTATTCTACGATGAAAGTTGTAGCGTAAACTCTTTCCGGGGTTTGGGCATAGCCCGCTTTAAGAATGTTGGATGATGATGTATAATTAGTACTTTACTTGAGTTTATTGTTGTTCTTATTCAATCTTAATTGCAATTATTTCATATTATCGCACTGGCCATGCTTTCGTATGTTTAAGACGTTATGGGAAGGACTGAGAGGTGAACCATAACGTCGGAACCCTTAGGATTGGACTTGTAATTTCAACCTAATTTCGTGGTCGAAATTACTCGAGGAGTTAATAATTCTTCACGGAACTCATAGGATCTACTTGACCTAGTAAGCCACGAAAGTAGGAGACTTGGGTTAAGATAGATACCATGTCGTAGCCTAAGAGGGGACAATCTGTACACAAGGAAGAATTTCCTTAAGAGCATGAAACAAATGAACTAAGACTTATAGCATT
This sequence comes from Costus lasius, assembly GCA_027563935.2. Lineage (NCBI taxonomy): Eukaryota > Viridiplantae > Streptophyta > Magnoliopsida > Zingiberales > Costaceae > Costus > Costus lasius. The sequence continues at coordinate 128,642,208 of CM050450.1, read as the reverse complement.
ATCTTACTATTATTCTTCGGTGCAGTGAAACCTAAAACCCTGATTTTCTCTCAAGACTTTTCACACCTTCGTTTACTCTTGATTTGTTCAAGTTTACTTTCTTGCATTAGGATATTAGTAACTCTCATCATTATTTGATCAGCTATCTTTCAATAGACTAATTAGTTAGTACTTGACCTCCTAGTCCCTGTGGGATGGATGCTTTTTATTACGCGATAGAACCGTGCACTTGCGGGCATCCTATCAATGACCCGATTATTTTCAGCTCATAAACGGGTTGACGTGTTTATGACCCAAACACGATTATAACTAATCACAATCCGCCTAACTTCGTGTCAAGTCGGGTCAGGTTAGCGGGTTAGGTCATGTTTTGCTAGGTCTACACACTAACAAGGTCAAGCATTGTGAAAAACTGAAGAAGAATCAATTACAATATAGCAAACCATAAATTCTTCATGATCATATCTGTCGAATGCCGAGCAATAGCGTGGCCTACCTACAACCAAATTGAAGAGTAAGTTATATGCATTAGCGCAAGAATCAAATGGCAACAAAGTAGGAATCTACAGATTAACACCTCCTGGCTGATGACAATAGCGATCTCGACATCGCTTCTGAAATGATCGAGCAAGCCAGTGAACACAAGTGTTTAGTTACTGGTTGCGATCCCCTAGCCTCCCCCTCCCTCCTACTCTCGTGCACCTATCGATCGTCTAGAATCTCATCCTCATGGTTCTACTTCCCTTCTTCCCTCTCACTCAGTGCCAAGAGCGTTTCCTGAGACTTCTCCGGCGTGGCCAATTCCGCACGATGGCCCTCTGATGCATAGTCAAGGTCACTCCATCGCCACTCTTCGTGTCGAAGCCCACGTTGGAGGGCTTGGATAATCTTAGGGGAAATTAGTGTAAGTGTGTATGCTGATATGATGTTAGATGATAAATCAATTAAGTTGACCAAGTGGAGAATGTTGGAATTTTGGTCTAACATCAATTGATTTGTGAGAGCATTTGTTAATTGATTAATGGGCTCATAATATCTCATTATTGAATGTGAAAGACAGCCTGTGTAGCCCATGGGTTTTAAGAGGAATCACTATTGGATATTAGATTCTGCACCCTGGGTTTGAGAGAAATCCTTATTGGATTATGGATTGCGCACCAGAAACCCAAAACTCCTTTATGGGGGGGGGGGGGAGCTTAGAGTTTTACCATTATAAATATGGGCTAGGTCCCCATTTGTATCTTGAACCAAAGTTGTCTTTTTCCATTGAGAGCCATCTATAGAAGGATAACAAGTGGAAAATTTCTAGCCCGAGGATTGATGGTGCAATCAGGTATGTGTTAAATTTTTGTTCTTTATGTTGTTCTAAATCTATACAAGAGATCCTAGAGTTGTAAATTTCAAAGTATCTAACAAGTGGTATCAGAGTGAGGTTTTATATGGATTTAGAATGCATGATGATTTTAAGTTTTTATTATACGGTAAAATCAAATCCTATCATATTTTGATTTTGTTGTCAATCCCATGTTCTTATTCGACGTGGTTACTCACGTCATTTGATTTTTGCCCAAATTGAGCCCGCTGTCGTGTGTTTTTCAGCTAGATCTGGCAATTCAGGTCAGCGGGTCATAAACGGGTCGTGTAAGCTATGACCTGTTATCCGATTAAATCAACTCGAACACAATCCGTTTAATTAATTGGGTCAAATTGTCTAACCTGAATACGACCTGAATATAATCGAGTCAACTTGACACGACCCAAATAACCCGTTTATTATTCATATTATATATATATATATATATATATATATATATTATAATTGGGTTAAGTGAGTTAATTCGTTTATAATCTGACACGATTATTTTTGGGTCATAAATGAATTGACATATTTATAATGTGAACACGATTATGACTAATTCGAACTCGTCTAATTTTTTGTAGTCAAGTCAGATCAGGTGAATGGGTCGTGTTAGATTTTGTCAATTTATTATCAGCGATCGATGCTGTTATCTAAATAATCGGCGTCGGATTCCGCCCTGTTTTTCTTGCGTTCGATTTCAGCTTTTGCCAAATCCCCATGCTATTCGGCTACTCGAGCGTCGTTGTGCCTCTGCCATCCGTTGCAGGCGGAGGCGTGGACTCGGTTCGTGGCTGCCGATGAAGGCGGATGTGGGCAGCGATTATTGCTACCTTCCGTTTCGACTCCTGGCAGTTGTCACGCATCGAGTTTAGGGCTTTGCCCTGATTCAGGATGAAGTGGCGCCCCTACAAATTTTGTTGCCGGCGGCTGCTGCCGTAATCTTTGTCCGCCTTCTTGAATCGATGCGTCTGGCACCGTTCGTGAAGCAGCATCTGTAGGCGATTGCTGCGGTCGGACGAATCGGCGAAGGCCCTCTGCCCTGTCCTTGTCGGCGCTCATCGCTGGCAGGATGAAGCGGCGCTAGGGCTCCGCCTCTTCTTGTCGGCTGCTAGCGTATTGACATCGGGGCACAAGGTCGTCGTCGTCGTCGATGGGCCTTCCATTCGGTAAAGGCAGACGCGGGCGGCGGTGAATATCGGTGAGCAGCAGTGGTTTGCCAAGCGACGTGGGTCGCGTGCGGTTCGCGTGTGCCAGTGTCGTGGGGTGTGAAAGAAAGGCGACAAATTTTGTTGCCGGCGGCTGCTGCCGTAATCTTTGTCCGCCTTCTTGAATCGATGCGTCTGGCACCGTTCGTGAAGCAGCATCTGTAGGCGATTGCTGCGGTCGGACGAATCGGCGAAGGCCCTCTGCCCTGTCCTCGTCGGCGCTCATCGCTGGTAGGATGAAGCGGCGCTAGGGCTCCGCCTCTTCTTGTCGGCTACTAGCGTGTTGACATCGGGGCACAAGGTCGTCGTCATCGTCGATGGGCCTTCCATTCGGTAAAGGCAGACGCGGGCAGCGGTGAATATCGGTGAGCAGCAGTGGTTTCGGCCAAACGACGTGGGTCGCGTGCGGTTCGCTGCTGCCAACGTCGTGGGGCGTGTAAGAAATTCGACAAATCATAGACAAAATTTCCATCGACAAATCGTCGCTCCGTTCGGCTGCCGGCCGGATTCAGTTGCACGACGTGGGTCACGTGCAGCCGGGCGAGTCACGCTGGCGCCAGCCATTGCGGCTAACGTCTGGCCAAGTTCGCAGACCGCGGCTCGTGGGCGCACGTGTTCGCGCGGATCCGGGCTGACGGACGTGTTGGGCTCGTGGGCGCGTGTGCTCGACTCGTGAGCGAATCCGGGTCCGCTTAATGCTCGGGTCTAGGCTGGCGGGTGAAAGCATTAGTGGGTCAATTTTTTTATGAATTTGAAATGGCGAGCGCAAATGTGGGCTGGATCTAGGCCAAATCTGGGCCTGCAATTTGGGTCCGTCGCTGGGCTTATTTGCTGGACTTGGGCCTGGGCGAATTCTCTGCTGTTCTGTGCACAAAAGTAGGGTCTACTGTGCTGCTTTATGTCTGGGCTGGTTTAGGTCCAGTGGCTTTAGCATTAGCTTTTTCTGCTGTATATAGAAGTAGCAAAGTGCTATTTGGCCAGCTTTGTTGTGCGCAAAAGCAACTCGCTGTTTTCCTCTAAAATCAGATTAATGTAACTCATTAATATAATATTATATCTGTAATTTGATCTAATTTAGATTTAGATCTATGATTACAATTAGTGATGTATTAAAAATTATTATGGATATTACTACTAAAGTAACTTTTTTAATATTATATTAAATTTTTGTTATTATAAATCATTGCCTAAGTATTTGTCCTTTTAAAATCACAAATATTTGATAGAATTTTTTGTTGGTTACCAAATTGTTCATAATATTTATTGTTGACATAAGTTGCTTATTTTGTATTATGTTAAACATCTTTATAGTTGTACAGAAATGTCTTTAGAATTGTGAAACTTTTTGTGTAATGTTAATTGTGTTTGTATTGCTATTTAAAAAAAAAAAATTTGATCCATAATTCTTAAAAAATGTTCTGCAACAATATAAATTCTTTTTGAATTTAAGTTGATACATAAATTTATGGTAATACAATTTTTTGATCATATTTCATAATGGTTTTGTTGATTTATGACAATGTTAATGTTTGGTTTTCACATTGATGACATGCTATTTTATAAATATTTGCTACCAAAGTGGTTCATTCATAACATAATTTTATATTTTTAAATATTTATAAAAGAAAATTATTTTTATCCCAATTATATTAATTAATTTACTTGCCTAAAGAGATAATTAATTAGTATATATAGGTTATTTTTTTTCATATAGACATGTCCTAAGAGAGAATGTTATGAACATTAGTTTAAATCTAATATATAATCATGTCATTATTATTACATAAATATATTGTATTATAATTATTATAAATGTTTAGCTACCAAAGTAGTTCATTTATGATTAATTATAATATGCTCAATATTTATGGTATGGTTACATTTTATCTTTGTTATATTAATTAATTTACCTGCTCAAATTGGATAATTAATTAGTATATATAGGATAATTTTTGTACAGACATATTAACCTCATTATGTAATATATTAAAATTATAATTACTATAAATGTTTGGCTGCCAAAGTGTCTCATTTATAATATTCTTCAATATTAATATTAATGATGAATTTTATCTAAATTATATTAATTAATTTACTTACCCAAATGGAGTAATTAGTAAATATAATATGAGATAATATTCATAATGGTTGTTTCTTCTTTATTGAGATAAGTGTTCACATATTATATTTATGCTAAAAGGAGAAAAATATGATTTTGATAATGCTTTATCCATTTACAATTGAGTTATATGTTTACACTTTGTTGTAAAATGTGTTAACTCCTTTTAGATATTTTCAATCAATTTTCTTCTCCGTTAATAGCAATCAAGCTACTATAAAGATCCTGACTGGCTCAAACTTTAAAAGATGGAAAGAAGATATTTTATTTGCACTTGGCATGGGTGACATTGATTTTGCTCTTAGAGAAAGTGAACTAACTAAACCTTCCATTTATAGTTCATCAGAAGAAAAGAAACTAATCGCCAAGTGGGAGAGATCTAATATATTAAGTTTACATGCAATAAAGAGATCAATTTTAGAGCATTTGTTAAGTGGTTTACCATAAGTTCAAAGTGCTAAGAAACTTCTTAAAATTTTAGGGGAGAGATTCTTGACATCTGACAAATCTAAGGCGGGAAATCTCATGAACCTTCTAACTAGCATGAAATATAATAATAAGGGAGGTGTCAGAGATTCTATCTTGAGAATGGTGCATTTTTAGGATAAATTAAAAGATCATGATATTGAGTTGGTTGACAAATTTATTGTGCATCACGCCTTAAATTCTCTACCTTCTCAGTTTAGCCAGATTAAGACCACTTACAATGCATTAGATGAGTCATGGTCTATTAATGATTTGATTTCTAAATATGTTAATGAAGAAGCTAAATTTAAAAGGGAACTTCATGAGACTGCTCTGCTTATTTCTCACTCTAAGTCTTCACAATTGGAAGGAAATTTTGATGGCAGAAAAAGATGCATAGTAGGTATAAATATACTCCAAGAGTCAAGCCTTATAAACAATAAGCTGAGAATATTGGAGGTTCTTCTTCAACCATGAAAAGAGGATTGAAATGTTTCTTTTGTAGAAAGAAATGTCACGTGAAACAGAGTTATCTCAAATTTAAGACATGGTTAGAAAAGAAGAAAGGTCAAGAGGTTCATGAACAATTAAAAACTAAGCAAATAGATGACAAAGCTTAAAGTGAGAATTGATATGGTTGTAGTAGTCTAATTTATTAGGTCTATTAGTGTAATCTCATATTTCTTGTTTTTTAATTGACAGTTTATATTTATAAGTTTTTCTTCCCGAAGAAACTTGATTTTAATATCTATAATAGATGGTTTCGATTTTATAGCAAAGTTAATTTTTATTTCACGAGTTTTGTTTATGGTTGATTTTAACTCTAAGTCTTATTAAGTTTATATGACAATTGCTTTGCATTATTTTGACCTAGATCAATAAAGGCCAAGTGCAATAAACTTCATGAGGTTAAGTGTCATACAGTCATGAATCTAATTAAGAAAAGAGATATAGTGATTGAATATATTAATTTTAATATTTTCATTCCATATCCATTGATCAAAAGCTTAATTTCTATAGTTTGAGAACTTGGGTTATAAACATGGGGTATTGTAGAATCTTTTAATGTATTTGGTTAGTGGAAGTTTTATGCAATATAATGTTGAACTCAATTATTTTATTCACATTTCTTATTTGTATCAATTAGAGTGCACATATATTATTTTGAATTGATACATGTTATGTGATGTTGAGTTCATATGATAATTTTTATTGTACTCTTTATATGCATAACATTTGCAATTGTACAATATAAAGTCTTAAGGATAATGTAACATTAAACATGCGGTTTGCTAAATAAGTTTAAAGTCTTAAAGGATAATATAACCTTAAGCATAACGGTTTGCTAAATAAGTTTAAAGTCTTAAGGATAATGTAATCTTAAGCATGACGATTTACGAAATAAGTTTAAAGTCTCAAGGATAATGCAACCTTAAGCATGGCGGTTTGCTAAGTAAGTTTAAAGTTTTAAGGATAATGTAACCTTAAGCATGACAGTTTGCTAAATAACTTCAAAGTCTTACGGATAATGTAACCTTAAGCATGACTGTTTGATATATAATATATCTTGCTATAAAATTTATGGATTTCTCATTTAGTTTAGAGAAATCATAAGGTGGATTTCTCATTTGATTCGAGAAATCATCAGGAGGACCGATAAGAAGATGATATCTAGTATACATCATTTTACTACACAATCACATTGTGATCCATATTGATGTAATCTGCTAATATTTGTGACCATGGACGTCTTGTATTGCATACTAATACAATGTCTCGTCATGATTCAATATCGGTAAATGCATTAAACCGGATTGAATGAGGTGTTATCAGGATTTACAAATGCATCTCTCTTTCAAAATTATTTTTAATATATATTACAAATAATTATTATTTTATAAAATCTTTAGATGATAAATCAATTAATGTTGACCAAGTGGAGAATGTTGGAATTTTGGTCTAACATCAATTGATTTGTGAGAGCATTTGTTAATTGATTAATGGGCCCATAACCTCTCATTATTGAATGTGAAAGACAATCTGTGTAGCCCGCGGGTCTTAAGAGGAATCACTATTGGATATTGGATTCTGCACCTTGGGTTTAAGAGAAATCCTTATTGGATTATGGATTTCGCACCCGAAACCCAAAACTCCTTTATGGGGGAAGCTTAGGGTTTTACCATTATAAATATGGGCTAGGTCTCCACTTGCATCCTGAACCAAAGTTGTCTCTTCCCATTGAGAGTCGTCTAAAGAAGGATAACAAGTGGAAGATTTCTAGCCCGAGGATAGATGGCATAATCAGGTATGTGTTAAATTTTTGTTCTTTATGTTGTTCCAAATCTATACAAGAGATCTTAGAGTTGTAAATCTCAAAATATCTAACAAATCTTAGGGAAAATTAGTGTAAGGGCGTATGCTGATCTGATGTTAGGCTGCAACAATGGCAGGAGGCGGCAATGAACGCTGGCGATGATGAAGAGCTTTGGCTATCGCGAGTGACTTCAGGAGAATAACATTGTTCACAAGTTGCCGGAAAAGCGAGAGGAAAAGTAGTGTATTAACCACTAACTCTAAACAGTACAGCTAAGAAGCTGAGCCCCAAATGCTTTAGCTTTCAATTATAGGCTGCCCGCAGACGCATAAGAAGCCAGGCAGCCGCCCCAAACGCAGCCTTAGTTCATCATGCAACTTTACCTTTGGTTTGATATTCATGGAGTTAGTGCTAGTTTGGTTCTGCTACGCTGCTTTAACTGTGCTATAGTAGCTGCGCTGTGATAGTAGAACCTACTGTTATAGTTTTTTATGAGTGTTTGTTAGAGTTGTTGTGTTGTTACTGTTATTTTATATTTATTTTCTGTTTTAAATATTGTAATTAAATAATAGTTAGACATAGAGAGTGTATACATATTTTTTATACATAAATAAATTTTAACAAAATAAATGAATAATTAATTAATTAAATTATAGTGTATAATATAATTTGCAAAATATATCAAAGTTAAAAGTATGATATATATATATATATATATATATATATATATATATATATATATATATATATATATATATATATATATATAAAATTAATGATTAATAATTAATTTTAATTTTAATATTTAAATTTTTTAATAATTTTATTTTAATTATTTTAATTACTTAATTAATTAATTAATTTGTAATAATTTTATTTGTTTATTTATTTCTAATAATTTAAATTTATTCATTAGTTTTAAATTAATTATTAATTTTATAAGGTTAATAATTAATTTTAATTTAATAAATAATTTTAAAATTATTATATTATATATTAATCAATATATCTTAATAAATAAAATTTTATGTATATATATAGCTAAAGTATTTCTACCGCTGCAGGAGTCTACAGCAGCAGGGAAAGCATCAAATTGAGGTTTATTAAATCAGTAGAAATTTGCTATTAGATTTTTACTATTTGATAGCATAGTTGCTACGCAAAACGCTCGACAATAGCTGCTCCTGTTGGCCATTCTAGCGCAGCTGAAAGCAGCGTTGCCCCAAATGGGGCCTAATCTCTCATCTTCAACTATCTTGACGCTATTTGTTGCCTTTGCCTGGTAAAATTTTCTTTCTAGTTGAATCTTCATGTTCTTTATCGTTGTAGTGTGGACACTGGGATTTTTTTTCTATGACTGCTAAATTTGATGTTTACTTCCGAGTTCATAAATATTCACACTGGCATTGTGTATAAGTGATAAAAGTCACCTAAAAGGAGCATAAAAAACAGTACAAGGCAAACAACCTTTTGTCAATTAATTAACGCATTTGTCGATTAACACAGTAAAAAAAAAATTAAGAAAACGTCCAGTAACTTATACATTATTATTAAATGGATTTTTCAACTTTTGAATTAACCAAAAGAATATTGCAGGTGCATATATTGGTCGATCAGCAATTCGGGCAGTCAGGCGTGTTCGGGTTATGCGTGCAGCAAGAAGGCCCCGACGGCGGTACCGGCCCTTGCTGCAGCGACCCCAGCAGCAACCCGCCCTCCACCTGCCACCACTCTTCTCCTTCTCCCTTCGTCAACGGCCGCGCCGCCACCGTCGTCGGAGCAAGAAACACCATTCCCACCATCATCACCAGCAATAGCGCCGCGTGCACCTGCAGCTTGGCCGCCGCTCTATTTGCCATCACCAACGAACAAGGAAGATGTAGTAAGTCGTAGCTAATCAATTAATTTACTAATTAGCAGTCGCTGAAGAAGCTTGAAAGCGTAGGCAGTCTCGAGGGGTATATATATGCATGGATTTGCGAACTGGTCAACATCTTTTGCATGCAATATTCAACTGCTCTGACTTCGTCGCCGTCTGACTTAATTAAATACTTACTGGTCGTGCGTGTAATCTGACTCTCGTACTTGCCTAGAATTCGCAAATCAAATGTCTATCATCTATGACTTCAAAAATACTAATCTTAATATATCGTTTGAATATGCCATCTCTAGATCTACGAGAATTTTTTTTCTCTGACTTTGCCCTGTATTTTGCATGCATGCCTTCGCTCTGCGGTCTCACCGACGTGACCAACCATGGATGCCACCAGTTACACGTCTAAATGGACTTGCCACCCTCGTGGAAGCAACCCGCGTAAACTTTGGAATTTGACCCATCCATGTCAAGCTCGTGTTACCTACGACTTCCCATGCATATTGAGACTTCGCAGACGTTGAATTGGGAAAAGAAAAGGAAAAAATGTCGTTGAATCAAGAGCTGAATTGATTTCCAAACATATGTAGATCCTTAACTGATCCAAATCCGCATCGGCTAGCTATCCTCGCACATATATTGGAATTGATTTGCTTATCGGATTCGGATGGGCATTAGAGGTATGCGTCTAGCAAATGATCCGTTTGAACGGTCGGAAGGATGAATTTGCTCCGAGTCTTGGTGTTAGGAGGGTCGTTCATTTGACGAGTCCAATTAATTGATTCATTTGGTTGTTAATTTAGAGGAGTTTACTGCTAAGCAAACGCAGACTTATTCAAATTCAGATTATGACTAATTGCATTCAAAACCAAACTTGAGTTTCAAATTTAGATATTATGACTCATTTATCTTTATTGTCTAATCATAACACAAACCATTCTATTAAATAAGTCCACTAACTTATAAATTTTTAATATGAGACTAACAACTTCCTTTATTATTGTTTTCAATCATAACATAGCAGATTATAAGTGTTGTGCTGTTTTGTTATATTAAGTGATAATTTTTAATTTATAATAGAAATATTTTTTTCTTATATTAATGCAATTATTGAACATAATAATAAATATTTATTTTGGCTATTAACTGCATGAATTTAATCTTAAAATAGACATAGATCATAAATAGTTTTTCGGCCTTGTTGACACTTTAATTGCTAAGGTTATGAAAGACCTTTCACAAAGGCATGTAGATCTTATGCCCAATCCAAATAAAGCCTCCTTATTTACATCATTTACACCTTGTTTATCTGCAAGGAAAATAGAGCTGAAAGGATGGAAAATAGATTATTCTACCGTTTACTAGAAAGGATGAAAAAGGACATATGGAAAACGTGAAGGGGTATTCTCTTTTGTTTTCTAATCCGCCCAAATCGAGCGTAAATGCATCCTTCAACGCTCGCTCGCCTCGCCTACGTCTTCGCCAGCTCGCCTCGCACTCACCTCGTCTACTGCGACCTCGCCAACTTGCTAGCCGCAATCTGGCCAAAGCTCACCAGCGCTGACCTCGCCTCGCTAGCGTTTGCAACCTTGCGAGCTCACCAACGCTAAGCACGACTTCGCCTCACCAACGTCCACGACCTGGCCAGAGCTCGCCATCCCCACCTCACAACCTCTCCTCGCCAACGTTCGGGACCTCGCGAGCTTGCCGACCTCGCCTCGCCAGTGTCCACGACCTGGCCTAAGCTCGCCAATGTTGATTGCAACCTCGCCAGTGACGACTGCAACCTCGCCTCGCCAGCGTCCACGACTTGGCTAGAGTTTGCCATCGCCGACCTCCCCTCGCCAGCGTCTACAACTTAGCCTGAGCTCACAAACGCCGACCGCGACCTTGCCTCGCCAGCGTCCCCGACCTAGCCAAAGCCTACCTCAAGAGCTCGCCGACCTCGCCTCACCAGTGTCCGCAAATTGGCCAACCTCGAGAGCTCACCAACCAGAGCTTGCTAGCGTCCGCGACCTGGCCAAACCTCGCCAACGCCGACCTCGCCAACGCCGACCTCGCCAATATCCGAGCTCGCCGAACTCGCCTCGCGTCTCCATCTATTTGGTCACCTGAAAATCACATGACTCAGAGTTTCCATCCGCTGCTTTTCCCTTTTCCTCTTCTTTTTTCGCTCCTTTGTTTTCCCGTCCCTGCTAGTAAACAAGGCCTTAGTTATTATAAAGCCTTGCAATGTGTTTCCATCTTCCGGAGTATAAATTATCACATTTAGAATATGATTGACAAAAGTTCTCAAATACTATCCCCTCAAACTTAGGCCTGAGTACTGTATATCAGTTAAATGATACACGAATCCAAACAACAAGTAATTTAAATTTAAACTTTATGAAAATTATTGATCCATCCTAAACTAATTAATTGTGAGCCCAATTAAAATTCAACTCAATACAAATTGATCGATTAAGCATGCCAAAATGAAAGCAGACTTTATAAACAATGAAATAGACAAATAGCAGTTCAATAACTTTGAGTTTACCTCCCTCATAAAGGTAGTCTAAGAAGAAGATTTGATATGACACTAATAGACATGACAATTCAGGTTAGTGGGTCATAAATAGGTCATATCAGCTGTGACCCATGACCCAATTAAGCTAACTCGAATACGATTTGTTTAGTTAATTGGGTCAAACTATCTAACCCGAACACAACCCGAATATAATCGGGTCAACAGGTCGTGTCAGATTTTGTCAAATTTATTATCAGCGATCGATGCTGACATCAAATTAATCGGCGTCGAACGAAACAGGCTTCCGCCCTGTTTTTCTTCGATTTTAGCTTTTGCAAAATCTCCATCCTATTCGGCTGCTCGAGCGTTGTTGTGCCTCTGCCATCCGTTGCAGGCGGAGGCGTGGACTCGGTTTGTGGCTGTCGATGAAGGTGGATGTGGGCAGTGATTATGGGCCAGTTTGGTAAGACTGAAGCTTCTGGCTTTTGGCTGGTTTGACCAGAGCTGTTTTGACTAGAAGTTGATTGAAAAAGCTAAGACTGTTTGGGTAAAACAGCTGATCTAGGATAGCAGCTTCTCACTGCTGTACTGTGCTGTTTGATTTTATTAAGTAAAAAATTTATAAATATACATAAAAATTTATAAATTATAATAAAAATAAACTTTTCTAATATATTATTAATTTAATTTTTATTATATATTATTAATTTATAAAAATAATTATTATCTTATTTTTATATTTTTTATTATTTGAATTTTAAAAATTAGTATTTATTAATATCTCTAATTTTATATTAAATTTTTATTATTTTTTACTTTATACCTATACTTATACTTGATAATGAATTAAAAAATAAAATAAAATAAAATCCCAAATCTCGTCGTCACCACGCGAACGAGGGATTTGGGATTCCAATCGCCGCGAAGACACGCTCGGCGACGGGCGAAGGAGACGGGCGGCGTTTGGAGGCGGCGACGGAAGAAGCGGCAACGTCTGGAGGCGGCGACGGAGGAAGTGGCGACGGGAGGGGAGGCAAGGACCGGAGGAAGCGGCGACAGGAGGGGAGGCAGCGACCGGAGGAAGCGGCGACGGCCGGAGGCGAGGAGATCAGCGGCGGTGAGGAGATCGGCGAGCTACAGGCGAAGACGCGAAGATCGGGCGAGACGCGGAGATCGCTGCACTGTGCGCACACAGCCGCAGCGATTTTCAGAACGCTACTCTTGCGGGCTTCTGCACTACAGTGCAGCTTCTCACTGAGAAGCTGCGTCCCAAACGCTCGAGCTTCCCAAAATCGGCTGCCCGCAAACGCATAAGCCGCCCAGCTTCCGCCTCCAAATGGGGCCATATTGCTACCTTCCGTTCCGACTCCTGGCAGTTGTCACGCATCGAGTTTAGGGCTTTGCTCTAATTCAGGATGAAGTGGCGCCCCTACAAATTTTGTTGCCGGCGGCTGCTGCCGTAATCTTTGTCCGCCTTCTTGAATCGATGCGTCTGGCACCGTTCGTGAAGCAGCATCTGTAGGCGATTGCTGCGGTCGGACGAATCGGCGAAGGCCCTCTGCCCTGTCCTCGTCAGCGCTCATCGCTGGCCGAATGAAGCGGCGCTAGGGCTCCGCCTCTTCTTGTCGGCTGCTAGCGTATTGACATCGGGGCACAAGGTCGTCGTCGATGGGCCTGCCATTCGGTAAAGGCAGACGCAGGCGGCGGTGAATCTCGGCGAGCAGCAGTGGTTTGCCAAGCGACGTGGGTCGCGTGCCGTTCGCTGCTGCCAGTGTCGTGGGGCGTGTAAGAAAGGCGACAAATCGTCGACAAAATTTCCATCAACAAATCGTCGCTCCGTGCGGCTGCCGGCTGGATTCAGTTGCACGACGTGGGTCGCGTGCAGCCGGGCGAGTCACGCTGGCGCCGGCGATTGCGGCTAACGTCTGGCCAAGTTAGCAGGGCAAGCGAGCGTGGCGACGTGCGGCATTAGGGCAGACCGCGGCTCGTGGGCGCACGTGTTCGCGCGGATCCGGGCTGACGGACGTGTTGTGCTCGCGGGCGCGTGTGCTCGACTCGTGAGCGAATCCGGGTCTGCTTAATGCTCGGGTCCAAGCTTAGAGGTGGCCATGCCGTGCTTGGGCCGGCCCCCGCCTCGGCCCAGCTCTTGCTGTCCAATTGGGCCATGCCGAGCATATGCATGGATTTCCGAACTGGTCAACATCTTTTGCAAGCAATATTCAACTGCTCTGACTTCGTCGCCGTCTGACTTAATTAAATACTTACTGGTCGTGCGTGTAATCTGACTCTCGTACAAATTTCTATCAACTTGCCTAGAATTCGCAAATCACACGTCTATCATCTATTACTTCAAAAATATTAATTTTAATATATCGTTTGAATATGCTATCCATAGATTTATGATCTACCTAAGGTACTGTTTTCTTGAATGAAAAATACAACAAAAAAATATTAAATCAAATAGTATTTTACTATTAGATTCGATATGTTTTTATTTTTTCGTTATGTTTTACAAATACAGGACGTGACCAACCATGCATGCCACCAGTAACACGTCTAAATGGAATTGCCACCCCCGTGGAAGCAACCCGCGTCAACTTTGGAATTTGACCCATCCGTTTCAAGCTTGTGTTACCTACGACTTCCCATGCATATTGAGATTTGTCAGACGTTGAATTGGGAAATGAAAAGGAAAAAAAATGTCGTTGAATCGAGAGCTGAATTGATTTCCACGCATATGTAGATCCTAAACTGATCCAAATTCGCATCCGCTAGCTATCCTCGCACATATATTGGAATTGATTTGCTTATCGGATTTTGGATGGGCATTAGACGTATGCGACTAGCAAAGTATCCGTTTGAACGGTCGGAAGGATGAATTTGCTCCGAGTCTTGGTGTTAGGAGGGTCGTTCATTTGACGAGTCCAAGTAATTGATTCATTTGGTTGTTAATTTAGAGGAGTTTACTGCTAAGCAAATGCAGACTTACTCAAATGCAAATTTATGACTAATTGCATTCAAAACCAAACTTGAGTTTAAAAATTAGAGATTATGACTTTTTTGGATCTCTTTGGTAATCCTTGATAAGGTTTGAATTTCTATAATATTGTTTATGCGTCGTCGTCCAAGCGAGCCAAACTCCAAGTGCTGGCGAGACTTCGTCCAAGCGCTGCACATCTGCTTCATCTAGGCGAGGATGACGCCGGTGAGGCATGCCAACGAGGGACAAGCTGCTTCATCCCTGAGCTCCAAGCGCCGTCATCCAAGCGAGTAAAGATTCAAGCGCTGGCGAGGCTTCGTCCAAGCACTGCGCATCTACTTCGTCCAGGCAAGGACAACGCTGGCGAACGAAATATGGAGACGCAGTGTTGGGAGGAAGACCGGAGATGACGCAGAGATGATCCGGAGACAACACGCAGACGGCAGCGTTGGGAGGAGACGTTCACGCATGAACGTTAGAAGCTACAAAAGCCGCTCTGGGCAGCTTGTTTGTTACAGTGCAGCTTCTCAGGTTCAAACTGAGAAGCTGCGTTACCAAACAGGTATATTGACTAAAATTTGCTAGCCGCACCAGTAGAAGCCAGAATCTGGGCTTACCAAACTGGGCCATAATCGGGTTAAGCATGTCAACTCGTTTATAACCCAACATGACCCGATTTTTTTCGGGTCATAAACGGGTTGACCTATTTATGACCCAAACACGATTATAACTGAATCCGTCTAACTTCGTGTCAAGTTGGGTCGGGTCAAATTTTGCCAGGTCTACACACTAACAAGGTCAAGCATTGTGAAGAACTGAAAAAGAATCAATTACAATATAGCAAACTATAAATTCTTCGTGTTCATATTTGCAGAATGCCGAGCAATAGCGTGGCTAATCTACAACTGAATTGAAGAGTATGTTATATGCATTAGCGCTGAAATCAAAATGGCTGATGACTGTAGCGATCTTGGCATCACTTCTTAAATGATCGAGCACGCAAGTGAACAAAAGTCTTTAGTTGCCGGTTGTGATCCCTTGGCCTCCCCCTCCCTCTTGCTCTCGTGCACCCACCGATTGTCTAGAATCTCATTTTCATGGTTCCACTTCCCTTCTTCCCTCTCGCTCAGCGCTAAGAGCGTTTCCCGAGACTTCTTCGGCGTAGCCAATTCCACACGATGGCCCTCCGACACGTACTCGAGGTCGCTCCACGGCCGTTCTTTGTGTCGAACCCAAGGGCTTGGATAATCTTAGGGGAAATTAGGGTGAGGGCGCGTGCTGATCTGACGTTAAGTGGCGGCGACAATGTCGAAGAGCTTGGCGATCGCGAGTGGCTTCAGGAGAAGCGAGAGGAAAAGCAGCATATTAACCGCTTACTCTAAACACAGTTGAGAAGTTAAGGCCCAAACGCTATAGCTTTCGATTTTTGATTGCCCGCAAACTCAAAAGCTCGCAGGTAGCCGCCCGAACATAACATGAGTCATTAGTTGTGGTTTGATATTCATCGAGTTAATCTCTCATCTTCAACCATCCTGACGCTATTTGTTACTTTTGCCTTAGTAAAATTTTCTTTCTAGTTGAATCTTAATGTTCTTTATCGTTGAACTATTGAAACTTGGAATTTGTTTCTATGATAGAGCTCTTTATGCGTACTGTACATTGCTAAATTTAATGTTTGCTTCCAAGTTCATAAAAAATTCACACTGGCATGTGTATTAGGTGATAAAAGTCACCCAAAAGGAGCATAAAAAACAGTTAAAGGCAAACAACCTTTTGTCAATTAATTAACTCATTTGTTTATTAACACAGTAAAAAAAATAGAAAACGTAAAGTAACTTATACATTTGTTTATTAAATAAATCCTTCAACTTTTGAATTAACCAAAATAATATTTCAGGTGCATATATTCATCGATCAGCACCTCGGGCAGGCAGGCGTGTTCGGATTATTCGTGCAGCAAGAAGGCCCCGACGGTGTTACTGGCCCTTGCTGCAGCGACCCCAGCAACAACCCGCCCTCCACCTGCCACCACTCTTCTCCTTCTCCCTTTGTCAACAGCCGCGCTGCCACTGCCGTCGGAGCAAGAAACACCATTCCCACCACCACCATCATCACCAGCAACAGCGCCGCGTGCACCTGCAGCTTGGCCGCCGCTCTACTTGCCATCACCAATGAACAAGGAAGATGTAGTAAGTCGTAGCTAATCAATTAATTTACTAATTAGCAGTCGCTGAAGCTTAAAGGGGAGGCAGTCTCGAGGGGTATATATATATGCATGGATTTGCGAACTGGTCAACATCTTTTGCATGCAATATTCAACGGCTCTGACTTCGTCGCCGTGTTACTTAATTAAATGCTTCCTGGTCGTGCATGTAATCTGCCTCTCGTACTTTCCTGGAATTCGCAAATCACATGTCTACAATCTATGACTTCAAAAATACTAATCTTAATATATCGTTTGAATATGCCATCCGTAGATCAATGATCTACGATAATTTTTTTTTCTCTGACTTTCCCCTGTATTTTGCATGCATGCCCTCGCTCGCTCTGCGGTCTCACGCACCGACGTGAGCAACCATGCATGCCACCAGTTACACGTCTAAATGGAATTGCCACCCCCCGTGGAAGCAACCCGCGTCAACTTTGAAATTTGAACCATCCAGTTCAAGCTCGTGTTACCTACGACTTCTCATGCATATTGAGACTTCTCAGACGTTGAATTGGAGAAAAAAAAGGAAAAAACGTCGTTGAATCGAGAGCCCGAATTGATTTCCACGCATACGTAGATCCTAAAGTGATCCAAATCCGTAACCGCTAGCTATCCTCGCACATATATTGGAATTGATTTGCTTATCGGATTTGGATGGGCATTAGACGTATGCGACTAGCAAAGGATCCGTTTGAACAGTCGGAAGGATGAATTTGCTCCGAGTCTTGGTGTTAGGAGGGTCGTTCATTTGACGAGTCCAATTAATTGATTCATTTGATTGTTAATTTAGAGTAGTTTACTACTAAGCAAACGTAGACTCATTCAAATGCAGATTATGACTAATTGCATTCAAAACCAAACTTGAGATTATGACTTATTTATCTTTATTGTCTAGTCATAACACAAATCATTATTTTAAACAAGTCCACTAACTTATTAATTTCTAATATGAGACTAACAAGTAACAACTTTCTTTATTATTATTTTCAATCATAACATAATAGTTTAGAAGTGTTGTGTTGTGCTATTTTATTTATTAAGTGAAAATTTTTAATGTATAATAGAAATAATTCTTTCTTATATCAAAGCATATATAAAATTTAAAATTATTGAACACACCAATAAATATTGTTTAGGCTAGTATATACATGAATTTAATCTTAAAACAGACATAGATCATAGATAGTTTTTTGGCCTTGTGGGCACTTTAATTACTAAGATTATGAAAGACCTTTCACAAAGGCATGTAGATATTATGTCCACTCCAAATGAAGTATCCTTATTTACATCACTAAGTTATTATAAAGCCTTGCAATGTGTTTCCATTTTCGAGAGTATAAATTATCACATTTAGAATACAATTGACAAAAATTCTCAAATATTATCCCCTCAAACGTAGGCCTGAGTACTGTATATCAGTTAAATGCTACATAAATTCATGATAGCAAGTAGTTTATATTTAAACTTTATGAAAATTATCGATCCATCCTAAACTAATTAATTGTGAGCCCAATTAAAATTCAACTCAACACAAATTGATAGATCAAGCAGTACCAAAATGAAAGCAGACTTTATAAACAATGAAATAGACAAATAGCAGTTTAATAACATTGAATTTACTTCCGTGAGAATGGCAATCTAAGAAGAAGAAGAAGATTTGACATCATACTAATAGATGTGACAATTCGGATCAGAGGATCATAAACGAGTCGTGTCAGCTGTAACCCATGACCTGATTAAGCTAACCCTAAACATGACCTATTTAATTAATTGGGTCAAATTGTCTAACTAGAACACGACTCGAATATATCGGGTCAACTCGATACGACCCGAATAACCATTTATTAAATGAGTTATTTGACTTGTTTATGGCCCAAACACGATTATAGCTGATTCGAACCTGCCAAACTTCGTGTCAAGTTGGGTTTGGTCAGTGGTTCGGGTCAAGTTTTGACAGGTCTACACACTAACAAGGTCAGGCATTGCGAAGAACTGAAGAAGAATCAATTGCAATATAGCAAACAATAAATTCTTCATGATCATATCTGCAGAATGCCGAGCAATAGTGTGGCCAACCTACAACCAAATTGAAGAGTAAGTTATATGCATTAGCACAGGAATCAAACGACAAAAGTAGGAATCTATAGATTAACACCTCATGGCCAATGACTATAGCGATCTCGCTTGTGAAATTTTCGAGCAAGCCAGTGAACAAATGTGAGAAGAGCAATAGAAAATAAGAACGAGTATGAAAAGTGAAACTTGTCACCTCTATTCAATGTTTTGTGTGTACATATACATGAATGTTGACTATAAACTAGGAAACAAATATTCTAGGAATATTAGGAAAGATATATACAATTGATACAATTGACTTATATATACAAGGTAATATATCTGTTAACATCCCCCCTCAAATTGATGTTGGGTATCTACAAGCATCAATTTGGAAGCTAGATACTGATGTCTTGTAGATGTCATGGACTTGGTAAGCAAATCAGCAATTTGATCTTGAGAAGGCACATGTTGAAGTTCAAGAATTTGATCTTGTACTAGTTCACGAATGTAGTGACAATCTACCTCAATATGTTTTGTGCGTTCGTGATGTATAGGATTAGTTGCTATTCGAATGGCACTAATATTATCAGCATAGAGAGCTATGGGTTTATATAGAGAAATGCCAAAATCTGATAGAAGGCGACGAAGCCAAACTATTTCTGAACTGACAAAAGACATTGAACGATATTCTGCTTCAGTTGATGATTTTGCAACTCGATCTTGCTTTTTGCATTTCCATGAAATTGGTGATGAGCCAAAAAAGACACACCAACCACTAGTAGAACGTCTTGTATCGAGGCACCCAGCATAATCAGCATCAGCAAAAGCGAATAATACGATGAAGAACTGAGAGATGTAACTTGCAAGGCTTATTAACAAATTGACTTACTACTTGAACAGCATAACAAATATCAGGTCGAGTTGTTATAAGATATATGAGACTTCTAACAATTCGTCTATAAAGAGTAGGATCAGATAGAGGTTGTCCTGCATCTTTTGTTAATTTAAGATTGAGCTCCATTGGTGTAGCGCAAGATTGATTGTCAGAAAGATTGGTTAAACGGATAAGATCTGATGTATACTTTCGTTGGCAAACATATATTCCCTTCTCTGTTTGAGAAACTTCCAATCCTAAAAAATAAGACAAATGTCCAAGATCTTTCATTTGGAAGGAGGATTGAAGAAATTTCTTAACTCATCAATGCCTGACTTATCATCGCCTATGAGGACCATATCATCCACATATAGTAGCAAAATAATGATGCCATTAGAGGAATCTTTTATGAACAATGAGTGATCATTGGAACTCTGTTGAAACCCAATTGATTTAATGGTAGAAAAAAATTTATCAAACCAAGCACGAGGAGCTTGTTTGAAACCATAAAGAAACTTGTTGAGCTTACATACTAAATTTGGTTTCAAAAGAGAATACCCTGGTGGTGGTTTCATATATATAGTCTCTTGCAAATCTCCATGCAAAAAAGCATTTTTAACGTCCATTTGGTGTAATAACCATCTTTTGGTGGAAGCAATAGCTAACAATGTTCGAACAGTGGTCATTGTAGCTTCTGGAGAAAATGTCTCCTCAGAATCAATACCATATTCTTATGTATATCCTTGAGCAACTAGGTGAGCTTTATACCTATCAATGGAACCATCAGGTTAAAGCTTTATAGTGTATACCCATTTGCTGCCAACAAGAGAGACATCAGAAGGCGCTGGAACTAATTCCCAAGTTTGATTTGCCTCAAGAGCCAAAATCTCCTCTTCCATTGCACTCTTCCAACATGCAATTTCTGCTGCTTGTTTATAACTAGAAGGTATAAAATTTGTTTCAAACGTGCTAAGAAAAGCAGTAGAAGGACCGTACCGTTCTGGGGAATAACCATAATGATTTGGAGGTTGTCCAAAGTTGGAACGAGTTGATCGACGTGGCTCTGAATGAGGCATGAATGAAGATTGAGGAGATGTTGGACCTTCAGGAAGATGATCGAGTTGAGGCATCTGGGATATAGTTGCACATGAGCCTGGAGAATCATCTTCAACATTGGTTTCAGAAAATGAAGGCATAAATGTTATTGTTTCCTTAGTCGATGTGTCAGGTGGAGATGAAAAATAATATAGATTTTCAAAGAAAGTCACATGGCGAGATATGCACATTCTTTTTGTTTGGAAATCATAACAAAGATAGTCTTTATGCTTATCACTATAACCAAGAAACACACATTTGGCAGCTTTTGGAGATAATTTGGTTCGTTTATGAGGAGCTTTTAGGACAAAACAAACACAACCAAAGACTTTAAGCTGAGAATATATAGGTGATTTCTTATACAAGCAAAACCAAGGTGTTTTGTTTTCCAGCACAAAGGTGGGTTGACGATTCACTAGAAACACTGCTGTATGAATAGCTTCCACCCAAAAGCTATGAGGGACATGAGATTCAAGAAGAAGAGTACGAGCAATCTCAACAATATGCCTATGTTTTCTTTCTACAACCCCATTTTGTTCTGGGGTTTGAGGACATGAGAGTTAGTGTAAAATTCCTTTGCTTTGAAAAAAGGATGTAAGCTGTGAACAACAAAATTCTCCTCCCTTATCGGATCGAAAGATTTTAATAGTTTTTTCAAATTGAGTCTCAATCATGTTAACAAAGGCTTTTGCTATATTGGTAAATTCAGATTTAGCATGCAAGAAAAACACCCAAGTAAAATGTGTGTAATGGTCAATAAAAAG
Organism: Costus lasius; assembly: GCA_027563935.2. NCBI lineage: Eukaryota > Viridiplantae > Streptophyta > Magnoliopsida > Zingiberales > Costaceae > Costus > Costus lasius. The sequence goes on along the minus strand of CM050450.1, from coordinate 128,620,386 downwards.
GGTAAAGAATCTATATCCCATCCTTAATAGGGTTGGAGATGATCCCCATAAATCTGTATGAATAAGATCAAAAGGTGCATCAACATTGGAGGAACTGTGAAGAAAAGGTAATTTGGTAGCTTTACCAAGTGCACAACTTTCACATTTCAAAGTTAAGGAATCATAATCTGCATTTATTTGAACAGGAAGAATACAAGATTGAAACATGTTTTTGAGTCTACTGATATGAGGATGTCCAAGGCGACGATGCCAAAGACTCCATTTTTTTATTTTCTAAGGAAACATCATTAGAAGAAGGAACAACACAATAAAGAGAAGAACATGATTTATCTTCAGAAGCTGAATTATCTAGGTCCAAGTGAAACAATCGTCCTTGTTTATGCCCCTTCCCGATCACCTTCCCATTGTGAAGGTCCTGTATATAGCAACCAAAAGGTGAAAAGTTAACAGAACAGTTGTTATCAACTAATTGGCTAACAGAGATTAAGTTTGCGGTTAAATTTGGAACATAAAGAGAATGAGAGAGAGGTAGACACGATTTATGTAAAGAGAGAGTCCCTATCCCTTTTACAGGTAGTTTTTCACCATTAGCAGTAGTAACAAATTGATTTGGTAGATAAGATTGAAGTTTTGAAAAAATTTTCTCATGATTGGACATGTGATTAAATGCTGTAGAATCAAGCAACCAAGGAGAATTTTTGCCTTTACCTGATAAGCCAACAGTAGAAAAAGCAGAGGAAATTGCACCTGGAAGAGTGGTCTGTAGGGTAGTTTGTATCATTTGTTGTATAACTTCCTGAGTGAGTTTTGAGCTATTTTTAAATGAATCATCAATGCTAATTTCTTCGTTTGAGCTCTTTGTAAAATAAACAGAATGGTGCTGTTTATTTTTCTGTAGAAGTCGGCACTCACTTATCACATGTCCTTTCTTCTTGCAATAGTTGCATTCATTCCTCTTTTTACAATGAGCTTGTATATGTCCAAAACCATTACAGAATCGACATTGAACTTTATTTGAATTGGCATTAGGATATTTTACTTGAGACCTGCCACGAGAAGCTAGAAAGACAGTATCAACAGAATTAGTTTTAGCATCCAAATTAGCTTGAGTACGAAGTCTGGTTTCTTCTCGGAGAAGATCGCCTAGGACAGAATCAATATCCATTATGCCTCGATTAATTATATTGGCTCTAGCATTCTCAAACTCAGGTCGGAGTTTCATAAGAAATTGAAGAACTCGACTTCTCTCCTTTTCTTTCTTTAATTCTTGATATGCAGGATTGTCAACAAAACTTATAGATGTCATATCCAATTCAGTCCACAATCCCAATAACTCAGAATAAAGAGTCTGTATGTCCCTATCATCTTGATAAAGTTTAGCAATCTCATACTCAATTTCAAATTGTCTAGCTTGATTTGTTTGTGAATATATGTTCTTAAGATGATTCCATATTGTACTAGCAGTGTGAAAAGCTCGTAAGCTTAAAGCAATATCTTTTTCTACAGAATTCAAAATCCAAGTGATAACTCTAGCATTATTTACCTTCCATTTAGCCTTTTCTCTATCATCAGTGGGTTCGTTGGATGACCCATCTAAAATTCCAGATAATTCTTTACCTTCTATGAACATACGAAAATGAAATTCTCACAGAGAATAATTTTTTCCATTAAACTTGACATAGATGGAATCAGATTTTTCACAATCCATAATAAAGGTAAATTAGTGTAGATTGCACCTGAAGATGTATTGAAAGACTATATGGATCTAGAAGTAGCAGCCAAGAGAGAGCCTTTCCCAAGATGTAGATTTGAAACAAGACAAAATATATAGATCCAGAAGTAGCAGCCGAGAGAGATTCTTTCCCCAATTCCAAATCAAAATTTGCTTGATGTTGCTAGATTTTTAGATGTTGCCGAGAGAGAGCCTTTCCCCAATTCCAAATCGATTCTGTTGAGGACAGATGCAAGAACGATCCAAAGCAATGTCATAAAGAAAAACCTCTGATACCAGTTGAGGACAGATGCAAGAACGATCCAAAGCAATGTCATAAACAAAAACCTCTGATACCATGTGAGAAGAGCAGTAGAAAATAAGAAAGAGTATGAAAAGTGAAACTTGTCACCTCTATTCAATGTTTTGTGTGTACATATACATGATGACTATAAATTAGGAAACAAATATTCTAGGAATATTAGGAAAGATATATACAATTGATACAATTGACTTATATATACAAGGTAATATATCTGTTAACACACAAGTGTTTAGTTAACAGTTGCGACCCCCTGGCACCCCGCCCCCGCCGCCCCCCCCCCCCCCCCCCCCCCCCCCCCCCCCCCCCCCCTACTCTCGTGCATCCACCAATCATCGAGAATCTCATCCTCATCCTCATGGTTCCACTTCCCTCTCACTCAGCGCCGAGAGCGTTTCCTAAGACTTCTCCAGCGTAGCCAATTCTGCACGATGGCCCTGCAACACGTACTCGAGGTGGAGGAAATTAGGGTAAGGGCGTACACTGATCTGATGTTAGGTGGAGGCAACGAACACCAGCGACAATGTCGAAGAGCTTTGGTGATTGCAAGCGACTTTGGAAGAATAGTACCGTTCACAAACAACCGGCGAAGCGAGAGGAAAAGCAGTGTATTAACTGCTTACTCTAAATAGTGCAGCTGAGAAGTTGAGGCCCCAAACACCCTAGCTTTCATTTTTTTGGCTGCTCACAAACAGAAAAGCTGCCAGGCAGCCGCCCCAAACGCAGCCGTAGTTCATCATGCAGCTTTAGTTTTAGTTTGATACCGTGGAGTTAATCTCTCATCTTCAACCATCTTGACGCTATTTGTTGTTTTTGCCTTATAAAATGTTCTTTCTAGTTCAACCTTCATGTTCTTTATCGTTGTACTGTTGAAACTGGGAATTTTTTTCCATGATACTGCTCTTTATGTGTACTGTACATTGCTAAATTTGATGTTTACGTCCAAATTCATAAATAATAAATACTCACATTGGCATGTGTATAAGGTGATAAAAGTCACCCAAAAGGAGCATAAAAAGCAGTTAGAAGGCAAACAACCTTTTGTCAATTAATTAACGCATCTGTTTATTAGCACAGTAAAAAAAATTAGAACTTTTGAATTAACCAAAATAATATTTCAGGTGCATATATTTATCGATCAGCAATTCGGGCAGGCAGGCGTGTTCGGGTTATGCGTGCAGCAAGAAGGCCTCGACGGCGTTACCGGCCCTTGCTGCAGCGACCCCAGCAGCAACCCGCCCTCCACCTGCCACCACTCTCCTCCTTCTCCCTTCGTCAACGGCCGCGCCGCCACCGCCGTCGGAGGAAGAAACACCATTCCCACCACCACCACCATCATCACCAGCAATAGCGCCGCGTGCACCTGCAGCTTGGCCACCGCTCTACTTGCCATAACCAACGAACAAGGAAGATGTAGTAAGTTGTAGCTAATCAATTAATTTACTAATTAGCAGTCGCTGAAGAAGCTTGAAAGGGTAGGCAGTCTCGAGGGGTATATATATGCATGGATTTGCGAGCTGGTCAACATCTTTGGCATGCAATATTCAACTGCTCTGACTTCGTCGCCGTGTTACTTAATTAAATTCTTACCAGTCGTGCATGTAATCTGCTTCTCGTACAAATTTCTATCAACTTGCTTAGAATTCGCAAATCACATGTCTATCATCTATTTCTTCAAAAATACTAATCTTAATATATCGTATGAATATGTCATCCGTAGATCTATGATCCACCTAAAGGAATTTGCATGCATGCCCTCGCTCTGCGGTCTCACGCACCGACGTGACCAACCATGCATGCCACCAGGTACACGTCCAAATGGACTTGCCACCAGGTACACGTCAACTTTGGAATTTGACCCATCCATTTCAAGCTCTTGTTACCTACGACTTCCCATGCATATTGAGAGTTGTCAGACGTTGAATTGGGAAAAGAAAAGGAAAAAAATGTCGTTGAATCGAGAGCTGAATTGATTTCCACGCATATGTAGATCCTAAACTGATCCAAATCCGCATCCGCTAGCTACCCTCGCACATATGTTGGAATTGATTTGCTTATCGGATTTGGATGGGCATTAGACGTATGGGACTAGCAAAGGATCCGTTTGAACGGCCGGAAGGATGAATTTGCCCCGAGTCTTGGTGTTAGGAGGGTCGTTCATTTGACGAGTCCAAGTAATTGATTCATTTGATTGTTAATTTAGAGGAGTTTACTGCTAAGCAAACGCACACTTATTCAAATGCAGATTTATGATTAATTGCATTCAAAACCAAACTTGGGTTTCAAATTTAGAGATTATGACCTTTTTTTGGATCTCTTTGGTCAGAATCTTTGATAAGGTTTGAATTTCTATAATATTTTTTATGAGGTATTATGTTAAAATGAACATACTTTTCTCTTCACTAATATTGGAGATCAATAAACAATAATATAATAGAAGATCTATAGTGTATAAGACTAAAACATTTGATAATGAAAAGCAAAAAAAATTTAATAATTCACTTGATTTTAATTAAAATTTTAAATATTATTTTATAAAAATAATTTAAATTTTTAATAATAAAAATATATTATTATTTAAAATAATATAATTATTTATTATTTAAATTTTTGAGAGGTCCTAAGCACATACTTAAATCATTTTGGCAACTAGATTAGTTATTCTCAAGTTTTATTAAAAACATGGCTATATTTAGGGTTGAGTATAAATCGGTAATTATCGATTTTTACGGAATTTACCGAAGGTAAGGTAAAATCGGTTCGGTGAATTCGGTAACAGTAACAGTAATGAAATTAAGGATATTCAATAATCAGTAATCAGTGTGGTAAAAAATTTTTGATTCGGTAAATTTACCGATTTACCGAATATATAAATTTTTTATTTCTTTTTAAATTGTTTTGAGCCGAGGATCATTGATTTCCTCGGCTCGTTGATTTCCTCGGCCGTGGAAACTCGTGAGCGTCGTGATGTCTTGTATTTATATAGTCTTTTTGACTACTATTTCCTAGTGAATCAAGACATATTTTTATGTTTTTACATCTCTTTCCAGCTTATTTCATTAACTTTCTTCAGAAGCTTCACTACTCTTCAAATTTGTTAAATATAGGACAATTCTCACATTTTTAGAGCTATACGGATGTATGGTCACATATCCGAATGAATCAGGATTCATGACAAGAAGTTTGGCTTCAGACGGGAGTAATTTCAAGAATCACGACTGAAATCTCGCATCTGCCGCAAGCGTTTATCCGCAGCCGCCGAAATTTATTGCCAGCCATCAAGGATTAACTGAGCATTAATTATCTGACGGTTACAAGAATTAAAGAGGCTGTAGTTAATACTTTCTCATTACAGTCATAAATGCAGAATTTATTTGGATCATTTAATAACCATCAAGAGTCATGATGGGAATTAAGTTGAGAATACCAAGAGACACGCTATTAAGAGCCATAATGGGGATTAAGTTGGAATTTGAAGAGTCATTCATTAATGGATGAGAATTAATATGGAATTTGAAGAGTCATTCATTAATGGATGAGAATTAAATGAGCCACATCATCACTTGGAATTTGAAGAGTCATTCATTAATGGATGAAAATTAATTGAGCCACATCATCACGTGGAATTTGAAGAGTCGTTCATTCATGGATGAGAATTACATGCGGAATTTGAAGAGACACCTTGAGGTCTATATAAGACAGTTGGGTTCTTTTCAAAAAGGAGGAGTCGACGGCGAGAGGAGGATTACGTTGAGAGCCCAAAGCTTGGTTACAAGGTAAGAATACAAGTATTCCAAGGAGAGGAAGGCGACATCAAGGGAGGAGAGAAGGAGTTTGTCTTAATTCTTTTCTCATCTTTACTTTGTTCGGTTTCCTTTACATTTTAATTGTAAGTCTTGCACTTGTTGTAATCATGTGTGTACTAGCATAAAACTTCAATCGGGATTTGGGCGTAGCCCGTCTTTTTGATTTGTAAGTATTAATGATGAGAACTGCTTTTTGATATATCTTTCGAAGCCATTTGATCTTGGTTTGTTTCACTCGTGTTTATCAATTTTTGGCTAGATCGGTTTTTGCACTTTAAGTTGATTGGGTAAAATTTGAGAGGTGAATTGCAATCAATGGATCCTCCTTGATCAATCTTGTGTACTCTATTATGAGAGTCATAGAGACCACTTGGGGAATCTTCGTGTCCTGTTTCAACACGATCTACTTACGCTTAGTAGACCGCGAGAGTAAGAGACTAACTAAGTAGATTGTGGAGTTGTCCACCGCGAGAGTAGGAGACTAACTATGTTGCTGAGTTGTGCACCCGAGAGGGGTACGGCTCAAGAGGACATTTCCTTGGTTTTCTAAAGATTTTCTAAGCAGTACTTTTCGTTACGCTTATAAGTTGATAGACGTGGTGGACCCCGATTTTCCGATTTCCCTCTCATCGATACGACATTTGTTTTATTACGCTTTTAGCTTAGTTTGCGTTACCAACCAAGGTTTTTAATCACTTAGCTATCGAAGATCGGAATATTTGGTACTTGGCAATCCATCCCTGTGGGAACGATATCTTAAGTACTACATCGGTAAGCCGTGCGCTTGCGGATTTTGTGCAACACGTCGTCCGATTTTGAGGTTGTATTTACCCCTAACATGACTACTAACTAGTCTCGACTCTCGTAAATCGCAGCCGCCCTTCCGCCCCTTTGTGACTTCGTCGACTCGTGCAAACGTAGTTGTGCTCGTCTCGTCGAGGCGTCGTCCCGTCTGGCCGTCCGTCGTCGTGTCGATTTCCATGGCTCCCCGCTCCAAAGAGGCAAAAACCTAAGCCAAGGTGCTTTAACTGCTTTCCCATTTCGTGATTTCGGTATTTCCTATTTGAGTATTTTCCTCCACTCTCAGTCTCGGCATTTCCATGGCAGATATGAGGCGGAGGTGGAGGCTGGTACAACCGTGGTGGCGGTCGCTATTTCTTTGTTGTCTCTGTCTTTACTATGCACTTCCCCTCTTCTCTGGAGTTAGCACGACATATTGAATTTCAACAATGGCAAAGTGAGAGTTGGTGACTTGGTCTTCATCTTATGTTGTTTGTGAATCTTCTCATTTCAAGTAATTGTTAAATTCTTCATTCTTATTTTGGAATTTTTGGTCTTACATTATTGATTTGTAGGAGCATTTGTTAATTGGTTAATGGGCTCATAACATCTCATTGAATGTGAAAGACGGTCTGTGTAGCCCGCTAGTTTTGAGAAAAATCCTTATTGAATAATCTTTATTGGATTATGGATTTCGCACCCGAAACCCAAAACTCCTTTATGGGAGGAGTTTAGAGTTTTTCTATTATAAATATGGGTTAGGTCTCCACTTGCATCCTTAACCAACGTTGTCTCTTCCCATTGAGAGCCGTCTAAAGAAGGATAATAAGTGGAAGATTTCTATACCGACAGTGGATATTAGATTGATGGTGTAATCAGGTATGTTTTAATGTTTTAATATCTGTTCAATTTATGTTGTTTTAAATCTATGCAATAGATCCTATATTTGTGAATGTCAAAATTTCTAACACTTATCACTCATTTGATATTGGCAAACCATATGTTGCACCTTTTTCTTCCTCTGCTGGAGTGTAGTGGACTACTAGACTGGATTTAGGAGCAGAGGAGGTCCCGGAGGATTGGAAATTTGGATTTCTGGAGCTGATGTCTTATTCTGTGTTGTTGGAAATTTGTGTATTGGACTGGAATGTTATAACTTGTAAACTTGTAATGCTGTAGACCTGTATAATGTAAATCTTATCATGTTAGCATAACTTAGTCTGAGATTCTCCTGTTATTTTTTGCTTGTTTATTGGAAATTTTCTAAAAGCTCGACCCGTAGAAGAATTTGCATATCCTGATACTGATAGTGTGGCTGATGCTTTTATGTTTTTGTTGGTTGTAAATCTGCTTTTGAAAGGACCTGCGGAAATTGGTTCAAGCGCATGTGTCCTTTTCAATAGCTTGTAGCCGTGTACTGATCAATTGCAGTTTCTTATTAACCTTCAGAACGCATTGTTGTATCCGCGTATTGTTGTGGTTTCCTTGTATTTTGTTTTTCCCTATTTTATTTTGCAATTCCGATTAGATACCTGTTTGGAACTTTGGATGTATAATGTAGGCGAGGCACATAAGCCGTTCTCTCCCAGGCACACAACTCACTAACAATGATGCTGCATATTTGTTTCAATTTAACAATGATGTATATAATTCTTTTGATTGATTCTTCTTATTTCGCAGCATGCAGTATTCGTCGGCAGTTTGGACACCATAAATTTGAAGTACGAACATACCACAAGTGAATTTCAGTATTATAGTTTTGTATGAGTGCCCTTGCTGATACTGTCATACTGATAGTGTAAGTGAATTTAGCATAGTTTGAGTTTCCACTAGGATTTGAAATTAGCTTCTCTTTCTCTACATGAAAATATTTTAATCTCTCACTTTAACGTGTTCATCTCTTTGCACTATAAACTAGGTATGACTAATGAGTAATGACTTGATTAAATTACTTACTAAAGTTACTATTTAATCATAATATTGACTAACTTAAATTGGTAGCGAAGATTTACTCATTTAGTTTTGTTTTGAACTAGAAGATCAGTTAGAGAAGGGTTAGAAAGATGACAGGAGATGTTGAATGCCATTTTCAATTAGAAAGAGATTTCACAATAGTAAAATTTTACCGATCTCGGTAAATCTGTAATTGGTAACGGTAATGGTAAAAAAAATTCGGTAAAATCTGTAAATCAGTAAATCGATAATCGGTTTTTTACCGAATGCTCAGCCCTAGCTATGTTTGGCCTAGTTTCTATTTCTAGCTTTTGTTGGCTGAAGAAGTATTGGTTGAAAAGATCCTAGCTAAAGAAGTCAAAGAAGTTTAGAGGGTATTTGGATACACAGCTTTTAGTTAGATTATTTTATTTATAATAAAAAAATTATTAAAAACATTATTAAAATAAAAATTATATGACTATCTTTTTAGTTAATTATAATTAAAATATTTATTAAAAATATTATGAGTTGTACTATTAATTTTTTAATAATAATTAAAAAAATTTATTAAAAATATTATAGGTTACACTACTAAATTTATTTAAAATAAATAAATTATAATTAAAATAATTATGTAGAAAGCTAAAAATAAATTTAGTAGTGAGAGATGGAAGAAGAAATAGAGAAGCTCGAAAGGGGTCTGGATAAACAAGTCTATCCCTACTTCCTAGCTACAGTAAAACTTCTCTAGGTGAGATCGAGAAGTTGCAAAATTAAACACTCCAGCTTTTTAAAATCAGCTAGCCAAAACCCCATAAGCTGCTAAATAAGTTGGGCCAAACACAACCTCATGTCATTTGGAATATGTATTAATAGTTGTACTCATAGTATTATCACTTAAAAGTTTGGAACACATTGTGTTGTCACTCATAGGTTTGGACTCAAGCCTAAAGTTGGATTGGGGCAGGTCAGGGCAAATCAGTTATGAGTATTTTTGTGATACTAAAGAGCCCAATTTCTACACAAATATCCAAAAAATACTAATTTAGCTATATTGTCTAATCATAGCACAAACCATTCTTTTAAACAAGTCCACTAACTTATAAATTTCTAACATGAGACTAACAACTTCCTTTATTATTGTTTTCAAGCATAACATAGCAGTTTAAAAGTGTTATGCTGTGCCGTTTTATTCTATTAAGTGAAAATTTTTAATTTATAATAGAAATAATTTTTTCTTATATTAAAGCATATATAAAATTTAAAATTATTGAACATAATAAAAAATATTTATTTGTGCTATTATATTCATGAATTTAATCTTAAAACAGACATAGTGTTTGGCCTTATTGACACTTTAATTGCTAAGTGTTATGCTATGCTGTTTTGTTCTATTAAGTGAAAATTTTTAATTTATAATAGAAATAATTTTTTCTTATATCAAAGCATATATAAAATTTAAAATTATTGAATACAACAATAAATATTTGTTTGTGCTATTACATGGATGAATTTAATCTTAAAACAGACATAGATCATAGATAATGTTTTGGCCTTGACACTTTAATTGCTAAGGTTATGAAAGACCTTTCACTAAAGCATGTAGATCTTATGCCCACTCCAAATAAAGCATCCTTATTTACATCACTTAGTTATTATAAAGCCTTGCAATGTGTTTCATGTTAAATCAATTAATGTGGACCACACATATATTAATAATAATTATATATGGATATCTTAAATTTTTAGCCGGGCTAAAGTGATCAATTAAGAAATTAATCATTACGGCTAAATTATCTCAATTCTATAGAATATTATTATGTATACAGACTTATTATTTCTATTTTTGTGATGGGTTAGAAATAAAAATAATAATAAATTTAGTCATGATCCTCAAAGACGTGTGTTTTCTCTTTTCCCTATTTATATATGGTGACTCCTATCAGTTAGACTCTGAAGATAATTTTTCTATAAGTCTGGGAAATACAAAGTTTGTGAAAGACCAAGATAGGTTACTTTTCTCAACTTCAGATTTGCTATGGATTCTTCAGGTACTCTTCTGCTACAATTTATCTTTTCTCAATGTTTTAACATAGACTATAATGTTGTGTTTTATATCACAACCTTTAGTCGATATTACATTTCCATTTTCCAGAGTATAAATTATCGCATTTAGAATACGATTGAAAGAATTTCTCAAATACTATCCCCTCAAACGTAGGCCTGAGTATTGTATATCAATTAAATGATACACGAATTCGTGACAACAAGTAGTTTATATTTAAACTTCATAAAAATTATCGATCCATCCTAAACTAATTAATTGTGAACCCAATTAAAATTCAACTCAACACAAATTGATGAATCAAGTAGTACCAAAATGAAAGCAGACTTTATAAACAATGAAATAGACAAATAGCAATTCAATAACTTTGAGTTTACCTCCATGAGAAAGGTAATCTAGGAAGAAGACTTGACATCGCACTAATACACCTGACAATTCAGGTCAATGAATCATAAATGAGTCATGTTAGTTGTGACCCGTGACCCGATTAAGCTAACCCAAACACGACCCAATTATAATCGGATCAATCTGATATGACCCGAATAACCCATTTATTAAATGAGTCATTTATTAACCCGATCTGCTTGACTCAACATGACCCGATTATAAATTTATTATTTATATTATATATATAAATAACATATTGATAAAAATTTATAAAAATCTAGACCTGCGGTGTGGGACAAAATTTGGGTTAAAAGATGGTTAGAAGAGATTTAGACTTATGGGCTAGCATTGGGAGTTGGGCGAGTTATATTTAAAATTTATATTTGTAAATACATAATGTAATCGGGTTAAGCAGGTCGACCCGTTTATAACCTGATACGACCTGATTGTTTTCAACTCATATATAGGTTGACCTATTTATGACCCAAACACAATTATAGCTGATCTGAACCAGCCTAACTTCGTGTCAAGTTAGGTCAGGTCTGTGGGTTGGGTCAAGTTTTGCAGGTCTACACACTAACAAGGTCAGGCATTGTGAAGAACCGAAGAAAAATCAATTGTAATATAGCAAACCATAAATTCTTCTTGATCATATATGCGGAATGCCAAGCAATAGCGTTAACTACCTACAACCAAATTGAAGAGTAAGTTATATGCATTAGCGCAGGAATCAAACGGCAGCCTAAGTAAGAATCTACACATTAACAACTCATGGCGTATGACAGTAGCGATCTCAGCATCGCTTTTGAAATGATCGAGCAAGCCAGTGAACACAAGTGTTTAGTTACCGGTTGCGATCCCCTGGCCTCCCCCTCCCTCCTACTCTCGTGCACCCACTGATTGTCTAGAATCTCATCCTCATGGTTCCACTTCCCTTCTTCCCTCTCGCTCAGCGCCAAGAGTGCTTCCTAAGACTTCTTCGGCGTAGCCAATTTAGCACGATGTCCCTCTGACGTGTACTCGAGGTTGCTCCACCACCGCTCTTCGTGTCGAAGCCCACACTGGAGGGCTTGGATAATCTTAGGGGAAATTAGTGTAAGGGTGTACACTGATCTAATGTTAGGCAGCGATGAACGCTGGCGACAACATCGAAGAGCTTTCGCGATCACCAGCGACTTTAGGAGAATAACACTGTTCATAAGCAGCTGGCAAAGCGAGAGGAAAAGCAATGTATTAACCGCTTACTCTAAACTGTACAACTTAGAAGCTAAGGCCCAAACTCTCTAGCTTTCATTTTTTGGATACCCATAGACGCAAAAGATGCCAGGCAGCCACCTAATGTATACTTTACTGTACTACTAACCGCAAGCGTGACGGCTTTGTTATAGTAGCACTTAAGTGTGGATCCCACTGGGACAATGATCAAGTACCGAGTGATTATGAATCAATAGCTAGACAATCGGGTAAATGTTTTGGTTTTTCATAATATAAATCAAAATACAACTAAATGCAAATGCTAGCCAAATCAAGCAAGTGAAAGTTTTGGATAGAAAACAAGGTTTAGAGATATCGAAACTTCGAATGCATCTCGTTGATGGAACTTAAACTCAAACAAGACAATTATCATAACAATGCAATTTTAAAAGTGTTCAAGGAAATATCAAATGGTACAGATTACCCTCTTTAGACGGTGCAATCCGGTATCAATCTAGATCGGCGTCCTACTTTTCTGGCTAATTGGACCTAGATTGACCCATTGGGTTCAGAGATATTATAAGGTTCCTCACACAAATCCTGCCCTATTTCTTGATAGCTCAAAACATGATCGATAAGGCAGATCTAGTGTCGCAATTCACCTTTCGATCCTTCTTGCGGTGCCCAAGAAAAGTAATTGCGTGATGAAAGCAATAGTAGCAATAAAACAGCACATATCGAATAAACACAAAATAAAATTATATTAGCTACGAGAAAACAAGTTCAAAAATAAGATCCAAACAACTCAAATACATCCTTGTTCCGATAAAGAAGATTATGCTATAATAACATCGATTCAATACAAATCTCTAAAGAAATAGAAGGAACTAAAGAGGAGATAGAAGAAAGCGGAAGCAAACTCTTTACAGAAGCGCTGCAACATTCCTTCAAGTCTTCTTGAATGATATGCACCATTCCTTTCTCCTCCCTTCTTGTCACCAAAAACTTTCTCCTTTTGCAAAACTCACTAGCCCCCCTTGAGCCCCAACTGGGCGCTACATTCTTTAGTGAATTTCGCCCATTAAATAGAATCCAAAATAACTTCTGAATGCATGCATTGATGGACCATTAAATTATCTACGTTTTGATACCTTAAACGTCCAAAACGGATTTAGGATGAGAAAGTTATGGCCTATTTAATGCAGGTGGCTCCATCATTACGGGTGTAATGGGCAATTATGGTTGTAACGATAATGTAACTGCAATACATTAATTGCAGCCAATTTAATTCTTGTAACCTTTAAATAATTAATGCCCATTTAATCCTCTTTGTTTTGACTCCAAAAACATCTAAATCGGAGTTAAAACGAAGGAGTTATGAGCATTTAAATCTGGGCAGTTGGTAATCAATTCTGGCGACTGGTCATAAATTCTGACGGCTGCGAGATTACTGTCATGAGGCAGATTATGTCCATGTCTATAATCTCAGTGTAGAAGTCCAATTCGTCTCAATATTTGCAAATGGGTAGTATGGCCTTGGCTTGATCCATGGCCATAGTTGTAGCATCAAAAATGTCGATCAAAAGATTACGACTTTAATGAATTATGGTCATGTCCGTAATCTCCTTGTCAAATTTGTTTTCATCCGAAAGGTTATCGTCGAGGAAGTTAGGGGCACGTCTTTGAATTATGACTATGCTTGAATAAAAACGAGTCAATTGAGAAGCCAATCAGAGAATTACGGTCATGATGTTGATTATGGCATCAGCTGTAATTCTTGAAATTAATCCCGTTTGAAGTCAAACTTTTTGTCAAGGTTCTTGATTCATTCGGAGATATAAATGTACTTCCATATAGCTCTAAAAGCGAGTGAATTGTCTTGTATTCAAGCAAACATGACAACTAATGAAGCTTCTGAAGAAAGTCAATGAAATAAGCTGGAAAGATATGTAAAAGCATGATAATAGGTCTTAATTCACTGGTAAATATAGGTCAAAAAGACTATATAAATACGAGACATCAAAATCTTTCAAACTTAGATCAATGCTTGTCCTCAAGCATATAAAGATAAGAATGACAATCAGAAAAAGATGAAATCAAGTCAAGCTTGTAAAACATTATTTCCTAGGAAGATATCATTATGAGCAAACCTCAACAAGTTAGGGAATTCAAGGTAATCATCTATCGTCAGGAATAAAGGTGTGAAGATCTAAAAACCAAAGTCACATAAGGCTTACCTTATCGAAATGCAATAACCTTCTGTTTGGAGTATGCACTCTATTCAAACCTGATTCAACTAAAAATATTAGTTGGAAAAAAAAAACCAATGCACTCTTTACTTTTGTGTCATTTTCATCCTCTCTATTTTTCTCCTCTTTTTTTGTGTATATTTTTATTTGGTTTCAACTCATGTCTTAGGTACCACTGCTAATTTTTTGCAGTGTCAAGTAGAGGAGTCTTATTTACTTTTTTTTTTTTTTTGAAAGGAGATAACAACCATCAGATAAGTGCATTGATCAGAACCAACAAGTAGTAAGGTGAACCAAATAGATAGAGGTACGTACTTTCACAGAGAGATCATAAGCATTACTTTGAAAGTAAAAACCTCAATGAAAAATTAGATATAGCACTCCATGGCCTTTTTCCATCAAAAGATAATTATATAAATTACTTGACTTTGAACTAAGATTCAGAACATAATAATATCTCAAGGAATCAATATAAAATATCAAGCTATCATGATTTCCATTTAAAATCAAAACAACATCACTACTTATCTTGATTTCTCCTACTACAGGAGTCTAGGGAAAGCATCGAATTGATGCTTATTGAAATAATAGAAATGTGTTGTTTCATATCATAGTTGCTGCGCAAAACGCCTACACAATAACTGCTTCTGTTGGCCATTCTAGCTTAACTGAAAGTAGCGTTGCCCCAAATGGGGCCTAGTTTCTCATCTTCATCCATCTTGACACTATTTGTTGCTTTTCCCTTAAAATTTTCTCTCTAGTTGAATCTTCATATTCTTTATCGTTGTAATGTTGACACTAGGAAGTTTTTTTCTATGATACTGCTCTTTGTGCGTACTATACATTGCTAAATTTGATGTTTACTTCCAAGTTAATAAATATTCACACTGGCACGTGTATAAGGTGATAAAAGTCACCCAAAAAGAGTTTGGCTTTGTTACCTTGGACGAAAAGCTGGATTGTTATTAAATAAATCTGGATGAAAAACACATTAATACAGTAAAAAAATTAAGAAAACGTACAGATACTTATACATTATTATTAAATAGATGTTTCAACTTTTGAATCAACCAAAAGAATATTTCAGGTGCATGTACTCATCGATCAGCAATTCGGGCAGGCAGCCGTGTTCGGGTTATTCGTGCAGCAAGAAGGCCCCGACGGCGGTACCGGCCCTTGCTGCAGCGACCCTAGCAGCAACCCGCCCTCCACCTGCCACCACTCTTCTCCTTCTCCCTGCGTCAACGGCCGCGCCGCCACCGCCGTTGGAGCAAGAAACACCATTCCCACCACTACTATCATCACCAGCAATAGCGCCGCGTGCACCTGCAGCTTGGCCGCCGCTCTACTTGCCATCACCAACGATCAAGGAAGATGTAGTAAGTCGCAGGTAATCAATTAATTTACTAATTAGCAGTCGCTGAAGAAGCTTGAAAGGGTAGGCAGTCTCGAGGGGTATATATATATGCATGGATTTCCGAACTGGTCAACATCTTTTGCATGCAATATTCAACGGCTCTGACTTCTTCGCCGTGTCACTTAATTAAATACTTACCAGTCGTGCATGTAATCTGCTTCTCGTACAAATTTTCTACCAACTTGCCTAGAATTCGGAAATAAAACACATTTCTATCATCTATTACTTCAAAAATACTAATCTTAA
Source organism: Costus lasius (assembly GCA_027563935.2). NCBI lineage: Eukaryota > Viridiplantae > Streptophyta > Magnoliopsida > Zingiberales > Costaceae > Costus > Costus lasius. The sequence goes on along the minus strand of CM050450.1, from coordinate 128,604,274 downwards.
TATATCGTATGAATATGCCATCTCTAGATCTACTTAAGCCCTATTTTCTTAAATGAAAAATATAATGGAAAGAAAAAAATAAATTGAATCTACTGCTTCTTTTCATTGTATCTTTTATCTAAAAAACAGTCTAAATTTTTTTTTTCTCTGCCTTGCTCTGCGGTCTCACGCACCGACGTGACCAACCATGCATGCCACCAGGTACACGTCTTCATGGACTTGCCACCCCCGTGGAAGCAACCCGCGTAAACTTTGGAATTTGACCCATCCATTTCAAGCTTGTGTTACCTACGACTTCCCATGCATGTTGAGACTTCGCAGACGTTGAATTGGGAAAAGAAAAGGAAAAAAATGTTGTTGATAGCGTCTTGTCTTCATGAGCAAGAGACGACGACGAAGGTGATAGCGTCTTGTCCTCCTCCTCCTAGAGCAGCGGTCGGCGACGAGAGCATTGTCTCCTCTACGAACCAATGGAAAGAGAACGCCATGCTCCTCCTTCAGACTGAGACCTTCGGCGGCATAGTTCGGTGAGTATTCTGGCGCTGGCGAGGCTAGATGGGAGGGAAGAGTTGAGAGCGTAGATCTGTACGGGGAGAGGAGAGGAGGGGTTTTATGTAACCGAGTTTTGGAGGAATAAAGTCAGCGAAAATTTCCCCTTTAGTGTCTCCTCCTTCTTGTGCTCCAGCCGGCGAGCTCCGGCCAGATTTTCCCACCACTGACGACGTGTTCCGGTGTCCAGAGGGACGCCCATGAGGCTGAGGGGCAAGGGCGTGAGTGGTCCCTCCCCCTTCCGCAAGCTTTCTGGCTGGCGACGCGCAACGTCTTCGTGAGCTTACGATGTCGAAGCAGCTTGGTCGAATCTGGGACGACGAAGAAAAAAAAAAGAAATCTGACGTGGAACGCTTAAACGGATTCGAGGCTTGATAGTTATTATAAAGCCTTGCAATGTGTTTCCATCTTCCAGAGTATAAATTATCACATTTAAGAATACGATTGACAAAAGTTCTCAAATACTATCCCCTCAAACTCATGGTAAATTTCTAACATGAGACTAACAATTTCCTTTATTATTGTTTCTAATCATAACATAGAATATTTTTTCCTTATGTCAAAGTATATATAAAATTTTAAATTATTGAATACAACAAAAAATATTTGTTTATACTATTACATGCATGAATTTAATCTTAAAACAGGCATAGATCATAGATAATTTTTCAGCCTTGACATTTTAATTGTTACAGAACGACCTTTCACAAAAGCATGTAGATCTTATGCCCACTCCAAATAAAGCATCCTTATTTACGTCACTTAGTTATTATAAAGCCTTGCAATGTGTTTCCTATTAAATCGATTAATATGGACCACACATATATTAATAATAATTGTATGTGACTATCTTAAATTTTTAGTCATGCTCAAGTGGAAAAAAAATCCCGGAAAGGGACCCTTTTTTTCACTTTGTAGAGAAGGATTTAAATTTAGAGGTTTAAATAGGTTTAAAAAAATAAATAAATAATACTATAATAATCTACTCATCGAGTTCTATCCAACAGTACCAAAATCGTCGGAATCCAAATCTTATATGATGAGAAAATAAATCGGGAATTATAGTAGAATATAATCTATCATAAATTCTACTATACTTCTCGAATTTTTTCTCCTCGTATAAGATTTGGATCGCGATGATTTTGGTACCGTTGGATAGATCTCGATGAGTAGATTATCATGGTATTTTTTTTATTTTTGTTTTAAAACCTATTTGGACCCCAAAATTAGAATCCTTCTCCACAAGCCAAGTAAAGGATCCCTTCACAGGCCAAATGCTCGCTAAAGTGATCGATTAAGAAATTAATTGTTACAGCTAAATTATCTCAGTTGTATGGAATATTATTATATATAGAGACTTAGAAATTATTTTTATTTTTATGATGGGTTAGAAATAAAAATAATAATAAATTTGGTCGTGGTCCCCATAGACGTGTTATATATAATATATATATATATATATATATATATATATATATATATATATATATATATATATATATGACTCCCATCAATTAGACTCTAACGATAATTTTTCTCCGCATCTGGGAAATACAAAGTCTGTGGAAGACAAAGATAGATCCATTTTCTTAACTTCAGATTTGCTATGGATTCTTTATGTACGCTTCTGCTACGATTTATCTTTTCTCGATGTTTTAACATAAAATATCATATTGTGTTTTTTTATCACAACCTTTAGTCGATTTTACATTTCCATCTTCCAAAGTATAAATTATCACATTTAGAATATGATTGACAAAAGTTCTCAAATACTATCCCCTCAAACGTAGGCCTGAGTATTGTATATCAGTTAAATGATACATGAATCCGTGACAGCAAGTGACACGTACCGCAAGTGCATGGTAATATCACAGTAATATAAAAGATTATCGATCTCACATGGAGTAAGGTTAATTACTAGTAGATCTGAGTTTTACAAGCTAAGCAATTTGAGGTTTTGAAAATAGTTCAACTAACAAATACCAAAGCAAACACAAGAAATTGATTGCAAGTTCATGGAAGGTGTCAATAGGAGAGGCATCGGGACTTCGGTATCCACCACATTGACGTAACTATTTGATCGAAAACTTATCTGTTACATGAGTTTATAATGTTGCATAAGGAATTTTTCCAATAGTACAAGTTGCCCCTTTGCGGCTAGTACAACCTGGTACTTACCTAAAATGATCTTCTACTCTCGTAGCATATCATTTTAGGTGGTAGTGACTAACGCTGGCAACGATGTCGAAGAGCTTTGGCGATCATGAGTGACTTCGGGAGAATAGCATTGTTCATAAGCAATTGGCGAAGCGAGAGCAAAAGATGTATTAACCGCTTACTCTAAACAGTACAGCCGAGAAGTTGAGTCCCAAATGCTCTAGCTTTCAATTTTTGGTTGCCCGCAAATGCAAAAGATGCTAGGCAGCCGCCCCTAACGCAGCCTTAGTTCATCATGCAGCTTTAGTTTTAGTTTGATTTTCGTGGAGTTAGTGCAAGTTTGGTTCTGTTGTGCTGCTTTAACTGTGCTAGTAGCTATGTTGTGACTCTAGAACATGCTATTATAGTTTTTTATAAGTGTTTATTAGTGTTGTTGTGTTGTTACTATGGTTTAATAGTTATTTTATGGTTTAAATATTGTAATTAAATAATAGTTACACATGAGAGTGTATACATATTTTTTATACATAAATAAATTTTAATAAAATATTTAATTAATTAATTAATTAAATTATAGTGTATAATATAATTTGCAAAATATATTAAAACTAAAAATATAATATAATATATATTTTATATTTTATATTTTATAATTAAATAAATTTTATTTTAATATTTAAAATAATTGTTTTTTATAAATTAATAGTTAAATAATTTTAATTTTAATTTATTAAATTTTTTTAATAATTTTAATTTTTAATTATTTTATAAATAATTATATTTAATTATTTTAAATAATTATTTATTTATTTTTAAATAATTTTAATAATTAATTTTTTTAATAATTTTAATTATTTATTTATTTATTAAATTAATTAATTTAAAATTATTATATATTATATTAATCAATATATCTTAATATATAAAATTTTATGTATATATAAAGCTGCAGTATTTCTTTCTAGTTGAATCTTCATGTTCTTTTTATCGTTGTACTCTTGAAACTGGGAATTTTTTTTTTCTATGATACTCCTCTTTATGCGTATTGTAGATTGCTAAATTTGATGTTTATCTCCGAGTTCATAAATATTCACATGGCATGTGTATAAGTGATAAAAGTCACCCAAAAGGAGCATAAAAAAACAGTTGAAGGCAAACAACCTTTTGTGAATTAATTAACGCATTTGTCGATTAACACACTAAAAAAAATTAAGAAAACGTCCAGTAACTTATACATTATTATTAAATAAATCTTTTAACTTTTGAATTAAGCAAAAGAATATTTCAGATGCATATACTCATCGATCAGCAATTCGGGCAGGCAGCCGTGTTCGCGTTATTCGTGCAGCAAGAAGGCCCCGACGGCGGTACCGGCCCTTGCTGCAGCGACCCCAGCAGCAACCCGCCCTCCACCTGCCACCACTCTTCTCCTTCTCCCTTCGTCAACGGCCGCGCCGCCACCGTCGTCGGAGCAAGAAACACCATTCCCACCATCATCACCAGCAATAGCGCCGCGTGCACCTGCAGCTTGGCCGCCGCTCTATTTGCCATCACCAACGAACAAGGAAGATGTAGTAAGTCGTAGCTAATCAATTAATTTACTAATTAGCAGTCGCTGAAGAAGCTTGTAAGCGTAGGCAGTCTCGAGGGGTATATATATATGCATGGATTTGCGAACTGGTCAACATCTTTTGCATGCAATATTCAACTGCTCTGACTTCGTCGCCGTCTCACTTAATTAACTAGTTACTGGTCGTGCATGTAATCTGACTCTCGTACAAATTTCTATCAACTTGCCTACAATTCGCAAATCACACGTCTATCATCTATTACTTCAAAAATATTAATTTTAATATGTCGTTTGAATATGCCATCCATAGATCTATGATCTATCTAAGGTCCCATTTTCTTCAATGAAAAATATAGTGAAAAAAAATATATTAAATTAAATAATATTTTGCTATTAGATTCCATGTTTTTTTTTCTTCCCTATGTTTTTCAGAACAGAGCGAGGAATTTTTTTTTCTCTCCCCTGTGATTTGCATGCTCGCCCTCGCTTTGCGGTCTCACGCTCCGACGTGACCAACCATGGATGCCACCAGGTACACGTCTTCATGGACTTGCCACCCCCGTGGAAGCAGCCCGCGTTGACTTTGGAATTTGACCCATCCATTTCAAGCTCGTGTTTACCTACGACTTCCCATGCATATTGAGAGTTGTCAGACGTTGAATTGGGAAAAGAAAAGGAAAAAATGTCGTTGAATCGAGAGCTGAATTGATTTCCACGCATATGTAGATCCTTAACTGATCCAAATCCGCATCCACTAGCTACCCTCGCACATATATTGGAATTGATTTGCTTATCGGATTTGGATGGGCATTAGACGCATGCGACTAGCATAGGATCCGTTTCAAAGGTCGGAAGGATGTCCGAGTATTGGTGTTAGGACGGTCGTTCATTTGACAAGTCTAATTAATTGATTCATTTGGTTGTTAATTTAGAGGAGTTTACTGCTAAGCAAACGCAGACTCATTCAAATGCAGATTATGACTAATTGCATTCAAAACCAAACTTGAGTTTCAAATTTGGAGATAATGACTTTTTTTTTGGATCTCTTTGGTCAGAATCTTTGATAAGGTTTGAATTTATATAATATTTTGTATTAGGTTTTATATTAAAATGAACATATTTTTCTCTTCACTAATATTGGACATCAATAAACAATAATATAATAGAAGATCTATAGTGTATAAGACTGTAAACATTTGATAATGAAAAGCAAAAAATAAAAAAAAAATAGTAATCGCCATTATTTTAATTAAAATTTTAAATATTATTTTATAAAAATAATTTAAATATTTTAATAATAAAAATATATTATTATTTAAAATAATATATTTATTCGGTATTTTAAAATGTTGAAATGTCCTAAGCACATATTTGAAACATTTTGGCAGCTAGATTAGTTATTCTCTAAGTTTTTATAAATATATTATTTGGAAAATGTATTAATGGTTGTACTCAAAGTATTGTCACTTATAAGTTTGGAACACAGTGTGTTATCACTCATAGGTTTGGACTTGAGCCTAAAGTTATATACAGGAGTGGCACTGGGTTGGGTACCCACCTTGCCACCCTAAATTCGAATTCGATTCAATTAAGAAAACTCGCTATCCGAACCTAGGTCGGGCACCCCGCATACCGGTTCGTGGGATGATTAATTTCTTATGTTATTTTAGTAGACTAGTCATTATCCTAACTAATTAATTTGATTAATCCACTAAGGTATTTTTAGATGGAATATAACACGAAAAGATCAAGAAAGACTATATGGGATTTAGAAATTACATCAACACAATGACATCGATAATATTCGTGATCAAATTATATTAAATTTAACGGAATTTAGAAATTAGTGACTGTGTTTATATATAAGAAATTTGGTGTGAATATATTTACTTTGTTCAAATGCATCCTTTATCTACTGAATATATTTACGACTAGCTTAATAATAATAAAAAAACAAAATAGCACCTCTAAAACTCTTGGTTCTTATTGTTAGACCTTACACATCATAAATTTTATAGAAAGAGACACTTCCAAGACAATCCACATGCAGATGCGTACAAATTTTATATGCATCTCAAAAACGCCACAAACTTCTCAAATGATAAAATATTATTTTGCACATTAGTCCACGAAGAACTTTTATTCTCATAAAATAACCATTAGTGCGACAGGTGCACCTACTCTTATGTTTAATAGTAAATTATTGCCCAAAGGACACGTTGACATGTGAGGCTTTGTCGTTGACTTCGCATTATATTTGACTTAACAATCACCTCGCATGCGTGGTAGTATTTAAAACAAATTCTTTATCAAAATAATTTTAATTAAAAAATAACAAAATATTAAAATTTTCATAATTGATTACTTTATGGATCAATATGCTTTGATTCTTAAATAAAAGTCAAACATTTCAAATTAGTGGGTGTCAATAATGATTTAGTTTATCATACAATTATGGATCAATATGCTTTGATTCTTAAATAAAAGGCAAACATTTCAAATTACAATTTAAGAAAACGGGAGACAAATTATGGATTAAAAAAATTCATCATATATTTAACTTGTATATATCTATTTAAAATTTTCATTTATTATATAATCAATACCATGACTCAATCAAAAATATTCTTTAATTTTTAATTTTTTTTCATTTTTTAATAAAATATACATTTTATAAGTAAAAAAAATAGTCGCTTATAGTTATAGATTATTTTAAAAGTTAGCTAGTTTAGTACTTACAAAATTATATTTTTTATTTTTATTTTTATTTTAATTAGACATTATATAGTTATTGGCTAAGTAACTCTAGTTTAATTGCTATTTCTAATTAGGTCTATCTAGTTATAATATACCTTTTTCTAGTGTGACATGAGTCATGACATGTCTCCTGTTTGGCCCTATTTATGCACAAAAGTTGAAATAAAAAAGTAATATGAAAAAACAGAAGCTGCCCTATTTATGCACAAAAGCCAAAATAAAAAAAGTAATATGAAAAAAAAACAGCAGCTGTGGAAGTTGAAATTTGGAGCTTCTCCATGTTCTCCTTTGTTCTGCTTTGACTTTTGTGCAAAAGTGGGGTCAAATAGATTCTAAGTCAAGCTATGAAAATATTAATAGACCTTAAGATTGACACAACCCATGTGCTATAAATGATCTATGTGTTCCACATTTCTTAATTTTGATGACTCACTAAAACATTTATTAAAAGACTAAAAAGATAAAAAAAAAAATAATAAATAAAGATGAGTTGCATAATGTTGTGTTTAGCACACCAGTATTTATTGAGTAATTGAATAAGAAAATTATCGATCAATAAATTATCGATTTATTAATTAAAAGATTATAGTTATATATAAAATTAATTAATTATATATATATATATATATATATATATATAATTATATATATATATAATTATATAAATTTTTTATTAGGCAGATATAAGTGGGCCAAAATCATTGGGCCAATGCCAAATGGGCCACAACTAGAGGTGGCCATGGCCGTGCCCGGGCCCACCACGGCTCGACTGCTGCAGGCAACGGCCCGTGCCAGGCACGGCACAGGGGAGAAAAATCTGGGCCCGGCACGGCCCGCGGCACGATTAGCCGTGCCGGCCTAGGCACAGATCCATCGTTTGCTCCGCACGCGTGCTGAACTTGGCTCGCGGGCCGGATTTAGCCCAACGGGTTCAGATGTGGCACGCGGGCTGTGCCTGGCCCGACCCGAAGATGGCCCACGGGCCGACTTTGACCCGCTTCATTAAAATAAATTTAAAAAATAAATAAAATATTAATTGATTAAATTATATAAAATAAAAAAATTAAAAAAAAAAGAGAAATTGATAATTATGTATTGTGAACAAATTTTTTAAAAAATATTAAATTATTATTTAATTAATTATTTTATTTTTATTTTAAATATATATAATTTTAATTTTAATATATTTTATTAAATTAATATTAATTTATTTACTAACAACACTAGGCCATGTTTACTTGGACGGATGGATTATGCAAAGGAAAGGAAAAAAGGAAGGAAAGGAAAAATAGATGGATGAAATATGTTATAAGTTTCCTTTCCTTGTGTTTACTTAAAAGGATGGATAATTTGATGGATTTATATATACACCCTTAATTTTTATCTTTTTACTCATATTACATAAATACTATTAATATTATAAAATTATTATTGATACTATTATATAATATGAAAATTACTAAATATTATTTAATACTATTAAAATTTATAAAAATTACTAAATATTATTAAATACTATAAAATTATTAAATATTATTTAGTACTATTAAAAATTATAAAATTAAAATATAAAAAAAAACACAACACATAACTTTCTTAAAATGTTATAAGTTTCCAGCGAAGCAAGCAGTGAGCAATCCGCCCGATTTGGGTGGATTGAGAAACGAAGTAAAATGCCTTATTTTTCCTTCCCATTTTTCTCTGTCAGTTTTCCGTCCGCCCAAGTAAACGATGGAAAAGGTTATAATCCATTCTTCCCTTCCTCTTTTCCGTCCAAGTAAACATGGCCTAACAACACATCATTAAAGTTAAAACCAACTCGATTAAATTTCATATTCATACATTATACATTTAAGCTTAAATCAATTGCCGACATAATAGGCATAAACAATTAACCCGTAGCCAGCGATGCAAGCAGCTACTATGGAAGATGTGCGAGCATTGTGTTAAGCATACTTGTTCTTCGTGCTCCATCTTCTCTATGCATATTGCGCACTCCATGTTTTCAGCTCTACCTCCTTCTTCAACAATAAAAAACTCAAGTGACTCTTGTGCTTGGTTTGTTTCGATATATTGCTCCGGCTCATCGTTGAATTATCACTGTCCTCCTCACTATCACTATCATTTATTTCAAAGTCCTCAACCTCTATCTCAATCTCAATCCCAGAAGGGGAAGGAGAAGCTAAAAATTCTTGTCTTGCATGATCAGATAAGTGGATAAAGTGTTCTTCGTACCTGAATACATCAATTCGTATGATTTGACTAACTCGTTCGATAATACTTAAAATAGTGATTCTCCATTGATCAGCATTGAAGAAATTTGAGGTAGACGTAAAGAAGATTGAACGTTGAGAATTTGGCAGAATGATAATTATCTTCACTCTTCTATTATCTACCATTTTTCTCTATGCCTCGTGCTCACCTGCAACTGCAAACACAATTAACAAAGTAATTGAAACTCACGTGATTAAGACGAATGTAATAAAAAAATAATTCAAACTAAAATTTTGTGTGTGAAAATGTAAGGAACTATCTAGAATTTATAGAGATGAAATGAGTGTAAATTTACAAATTTATCCTCTATTTTATATTATTAAAAGAGAATAAAATAATAATTTTATAGTTAAAAGACAATTATACCTATAAATTTAAATTTTTTAGATACTTTAGGGGGTATAAATGTAAAATAACATAGATAATAATTTAAATTTTGGTTCCAAAATAATAAAAAAATATTTATTACCCGTGCCGTGCCTGGCCCGCGTGCCGTGCCTGGCCCGCGTGCTGTGCTTGGCCCGGCCCGCGTGTCGTGCCTGGCCCGGCCCGGCCCACGGGCCGTGAACCCTCGGCCCAGCCCGACCCGAGCCGGGCCACGGGCGTGGCCCGTTGACTTGGTCAACGGGCTGTGACGTGCCCGGCCCACGTCGTGCCGGGCCATGCGGACCACGGGCCGGCCCGGCCCGTTGGCCACCTCTAGCCACAACCGACAAATTCATATATCCCTAAACCAGTAAATAAGTGAATTTGATAAATTATGAAAAAAAAATAATAATAAACACTAAATAATAAAAAAAAATACCAAACCAATTACCGATACCAACTTTACTAAATTAAATACCTATCTATAAAATCGCTATATACTGAACTTTTCTCACCCCTATAATAGTGTCATCTCATGGTCAATTGATCGATTAATCAACTATGCTTTTGCGTGTCAATTTAATGCAAGTCATGGATCACTTCTAGTTATGTCCTACTAATAAACATTATGGTTAATTGATATATTTGACATATTAAAAATAAAATAGATATTTAATTAAAAAATTTCTAGACAATGACATATCTTAAGCCAAATCACACTTTTACTTTTAATAAGAAAGTATAAGTAATGTTATTATTTAGATATGACGAAGTTAGGTGAGTTCATATCAACTATAATCATGTTTGGGTTATGAATAGGTCAACCCGTTTATTACTCGAAAATAATTGAATCGTGTCAAATTATAAATGGGTTGACCCGCTCAACTCTCAATGCAAGCCTATAAGCCCAATTTTTTTCTAATAATCTTTTAATCCAAATTTTGGCTCACACCATACGCCTAAATTTTTATAAAATTTAATAGAATTTTTATCAATTTATTATTTATATATAAAATATGAATAATAAATTTATAATCAGGTTGTGTTGGGTTAAGCAAATTGGGTTAATAAATAACTCATTTAATAAACGGGTTATTCGGGTCATGTCGAGTTGATCCGATTATATTCAGGTCTTATTCAGATTAGATAGTTTAATTAGGGATAGCAACGAGGCCAGTCGGGGTCAGGTTTTGCCATCCTCAACCTGACCCTGACTTCCCTAAACCCATCTCCGACTTCGACCCCGAACCTAACGGGTATAGAAAACCCAACCCCACACGACCCCACAGGGAAACCCTACCCCGACTGACTAAAAAATAATTATATATTATAATTAATATTTTAAAAATAATTTTAGTATATATTCATAATATATAAATAAAAAATATTTTACATAAACTACATAATCATTTATACATAAATAATAATAATAATAATTAACAAAGCATCAAACTATTATAAATTTAGTAATTAGATTATAATTACAAGGGGTAAATTTGTCATTATATTTTTTCGGGCGAGTTCGGGGTTGGGTTCAAGGCAGGTACCTAAATTCCCATACTCAACCCCCGACCAGACTTTAACTTGTCGAGTTTTCCCCGAACCGAATCCGAAACCCCATCAACTCGGGTTTTTCTCGTTGATTTTAGGTCGAATCGAATCGGGTTGAGTTAGGGTTGGATTTTCTTATCATCCCTAAGTTTAATCTAATTACTTTCTACTTTAAATTTTATACTCACATATAATTATTGTCACGATTCATTTATAATCCGCTGACTTTTTACTTCAAATTCTATACTCACATAGAATTAGACGATAGAGACATAATCCTGCCAATTTTTTTTTTATTAATAGCATGTGAGACGACACAGACGTGACACTGTAAAATATTCTCTATTTAATTGGTTAAAATATTAGAGATATTTTATTATTTTATGGTCGAAGTAAACGAACTACTACTCCACTAGTTAAATTTTTTAGAAAAAGAAATGAAGTAATAATATTAAATTAAGTTAGTAGAATAAATTATTTTATTTTTTTGTAATATTAATTTAAGAAAAGGGTTAATATTGCCTGCGTCCGCGTCCCGCGATTGCTCGCATCCAACCGAAGGCTACAATAAAAGTCAATAACGCCTCTAATTTCGCGGTCGCCGGAGGAGATGTGAGCACCGGCGGCGGAGATGGCACGGGAGGCGTCGACGGTGGCGGCGGACGCCCAAGTTGCCCTCAAGAAGAAGACAGCGACCGCGAGGAGCTGGATTCTGTTCGATTCCACTGGGAAGGGAACGCTCCTGGACGCCGACAAGTATGCCATCATGCACCGTGTTCAGATCCACGCGCGGGACCTCAGGATCCTCGATCCACTCCTCTCGTACCCGTCAACGATTTTGGGACGGGAGCGAGCTATCGTTCTCAATCTGGAGGTGAGTTTCTTTGCGCTTGATTTGGAGGATCCACGATTCTTTGACTAATTTGTGCGTTTCCTTTCTTTTGGTCGCGGAGAACAGCACATAAAAGCGATCATCACCGCTGATGAGGTAATGATGAAAAGCTTTCCTTTGTCGTAGGATTTATTGTTTTAATTTGGAAGTATGATTGACACTATCCTGTACCTCTTAGAAAATAAGCCCTTTTTTTGGAAGTTTCACTAATACGAAATATCTTAATGATACTTGTTTCATGTCTTCAAGATTTGTTTGTTTTCCTAAGAAAAAATAAAGTGGATCCGTAATTGTTATCATGATTTAAAATTTGCATGCTTGTACGAAGGAAATTGTTTTTTATATTCAAAATTTTGCGTACATGTGCGTTGCCCTCGGTTATGATGGGAAACGGAGCAATAATTTATAAAATCAGTTAACAAATATGATCCATCTTAAACTCTAGACACGCCCCTCAACCATGCCATTTGTCCTTTACTAATGTTGAATAGTTGTGGGGCCAGGTTTTGCTGAGGGATCCCACGGTAGAAAATGTTGTTCCAATTGTGGAAGAACTTCGCAGACGATTACCATCATCAAATACTATCAACCAAGCACAAGACGAAACAAAAGAGAGTATCAGTTTCCATCACGATAACGAAGCTGTTGAAGAGGATGGTATGCTATGCAGACTTTTCTGGTCTCAATGGCGTTCATTGTGATATGTAGTGGTGCATCATAGTTCTGAGCTGATGCCATTTCTCCATATTATATTAATTTGCACTAAGTTAAATGCACAATCCAATTTAATATAAATTCAATTACATATTTTATGGCACTTTATTAAGACCTTATTTCCTAAATAAATTAGGAGTGAGTTTGATGATTTAATGCTTTAATTTGAGTTTGTTAAGATCAGTGTTTGATGTTGTTTCATGAAATCTAACCATTTTGCTAATGGATGCTTTGAATTGGTGAGAGCTCCATTATGATCTGAACTGCAAGTTGTTTAGTTTATCTTAGTATCCTCCATCTTGTCAACTTGAACGGTTCTCATGATGGGGCATAATTTAATCGAATGTTACCAATGGTAGTGGTCGTGCTGCTTGAACCTAATCCTGGCTACTGACTTGTGCCAAAGGGATTGGGTGCTTGTCATGTCGCTAATAGTGGGCTTGTGCATAAGCATTGCTACTGGCATGAGCATGACAAGGTGTTTTTCTGCCCAATTGTATTATTATTATTATTCCTGATAATGAAGCAATTGAAAACTGAGTTCTATTTCCAAGTACAAGGTTTGAAGTGATATTTTGGCAAAAGTGAATAAACTGTCTCTTTTTTACTATTCATTAGTAGATCTCCTATTTTGTGATGACTCTTATCTGTTTATTCTTATAATGCTGCAGTCTACATTCTTATCCTACAGCTTTCTGCATTCCTACTACATACTCCACTTTAATCTTGAATAAGTTAATAAAACATTGTATTACATTATCATCCTTAACAAAATACATAGACTACATAAATTACAATTAATAGAAGAAGAAAGTTATCAAGAAGCAGGAGCAACATTGGTGAATTTCTGAGAACATGGTTAGCAAGGTATGCAAATATGGGTAGCAAGTTATCATATGTAACATCATTTTATAAACTCAACGTGACAAATTTAATGCAAGTCCAGTTTAATACATAATTATAAAAAAATGGCTATTTTAAACAAGAAAAGCTAGAAAAGTGAAAAGGGCAACACTTGTACACATTGCTAAAAGGATATGCATCGTAGTTGCCTGAGGAATAGCTGCAAGGTGTCATGATCTTGACTAGAGGAATGTCTATATAAGTAGATTGCAAGTAGAAATATATTCTCTATTATTTGCAGGATTGACTTAGTTGGTTTGAGATAGTTGAGAAGAAGATGGCTTTTATTCAATAAAATGGAGGTAATACAAGGTTTATATAGACCTCCCTATCATCATAATATACTATTCTGACCAATGTGGAACTAAAATACATTACATTATTCTAACATTCACTGATGTTGAAAGGTAACTATCAATCATGTATAACTTTGTAAAAAAATGTCAATAACTCAACTACATGCAAGGGGCTTATAGATATATATGCAAGCTATTTTTTAAAAATGGTGAAGTGTGTATATTTTTTTGACATGATACAATGATATCAATAACCGTATGTTTGGTTCTCTTATGAGAGACTAGATTACTAGTAATGTAAAATAGCATCCTGATTATTATAATGCACAGTCATAAGCTCAATGAAAGTGAACTTGAAGTTTTCCATAAATATTTGAAGGCATATCATCTCGCAAGTGGTATTGTCATAGCTCTATACTCAATTCAACACTAGATATGTTATGATATGTTTATTGAGTAAATTGACCTATTAACTTGATGAGCCTGAAGCAATATGATCTAATTTAAAATGTATACCTCAGTTAATAGTGTTTAATTGAGTATAAAGCTAGCAATAATATTTTATTTAGTTTTTTGTTTTCTTAAGAAAGAGGTTTCCTCTTTCATAAGCGAGCTTGGCTTCATACACAAGTTTAGGAATAGATATCATAGACAAGATGAAAGATTGAAGATAAGTGATGATAAGATAAATTACTAGGAAGAGGGTGCTAATAATGGGGCTTACCATTTCAAAAGTAATAGAAAGATCAAAGTTAAATGACACGGGTAGCAATATATTACATATCTACGGCCAAAAACAATATAGATGGTGATTGAGCTAAAAGTGGTCGGGGCCATCTATTGTATGCGTACAAAGGACAAGAGACCGCAGAGGAAGATATTGAAGAATGGTGGTGGTGGAAATAGGGGTATCATAAGGAGTTGGATAAAGTGATACCTAGACAAGTAATGGCACATGAAAAAGTATAGATGAGGTCGATGCAGTATTATATACAAGGAATAGACTCAAAAGAAGGTAATATCAATAGACACATAACTGTATCAGCTACCGGATCTTAATGGCAATAACTCTTTTGAGTACATATCCAATATAGATACATTGTATTCAATAAGGATTAACCTTGTCATTGCTGGTATCAAGGGAGCGAACTAAGTGACCCAAAACTCGTTGTGAAATAGAAAACATCGACAAGCCTGGATAGAGACAAAAAAAAAACTGTCTCTGTAAACAGTAGAAGGAACACAATAAATAAGGTAGAAAATAGTAAGAATAGTACGTCCTATTATGATTGAAGCATAAATTCAGGTCATCATACGAAAAGTTAGATTCAAATATGCTCAATTGTACAATCTATCAAAATATAATGAATAGTTCAGTCCACTCAAGTCCAAGTGACAACTTAGATAAAAAAATAGAGTCATAACATCCAACCCACCATAAAATGATTGGCCCTCCAAATTCACATACTCTCAAACAGTTCGACCTACCAATTCTTCCTAATATGCCATAGAAAATACTTGAGCAGATGTGAAAAACTGCTGCCTCTATCCATTTTTAATACTGCTCTGGCAATTGATAGTGTATCTGCTGCCCCTGTTGAGAATGTTGAACATATTAACCTATGTTTAGAATACTACGGATTAATTCTACTCTTTTGCACTTGGGTTCACATGTCAAGACTAATCCAACTTGCATGTGAGGAGTGTTAGAGTAGAGGTCTGGCTTGTAAGATTATAAATATATTTGATAGCAATCAATTTTTAACATAGCATGAGAGGCAAATTTGGAATCTCTCGTTTGCTTCTTTCAAGTACTTCTTTGGTTATTCTTTTGCTTTCTTTCAAACTATTTTGTTCTCACCTGTGGGAAGGGTTATAAGCCTAGTATTAATTCTTCGCTCTTGGGTTTGAGTCAAGTGTACTTGGCTTGCACATAAGGTAGCGTGATAGATCATAGACTAGCTTGCGAGATCAAATTATATAGTTTGGCTATATCCTAATATAATAAGTTTTTAGGATAACTGGTAACTCGATCAAATTTAACATATAGAAATTTATCACATCAAAAATATCTGTTACTGATTATGCCGGTAATTGAGTTGTGCTACCAATTTTGTCATCTTCAAGTTTTACATTGCTTTCTTTCATACTATTGTTCTCACCTGTGGGAAAACCAGTATTAATTCTTTGCCCCTGGGTTTGTATCAAGCCTATTTGGCTTGTAGATTAGGTAGCATGATAGATTATAGACTGGCTTGCGAGATCAAATTATATAATTTGGTTATATCCTAATATAATAAGTTTTTAGGATAACTGGTCACTTGATTAAACTTAACATGTAGAAAGTTACAATATCAAAATATATGTTACTGATTATGCCAGTAATTGAGTTGTGCTACCAATTCTGTCATCTTCAAGTTTTACACTCCTTTTCTTTCATTCTATTTTGTTCTCACCTGTGCGAACGGTAATAAGCCCAGTATTAATTCTTTGCTCCTGATTTTGTATGAAGCCTACTTGGCTTGAACATAAGGTAGTGTGATAGATCATAGACCGGCTTGGGAGATCAAATTATATAAGTTGTCTATATCCTAATATAATAAGTTTTTAGGATAACTGGTCACTCGATCAAACTTAACATGTAGAAAGTTATCATATCAAAATACCTGTTACTGATTATGCCAGTAATGAATTGTTCTGCCAAAATTTTCATCTTCAAGTTTTACATGTTGACTGATGCTGGAGTGATGTTTGACTTTTTATTGACTTGTGACATTATTTGGGCCATTTGAAAGCGTGAGCAAGTGTTGGCTCTATTTTATTCTGGGTAGTATCGAGTAAATCCTTGTTTCCTCAGTATCCCCATTAACCCATGAAATGAGTTTTCAGTTTTGATTATACTTCTGAAAATCCACCTATAATTTTCTTTCTTTTATGTGGAGGACTATGTGCATGAAAGTTCATTACACAAGTATTACTTTGTGGAGATATTGTAATGAAAATCTGTTTCAGTTAGGTAAGGAAACAAATAGTGGTTATATTTATTGTTTGAGAAATATAGAAATTCACTGAGTGATTAGATTGGATATGATTCTTACTGCAGTTGTCGCATTTGTCTCTTCTTTGGTTTCTTGCATCTTTGGTGTAACGACATTATTTTTAGCCTTTCTCAATGGGATTAAATCTTTTCCAGAATCTCCCTTTGAGTTCCGAGCCCTAGAAGTTGCTTTAGAAGCTATTTGTAGTTACCTAGATGCTCGCACCAGTGAACTAGAGGCTTCTGCTTATCCGGCTTTAGATGAGCTCACTTCCAAGGTCAGTACTCCGTCTTTTGCTTCACTTATCTCTTTGCTAGATCCTTTTTTTATCTTTTCTCTGCAATAACCGACTATTTGTGGATATCCTTCTATTCTACAGCAACTGTAGAATATCATGTTTTACTGCGGTTTTCTGGTTTTCATGACCTTTATACTGGATGCACAAGATGGTGTCATTTAAGAATATAACTCTTTTTCTTACACTCTCTTTTTGCTATTTATTAATTGTAAGAGAAAGCTTTTGCGAGATTAGTCGCAAAGTCATTACAGTCATTCTCCTGCTTGCATCGTTTATCCATAAGCTGCTGTTGCATGTTTCCAAGGCATGCACTGAATAAGAATGCTTCATGCTCTTGCATTTGTAGCAAGACCAGCAGTGTGCCTGTGCTTCAAAGCCAGGCCTGTTGCAGTAGAAAACCTGTGATATAATAAAGAATCCCCTCGAAATCAGGGTGAAAGGACTTTAGCATACATCTAGAATGTTTCATCTAGGGACAAGTGTACAAAGAGATTTTCTATACTGGACACAGTGTTGTCGAACATGCTAGCCAGGGCTCCTGATGCCACCCGACTGAGGAGAAAAAAAAATCAAAGTTTTCATCTTGATATGCACTGGTACTGCTCTGTACCACCCAAAACCTATATATATATACATATACTCGCGGTACCAGATTCATACCAACCCTATACGATGTGGTATGGACCAAATTCTTAAATCCTGAAAAAAATTCCATTTAGAATATCATAAAATATAATTCTGTTCATGTTAGATAGAGTTCTTGAGAACAAAGTACAGCGGGATGCAGATTACTGAGTATGAGTTTCAAACGTTTGAAGTTAGTATCAAATGAACAATGTCTATTATTAACTTCGCATTGGAAGTTTGATAATGAATTATATTTAGAAGAGTGTGTTTGAATAAAAGTGGAGGGAAAGAGTTCTACTACCTTCTATGGAGAGGAGATGAGAGGTAACAAAGGAATGAAAAAATGGCACTAGTATGGAAAGTATCAATTTTAAAATCTCTTGCACAAGTAAGTTGGAAAGGAGGTGAAAAAAGGAGAGTCAGGTGGGAACTAGGAAGTGAATCACAAATTATATGAATGATAAAGGGAAAGTGGAGGAAGAGGAGAGGAAAACAGAGTATATAGATTCACAAATGAAGAGAAACAAAAGAGGATGAGAAGAAATTGCTTACAATTTGCTATTTGTCAAAACTTGCTGTATTTATTTTCAATAACTATTGGACATGACCAAGTAGGGTGCAACTCGTGCCCAACGATGAGACATTGTCCACTCCTTTTCATTGATATAAAATACTTACTTTTTATAAAAACAAAATATATTGAAGCACAATCTTTAGGTATGGGTTGTTCCTTTAAGAGGTGAACACGTAGTTGCCTAGTTCTCATGGGCTATCAGCCCATTAAAATTGTTCACCTTGTGAGATGTATGATGCTAGAGTAATTTTTGGTTGCCTTGGTCTCAAGTTGATTTGTTACTCACTGAGAAGACTAGTGCTACACTACTCAAGTTAATAATTATATTAGTCATGTCATCACCTAATAGAACATTTAAGATAATTTTAAATTAAATAATACTAAATAAAACAAAGAATTGAACAACACTAAGTTCATGGCTACATGAAATTAATATGATAGTTTAAAATATTACTCACATACATATGTAATATCTGCATATTCTAACACAAGGTAACACAATAATTATATTAGTCATGCCGTCACCACATAAAACTTTTGCTACAATTTTTTAACAAATAAAGCTAAATAAAACAAAGGATAAAATAACAAGAAGTTCATGACCACATGAAATCTAACATAACAGTTCAACATATCTCACACACATATGCAATGTCTGCATAATCTAACACTGTAACACAACATAATCGACTAAACTAATTAGAAATGATATAATATTCAAAATAGCTGACACCGTGGTGACTCAGAGATAAACACATCTATATTAATTCCAAGTATGCAGGCATTTCCAGTGCTCTAGAGGTTTGCTTTCAATAATACTAATGAGAAGGAAAAAGTTGGCAAACCAGTGGCTCCAAGCTACATACATTTGAGGTTATTGTGTACGGAAAATTGATGGTCTAATGTGAAATTTAAGAGACTTTTGTAAAAGGATAATCTGAAATAAATCTAATTAATTTTAATCGCTTGATAAATCCCAAATATAAAGCTGGTTTTGCATATAGTTGATGAAAGAGAAACCTAATACAAATAAGGATTTAGAATCAACAGCTAAATTAATAACTTCAATGAAGATGATGTGACAGAGGAGAATGGTGGCATTGCCTTAGTAGCTGTACTAGATACATAGGATAGATCCTATTAATCATCATGATGAGGATATTGTTTGAAAAGAAATAAAATAAATGCTCAGAGTTGCACGCAAGGTTTAAATGGTTCATATTAGTGTATCGGCATGTATCAGATCAGTATGGTAATACTGGACATACAGATACTATATGTACCGATAGCAGTACCATCTCAAATTGGTACGAACTCACAAACCAGTTAACCAGTTTTTAAATCCACTGGTTTTTAAATCTTTGGTTGAACTGTGAAAGTTTGTGGTATATTTCTTGCCTGTTAAATTTATTTGCTGCATGCATTTTCTACTTATCCTACAAGGGAGTTGGACTAGGAGAGTGTGGTATCTTTCTTTGCATGTTAAATTGTATCTTCTACCTGTATTCCACCTCTACTATGGAATTCCTTCTATAGAGATATATTGATGTATTTTCTTGTACTACCATGGAAACAGAAACTTCAGTCTGCTGCATGACACTAATTTATGCTGCTTATAGTGGTCTGAGCTCTGACTATAATTTGACATTTTGACACTTAGTGTTCTGTTTCCAAACAAATCTTCCATGTTCCTTCATTGTTTGATTGCTATGGTTTTGATTACAGATTAGCAGCCGTAACTTGGATCGAGTCCGCAAGTTGAAGAGTGCTATGACTAGATTGACAGCTCGTGTCCAAAAGGTGTGGTTTCCCATTCTGTTCTTATATATATATATATATATAGTCTCAAATTGCTGCTGCAATTAACAATGCGGTTTAGAAATTTTTTTCATCATATACTTACTATAAAAAAATGAGCAGGAAAATTTTGCAATCTATATCACCACTTTACAACAGCTTTAACATTGGAGAAATATACAGACTTGTGGACCAAATTACACCTTTTTATTCATCTTAGCAGCACCATCAATCCAGGACAGGAATTTGCATGAAGGTGACGATGTGTAGCTGGCTTCTTTAACCGTACTTGTCAGTCTACCAAGTCATCATTTGGCACAACTATCATGGCAATGACACGAAAAGAGTAAAAGGCTAAAGAAACCTAAATTTCTTGAAATCCCACAGATCTATTTTATTTGTAGTGTTATCTTACTCTTCTGAAAAGGTGGAGGGAAACTGCTGACACAGTCCCTCTTCCGGTTCCCATTGTGCTTGTTGATTCCATCTATAGAAATAGCTGGTCTCTGGTCATCTTGCTGAGAGGTAACCTTCTCACAGATCACCTATATGTGATAGAGCTAGGGCTATGATTCTATCTTGAGTAGGAAGAGTCGAAGAGAAGCATCCGTGTGCAGAGATGTTAACTTCTTTGTAACACCACTTCTGTTATTTCTTTATAATATATAAGTAACATGATTGTATAATGTCAGTATCAAATAACTAAAATTATTCTTCTACCTTGGTAGGACTCTTATCAATACCTGAAACCTAACATTATGTATTTGTTTGCTAATTTGAGCTGTGCTAACGACATGATCTTTGCTGTATGCGCATACAACCTACATACTTGGAAGTGGAATTAGGTACTTAGTTTGGACTTTGTATTTTCAATATCTGAATTATCCTTCTATCAATCTAGCTGAGGGAAATTTTAAGAATCTTCTACCCTGAAGTACTAGATCTTTAGAGTTGGATCAGAATAAACAATATAAGCTTTTTGATATATTGGAACTATCATATCATCCCAAATCAGTAAAACAGTTGAAAAGATATAGATCAGTTAGTTAAATGGGAACTAGATGGAATCAGTCATGAATCACTTGGATTGGCAACCCCATTGTTCTTGAAATTTCATCTCTGAAGAAGTAGAAAGAATGGGAAAGTGGAATAAGACAGTAATCCAAATGGCCTTTCTTCTCCCACAAACTTAATTTACTTCTCTTTGTGATTGATAGTAGACGATTAGGGTGACACTGCTCGACCAGAGGTGATAAACTAATTTCTCTAGGAAGATTCTCTATTTATCAACATTGCTTAACTAACATCACTATTGCTCCAGTGAGATTTATTGTTTGTCAATTAAGTGTAACTTGTTGCTCATGAGAGCTTCCACAATCATCACATAGGTTCACACGAATATGATGAATAGGAACTTTTGTTAAGTTATAGTTGCATGAAGCATACATTTAATCTTTGAGATAAATAACACAAAACTCCTATCACTTTGGTTCGTACTATGCTTTATATCCTAATTTTCATAACACTTGCATCATGAGCAGAATATCTATTATATTTTTTTATTGTTATTCTAGAAATACCTTATATTACTAAAAATCTACCACGCTCTTCTTCCTCTTTTTCTACTCTTCACATCAACTCTTATTCTTGATTCTCTTAGGGTGAGTTTGGGACTGCTATTATAAAACTATTGTGTTGTGAAAGAAAGTATTGTTACAGAAAATACTATACTTATTGCAGGAGTTGTGGTAGTGGGTAGTTCGTAGTTGCTATGGACTATGTTGACATTTTTATTATAAAATTTGAAATTTTATTATTTAGTTACCAATGTATTATTTATTTTTTAAAAAAAAGATATATATTTTTTCATATTAAGATTTAATTAATTAACTATATTTCATAAAGAGATGCTAAGAAATAGTGTTTTTCTCTATAAATAAAAATCATTTGTTCACAAATCATATACAGAAAAATAAAGAGAGATTCAATAAAACACTCTCCTCTTTGGTTTAATTTTTTTAATATCTTATTGAATTGGGTTTTTTGTATTGAAAGTTATGTTTTGAAACTTTTTCACTATGTCATGTTGCTGGTTATATATTAATATTGGAGATTCAATTAAACTTGCATGCGAATTATGTTAAGATAAGTAATAATCCTTTATAGTTATATTTTACTATTTTAATTATAATATTCTATTGATTTTGTTTTAATTTTTTGATTTATTAATATGTTATAACTTTTATTAAGGAGAACCAGCATCGATTCGAGAGATTGCGGTGCGCACAAGTTTTTTTGAGTTGCTATGAGTGCTTTTCTGATAAATCACTTCCTAATTAGTTGTTCACAAAAGCACCCTAAATTGATGTACCTTTAAAGCACAACATATTGCTTTTTTTTATATCAAACAAAAATTTGAATCTAAATTAGTTTGGCAATTGTGCCAAATGACATCACAATAGCCTCAAATGGGCTCATAGTCTCATCTAGTCTTCCACCTTGTTACGGACCCAGTATTAGTAGTTGGATATTTAATAAAGTGGATCCGGGGTGGTATGTTATACCCGACCCACTAAGTAGGAAAGTATTATAAATAAGGGTCTAGGGTTTAGAGTTGAGTCATTAAGTGTTTTGTTATTCTATTGTTAGGGCGTGCTTCGCACGATTTCTCGCCGATGACGGCTTGAGAGACAATTCGATTTATGAATCGTAACATTGGTCTGACCTGCTGGATCGATCATTTGAAAATCGGTGGAACGGCGACGGATAAGGGCAGAAGAAATTCTATTGTCGGTTATAGATCTATACGACAGATCTATTATTGTGGGCTAGCTGGAAAACGCTAGAGTGTGACGAAGGAGTGGCGGCATCATCGTTGGCGACATAGAGAGTCGTTGGCAATCGGAACCCTAGGCGGCTGGAATTTTGGCAGAAGCTGCAGCGGCGACAAGAGTCTATTTCGGTAAGCGGCGAACGTGCATCTTCCTAGTGTTGTAGGCGTTGCTTCATCGACAACGGTGCGTCCTCTCATCGACGTGCGGCTGTAGTGGACGAATACAGTGTTGCGGCGTCTTTTGGTTCGGAGGGTGTCTACGGTAGGCGCCACCAGTGGAAGTCTTGGAGGCGCGAGGAGGCGCTAGAGGCTTCATCTACGACGTGAGGCGCAGTAGAAGGCTCAGCGAGGAAGAGTGGCGGTGGCACAGTGTCAGGCAACGTATGAACACACACCTATAAGCGACGCATGAGCGGCCGCGTGGGAGTTCCTCTGTTGGAACCCTAGCCGGCGACGGGAGTGGCCGACCAGCGAAGACAATCTATGGCTTCCTCCACTGGAACCTTAGTTGGCGACGGGAGTGGCCGACGGTGAAGCTAGCGCTGCACGTGCGGACACGAGCGCTATATTACTGTAGCTCAGCGAAAAAAAAAAACTTGTGAGGAGCCAAGGCCGATTCTTCTGTAGTTATTGGCTATGACTCACTATGGCATCCACTCGATCTGAGATGAGGTTAGAAGCACTAGAGAAAAGTGTAGCAGAGGTTCTAGCAATAGAGGAGAAGCGTAAAGGAGAGCAGGCAGCAAACGAGGAGAGATATCGGGCAGCGAAGAAAGATACAAGGAAGTTAAGAGAAGATATGGTTGACCTGAAGGAAATGTCCTCAACCTTTATAAAGGGGAAAAGGGCTGAAGGCACGGGTGATCCTGTGCAACACTCTAGGGAACGAGCACGAGTTATTCCACAGGAGGCTGATAACAGAGAGAGAGATTGGCAGGATGAGCAGATTCATGTAATAGAAGATGATTTGTGGCGTCAGGAGCGGGCTAATCTAACAGCAACGGGTGAAGGTAATGCGCGG
This sequence comes from Costus lasius, assembly GCA_027563935.2. Lineage (NCBI taxonomy): Eukaryota > Viridiplantae > Streptophyta > Magnoliopsida > Zingiberales > Costaceae > Costus > Costus lasius. The sequence goes on along the minus strand of CM050450.1, from coordinate 128,580,057 downwards.
AGAAATCCCTTGATGGGAGGAGTTACAGGACGTCGTGAACCACGAGACTTATATAAAAAATGATGGAGATGAGTAGGGGTGTGCACGGTTCGGTTAACCGAACCGTGTGTCAAAAAACCGAACCGAACCGGTGGGATCGGTTCGGAGAAATTCTGAACCGATCCCGAACCGTTTGTACCGGTTAACCGATGTTCGATACATCGGTTAACCGGTTTTTTCGGTACGGTTAACCGAAAACCGACGGTTAACCGTATTATTTATATTAAAAAAATATTTAAAATTATAAAATAATTTAAAATTAATAAATAAAAATATTCTCGGTTAACCGTTAGTTTTTGGTAGTTAACCGTTGGTTTTGACGGTTAACCGGTTCGATTTTATATAAAATATTTATTTTTATATAAAAATAAATATTATATAAACGGTTCGGTTCGGTTAACCGTTGTTCGGCCAAGTTCCGAACCGTAACCGAACCGATAACTGATCACAAGTAAAAAACCGAACTGTTCGGTTCGGTTAACCGGAAAATCGGTTCGGTTAATCGCGGTTCGACGGTTCGATTGTTTTTTTGCACACCCCTAGAGATGAGTATATGGCTGCTTCTATGGAGTGGGGCGTGCACAATCATGATGAGCGTAGACTGATGTGTCGGAAAGTGAAATTACCTGTGTTTGATGGAACAGACCCACTAGGGTGGATCACAAAGGTTGAACAATATTTTATGGTGCAAGGAACCACTAATCACCATCGAGTTCCTTTGGCATTTGTGAGTATGGAAGGTCCAACTATTCATTAGTTTAGTTGGGTGAGGAGAATAGAACTCAATCTGACTTAGGATATTTTGAAGGAAGAACTTATTGAACGGTTCAGCGAATCTAATGCAGCCAACCCTTTTGAGATGCTATCTTCATTGGAGCAAAGGTCTAAATCAGTGGGCGAATATATTGAGCTATTTGAAAGATTGGTGGCAAGAGTCCCAAGATTATCTGCTTCACAATATTCGGGCTACTTTCTTAGTAGATTGCACGAGGAGATCAGGAGGTGGGTGCGCACTTTCAACCCTCCCACAATGAGGAAGACGATACAACTGGCTAGGAATTTTGAATGAGTTCTAACTGACACGGAAAGCATTACTAGACAGACTGAAGGCACCGTAGGGGGAAGGACTAGTATTTTATCATAGCCGAAGGCCACAAGGACATAATGACATTATTCAGGAGTTAGAACTAATATAGAAAACAAGCTAGGGAGCACTATGTCGTCCAAGGCCAGTGTAGCTGAGGGCAGCCGACCTCAACCTCCAATTAGCGAGAATACACTTCAACGAACGCGAGAAGGGAGTCGACTAATAAAAACCGAGGAGGGAGATACCTCTCTTACCAAGATTTTAAATCCAAACAAGAAAAGAGATCTTATGTTTTAAATGCGATCAACCTTACCATCCGATGCATCGCTGCACGAACAAAGGCTTGAGACTCATGATCCTAGCAGAAGATGAAGAGAGAGACCTTACTGATGAGGAACTAGAGGGAGAAACTTGAGCAACTTGGGAACCTGGAGGAGGTGCAAAATGAAGTTTTCTTAAATAAATTTTGAGCAATCTTGAGGACAAGACTTATTTAGAGAGGGGGCAATTGTTACGGACCCAGTATTAGTAGTTGGATATTTAATAAAGTGGATCTGGGTTGGTATGGTATACCCGACTCGCTAAGTAGGAAAATGTTATAAATAAGGGTCTATGGTCTATAGTTGAGTCATTGAGTGTTTTGTTATTCCATTGTTAGGGTGTGCTTCGCACGATTTCTTGCCGATGACGGCTTGAGGGACGATTTGATTCACGAATCGTAACACACCTCTTCTTCCTCACCAAGAAGTTCATAGTGGGCAGTGGAAATACCAATCACAACAGGAAGCACAACCACACCACTAGCTTGCCATTGTCTCCTCCCTTATTCTTCTCCTTCCCCTAGTCTGTCATCTCCTCCTTCCCACTGACTGTCCTTCATATGCTTCCGTAGAATTTCTTTCTACACTGGGGATTGTTGCTGCTCATCATGGGGCGTAGTCAAGTAGAGGGTGGGAGAGTTATGAGAAGGATAGAGGACTAGGAGGAGATGATATTGGAAATAAAAACAAAAACAAACTATTATGATATTCTTTGAGGGTTAAGGGATGAAGAAGTAGAGTTTGAAGGGAGGAGAAGATGAACATGGGTTAGAGGTGTCAGGGAACGAAGAGCAGGCCTAAAAATTGAGAAGGGAACCAAAAGGAAGAATAAGAGGAGTGCTAGTCTTAAAACGCTTGGTGTTTCCTTAGAAGCCTTGGTTAACTAAGATAAAGAAGATGTATTAATTATAAATACTTAAATTAGATATTTTCCTAATAGCTTAAGCTTTTAGGATTAGTGGAAGCCTAATTAATCAAAGCATGGTCTGAGAGCCAAAGGTTAAGAAATTAATCTTGACTCAAGCTAGTATCTCTATTAGCTTGATCGTGGGGGGGATTTTAAAATTATAAATACATGAATGAGCCCTTTCATAAAAGTTGAAGCTTGTAGGATAAATGATAGCCTAATTAATCTCAACAAAATGAAAGGAACAATAATAGTGGAACAAAAGTAAAGGCTGCAAGGAGCAATCTTTTAGATTCAGGTGTAGGCTGCATTGTTTATAGTTTAACCTATTTTACTCTAATAATATATTATTAGATTATTAATTAAATCAATTTAGTGTTGCTTTATATCATTTATATTATTTATTTTCATTATCTATATTATGGAAGAAATTGGTTATTCATTAAGTATAATTTAATATGGGTTTATTTAATGTACGTGTATTTATTCTCTAAGATTAATTATTAAATAGTTCATTTGATACTATCAAATTAACTGCAGAAATTATTTATTACCTATTTAATATGTGTGAACAATATCATTACGAATAGTTTATTACAATTATGTACAAATTATGATTAGATGAAATTCTAAGTGAATACTATATTGTCTATTGAAAGAAAATAATAGGGTGAGCAAATGTGAGAACTCCTGAAGTTTGAATTGTAGGTACTGGTACTGGTACCGAATTCTAATTCGGGAGTTCGGAACTAGTACCAAACTCCTGAAATTTTAAGTAGGTTAGGGATTAAGGGTGATTAGGTTATAGATAGGTAAGTAAAATAGTAAATAATTAATATTTTTAATTAAATAATATATATAAGTTCGGGAGTTCGGAATTTTCCCGAATTAAGTTTTAGGTACCGGTACCGGTACCATACTCCCGAATAAAATTTCGGTACCGGTACCGAAGTACCGAATACCACAAATTTTGGTATGGTATTTCGGTACTGGTACCGGTACCGGTACCGTATGCTCAGCCCTAGAAAATATATTAAAATAACCTATAAGGAATCATTTAAATAGTGCAAAATCTCATTTATTAAAAATTAAATTTTAAAACTAATTGTAAATATAAGAATATATTGCTTTTGCATAAGCTGATAAGAATTATATAAATATAAAAGAATTAATTTAGTACCTGTTACAAATTTATATGATATAATTATTCATCAAGGGACAAAACTATAAAATACTAAAGTACTATAAAATTTTATTAGAATTTTTTTAATGATCAGCCTTTAAAAATTTAGTTTCCTTTACCTCTTATTGTCTTATAGTAAAAGTATTTTCTCATTTGTTTTCATTTTAAGATTATATTTTTATCATTTTTTATTATTTATATATTTATTTTGTATTTTTTTATTACATTGATTAGATTAGGCGATATGATTGCTCGATACTACTAGATTCCATGATACTATGACTATTGTTTGTTTGTTGGAATATGAAGTTGAATCTAAACCAACCCTTATTTGTTCTTGTTTTCAAAATTAATTTCATGATTTTGAATTGGTAATCAAACAACACATTTGGGCTGGAATCTTCTGGTCTTAGTTTGAGGTACCGGTCAATATGTACCAACCCATGGATACTTATCTATAAAAGGCTAGCACTGAAACTAAATTTTATGCTGCAGGTCGAAACCAGATTTCTTATTTTACTATTTTTAGATGATAGTATGGCTTAGTAATTCGTATGCATGCACTAGTTTGGTTCAACAAGATGTTGGGATCTACAATGGACCGGGGTTTCAAAAATTGGTCCGATACTACACTTACCACTCATTGCATACTGGTCTAGTTTACTAATTGTTCAAGGACTAAGTCGGTAATGCCTGGTGTTTATATATATTTATATGCATCTTACGTCCAACTATATAATATATATAATATTGGTACATCAGTATGGTTGGCACCAATATGTTAATATCTATTGGATCCAATTAGTCCGAACTAATATCGGTACACCTGTATGACTCAGTTTATAACTAGAATTTAATTCCTGTTTGTGGTGACAGATACTTCTTGTTTACTATCTAATGACATTGAATTGTAGTTTGTTATATTGCCTGCCCTCTTTTTGGCAATCACATAATATGGTGGCCAGGTAAGGGATGAGCTTGAGCAGTTACTGGATGACGATGATGATATGGCAGATCTTTATTTGTCAAGAAAATTGGCGGGAGCATCCTCCCCTTGCAGTGGTTCTGGTGTGCCTAACTGGTTCCCTGCTTCACCAACAATTGCCTCTAAGATATCCCGAGCAAGTAGGGCAAGTGCTGCGACTATACATGGAAATGAGGATGATGTTGAGGACCTGGAAATGTTACTTGAGGTCATGAAGATAATTTTCTCTTTGTTATGTCTTGAATTTATATGAGAAACAAAATGATAAAACTTCATTTGCATTTGAATTTTAAATTTTAAGTACTTTTTTAACTATGCAGGCATATTTCATGCAAATTGATGGCACATTGAACAAATTGACCACAGTAAGTTTAAGTTCTATTCTTTTATTATGATGACACTCTTATGATTATATATCTGACAAGGTATCAAATGCCGGTCCGACCATGGACAGGTACTGGTATGATAAAATTGATTTTGTTTTCCACCAAAATGAATGGTAACATGACCTTGTAATAACGCTTGATCACCACTTATTTGTGTTGATAATCTAAGTGCCGTACTACTGTTTAAAATGCTATTTCTTGGGTAGTTGAATGCAGAATTTTGATCAAGCTACAGATTAAAAATATTCATCCTTTATGAGCTACTACTGAAAGATATCATATGATAATAATTCCTAATGGAACAAAAAGCTAGCACAGAAGGCTAATGTTAGCTGTCAAGTACATTATCTCCTTGTTTAGGGACCCTTACAAGAGAGTTAATATATGAAAGAGGTAAAGGTTGCTACGAAAGGAAATTTGGCTATCCATGTGCTTAACTAAAGGAAAAAGGATATGCCAAGAATCATTCCTTCAATTCAAATCACCTTTGATTCTTCTCTCCCAACTAAAAAAAAAATTATATATTGAGTCTTGATTAAAACACTTGAGTCTTGATTAATTCTATCTTGACCCTTATTTGATACCTCCATATCTTTTTTCTGAAACCATTAATGTCTCAAGTGGAGCTATTTCCTTAATTGTGGTTGATGGTAACATTTTCTTGGGATTCTAAAAATGTTCTCAAGCACTAAAAGAGGGTAATGTTGTTCAATTTCCTTTCCTCTAGATACTTGAGCTAGCTAATGACCAATCAGTGGATGAGAAATTTACAACTTCCCTTGCCAGTGTGTATAATAGGGACAAGTAGGGATTCGGGTAGAAAAATATTTTTATATAATTGTTTCAATATTACTTTAATAGAAGGTTATCTCTTGTTAAAGCACTTGAGGGAGACATGAAAAATTAGATGTAATTTATACTTGTTTGGAAGTTCAAGTTCATAAGTGACTTGGTTAAGTGACTGAAGCACCAAAATGGCTCATATAATATAGGTATTTATCGATAGGGTTAAGTTGAAGTAAACATCCTAATAATTGGAGCTAATGTATCCAATGTTGTTAGGATCGAGATCTTACCCAGGAACAATAGAGGCTTGCAGGATTGGAATATAGAGTCAGATCATACAATTTTAATTGTATAAAATTATATGATCATATCAAATCACTCAAAATATATTTTTTAGAAAAATATATTCATCTAATTAGACTTAAGAGTAAGATAAGTATTCTAATAAGTAATAAGTAATAAAAAATTAATAAATATCTATCTAGTATCAAGCATCAAGGTTAAATTATACATATTCAATCTATTGTACTATTATTTATAGTGTAAAATTGTGAATTTGAATGATGATGGTGACAAATTTATAAAAGATGTATACAATAACAGTGTGCTATAAAATTAGAAATAACAAAGGCATAGAGTGACAAACAGACAGAAGCATAGAAGATGTCAAAAATAATCATATACATGTAATAGTAATGAAAACAACAAAAATGACAATGAAGACACTAAATAAAGATGATAAAGATTATAAAGTTAATTATGATAAATAGTTGAATTTGACAAATATAATTGAAGAAGAAAAAAAGTTTAAGTTGGTGAATGTATATCCACGAAAAAGCAAATGATGACAATTAAAGACCTAAAATTACATCACATAGCAATTTAGGACTTTTGACATAATAGATTATTAAATTTTGATATAATAACAATTAAATTTAAACTCATTCTGCCTATTAACTTAGGATCGGTAGGTTCGTAAGATCCTACCATATTTTAAATCCAATGTTCATTCTAAAACATTTTGCCTAATTTGGGTAGTCAAAAGATCCTAAGACCCGAAATGCATTTTTGACAACTTTGAATGTATCTCTTCATGTTTTCTTATGGATAGAGCCTTGGAATAGATGGTTTGCTAGACTATCTTGTTGTTCTCATTACGATCAAGCTCATAATGGATAGTTGTTATAATGTGCGTAATGAGCAAACTAACTTTTTAACTTGGTGATCCAGAAGCAATGTGTCTTAATTTAAAAAGTTTAAGCTTAAGTTAATAGTAGTTAGCTTACTCAGTCTTATATATCATATTATTTTTTTCCCTAATTCCCCATATCCGACTAAACTGGGGTATCACTATGGTTGGCGGTAAGTCAAAATTGTACTGGTACCAATATATATATATATATATATATATATACACACATATATATACATATATATAATATTTAATATAAAGTTGATTAGTATAGAACTGTACCATGTGTCGGTTTATAACTGTACCGATCAGTACAAGCTTAGACCGGTACATCGATTTGGATCAATGCGCCAATTTGAACCAATTTTAAAAGCCTTGGTTGGTTGGAAAGATAATTCAATTATTTAGTCCATTGCACCTAATGTTTGGATTTATTGCTTGGGAAGCAACAATGTAGATCTTAATGCAATGGCTTACCACTTAAGTCTACTTGTCTATAATACTAAGAAGGAAAATGTAGATAGATATCACGAAAAGGGAAGAGTTTTTGCAAGGGGACTAGTGAAGGTGGCATTCAAATTCATAAATTGGTTTGTACTGCCCTGCATGGGTGGTATATACTAGTCCAAGGTTAGTACTCTCTATATTTAAACATATATAACATATAAATTATTAATATTGGCCAGTACCATTGGTACCAGGTGTTGGTGTCATGTAGCTTCGATTGGTACATACCAGTTTGACCATAGACTATATGGTACAATATCTTGAATCTTACCTAGTAACATATAATAGAAGTAGGTAGTGATGGGGCAAGAAATAAGAAGACTTATCCACTATGATGATGGTGCAAGGACTTGCTGGAGAAATGAAGTCATCATATGTTGAGGGATAGATTACAACCACAAAAATAATGATCATCCCATTCAACTTAGGAAGTAACCAACAAAATCCATGGAAATGTTGACCCACGTTTGCTTGGAGAATGAGAAAAGGGTTGTAAATGACTAGTTGGATATAGCAGCTCCACTCTTGAGTTGTTGGCTAGTAGAGAAAGCCTATACAAAATCTTTATCTTGTGAGTTCCGCCTATAATGCCACTAGAAATTGCATATAGTGTTATCTATCTCAAGGGACTCGTAAATACGAAAACTCATCCCTTATGAAAATGAAAGCATCAATGGGAGTATTAACTCGATACACAATTCAAGACAACCTAACAACTTGCTCACCAATGTTGGGGTGGGAGTGATCAAGAAATAACTTTAAGCTCTATTGGTTAGTCTAGACTTCATGCTGTGGGCTAAACAATGACACCAATAACATATTGCAAGAGTCAGTTCAAGCAACTCCTTGCATGCCAATTACTTTCTATATCTTGGCTAAAGGATGTCATTGATTCATTTTTGTTTTCTTGAGTACTACCTAGGTTTAGAAAACCAATCTAAACCTTAGTACCAGTTATATATATATATAACTTGTGCCCGTCTAAGCTTGGACTAGTACAAACTAGAAGTATCAGTTGGTTTGAACGGTATTTCATTATATGTACTAGCCCACTCTAGGCTTGGAAAATTTCAATAGTGCAAGAGTAGATGTGTGTGTTTTGGATGCTTTAGAACATTGCAAGCATTTTAGATGCCTATGGACCACTTGAATAAATTCTTTTAGAAGAGGGATACAAGGGAACCCACCATGGTAGCCATTCTTCTATTGTACCAACTAGGTGAATTTAGTGTCCACACCTTCGCTTGAGATCAAATGCCAAGGTGATGCAATTAGGGTTTAATTAATTAGTGGTTATCGTTGTGTTTGGATGCTTTAGAACATTGCAAGCATTTTAGATGCCTATGGACCACTTGGATAAATTCTTTTAGAGGAGGGATACAAGAGAACCCACCATGGTAGCCATTCTTCTATTGTACCAACTAGGTGGGTTTAGTGTCCACACCTTCGCTTGAGATCAAATGCCAAGGTGATGCAATTAGGGTTTAATTAATTAGTGGTTATCGTTGAGTTTTGTATTTATGGCGTTTATAAAGTATTTGCCAAATCATAGGATAGTGGGTTTCATTGAGTTGTGTTAGTAGGGTTTACAATATACGGCAGTGACTTAAGAGGGTATTGGCCATAAAGAGGCAACAAAAAACCCTAAAAGTAGATAGAAACCTTAATGAAAAAAGGGGTTGTGGGTGGGGCTATAAAAACCCTAGATAGGATGGCGGTGGACCTTATAATAAGGTAAAGTTTTAGAAGTCTATGTGGGAGATAGAAACCCTAGATATGGGATGCAATGGTGGAAGGAAGGGAGACTCAGTGTTTTGGAGGGTGGGGAAAGGGTGTAGAGACAAGAGAGACAGGGAGGAGGGATAGTAACTACTTGTAAAAAATTAATTATTTTCAATTTTCAAAATTTAAAACTTAGAGAAGGCTACTTAGTCAGACTAAACTTAGCCATGTATGACTTATGAGGACCACAACTTATAGGATCTCGTATTCTAGTTCTGGAGTATGAATGCCAACTTTGATCTGATATCTCCAACAATAGTGTGATTGGATATAATTAGTTATTGTTTCTGGCCCATTTTTTTAAGACAAAAAGTACACACTCCGATGTACTTATGAATATCTTTCTTGCAGTTATTTCTTTGCACTTCAAATTTATTCCTTTTCTGTATTGGAGAAAGTGCATTGTATTTTGATTGAAAGCTGATCTGAATGGCTATTTCCATATAACATTAGATGATATGTTTATGCCCTAGGCCAATATGCTTTATAAAAGAAACAACCTCTTGTTCGTTCAAGAGTGTCTCCAATAATTTCATTCATAGGATCATATGGAAATGGTTCTCAGCGGAGTTTCTATTAGATGATTGTCAATTATTAATTTCAGAAGAGTGGTTTTTACATGTTTGAGCGTTGTCCTTCTACAATGCAAATTTCTTTTTTTAGTGTGTTATGAGACATCATCTCATTAACAATGCAATATACTATCTTTGTGTGCACCATAACCCGTATGTTACTTTTACTCTATATCAATCATCACATCAACTTTCCAGTTGATTGACACTTTACAATTTCCTTCCAGCTACGTGAATATATTGATGACACAGAGGACTATATCAATATTCAGGTACGACTTCTCTAGTGCATCTAATTATAAATCTATAACTCATGCTTAAAGATTATTGACAATTTAAAGTTTGAAAACACTATAATTATGTTTTTGCAGCTTGACAACCATCGAAACCAACTTATTCAGGTATTCTGCCCAAACTCTCATTTGTAGAAATTGTAGAGGAGAAATTTGACATGTTTGAAGTTTTTTGCTGTCTACCATCATATGACAAGCTGCATTTTCAATGTATATTCATATTTGTACTTTATTTGTGTTCTCTGCTTAATTTTCCTTGTGCTGCAGCTAGAGCTATTTTTGAGTTCTGGCACAGTATGTCTCTCACTTTATGCATTGGTTGCCGGTGTATTTGGAATGAACATACCATATTCATGGAATGCGGACCATGGATATCTCTACAAATGGGTGAGTTAATTAGTTACCTGAAGGAATTTATTAGTCATATACATCTATACTCAAAAGAACAATGAGTACCAGCGCCGATATCCGGCTTAAACCTTGTCCCTTTGCTTCACAGGTTGTCATTATCACAGGAATAGTGTGTGTGATCGTGTTCATTTTCATTATTGCTTATGCTCGCCGCAAAGGTCTTGTTGGGTCGTAAATATGGAGGAGCTTTATTTGAAGAAATGCTCAGATGTTCTTACTAGTGGAAATCGTCTCCTGCGTCATGCTTAACAATACCAACTTAGAGAAAAATATCAGGTGTATTTCCTCTGATTTGCTCACCTACTTGCCATTGCTGTCAAGACTGGTAGCCTGCAGTAATCAAATTTCCACTGACACTAAGGTTCCAAGTGGAGTAAAGACGTAAGCATTGAAGGGTCTTCATTGGGTTTTCGTGGCAGAAAGATCGAGTTTGAGGTTCGAAGGTACGCATCCAAAGATACAATTACAGACAAATATCCTCCACCGGCGTGTAAAATTTTACAGTAAAATATTGTAATATTGTCATTTTTCCCCCATGAGTCTTTCTTTCTTCTAGTTTTGTTTTTAAGTCGAAGCTTTCAAGCTGAAGCCTACCGTTGTTAAAGCCATTACATTGATGGTGCATCATGGACACTACGCACACCACAATAACGTAGCATGTATAGTGAAACCATCATATTGAGACATGCGTGTATGTCAAAGGCCCGTTCCCTTTTTAGTAATTTTATAAAAAAATGGATTCTTGATGGTATAAAAATTATTAGAAGGGTGGTAAAAGCTGTTGAGGTTTTGATTTCAGCGATCATTTTATTTCGCACCTCTAGTGTTTTTTTTATAAAAAAATCAATTTTTTTTTTAATTTTTATTACATTAATTCATTCTTGTTATTTACACCTTGTTTACATGGAGGAAAAGGATGGAATATCGTCTTTTTCCTCATTTACTAGGGTGGACTGATTGGAAAGGGAAAGGAAAATGCTCTAACTTCCTTCAATTCTTGATCCACCCAAATCGGGCGGATTGTTACAATACTGCCTCATGTTGCCTAGCTGTTGTTGCCTCGCTGACTCTCCTGTCTCGCTCATCGCCACTGCCGCCTCTCCCGCTTGCCAGTTGCCCCTCCAAGTCATTGCCTCGCCCATTGATGCCTCCCCTCCCCCTTGCTTTTGCCTCCTCTTGGCTTGCCTACTCGACTCATTACTGCTTGCCTTACTCGGTGGCCTCTCCTGCCCCTCTAGGTTGTTCGCTCGCTTGTAGTCGCTCATCGTCGCTGCCTCATCGCTCATAGCTGACAGCCGCCGCTCGTAGTTGTTCCCCTCTTCACTATTGGACATGTGCAAGGCGCGTGATCCAACATTTCTCTCCTCCCTTCTTTTCGTTCTCTCTAAATTCTTTCCTTCTATCTTTCCATCTACTTTAGTAAATAAGGTGTTAATATCGTGCTTGAAAAACTATTGAGAGGCCACTCAAAACAATTTAGCACTGGGGAAGCACCTAATTGAAAAAAAATAAATGGAAGTGCCAAGAGCACCAAGCACTTAGGAAGAACTAGCAAATTGAGTACATAGAAGTCTTAAGTACTTGAGTAGTACCATGAGCAACAAGCATGTAGGATTTGTAAGCCAAGCAATCAGGCAATGTTGACACACAAATGCCAATGTTCTTATGTTCCCAGGATCAGCTACCTCGTTAACTAAATATTTAAGCAAATTAGAGATTAAATCCATGATACTCAAGCTATAAGAAACATCCATGAAAACACATTCTCAATAGCATAATTTGGATAAGCATTGGTTGAAGCAATTTTGTTGAGTTCGTTGGGCCAAGTTAGAATCTTATGGAAAGAATATGAGCAATGATGAAAGCAGTTAAAGCTAAAATAGACAAATGCCTCTTAACCTAGACTTCCTCTGACGCCTAACTCAATCTTCAAGTTAGTTTCAATTGCGAACAAATCTTCAAACTTAAAAAATGCTTTAGTATAAGCACAAAATCTCTTCCTCTTTACTCATCTTTTGTATATTATTGGCTACATAACAAAGTATCTGCTTACTCTAATATGTTCATAACTTGCTTCTCCACAGAAGAGATGGTAGAAGGTTCTAAGCAAAGCAACTTTTTGTTGACTCCTCGCCATGGTGGAATGACATAACTCTTTAGCAAGAAAACTCATTTCTTTTATGATTGAAGTTGCATGCAATTAATGATCTCCACTTGCTCTATGTTTGGTAAATAGCCTTTCTTTGATCATTGATAAGATCTTTGTAGAATCTTTTCCCTTCAATATTGTAAGTGACTTAGTAGGGCTTCACGAGTCTTGTCTCGCTTGACAATAAGTATAGCGGCCTCCTCTTGAGTTGAGAACTAATCACTTGAGTTGCAACAGAATTACTCATTTTGAGGTAGACTATCTAACAAATTGCACAACCTTTTGAATTACCTTACGTTTTTGCTCTTAACATAATGAATTAGTTTTTCTTTTGTAGTGCTCTACTTGTTATTACTATAAATTGGGTATCCTCGTGATGATTCACTTAACCCTTTGGGTTTGATATTAAAGGATATCAAAGATCCCATGGGGCATCCAAAAGTCTCTAGTCATGGCATTTGTAAGTGCTAAGAAGAATGAATATGATGAGTGTATTTAAATTTCCTTCATGCTAGTCTTCAACATGAGCCCTTAACAACTATTGTCAGCTCATGATTCTTGCCTACTATTTGACTAATGAATCATTTCCCACAAAAGCATTAGTTTATCACTGTCTAATTTTCTCCTTGAAAATATGAACAACACTTAGGCTATATTATGTGGCAGGATTTTGAAGTAGAAAGGAGGAAAAGTAATTTTTTCCTAAATTTTTTAGAAGAAAATAAAAAACAAGGATGAAAATAATGATAAAAAATCTTAAAATTTTTCACCTAATCTCGATCCGTCCAAATCGAGCGAAAATATTACTTTCCTACCCGACACGCTAACCTCACTCCTGTCCAAGGGTACGATCTTGTCCTCCTTCATCCTCTCCTCCGACTCCGTCCGCAGCACGCCCCCGAAGTCCGCCCCCCACCCACCCCCCCCCCCCCAAGCCCCCCGTCGACCCTTTCCTCCGCCCGAGCCAAGGAGCTCCCGATCCTGAAACCCCTTGGTGGCATGCTTGAGCTCCTTGTAGGAGAAGCGGCGATGCGGGCCGTAGGTCCGAGTTCGTTCTCCTGTCCGCATCCTTCGCTGCCCACCAGGACGAAGCCTCTTCCTCCTCCAATCCCTATCGCCTCTTCTTCTGCGACATCGAATTCGGAGAGTCATAGCACTCCTTCGCCCTATTCGGTGTCTCCACCCTCCCCCACGCTCGTCTCATCCCTCCGTCTGCTCGCTCTCTACGCGATGACTCTATCCCCGTGGCCGCCGAGCTTCAGATACTCAGGGACGATGGCGAAAGTGAAGGCAGTGGAGAAGGAGAAGGCGGCACCGTCAGTGGCGTTCCGGAACCGAAGCACGTTGGAGTAGAAGGCATGCCCGATCAGGCGGCTCGTCTCGTTCGTCAGCCGCAAGCTCGGGTGGCGAGAGGGGAGAGGGGAGGCGAACGACAAGAGGCTGAGAGCTCGGCTGCGAGAGGGAAGGCGGTGAGAGGAAGATTGGGCGAGAGTGAGAGATTGGGGCGAGCAGGAGTGTTTTTTGGAGCGAGGCGAGAGAACAGAAATCGTTTCCGTCTCTTTTAGAGGGGACAATTTTAAAAGGAAAGAAAAGGAAAAGAAAGATTTTTTTTTTTTACTTATTTCTCTTCATTGAAAATAGGGGCTATTTCTTTTCTTTCTCCCTTGTTTCTCCCCTCTAAAACAGGCCGTCAGTCACTTGCTTTTCTTTCTCAACTTGTGGAATTCCACCGCAATCTGCTGCTGCCACTCCCACTCGCCGTCCCCTCCAGCTACCGCTCCCACTCGCCATCGCCTCTAGCTGCCGCTTGCCCCCATCAAGTAAGCCTCTTCCTCCTCTTCTATCTTTTTCCTCCATCTTCCGCTCACGCTCATTGCTTCATTCTCCTTCGACTATTGCTGGCACCCTTGCTCGCCGCCATCGCCATAGCTGCTTGCTCCAGCTTGACGCTGCTTGATTCGAGCAGCGTCTTCGCCGCCGCCACCACTACTCATGCATTGAACCTGCTTGCCCTAGCTACCCATTTTCATCCAAAGTGTTCCTTTCCTTTCAACTGCATTTTATCCTTTCACGGTAGGTTTCAATCCGCATCCAAACTTTTGGCCAATAAGAGAATAGTTGGTAGTCTGTCCATTCATTTTTTGGTGGTTTGCCTGGGTTGCGATTCTTGGACTGTCCTTCAAGTGAGATCGATGAGTTATCATCATTCAATTCATTTTCCTGAACGCAGAGCCGGAGCAGAGATAATCTTTTCTATGGAGATCTTTAGGATACTGAAATTGTTCCAGAGTCATTTCGTGGTCATAACTTGTTCTCATCTAAAAGTGAAAACACGAAATCAGGAAAGATATTTATGCCAGAATTTTTGTTATCGACTTCCATTGAGTAATAAATAAGGGTCAAGTTATCTTGTGCAGTATCTACTGGGAGTAGAGGCTTTTTTCTTCAGTAACACGAGTTACCAGGTGAGATACTTTTGTTGAGCCGGACAACCATCTTTCTAAGTTCTGCATTGTATTTGGTGTTTTCTTGCTGAATTATACTTATTTTGTGAACAATGTGAACACAAGGTTTGCGATTGGGCAAGAATTTATAAGCTGATAGAATTTAATTATCTTGACTTTTGAGATTTGACAAATCAGCCATTTCTCTAGTATAATCACTTCAATTTTTGGTTACTTTCATGGATGATATTGATCATGACATGGTTGAAAATGAATTTACAGGGTGTGACTTATGGATTCTGGAACATTTCAATTAGGAATTTCAAGTTTGCTGACTATAATTATCCTTTCCCTGTTGAAGATTCATTCATACTGTTACAGCTTGCATCTAACGAAATATTTTATTAAATTGTAATAAATCCATTTTCGGTTGTTAGCTTGTGCATTTTTATATGTGCATCTTATAGTTGAGCCATTTTAAGTTTCTAGACCATTGAGTTATTGCTTATGGTTCATCTGGTTGTTACATCCTGACAAAATCAGACCTATCCTTGCCTGTTTAGCCTTTCTTTGTCTTAAAACAATGCAACGTGACTGTCCAAATTCTTATGCATATGACAATTAACTTTTGCAGATAACTAGTAATACTGTGCTTAAAACACATCTTCTATTGTTATGCTATTTTCTCTCGTGAACTTGGGCACATTAGCTGGATTCCTTGTCCAACAAAAAAATAATCAGAATCATGATCTTCCTCTTGTCTAAGTATTAAGATTTGAAGCCTTAGCCCTAGGTTTGGCTAAACCTGCAGTTTTAGAGACTCAGCAATTTTTTTAGTTTTAGAAACACTATTTTTTTTTATTTTGAAGGGTTCAAAGGAAATTCTTTAACATGTTTACTTTTACCTGTTTTATTTTATTATCCAATGATTTATTTATTTATTGTTCAAAGTTGTCCATTGGCCTCAAGGTTTAAAATGTTGGTGCTTGCACCCGCACCCGCAATGACACAAGTGATTTGAGCATTGTCAAGTTATTAGACTATTACATATTGGGCATACTGTTTGGTAAAAAAGGTACTCAAAACCCTGCTTGGTTCAAAAAATGTTGTAGACTTATAAGTCAGTAGAATTGTGACTCCATAGTTAATTCATTGGGCACTTTGCAGGAGAGGCATGTGGTTTTTGTTGCACTTGTCTCATGCTTTACATGTATGATGTATATATATATCAATTGATCTGAAGGTAAAATATGACATGTCAGGTTATGGTTCTTGAGTTTTATCAGATAAATGGTAGGGAAAGATGTCTACAGATCATTTTGAATGAGATTTTTTTTTCTATGATTGTCATACTTTTTTTATATGTTTTTCATATATGTATTCTTGACCCTAAAATTATTGAATTAGAAATAAGAGTCATCAAAAGGGTACATGCATAGTTGAATTTCCATAGTAGTACACAACTGCTTTTTTATGCATTTTTGTGTAACTTACCATTAGGTTTGTCAGCATATGGTAAAATGCCTAGAAATTAATGTTTCTTTTTTTTTTCTCTTAGATCGTCCAAGGAGTTCTTAGATACACACAACTTAGTATGTCATCTGTATCATCTTAGCAAGTTTACAGGTCATGCTTGGTGCAATTCTAGATGAGTTTATATCGCTAGTGGCCATGCTAATGAAGATTAATATCTACACTGATATGTAGTTCAAACATCCATACCAATTCATCTTCTCTGAATAGATGATACATGTAAGAATTAAATATGTTGCTAGCTATATGCACACGCTGATTTTTTTTTTACATTGGCTGTGTTATAGGTTTTATTGTAATGGCTCTAACAAGTAGCAAAGATAAGAGATATATTGAATTGTGCAACCTCCACCGTAGACAATGTCAACTTGCAGCTATAGCATGACACATCTAATGAAAGAGTTGATGAAATAAATTCAATTGATGTGCTACCCTCTCCACCCCATATAGCTACTGTCACTGATTCTACATCATCTAAGAGTGGTAAGAAAAGTTCTTCACTATCTATTCAAGAAGTTGCTATGACAAAATTGGATGACACTAATGAAAGTTTAAAGCAAATAGCAGATCAAGCAAACAAATATTTAGAAAAGCAATATGCTCATGATCATGCAACAATAGAATACTTTGAAAAAGAGATATTAGAAGAGCTGAAAAAGATTGGCGTGCCATGTCGACAAATGGCACGTGCTTATGTGGCTCTTGGGAAAAGCAAAGAGAAGGTTAGACTTTTTTTCTTAGCTCTAGATGAATTATGCTTAGATGTACTTAATGAGTTGTTAGGTGATTGACTTGCTTTAGCTTTACATGTTACTAGGTGACTATGGCTATCTAGTTTTGGTATGAAGGATGTGATATTGAACTTTGTTTAGTTTGTCCCTTATCTTTTGGTACGAAGGATGTAATATTGAACTATGTTTAGTTTGACCCTTGAATGTTGTATGAAATTTGACATTTATGTTTATGTTTTAGATATTGCATTTGTATTAAATATGTTTCAGGTTGATTATTTTTGTTATGTTGTCTAATGTAATTATTTTCCTTCCTTCCTATTTAGGTGAATGTATATGTTAGGTGTTATCTTTTTTTTTACACTGAGGTGGGAATGTTTTATAATTTGTTATCTTGCTTAGTTGCAAATAGTTGATGTTGGAATTCAGATTTTAGTTTTTGTAATAGACAACAATTTGTTCATTCACGAAGTGATCTTAGACTTCGTACTTTTGGCTCTTCTAAATTGGTCAATTACATTGACTCTTTATTCTATGGATTTTGTTCGTCTTCTCCTACTAATAAAAAAACTTATTTGATAAGCTTTGCGAGATATTAAATGACAATCTAATGGCTGATAGCTCAAAAATTTTTTTTATTATTGTTGTTATTTTATAGTAATTATATAATTTTTAAATATTTTTATTATATTTTAATATTTATATTAATTTTATAGTATTTAATTAAGATTTTTTAAATTTATATTTTATATATTTTAAAATAATTTTATAGTGTTATGCATAATAGGTGTAAAAAACTAAGTTAGGAGTGCAAATATCAAATGGAAAACTTTCTTTCCCTCCAAAGGAACTAGGATGATTTTTATCCATGTTATTTTCTTTCCTTGCAAATTTTTCTTTCTTTTTAATTTTTCTTTTTTTCCTTGCTACAGAACACAGTGTTAATGTTGAGGATGATGTTGCCTCCTCAAAAGCATCATGCTTTGTCTTGCTTGATCAACTTATGAAAGATCACCATAGCGGAAACCTATTACCATTGTTCATGATTTTCTCTTGAAGGTTGAGTTGGTTGTTGTCGACACCATATTCATAAGACATAGAGTTGCCCATTCTACTTCTTGACTTGATAAATTTATATAGATATTAGTTTCCCTCAACTTACATGCCCCAAGCCTTCTCCGAATTTGGGGACACCAATTTGCTACGATAGACCCCTCAATTTCATGGTATCCCCATTATAAATTGTTTAAGTAGTTCTATCCCTCAAACAAGATTCTAACTTGGGCATAAACATTCACTGCATCTCCCCATTAATCACAATGTTCAACGTTTTCAACTACATCATTGTGAGGTGGTTTTTTATATCTCATGAAGCTCCTGGACAAGTAGAGATCCCACTAGGGGTGGCAATTTCATCCGAACCCGACGGGTACCCTACCCGACCCGTTTATGGCCGGTTCGGGTACTCGATTAGTTAAACAGGTCGGGTTCGGGTTTAAGGGCGTGGGTACCCGGTACCCGGTACCTAATACTCGACTTCAATAAAAAAAAATATAAATATTAATTTTTATTATTAGAGTATAAATAATAATAAAATAACTATTATATAAATATTTATTATTATTAAAAATATATAAAAAATAAATAATTATTATATAAATATATTTAATTTAATTTTAATTTTTAAAAATATATTTTATATAATCAATAATTTAGTTTTTTTAATTAATCGGGTACCCCGCGGGTACCCGTTTAAATACCCGACCTGGGTTTGCAAATCCGGGGTCGGGTTCGAGTAGCGGGTTCGGGTGGCAGGTCGGGTTCAGGGTAAAATCCCGGGTACCCGACCCGTTACCAATCCTAGATCCCACATGGTGCTTTGTCCATCGTGAAAAAAAAAATAATCAAGAATCGTATGGACACCACCTTGCCTTCCACACAATGAACACACTCAAGTCTACTTGGTAATCATCTATGGGAACCATTTTAACTATCCTTAGAAGTTCATACCTCCATCAAGGGTTGGCTTGGTGTCCACCAATGCATGAGTTTGTTGCCATTGAATTATTTATTCATGAACATCAAATTCGCAATCTTCCTTTGACAACTTTACTTACATTGATGATTTGTTTCATGGTGTTGTATTAAAAAAGTCTAAGCATCCTTATGCTTGCTATGAAAAACTTGTCATTTGTGACTTTCTACTATTCTATCTAAGTAGATTCCTCATCTCCTTTGATTTAGGCAAAATCCTTTAAAGTATTGTTCTATGTTGAAAAATGAAGTTCACCACTCCTATATTATGTGTGCCCATTTGCGGAAACATGGTTCTAGATTCCTCATCGGTGACTGACTACAAGCATCCCCATGCTTGCATGGATAGCGGTCATGTGCACTGACACTCTTATTATCAATTCTTTGATTTATCACTACAATTGCTACACAACTTGCAAACACTATGTTGTAAATGCCACCTCTATCAATGGATAAATGACTTCAATACATCTTATATCGTTTATAACTATATTCAACAATACTTTTCTTAAAGTACAATACCTCTATCTTGATACTCCTTTTGTTTCATGTATCGATCACACCGAACAAAGGCTCTAACCTATGCTGAGCTTAACACCCAATGTTAGCAAGGTGAGACCCTCATCTTTGATAATTTACATAGAGTTTATTCTTAAAAGTTTTTTAAAAAATAGTAAATACAACAATTAGCATAACATACATACATAGGTTGTGTCAATAAGATCTATAACTCATTAAACCCAATCTAAGTCTATCTCATTTATTAATTGAGTCAGTTTGACATGATCCAAACACGATTTATATAGAAAAATATTATAACCTATTTAATTTATAAATATGTTTTAAAAAATATTTATTATTTAGCATAGATTTCATACATAATATATTTACAAATATGTGTAATAAGTATATATATTATATCTATAATATATATACATAATTTCTTATTTAGATTATATCTAATAAATATAATTAGATATAATCTAAATGAGTTTCCTTGTTGACCATTTATGACTCTATAGGAAAAAGTTTATATGCGTGCCACCGTACCGAGCGGTGGCATCATCCACCACACGTAACTTAAACATTTAAGTTGGGATTCGTGCAAGCACAAATCCCAAGTGTTGGTGTTCGCATACAAACTTTTTCCGGATGATAGCTCATAAATATCGACTCAAATATGATTATGCGCGACCCAAATTCACGACTTTGGGTCGGATCATTTTTTTGCCTACTCATATATAGCCTTATACCTCCGTTGAAAACAGGAAGCGGAGATCGCAGCTGTCTCGTCTCTCCCCTTCCGTCTCTTCTGCCCAAATGGCCATCGTTACTCCCATCCTCCTCTCCCTTTCTTCCTCCCCCAACTTCCCGACGAACTCCTCCTCGGCTGCCGTCCGCTGCCCAGCCTTGAGGCTCACCCTCCGCACCACAACACGACAGGTAGGTGGTAGCTACTACTACTATCTCCCACTACTAGTCTATTACTACCGCCGAGTACCACCTTTCCAATGAATGAGAATCACACCTTTTTTGTCTCCACTAGAGATCGCTAATCTGTCGTCTTTTCCATCCCTCAGCTTGCACCGCCCCCGGCTGCCGCTCCGCTCCGCGTCGTCTTCACTGGAGGAGGCACCAGTGGCCACACCTACCCCGCGATCGCAATCGCCGAGGCGCTCCGGGACGCCTGCCCGGACGCCGAGATCCTCTTCGTCGGCTCCGACTCCGGCCCCGAGGCTACCGCAGCCCCCGCGGCCGGCTTCTCCCTAACTACCGTCCCCCGCGCCCTCCCCGCCGGTTCCCTCCTCTCCCCCTCCAACCTCCTCTTCCCCCTCCGCTTCCTTCGCGCCGTCGCCGCCAGCTTGGGCATCCTCCGCCGCTTCCGGCCCGCCCTCGTCGTCGGCACCGGTGGGTTCGTTGCCGCGCCCGTGTGCCTCGCCGCCGTGCTATCTGGCGCCAAGATCGTCATCCAGGAGCAGAACAGCCAGCCGGGCATCGTGAACCGGCTTGCAGCGCCCTTCGCGGAGAGGATCTTCGTGGCCTTCAATGGCTGCTTGAAGTACTTGGACAGGAAGAAGTGCTTGGTGTATGGCAACCCGGTGAGGCTCGGGATGCAGCGGTATGTGTCGAAAGCGGTGGCTCGGTCGCACTTCTTCCCCAAGGCAGGGTCGAAGCATGGGGAGGAGGACGCACAAGTTGTGCTCGTGCTTGGCGGCTCCAGCGGGGCGCAAGCGGTAAACATTGCCGTGCTCAACATGTATTACGAGATGTTACTGCGGCACAAAAATAGGTTCATCATTTGGCAGACGGGTGACACCGGTTTCAACGAAATGGAGTGTCTTGTTAAGATCAATCGGAGATTGTTTCTTACGCCGTGAGTTCCTTTTACTTGCCTTTCTCTGTTTTCATTCCATTTCATATACTTGCTGTTTCAATCTTTCGACTATTGATTCATAAGTTTAGACTGGATTCTATCTGTTGAAGCTTGTCAAGAAATCATAGTATAAGCTACCAGTGGATTGACACAAAGACATAATCTTACGGAAGAACATCGTGAATTTATTTAGAATCTGATTGATTACGGTAAGTACAGTAATGATTTTGGAACTGGAATGTGTTTAGTCTAACTATGCTTGCCACTTCTCGTAGCAAAAAATAATAGAAAAAAACTCAAGGTGGTGGAGCTCATTGAGCTGATCCTATCTGATCATCTCTATTTTTGTACTTTACTTCTCCCATCTGGCAACTTATACAAGTTTCTTGCAGCCGTAGGTATGCTAACAACAGCTGGGAAAAATAACTTAGTGTCAAATGCCTTTTTGTAGCAGAAGTATGTTTGTTAACATGTTAATGCTGAAGCAATTCATGAACAAATTTCCTTTTACAGAAAGTGCAATAGGTAGAAGATAATCATATGCTTAAAATTTAAAAATCTTAATCACTATTAAACCTGCTATGCTACATTAACTGATAATAGTTTTAATTGGAGGTTGAAATTATGGACTGTGGACAAATACTTTTATGCCCATACATCTAATTGTAATTGTATTTAGATTGTTATACAATTTCTAACATTTATCAATAATACAATGCAAAAAAAAAATATATTGGATCATAATTGTTGGTCTTCATGCATTTTTTTTTTGCATTTAAATTGCACTTTCATCTTGTTTCTATCAAGCACTTCTCTGAAGTTTATTTATCATACCTGCAAACGCTCTAACAAACTAAACCTTAATCTGTTCATCTTGTTCCCTCATCTTTCAATTTAAAACTTTAAATTGATTCCCTTTTACTTTTTCTCATTTGCTGTCACTTCGTTATGTTTTGGGCCAGTTAAAGCTCTCCTTTTCTAGAGCAAATGTTCCAATAAGGCCAATTTTATTGTACATGCCAATATCAACACTTAGAGTTATTAAGTTCAATTCATTTTTCTCTATCACAGCATTTTAGCCTTCTAAAACTTAGAAGGAACAAGCAATACTTTTTTCATATTGCTCTACCATGTCCACATCTGTAAAAAGGAGGCGCAAAGATGAAAATCACTTGAAGGGAAGAATATAAAAATTAGCATCACTTATACGAATTAAGTTTATATTAGGAACTAAAATTGGCTCAACTTATTATACACAAGTTTCAACATTTATAGCAGAATGGTACATATGTGATATGTAAGCTAATATCTTGGTTGTATTTGTACTCTTTACATACTCATGGAAACAATTCATTGTATTGTTTCTGTTGCCTGAATTCATGGTTAATTCATGAAGGTACTTGCATGAAATGGATATGGCTTATGCTGCTGCTGATGTGGTTGTTTCTCGTGCTGGGGCGATGACTTGCACTGAGATCTTGGCTACTGGGAAGCCATCTATTCTGGTATTGAGGATGTTTTTTTTGGAACTGCATTGAACTTCAATTCAATTTCAGTGAACAATAGGACTCAGCCTAAAAATTTCTTGATTGTGCTGCAAATATTGGTACTGTAGAACCAACCATCGCTCAGCAACTTTTGAATATCATTAGATACTAATCCTTCTGATGATTTCCAATATCCCTGCTGTCAGCAAGCCCTTGCCCAATTAATAATCATGAAGTAGAAACTAGAAGCAAGAAAAAGTGTACCTCGGAAACCTTTGCAAATTTGATTTGGAAATTAGCATAAATACAGAAAAGCTACCACAGAATGTAATTTATGGATATCCCTAAATTCATAGCATCTCTTCCTCAAATAATTCATAATTGACTTTTAAGCGATTAGATACGATTGAATAAGCTGCAGATTGGTTTAGAATATTGCAGAAACTGAAATCTTTTATATAAATAAATAAAAACTAATATTCACAAAGAATCTCAAAAAATGTTGATTGTTTTTCCCATTTATTGCAGCTAAACCTGATGGAATTTATTTAGTAGTCTTTCTATGCTTGGTCCATTTGCTTAATCAAAGCATATTTCGTTATTTTTTTTAATATTTTGTGAAATTTAGTTATCAACACTTTAGATGTCAAACATTTGTATCACTTTCATCCTCTTTTTTCAACTTGGATATTTTTGTCACAAGGTAATCACCATTCACCAGTAGCTTGCGTTCAGATATTTTACTTCCAAAGGTAACATCACTAATGAAAATAGCGGTCCTTTCGGCACTTAAACTAACCACGTGTGTTATATTTGAATCATGTTGGGACAAATCAACAAAGTCTTTTTTGTCTATGCTTCTAGTAAATTGTGATCATGTGGTTGCACAAATCTTAATTTAAATATGCTCATTACAATTTTTCTAGAGATTAAGATGTAAAGCTGATTTATTTTCGTAATCATATCATATGTAAGATATTTCTTTAGTTTAGTGGACATGTTTCTATTTTGACAATTTGTAATCTCATTGCGTATGGTATAATGGTAATTCGTGTGATATCATGACATTTTGCTCATGTTGGAGGTGTGAGTGATAAGTGCTTGAACATGAATAAATATCCATAAGTATCTACTTATTCTGTTTCTTATCTAAGTTTTAAACAGTTTCCTAGAGCTCACGAAGGTTAGAATTTACAAGTCTCACCTTACTAGCTCCATCCTTGATGAAAACAGAAGCTAGTCTTGGGATTATGTATTTTCAAGTCAAGTTTTAAAATTTGATCCTTCTTCTTGAATCTCTTTTCCTTATCCACCTTTTCTCTGTACTAGATACCATTGGCTAACGCGTCAGATGATCATCAAACAAAGAATGCGTACATTATGGCAGATGTAGCTGGGTCAAAGGTTCTTACAGAAGATGAGCTTGATTCTAGTAGTCTCGAAGAGGCAATTGATGACATCTTAGGTATGCAATGAGTTATCTCCACTTCTGTCTGTTTTGATGTCTGATTATGAAACAGACGATATTATTATTAGCAAACTATCCATTCAACTATAGTAGACTCTTTTTTGCTTGAATGCCACCTACTGCTGCTACTTTCTCCAATTTGACAGATTCTGAAGTATCTTGATTTATCGCCATGATAAAATTATGCAGGATACTTGATACTTTAGCACTTGCAATCTGCATGGTATTGGAGCTAGTAGTGACTAGCGACAGATGCATTTTATTTTTCATAGTCGGGAACAAGGATTTGAATTATGGTCTCTTCCAGTTGTTTATTGGACCATGATAAATGGTGGTTCCAAATGCTACTCTTTTTAACCATGCCATGGTTTAACAGTGCATGCTATAGTGCACACTATACTACAAATAAACTGTGCATACCGACATATACTACAGTAAAACTAGTCTCATATCGGTCCCGTCTTGGATCCGTTATAAACCAGAATTTCAAACACTGTCTCAAACTAGTATATCGGATACCAGTAATTGTAAACTACTGGTCTTGTATGTCTAGTCCTGTTGACTGGCACAAATAAAGACTTGATTCCATTGGTGAGCATTCTATGAGGCACTTGATTATATGATATTCATGTGCATACCGACATATACTACAGTAAAATTAGTCTCATATCGGTCCCGTCTTGGATCCGTTATAAACCAGAATTTCAAACACTGGCTCAAACTAGTATATCGGATACCAGTAATTGTAAACTACTGGTCTTGTATGTCTAGTCCTGTTGACTGGCACAAATAAAGACTTGATTCCATTGGTGAGCATTCTATGAGGCACTTGATTATATGATATTCATGTGCATACCGACATATACTACAGTAAAATTAGTCTCATATCGGTCCCGTCTTGGATCCGTTATAAACCAGAATTTCAAACACTGGCTCAAACTAGTATATCGGATACCAGTAATTGTAAACTACTGGTCTTGTATGTCTAGTCCTGTTGACTGGCACAAATAAAGACTTGATTCCATTGGTGGGCATTCTATGAGGCACTTGATTATATGATATTCATGAATATTTAATATATCTTTAACATCTATTAGAAGCTACATTTCCAAATAATGTGGGCAAGTAAGCTTTGAAATGATGCTCGGTGATGAATTTTGTTTGAAACATCTGGAGGAATATAAAATATTTCTCTACCTTCTACATCTTGAAGGTAGGAAGAATCATGGTTTAAAATACTAGTACGTATTGGGTGGTACCACCAGTTTGCACTGATTTGACTATGTACTAGTTCTGTTACATGGCTAAATTTATATATAATATAAATTTAATAAAACCGACCAATATTGATAGTATCAAATTGGTACATACTATTATTGACGGGTACATACCGCTGGTCTACTACTGCATACACGGGTACGAAAGGATATTTAAAACCTTGGGGACAATATTTTTAGACCAACAAATTCTCTACCTATTTTGCTTTGAAGCACTTGTATGGAAATATGGACCACCGGCCTTGGATCCATGTCATCCCCATTTAGCAAAGAGAACAGCCAATTTGACATACATTTTAAATTATAGATTTTAGATAATTATAATTATGTTTTCAGGCTAGTAGTTAGAAAATTCTCCAAAAGTACAAAACCTAGAAACTTGGGAGTACATTAATTTTATAGCTTGATAGACACCTTGAAAGGAACTGATAGTTGTCCTACTAATAAGCGTCATGTTGATGGTCATTTACCATAGCTATCTCTCTCCATCATTGCATAGCAAACTTATTTGTGCTGTCTTTTAAGTTTCAATGCTATTTATAATTGTAAGAAGACCAGTTACTAGGTGAAATTTTAAACAATGTGAATTGATATGTATTAACGATCTAATTAAAAGGACAAAAACTAGATAAGCAAGTAAGAACTCTAATGCCAGTTAGATAATAAAAGGAACCTGGAAGGGATACAAGGATTGCAACAAAAAACTAATATGGATTCTCAGGACCACTTGTTTCCATAGAGAATCATACAATTGTATGGCACAGGTATAATCTTAGCATTGGGTCTGGACCGGAAAATGACAATTGCAACTGGAACACTCTTCTAAAGGAGAGTGTTCTTAATATAAAAAATTAGATGTTATTCTTCTCAGGTGGAATACTTGTAGTTCTTAATATAAAAAATTCAAGTGGAATGATTATGCAATGATATCTATGAAATCTACTAATTAGTGAGTAAAGTTACTTTGTTTTGTAACAGTGGATAATTACATTAGATGTTATTCTTCTCAAGCGATTTCTTACTACCATTATAGGCGACTATGCTAGTGGTGGCAACTGGCAACCAACAAATCTCTCTCTTCCTTTCTCCTCTTGCTCTTTCAAAAAGATCATCTCCTTGACACAACGCCTCCCTCCAATACCGTCCTGCTTATGCACCATTCTTTCTCTACGCCCATCTACTGCTGCTCCATCTTAGCGTGATGCCCTTGTTCCTTTTGTGTGTGTATGAAGAGCACTGACTCACTACATCAATCTCTTCCCTCTCTTTTCCCAAATCTGCTCATTTCTATGGACCTGATTGCTGCATACTTAACACTTTGTACTCCAATATTCTCCAAATCTTCTCTGCCAACTGTTGCTCTCCTCAGTTCTCTAAGAAGCCATTTACATAACTGTTTTGCTGTTGATCTATTATACCATGAACTGCTAAGACCTGGTCAAAGAACAAATCTGCTTTCAGATCAGTCTACATCTCATCAAAATTACAAATTTAGCTCTTAAAAATTTTCAGATAACTGCAATTGGAAATATTTGTTCTGGCTAAAGAACTTTAGATATGATAGGAAGAACAATCTAGATGTACGGTTGTGTTTTTCTGGTTAAGGTCATGATCGCATGATTATTCTTCCTTCCTTTTTGATTCAAAACAAAGCCTTATGAACCACATTGTTCGTGCTATTCAATGTCATGCCGACTTAACTCACAGTATTAGTGTTGACCTACTTCTTCTTGCAATAACTTTTTTTGCTCTCTTTCATGTACCCGTCTTTGGTGTAACTAGTAGGGTATCTCCCTCACCTACTTGCAACACTTTTTTCCTCTTGCAAGCACAAACGATCATTTCCCGTTACTTGAATGAAGACTAAGCCAATTCCTGTAACTCGCATGAAGACTAAACCAAAATTTATTCTCTAGGGAGCATGTATGGATAACACATTTAATTGCTTATATGTTGTTGGTATAGATTATAGTAGCTCCTCTCTTGCACATGCATAGATAGGTGAAACTTCTACATACAATTGACAACATATCCATGTGCAAAGAAAAATTGCCATCATTTTGTTTTGTTTTCGTCCCAGCTATTGTAAATTTATGAAACAAGATAGTGGTAGTTTCACACTTATATTAAGTTCCACCATGAGTAGGGAGGGTAGATTATAGTTGGTGTAACCAAGGATTGTAAAATCAGTCCGGCGATTCGGTACCGTACTAGTGAACCGGGCGGCAACGTGCAGAAGGTCGGGCTATCCGCCACTGGAAGCTTCGAAGTTTCTAGCACTGCCCACTGCCTCCCTCTGCCGTCTACCCGCAAGCCGTGCACCGCTAGCCGTTCCGGGACCGGACGGCCACCGCATTGGTACGGTTCTTTGAATCTTTGGTGTAACTAGTAGGATATCTCCCTCACCTACTTGCAACACTTTTTTTCCTCCTGCAAGCACAAACAATCAATTCTCAATACTTGCATGAAGACCAAGCCAAAATTTGTTCTCTAGCGAGCATGTATGGATAACACACTAAACTGCTTATGTGTTGTTGGTATAGAGTACAGTAGCTCCTCTCTTGCACATGCATATATAGGTGAAACTTCTGCATACAATTGATGACATATCCATGTGCAAAGAAAAATTGCCATCATTTTGTCTTGTTTTCTTTCCAGATATTGTAAATTAACTAAACAAGTTAGTTGGTAGTTTTACACATATACTAAGTTCCATCATCGGTAGTGAGGGTAGATTATTGTAAAGTATTAAAAACTCGTACCATTAGGTGTATCCTCTAGTCCAAGAAAGGACTGGTACATCGTTTCGGATTGGGATTTTGAACCTTAGATTATAGCCTCTCAATTGGAAGATAATATGTAGCCACTTTAGTTTACAAAAATATTGTTCTATATGATGATCTTATGCTTATCAATATCTAGTGTGCTTATTTTGGTTGTGTTGGTTTAATATTTGAATTGGTTTGATTAGATCAAACTTGAAGTATATATTAATTCAATTATAAGTTCATTGGGTCACCTTGAACCAATCCATGCTCTAGAATGATTTATGTACATCACGTTTGTTCTCTCTGCTCCTCATCCATAGGGGAGGTACCTTTCAACAAGGGAAAGTAGCCACAACCTTGTTTGCTCTCTTCTTATCTTGTCCGCACTATTCAAATCTTGTTTATAGGGGAAGGAGCCACAACAAGGGAAAGCAATTCACAATTTCATTTGCTCTCTTCATGACTTGTTTGCAAGGGAAGGAGCTCGTTGCAAGGGAGAGCAGTTCGCAATCTTATTCACTTTCTCGGTGCTAGAAAGCACTTTGTCATAAGGGAAGAAGCTCATAGTTGCTGTCATTCTCTCTGCTTCTCTTCAATAGAGGAAGTAGATTGTTCAGCAGTGTTTGAAATACCGACATAGTAGGGATGCATCTGACCTTGCTTGCTCTCTCTATGCCTTATGATTGCGTCACTAGCAACTTCTCATGCTGGAGTCACATGGACATCCATGATAAGTTCCATGATTTTTGCAGTGAGGACTAACGAACTGTACCAGGTGGCCAGTAAATGAGTCCTCTGACAAGGATGAATGAACAACTTGAGGCTTGATGTTTTTTTTTTCTTTACTTTCCTACCCTTTCTACTTTTCCCTCCACGGAAATGAGGGATAACTTGATTTTCTTTCTTCCATTCACTTTTCCCTCAAAGGAAAGACAGGGTTCAGATTCCTTTCTCAAGTTTGCAATGTTGACAGAGACTAAAGGGCTACGTTGACTGAATTAAACTAATGAGTCTAGTCGGATCTTTTACCTTATGACAGATGCCCGTGCATTTACTTCTGCATTTTTAATTTTCTTCATAATTTTTATTTGGCATTATTGATCTAATAAAATTTCTTGAAGATCGTTTTATAACTTGGCAAGTATACACCAACACGTATAAACATGATTTCCATTGTTGACTTTCAAAGCACTATATTCTTTGGGATTACAGTCTTCAAGGAGTAATTGCAAAAAGGATATAATTAGGGGATAGAAGTGAAGATAAGAAATAGCAGATGTATGGTTTTTTATTCAGTCACAAATTGTCACAAATTTATGTTTATATTTATACTGGTTTGTTAACCAGGAAACAGAATAATGATTATCTTTTTTGATCCTCTAGGTCTACTAACGGGCGTATAAGAAGTTATTATTTGACACAAAATAACTAGCACAGCCAAACTATACCCATGCTTTCGTAGTTAGATTGGATATTTTTTGAATGGCAAGTATCACGAGTAAAAACTCGTAACTTAGGACTACTTTAATGTTGGTGTGTGTGTGTCGACAGAGAACCTACTAAAAGATTGAAAAATGAGGTAAATGAATCCAATTATTCGTTCAAATTTGATTCTTCCTTGAATCAATTGATTCATGATCCATAATAACTCAACGCTGGTTTATAAAATGTCACTTTGTCATTGTAGTTTTTCAGGCCTGCAAAGGGCTCCTGTTATAGCTGTTATTGGCGAACTAAATCACCTGTTGTTCATTGAAACTTTTCTGTGGCATTCTGAATTTTGCAGGAAATGAAAGTCTCATGGCTGACATGTCTGAGAGGGCGCTGAGTTCTGCACGTCCTGAAGCTGCAGCTAATATTGCACAATGCATTCTTTCTCTTGTCAATTCCACCGCTTCAAAGTGATTTCAGTATTGAAGAATGCTTCGATCCTTACAGTTTTGATAACTTCTCTTTCTCCTTATTCCCCCATTGGTTTCTCGTTCCCTTTTTTGGGTTGCATGCGATGACAAGTTTGTCATCTTTTTGTAGAAGTACGATTGAACTGCGTTTGTTTGCTCAAAATTTCCTGGAATAAAGTTGCTTCAGATGAATGTATCGAGCTTAAGAGCAACAGTCGCAATTATGGTTTAGCCAAGCATTCAGTATGGCATTATGGAGGGATATTATATACGCCTGCACCTATTTGTTTTATGTTGGTGATCATTCAAAAAATAAATTATAGTAGACGCTTAGGCGGTTCACATTGTAATGGAATTGATTTTATTGGTAGTGTTTACCTACAAGTTAGTGTTCACTCAATTGTTTGGCTTTGTGTACTACACAAACTTCTCTTTATGTTTATATAAACTAGCAAATACATAGATAAATGATGCATGTTGTTTCTTTTCATGGCGAATCCTCATCTCTAGAAATTTTATTGGCTTCTCAAGTTAATTATTTGGTGTAAGTTTCTAAACTCCTCCTCCGGATAAGCATTTTGACCAATTTGCTTGCTTTTCAAAAGCTTTTTTTCTTGACAAAGCCAGATCTGAAATGAAATTATAATTATAGATGAATAAAAGTGCGATATGGATTTTCTATTCCCCTTGGGCCCTTGGTCACCTCGCGGAGACGAAGCCGGCTTTGCACCGGCGACGGCTTGGAGATTTCAGGCGTTCTTGCCAGCCATAGTGTGAAATCAAGGTGGCATTTTCTTCATTTCAAATGTTTTCCCTCGGCAGAGCGTTCTCTCGAACCTACGAGGTACACATCACATCATCTGCCCTTAGAATATTGAACTCGTTTGGCTTCAGAAGGTTATTGCACCCAATTCAATTTCTCTGCTAGGCAAATGATCTTTCAGTAATAGTTGAAACCCTTCTACCACATTCAGCTTTTTTTTATGACTTCGTTGTTTTTATTTTGAATTGAAGGAAACATATTTGTTTGCACTGTTCCACCCTGTTCATACTCATTTGTATCTGTTGTGAGATATGTGATTTAATAAGTTTTCATTCTTGAATGTGTTGGTGAGTCATACTGAACGCCTAAAGGTTGTTTGTAAAACTTGCTGTGTTGTTTGGACACTGGTTGCCAGTCTTGAGTGTTCGTCTTATCCTTGATGAATCTTGTGGAATCATGTCCTCCGAGACATTGCTTGAACTTACATCTGCAGGATGGCATTCATTTGGTCTTTTGTGGGTTTGGTAATGCATAGTTTGCAAGAGAAGTGATCAAATAAAAAATTAGGTTGCAGCACTCCATGTACTGACATCAATTTCTCTCCTGGAGTGTTGTTCTATCATCATTGCTGGGAAATTATGATCTTTACTCATTATGGTCATCAGTTAGATTGCATGGATTGTACGACTATTAGGCTTTGAGTTATTAATCGGACCATTTTTTGCTGAGCCTATATCTATTTAGCATCGACCTTGGCAGTTGCAACTGGATCATTCTATTTCTATCTTGATGCTCCACAAGCTTTACTTGAGCCATTTGATATACAATTAGACTAGTATACTGTGCGCTTATTCGGTCATGCATATATTTTTCTCATAATCCATTATCAAATATTTCATTTATTTCTGATTTAATAATAGTTTGAAGCTAATTAACAAGTTGCCAATTGGTAAGTAACTCAAGCAACATTGTGAATGAATGTGTCAATCATTTATTTAAAACTATTGATGACACAATTTTAGGATGAAGGAAGCATTTGAGGATTTTATGCAGCTTAGATGTAGAGGTTTGTCAATATCAACCAATAATGGTTGATCCGTAAAGTCATATTGTTAAATTGGCAATACTCCCTCA
Source organism: Costus lasius (assembly GCA_027563935.2). Lineage (NCBI taxonomy): Eukaryota > Viridiplantae > Streptophyta > Magnoliopsida > Zingiberales > Costaceae > Costus > Costus lasius. The sequence goes on along the minus strand of CM050450.1, from coordinate 128,547,544 downwards.
TGCAATGGTTAGGCTTTTACCATTAGTTTCAACTCGTTTTGGAATATTCAGTATATTTTTCTAAGTTCTACTAGTCTGCACACATTTTCAACATCTTCATTTTGAGGGGAAGAATATGAGCTAACATTAGGTTGTGAATTTGCGATGATGTTCTATATAAAGTTTAATGTTTCGGTCTGTATTAGTGTACCAATCTAGTATCAGACTAGTTTGAACCGGATGTATTAATAGTAAATGATACCGGTACTAGACACATTGACCCTACATGTACCATTACCGATATTGTCTCGGACTACCGATATCGACCATACTGAGTGGTATGGAATAGTTTTTAAAATCTTGATTTTATAATATGTCAAAGGGTGTGCATGCATATTTATGCATGTACCTACAGTATATATATATATATATATATATATATATATATATATATATATATATATATAATTTTTTGCGTGCAGAAAAAGGAGAGATCAATATTATGAAAATTTGAAAGGATATTAGGCCAATGAATACAATAATAAAAGAATGTTGCAATGATTCTCAAACCATTAACAATGATTCTCAAACTATTAACGTATGAATAATTTAGGGATCATTTATATTAAGTAAAATAGCATTCTAATAATCAATTGTTAATTAGGACTCTTAATATGAAAATTCAATCATCAATGCAATGTCTTAAGTATGATAACAAATTGCTATGATTGTAAGAAATTTATTTTGGCTGCATAATGATTCCTAAACAGGTTTGAGTTACTCACGTGTAGTTAAAGTACATTTCATATATAAAGTCCAAATGATCAGTGAGGATGAATATACATATATAATGCCAAAATGATGAGTGAGGATGATCAAAGAACAACGTGAGTAATTTTTTTTTATTTTTTTCTGTAATTGACAATATGTTCATTAAGTTCGGCATAGGTGAGTTCTAAAAGGATCAAAGAAAGAAAAAAAAACAAGAAATTGCTTACAAGCGCATAATTTTAGTAGACTTCACTCCTTGGAGTGGAGAACCTGATCAGTGTTCTAATGTATCACTCCAGTTCTTTCTTCTTCCGATTTCTCTGGTCACTGAGGAACATCAGTAAACTGGGTATTGCCTTCTTTCTTTTCTTAATAGTAAATGACGGTGACCGAGCATTTGGAGTTGCAAATGAGGTTGATTGCCTTCTCACCTTGGCTCTTCTTGATGATGCTGTTGCCCTATCCTGTATAATTGACTTCCTTGGTTTTACCGGCAAAAGCTGCAGGTCAACAAGGTTTTCTTCTTCATTTTGTTTCAATAGATTACTTATTTCTCCTTCAACTGCCTTCTGAACAATTGATGCTTGATCTCTCTCATAAAACTCCATTACTTCCTCACTTCTGATCTCTTTGATCTCACTTTCAACTAATGCAGTTTTCTTCACTATCTCCTTTTCTTGAGCTACTAACGCATCAATCCACGCCCTAGTTGCCTCTACCTTTTTATTTGCAATCACTTGAGCTTCTGCTGCTTCCTGACTCAAGTAATTGTATTCCTTTTCTGAGACAGTTACAGTTGTGCTGTGTGGAAATGACAAAGCTCTGATCCTCATTGCTCTTTTGGCGGCATGCCTCAGCTGTTTGAGTGCCATAGTTTCAGATCCTTTTGCTGCCTCAAGCTCCCGCATGGCAGCTTGCAATCTTTCCTCAGCTGAGCAAATTTCCAGGTTTGTTTTTTCAGATTCAGTTTTCATTTTTTCAGTCTCTTCATTGTTTATTTGCTTTTCCTTCTTTGCAGCTTCCATTTCTAATTGTATTTGTTGGAGAGCAGTTGACAGATTGGAAACTATTGCTTTTGCCCTTTCATCAGTCTTTGTAGCAGATTTCAACTTGGATTTGGCTTTTGAAAGCTTAGAATTGAGTTGTTGGATTCTCAACTCTGTTCTCTTTTCTTGTTTTCTCAGCCTATTGGCCTCTTCGGCAATGCGAATTAGCTCATTTCTCGTAAGATCCATTGAGGCCATGAACTGAAAACATTCATCCTTGAATGAGTCTAATTGTTTTTTGGCTTCCCCAAATTCAACCTCTGCCGATTCTAGTGCAGTCTTTGAATCAGAGTTTTCTTCTCCTTGCTTTTGAACTTTGCTTGCCAGGTCAATCTGAAAACTCTTTTCCATTTTTCGGATCAACTCCATCTCAGTCTGCAACACGGACACTTCTGCGTTGGTCATACTGAGCTTCATCTCTATTTCTTTCGTTCGGCTGAGTTCTCTCCTAAGTTTCTTAATGTTCTTCTTAGCAGTTTCAATGTTCTTGGCAAACTGAGCAGTCTCAGTCTCTCTCTGGGCTTCTATTTCTCCAATGAATCTCTCTGCCTCGATGCAAGCAAGCTCCACTCGCGCCTGATCCTCCTTCACCTCCTCTATGTTCTTCCTTAGCTCCTCCGCAGAGAAAAGGCCAGTCTTTGCTCTAGATCCAGAATCTTTAACTTCCCTGTCAAATTTTGCCTTTGCTTTTGAAACAGAGGCCACATCAAGTTTTAGTCTGCTGAGTTCTTGTTTCGAAATGTTCAACTTCTGCAACAACTCTGCGTACTGGAGATCACGCTCTTGGCTCCTCCCAGTTCTCATAACCGATGGAAGCTTCCATCTCTGAGCGCATGTCCTTGCATTAGAGGACTCAATCTGAGAGGCGAGTTCCCTTATCACATTCCTTGCTTGAGACAATTCACCCTCTGCTACTATTTTCGCCTTCTCCGCAGAATTCTTACTCTCTTTTAGTCTGCTGATATGTGCCTTCACTCGGTGGAATTCCCTTGTTCCCTGAGGCAAAACCTTTCGAGAATTACATCAAGTTAGAACTGTGTGAAGGAAAATTTGAGTTTCTCGACGCTGTTCAGAGAGAATGAAACCAATGTACCTCTTTTGGAATGATCTGAGACAAGAACATATCTGGCTCTATGTCTTGAGTTCTTTCAGTATGCAAGCTAAAAGCTGAACCATTTTCTCGTGAACTCTGTGGCCGCAGTGCATCCATTTGAAGCAGAGAGCTACTGCAACCATTGGCAAGTTATCAATAGTTGAATTAAAGCAGAATATCTTTCAAATCCAGAAATTGAGAAGGTGAAGCTTTGCTTACAAGACCTTTTGAGAGCCTTGCTTTCTGTCAACTGATGATGGATGAACTGTGAGAGGCAGCTGTGATTAACTCAACCCCTTCGAAAGGTGATGGCAAAGTCTAATGGTGTTCATACTGGTGAAGCGAAGGACTTGAAGGGAAAGTGAACAAAAGGTTATATCTTGTATGTATCCATATCCACACAAAAGTTTCTGCTCCATGTTTCTGGTCCTACGTGTTCATCAAAGCTTCCTCATAAGTCATAACACGCAGGTGTTCTTCGCTTATCGGCCCGCTGGGGAACGCGTGCGTCGATATCTCGTTAGATTATTTCTATTTTTATAATACATGAGGACTCCAATTTTGCGGCACGCGTATATTATTTTTTTCTTATTTAGGAAGTTTTGTATGAAAGAGGTCCTAGGTAAACGAGAAACGAATTTAATTACGAAATATACACAGTTAGTGCTTGATGTCTTAGTATCTACTTCGTATGTGATAATTAATATACTTCTCCTTGCTTTATTGGAATTTGTATTTCGTATGTGATAATGTTATATATTTCTTTAAGTGATTTATAATAAAATAATAATAATTTAAATTGCTAGGAATTTTTTTAAGTAAATAAACTATTTTTTCTTTTTTATACCTATAGATCTTTGCCATATGATTGAGTACTTAATTTTGGTAAGGTGCATATAAAGATCATTTTGACTCTGTTATTTCTAAACACATGAGAAATCTATCATTATTATCATTTAGGCAACTCCATTTGTCATAGATACAGATACGAGCGGTGATTGATGAGCGCATTGACAAGCTGCCTTTTGCTCTCTTGGATGACATTTAAAAGGGTGATTTCATCAATACATATCCATGCTTATTCAGTAAAAGGTTTACCATTATTAAAGACAACATCCTGCTTTCCATGTCACACTTCTTGTATTAGATCCACCTCTAAAAGCAAATATACGCCCAGATAATTTTGTGAAAACCATCACGAAACCAATGGAAAAAATCGGTCTTGTCTAAAGAAGCATGGTTCAACATTCATTGGCAAAAATACCTTAAAACTTAAATCGCCTGAAACACGATAAAAGAACATGCAGATTCTGTTCAAACAGCGTAGAGGAAATTCGATATCATTCGTAGCGCAAACATAAAACTATCGTATCAGAAGTTCAGAACAATTACCACCAAATAGAAAAACTCTCTCGGAATTTTCCTTATCATGGATCATCCATGTCAGTTAAATATCATTGTTGAAATTCTAGTGTTCCAATCAATGGGATTTGCAATCGTTCTCAACAATTCATCCAAGTAAATGATACATCCAGGTAAACAAGCACAACACGGAACTCCATGAGCAACCAAACATTTTTTCCATCAATAAACTGGCACATTGTAACCAAAAACTCGTGGAAAAGACTGTTTCACGCACTTGAAGCTTCTTTTGTTTTGTCTTCCGAAGGTCCTTCTTCGGCTTTGTCATCTTCAGCCTTGGTTGCATCTTCCGATTTCTCTGGTTGCTCCACTAAATACAGGAAATCAGAACGTTAATCCATGAGAATGAGCTATGCTAAGTAGCAATGACTAATTCTAATGCTCCCTTGGGGTGGCATTGAAAACTGTTGCTAAATCAAAAGAATGAGCTTAGCTTTAAAATGATCAGAACATTACGGATGAATCTTTATTAGACGCAACTTCAATTAATTTTCCGATGCTATTATTTAGCAAGGAATCTCAACTATCCCAGATACTTGAAACCTTTTTGCACTCAGTTTTTCTAAATGCGATCATACTTTTCGAAACATTTGCACTATTGTATTACGGCATCCTAATTGTCACGCCCCGGTCGGAACGGTCTAAAAACAGCACTTATCCGCTTTCTAGAGCCGTCCGGCGGAATACTAGAACGTGATCGCGCTAGGGTTTCCGGACCGAATCTTGTCCCCAAATTCGAAACCCTAGTTCCCCGCTCAATTTTAATCCCCAAATTACAATTCACTCGAGAAACCCTAACCCTAATTAGGAAATCCGGAAAGAATCGAAAACCTCAAATTGGAATACCTCTCGGGTCAACCCTAGAGTTGACCAGTCAAAATCCAATCGCCGCTGCCGTTCGAATTAATTTGTTTAGCTGACGTCCGCCTGACGTCAGCGTTCCGCCTGACGTCAGCGTCCAAAATCTAATCTCGCCGCACAAATTTGATTAGCTGACGTTGTGCTTGCGTCAGCCGCCAAATCGAATCCGCCGAATCAATTTCTCGTCCGAAATTCGCCGTTGACCACTTGACTCTCCTCGTTTCGAACGCCCGACGCGTTCGAAGCCATCGTCTTCACGCGTCGAGCGCGCGCCTGCGTTCAACGCTACCGTTGCCGGAGAAGAGAATGTCTTCGCCGGGGAAGGAAGTCGTTCGCCCGGTCCTCGGCCTCGCCGCCGACCACCCGGCAGCCTTCCGCCGCCAAAGTCCCAGAGAACGGCGCCGCAGAGTTGGAAATAGCGGAATAACAGGGGAGCTCGTCGGAACACAAGGGAACACCGATGATGGAGAGGAAATCTTTTATTGATCTTGCTGAAGCTACAAAACCTCTCCTCACAGCCGCGACGCTCTTCGTTGCTGGCTAATGCTCCCGTCCTCGCGTACAGATCTCTCCCTGATCTCCCTCTCTCACATATCGCTCCCTCGTTGGCGACACTCGTCGTCCGAACTCTCCCTTTTCGTAGAGCTTCGAAGGTGGTCGCCGCTCGCACGCTGGTAGCCGATTTCTTCCAAGATCGATGGTCCCGAACCCCCAGCTTCGTTCGCCTTCGGGTATTTATAGGGTGGAGGTCGAGGCCTCTGCTCTAACGGCGCGGAACGAGTCTTCCGCCAAAGCCGCCTCCGCTTCTTTGCTCCGCTCGGGCCGCGTCCGATGAAGCCGCTCGCGATCGCGTCTCCCGGATGAAGCCATGTCCGCTTCGTCCCCGAATCCTTCGCCGATTTCGCCGTCGAAGACTCCATCTCACAGCCGCCCGTTTCCTTCGTCCGAAACGCACGGATCTGATGACCGCGACCCCCGTCCGCTGCAGATGACGCTTTCGGGCGGCGGCTTCCCTTTGGTTTTGGGCCGATATTTGGCCCATTGCGCCTTGGGCCGAACCGGGGAGCCCAGGGCCTAACAATTCTCCCCCGCCCAATTTGGACATCGCCCCCGATGTCCGGCGCGGGCGGCCCGCTCAACGCCGGCTGGCGAGCCACTGCTCTTGCTCAGCACAGTTAGCCTCATAGCACTCTTTCCAGTTCTGTTCCCTCTTGCGTTGGAGCTTCTCATAGTTCGCACGTTGTCTTGCGTTGTCTTCCGCTTCTATCTCCTCCCAAGACTTCAGTGAAGTCTTTTCCTCCACTACCTCTTTTCCTCCACTACCTGCTTATACGTCTTTTTCTCCTGTGGAGGGTTCGCATCTCCGGAGCTCGTCTTCTGCTCGACGTTGCCTTTGTCGACTGCGTCTTTCGGCTCTGCTTCTGCGGGGGTCGGTGATGATCTTCCTGCGACCACTGAGGCGATGCGCACAACTCCTATGCGGGCCTCTACTGGTTCCTCGTCATGCACCACCGCCGGTTTCTCAGCTAGCTCCCGATGCACGATTGCTGCAATTGCGTTCACCCGCTGTCGGTCTGGACAGTCGCGTATCCGATGCGGTCCCTTGCACAAGAAGCAGGCAATCGGTCTCAGTTGACCCGACCCTCTCTCTGCAGGTCGAGTATGCTCCTGCCATGCTGGTTGTCCTCCGTTCCGTCGGGGAGAGAGTCTCTCTCTCGGGCGCTCTAGGTCTGGGTGGAGATGGTCGTTTTGGAGGCGACCTCTGTGCTCTCTGAAAGGTCGTCCCTAAAGTCCTCTGGTCCACAAAAGACTCGGCTATAGCTGCAGCCGTCCTCCAGTCCTGCGGCGCGTGTCGTCGGACCTCCGTTGCCGCCCAGGGTTGGAGATTCCGGAGGAAGAAGTACCTCCTGTCTCCCTCCGCCATCTCAGGTAACTCCAACATCAACGCGGAGAACGCCCTGACATACTCCTGGATCGTCCCCGTGTGCTTTAGCCGATCCACCGCCTCTCGTGCTTGGTCCACCGAGTTTCCGGGAAGGAACTGCTGCCGCAGTTCCTCTCGGAACACCTCCCATGTCCAACTAGCCGCCTCTGATGTCGAATCAACTTTGGTTCTCCACCAGAGTTTTGCATCATCTGAGAGATATGCTGTGCACACCCTCACCTTCTCCTGATATGTGACATGGTTAGCCTCAAAATATTGCTGCATTCCCAAAGGAAGTTACCCAATATTTTTGCGGATCTGGCCCCCTTGAACATTGCAGGTTCTGGGGTGCGAACCTTCCCGTTGCCGTTGGGAGCCCCATACTCCGTCCTGGTTGCTGTAGGGGCACCCCCTTGTGCCTGTGCCAATGTCATGCGCGTCACCGCAAGATCTGCTAATATCTGCTGCTGTGCTACCATGGAGTTGGTTAACTGTGTCGTCAAGGTTGCTACCTGTCCTTGCAAGGTTGCCACCTGCTGTTGTAGCGCCGCCATCCCTTCAAAATTTTGCTGGGCTTCAGCCATTCCAGCCAAAGTTTGTTGAAGGGCAGTAATTTGCAATCTTTGCTCCTCTACCGTGCGATGGATGTCCTCCACCTGAGGAACTACCGCATCTCGGCTGTTCCCCGTCAAACCGAGCACCTGTTCGATCCGGATAATGCGATCTCCTTGATTCACCATGCTGCTGGATCACTTTACGCTCTGATACCTGTTGTCATGCCCCGGTCGGAACGGTCTAAAAACAGCGCTTATCCGCTTCCTAGAGCCGTCCGGCAGAATACCAGAACGTGATCGCACTACGGTTTCCGGACCGAATCTCGTCCCCAAATTCGAAACCCTAGTTCCCCGCTCAATTTTAATCCTCAAATTACAATTCACTCGAGAAACCCTAACCCTAATTAGGAAATATGGACAGAATCGAAAGCCCCAAATTGGAATACCTCTCGGGTCAACCCTAGAGTTGACCAGTCAAAATCCAATCGCCGCTGCCGTTCGAATTAATTTGTTTAGCTGACGTCCGCCTGACGTCAGCGTCCAAAATCTAATCTCGCCGCGCAAATTTGATTAGCTGACGTTGTGCTTGCGTCAGCCGCCAAATCGATTCCGCCGAATCGATTTCTCGTCCGAAATTCGCCGTTGACCACTTGACTCTCCTCGTTTCGAACGCCCGACGCGTTCAAAGCCGTCATCTTCACGCGTCGAGCGTGCGCCTGCGTTCGACGCTACCGTTGTCGGAGAAGAGAATGTCTTCGCCGGGGAAGGAAGTCGTTCGCCCCGATCCTCGGCCTCGCCGCCGACCACCCGGCAGCCTTACGCCGCCGAAGTCCCAGAGAACGGCGCCACAGAGTTGGAAACAGCGGAATAACAGGGGAGCTCGTCGGAACACAAGGGAACACCGATGATGGAGAGGAAAGCTTTTATTGATCTTGCTGAAGCTACAAAACCTCTCCTCACAGCCGCAACGCTCGTCGTCGCTGGCTAACGCTCCCGTCCTCGCGTACAGATCTCTCCCTGATCTCCCTCTCTCACAGATCGCTCCCTCGTTGGCGACACTCGTCGTCCGAACTCTCCCTTTTCGTAGAGCTTCGAAGGTGGTCGCCGCTCGCACGCTGGTAGCCGATTTCTTCCAAGATCGATGGTCCCGAACCCCAGCTTCGTCCGCCTTCGGGTATTTATAGGGTGGAGGTCGAGGCCTCTGCTCTAACGGCGCGGAACGAGTCTTCCGCCAAAGCCGCCTCCGCTTCTTTGCTCCGCTCGGGCCGCGTCCGATGAAGCCGCTCGCGACCGCATCTCCCGGATGAAGCCATGTCCGCTTCGTCCCCGAATCTTTCGCCGATTTCGCCATCGAAGACTCCATCTCACATCCGCCCGTTTCCTTCGTCCGAAACGCACGGATCTGATGACCGCGACCCGCGTCCGCTGCAGATGACGCTTTCGGGCGGCGGCTTCCCTTTGGTTTTGGGCCGGTATTTGGCCCATTGCGCCTTGGGCCGAATCGGGGAGCCTAGGGCCTAACACTAATGAACCACAATCATTATTCGTTGCAAAGAGCAAAAACTACTTTGACGTTAATTAATTAGTTGATATACATAGCGAAATGAGATTTAACTGACAAGACAAGGTCATGCTTGTCGTGGCATAATAAGTTGGACAATGGACATCACTTGATTGGCTGTTAAAGCAGCCACTTGACTGCTGACTCAATAATAGATTAATCAGTTTAATCCATATCGGGAATTTGATTCCTCTTAACCTTGCAACTAAGCCTTCATTACTACTCATCCAAAATGACCGGTTGGATTAAATAATCAAAATATTGCTGGTTCAGCAGTGGAAGCCATACAGCTTTTGCCCTCATGTCCGATCTGGGACTAGATTAGATCCAGAAAGAAAAACCAAAGTAACGGGAAAGGGAAAGAGAATTCCAACGGACTCCATGCCTAAACTGAATCCGAACAAGTCATCTTTTCTTTCAAGATGAGCTTATCGTCCGCTACACCAGACTAAGGACAAGAAGGAGCACACCCCTCTCTACAGTAAGCCCTTTCAGTTAAGTCAGTCTAGTCCTATGCCAACTCAGCATACTACTAAGTATCAACCTTAATAGCCATTTACACATCTGAACCTGTTAAAAACAATAATGTTCTTGCATATCCCTGTTTGTCAGGTATTATTTTTATTCTCAACGAATCAGGTTTCAACACAATTTTTTTTTATGCCATCAAGTAGTAGAGTCAAAGGAGCAACATAACAAGAACATTTTGATGCTATTTCTGATTTACCATCTAATCTAACTTGAAGATGTCCATGATTCATGATAACCAAACACCAACAACAAAGTGAGCAAATTTTCTTTTCTGAACTACTTGGTCTATGAGCTTAAACATGAAGCTTGAAGTATTTGCAAGCAAGCAAACTAAGAATAAGAAAATTAGACATACAATAGAACAAGAAAAGCTTAAAGTGATGAGTCAATATCCACTGGGAATTCAGACGATTTATACTCCATATAAACAGAAATGTGTTTCGATGATCTTACCACCAAAACTGATACAGAAACAGAAGAACTGAGTTGCTACCAACAGGTTTAATTACTTTAAGCCAGAGAACCACATGAATATTAGAAATTCATGCATTAAGTTAATAAGTGTTTACCTTCATCATCACTATCTGCATAGTCATCGTACATACCAGCACCCCCCATATTACCAAAATTCTGAAAAGAAATGTATACACATATATCAGACCATAATTAGGTGTATCAATGATTAGCAGGAACAAATGTACAGTTGAATAGTAATTACCGAGAAATCCATCCCTCCCATATCCAAATCAGCAGGAGGACCTAAAAAAAGAAAAACCAGCATGTAGAATCGTGGCAGAAAACTAAATCCTAATATTATTTCACAACAAAATAGCAAGCAAAAGAAAACATATGAACCAGAACTAATAGAACCTTATTAAGTTACAAGCACAATGCCGTGAAGGTATCAAAAACCAATTCCAATTAAGTTTCCGATACCGATTCTAGTTTGGTATCAAAAACCAATTATACAGTAAGTTCAATATGGAGACACTTTAATCTTCATATTTTTACATGAATGATAAAAGTCAAAAAAAGTCAATTGTGGGTCAGGAGAAATCAATATACAAAGCTCATACAGGAAACTAGGAGTTTCCTGGTCTTCCTTTCCAGTAAGAAGATAAAACAATTCTCGAAGAGTAACAAAATTAAAGTAAAGAACAAGAATTTGTGAAGGACTTGCATTAAGTCATATCAAACAAATTAATCAGAGGATGCACAGATGTGTAAAATCATATAATGTATAAAATTCATACTATTTCTATACCGTTCTTTTCTGTTCTTTTTTTTTTTTTGCAGACACACTTGCAAAAAACATAGGTTGCACTGTCTACCCAACATTTAAAAAATCCACATGTAGAAACACAATAAAAGACATTGCTCATTAGTTTCGTCAGGGGTCAATCACATACTAAAACAAACAAGTATACAATGTTTGGCTATCATAGTCTTAAGGCAACTATATGAAAAAATTATAAAAAGAAAAAGAAGGTACACATATTACCATCATCATCTTCGTCTACCCATTTGTCCCAATCAGCTTTCACATAGTGAGGCATCCTCCCATCACCTCGTAGAAGTTTTTTCCACCATAATTTCTCAGCTTTTTCTACCACACAAAAGATACACCTGGCACCGATATTAATTTTGCTTTCCTGAAAAGTAACATTAATTGGGTAAGAAAAGAAACGTGATAGAAGAAAAAGAATGGTAAACAAATTCATAAATACTTAGAAAACATTACCTCTTTATTTACTTTATCACAAAGATCCAGTTTTAGCTCGTAGGTATTGTTTCCAGCACCAGCAGTGGCATAAAAAGTGAAAGTTCCATCAGCTTCTAGATCAGCTTTCACATCTTTTGCATCAGGCAACTGCACGGTGATGTAAACCTTGTCTATCCTCTGTGCCCATTTGACTTCAGGATGACGACTGAAAATGGAAAGTATGATGTATAAGATGATCACTTTATAAAAGAGTCATAATCGCTCATGGGGAATTGAATCATGAATTTATTACCCTGTAGGCCTATAGATCATATTAAATTACAAGACTAGATTTCCATCAGTAAGAAGAGACTAATAATCTCTAATCTTGAAATATTTAAAAACTTCTAACTGGCAAAATCCTTAGATTTAAACGAGGTAAAGATTTTTTTTCATTTAAATGGCACATCATCCTCTTTTTGGGCAAAACAAAATGTCTCGAGCCCACCGAATGATTCCTTACTTATGAGAAGGGTGATGAACCATGTGGAAACTGTGATACAGGACCATCTGCACTAACACCATTTGCGTATTCAAGTTAAAAGGCTTAAACTCTTGATAAGACAGGCTTCAGTCACTTATATTTTAACAAAGAAAAAAAATCAATACGTATAATGCAGGTCACGGCGACACAAAGCACCCTTCTCTTTGTCGAAACAATAATTTTCAGTCAATCTTGAGCTAATAATTCCTTCGATTGGGATCGGACATCTTGCCTGCAGTGTGCATAGCTGATAAACAAAAAATGGTTCACTCATTTATATTATAACAAATCCAGCACTCAATACTCGGTACAATGAGGGCCAGAATGACACGAAGCAACCCTTATCTTGGCAGAACTGGCAATATGAGCCGGCGTCTAATCAAATAACTCATCAGTTGTGAGTGGATACCTTGCCTGTGGCACAAGAACCTTATTTCGCTTTTTCCTAGCTAAAAGTTAATACCAATTTGATTACAGCCCAAATGTGGCATCAAAATAGTTTACCCAATGCAACAAAATCTCTCTCGTTGTCCTATCCGCACACCAGGATTAAAATCAAACATTCCGGCACAAAGATCGCACCAAATGCTAAAAGGAAAAATGACTTCAAATTAATGGATCCAAGTTTAAGAAAACAGTGTAGCAATGACAGAAGAAGATGCCGCGATCTTGTACATAACTAACATCGATCCCCGGAGAATAGCAGGTTCGGGAGTTACGCAGTGAGCTGAGTTGGAAACATACACGAGACACATCAAGAACTGTAAGATGAAAGAGCAAACCTCATCGTAACAACTCTCTCCCTCTCTTGGCCTCAACACCGTAGAACACCGGCAAGCGGCGGCGACACAACGAGCGAAGCGAAGGCTATGCCCTAAACCCTCGCGGAGCGGAGATAAAAAGGGGAGCGCTCCACTGGCTTCAACCTTTCGAAGAGCTTCGCACGTGACTTGCGGATGTTACGATGGTTAACGAATGGAACAATTGAAGCGATCTCCCGTTGCCACCTGTCACTTGTGAGGAGATTTAAAGGCTGAGATTTGATTCGGAGATCTAAATAAAGAAAATTGGAAAAAAAAATAAGTTTAAAAACCTCTAACCCAATCTCACCCATTTTAACTAGGGATGGCGGGTCGAGTATCCATATTTTGCTATTCATATTCTAACCCGAATAACTTTTTCTATTACCTGTATCTAAATAACTACCGTTTAATTTTTAGAGTCTCTATTCGTACCCTACCTTATTAAAAATTTAACTACTTATTTAATACCCGAACCCTATAAAATACTCGACTTAAATATTTACCCTATTAAATTTCAATATATATATATATGATTACTCAATTAAAATTCGAGTACTCAATCCTATAATACCCTAATAATAATTAAATTTTAAATAGGATAAAATAAGTACCTATAAACCCAACTAATATATTAAAAAAATATAATTTATAGTACATAAATAAAAATAATAAGGTTACTGGTTTAGTGGGTCATAAGGTTAACAAATAGTAAGTTAGTATATGCACTACCCATAATCGGTTCTGGGTAGTGGGTTTCTGCCCTATGCTATCCCAAACTTGACTCGAGTAGCATATACACTATCTATACTCTACCTAAATAACAGCTATCCGTTTACTTTTAAATGGTTCAGATAAAGCAGGTACTCAGTTGTCACCCCTAATCTCAACTTAAGTTTGCTTGTAAATATAATCCAGAGTTTGTGATTTATAATAATTTAATTGATTTAAATCAATTAAAATTAAATAAAATTAGTTAATGGACATCAAAATCAGAAACATAGTCAATTGAGTTTAGGTTGACTTTGATAAGAAATTTGTTCAAGTAATAATTTATTGTTTAATTGAAAAGGTATGAGTTTGCCTTGTCGTGTTGACTTTAGCAATTGGTTTAGCATGTAGTTATGGTTTATCAGGAATGGTACATTTAATGTATTAATAAAATTGGTGTTCTACATGAAATCATTTCAAAATTATAAAATACTTTTTTTATAATTTTATTAAAATCCTATGAACTTCCTTCCATAGGTCTATTATGAGGGAGAATCCACACCACACATTTAATTACGTGGTGCAATCTTTCTATTCATTTTTTAAAATAATAATTAAATGATTTAATTTAATTAAATTTAATAGTATTAATTTAAATTAAAGTAAAAGAGATTAAATTATTAATATTATATTTTGTAAAAATTTCATGAATAATATTTTTTTTCCTATTATTCTCTTGAAAGTTAAAACTCAACTCGGGTCTTAGGATACAAATTTTAGACTGAGCAGCTTTTGATTTTGGAGTGTTAGAATCAAAAGTAGAAGATTAGAATAAAGTCAAAATGACTTGAATCATAAAGCAAATACTCGCATCGCTCTATTTCTGCACTAGACTTTATTTTCAAAGAAATTCATGTATCAATCTTTCCAAATAGTATTTTCAAAGAAATTCATGTATCAATCTTTCCAAATGAGTATATGACGATATCTCCCTGCGGGTAAAGGTATAGAACTTCACGTGCACGATAATGAGAAATTTTTTTAGGAGGCGTGCCCGCTAGGAAAGTTAAGCGTTCCTTCATCCTAATTATTATTATTGCTTTCAAAATTATACTATAGTTGATGAATCTGCACAGCAATTACTCTCCATGATATTTAAAGCAATATGAATAATTAATTTTAACCTTGAGTAACTTTCCTGAAAATTTTTCTTGGAATAACTCACACATATGATGTCCATTACTTATTTTTCAGCATCCTATCTTGGAAGACGCATACAAATTCCAAAATCTTTTTCACTTTAGGTGCGAATTAGCTTGTTGCAAAGAGAATAAAGCCCTGTTTGGCGAAATTTTTTTTGTAGTGGGTACGCATCGACCTGCAACTGGGTACCCAATTTGTGTGTGGATTTTATAAATTTTCTGACGTAGAATATCGTGAAATCTTTCGCTTTTGAAGATTTTACAATTTTACGATAATGATTTCATTATCATCGTGAAATCTGTGTCATGTACTGCAGGTTAGTGCAGTTGGATACCTAACTGCAAAATTTTTTTTCTGTTTGGTATAGTTAATCAGTGATTTTTATTGGTCAAAACAGCTAATTTTAAAAAGCTAGAATGTTTGGCAAACTGTTTCTATGTTTGAAATCTAGAAGCAGTATGAGTTTGAAAAAGCTTGGAGAAAATTATTTTTAGCTATTTTCTAACTATTTTTCTTCTTGCATATCATGTCAGCACTTATATTTGTATATTTTACGATAATAAAATTATTATTTTAATAAAAAATATTAAATTTAAAATTATTTTAAAAAAATTTAACCAGTTTAACCAAACATATTTTAACTTTTTCAACTTAGCTACTTTTTAACTAGCACCTTCTTAACTAACAAAAATTAAAAAAATTAGCTACTTCAAACGTAGCCTAAAACTCTTAAGCGGTACCGCACTGCAGCAGGTACCCATCCACCGATAATTAATTCCCATGGAATTGGACGGCTGGATGAAGCGCCCCGCTCAGGGGCCGCTTAAAGAGTTTTATTCTTACAAAGACCTACAAGCAGACTTGGCTTGTACCAAATGAATTTCACGAACATCAGCTCAGAAGTGGAAAGTCAAAGTCCACGACGCCGACAAGGAGTACTTGATGACTTTGCGGCTGGCGCTTCCTTGTTTTTGTTTTTCCCCTTCATTGCCGGCCACCGTCGACAAAATCTCATCCATGACTTAGAAGACCGAAAATGACTAACATGATACACGTCTAGATCAAGGTAAATCAAATCAACAAAATTAGTCCTGTAAACAACACGATTCCAGTCAAACTTCTGATCAACCAATATCGGGTCAACGAATGCTGCTTTATCTCCGCCCAACAAAAAAAAGGAAAAATGTCATTGTGATACCTCGCTCCTTCGTTCCTCCGCCCCTGTTTCTTCTCTCCATCCTGCAAATCCAATTCGGTTCCAAATGGATGCCCAAATCCGCAAGGAACCCCTTAGTTTCTTCTTCTTGTTCTTGATTCTTGTTTTGACGGAAGTGAGACTTGCCGCTGCTTCTGCTCCAGTGTCTCAGAACTGCACGCCTGTGAAATGTGGGGATGTCCTGATAAAGTACCCCTTCTGGAGAAATGATCAGCAGCCGGTGTACTGCGGTTACCCTCTCCTCAACGTCTCCTGCAGCAGCTACAAGTCCACTAAAATCCCTCTCCTCCATGTCAACTCCCACAGGTACTACATCAAGAACATCTTCTACGAAGAGCAGTCAGTTCAGCTCGCCGATGCCTCGTACATGGAAAATTCTTGCCCACTGCCACTCAACCAGACCGTTCTCTTCCCCTTCAGCCTGAGCCCCCAAAACAAGCAAATCTTCTTCCTCTACAATTGCTCAGGCTCAATGAATCACGGCTACCGAAACATTTCCTGCGCTCCCAACGGGAAGCCAGTCCTCTTCGGTGGGGAGTATAATGGCCCTGACCAGCTGAACTTCAGCACATCAGCATGTGAACTTGTTGTGGCGCCAGTATTGGAGCGTTCCAAGGAGGCTTTGAAGGGAGATTATATTAAGCTGCTGAGGACTGGGTGGTTGTTGAATTGGACTTTGCCGGATTGCACACCGTGCCATGATAGCGGCGGCCAATGTGGGTACAATGAATCCAATGCAACGTTCATGTGCATATGCAATGACCGAATTCATTCGCATTCTTGCAGTGAGTATATCTAGTTTTAGCTCAAACTTATTGACTCTTAAATGTTTATTCTCGCAGTTAGGTTGAGAAACTTAGTTGGAGCTCATCGTACATAAAAAAATTGAATGTTGTTTATCATTATGGCTTTTAGGTCCAGGATAGGCTGAAGTGTTGGTGGCTCAACAATTGTAGAACTTGGTGTCAGACATTGATTTAGATGTGTAATACTTTAATACTTACCAACGTTATTGCAATGAATATATTGTCAATGATATGATTATTCAATTAGTATGTTTCCATGTAGGACTAGTATAATATGGATTATAAGCAACGAAAGGATGGTCATGAGAGAGTTAGGGAGAGTTTAAGAGAGATTTGAGCGTGTTAAGGAGAGAATGGGAGAGTTTGATAGAGATTGAAAGTTTAAAAGGGTGGTGTGCGATTGGGAGAGTTTCATAGAGTTTGAAAGTTTAAAAGAGTTGTTTGCGAGGGAGTAAAGAAGAGGTCTGCTTGTTGGATTTTTAGTCACTACACTGAATCAAGAGAAATCCAATGATTTCCCTTCTTTGTTTTCTAGCCCATAGTGAACTATTTGTCCTTGTATGGCATATACCAAGTGCTGGAGTTCTTGGTATGCTCATTTATGAGTCTGTAAAAGGATGTCATTTACTAGCGAAGGTTTTCAATTTTAGTTTATTTTAGTGTATGAATTTAGCTGACCAGTACACACTAAATGTATCGACACTATATCTTACGGTAGTATAGTGTTGAAATTATGTTACACTAGTATGAGTTGTACTCACATCTAGTACACCAGTATGAGTTGTATTTTATATCAATATGTACCGCTCACTAGTCTCCAATAAAGATGTAGTCATGAACATAGAAATTAAAATTGTACCTTTTTCAATTATTCTTCTTGGTTTGTAGCACACAGTAAAATGTTGTACTTGTATGGAATATACCAAGTGCTGGAGTTCTTGGTATGCTCTTCGAGATAAGAGATGACTGTTTACGAATCTCTTGAAAGACAAGGTCTACTCGTCAGCAGGAACGATATCATCATGAACATAAAAATTAAATGTGTACCTTTTTCAATTATCAAAATTAGAATCTTAGGCTGAGTTTGTTCCAAGTATGGTTCAACAAATTGAAATTTTGTGAACTATGGTACTTGAGACCAAGGATTTTAAAGTCGGTCCGGCGACTCGATTCGGCAAGCCACCGGATCGATACAGTACTGGTATTGTACCGCCCGAGCGGTATGGTATGATTTTGTAAATCTTCCTTGAGACAGCATATTCTTAGGTGAGTGAAACTGCAAATCTTATTTTACAAGTCCATGATCTCATTTTTGGTTTCTTATTTTTGCTGCGCTATTAGAGCATAATCAAGCTTTATATTTGTAAATTCACAACCACATTTATGATCTAACAAGAGTTAGTTCCAAACATGATGATTAAAAAAATATAGGTACAGAATTGATAGTGTCACACATCTCAAGTTGTTCTCATATAGATCAAGGTTTTCAATCTCCGTTGATGTTGGTGTCTGATCTAGGACCAGTCATACTAGGCATGTTCATACGCAAATGTACTTGCATCAAACATTCTAACACACAGATGTAGCGGAAGCACCATCCGGTAAAGATCAAGATTAAAAACACATCTAGATGAGTATAACTAAATTCCAAACATTAAACCAAGAATAATACCTTGTTATCTTTCCTAAGTTCAAGCATCATGCTCTGAGCAAACACAAACTCTCTTCGATTCATATGATCTGAGAGATCGTTGTACTGCTTGCTACACAAATTATTTAACCTGCTTGTAAATGAAGGCCTGGTGATATCTCTCTTATATCTGCTGGTTCAACTGGATGTGATCTTGTTGTCAGCAGCTTGTAAATATTCCATAAGTAGCCATAGAATGTGATGTCATGAAAAATGCTAATCTGTCTTTATCAAGTTCCATTGGATGAGTATTCTATTCTTCTTTTTCTGCCACTACAATTTATCAGAATTTTAGAGCACTTGTCAGTGCAAGTGAAGGCCATTAGCCATTTGCAAACACTGTATTATGTTTGTAATCAATCACAGAGATCCATTTCTAACATCTAAACTGGTATTGATACAGCAGAATATGGAAGGAGAAATGAGAAGTTTATCATAGCAGGTATGAAACTCTTTATCTCAACCGTTTCATCACTTTGAGCCATCTTATTTCCTAAATACAAGACATCTACTTTTTCCCAAACATATAATTCTGAAATAGTAGTAGAATGTGATTCTATGTAGCCTAAACAATAGATCATTCAAAAGTTCATCTTCAAATGTAGATTAAGCAAAATTTTGTAGCACTTTGATGAGAAGATGCACTTACCGAACAAATTTACTGGCATACAGGAAAACTTGGTCATTTTTTAAGGGATATGAAACCTAATTCTCATCATGTTTCAATTTTTTGTTCACACAGTTGTTGTTGCATCAGCCGGTTTTACCACTCTAGCTTGTGCCTTTGGCGGCTTTCTCTTTTACATGCGCAAGAAAAGACAGCAGGATTCCACAGCCGAATCTGACACTGAAATGGATGGACATTTGCAGACACAAATCTTCTCTTATAACGAACTCAAGGAGGCCACCGACTGCTTCAGTTCCTCAAGGGAACTCGGTGATGGAGGCTTTGGCACTGTCTATAAAGGTGCAAGAAAAATGAGATGCAGATACTGCTTTAGATACTGAAGAAGAACTCCATGTTTCTAAAATCATTTTCATATTTGTAATGTTTCACTTGCAGGAAAACTTCGAGATGGACGGACAGTTGCTGTCAAGCGCTTATACAGTAGCAACTACAAGCGGCTGGAGCACTTCATGAATGAGGTTGATATCCTCTCCCGCCTTCGTCATCAGAACCTTGTAACTCTCTATGGCTGCACCTCTCAGCGCAGTCATGAGCTCCTCCTCGTCTATGAATTCATCTCCAATGGCACTGTTGCAGATCACCTCCATGGCAATCGTGCCAGTGAGAATATACTAACATGGCCGATGCGCCTAAACATAGCCATCGAGACAGCCGATGCTCTTGCATATCTCCATGCAGTTGGCCCACCGATCATTCATCGTGATGTCAAAACAAGCAACATTCTATTAGACTGCAGCTTCCATGTAAAAGTAGGGGATTTTGGACTTTCACGACTCTTTCCAAGTAATGCTACGCATGTATCTACCACTCCACAGGGCACACCTGGTTATGTAGATCCGGAGTACCATCAGCATTTCCAACTTACTGAAAAGAGTGATGTCTATAGCTTAGGTGTGGTGCTGATTGAGCTTATATCGTCAATGCCAGCAGTTGATATATCTAGGGAGCGCAGCGAGATCAAGTTGGCTAACATGGCTATTACTAAGATTCAGAACCATGAATTAGATGATTTGGTTGACCGAGGAATTTGGTGTCAATCTGATGCAGTAACCAAGATGATGATCACAATGGTTGCTGAATTGGCATTCAGGTGCTTGCAATCAGATGGAGGCATGAGACCATCAATGAGGGAAGTTCTCGAGGGGCTGAGAGCCATTGAGAGCTCAGCAGGCAAGTCAGATGAGAAAGTGAAGGATGATGTTTTGACACAGGATGAACTTGGATTATTGAAGGACATAAGCCAATTCTCGCCTGACTCTGACACAGGAAAGTGATGAAGTCAGTCTACATCATCTAACATCAATGAATGAATCAAAATTTCTGTTCTAAAGTTTTGGGTAGATTTGATTGAATGTAAGTTCATTGTAAATGGAGACAATAAATATGCTGTGAATGCATAATTGAGGGGCAGATGTATTTCAGTTTCATTCTGCCTCCCGTGGAAGTGTTTTTTCCTCAGAAAACTTCATTAAGATACTAGAAAGTAGAAACAACTAGAAACTAACCTAAGCATCCATTCAGCACCATTATTAGCTTCACAGAATGTATGATTATTAAAAAGTTCCCACTAAGGAGATAATATTAGACATAAATGTTACTCAATCTCAGAGAGGAGCAGCATCAGAGTTCATTAAGCGAGCCAACTGAACAGCATCAACTTCGTGCACCATAGCATGAAAATTACGGGTAAGTGCATGTTTCACAGCATTTTTAATAAAAGAATTCAGCATGGAGGGCAGTGAGAGTCTGAATAGAAACACATCCAACTCAAGGACTCAGGTATTAAAAATGACCAGGATGCAAGTGTTTATCACCAAAGGAACAAACCTCAGTATCATCTTTATAGAAAATGGCTATTATACCAGAGGGCCTCCAAGCCAAAGGCCACATAGAGTTCCAAAAAAATCAGAGAATATAAACAATCCTGACTCAGAAAAAAGGAATCAATATCTGTTATATGCAATTCAAAGAGCTAAAAATCTTCATAGCAGTCCACCCAAAACTGAGGTTGAAATTGAAAACAGGTCTCGAGAAGGTCCCGCACTTGAAAAGCTCAAGTAGTAAAAATTGCTTGCAGGAGTGCTTCTCAAAAGTAGTTATATTGCTTGTACTCGATAAGGTGTGAGATTTCCTGTTGAAGAGTCATACTTCACAATTGCTAAGAGTTCCAGCACAAAAAGAAACTATTACCTCACGAGGGAAACCGCATGAACAACAAGGGATTATGAAGGATCGAGTGCTGAGAATTTGCAGCATATGAACACCAGTCTTATATCAAAATGGTGGTGGAAGAGTACATATGAATCTTCCAAGCAGTACACATGGAAGAATGCTGCCAAGTCACTGTTTCAGGAACAAACACTGGATGGGGGCAAAGCTGAACCAGAACTAGTACATAATGTCAGTGAATTACTTTTTACTGGGACTGAAATGAAGGTACTAAATGGCCAGAATAAGAGATTTTGGAGACTGACGGTCAAATGTGATCATCGTGAAACATAAATTACCTGGGCAATGTGTTCTCTGCATCACTGGATTCTGCTATATTAAACAGAACCATTTCTGGGCTTGTTTCAATTGCAGCCTGTCTCTGAATGATATTATCTACATGCTAAGATTGAAATTCCTGGACTCCCTTGAATCGGGAATGGAAGGAGTCCCTACCTGGAGATAGAGTAGGGGATGATACATATAATTAATGTAAAATCTGCTTATCAAATCCAGCAACTGAACATTTGGTTCAGTTTTGCCCAACTGAAGAACTAGATACATAGCTGGATCATCTCCAACAACAGACAAAGTGCCAAGGAGTGCCTATTCCACTGAAAAATTTTGCCTGACAATTTCAAAGCACTTGCTTCATGTTTGTTAATGAACTGTAGACACATCTCCATGCACATAAGAGTAAAAATACTCCCTATTAAATATGACATCTTTCTAACAAATGCTGGTGTTTTGACATAAGACCACAAGCACAATATAAAGACAGTATAAGTATTTAATGTTCATTAATGTCAATGCAAGAAAGTTGCTTGGCCAATGCTAATTCTCATAAACCAGTTAGATCAGTGAGGACCCATGATACAAGTATAAATAATCCATATCTCTGTAGTGGAATAGGGAAGAAGGTAATGCTTTCATTAGTATATACTTTGTTCTTATCACTTGGACCAGTTCTAATATAAGGACAAACCCTATACGCTCACGAGTGCTCACTTCGTGTAGAACTCTCCAAGTGAAATTCCTCCATTTTAAGGAAAAGAATCTCATTTGTATATGAATATCAATGTGATTATACTGGATGCATAGGTATTGTGTTATATCATATAGTATACTGATTATATCTGAAACCAGCACATACTATTGATATTGGATTGATTTTTAAAACCTTGGATTATCTAAAAGAGGCAAAAGAATAGACTATAAAAGGTCTCACTTACAAATCAAAATAACCTCAAAACCACCACCCCTGAATCATGCATTTAAACTAATGTAAACTAGCACTCAATGCAGATACATATTAACAAAATACATGCATAAATAACAAACAAAGAAAGAACGATTCACATTATGTTGGTTTGCTTCCAAACTTTTTTTTTTTACTGTGTAAAATTTCACGCCTCCAATCCAATTCACTCCTAACAATTGCCTCAAGGCCAGTCCAAATGCTTCGTCGCATCAGCAATCAACAACAATCGCGTAAGCGTCGCCGCCTCGAACTTCCTCGCAAACAGGAAACAAATGGAATTAGAAGTATCATCCTTCTTGCCCACGCACCTGGAATCGCTCCTCATTCTCTGGAGCAAGGCAAGGGAGACGTCCCTACGCCGGTAGGTGGTCGGGTGGGAGCCGCCGCGCGACCAGTCGACCCAGGTGATGCTCCGGTTGGCGTTGAGGAGGGGGAAGAGCTTGGTGACGAGCGTGGGCACGTAGTGCTCATCGGGGTAGCAGGGCGGGAGGCAGTGGTCGCGGAAGACGGGCCAGTATCGGCGGTCGGCGACGACGGCGGTGGCGAGGTGGCGGTGGAACTCGAACCACTGCGAGCCCTTGCGCCAGTCCGCGAGGGCGACGATGGGGAGCATGAGGCGGCTGTAGCGGCCGCGGCCGGCGCGGCGGGGGTCGTCGAATGAGGCAACGAAGCTGAGGGGGGAAGCGAGGAGGTGGGCGCGCACAGTGGGGAGATCGAAGAGGGGGATGCACGATTCCGAGAGGAGGACGAAGCGCGCGTTGGAGGGATCGAGGAGGGCGTTCGCGAGGAGGCGTCGCTCCGCCTCGACCATGCTCCAGCGGCCCCATTCGACCGGCTGCCAAGCAAATTACATGGTCAAGTTCAAATTGAAAACCATATTTACATTTTGACCCCTATAGTTTTATATATTTTATTGGATTCCACCTGTATATTTTTAACGCTATAGTTTTATATATTTTATACTAGTTCAGAGTTTAGCCTCACGTTTTCTTCAAAACTTCAGCTATTTATTAATTTGATGAATAATTCCCAATTTTAGTCTCAAAATTATATTTCACCCCCTCTCCTTCACTTAAATTATTCCTTTCACTCCGAACTATATAAACCTCAGCTATTTATCAACATGCTGAATAATTCACATTTTAGTCTAAAAATTGTATTTCACCCCCTCCCCTTCACTTCAATTATTTCTTTTACTCTGAGCTATATAAAAATAATATATTTTTTTTGTATCAAATGAATTATGCTCTTCTAATTTTGATGAAATTGGAAAGAAATAAAGGAATTGAAGGTGGAGGCTTAATTGGCACTACAAGGGCTTTTATAGAAGTTTTGCTCGTCATAAAAGGGGAAGCAATCAATAATGTAGCACGACCTTTTCTTGTCGCTTGTTTCTTATAGCAGAGGGGGATTATGGAGCAGAGGGCCATGCGGTTCATCTTCGCCGGATTTGGAAACCACGATCCCGTCGCCCTCACCGAAACCTCCAAGGGCTACCTCTTTTACATTTTTGCCAAGAAGCCCTTCTATAAGTTTTAATGACATCTTTTATAAAAGTGGAGTCACGTGGAATTTATAAAAATTGTAAGTAGGATTTTTTTAATATAACATGATAAATTTATTGTCTTTTTAAAATAATAAATTTTTGAATTATGGACTTGCACAATTAAAAAACTATGAGGGGGCAAAGTGGAATATTTAACTCTTTTAATTATAATGTTACTGACCCTGCTCGGAACCCGGCGGTTGTAGAACACCGAGTCCTCCGGCGGCTCCTCCCTGAACTCCGGCGAGGCGTGGACGTAGATGGAGAAGAGCCCGGCGTGCCCCCGGAAGAACCTCTCCCACAGCGGCCTCAGTGGCAGCCTCCCCCTTGTGAGGAACATGAACGCCACCTTCGCCTCAGCGGCGTCGCAGCAGGGCAGCATCTCCGCGGCCCGCACCAGCAGCTCCTCGTCGCTCATCGAGTGCCACACCGCGCCGCCGTAGCTAGCTTCCTCCGCGTCGGCGGCGGTCTTGCTCGGGACGAAGAACAGGTCGGCGAGCGAGAGCGGCCCGCCGACGTGCAGACTGGCGAGGGAGCCGAAGACGACGGCGAAGAGGGAGAGGAAGCAGAGCAGGGAGGCGGCGCTGGCGCCGCACCCGCACTCGCCTGGCAGCCGCCGGTGCTTGTTGCTCTGCGCTGCGCTGCAACTCCCGACTAGCGCCAGCATGGTCTCCTTCTTCATGTAGCAGCTGCTGGCGGCGGCGCCGCAGCATGCGGGATTTAAGGAAGGAAAGCTCGAAAATGGATCAATGGCGTGGCGGCGGAGGAAGCTTACATGCTTTCCATGGCTAATGTCACGGATTACTCGCATCAAGGCATGCAGTGTGATAACTGAAGAGTTTTATTGTGTGCGCAGGAAAGGTAATGTTTCATTTACATTTTAAAACTGCAGCTTTTAACGTTGGCTGCACTAATTTACAAGGTAAGCGTTCATGGAAAAAAAATTTAGGGAGGAGCTCCTCAAGCCGTTGGATCAAAAGAAAAAAAAAATCCATAAATTTTGATGCAAGCTGAATCAGGCAATGGTTTGAGTAGGGTTCAGGCTCGATCGTTGGGAGTGGCTTCCAATTGCTATGGGTTAGAATGGAATTTGGCGGGAGGTGGTGGCGGGAATCAAGTTAGAGTGCCAGGTAATGCCGCCCAAATGCGTGCTCCATCGGTCCATCCACGCCCCTCTTTCTGAATGAATACATGTGGAAGAGTATTTATGTTCTTAGTATCCATTAATAATTGGCACATAAATGGATAGTATCAGTTAATTGTCATTGTCTCGATTGCCATGCGAGGCATTTTGGAGTAATTTAGAAAGATTTTAGCTTGTTTATAATTAGTTTATGTACATGAACAACAACTATTCTCCGAGCTCATAAATGACATGCATCAGATTATATCTGATATTGATGAAATCAGAAACATGAGCGAGCAGAATGCTGTCCACCACTTTGTGCAATGCGATAGAACTTTCGCCTGAACAGGAATTGTGGCTGCAGGAGCTGCAGTTGCCACTTTGGAACGGGTTCACACTTCAGTGGATGGCACAAAGGGCCAGGGCCTGTGACTGCCATCACTGCTTGCTTCTGCAGGCATTCCAGCCTTTTGCATCTTCTTCCTGAAGAAAATGACAACCAGCAAGACGCAGTTTTTCAGGAACAGCATTCGGAATGATCAGTATAACACACTGCTGTCTTAGTGGTAAAGAAACAAGTTTTCAACGTAAGTCTGTCATCGGGGATGAGGGAGTAAGATCTCTGACTAACTTTGTGTGACAACTCAGGAGGATGACTAAAAGAAACCCTAGATTTAAATATTAGAAAAGGTTAAGTGCTGAGTCCTAACTCCTATGTTGTGTAGGTGAACCTTTGCAGAAACTACAACTTGTCCTTAGAACATTGATATCTGTAAATTACTCTGGTGAAGATCAGACACATAAGCAGCCTCTTGCATTGCTGCACTTGAAATAAAGTGTTGTGGAGAAGTACCACCAGTGGTTCATTAGAGCACTTGCCTCTCTCAATTATACTAAAACTTCTCTGGAGTACAGTCTCTGAAATATTCCTTGTAAAATAGGGAGGAACTGTTCTGTTCTCTTTTGTTCAGGTATTGCCACTCTTGAGATTTGGTGTCCATAGATAAATTATAGTTGTGACCAATTGGAGGAAGCGAATAGTTCCACATTAGAAAATGTAAAAAGTAGTTTTGCGTTTAAAAACTTGGTTATTATTAAAAAAGAAAAAGGATTGGGCCTATTATGGGCTACTGCACCGGTTAAATAGTAACATTTTAAAATTTGTAATTGAACATTTGGGCCCAATACTAGATCTTGCATTTTTTAAAAGAAATGCACCCATTTGAGGGTGTAATTGACTTATCTGTTTAAGTTGATCTTTTCTTCTATCTTTTTTCTCTATCTAAAAAAAAAACCTTCTCAAAAAATTGTTTTAGGTCAATGATATTTTTATTATACCTGAAGATTTATGAAGGAAAAAGGAAAAAAAAGTATTTTTTCTTTGTTTCAGTGAAAAAAAAAGAGAAGAAAAAAAAGAGAAAAATCTGGACTAGTTTTCCCTTAAAATGGATCCCTCCGATTTAGACGAAAAAGCAAAATCCGTCCCTCACGCGTCACGTCCTCTCTCCCAATACACCTTTCTCACCTTACCTCTCGCCCTTGTCACATCCCCGATCCAGATCTCCTCCTCGCCTCTCGCCCTCGTTGCTGCTATTGCTATCGCCCTCGTCGCCATCGCCGTCGCCGCTCACATTCCACTCCGCCCCCTCCTCTGCCAGGGTACCCTCGATAACCTCTGCGTTCGACCTCCGCACCTCCCCTTCGTCCGACCTCCGCGCCCTTGCACAGTTGAAGGAGGCTAGCCACAATGGCGGGTCCCGCACTGGGGGCTATGGCGGAGGCTACGACTTCAACGGTGGTGGAAGCGGTGGGAGGGCAAGGGGTGGAGGAAGATTTGGCGACAGTAGCGGCGGCGGCGGCGCTTGCTATAAGTGCGGTGGGTCTGGACATATAGCTAAAGATTGTTTTCAGGATGGCGGTGGTGGAGGCGGTGCCTCTTATAACTGTGGTGAGATGGGGCATCTTGCAAGGGACTTCTCTTTCCTGTTTTTCTTCTTATCCTTAAAACAAGAAAAAAAAATAAAAAGATCAACTTATCTATTTAAGTTGATCTTTTCTTCTATCTTTTTTCTCTATGTGAACTCTAAAAAAAAAACCTTCTCAAAAAATTGTCTTTAGGTCAATGATATTTTTATTATACATGAAGATTTCTGAAGGGAAAGGAAAAAAAAAGTACTTTTTCCTTTGTTTCAGTGAAAAAAAAGAGAAGAAAAAAAAAGAAAAAAAAAGAGAGAAATCTGGACTGGTTTTCTCTTAAAATGGATCCCTCCGATTTAGACAGAAAAGCAAAATCCGTCCCTCACGCGTCACGTCCTCTCTCCCAATACACCTTTCTCACCTTACCTCCCGCCCTTGTCACATCCCCGATCCAGATCTCCTCCTCGCCTCTCGCCCTCGTTACTGCTGTCGCTATCGCCCTCGTCGCCATCGCCGTCGCCGCTCACCTTCCACTCCGCCCCCTCCTCTGCCAGGCTACCCTCGACAACCTCTGCGTTCGACCTCCGCGCCTCCCCTTCGTCCGACCTCCGCGCCCTTGCACAATCGAAGGAGGCTAGCCGCAATGGCGAGTCCCGCACCGGGGGCTATGGCGGAGGCTACGACTTCAACGGTGGTGGAAGCGGTGGGAGGGCAAGGGGTGGAGGAAGATTTGGCAGCAGTAGCGACGGCGGCGGCGCTTGCTATAAGTGCGGTGAGTCTGGACATATAGCTAAAGATTGTTTTCAGGATGGCAGTGGTGGAGGCGGTGCCTCTTATAACTGTGGTGAGATGGGGCATCTTGCAAGGAACTTCTCTTTCCTGTTTTTCTTCTTATCCGTAAAACAAGAAAAAAAAATTTCCTTTTTTCTTAATTTTTATTCTATTTATTTTTCTTTTCTTTTTTGTTTTCTGTGAAACATACTATTAAGGTTGCTTCCAAATATATCCTTATCAAAGACTTTTTTGCGTATAAATCTTTGCTCGACTTCTTAGACACTTATTGAGTGAGCAGTTCCGCTGAAATAACTCATGTTTTTATATAATCTTTATCAAAGATTTTATTACCTCCTTTCATAAAATAAGTATATTAGAAATAAAGGACATAGAATCATATCAAAGATGTAATTCTAGCGCTATAACATATGAGATTATTTATTCTTATCAAACAATTTTTTTCCCTTCGTATTCTTGTTGCAAAATCTTTAACTTTTGAGGGACCAAGTGATTTGGAGCAAAACATTATGGAAATTCAAAATTCCAAATGCCTCCTATAATTAAAAGGTTAAGATGGTCAATTCTCAAAGTGAAGTAAAAACTCGTTCAAAATAATAACTAGCGACTTACATCGGCATATACTCATGTCTCTCTAGTTTCACCTTAGACCTTCGAACAGAAAATTGTTAAGGAAGGAGGCACCGTTTTCAGCTATGGCCCCATCCATCATCAATGCCTTAAAAAATTGCTTTTACATACCTACAAACTCAAATCTCAAACATTGATGGTGGATGGAGCCACCCCCTTTCTTAACAATTTTCCCTTGGAACGATCAAATCTTGTTTATATTTGACTTTTATTCTTCTCTTGCTCACCTAACCCTCCTTTCTTTTATGCACACATAAATTTTGAATTTTTGAATTGCATAACTTAAATATATATTAAGAACGCACACACGCTTCCAAGTAGCTAGTAGGTAATGATTGATTTATGTATACATATATTCATCGTGGACCCAGCTATGTAAATATTTATATAAAACTCCCAAAAAAGCTCAACTCCACATCTCAATTTCACACTCAGCCCCTCCTAATTACTCATCATCGCCACTACTAATTCTAACTCCATTTCCCTTCTTAATCACCGACTTAACTGCAATTTACACTAATTTCAAGAGATAAAACAGCATTAAGCCCTAGCTAATCACAAGCTTCACATGATAGTGCAGGCATTAGGGTTCTCGTCGCTGAAGAAGGCGGCGGCGACTTCCTCCGGCGCGCTGGGGTTGGCGGCGGCCTGAGGCGCACTCCGGACGAAGCCGGAGGGCGCCCGCTTGTCGTATGCGCCAGTGGCGTAGGGGTAGGCCACTAGGTTGAAGGGCACATAGGGCCACAGCTCCGCCCGCTTCCCCGTTGTCTTTATCCTCTTCATCACCTGCTTCGCCTCGATGTGCCCGGTCACCGTCACCCTGCTGATCTTCCTGTTCACGGTCACGTTCGTCACACCTAATTTCACATTATTGTGGGAATTAATTAGCTTGTTCTTGATTTCATATGTCAAAGAAAGTACTAATCGATCTGCGTACCCCTTAGGGATTTCACGGCGTTCTTCACTCTTCTTTCGCAGCCTTCACAGTCCATCTTCACCCTCAGATCCACAGTCTGCAGATTGATCGACCAGAAAGTAGCAAGATTTAATGGAAGTGAATTTCTTTGATAGAATCCAACAAGAAGGTAATGCAAACAAAAGAAGAAAATTTTCGATTTGTTTGTTCTTCAGTTGATGCTGATCAATCGAAGCAGAAGAAATTAGGAAAAGAGAGAGGATTGGTGGATCTTGAGCTTGTTGGCTAATAAGAAATTAATCCTACATGATCCTCCCCTGCTAATTTGCACAAGAATGAAAAAGTAAATCAAGAGATGTTCTTGATCACCTGTAGCGGTCTCCTTGTTCTTTGTAATGCGTGCTTCGTCTCTGTGACGCTGCAGACATGTGAGAGGTGATCGAGTGCCCCCATGGCGACTGGAGAGAGAGAGAGAGAAAGAGGAGCGATTGTTGTGGAAATTAATGGCAGAAGTAGGCCTATTTATAGAGGTAGCAAGAGAGCGGAGGAGAGTAGAAATAGAGGGATGCATCATGCATACATGATTAATTAGTAGATTTTTTTTTTCCAAATGAACCATGGTTCATGACAATTAAACTCGAGTTAGTTTGAGGAGAATTGACTTGACCTAGAGCGTCGATATAAATACTAAATGGTACTAGTATCGGATGTAATACATTACGATATATACGTGAGGAACAAGGCGATAGAGACTAATTTTTAAATTATTATTTATAATTAGTGATAATCCAATCAATAAAAAAATAATAAAAAAGAAGCAATGATAGATTAGAGTGGCAACACAAATCAATGGCCACTTGTAATGTTTGATGTCAAATGTGATCAAGCAACGTGTGGCTCAATTCAATTGTCTTGGAGAAACTTGTTCGTTCTTACTTCTATCTCTTAATTATAGGCCCAATATAATAAAGTATTTTAATTAATTTAGAATTTCATACCTTTAGGAATGTGACAATTTCTATGATTAAATTAATTTTATTTAATAATAAGTATCACTTCAGTATTTCAAAGCGTCATATGATCAAAATTTACCAATTTGAATATATTTTAATAAATAGTAATTTAATTGCCATGTGGCTCAATGTATGGCCTTTGGCGTGACAATTTTATATTTAATTTATTTGTGGGCTATGGCATAATTAATGTGTACATTAATTATGCAACATATATTGTTCCATGAACAATCATGTCACCTTAATTAAAAATGTTATATTTTTTTTATTTTTTTAGTATAATATTCAATGGACATATATCTTTAATTTTATGACCATTAAATTAAAATTTAAGAATCGATCGATCACATAAATATTAAATTTTTATAAATTAATTAATAATTCCACATAAATTTCAAACAAATATCCTCGTGTATCCAATTTGATCGAACAAAATATTTAACATATTTATATAATAATCATTTTTAAGATTAATTGATTAAAAAATTAATCTATAAAACTGAATTTATAATAAAATTAAAAACTCGATTGATTTAGAATTAATTTTGTTTCTTTTTCTTGTAGCATTAATTGAACATGATATTTAAGGGTACTACTACTTGTTGTGGTCATTTGAACTATTGGGAGAGATTGTGACAAAAGAAACAATTGTCTATCTGTCCCCACGGCTTTAATTAATGGAATTGACCTCACTCTCAAGAAATGGAGGCCATAAACACTTTGATTTCTTGCAAGATTCTAGATTGATCTCCCCTTTTTTGCTATTATCAATCTTGATTAAAGATCGATATTGTGTGCAATTAATAAGCAAGAAAGTATTGGTTTATAACTATATTTCTATTTATTATGAAAGAATATTAAAATAATTTAAAGAAAAAATATTTTTTTAAAAAAAATAAAAATGGTCAACTTAGTGCAACAAAGATGATGATTAATGTAGCTAAGATTAAGACTAAGACAAGTTAAAACTTAAGATATAGGGGAGCTAAGTTGAGAGAATTTAAGAGCTCAAAATAGCAAAGATATTTAGGGTTCAACAAATACAAGACTCAGAGTGAAAGACTTAAAGTATTGTCTACGATATGTCTATGAAATATTATGGCTTTAAATTATAGCATGTATAAACATGAAACAAAGATCCTAAGTCACTAACTTCATCTAAACTTTGGTTATCAAAAACTATGAAGACTAATTGAAGAAGTACTTTGGTTAATCAACAATTGTGAAGCCATCGATAACTATGGAAGTTGGCTGAATAATATGATTGATTATTGTGCTTTGTTAGGTGTCATGTAACGCCATGGAGGGTTGTGCATTATTATGAAGGGACACGTCAAATTATGGAAGCTTGCAGAGATTGCAATTAGAAATATTGTCAATAAGATGATTTCTAAGATAAAGAACTAGTACCCAGCATTCTAAATCAAGTTTGATCTTGATTTTGTAAAAGCTTCTTTGATAATAATATTATATGTTAATTTTTAAAATAAAAGTTCTTTTTTTATTAAAAACATTATATAAATTTGTGTCCTAAGATAGAGGCTAATACTTTATGTAATGAGAAGAAATTTGAAAACAAAAAAAAAACCTAATGAGAGTTATAGTTGAAAGTGTTCCAATTGTTTCTTATATCATGATTGGGATGTATCACAAATTGAATTGAACTTTGCTTATGAACCAAGATTGGACCATGAAATGGATCAGCCCTAGCAGAGCAGAGCATAATGATCACATCTTTGACTAGTTTGAACTTGCAAATAGAATATGCATGAGAAGATGAGATCCTAAAAGCATCTGATGCTAATTCGTCAGGTATTGGTTTCTCATCATCGAACTAGTTAATTATTACATATATTAGACAGATGTAAGATATATATAAAATTATACCTAAATCAAATGAGGAAATGTAAGCTCATAAACAATGATCGAAATAATATAGTCAAAGGTTAAATACAGATGTAGCTTCTGCAGCATTTTGTCAAGGAGGCTTCAATCATGCAATCAAATAATCAAATAATCAAATAAAAAACCCATCGTTATTCAAACAGAGCGAGATCGATTGCTCAAACAAGACAGGAAGAGTGCACAACCCGAGCAACAGGTCAAGGTTTCAATAATGATGAGCTGAAGCAAATTGCAGGCAGGGGTAGCTTTCACGTTTAATGGGGGCATTGAATTGAACTCAGTCAAAATCCACCACGCCACAACAATAATCACAAGTCCATGGCAATTGCAGCGCAGCTGTGGTCCTCTGGAGATTACTGATCAATTGGGGGCAAGCTGGTGATCATGCAGATATGCATGGCAGGGGCAAATGAGTGAGCTGTCCCTGTAGGTGCATTAAGTAATGGAAAGGGATATCTTCTGTTTCTTAGCTACCGCGTCCATTGGGGAACATATTTGGAATCACAAGTCAAAGCTTGCACCACAAGAGCTGGCCTCAATGATTGTACACGGAAAATGAGCAGAAATTTTGTAAAGAGGGAGCCACAAATCCTTCCCTACGAAGGCACAGTTCTAGACTCACTCTCATGCGCATCCATTCCTCGCCCAACCGGACGGGTATTAAAAGCCACCCTCAAGAAAGGGGTATGGGGTATTTAACCCTCTTCATAAGGTTTCTTTTTGAAAACACATATTCACAAGCAGACTTTAAAGACTGCAACTTTGTATTCCATTTTTTTTTAAAAAAAAAGGAAAGAAAAATCACAAGGGAATTGGGTCTTCTAGCTAACCGTCGCTTCAATTTGAGCCTTCAATCCTGCACAAGCAAAAAATAGAAAAATAATAGTAATAACAATAGTAAACGAAACAATAAAATTAACAAGATGAAGTACCGAGGTTTCCTAGAAAAAGTTGAAAAAGAAATCTCAAGGCCAGCTTTTAGTTTAGTGCCTTCGCGTTGTGTTTCAATGATTGCAGCTTCAGCCTGTAGCCGTCAAAAAACTTAGCAAACCAGAAACTGAAGAGCAGGAACTCTGCAAGTCGGCGAGGTATCAATCTATTATAGCCATGAGTTTGGAATTAACCAATGCCCACCAAGTAAACGTAGCACATATGAAATGTTCATACTCGGTCTCAGTTTATCCTAAACTTTCTGCAAATGATTTGGACACGCGGTGTGAGAAATGCTTATAGAACAAAATTTGGACCATGGATCTTCAAGCTAACTGAATCTAGGAACTTTCTAAATATATTGCTAATTGGAAAGCTAGTTCAACAGTCACCGACAGGTAGAAATTAACTATTACAATGTTAACATTGTTTACTAGCTGCTGATAGACCATGCCGTCAAATCTTGGTGCAAGGAGGTAACCAAATTGAGGAGCTCTTGTTCACAAGTATGTAAACCATTTCATCGAGTGAAATGAACAATATCCTTTGGCAGCAAGGCTCTGTGACAAAGGAGATCTGGAATCAGGTTCGGCGGAAAGCAACAGTGCAAACACGAGATCCTTCTACCCCGCCAAACATGATAGTTGGGTATGTCCGGACATGATCAAGGAATTCAAAAACAATTGCTTTTTCTTCTGGCACCTGTGTGCCAAGCATCTTTTGGTTGAAATTTTCCACCTCTTGCAACAACTCATCCTTTGTATTATTACATGATGTGATGACCTGGATTCAAGTTACTTAGTTGTAAATTAAACGGAAATAAAGGAGAGCAATAGTAAATATTGTGGGACGAAACCGATCGCAACTAGAGTCAAAAGAAATAGATCA
The DNA here is from genome assembly GCA_027563935.2 of Costus lasius. Lineage (NCBI taxonomy): Eukaryota > Viridiplantae > Streptophyta > Magnoliopsida > Zingiberales > Costaceae > Costus > Costus lasius. The sequence continues at coordinate 128,513,310 of CM050450.1, read as the reverse complement.
ATAACAGGTATCACTAACCAGTACGCCACCAGGTGCAACCAAGTTTGACACCGACTCCCAATACATTAACCTGGCAATAAGGGACAAGGCATTGAAACATTCAAAGCGAACAATAAATCGCCTAAATGAACATGCATACAAAGTACCATGATTGTTGGTGCTTGCAATAAATGATCACCAACAAATAATAAATCCCTATGGACCTTGATTGGTCTATAAATAAAGGTACTTAGAGTAGCACAAAGGGGTTAGGTTTCACTGTCCAAAGTAAATAACACTGTTAAATTAGTCTCAATTGCTGCAAAGTTATCTGATGTCCGAATACACAATATGTCTGTTTTAAAAAAGAACCAAAGGTTTCCAGCTGTGAGAAAATTGTCCAACCTTTTCAAGGGACCATCGGGATGCAAGCCAATGGCATCCAAAGTGCCTTTGTCCGTCACAAGCTGGAACTTTCTGTCCAATTTTGACTCCAAAACATCGTCAACCTAAGAAACCACATTTTTTAAGCTCTAAAAACAAGAGAAAAGAATCGTTGCCTTCATATTGAAGTTTCATGACAACCAGCAAGCTTATACCCCCGCAACGGGGAAGATCGACAATCAAAACTTTGTTACAATCTCAAGAAGGAACAAGATGAAGCAGTAAGGTTTGAATCCAACATTTAACCCTCGACCATGTTAGATATAAAAAGTACCAACTTTTTATTACATATATCGTGCATGGAGTATAGAACAGTTACGAAACCTGATTCTGAAGGCATACAGGTCTCGGAACCAAATGAAATTGAAACTAAAATTTGGTCAGATGATGTGGCAAGGAAAATATATCAATTAATAAAAGTATTAAAGAGAAATTTCCCTACAATCAATACCTAGTTTCCAGTTTCTCCAAAATAGATCCGCTTCTTAAAATTGCCCAAACAAGTGATCTTCCCTCACCAGAAGACAAAACCATACACGCAAATGCACAGACCAGCCCGCTGAACTGAATTTTTGCAGTTCATCCCAATACGTCTAATTTTAGAAATTAGCATCTCAAATTTTCTTTCTTCTATAAATGTTAGATTAAACTGCTATGTAAATTATAAAGATAATTATAAAAAGAATAAAATTATTCAAAAATGACAAGATAATTGAAATTCCATTAATAAATTTTGGTCGATCATATTAAAATAATAACATTTTAGTCAAAAGTGCTATTTTCCTATGCAATCAGTAGTTAAAATTGTTTACATAATTTTTAATAAACAGTAAAATAAATAATAAATGTAAAGTTCACTTCAGGAAAAAAAATTGTAAAGTTAAAATGATCTTATCATTCAGATAGTTTTTTTGCAAAAAAATTCCTAATTTGTTTGAAAATAAACTTATTTAATGCAAATTGTATGTAATAGTTTTATTTAATCTTAGATTTTTTTTATAATCTCACTGGGATAATACAAACAGACATGTTTTTATAAAAGTTCTCTAACTTGTACAAGAATAAAAATTGGACAAAATAGACATTTTTAAATCTAGTAATGTGGATGACAAATTAAATAGCTTTCACAGATTATGTAATAGTCCCAAAGTTTTAATATTTATAATTTACTCTTTCAAGTTTATGTTTGATATATTCGATATTAAAATATTCAATAAACTTATAGTAAAGAAAAAAAATAAAATCAAATAATTTTGCAAAACTATGAAATATTAACAATTTAGAAAATAACTATATAGTTTAAACATTATTATACTTTTCAAAAGTCTTGCTAAAGCTATCCAATTTGCTACAAAAACGTTTTTTTTTCATTTAATTCGATTTAAAGAAAACTATCTAACTTGTTTCAATGTAAATTTTGATGACAAAACACTAATTAGTAATTTAGAAATTATTTAATTTGATATAATTTTTCTATAATCGTTTATGTAGATCTATAATATTCACTCATTAGTATAATGCTGATTTAAATGGTTCTTAAAAAAAGTCCAATTTTTAGTTTGTACATAAGTAAAATTTGGGCAAATAAATATAAATACAATAATGTCCATCACATACAAATTTGATAGCTTTCACAAAATTGTCTAAATAAGTAAATGGTTTTTCTCTTTTACAAATACTTTTTACTCTTTCAATTTATTTTGAGATTTTCATTAGTCAAAATATCAATTAAGCATTTAACAAAGGGGAAAATGAATAACTCTGATAAAATACACAATATGCATGACATAAATACCCATACAGTCAAACATTTTTAATTTAAAAGTAGAAAATATCCAGTTTGTTTGAAATTTCAAGTATGATGGTCAAATATGAAAGAGTAAATCATTTAACTATTTTGAGTAAACAATGCTGGACAGTCATTGTTCACTATGCAAATATTTGGACAAGTTCACAGCTATATAAATGAAAATATTTAACTCTAAACTTGCTAACTTATGAACATTTTATGGTTTAGTGAATTTCATTTATTTTATTATAAAAAAAACTCGTCTAAATTTTTTAATTATTGGATAACTTCATAACATAAATAAAATAAATATACAAATATAAAAAAACTAATTTGATATTTACTAAAATTATCATTTTCTATAAAAACGGAAATTATGATATTTAAAATGCCTTAATCTTTTAACCAAATTTAATTTGCCTATAATTAGAATTTTTTTGAAAAAAAATATAAATAAGCTCATCATAATAAAAATCCAAAATCACATATAAATTATATAGAATATAATTTATACATTATTGAAATTTTCCACTGTACAAATTTACTTTTGCAACAAATTGGATATTTAAAAGACTATGTAAATGAAAATAATAATAATAATAATAATAAGCTAACTATGCGTGTGTTTTGCAAGAGATTTTATTTTCAAATGTTCGAGGAAAAGAAGGTATATTAGGGTGTTAGCAAGGCAAATGGCCATTCTTAAACATGCATGAGTCTAGAGCACGAAAAACCAAAATAAACATATATAATTAGAAACTATACAATTTAACTGGAATATGCTAGTTGATTGCAGAAATGGACAAACACGATTAGAGCATTTCTCATGTAACATGTCTCCACCATAAATTCTTATATTAAATAAAAGAGCAAAGAAATAAACTGTTACGTCAAATACTTGCAGTTCATGATCGCAAAGTAAGCAGAGGCGTTTCATATTGCATACCAAGAACTTTATATCTGGAAAACCATCTCTAATGGCAAGGTTTTGGGCAAGAGCAATTGCTACTTCACTATAATCTGTTCCAGTTAAATCACAGAACCTGAAAAATGGAACAGGTAAGATACATGGCAGCTATGCTTTGAACAAACAGAAATTAGGTATGAATTTCATACCAATGACAAAATATAATAAAAGAAAAAAATATATAACAGTAAAAGAAAGCACCTAGTTCTCAGGTATAATAAGAAGGCAAAAACTGATCCACATTCGTACATCACATAAAATACAAATAGCTGATAAAATAATCTCTTCTAGCTCGATTAGTTCAATGCATTTGCCTGCTTCAGTTAGGGCATCCATGTTAAGCACAGTGGTATATTAGTCATGTGAAACTTTACATCAACAGTACTTAGAGAAACTATGAGCATTGCATGCATGTTTATAGCAAAGAATCTGAGGCAAATAACCAAAAAGAATTTTCCATATTGGCACCACAACCACATCAGCAATATATCATCTTTCTTCTTGAAAGAGATGTGATAATTGCCTCCACATATAAAATGTGTACAACAGATTAGAGTAGAGGAATGTCACAAGACTCTACGTCAGTGCAGGGTACGAGAGAACGCAATGCATCATCATATTCTTCTGCACAATCACACATCAACTAAAGCTAGTTAGCCAGTCAGGGGCTGAACTCTAGTTCAGTTTGCCAAATCAGTTGCCAACTGTCAAGACTGTAAGAATTAGAGCCTCCCTACTCAGACAGTACCAAGAAGAAGCTACATATTTTAGAGCAGGTAAATTAAGAATAGTAGATATACAATAGAATGAATCCACTTCCTCAACAAGAATGAAAGATTTGGCAATTTGAATCTCTCTTGTGCACACTCCTCGATTGTGCGACCAGCAATTGCTCACCATGCCCTCCACAACCAGGCAAGGCCGCAAGAACTGTCATCCAAACTCACGCTTGATCCAAGAGCCATTAAAATAATAGAATCTACTTAGTTTTTGAAGTTAAATAAATTAAACTAGTAAGGCATGTCACACAAAAAAATGTTTAAAATATTCCATTCTTAATTTGGTATCATTCATCTTTATGCTAATCATATTTATTAGAACCAAAATGGACAGTAATCTGGCTGAGGTTTGATCCGCTAATACATTCGTCCAACAGTGATCAGCTAGTAAATCTGCATATATGCAATTTACAATTTTATATAAAAAATACATTAATACTACAGATGAATAAAAATAGAAAGAAACTAAGTTCATCTTGGGTTGTTCCAGTTTACAAGATTGAGAGGTCACAACAGGTAAACCTGCATTTTTACCATTCCAGTCTCATAGTTGAACCTGACCAGCTGAGTTCCAGTTGGTTGCAAGTGCCCATGACTGATATTTCAGTCTGCACTAAGTGCCAGCAAAACAATTAAGTTACAAGGTACATTACTCGCTGTATGTTCAAATTTGAGTTGCAGAAAGATTCTGCTAATTCGGGAGAAAGGGCAAAAAAGTGTGATTAAAAAAAAAGAGGCAAGAGGAAGAGGAAATCATGTTATCTGCATTTCATCATGAGGTTGAACAAAAAGCATTCTCAAGTTACATACTTTTTTATAGCAATAGCTAAATGAAGGGTACATCGTGCATAATTCTAGAACAATACTGCTCGATCATAAGCATTTACTTTTGGGCATTATTACAGAAACATTTTAAGTTAGCTAGGTGAGACAAGTAGTTAGAATAATACCCTTGCTTTGCGAGTTCTTGTAGGAGCAAACCATTGCCAGTTCCAATATCAAGAACACTCCAGCTAGACAGATCTGTAGAACTGTTATCAGATTCAGATACACATTTGCTGCTATCTGCTGTTTTCTTTGACTGAGAAATGCTTCCACACAGATTCTTACTCCAAGTTGCAACAGTACTCATAACTTCATTTCCAAACCTGCCAGAATAAATAAGGTTGACTTTCAAACTCTTATAAAATCGCAAAAAGCAACGAAAAGAGCTATAAGGTAAAATCTGAAAACAAAATTTAAATTTAAATGTATGCAGAAAAAAGATTCAAGACCTTAAATCTTTAAGTTCTAAACAATCAATCCTGATTGCTACTTGATTGACCAAGTCATCATGAATTTACTTACATAGTAAAAGAAGGTTGAAGTAACTGAATAAAATAGTAAAACATTTCATTTTCTTGTTTCAGGCAAACAGGACAATACAACAAAAGAAGTATAATAATATAGATCCTACCCATGAAGAAGGATTTTTAGGAGCACAAGTCTACAGCCAGTACTATGTGCACTAAAATTCTATAATGAGGGGTTCAAACAGGATGGAATCAGGCTTCGCTAAATAGAGCCTGAAATGAGATTTGTTTTGTCACAAAGTTTTGATCTGAGCATAAATTAATCCATAGTCATGAAAAGGCAACTAGGCTAGGCTGGAGAGAAAAAATATCCACAAATACAGAATTAACAGTTGAGATGATTTTTTAAACATTTCAGTAAAAGATAAAGAAATCATTTATTTTAAAGATATATTTCAAATTAGAAAATAGGATCAACTTTAATTACCACTCATTGAAGATAATCATTCTGATTTTGTCAGGTTAGCTGCTCAAGGAGAAGGAAACCAAGGAAATTTTGAAAAAAAAAAAAAAAAAACCCAAAGTCAATATGGAATTCAAAACCTGAATTTCCAGAGCAAGCTGAGCCCGGGTTCAGGTTCCCAGATTTATTCACCAACCCTAACATAATATAGCATAAGGTTATACATCACATAACAGCTAAGTGCAATCCATCCTGAGTATTTCACAAATCAGATGGCCTAATCTGATCGTGATTATTTTAAGTATATAGGAGGAACAAGTCATTAGCACAGACAAAGATTTAAATAAAGCACACATTATTCGGTGTGAGCATATATTAGCAAAGCAACAATAATAACAGATTTGCAACTCAAGTAGACTGAATGCTATAGAAAGTATGACAATCAGTTACAAAGGCACTTCAGATTAACACCAATGTTCAAACTTCAAAAACGGGAGAGGTATTAGCTCAGCGTATTTCAGGTCTGATTTTACACTATCGAAGTCATGTACGAGAGTGGTGGCATAGCATCCAAAAGTAGGGATGAGAATTTAACCTAACATAGTTGGGTATCCAACCCATTTATACCCAATTAGCTAAATAGGACAATTCGGATTTGGCGGGTCATGTTTTAATCAAGATCTAGTTGGGTTTGGGTGTATAGGTGCAGGTACCCTATATCTAATGCAAAAAAAAACAAAAACAAAAACATTATTTTTATTATTAAAATTATAAAATAATTATTATATAAATATATTTATTCTTATTTAATTTATAGAAATATATTTTATAAAATACTTTTTTAAAAGATTAAATACTAAGTCGTGTTTGGGTTCAGTTATTCAAAAAACTGGGTACCCAACTCATTACCAAAAGGAGAGCCTAAACATTTACTTAGTCAAGAACACTCAAAGAATCCAACTTAGTTATGACTTCAATAATTATCAGCAGAAAAACTAGGCAGTCATCACATCAATGCACAAGGTCAACTGATATCACTCATCACAGAAATTTAGCAAGGCAACTTTGCCGAAGACAAGTAGAGATAGTTACATGTAAGATCACATAAGAAAACAGCAAGCTAACAGTATAAACATCATCATGCAACAAGAGTGCAACATCTCATCCACCATAGTTGTTTATTGTAGTTCGCAAGGTAAGTCCTTCACAATCCAAATTGGACATGTTGGATCAACGACCACCAATTCCATTTTGCTTGATTACTTGGACACAACAAAAAATTAATATTAAACAAGTAGAAATTGGTCAGAAGAGAAATGATTCAATAGGATTTGACAAGGGTTGTTTGAAAGTAGGATGAAATTAGCTTTGAATCATTAGGACCCACTGATTCCTTCGAGTCATCTTGGATCACAATTGTCATCAGCCGTAGACAACAATTGACTGATAGCCACCACCATCATTCTAAGAAAAGTTATAAAACGAGGGGGAAGAAGAAAAGATATCAAAACCATGTCAGGATGAAGCACAAATGTTTTATTCACAATTCGCCATCAGCAACACTGCTTGAAGCTTCTATCTTATACCTCTCATGGATGTTGCTTGAAGTTTTTGTTTAAGTTGCTCAACTTTGGTCACTCAAAACTTATCACTTATTGCTGGTTGCTCATTGATTCACTCAACTCGCCAATGCCTCCCACCTAAGGTTGTTAGGAACTCATTATGGATCTTAGTATCTTTCAATTTTATGACTCAAATTATATAAGAACTTAATGGGTGTAAGAATGGTAGGACCTCCAATCCTACTCTGAGGATTCATAGAATCTACAATTTGTTCTGAATATATAAAATGTGTAACTAAATGTCAAATCCACTTACCTACAACTCAGGAACCTGCAATGCAAACCGAACTCCTAAGTTGTTTCAATAATTACAATAATAAATATATTTCTTCATTTTCTTGTCATATGTGTGGTTAAGTTGTTTTAATAATTATAATAATATAATTATTTCTTCCATTCACTTATCCTATTTGTAGCCTCTATTGACCATTAATATTTAAACAATAACGTTAGCTTATATTCAGCTTTGCAAGTGGCTCACTACTAATTTTAAAAGTACATCACACATCGTTGTCAAACTCTTCATCTACAAGCATGTTTGCCATCACTCATTCACTCTGCCTCATCTCTTTGATGCTTAACATGTTGTTGGCTTCCTTATTGTTGAAGACCAAACCAACGATAATCTTCTTTGATGTTATAATTACTTAATTCTTTCATTGATTAGTAATAAATTTATTTTACTGCTTAGAAAATGCTACACATTAGGTAGTTGAGACACACAATAAATTCAAAATAATTTAATTGGTATTATATTATTATGTTAGTATGTCTGTATTCAATTTACTTATAGTATATGAACATATATTATTAAAACATATTTTTAACTATTTGGTAGGATCTTTTAGTCTTCTAGTTTTCCGATATCATTCATTGGAACATTTACCATTACAAGGTAAGAATTCGATCTAGATAACCTTGTTCTCATCCATGCAAACACCACTCGACGTGCACAAATATTGCTTATTGCAAGATGGCATTTCTTATTGAACTTCACTACAAGCCTCTTGAAGGCAATTGACTGAGTTTATAACAGTAAATGTCCTTCTCAAATCCTTAATATTTTATTCTATTACTATATCATTATAATCAAATGAATTTTACATTAATTTTCTGTTAGGTTAATGCATAAAGTTTAATCATTAAAAAAATTAGGTAACTACAGCGTTATCTTAGGTTTAGATTATTTACCATATTTATGTAGCAAAGAAAATAAAAATATATTCAATATATATAACTAGAAAAGCCTAATTTTATTGCATATATAATGTTCTTAACATTTAATTTATCTATCTTTAATAGAAAGTGATAACTAAAACAATACTAATTTAATTATATCCAATAATTTTAGTTAACCTACTTATCAACTATATAATGCAAGTAACAATGTCAATTATCTACATATTAAAACTCATTTTTTATTTTCAATAAAAAATTTTACGTTTATGCCATTGTTCCTTATTTTTATGTCTTTTGATTTTCAATTGTTCACTTTTTGATTCTCATGTTTTAATACACCCAAATACAATCAATATCACATTTTTTTCGGACTATTCAATAATGATACCGATACCAAAACTGGTTACACATATATCTGACCATTGTGCGTATCAGCAACAAGAAGCAATAGTTATGCCAAAAGAAGAAACCGCTAAAGTATAATATCCCCAAAGGTATGTCCTATAGTAAGAAAATACACTACAAATTTCAAATGAAAAAGACAATAGAATATTTTAGGAAATTAATTATTTTTAAACTAGATATTTAATGATAGATTAAAGAAAGTTCCCAAGACAATTGTGTTTATTTAAAAAAAGGGCAAACCAATTGCACAATTATCAATCGAGAGCACAATTGCACAAAGACTATTACTATGGTAGATATCATATCTGCTATACAGTAACGTTGAAGCAGAAAATAAAAGTTGACCAACTACAACATACAAATACATTCTCATCAGAAAACAAAGGTGATCAATAAAATTACAGTAATCAATACCTACCAAATTTCACCAGCATGCCCATGTTCATGAAAATTTGAAAGGTCCTCGGCATAAGTAGCATCCCAATAGCTCTGTAACCCTAATAATGATGCCTCAACCTCATTTGAATCTCGCTCATCCTTGTCAGAACTGTTTGAGAAGTACCATTAGTCCAAAGGGATGGCAATTATAAATAAAAATATCAACCAATATAAAAAGATTTTTCTATTTTTGAGTAAGTAAACATCTTCCTCTTCTTCTAGGTGTATTGAGAAACAATATCGGCATATAAATTATAAAGTTTAGAAACCTCAGAGATATCAACTCTGAGCGTTTATACAAAACAATGTGCGCAGATGGGTGAATACTGTATAACATGCTCCAGAAATACCAAAGAAAATAATGGTGATAGGTTATTATTACGTTTCAGGTGACAGAAGGCGGGCATCTTGACGGACATGGGGTAATTGTGCGACAGTGGTAGTCCAGCAATTGGAAGAAACAAGTACAAATATACGGAAATGAAGAAGTTCAGTTAGCTAATCCAACCCGAATGCTTAGTTTACATCCTGATGAAGAGTAAAACTGTTATCACATATATTCTTCCCATTTTTCTGTCTTCCAGGGTATCTTCAATATAATATGAATTCTTTTAGTTTTTAGGTTAATTTCACTTTGCTACCCCATGGTTAAACTCATCAAGTAGCCCCCTTCAGTATTGCTCAATTATTACTTTAGTCCTGCTGTCACCTAATTTTTGTGATCTAACCATCTGAAAATGACTAAAAAGCTCCTGAGTTGATAAAGAAGTTCCAAGTGCAAAATAGTACTTTAAAAGCAAATTTTCCTTTTTTACCCCTTAGCCCTAGCAACATACCACTCCATTCACACAATCAGCTCTCAATTTGCAACTCCACATCCACCCACTCGGAGCAGTAGCAGTATTTTCTTTTGCTGCCTCATGCGAGAAGTATAGGGAAGAGAGAAGGGCAAAATGATGTACAAAGTTGTTGGTGTAATCTAGGCAATAGGAGATGCAAAGGGAGGGCCTTCGGACAAGGTGGTGGCAATGCCTAGATTAGTTCATGGGGGCATAAGCCCCACCTTTACCAGTGGGGACTACAATGCTGGAGATAAAAAGGAGGTTAAGCATGTGCAGGGGCATCTTCGTGTGCAGAATTATTGAGTGTGTGAGAGAGAGGGAGAGAGATACATGTGTAGAGATTAAATTCGAAGACAAAAGTATTTTGGTCATGTTAATCCTCAGTATCACAGGGATTATGGAAATAGCAAAATAAAAAAATAAAGGGGTAACTGATGGGATTACAATTACATGTACAGAGTAAAAATTGGTATACACATGGGATGAAGTGGAATTAATCCTAGTTTTAATAAACTCTTTTGTTTAGAATGATAAAAACACGTGTTTAAATGCCAAAAATTTTGAAATTTACAAATCCTAACAAAAATGATCTAAATTCTAGTGGCATTTACTTAAGAAACTAGATTAATTTTATGCCCATAAATAATTATATACCAACCTACCTAAGCTAATGATGAGCTTTACTTTTATTGGATTTAAAGTCTTATTCTTATGTGTTTTTCAGGCTTAAGTCTTGTTTTCTAACTTATTTTGGATTAGTTTCCATTAAAATACAGAATCTTTACTATTTTTAATTGTTTTTACTATTTTTAATTGTTTGTGAAATATGGGGTATTTCCCTTTTTTTTAATGAAGAATTTAAAGATTTGAAGTCATGAGAAGATTTCTCACCTTGCTTGAGGTCACAGGTCAAATTTGAGATACATTGGAGCTTTCTGCAGAGAACACGGTCAGGCCCTGATCATCATCACAGCCATGACAGCTTCTCGGCAGAACTCTGGAGCATCAACGAGACAAGCACGGCCAGGGTGTGATTATGTTCACAGTCGTGAAGAGCATCGATGAGATAGTCACGGCCAGGGTGTGATCATGTTCACGGCCATGAAAAGGTAAAAATCCGTGCGACGAGACAATCACTGTCAGGCCCTGATCATGATTACAGCCATGATAGCTTTCGCTAGATTCGACCTTTCGATGGTTTTTTGCCCGATTTGGATGATTCTGAACTCCGAATTTGCTGAAATTTTAGGGGAACCTTCCTAACTGCCTAAGGAAGAGATTGAACCATAAAAAGAGGATTTTTGGGCGGTTATAGAGAGAAGACCAAAGATTTATCGTCTCCTACCTAAGATCTGTAATTTCCCCACCTTTCAATTGTATTTTCTAGAGTTTTTATGTGTTACATGATGTATTTCGTAGAGTAAACTCTATTTCGGGACTCAGGCGTAGCCCGTTGAACAAATTCATGTCTTGAATGGTTTCTAAATCTAAGTGAAATATAATTAAACTTGCTTATTCAATCTTTGTTGTGCATATTTTATGTGATTGCTTTGGCCGAGCTTTCTACACGTGTTAGATGTTATGAGATGAACTGAGAGGTGAATCGTAACACTCGACCTACTTATTTTGAACTTGTGACTTGAACCACGAGAGTCGTTTAAAGTCCCTCGAGGATTAACGATATTTCATATAGCTCATTGGGTCTACCCTAGGTCAATAAGCAACGAGAGTAGGAGATTGGCTTAGGTGGACACCGGATTATGCTTCGAGAGAAGGTAATTTGTACAAGTGGATTGATTGCCTTAAGCAGTTTAAGTTTTTGAACTTGGATTGTTTAACATTTTATATGTAGCTTATCAATGTGGTGAAACTTAATGTCCTGATATTTCCTAAATTGCAATTTCCCATTTTAGTCACTGAATCTTCAATTTAGTTTTATTAATTTAGTTTAGATTTCTTAATCCATTTTGAATTGTCTAGCTACCAATAAAACGATATGTTGGTACTTGACACCTAATCCCTGGGATCAATAACTTTTACTACTTCGCTAAAAACCATGCACTTGCGGTATTCCTATTAGCTAAAAACAAAGATAGCTTTTGTAAAACATTCAAAGACAAAGGAACTCCATCTAAATTCCTTCAAATATGAAATTGAAATTTAAATACTTAGGAATTATTTTCTGCTATTCTTATGATACAAAATACTTTTCATTGTTTACAAGTATCATATGACAGCCAAACTGCCTGCTCATTTGTAGATGACTTTAACAGAAACAAAGAGGATGAAAAATGGCACATGAAAAGGGGAGGAAAAACCAAGAATCTAGTGTTTTCTGTTGGTTTTAGCTGTAAAACAGTAAAAGTATGATTTGAAGTAAGGTTTAAAAAACAGACATGGTACCGTACCGATCCATGCTCATACTAGTATGTATCGTATTGTACTAGAGTAGTATTTGACACACTAATACTAGTACGGGTCGATACACATATATATATATATATAGTCCATGGTCAGAGTAGTCCATACCAATCATACTGCCAGCACTGGTATTTCATATATTTGATTCTATGATTTAAACCCCTATATACATGTGGTAAGATTTCAAATTGGTGCATGGATACTATAAACATGAGTAGTAATGTTTGTGCTGAAGTCCAATACTTCAATACTGAATTGAGTAGCTGACTCCTTTATTGTACATCAAGAGGTTTCCTTGATGCCAAGAGGTTGGTTGCTAATGGTTTTCATGTTAAGTAACTACATGGATTTGCATATACATGTTGGTAGAAGTTAAGGAAGACTCTAAGATTTTGCTTTTTGCTGGAGGAAAGGTGGTGAATGGTGCTTCTTGAACATGAAAGCATGTAAATTTCAAATTGTTACTGGTGGTATTGGACACTTGTGGAAGTTATCAAACTAAAAAATATGGCTGTTTTGAAGTATTACGATATTGGAACAATTTGGGGGATAAAGTGAGAATTTAGCACTTGATGGGTGTAGGAATTTTTGTAAACAAGTGGCCAAACGGTAGACTTAGTGATTATTTGATGCTCGTTCTATCTTAGCTATGCTCTCTTATTTGAACTGCTAAAATGTTAAGCTTGTTACATACTGCTGATGTAGTATACAAGTTTGAACATTTATAATGATTATTATGAAATCCATGTGTATAGACTTGGCTAACATTGATTTTGTGAATGCTAATTATATGTGTGCATGAAGGCAATTTAAACACCTAATGATGGTGTTTGGTGCGGCTTGGCAATGTTCAAGGAGCGGACAAAGGAAGTCTACCTACACTCAAACATTGGAATGGTTTATAGAATGTGACCGGAAAGAGTAATGTTTGGTATGCCAGTGAAGGTGCAGTACCAGTAAACCTAAGAGGCTAACGTGTATGTGGAATATTTAATATGTCAGTCATATCTAAGAGTGAGATAATATGGATATAACGTTTATGAAGTGAAAAGGGGACTCATCATTGTGAAGGAAAGAGAAGAATCAAGATTGTGATCCTTGTGGCCTAGAAATTAATGAAATAGTTTAATTGTTAGTACTATATCTGGATTATTGTAATAACATAACTTGTTTTATGCCTTCACACACACATAATGTTGTTTGTATATGTGTTATGGTTAGCCCCCAGCATTCGTATCACTTGTTCAGATTCTAACACTGCAATGGGTCATTGAGACTATTAGAACGTAATCTAAGAATAGAACAACAAAGTGTGTCAGCTCTATATCTTAATGTAGTCAATAATCATAGTTTTCTAAAGTAACTTAATATATATGATTGCGTTATGTGAGTTTGTGTTATTGAACTAGTAGTACCGAATTTACTTTTCGCTGTAGTGTGCTCATCTGCAATGGACAGTGTATGTTAGTAGTTGTACTACTTCAAATGCGGAATATTTCATCGATTCGGTTCAGTAAAGCTCTTAATGAATGCCTAGTGATTGTTGATGGCATGGTTAGTGCAATTAGAACAATTTGTCTTGCGAATTGAATCCAAAAAGAATTGGTCTTTCTGATCTAATTAACACTATGAACGACTCTCCTAACTTAATAAGACTATGCAATCTCTTCTGATTTGAACCATGAAACATCGTAGAAATGAAAGGAATAAGCTGTACAAGCACAAGCAATCTCTATGGAGGTTGTGAAGGTAATGGAATCTCAAAGATCGTAGCACTCCAACGAGAAGCCAAGATCAAATCTTTCGGCACAACAACAGGATTTTCGAATTGATCCCAGAGCATTCGCGTGCCTCATCAAAGCACAAGAAAATCCAACAGATACCAGTTCCAGCTCCCCCGCCCCCACCCCCCAAGGCAACCAAGAAAAGGGGGAAAAAGAGAGCGAAAGAGGGTACCTATAGTCGGAAGCGGCAGGGAAGTTGCAGCCTGAGAGAATCTCGGCGGCGTCGGCGTGGCGCTGTTCGTCGTCCAGCGTACTGCCGTACTCGCTTTTAATGGACCACGAGTCGGCAGCCACCGACCGTTCATCGTCAGACACTAGCTGGTCGGCGGCGGCGGCGGCAACTGCGGCGGCGGTCGCCGGAGGCCTCGGCGGCGGCAGATCGGAATCCTCCGGAGGCCACCGTACTCCCGCCATCTGGCAACGCGTCGCCCTCGCTGGTCAGAGAGATGGAAGAGAGACAAGGGAGCGAAGGAAACTGTAGAAAACCCTAGAAAGGAGGGACGTGAGGGAAACGGAGACTATATTGTTTACTCATATTAGTATATTCGGAAATTTGGAATTCTGGATATCAATTATCAAGTAAAATTTTGTGACAGATCTATAATCACAATCATTAGCGCTTAATTTACTACTGTTTCTAAAATTTGACCAAACTCCAACACTCCAACTACGATTTCTGCACTAAGTTTATTTTTAGTTTTAAAAGAGCACTGCTCATTTCTCAACGACTAGCATGATGTCAAAGAGAAATTAATAGAGAGATTAGCTGACTGGCTTGCAAATTCACAAAACATTACAAGTAATTTGTATTTTGGATGCAAATGATCTACCTAACTGGCTAACCTAAAGTTGAAATCGAACTATGAGAATACTGCAGAAGATTTTGTATAAAAAAAATCATAAATGCTACCAGAATAAAGTGCTGAACTATGAGAAAATAAGTTGAACTTAGAACTATCAGAACGCCGAAACTTCAACGAGCAATCGCCAAATTAACTAATGATCCAAAAAACATCATTAAAGGCATGGACAAAGATGACAAACAATTGAAGGTTTCAAGTGAGTGTTTGTGCAGGCAAAAAAAATGATCAACAGTCGAAGTCACACAAAAATCATGCGCACACACAAATTTACACTGTTTCAAGTTTCAACAAAAGAAAAGTAAAACGCCAATGCTAATGTACAGTAGGGACTTACATGTGTTGTAGATTATTGTTAGGCCCAGCCCTAAAAATAAGGCCCAGTCCAATTGAGCTTTGACCAAAGGTCAAAATTGTCCCACGAAGAAACCCAAATTGATTTTGGGAAAGACGAGCGACGAACACGTCGTTCGCTCACTCGATCGAGGTCGACTCCGGTGGCACCTCCGGCGGCTGGAGGCCTCGTCCGACCCAGCGGGAAGGATCGCCGGACGAAGTCACGTCGCCAGGTGGTGGTCCTCCGACCGGCGAAGCAGCGGCGGCACGCGCAATTGACGAGGCGAACGTTGGTGGATCGATGGGAAAAGACGACGCGAAGTCGTCTCGTCCACGTCCGTCAGGTGGTGACGATGGCGAGCGACTGCGAGGATGACGCGCAGCGGGAGGCGTCTCGTCCAGCGTTGCCGAAGTCTTCCCCGTCCGGTCCCATCGCCAGCAGCTCCGCGTGGTGCAAGAGCACGAAAGGTGACGATACAGCATCGTTCGACCCAGCGGACCGAAGGAACGGCGATGCTTGATCCGTCGGAACAAAGAGGGAGCCGAACAGCTGGTGACGAAGAAGTATGGTGTGGAATGGAGTGAGGAGACGAACTCGTCCGACGCGGCATGGGAGTTCGTCCGGAGCAGCCCCAAAAGTCACCAGCCGTCTGGTCGACATCGCGTGGGGGCGACGCCCGTAGAGCAGGGCTTCGTCGCCTATAAAAGAGGCGGCCGACGAGCTTGACGAGGGGGAGGAGACGGATGAGAGAGGTAAGACCTGTATTCGGTGAGGAACGAAACCAAATTGAGGGAAGTGGACGGCCGGACCTAAAGGCGGCGATGGGACGTGGTAAGCGCGGGTCGGCGAGGTTGAGAACGAACCTCGTCCACCCCTTTTCCCGTTCACCACTCCTCCCGACGACGACGACGACGCGGCGACTTCGACGAAGGCCAGTGGCGGCCCTCGTTCGACGTGCTTCGGTGGTGAGGGTGGGTGGTACGAAGCACACTTGATGCCTGCTCCCTTGGCAGCGAGATCCACGTCGCGTTCTTCACCGAGCTCTCTCCTCTTTTCTCCGCCTCCGTCCTCTGCTCGATTCGACCGAGTTTGGGGCGGCAGCTTCAGTCGGACAGCATCCTCCGGCAAGTCGACGAACGCCATAGGAAGAGGGCGGCAAGGTCCTTTCGATCCGCGCAAACTCTGAACGCCGTGATTGCGCCGGCGTAGTACGACGCCTCCCTTACGACGCGAACGAAGCGGCGTGCTTCGTACGCGAACACGAATGGTGACGTGGACGCTGACTCGTTGACCCACGGACGAAGATTGGCAGAGGCTGAATTTCGGAAATCGGGCGCCGAATTGGTTCTCGGACGCGGGTCGCGGCGATCGGATTCGGGCGTAGATCCGACCCGAATTGAAGGTATAAATCCTTTATTCAAATAGTTTTCAAATACTGATGTGTCTCTCTCTTTTCTCTCTCCTTGCTGGACTGGAACGAGGACCTAAACCCTCGTGGAGGTTGAGGGGTGCGCGTGAACGCATTCCTGCCGGTCACGCTGAACAATAGAACGAATTTGGATATTTAGCCCTGCGTGACATTCGAACAATTGTAATAAATTAATTAAAAATTTGATTCGTTTCATTGTATAATATAGAGCATGACAATTATCATAAAAAAATGTAGACGAAAGCATCGTCTACAAAATCATATATAGGGCCACGCTCTTTTCATTTGATGCATGTGCCCAATTGAGCACCCCCAAGCACGTTTCAATGAACGGTTTTTAGTATGTGTGACCAAAGCATCAAATGACAAACACTATTCTGCATAGCATTAACTCTAAATAGTGCTTCTGCTGAGGATTTCTGTTTCGTAGATCTTACGTACTACTGCACAATCACAAATGCTGCAAACCGATGCTTGCAGCACCAACTGCATAAAATAGCCCAATCATGTTGGCTCCTTGACAATCTTCTCTTATTTATGAGTAACTTCTTCGATACCTTGAACCGTGTACAGTGATTGCTCAAGTAGATCGCCATACTTGCTATTAAGAACGCTGCCAAACATGATGGTAAGTTATAAGAACCAACATACCAAAGAATATAGAGAACAAACATGCTAAAGAATGTATTACCCAATAATCTCACACATAATATTGTTAGACAGTGTTTCCATGGATATTTTGATTTACAAAAGTATAATGGCAATATTGTTTGAGACTTTGGTTGAACATAAGGGTCGATGCTCATTTCCACTTTGTAACTGGGCACTGAGGTTATGGGAGTGTGGTCATCGGCTATCAGACCTTTGCTTCTACTAGCCGTGTGGGTGGAGCACAAACATAGAGTGCAAAGTTCAGCCGGGTTGTGTGATGTATGAGCCACAACTTCATTTGGTATTGGGTGCAATCTTGTATATTTTATAATTTTGTTTTTATCTGATTAATCTCAGCCTTATCAAGCAAAAATTTAGAGCCAGAAAAAATTGACATGCTAATATGTCATGACATGGCACGAAGTTATTTATATTTTAATTATGATAAACGGGATAACGCATTTATGACCTATAAATATTCAAGTCATGGTGAATCACATGCAACTTGATATACATAATTCAATTATAAGTATCTTATTATTTATTTAAAATAATATTTGTAGTTATGGATAATGGGCTAATAACCTAACATGCTATGTGTTAGGCCCAAGCCCATCTGGACCGGCCTAGTCAACTGAGCTGTTGACTAGGTCAAAATCGGCCCAAACTCAATCACTGAGAAGGGAAATCGAAACGTCAATTTGGGAATGCGAGCGACGAAATTGCTCGATACTTGCTCCGATTGAAGGCAACGTCGGTGACATTGGCGATGCTTGCCGGCGGCCGGAGGTTTGAGGTGAACCGATGAGCCAACGTCGGTCATGGACGCGTCGCTAAGAGGCATCTCTCCGATCCAATCATCGTCTGGCGACGACGGCAACTGGACACCGGACGTTCGGTCCAATCATCGTCTGGCAGTGATGACCAGCCTCGTCCAGCATCAGGCGGCAGCGTCGGTGATGAGGCGACTGGACAAGCAAGGAGGCAATGGACAACATGCTGGTCACTCGTGCATGCGGCGATGACGCTTAGCCTAGCGGACCAAGCGGTGAAGTTGGGCGACTGCGGGGAGGCATGGGCGCCTCGCTTCGATCACTGTCACGTGGAGCCAGCAGCCACGTCGGGGATGAGGGATGGGCGAGCCTGGTTGCCTCAACATGGCTCCAATAGCCGGGTGTGTCCAGGCAAGCAGGCAAAGACAAGGCTGGCTGGCTATAAAATGTGCATCGACGAGCTCGAAAAGGGGAGAGGAACAGAACTGTGGGACCCACGGGACGACTGGAACAGAGGAGACCGGCTGGCGGAAATTTGGGAGATCTGAGCTCGCCAAGAACGAACGGCGCCGCCCCTCTCTCCCTCTCCCCTCCGGGTCCGGAACTCATTGCAAAATCTTCCGATGAGGGCAGTGGCTACCTCTCGTCGACGCTCTGGTGGTGTGGGTAGGGTGGCTCAGAGCAACCGCGACACCGAGAACTTGCTTGGACTCTCATCTCCTCTCTTCCGACGTCGCCTCCTTCTTCAGTGCTCTAGTGAGCCTGAGGCAGCATTTAGTCGGATCCCCGGTGACGAACATTCCGACGAGAGCTGTGGCCGCCTTTCGTCCTACGTTCCGATGGTGTGAGCGGTGAGGTTCGGAGCACCATTCGACGTCGGATCCCTTTACAGGTTTCTCGTCTTTCTCTGCGTCATCCCCTTTCTTATCCCTCCAATGCAGCGTCGACAAGTGTGGGCTGACGACTTCCGGCGAACGACGAGCACGAGCATGCTCGTCCGATGAAGGAAAGGAACAAATGCTCGGATGTGAGGTAGGAAGTGGCGTCCGTTGCTTCATCGCGAACGCGAACACTAGTTTCGGACGCAAGCAAGGCTCGGATCCGGACGTGACGCTTACGGGGTTTCGGGTGTGGACTCGGAATTAGAAATGTGGGTGCAGGATCTAGATTTTGGATCTATTGGACTGAGGTAAATTCTCCTTTATTTCCATTTGATTTTTTTATACTGACGTGCCTTTTCCTTCTCTCTTTTCTGGGCTGACGAAGGTCGGAACCCTTCGCTAAGGCTAAGGATCGCGCGCGTGGGTATGTTCCTACCGGTCACGCTGAACCTGATCGAATCGCTTAATTAGTCCTCCGCATGGGACTTTGATGAATTTGAGCACTACGTGGCATTTAGAATTCGTGTAACAATTAATTAAGTGGAAATTTTGTATTAGGTTAAAACAGAGTGTGACACTATGGTACATGTGCCTCAATGATAACTCTAATATCACGTGTAATATCTTACCCTTTACTAAATAAAATTTATCATGCAAGTTGATCAAAGAAAATTATACGATGATAAATTATACTAATGTGGTCATCACTAGAACGATCGTTGAGAGGCTTTATTACCACAATATCTTCATTTGATACCCTAAGCTAAAGCATGTCAGTTTGTTAAGGAAAAAAATCATAAAATGAAATGAAGTCACTGGCATAAGTTTCTAATCTGAAACTGTGAAAGCACTCTCTCAGTTCAACATATTATCCTGGTGTACCTCAGAATACATGGCTAATTCTGGAACCGATGGATCTTTCAGGCAGAGCCCCTGCAACCTGCCATCTTCACTGGACATCCACGATTAGTGTTTTAGTGCTCCTGGCTTGATACATGTGGAGAAAGCATTCTAGGAACAGAGTCAATAATGCCCAGCTCAGAATCTAAAGATTGCAATAACCAAAAGCATGGATAAGTACACTAGGATAATAGCATAACTAACAGAACGGAAATGGTTAATAGAGCATAAGAGCATAGAGAAACCTGTCAAGAAAGCACAATTGCAGTATCCAGATGAACAAAGGTTGTCGCTAGGGCAGGACATTTCAAGTAATCAGCAGGCACATGTATATTTTGCACTGAGCTACCAGATCCTTCATTGTTTAATAAGATATTGCAGATCGCTCAAATTGGCTGCCAAAGTAAGGATGGAATCCAACAATCAAGCAAGTCAGGCACTTCAGAGTTCACCAACGTAATTCAAAATGTAATGAGAATACCAATTACAAACATGGGTACGTATTATATGTTCAAATTTTGGTATACTTGTAGGACGGACTGAGGAAATTAAATTAAAAAAAAGAGATTAGGATTACACTTATGGTAATGCCCCTCTCTCAATCATAAGGAAAGATCATCAACTAATTAACAGCAACAATTCTTCTTCTATTTAGGAATTAAAACAATTCCTATCCAAGTAGGAGATTAAGAAACGTTCATTACAAACTGTAGCCCTACCATAGGCACAAAAAAAAAATCAAGTCTTAAGAACAATTAGGAAATATGTTACTCGATAAGTAGATGTGTACAACCATGATTACAAAGCTATCACCTATTTCTAAGACTAAGCTATTTCTAAGAGTAAGTTAAACAATTCAATCATCCCGTCAGAGTTTAGGCAAATCAAAGTACATAAATGTTTCAACACCAAAGGAATGTGATAAAAAAAATATTTGTTTTAGATATTTTTCTACAAGTTGAATACCAACTACTGCTACATTATAGAAAGCATTACTATCAAACTAGTCTGTTGAAGATGACAAAACAACACAGTTTATATATACACTCAAAGTTATCATGGAGATAAATAGAAACTAATGCTCATTAAACCTCCGACCCTTAAGAAAGAGAGTGTACAGTTAAGGCTCTGGTTTTATAAGTCGACATCAACTAAGCATCCTTCGATTGAGAAGAGGAGTTTCAAGGCTTACAGTGATTGAAGAACCCGTGTTTAGGGCCTTTCGCCTACGTACGAGACGTTCGGTTCCGTCCACGGCAATCGAACGCACCAAGTTCTTCCCCTGTGATTTAAGGAGGAAGAGAAATTATAATAACATGTAAGACCTAATGAATCTGCTACCATTAATTTGTATTTAAGCATTTTTAATTACAACGGGTTGTTCAATGAGCCACCTGGTGGTCCAGCACATCCAATGCTGTTAAAATCGGCGGAAGCCCCTCTTCGAACCGGACATTGACGACGGCATCGATCACCTGGTACACTTTCCAAATTGCGCGAGGGTGATTTTCCGATGGTATCGATGGTCTCCTTGCGAGGAAGAGATGGGGCCCCGATGGCGAGCGTAAGGCGACGGCGGTGGCGTAGCGAGTGGTCCGGTAGAGGAGGACGCGAGTAAGAGAAGGGCAAGCAGCGAGGCTGGGAAAAGAAGGAGGAGGTAGATGGATGCTGTAGGAAGGGTAGGCAGAGGAGGGCCGGAGGAGGGTGGCGAGAAGGCAGCGGGATGTTTGTTGGCCGCAAAGAGTTTTGAGTCGGAGAAATGGAATCGTTCGTCAAAGTTTTTAGAAATAATTATTGCTATATTTTTTATTTGAGAAATTTTAATATATCGAACGGCTGAAATTCAATTATTACAATCTGACGGCTACGAATCCACTTTCACAGTCCTCCTTCCTGCATAAGATTTTTTCTCGGCCCGGCTGAACGCGGTCCAATCCGGTTCCAGATGTTCGTTTAGGCGGTTCATGAATTCGATTAGGCGTCGTTACTCGTTAGGGTTCAATACTCTGGTCTGGGATAACTCGCTCACCTTCCGCTCTAATCCCGGCGGCGATGTCGAGGTGCGGGAGAAGATCGCATCTCTCTCGAGTTCTGGACGCGTACATCAGCAGCATCCAGGAAACCTCTCAGGTTCGTCTATGCCGATCCTCTTGATTCTTCGTCGTTACTTTGATTCGGCTGTTCTTCGGTTGCTAATTCGCTATAGCAGATGCTGGAGAGCCCGGCCGATTCTTGTCTCAACAAGGTGGAATGGTTGGAAGTCATCAAGTTGGGCGAGGAAGTCTCTAAGCAAGCAACTGTAGGTGTGTGTGCTTCTATGTATTATTCCATGCATCGGTTAGTTTCCAAGGAGTATAATTTGGCTAGAAATGCTATTTAGTGTGACGGTTTGTAACTTCAGTAGCTTCAGCTTAGTTACTTTAACATCAATGCTCTGGGTGTTATTCCTTACACGCGACAATCTGGTGATATGGAAATGGCATGCTGGGAAAAGATTATTGCTTATCTACAGGCTTTAATCTTCTAGTCCACCAATTCGTGCACCAACTAGATGAATGAAGTTCCCTAGCATCATATGATATTCTGAAGCTTGGAAAGTTCTTTACGACAAATTAGCTACTTTTATGGTCATATATTGTGACATAAACAGCTAAAATTTGCTACTGAGCGCCAGCTCTGATTATCAGTGATAAATTTAGATTCCTTGACCGCAGTGCCATTATATACTTCTTATCTTTAGCCATATAATGTAGCACGTTCTCCTGTTATTTACTGATGATTCTGTTCAAAATGTAAGAGAATAAAGATAATGTTGATTGCAACCCACTCAGCATCTTTCGGATGACCTGATTACTTATATGCCCTTGATTGGATTGAAGGGAATAGAGGGAGAGGAAAGGAGTGGATAGGCCAACTCTTATTTGGGAAGAAACTTTTAAAGGAGGGGGGAGATTAGCTTATCCTTCCATTCTCCTTCATTCTTCACAAAATTGTATTTCCCAGGGAATTGCACTACCCTTCCAGTCACCTCCCTCCCTCTCATCTCCCTTCTTTTCCTCTATTTTGCGAGAAGCTACCAAAGGATGCTGAGGCTTGGGAACATAGAAAAATCTCATGACCTACATTAATTTAATTTGAAAACACTGCTTTTGGTTCTTATGCGGAATTCTTGTGTTGTCGGTTATGTCTGTTATTAGTGTTCATAGTGGGTTCTTCTAGGAAAGATTTTGAAATTATAGCAACTCAATGTTCCCTGTCTGAGATCTACAGTTAGCTAGGATGGATGCTTGGAAAAAGTTGTTCTTTTTGTCATTGAATGATGATAAGGAAGAGAAGAAAAATATCTACCAGACTCATTTCTGCTTCCGAACATCAAAATAACTCATAAGTATCACAAATAAATTCCTTGCTTCACACTAAAAGTGCGTCAGATATGAACGATAACATCACACTATTGGAAGATAGTAGTTGCCACTTAAGTATGTCATTTGTTAATTAATACATTGCGGAAACTTCATTTTCCATGCACCATTTGCCAACTCCTTCCTATAATTAGAGGTGGTAGCATACCTAAACCACTGATGCCCTTGCCCTTTTAATTATAGCCTATGTCAAGTTCAAATTGACACACACTAGTCATGCTCAAGTCCTCTTTAATTTTGACAAGTCAATAGCTGCCTTAAGTTATAAGATAATCAATTCTCTTTCATCAATACTCTCAACAAAATGAGGGAACTCAATGAATTTGTATATCACTATTACGCTTCTAGTTGGGCTACTGAACCAAATGCTCAATTAATTAATTAAACATTTACAAACCATTAATAGTGTTTAGTAACATGCCATGAAGACCTAAATAAGGTAAAATGAGGTTCACCCATTCAGTTATAATTATCATGCGATATAATCCTATTACCAATCAATGGCTTCATAATTGTAGTTAGAATATGGTTATAAGTTTATTCTAGTTGTCAAATGACTACTTATTGCATTGATGAGCCCACAACTTCCAGTTTTATCTAAAAAAATTGTGATTACATATCTATCTTGACCAAGGATTTCTTGAGTTGTGATTGCATTGAACAATAGTCATAGGACATTCTCTCATACAATAAGTGGCAAAACTTCTATTAGCACTTACATGCTTCAATACCTAGAAAAGATACATCCAATAAATAGCCCTATATGGTTTTCCTTGACTTTTGAAAAATGTCAAGGTGCTTTCAGATTAGCACAAGGCTATGATGGTATAGTCCGACAATTAGAAGAATTTGTATTGACAAAATTGATTGGGAAGAGTGCAAGATTATGACAGGCTAGTTTAATGAACTCATACTTATGATGAGCATCTATATATATACATTCAGTTCTTTGAAATCTAAGGAATGAGATATCTTTCCAATTATGCATCTAATACATGTGCAAACTACTATAATAAATCTATGACTAGAATCATTTAGTGTCAAGGGATAAGTGTAAGCATGTTTTTCCGTCATCATCCAATGCTCAATCTTGCTCCTTAAGCCTGAGTGATATGAAAATCTCATCTACTGAGTAATATGTCTTTTATGAGAAAATGTGAATTAAAAAACATAAATCATTTGCGTCCATTAAATTAACTGTGTTGGTTTACAAGGCATAACACTAACAATGACCAAATGCCACCATCAACATGAGTACATGACAACTCTTCGCCCATGCTAGACCTAGAGGAGATCCAAACTGCATTTAATCACAGTGACGAACTCTTCCATAACACTAACTTTTTCTGTCTTTTTTATTAATCAGCTTCATTGTATTAATAAATATTTTATAGTCTATAGATAGTAATAATATATATGCTATTTGCCGAGGAGATGTGTCATATCAGAGATGCTTTTGGATATTCAGTATTTCATCACTAAAGTTGTGTCCATTTTGCTAATGTACAGCTGGAATGCTTTGGAGTGGAGATGCACCAGATGTGAATGCATTAGAAGAGAACATGGGGGCTTATTTTAACGTACTCCATGGTTTTGTCTTACTTTGCCACGGAAGTACAGTTGGAGCTGGCCCCACCCTCCATGCAAGCATCAATGCTTCTGTGAAGCAAGTTATAGACTGCAGCATTGCACTACTAAAAGAAGCAGTTTCCACCTGTGGTGTGTATCTCACTTTTACTGTGACTGTGATTTTATGAATGTTCGTTGCTTTGGATAATCCTTGCTGTAAGTTGAAACTTTTTGGCTCCCACCACATGTGTACATGATCAATCGTTAAAACCTGATTACTAACCTCTTTTTGGAAGAGTATTACGCTAACAATTTTTATCAATGAATTACAGAAATTGTACAAATGAATGCAATAGTCATTCTCTTATTTAACACATGGAGAAAAGTCAGCATTAATCATTTGCTTTGGACAAACTATTCAGTCACACTACTGGATCTAACATTACTTCTTAAAATGAAGCCATGGAATCTACTGCTTAGTTTGGTTTTTCCTTTTTGCAGAGTCCCACAATCGTAAAAAGAGAATGTCCATCCCACAGCTGGCGGGAGCAGTTTGGGAAGTATGTACTGCCCTTAAGAAAGTCCCGACCACAAACTGCACTGCAGTTGGGCGAGCCATAACTCAGGTAGCAGTTTCGGTGAAGGATGTCCTCAGAGAAATGGGAGAACTCAAGGAACTCAGTTCTGCTGCTTGTGATGGATTAGAAGATGCAACTTCCAAGAAAGATACTGATACAGCACCTATATCTGATGATGAGAGCAGCTTAACTGAGGCTGATATTGGCAATGACCTCTCAGCCGAGGAGATGGCAATTGCGCAATTAGTTGCCGGTGTTGTTTCTGAAACACTGGCTGTGATAAAGGAGCTAATTCGGTTTATTTCAGGCTTGCTTAAGAGTTCAAGCCTCAAAATTAACAGCAAAGAGAGCACGGATTCCTTGGAGAAAATTCTTACTTACTGCCAGAAGATGGCTTTCGAGGTGAATGAGCTGGGTGCTTGTGCCTATCCACCACAGGAGGTTTATCAGATGAAGTCCAGCATGGAGAAGATCAGTGGTTTAGTTGATAAGATGCGCATTGAAGTAGTCAGTCTTGAAGGCTCGCCTGATGGCGTCTTTGCTACCTTTAAGCGATTGGAGAGTTCTTTGGCGAACTTGCGGCATGGATTTGGTGGGGATCTAGTAAATGAAGTTAAAAGCCTAGCTTTATAGCATGTACAGACTTCGTGATAGCTTTTTATTAGCTCTTTGTACCTTAACTTATGTGATGAGTAGTTGTTGTAAGAAGATTTTACGGCTTGCATCATTTTTTTTTTTTGATACATATTTTATAGCGCAAAATATAGATGCAGATTTTAGTATGCTTGATTCTGAGGTAGATGACACCATTAATTGTTTGTGTGAAGAGACATCATGAAGCAATCAGTTTTTCTACTTTTCATATTAATAAATTTCCTTCGAGTTCCTTTGATCCACTGTGTTTTGAGTGAAAATGTTTTTGCAGCGGATTTCATTAGAATTATCTACAAATTAACTTTGGACAATGAATACAAGTTCATCTAGCTTTAGTTGCTAATGCTCCTCTAATTAAGGTCCCTAGATAACTCAACTAGATTGAATATTGCTTTGGTTGGCTTGCTTCACTCTTCTAGTTTCCTTTTGGTGGTTTATTTTTGCCGAATGACCTTTGACTAGAGTGATATGGGTCAGTTTTATATGTTGTCTTAGAGGCGGTCGCTTAAAAATACATAATCTCATTGCTACGGTTTCTATCACTTATAAAGCATTATTGAAAGACCCTGGGTTATGTAACTATACTCACTTCACCCCATTTATGACGAGTTCAGATATCTTAGCTAAATATATTGAGTTTGTGTTTAGATATATAAGTGCTTAATACTTGATACATAATTTAAAAATAAAAAATATTTTTTTATTATTAAAATGTATAAAATAATAATAATATAATTATTGATAAAAAATATATTTAATTGAGCTACTGTATATATTTGTTTAAATATATATTTGTTTAAATATCCGATTTATATTCGGGTTATATAATAGAGTACCTAACTTAGATCGTAGATTGGTTCAAATTTAAGTATTAACTTGTCATCCCTAGTTATGTGAGCATAAGATTGGTTTAAGTCATCATCATTAACTAGATAGACATTAACTCGGAAGAGTTAGTTCTATTATATTAGTGATTGAGTGACGAAAAATATAAATTATGTGAGTCTCTAGCTTGCATAAAAAATACAATGTAGGCCATCCTATGTAGTTTTCTTTGTGGGATGGTTGCTCATTGAAGTATCAATCTAATCGGTGAATTTGATGATTCAAGTGAGAAAATTTGACAATCCATCATGCTATTAGTAAATGGACATCATCAACTATTTATATACCTTAGTTGCATATTAGAATAGCTCTTAAGAGATAAAAAAAATATTGAGCTGACTTAGATCTAAGGTTGACCAAGTTTAAAATCTAAGTTCACTTTGTATCTATTTATCGGATTTGTAGTTGTATCATTACATTATAATATTTTACACTTAATTTTTTTTTCTTCAGTGAGCCATTTTTTACATGCATTCTCATTTGGCATACTAACATGGATGTTGGATATTGTATTTTTAACAACAATATTTCTAATTATTATACTCTTTATTTTAAAATCTAAACCCACATACATATTATATATATATATATATATATATATCTTTTTTTGTTAACTTTGATGCATTTAACCACATAATTAGTATCTTCTCTTGAAAATTAATACACTGCAACACTTTTAACTTACTTAAAAACTATTCAACAAGTTATCGAAGGCTACATGTAGCCAAAGGCAAATCAATGCAGAAGGCACCATGAATATTGCTCCTATTGATCTCTCTCTCTCTATATATATATAAAATTACCCTACTAATCAAAGAAAATATTAAATGTTATACGTTTATCCTTATGTAATTTGAAGTTATAGATCTATCATTTCCATCACACAGGAGAAAATTTCTAAATAAAATAAATGCCTAAGAATCTTTAATAAGGGCACGTCAGAGTCGTTTATTTTTATGTGTGATTTGACAATTCAAATATTTTACCTTAATCCAGAGGTTCCAACCCTATTTGATGATTTCAACTTAGTCAACTTTGAGATAATTCATTTGTAAGCTCTACATAGCCAAATTATCCAATCCAACCGAGTAATTTAGGAAAAGATTTCGCGAGGTCTCCGCCTACGAGAGCTGTGCAGGAGTAAATCTGATGCTGTGTTTAGCAGAGCGGACGAAAAGAAAAAAAGGAGGGAAAATAAAATTATTTTGTGTTTAATAGGGCAGACAAAAACTGCAAAAGGAAAAAATGGAAGGAAAGTTATCCAACTTTTCTTCCAAAATTGATCTGTCCTGGTTTGGACGGATACTCATCTCACGCGCTCCCTACTCCTATTCTCACCCTCACTCTCTCCTTTTCTCTCTCCTTTTCTGAACTTTGTGCTTGGAATCGGCTTCGCCCTCTTCGTCGCCGCCGTCCTCGTCTTCACCATCATGGCTGCCACTCACGAACGCTGCTGACCTTCGCCGCCGCTACCTGATCTTCACCGCCTGACTCACGAACGGAAACACTCCCTCTGTCATGGCCTCTGATCTTTTTCCTTCCGCCGCCTGCTCCTTTTCGCCCCTTAGCCTTCGAATCAATCGATTTTAGAGGCTGCCTCGGCCTCGGCTCAGAGGCCTGCCTCCGTGGCTCACATGAGGAGTTTGTCGATGGACACCGTGCTCTTTGAGGGGCTGGGGTTCAAGGATGGGGCCAACAACGGCGGTGGGGCGCAGGTAAGAAAGGGTCATCATCGAAGGAGCGGTTCGATGGACGAGTCGATCTCGCCGTTCGAGGGGGAGTCCGCGCCGCCGCTGTCAGACTACGCAAAGAAGGCCATGACAGTAGATAAACTCGTGGAGTTGTCCTTGCTCAATCCCAAGAGAGCAAAATGGGAATGTAATGTATAATTTGTCTCTTTCAATTTCTGTTGTTCTTTTTTCCATCAACTAATTTGTCTCTTTCAATTTCTGTTTCGATTTCATCTTCTTCCTTCCACCGCCGTCGATCTTCATTTTGTGTTAAATCATTGTATCAAAATATAATATGAGCATAAAAAAAAATTATGGGTGTTTATATCAAACCTTCATATTTTCTTTCTCTCTTGCTAAACGCAAAGAAAAAAGTATTCTTTATTTTTTCATTTTTTTTATTTTTCTTTTCTTCTTATTTTTTCATCCGTCCTAATTTTCATCCGCTCAGTTAAACACAGTGTAACTGTTGATGCTACTTTAAAATATGTATAATAATAATTTATCAAATAACATCAGTGCAGGGGTGCACAATATTTAAAGCAGCATCCTCTGTTGAAAATGGTGCGCGCATAACATTCCTAGGCGGAGACTCAGCCTAGAAAAATTTCTCGTAATTTAGAGGGTTAGGCAATTTGACAAACGAGAAATCAAATATCATTAAGCAGTATGCGGTCTCGCTTGATTGAGCAATTTTTAATAATTGACGGCTTGGGCTTCCAACCCTAGTTTGGCAATTTGACTTGTCATAAAACCTACCCAATTGAGACATCCAATTAGTCAGGTAGTCTAGCTCAATAGGGCAATTCAGCTAGGTCAGATGTTAAGTGTCCTAACTTAGGTTAAGCAATTTGACCTGGTTGCGAAATTCAACCTAGTTAGCTAATTCAAGCTTAGATTATGTACATTGATTGAACAGATTGGACATTCTTAGGAAAACCTAAAATCTGAATTCAAATTTAATTTAATATAAAGTAAATCAGATTGTATTTTTATCAGCATAACCCAAAACCCATTTTTCATTTTAAAAAGCATAAACCCAATTCAATTTTTAAAAAATTTCGACTTGTGGATCGATTTGGGTTGGGTCGTGGGTCAGATTTAAGTAAAAAGGTGAACCGTAATTGCTGGCACGACTAAAAAAAACTTCCTGCAAATATAAGCACACTTGTGAAACCTTTATCAGAAGATATGCTCGTTTACCATGAACCACCAAAGCCATAAACGTTTTGTTTAACCAATCAATTGCAAAATCTGAAACCAATGTCCAACCTGGAACGAAACCAATGTGCCTTAACCACTCAAATATTCAATGGGATTTAACATGGCTTCAGAAGCCATGGTTGTAAATATTACAGGAAAATGCCTCACTCTTGACCTTTATCCAACTCCGGTAATAGTTGACTCTTTACTTGTCTAGGTAATAATAATACATACTGGAAAAGAAAACTAACCGAACTCACATGAAGTCATAATCATCCGCATCGTCGTAGCGAGCTGCAGTAGCTGCAGAATAATCGTCGTCCGCCTTGTCTACATGAAGCTGCTTTTTCTTGGCGCCTGCCAATAACAACAAAACAGAATAATCCCTCAATCCAAGTTGCATGAAAATGATTCAGTAATGCCACATTCTATGGCAAGGAAGTCTGCACTTGCCTTGTTTCTTCTTTCCGGCATTAGCTTCCTTTTCTGTCTTGAGCTTTTCATTTGCAATTGCTGTCACTGAGGAAGCGATCTCTTTTGCATCTGCCGCTTTAAGAGAAGCCATAGACAGTCTCAGAACAGCTTTAAGGAATCCCATATAGTGAAAGCTTTTCTGGAGACAAAATAAGAAAAGCAATTATTCATCTAGAAGAAAAAAAGATTTGAAAACAAGCTGAAAAGAAATATTATATAAAAGCAACACACCTCATAATGGCGGATTTTATGAGAGAGTAGTTCAGCGTACTCTAAGAAATCACTCTCAGATTTAGGAATAAAGTTATCTAGGGTTTTCTCATCTCCTTTCTTGCCAAACAACTCAGCAGTTGACTTGTAATCAGCTTCTTCAACAAGTCTGCAAAAGGTTGATACCATGTAAAGCTAAAAGCATTTGGTAGCAAATCAGCTGTAAAGGCAACTACGATATTGTCTTGTTTTAGTTTTCCATGTAGCATCTTCATTGAGGACTTTGTATTCAAAGTGAAACTCTCAAATTATCTAAGCCAAGCAGTACAGTATCAGCTCAAGTATTTGACCTTTGTTGGCGAAGTTTCTCAGCAACAGGATCAGCTAGAACTTCATTAGCTATTTCTTCTTTCTTCGCGTCAGATACTTTCTCTTGCTTCCCAGCACCTTTGCTGCCCACTTTTGGTACAGAAGCCTCTACCACTTGTTTTGGTTTAGATTCCTACATTAAAAAAAGGGCCAAACTACATGCATCAGCCAACACAATTTGCTGCTCAATTTTTATGCCAGAAAACACCACAGCTTATATTAAGTAATTTACTCGCTCCTATTGATCAGCACATTGGTGAGTTGGACAAGATGCACCAGTAAGCAATATTAATCATGTCAAAATAGCAATAATTTAAACCAATTTACTTGTTTGTGAGATCAACGATTGAAGGGGTTTGAAAATATAATATATTTGATTAATAGTAGGAGATTGAAAATGAGCTGTATTTCAATTACTACTACAGACTGCAAAACCAAAAGTCCTTTGATTGCTAAAGTAATTGACTTGAAGACTCAGTTTTTACCAGGTAAATCAATTAATAAGTACCTTCAACAACAAGCACGTGGAGAATAAACATAGATCAAAGCCGCCCGGGTGATTTTGACTACCAGCAAAACTTTCACCACTTCCCTCCTTGAGAGAGAACTGGCAAAGAAAAAAAGTACTGAAGTTCCAATTGTTCAATGTTTTCAGGTACTCATCTGCAAACGGGTGGGTTCTTAATTCTCATAAATCAACTTATCTACTACCGCAATGGAATTTATGGCAGATGGAAAGCTCTGATCGCGGACAAACATGCCGCTTTATGTCAGCCTACTCCTAATAGCCCCTGCTTCCACGATCCGTCTGCATCTGATAAGAGGAGGGAGGACTCATGCCA
Source organism: Costus lasius (assembly GCA_027563935.2). Classification (NCBI taxonomy): domain Eukaryota; kingdom Viridiplantae; phylum Streptophyta; class Magnoliopsida; order Zingiberales; family Costaceae; genus Costus; species Costus lasius. The sequence goes on along the minus strand of CM050450.1, from coordinate 128,481,139 downwards.
GAGCAAGGGTTGGGTTATAGAACCTAAAGTGCAGTGGAGGTGACACTGGATATGCTTTTACGATCTTACAAGCACTTGGGCTTGTACAAAAACAGGCTTTTAACCAAAGGATATTTTTGTTTTCTTTCATACGGGCAAAACTACAGACCAAAGCAACAAACTAGTGTTCTAAGTTTACTAGGGTTGAAGGTGGCAGCCTATAGAATGCCATGTACTTACATGCTAGTGGCACACCATTATGGCGTGATTACAAGAAGGATATTTTTATTCTTGCAGTCTTATATAACGCTGAAAAAGAAATGAAGAAGCATCATATCAAGGAGACTTGCATTACATGGAATACAAGTAAAGCTATAAGCATACTAGGAAACAAGACTACTCAGATATATCTTAGGAAAAGAATGAAAATTATATGTGAACCACCAACAGGCATATCGTCCCAATTGTTAAAAGCATTATAATAAGACCTAGCAGGACAATCATCAAAGTTGCAAAAAGCAAATTGACATAACAATCATTCAGCTTTTGTTCCACAAGGCAATGAATTGGTTTCTTATTACGCCCATCATGGTAACAGCATGGACCATAAAGCCCAAAGTGATATCTTGAACAATGCTATAAGACTATTAAATACTGCTACCAAGTAAAGAATACTTTACCTGCACAGATTCGTCATCATCTTCCCAAGATTCTTTGACATTTTCATCATCCGCGTCCTCATCATCCCACTTATTCTTTGCCTGATTAGTAGCTAGGCCTACTAGGCCTACTGGCGCTGGCTCAAAATCATCGTCTTCTGTGAAAGGGAAATTAAAGAAAAAATATAAATGATGACAATAAGATAAATAACAAAATAGAGTTGCAAATAAAGGATGAAAAGAATTTTTTAAATCATTATTATTATTTATTAGTATGCGCATGTTCTTTGAAAAGTCAGAATAAATATGATCTAGTCAAAACGGAACCATGCAGATTCAATTAACTTTTGGTAGGGAAAATTTTATTTACAAAGTCGAATAGACAGCATCATGATACAAAATAAGAAGGAATTAAATCCGAAAATAAAAATATCTCCTCATATTTCATCCCATACCCTCTTCATAAGCTACTTCAACAACCAAAATCCAACTTTAAAGTCATCATAAAACCAAACCTCAAAACTACCTGATCTACACCAAAAGTCAGTCATGTGATAAGCTAAAAAAAAACTAAAATCGTGCCAGAAAAGCACTAAAATTTGCCAGAAAAGCACTAAAATTTCCCAAATAAAGCATTTTAAAACAATCCAAATCTGTCATTTAGTGATCTTCTACTCTTCCAAACAAAGAAGCTTGTATGCTCTAAATTCTGCCTCAATCAACATTTCAAACCTAGCAAAACACGACCCATAAATTTGTAACGATCTGGATCAGCCCGTCGCTTCATGCAGTCCCCGAATGACACTAGAATTATTTCAAATCAAACAGTAAAATTTTAACTTCTGTATAGCAAATTACACCCCCAATTTCAGCTTTGATCCACAAAAAAATAGTCTAGAGAAACAGGAAGAAAAGGAGAGACATCAAATTGAAGATATGAAAGAGAGACGAAGAGAGCACAGTGGAGTAAAGGGGCAAAAAAAAGTGAGCAGTGTATCACGGTGGGAAATCCCAGAAAAGATAGAAAAGAAGAAGAACATGAAGAAGAAGGATGGGGTGGTCAGTAGCAGAAAATAGAGACAAAAAGAAGAAAACAGGGGAAAAAGTTAAGAGAGAAAAAAGAAAAGAAAATAACTTACGAAGAAAAGGAGAAAGTTCTTCCTATTGCCATCAACAAAGCAGTCTGCTTTTCTTCTCATCTCAGTAAAGAATATTTGCAATGAGGGAGACAAGTTATGACTGTACCGTGCTACACTATTTTTTTTTCTCATCTCAAATAAATTTGCAATGTGTGAGAAAGATTCAACATGTCTATCCAGCCCCATTCACTTACAAATCAAAATGAAAACACACAAATTTTTAGTGAATACAAAGTCTTTCATTTCAACTTACTCGGTGTGAGATAAGATATGACCATGTTTATACCTCATTTCCTTGGAGAGTTTGTTAATTAGAAGACACCATTATTCCACTGCCTAACATGCACACTTAGAAATCTCCTACTATTGGTTGTACCAGCACACAAGTATACTTCCCACGAAGCAGAAAAATGCAAGTCAATGCATATTGCAAGGATAATTATGCAGGTTGAAAGTTGGTTTAACACCATAACAGCCAATATATCAACAACTAGTTAAAAGAAGCAGCTATGTGGTAAGAGCCATATTTTTTTTGGCTAAAGGTTTACCACAAAATGTTTTCAGTTTTTGGTTTACTAATGGAGGTTTATGCATTCTACTCTATGCTATATTGTTTTTAACTAATACTAAAAAATTATACCTGCTATTGCCTTACATTTATTCCTTAGATATAAAAAGTGGATTAGAAATTATTTCTATGAGAGTGATAATTAAGAAGCACTATAGAGTATTATTTCTAACACTGATAAGTGACCCTAACCACGAAACTCAGCACTAAAAAGTAACATTTTAGACAGTAAGAATTAGAGGCAAAAGTGAAGGGGATGAAGCAGAATTGGGATGGATCCACATCCAATCAACTAATGGTGAATTTGAATCCCTCAATTCGCTTCCATCAAATATCAAAAAAGTGTACAACAATAATCAATTCATATAGAATTACAAAAATACCTAAATCTCATCAGAAATTATAGAAGTATCATTTCATCCCCGATTAAACTCAACAACATGAGTAATTATAACACAAAAAAACAAAGAACAAATCATCAATAAAGACAACTACAACTCAATTTGAGCCACTTAAAGAATGTTAGGTGATGCGTGTGCTTATATATACAAAACATAATTTTGATAAGTAGATTGGTGGTGCAGAATGGGTATGACGTATTTCAAGTCATCATCATCGGCATTCACATCCACCAAAACGAATTTAGAGAAATAGAACTGCATCCAGGCAGATACAGATTGAATGGGTGCACATTTGGTCAATTTGGTATAAGAATGTTGCCGTTTAAGGTAGAAGAAATATTCACAATCAAGATCACTTGCACTTCCTTTCAAAGTTGTACGAATCAATTACCAAAGCTAAATCACATTGATAAAGGTCGTTTGCAATCATGATTTTTCAGAAATTATAATTTAGACTGTATATTTTGGTAAATTAGTATGTTTGCAAACAAGATCAGGTGGGAAAAAGAATTCCATAAAACTCTGGAATTAACACTCTGACATTTTGATCAGATTTGTATTGTAAGGATTCACAAAAAAATTTGGAACCTACAAGGCATGTTACTATTTTCTTCCTATACTCCCTATGAAGATTAAAAATGAATACATACTTCTTCTAGCAATATCGTGGTCACAATTAATCACGGTGTGCTCTTCAGATTCCTTTTCTTATGTGATTTATCAACACATGATGTTGTCTTTTTTTTTTTAAAAAAAAGAAATATTGTATAAAAAATAATAATATTACGATCATCGTTGCAGTTTGTTTGTGTGCAGTAGATAGATAACACGTTCTGTTGAATATCTATGTGTTTGATATTTAAGTAATTGCTTTATATTTCTTAAATTTGCAAAAACTTATAAGGGTAATTAGTAAAACAATGATGACAAATCACTTCTGATAACAAATTATAAGAAATAGAATTAAATTTTCAATTCTATGCTCATATCCAAATACAAGAATTAGAATTTACGTTCCAGATAATTACTTAATAACATATAACTAAAATTTTCTGCCTAGGAATTGATTCCAACAAGCTTTAGTATCGTTAATGTATGTTTACACAAAAGTCACTCCGAAGGCAACTGAGGCGAATAATCAGGAATACTTGAGAATAGCAGAATTACGGCAGGTTTTTGACGGGTTTAATTGATTGTGCCGTGTGCTTTAAGAAAAATAAATAGACATATTACTAACCCCAATCGGCCATGACTTTCCTGTTTCAATCACAATCCTTGGCTGCTTCAACTCACCGACCGAATAACCCGATCCAACAATTCTGAAAAAAATATAAAAAAAAAACAAACACAAGCAAAGCATCCGATTAAGGACAATAAATCATAGCACAGGCCTTTCCACGACAATCGAAGATGATGATACCCACATGAAAGAAAGCAATCAATGATTCGCCGTAATCAGATGCCGCTCAAAGCCTCCAAGGGCAGATCCGTCCTCGGATGGCTTGGTGCTGCGAGGGAGAAAAAGATAGAACCGATGCCCGATCGCCGACGAGTCTGCGGAAAAAGGGAACCGAGGGGACCGGGGCAGATCGAAACGCCGACTGCGGCGCGGTGGGAGGCGGCGGAGGCGAATAAGGTGGGCAGGGAGATAGGGGGTACGGAGGACAGCGAGGAGAGAGAGAGAGAGAATGAACCAGGAATTCAGTCGAGGGGGCCGGTGCTAGGGATGACTCGGGTGAGTTTTATTGAGCGAATCGGGACAGGTTGTGGTTGCGAAACGTCACAGCTGAGCTGGTTCATAACGTCTATTCACGCAACGGTTCGGCACGGTCGGACCGGTCGGGTTTAGCAAATGCAGATAATTGAACCACGTTAAGTTGGGTTTAGCCAATGGACATTATATGATTATGTGACGATTTAGCTTCTCCAGTTTTTCTCATAAACCCCTTACAAATCAAATTTTACAAATTTTTTTTCTAATAATTTATATATTTTAGAACTAGAGCTTTATTTATAATCTAATTGGGTACTTTTGTTGCTACTTTGATGTTTTTGACTACTTAAAATAAATATTTTATTGGAATTTATTTTTTCATAATTTAAAATAAAATATGTTTAGTTTAGTTAAATTTATAATTAAGAGAGACATATTAATGGTGTGAGTTCCTAATTAGGGAAGAAACATAGATTGAGTATAAAAATATTTTGAAAAAATTATAAGTTTGGTCGCTAAACTAAAATATGTATAAAGTTTAATTATTTATGTGAGGGTTAATTAGGATTTTGGTATGTATATTTTTACTTAATTAGATTGAGTAGGTCAACCTGTTTATAATTCGACACGATCTAATTATTATTAGGTCATAAATGAATTAATCTATTTATAATCTGAATATGATTATAACTGATCCGAATATACCTAACTTTGTATCTAATCGAATCGAAATGGATCAGTCGGTATGGTCAAGTTTTATCAAGTCTACAAGGGGTTTGCAAACACGGGCATGGGTTCGAATCCGTGCTGCCCGGCTTATGCACCCTCACCAAGACACCAACTGCCCCGCCGGATTCGGGTTTGTGTATCGGATCGGGTTGCATCGGGAGACGGGTCATCATTTCTCTGACGCCCGTGATCTGTTCGGATCGAAACGATCCTGATCCGCTGGGTAGGCCCTGGCCGCTCCTTCTAGCCAGCGTTGCGTGCGTTGCTGCCGAGACGGATTTGGAACCGCCGCTCGCTGCTCCGCCGCGTCCCCGTTTCCAAACGCCGTTGGTTCCCGTCGTTGTGACAGAAGGGTTAACGCCGCTTCCAGTCTTCATCTTCCGCCGCCCTCTCGTCGGTTCGCCACTAGCGACGTCGCACAGGTATTTTCCCCTCTTCTCCTCTTTTTGATCGGTATCGGGGGATACTGTGTTTGTCGTCGCCGACGAGAAACGCCACTGTATCGGCTTTTGCCGACGGCTCGCGTCGCCTCTCGTCGCGATCTGGGAGCGTCAGCCGGACGCTGGGTTTTTCCGGCGCCACAGACGGCGTCTCTGCAGTGCATCCGCGCTGCCTGGTTCAGCATTTGGATCTGGACTGGGATAAACAGCTCAGAAGCTCATCCATATATTATTTCTAGGAAGACTGAGTGCAAAGTAACTGAACTTTTGTTTTAGTTAGACTTGCTACACTTTGATGATTTTATCAGTGCAATATAGATTTAGCTTACATTCACCAAACTCTAGCATGACGTATCTATGCTCATAAACTCTAAACCTTATCTAAAGGCAAAGCACTTATTCTCCATCCTTGGGGTTGAAAATGACGACCATCCGACGATTCTGTTGCAATGATCTCCTTCGCTTTGCTTCTGTAAATCTTGACCACCTAACGGAGACTGTAAGCTCTCTTTCGTTATTTGTTAACCCTTAAGTTTCTTTGAATTCTCATCTGAATTTTTCCTTTTCCTGTTCTGAATTTAACCAGTTCAACATGTCATTCTACATGACTTATCTTGCTCGGTGGCCTGATTACTTTCACGTAGCAGAGGCTCCCGGAAATCATATAATGGGATATAGTGAGTTCTCTATTCCCTTCTGGTTATTTCAAAGGTCCTTCTTTTACGGTTTTCGATGATTAATTGACTATGATAAAAGGGTCTTAAATTTTTGTGTTATTTCGGGAAGCAAAGAAATATGAACTAGATACAAGGGTATTCGATGATTAATCGCATCGTGACTTCTTATATTTGAGGTGACTGAGCTTTTTAGGCCTGATTTTATCGTGAATTTCAGTTCATACAGCATATGTTCGAAATTGCAATGTGGAGTTACTAGATTTTGTACCTGCTCACAGAAGAAATTAATGTTTGTGATGCCGAACCAAGTTCAGAATACAATCTAACTTAAAAATGAGATTGCATGGGGAGTATTAAAAGGTCATTCAGCATTTCAGCAATCTCTGCTACCTTGCCATGGTCACCTTAAATCATGGTTCACAAATTGTTAATTTGTCCGAAGGGCAGTGTTTCTAGTTTGTACCAATTTGCTGCGGCTGGCACATGGTACAACATAAGACACGTGTGTATATATAGTACTGGTACTATGTGCTAACACCTGGGTACATACCATTTTTATGAACCTTGCTTTAGACATGGATTGGCAAAATAAAAGTAATAGCTTAAAACTTAAGGGAGAAGATAAGTAACACGCTCTTTGACATATCGAAGGCTACAACAGAATAGCCTTGATTATCAATTACAATCATTGCAAATCATTCATTCACTTCCTCAGGCATCCTTATTCTCAGCTACTAAACTGGGTTCCGCTCAAATTTAGCTAGAAGGGATTTAATATTACCAACAACAGCCCAACTTCTCCATGGAACCTGGGCAAACTGCTGTGTTATTGTTCTCGCAACAACCTCTGAATCTACCCTTAGCTGTTTCATTAGTATTTTCTTGTTGGCAGCCTCTAACAACACATAATTCATGAAAGCAGATAGTCCCATCATTCTCACTGAGGGAATTGCAGTAATTGGTACCTTCATGAAATCAAATATCCTTGATTTCGATTACTTCCATGGAGTCATGGACTTAATTTTTTTGTGAGGTAAGAACTGGACTTGTTATTAGTACTTTTGAATTGCGTGGCCAGTGTTCTTTAACTGGGCAAATTTGATAGTTCCAATATTTACTTGGGAAAATTTGATAGCAAAGAATGATTGTGCAAAGTTTGGTTGGATAAATTACTGATTTTCCGTCTACATGTGAGCAAATATGTTGCCTCTTGCAAAAAGTCACCAATTAGAAACATATAGTAGTCCCAATCATCTAGTGGAAAATTTAAATTCATGAAAACTGTTTGACATGAAAAAATTAACAGCATGAAATTTAAGTTTGTGTCATTATATAGATTATTGTGATCAAGTGAGCATGATTCGTTCATTCATACTGAAGTTTTTGGTATAAATTTAATATTGTCCCTTCTGTATTCTTAATCATTTTTGTTCCTTTGTGGCCTGTGGCTGCCCCTTTGTTTACAATTTCATTTCCTATTTTTGAGATTTACCCCATTAATTATTAAGAGCCTGAAAAATTTTAGTAGAAAATTCATCCAAGTTTTGGGGATGCTAAAAGGATAGGTACTGGTTAGTATTCCATTCATGTTTTTTATCTACCACTAACCATATTGTGGACTAGTTACGTCTACTAAGCTCCACCTCGTTTGAGATTGCTAAAAGAATAAGTTATTCTAATTTATTCCACAAATTGCAGTGCTGGAATCCATTACGCTGAAACTTCCTAATAGTGCGTACTTCTTTAGCTAATGGATCATCAAGTTTATTACAAATGCAGCATTTATGACTATCATTATTGAAGATATGTGGGGAAACTCATTCTGCTCAGCCAAAAATGATCTTGAGATATGCAAAACCATGCTTAAACAAATTGAGCACCTCATGCTTACATTTAATGAATAATAAGATCTGCACCTTTTTGCAATGGCAAATTGGTGTACCCAAATATAGTGAACATTGTGTTTTTCCATACTTATGATAGGTAAAACATCAGCACTATTTAGTACCGCATCAAAAATTGATTCCTTTGTCTTTTGTCCTAAGTGCATCAAAACCTTAACATCAAAATTTATAGTGGTGTTCAAATCTGTTTGTAACATTGATCTTATTATTTGTATAGTGATATTGAACACCCTTGTTTAATTAATGTTCTTGTTTTCAGTCATGGGTAAAGTTGAAGGACAAGGTGAAAGTTGGCATGGCCATGTAACTGCAGTTACTGTAGCTTCTGAGTATCGAAGACAACAATTAGCAAAGAAACTCATGCACTTGTTGGAGGACATCAGCGACAAAATGTAGTATTTGTCCCTTTCTCTTACTTTTGTTTGTTAATTTGTTGTGATTAGCTTCGCAATACATGCTAAAGTGTTATACATGAAAGACAACTCAACACGACATGTCTCTAATATTTAGTGCTTCTAGTGTAATCACCTACCCATGTAGGTTCCTTCATATATTGTAATGCCGGTGACTAGTATTACAATATATATTGTAATGGGCTGGTTGGTACCATACCAACCGGTACATACTAATCCGACATTGGATTGCTACATCAGATCACTTTTTTTTAACTTGGTTGGGTTCCTCATTTGAATTTAGAAAGACCAAGGATTAAACTAAAAAAATTTATTTTGTCAACCAATTATGTAAACACAATCCTTTGTAATTTCCCTAGAAGATTGTAAAATCATTTATGTTCACGATTCTGTTATTGATATTTCAAACTTTTATATGAATTCACTTGGAAATTAGTTGTTATTGTTCTAAAAATATTGACTTCACATGAACAAAAGTCTTTGGTGAAGCTTTCTATGGAAAAAATTCTGTCTTCCTAGACTTTATATTTCTGGTATTATTGTTTGCCTTTTTGGCTTTGGGATTGGGTGACACTTCACGATCCATTGTGGTTTTAGTTGGCTGTGAGTAGCCAAGGATGCAGTTCAATTCAACATATCTTTGCCTCAAGCGCTGTTGTGGCACCTTTTGTGGACATATATAGCTAAAAAATTAGGGAACTACTATTTTTCCCTTTTTAATTTTGAAAATTGTTTCCTTTCTATTTTTGTTCTTGTATTTTTCCTACTTGTATATTATGTCTGGATTCTTTTTGTGTCTTATGTACGCCATATTCTTGTTCTTCTGGTCTATTTTTTAACGCACAGGCTTGCCCAATCACCCTATTGAAGTGGTAGCAGTAACCAAAATTACCTTGAGAATTTTGTTTAATAGATACTTTAGACTATCTAATAAACACTACAAAATATCATTGGGGGTTTACAAAATATCCTTTATAATTCGAGGACATTTTGGGCATTTGTCGAATGAATTATAATTTGATTCATACGTTGAGGCCAACATATAGGAAATGCATGTTTTCCTTTAAGGTGCAACAGTCTACATTAGCCTTTATCAGTTGAGTTGATCTTTTAGAACGTTAAACTTTTTATTCCATTATTTTCAGATCAAAAGAATTTTGTTTTGTTGCTTCTCGATGGCCTCTTAATCCATAATGCCACAAGTGGATACCCTTCCTTGCATTTCAAGTTCATTGAATTTATACTCACATGATGTGCGTTTAACATGGAAGATTGATGCTTGGTTGACCATCATCCTTAAAAATTATGTTGAATATTTCATCTATCTTTCTCATATTTAATTTTTGTTCTAGAGCCATGTGCACTTTGGTAGGAATATGCTTGAAAATTGACAAGTGCTCCAAATTTTAGCAAGAAAACATCATTTCTACATGGTTGTGTGTACGTTCTTAATGACCAAGTTAGATAGAAAGTGGTAATTTTGTATATTACTAATATCAAGGGGCAGAATACATATATGTATTATCATCTGCTGATCTGCATGCTGAGAAATAAGCAACGTGGGTCTATATATCCGGTAATAACCTAGTCTACTATATAATAATTTTAACATTTCTCCATAAATTCCATATATAATGTTTATGCAAACTTGCCTTAGTACTCCCCTGTAATTTTTTGATAAGTGAAGGTGTTCATTGCATGTACAAGCATGTTTGTCTATGCATATGAGAAGGTGGCAAGCAAGTAGCTTCTATATCAATGCATGTGAGAAGATAGCAAGTAAAAAGCTAAATCTTAATCTGTACTCGGGTACTCGGGTACCAGATGTACCAAACATATACTGGCAGTAGACTAATTTCTAATCTCAAAGTGGTATGTACCTACCTGAAGGTATGAACTGTTTCTAAACCTTGCTATTTGTTCATGCACAGAGACATGTAGACTAGGAAAGTTTTGCTTCGTACATCAAAGTACCTATTAGAGAGGGAAAAAAGTTGTTTAAGTAGAGTTGAAAGTGCTAGAGTTGGAGAGAGCCTTTTAAGTTATGATCATAACATGTTTTCACCGTGTCATTTGCTCCAATATTATTGAACTCCTAGGGAAGAATTATCCCTATAGAGAAAGGTATTTGTAGGTGTCCTCAGTTTTGGTACTTCCACAAGTCACAGTACCAAAAATCACTAAAAACGTAACAACAAACTCTAATATTGTTGATGGTGATGCCATCTCTAATAGTATGAAACCAAAGGGTGAAGGCTTGCAGCATCATATGTTAAACATGATTGAGGATAAACTCAAGGAGGCTGATTGCAAGGACTTTGAGTGATGAGAAGGTTCATAATCTAAAAAATTAAAATTTAGAATAGTATTATTTTCATTACCAATGCATTTACAAAACATCAAAGTTTGCTGGAGTAGCTGGAACTAACATTAGGACATATATTTTAGTTTTCAGTGGCACCATATGATAGAATCTCAGCCGTCATCGGCGAGAAATCATGTAAAGCACGTCCTAATAAGAGAATAACAAAAATACTTAGACACTCTACTCTAACCCTTGGCCCTTATTTATAATGTTTTCCTATTTAGTGAACCGGGTATAATATACCGACCCGGATCCACTTTATTACGTAACCCACTAATGGTATTGGGCCCGTAATAATTACCCCCCTCTCAAGCTACAGCCTTGTCCTTAAGGTTATGTATTAGATGATCTTTTCTCAAACTTTTTCTGGATCTCATTGCTTATAAGTTGAAATTGCTCCACGATCTTGTTTATCAATAATATGTTTCTTTACGGCAAAAAGCTTTTCCTCTTCCCAACATATATGCAAACAGTGACAGGTCTTTCAATGTGTATTTGTAGCATTCTCAACCTTCATCTCGTAAGACATTTTACTTATATTGTCATCTAGATCACTTAGCCAGCCCAGATTTAGATCATGCTCTTTGAAAAAAATTAGCTATGTCATCATTATCCTCCAAATTCACCACATTTAGTACTCACCACATCTACAGTTGGAAAAATCTTATCAACAATAGGAGTATACTCAATTACTTCTTGTTTGCTGACCTCCTTCTGTTTGCCGTCAAATTTCTTCTCTTCATAGTAGCTTTCATCAAGGACCATAGTTGTAGGAAATTTACTAAATATTTGTATCATCTTGCTTCAACCCTTCCCAAGAAAGATTGAAAATCTGCCATTTTAACCCTTGAAACTAATCGCTTGCTTGCCCCTCCATACGAATAAGCGTCATAGAAATTTTATAGTCGTTTGGTGTGCCTTTAATGTCAAAATAATGTTCAGCTTGTGCAAACATTCTACTGGATCAGTTCCATCAAATCTTTGTAATTCCACGCGGTTATGAATCCACCATCTATCCTCCTTGTTATTTTGGCTATGTACTGTAGTCTTTAGGTCTTCGCTCGAGATTAGATATATTTGCCCATCAACAATCACATCCGCACCCTCTCGCATTTTCTTCTCTCTAACCAACTCTTCCAGCATTGCTTTCATCTCAGCTAAAACGTCAAGATGACGATTCATCTCCACATAACATTAACCAACCTCACTTTTCGTCATCTCCTCTCAAGTTTTTTATTTCTACAATAACTCGCTACAGTAATAGTAACAGTGTATATCCTTTTTTTTTTACCATTTTTTTTCAAACCACCAATCTCTTTAGTTTTTTTTTTAACCTAATCTACATATGCCGCATGTGCGCCGTGTGTCCTTCCTCTTCCTCTCCTAGGGTGCTGCAATGTCGCTGCTACAATACCCACTGCTACAGTAACTTGCTATAGTACCATGCTACAATAGTTCCACTACAGGGCTGCCGCGCGTTGGAAGCTTGCCGAGGTTGTGATAGAAATTTCCTTCCACAAATGCCAACGGAAGATCCTTCCGCCATGATTTTCGCACGTCCCAGACTTCCGTAATGGCTGTTCTACGTTTACCTCCTCCCTAGAGTTTTGATTGCCTCCTCTTTAGGGTTTTTTTGTCGGTTTAATCAACGATAATAAATCAGCCGTTCAGATCTACTACCGACAACGGAATTTCTTCCGCCTTTATTCGTCACCGGATCACCGGTTCCCCTGGCGATCGATTTGGCAGGTCGGACTAATTGATAGAACCTCAGCCATCACTGGCGAGAAATCGTGCAAAGCACGTGTTAATAAGATAATAACAAAATACTTTGACACTCTACTCTAACCCTTAGCCCTTATTTATAATATTTCCCTACTTAGCGAACTGGGTATAACATACCAACTCGAATCCGCTTTATTACATAACCTACTAATGGTATTAGGCCTGTAACACCATACTTGTCGTACACTGATCTAAACCATAAACTATTAGTGCTGTCAAGAAGAAGAGCAACCCTTTTGGCAGCTAAGGTATATTTCATAGTGATAATGTCTTCAATACCTAGCGTCTCTCCATGCTTAGGCATGTTGGCGTTATCCTGGCAATTAAGCGCATAACTCGCTTTTCAGACCCTTATCAGAGCAAATTCTTAAAGATTTTTAGATATTATTTTATTCAAAGCAATATCAGGAACAAGGCAACAAATAAGGAATATATATAAATAGGCTTTAAGTCACCATATTCTGCTGAATACTATAATCATGACAATCGGTAGGGATTCTCCTTGGGGTAATTTAGGCACTTAAATATTTAAAAAGATCAGAATTCTCTTCCGTCTTCAGTGTAGAACACATTCTATTTCGGACCTGACCTAAAACTTTGTAGGACAAGTAAATCTCAAATTTAATAAGGTTGATTCTTTGGTCTGTGAAATTTTCATAAAAACTAAAAATCTTCTTAATGTTAAGGATTTCTTATTAACCTTAAAATAGACAAGAATGCCATCCACATACGTCATGTCAGTAATAATAAAAGAATATCTAAAATTGGAGCAGTTAATACGGTTCTCTTACATGCAAGATTTAAAAGGCTGGAAAGATGTTGGACAACCATAATAATAAGGTAGGAGGAAAGAGGATTGCTCCACCAGATGTCATCACTAGCTTAAAAGAAGGGAAATGTGATCATTAATAAGGCAGAAGGATTATGAGAAACTTAAAGACGTCATCTAATAAATTTAGTAGAGAAGTTTGATTTCTTCACAGTCGTAACAATGGCTTGCCAAACTAATTTGTTATAAGCTTTCTCAATGATCAGCTTACTAAAAATGGTAGCAGCCATACATTTAGAGGTTTGAACAAAGTGACAAGCTCTTGGGTAATTTAAAAATAATTATGTATACTTTTAACCCTTAAGCAAAGCATATTGTTAGGAGAGAGAATTTCAAAGGAAATATTTTATCCTATTAGCAATTACCTTGGCCAAGCTTCTATAGTGGAAATCTTTAGTGGCCAATGGATTTTTTGCTTTAGGTATGAAAGACAAGAAATTGTCATTCCATTCCTTAGGATGACTCAAAAATGAAATTGTTTTGAAGTAGTTTTAAGGGATAAATGAATGGCATTTATAGAACTAGACAATTAACCCATTAAGCTTAGACTTTTGCCTATCCCCACGGATCTAATAGTTGGAAAGTATTAAAGATGACCCATTAGGATCCAATTAATTACTATGGTTGCTAATTAGTCTCTCTACATAATGATTAACAAGAAGTATATTTCTGTAGAAGTTTTTCTATGTCTCTCCTATTTAGTACTTAGTATTACCTCGCATGTGCCAAGGACCAAAACTGAATGTGTCTTCTTCATATGCGACAGTTGATCCATGCTAGTTTGTTGTGGGTTGCATCTTGGTCTTGACATCAACAAACATGACTTCTTACATTATAACTAATGAGTCAATTGGCGATCTTCTCTGGTTTCTTTTTTATTATTACCAATTTAACAACCACATGAAACAATGCTACAATTTTTTTTTGAAATAGGTAAGTAATTGATGAAGGCTGAGATTTAACACATTACCTTGTTATCAACAACTAAGGTCTTTATTGAACTAGTCAAGTAATAGATGCAAACATTTGCTAAACTATGTACTATCTAGCAACACCCAAGGAAACGCAGAAATGTGAACTGCTTTTCCTGCAATCTTAATCTATTTTAAGGTCTGAAGACTCTGGACAATTGAATGTTTCTTCCAATTTGCTGCTTGGTCAAATTTACTGATCCTTGCGTATACATTCACTCATTTAATTCAGAAATAAGGAATAATTAGTGTTATGTTAATCATGTTATATTTTAAATATCAAAATGACCTGTAAAACTTGTTTTTTAAGTTTCAATTGTATCTTGGCTCCAATTTGGAGACGTCATTTGCAAGTATTTCTGTTGTATGATATTCTCTGCAATGTTTTTTCTGTTTTACTCTACATCTGATATTGTTGTATTTTGACAATTGATTTGTGTGCAGAGATAAAGCATACTTTGTTGATCTTTTTGTAAGGGCATCCAACATGCCAGCCATAAAAATGTATGAAAAGGTTGGTATTTGATTTAGTCTACCATGCTTTTCGCAAACATACATCTGTTCATGCAATTGTGTTGTGCTTATAAATTCATCTGTCTCTGATTCTGTAGTCTAACCTGTACTGCTATGATTTCATAACCACAATGTTCAAGGATTAGCATTACTTAATTGAGTTATTATCATTATCAATCAAACTTAGGTAGAGAGTGATAGCCTAGTGTTTATTCAAGTGGTGGGAAATTTCCAGTATGATTCCAAATGGAGCAAAAATGTGCTTCAACTTATTGTTAACTAAAAAGTATGAACAACAACGTTAAAAGTTCTGGCTGTCACTGGCCCCTTCTTATAGTCCAGCCTTTTCACTTTCTATTGTTCAGCATGAATATATACACCACTTTTATGCTATCAGGAATAACATATGTAGATAAATTCACACGCATGCTAGATCATGCAGCTGCCCTTCAAAAGCTTTTAATTTCCTGCAAACCTTCAAATATTACATATATTATTGATGTCCTTCAAACATTAACAAACTTCTACGTAAAGCTTACCAAATATTTCGGTCAATCTTCCACAGTAAATATAGCCTTTTGAAGTTTAAACATCCAACAACAGATGTGTGTTCAATTATATGATATAATTTTTAATTATATGAGGGCCACAACAGTATATGCGAAATATCACATGCCATGAATGATCATTATGAAGTAGTCTAGTGTCAGCGAGAAGTTGCTGCTTCAGTCTAAATCTTTTCAGTTTCGTGGCACTGTAATACTCATAAACTTTGCAGCGCCAGTCTTTCATCTGGGATTGGATTGGCTCATCAATAATTGTTGATTGGTGATATATAACCAAATAAACTTTTTCACATTCATTTCTCACTTCTTTTTTGGCTTTTACTTGTCCAGCTTGGCTATGTGATATACAGAAGAGTGCTACGCTACTATTCTGGTGAAGAAGACGGGTTGGGTATGTACTCACTGATTAGGAGTTCATGGTAATGTGCAAAGTCATTCAAATTGACTACGAGACTAATTGTTATTTGTGTGATCTTTCCAGATATGAGGAAGGCGCTATCCCGTGATGTTGATAAAAAGTCTATTATACCCCTGAAAAGGCCAATAACACCTGATGAACTTGAATATGATTAAGTTACTGTTTGCAAGTGAATCCACTGATTTATGTAATATATACTCCGAAATATCTCTTAACTCTTAGTAGAGTGCAATCTGTAACAATTAATTGCATAATATATTTTTTAATGTGAAAAAACTGGAAGTCCTCAGTGTGCTACCATGTAAAACACTTTGGCGATGAATTAATGGTCGAAATTGGTTGAAATCTGCACCAGATTCAAATTTACGATGTTGGTTTCCCTCATCTAATTGATTGCTCAAGGATGGAACTTTAATTGCAATGAACTAAAGCACTTGGAGGCTTACATATGATGATATGAATAATCTTTCCTTCATGTACATATGAATAATCTTGTTGATTACTCATTCATATATTCTTTTCTAGATTGCAAACACCAGGCCAGCATTTTACATCCTCGGAAAGGCTGCCAACGGTCTGATAATTTTAGAACAAGTTTTTATCTGCTAATTATCTTCTATTCTTATTGAATCCTTAGAACATTTTTACTTTTCTTTTCTGTAGTTGCAGGTCAGTGAGCTGTTGGTTGCATGCTCTTGATGTTCGAGTTGTGCTTTGGAATCCTATGCCACTGCATTCCTGTGGGAAGGGATCTCCTTTTCTTTATTTGAAACATTTGTTTGAATGGAGAATGAGGGAATGCAGGGATACACTGCTTTTTTTTTCGTCTCAACTCCTTTCTCTTTTTCTTCGTATCCTTTACTAAAAACTGTGCAATCATGCCCTTCAAAACTAGTATTTCTGTGTTACCTCCTCCAAGTCATCACCCAGTTTAATTAGTAAAAATGAAAAATGAACAAATCCAAATATATCTTCATTAATGAGTTTTGATCCCCATCTAATGAATAAGATTCCAGGACAATGAAACTGTGTCTTCTACCTTTGACAGGGAGACCATAGATTTTGCTAACTAGTATTGTTATTGTATATTAAGTGTTGTCATCACGGCTGTTAGGTGCTGGATTTTTGCTAAATGCGTCCAAACCCAACCCCAACCCCTATTTTTTTTTATTAATTTTTTTAAAAATATTTATTTTATTAAAAATAAATTAATTATATAAGATGAAACTAAGGGATAAGAATTGTAATTGGATGATAATAAATAAATAATAAAGTTTAGATTAGGATGAGTTTGATTAGAAATTTACTCAAAATCAATTTTTTTTTCGTCAAAGTCAATTTAAGTCAGACCAAACTAGATTAGCTCTCAGTACTTTTGCCAACCCCAATATGGGGAAATCCAAAGACAATTTTAAATCTCCTTTTCCATTCATTTATAAGAATATTTATGTCTATTGTTTGTGTTAATCCTCTCATATGCCCAATTCAATTAATGCTCATATGAGAGATGAAGCCTCTGCAAGTTGCTGTTTTTAATACTTATTATCCTTGTAATATTATATATATAGTAAATGATAAAAAAGAGATGAAACCCACACGTCATATTTCCAAACTAGGCCTAGGCAAAACTTTCAAAAAAACCCAAAATTAACCCAAAATAAAAAAATTGATTTCCCTACTCATATGTCAGGTTCTAAATTTGCAATCTCATAAAATTTTAGTAAGAACTGAAAACACAAACCCAAACTTTAAAATTTCACATATATATATATTTTTAAATAAAAGACCAAAAACTGAATTAAAAATTTAATATACTCTGAAAATTGTTATAGTTGTAACTAATATATATGTTTTTTTAAAAAAATAAAAATAAGAATTCAAAATCAAAATCCTAAATTCAAAATCAAAATCCTAAATTTTTTTAAGTTTATTTTTTATAATTTTGCACAAAATTCAAAATCAGAAACCTTCCCTTACACATCCCCTCGACATCCTAATCACAAGGAGCAGAAGAGATTTATGCGGGATTCGCAGCACCGGCCAACGCTACGCATTCATAAATATATATATACGCACGCAGGAAAGATTGATGACAGGAAGAGCATTTGGGCTGGCAGCCCCCACCGGGAGGATATCGAGCGTAGGCGGCGGCGGCAGCAGCAGCATCCTCGTGTGCATCCCTTACTGGAATCTCTCAGGGGAACTCATTTGTCTCCATGCCCCATTCCCACCCTCCCCCAATGCCCTGCCATATTCCCCTCCCTCGCCCCTTGTCCGTTTCCTCCTCTCCGCTGCGTACAAAATCCAACCCCCTCGTCCCGAGGTCCCCTCACCTCTGCCTTCAGCGCCTCCCCATGCCTCCTCCCGCCGCCGCCGCGCCCCCTCTCGCCGCCGCTCTCCCGCCGCCCCTTCGCCCCATATCCACCCTCCTCCCAGGTCTGTCCTTGTTAATATGTATATATATATATATATGTATATTGATTATACTTCATGTTTCGTGTTTGGCTAAATATAGAACGCAGTCTTTTTTTGCTATAAATTAATCAGCTCCATGTGGAAGCAGCAGGTGCTGGAATCACTTGGAGGAGGAGGAGCATAGAGAAGGGGGAAGAGTACCTCGCTCGGTGCAGGAGCAGCCATGCATTGCCCAAGTCCGGTGCTCCAGGTAAGCAAGCAGCGGCGGCTGAGCCTCCATCCCCTCCTGCCTCTGCCTGGCCCTTGATTGCGGGTGGGAGAAGAAACAAATGCTCTCTTTCTTTCCTCATTCGCCTCCATTACTAATAATTGCGAAGCCACTGGAGCTTACTCCTACGAGTACTGTTCATACCCCTTTTGCTCACTCTACGTGTTCCCTCAATGCGAGCCATGAAAGGGATTAATGGATCAACTTATCCGATCTCTTTTGCCACTTTGCTATGATTTGCCCTGCTGACTTTGCCCCACCACCTGTTGAATCTGTAGGAACCTTCCTTGTTGCCACCAATGCTCCTCTTTTGCAATTAGATGATTCCAATGAACAACTAGATGATTTGGTCGTCATCTAGTGTGGTCCTCCATCTGTTTGTCGCCCAGTTATGTAATCTTTGTTTCTCAAATCACTCATCTCTGCAATTGTTGAATCTTCCTTGCAGAGCACAGTAGAGGCTTGGTGCAGAGCGCATTGCCTGTTCTTGAGTTGGAAGATGAGGAGGAAGAAGAAAAGCAGGGGCTGTTTGAGGTTCTCGAATCAAGTTCCAATCTTTTCTTTTCGAATTTAGTGTTTGGACACTGATGATGATGCTCCCCTGTTTTCTAGATTAATGGAGGCACACGAGGCGTGTGGCGAATGGTTGATGAGGTGAAGGCGATGCTCAAGTCCATGGGCGACGGCGAGATCAGCATCTCAGCGTACGACACGGCGTGGGTGGCGCTCGTGAAGGACCGGCGCGGCGGCCGCGCGCAGTTTCCCTCCGCGCTGCGGTGGATCGTCGACAACCAGCTCGGCGACGGGTCGTGGGGGGACGGCGCCATCTTCTCCGCTCACGACCGGATGCTCTGCACCTTGGCCTGCGCCATCGCGCTCGAGTCGTGGCGCGTCCACCCGGAGAAGCGCGAGAAAGGGGTCGCCTTCGTCCGCGACAACCTGTGGAGACTGGGCGAGGAGGAGGCCGAGCACATGCCCATCGGCTTCGAGGTTGCCTTCCCCTCGCTAATGGACGCCGCCGAGGCCCTCGGCCTGGACCTCCCCTATCACCACCCTGCCCTCCAGGGCATCCACGCCAGGAAAGTCCAAAAGCTGCAGAGGTAGTAGTTGACTAGTTGTACTAGTAGAAGAATGAATCTTTTTCACTGTAACGAAGCAGTGTTCTTGCGGGTTGGCGATGATCTGAATTCTAAATCAGCAACTGTTGATCGATCGCGATAGGATCCCGAAACAAGTGCTGCACGAGATGCCCACGACGCTGCTCCATAGCCTCGAAGGAATGCCAGGCCTCGACTGGGCGACTCTGCTCGCGCTGCAGTGCACTGATGGCTCCTTCCTCTTCTCGCCCTCCTCCACTGCCTACGCCCTGATGCAGACGGGCGACGACAACTGCCTCAACTACCTCCGAGGAGTCGTCTCTAGATTCGGTGGCGGCGGTAAATCCATAATTTATTACCGCAAATTTTGACATCCTCGTGCGCACTGTTCCACTGCTTGCTCAATCCTCCAAGTGTCCGATGCAGTGCCCAACGTCTATCCTGTCGATCTCTTCGAGCGCTTGTGGGCGGTGGATCGGCTGGAGCGCCTCGGAATCGCTCGCTACTTCGAGCAGGAGATCAAAGGCTGCCTCGATTACGTGCACAGGTTTGGGGAACCAATTATTCGCCGCCTGCATCTTCCAAAGTTTGAGGAATCGATGAGAGAGATCATTATGCCTGCTGCAGATACTGGACCGAGGACGGGATCAGCTGGGCGAGGAATTCCAGGGTGCACGACGTCGACGACACCTCGATGGGCTTCCGGCTGCTCCGGCTGCACGGATATCGCGTCTCCCCGGGTGAGTTGTCTCCATTCAACGATTCATATCCGGCGCTGCAAGTATTAATTAGCTGGAGTCATTCCAGACGTGCTGCGGCAGTTCGAGAGGAAGGAGAGCGAGTTCGTGTGCTTCGCCGGGCAGTCGAACCAGGCGGTGACGGGGATGTACAACATGAACCGAGCGGCGCAGCTGGCGTTCCCCGGCGAGGAGATACTGCACCGGGCGAGGAGCTTCTCCCACAAGTTCCTCAGGGAGAAGCAAGCGACCAACCAGCTGCTGGACAAGTGGATCATCACAAAGGACCTGCCCGGCGAGGCGAGTCTATTTTGACACAAATCGAAGCTAAAACTCTTCACCTTGCATTGATTTGACAAGTTCGTGGCATTTGATCGAGCAGGTGGAGTACGCGCTGGATTTCCCCTGGTTCGCGAGCCTCCCCCGCGTGGAGGCGCGGCTGTATCTGGAGCAGTACGGCGGCGGGGGCGACGTATGGATAGGGAAGACGCTCTACAGGTGATTGCAGCAAATTATTAAAAGAAAAAAATCGAATTTTTTCTCAATTTTTTTAATTAACGAGAGATGCGATAGCAGCAAAATATTAAAAAAGAAAAAATCGAAAATTTCTTCTTTTAATTAACCAGAGATCCGACCGCAGGATGCCGCTGGTGAACAACAACGTGTATCTCGAGCTGGCTAAGGCCGACTTCAACCACTGCCAAGCCGTCCATCGGCTCGAGTGGCTTCACCTTCACGGGTGAGCCGAATGGTTTTTTATATTTTTCTTTTTTTATAAAAAAATCAAAAATTAAAATTATGAAAATTGATCATCAGGTGGTACGAGGAGTCTGGCCTGCGATCGCACGGCGTGACCAGACCGAGCCTGCTCGTGGACTTCTTCCTTGCCGCGGCTTGCATATTTGAGCCGGACCGCGCCGCCGAGAGATCGGCTTGGGTTCAGACGGCCGTTCTGGCGCGGGCTGTCTCGGCCTACTTGGGCCGCACTTCCTGCAAAGACCCAACCGCACTCCTCCTAGACGGCCTCGATCGCAACGCCGCCATTGCCAGGTCAGCGCAGTTGGATAATGCTCCAAGTCTTTGTCAACGCTGTTGAACCAGTGCAAGCTTCGAAAGAATCGCTGCACATTCTTTTTCAGTCATTTCGTTAACACAGTGAAGGAATCAGGAGTCTCTCCATCTCGCCTTCAACTTTATTAATTAATTGCGGCTGGCGGCGCACTAATATACACAGTAACAATCAATAATGGTGCAGGCCGGAGGGGGAGAGGGAGGGAGAGCGTCTGGCGGCGCTGCTCCAGCACGTAGTCAACGGGCTCGCATCGAATGCAAAGTCAACGTACCAGCTCCGGGAAGCCGTAAGCTCGGCCGCCGTCGTGGGTATAGTTGGGTTCCAGCGTTGACTAGTTCTTGATTAATTTGTCCTGTGTTTAATGTTCGGGCAGTGGAAGGAGTGGCTGCTGACATGGAGGAGAAGCGGAGGCGAGAGCGACGGCGTCGGATTACTGCTGGCCAAGTGCGTCGAGATTTGCGGCGGCCGATTCGGCTCGACGGACTGCGATCAGCTCTGCCGGCTTCTGTCCTCCATCTCCGGCAGTCTTCGGCTGCGCCGAAAGCCTGGCGCCACGGTACGTACGTTCGCACACGCACGTGCATCTGTTAAAATTTAGCTAACAGAATAGTCAACTTCGAGGAGGCGTAGCAGAGTACGGAAGTGGAGGCGGAGATGCAAGAGCTAGCTCGGCTCGTGCTGGAGGAGCCTCCCGACCACAGCGGCGCCCGCCGGCAAATGCACCGGCTGAGCAAACAGGCGTTCCTGTTGGTCGCGAAGAGCCTGTACTACGCCGCTCACTGCCCGGCCGCCGACCTCAACGAGCACATCTCCAAGGTGCTCTTCGTGTCCGTGGATTAATTAACTAATTAAATTAGTTGATTAATTCACTCCTTGATCTGTAAATTGAAAAAAAAAGGCGAATAAATGGATAACTATTACATGTATATGTAAAGAAAATTCCAAATGTAAATGAATGCGATGAATCATCTTAAGCTCATATTGTTTTTTAAAGAGACCATTCCTGTTTGGTCTAGCTTGTGGGCTACTTATAGTTTTGCGGTCAACAAAAATTAAGAAGTTGAGGCGTTTAGCTCTTCAGCTTCTCAGTTCTAACCCACAAATTAGCCGCTTCTTTGAGAAACAGGGATGAAACTGCTTCTCTGGTCCCCCACCTACTTATGCTTAATAACCCTTATATGTAATAATAATTTTTTAATAATATAACTCATAATATTTTTAATAAATATTTTAATTATAGTTAACTATAAATTTAATCATATAATTTTTATCTTAGTAATGTTTAAATAAAAATTATTTATTATAAATAGAATAATCTAACCATAAGTTGTGGATCCAAACACCTTCAAATTTCTTCAATCAATATCTTTTTAACCAACACTTCTTCAATCAACAAAAGTTAAAAATAAAAATTGGACCCGCTTCTGTTTTAATTACTAAAAAACATAGAAAATTTTACCAATTTAGTACCACATCGCTAATACAAGATTATACGATGAGATATATAAAAATTTTAGGATTTTTTTATAAGGGTTCAATTAATTATGCCCTGATCCATAAACACAAACTGTGTGCCGGGTTGGGCCTTGGTCCGCTCTCCTTGAGGGGCATAATTGAACCAATCTCTTCTAGAAAATCTTACGGTGCTTAAAAGTTTTTGCAAAATTGTCCTCACATGTTATGTAAATTATATCTCTAATATTTTAATTTCTTCTTACAACCAATATCAGTCAAGAATATAAAGCGGAACAAATCTCACTATTTTGTTTAAAAAAATATTTTTTTAATAAAATGTGACTATAAATAATAAATTTTATTTTATTTTCTTAATTTTTCATTTTGACCCTTATTTAATTGGTGGTGTTTTTAAACACAATATCTAATGTTAGGCCTACAAAATCACAAGCACTGAAGATGATGAAACACAAAGAAAAGGATGGCCAATCTAAAGTACTTTAAACTTTTTCATTTTGACATATAAAGTTTCCATTTACCTTTTCACACACCAAGTTACATAAGTATCCTCACATACTTAATTATTTCTTTTCTTCTTTCTCGCTTTTTTTTTAAAAAAATTCTTGAAATAAGTATCTCTTTTCAATTTTTTTTATCATATACAATCTTTTTTTTTTTTTAAAAAAAAAGATTTGTCTTGACTCTTTCATGTACTAAAAATCAATTTGTAAAGTTCAATATATATAATATATACTTAGTTTGATCTTATATTAGTACTAATATAAATTTTTGCGATTTAGTTTAACTGGTATGGATCATTGTTGTTGATAATAAAGTATTGAAATCTAATTCTACCTTCGTCGATTACTTACTCGTGTTAGAAAAAGAAAAAAAAATGACTTCAAGGTGTGCACATTCATGATTTAGGGCATAGGGAGGTTGCTTTAGTGATAGTGATTGACTAAGTAATGGTCATCTCAGGTTAAACTTAAAGCATGGGCTGAGCCAATAGGTTAATTTGTCTTTCAATGGACCAAATAGTTAGGTCCATCTTATGTTGGACCATAACATATTAGATCACCACAACAATAATTGTCTTATAGAGGTCCAGAGACATGATGTATATAGATTCTAGGATTATGCTACTCCAATTTCCACATAAAATAAAACTAATTTTGGGTATAAAAATATCTACTCTATCTCATACATGACAAAGGAACACTAATAGATAAAATTGTAATTCGCGCATTCTATGAATTGAGATTCTTGTCACTACCATGGGTAGGGGTGTCAAATTGAGTTGACCTCACCTAATTTGAACTGAATTAGTTTGAGTTAACTTAATTTATTTTGTTACTAAAAATTTACGACTCAAAGTTGATCTATTCTTTAACAAAACTGACTTAGAATTAAAAATTTTAGTTTGATTCGATTCAAACCGATGATACTTACTCGAGTATGTGATTCCAATAAATTTGCGGCCCTTGCTCCTATCGCTTATTTTCCTTCACACAAAGCACATTCTTAAACCTTGACCATAGTGTTGGAAAGATTTGCATGGAGCTCGGACATGACTTGCTATACTTGTGTTGTACATTCCTTCGCCATCACCTCGCATCCTACTTGGCCATTTCGGCGTATTACTCAAAACTCGATGAGTCACTCTCTCGCACACGTTGCACCCCGCCCACACTAGGACAAATTGAGCAACTCGATGCAGCCTTGAGTGACCCATGAAGCCGGCATGCATTTTCTGATTTCGTTCGGTTCAATTTTTTTTAATAGTTAAAAAATAAAGTCAAATTATAATTATATTAAATGCTTTATAATCATAAAAGACCGAATTACTCGACTTTATACCCGTCCTGAACCAAAACCGGTTTTGGGCCAGTTTAGGGCGACTGGAGCTTCTGGCTTTTGGCTGATTTGACCAGAGTTGGTTAGAAAAGCTGAGATTGTTTGGATAAAATAACTGGTCTAGATCGCAAACGGGCGAAGAAGACGGGGACGATGGGCCAAGGAGATGGGCTCGATGGTGAAATCAGGAGAAGGGGACGGCGATCCAACACTGGCGACTACAGAGAAAAGCAGGAGAAGGGTCTGGCGATCGAACTTCGGCGACGACGGGCAATGAACGCCAGCGACGAGGGTGAACGATCGGCGCCGAAGGTATGAGCAGCGGCAAGACGCATACGAGCGGGCAAGACAAGTAAGGTGTTGTTTCTGTTCCCGCAAAGCTTCTTCTCATTTGCAAAAGCTACCCGGGGAAAGCTTTTACCGAATAGTGCAGCCAACAGAAGCTGCTCTCTCAGTTGCCAACTGAGAAGTTGCTTCCCAAATGACGTAGCTTTCTATTTTTAGCTGCCCGCAAATGCTAAAGCGCGGGGAAGCTGCCCCAAACGGTGCCTTCGTCCCCGTCAACCATCCATGTACACGTGTTATAGGCAGCATATGCTATGTCTGGCATTCCCCATTTTCTTGCAATATTATTCCAAGAGTGCCGGCGGCGGGAATGCAAACATCAGGCCTGGCTCTTATCAATCAATCACTCATCCCCTAACCAAAGAATCTACAAAAAGGCTACTTTACAGTGGGAAAGGAGAAGGACAGGGCGACAACGAGAGCGACAAAGAGCAGACCATCCACGAGGAGCTTCAAACTGGAAGACGACTGACCTACTGTTCGCGAGTACCTTTCAGGAGAAGAAAAAGAAGCGAAGAGAAAGGAAAAGGAAAGACCATAACTTGTATTATGTCCCGATAAATACTCTAGAAAAGCAAAAAGGAAAGAGAGGGAAGCAGACAGCAACTGGGGAGGATAACGCTGACGGACAATCAGAACTGGAGGAAGGCTGAAGCCGATCGCGGATCACTTATAGTGGCCTCAATAATTTCAGCAAGTTGCAGTGCACGCCCCCACTGATTGCAGCGTTCGTGCGCTGCTTCATGGCAGGAGCACGCAGGCGAGCAGGGGCTTCATGTGATCACGCGCTCACGCCCACGTGCTCCGCTCGTCCACGGCCACAGGTGGCGGACTTGCTCAGCAGCCGATTTTCCAGCTCGGAGCTGGAAGAATGTAGGGAGAAAGGAAGGAAGGAGGGAGGAGGAGCCAAAGATGATGGGGGAGAAAGGAACTGTACATGTGGGAGGGTGGTGGCGCCTCCACTACGGCGACGGCTTCTTGGTCGCGATCGGTGGCGCAGTCGATCCGCGCGTGGGTGTTTGGTGGAGATTGACCCTTTGTCGTCCACATCGTCGCCTTACCTTTTTTTTTTCTTTTTGTTTTTTTGAATAAAATTTTTAATGGATTTTTTTGGTTTGAAGATTAATTGATGATGACATGGAGGATGATAGATGGTTTAGTACAATAAACACCACGAGTAATAGTTTGATCGTTGGTTGTTGTTATGCTGAGTAGAATTAGAATTCCACAAAAGCTCATATTTTGGGGGAATTATATGAGTTGAAGTGGTGCGCTCTAGTGGCGGATTTAGGACCCAAAAGTATATAAAAATAATACATATATAGAGATAATATTTATAAAATTAAAAAAATTTAGTAGGGATAAATTAAAATTTATATAATTTGAAAAATTAAGTTGGTGTATCTGCCCACACTTATAACAAGTAGTAAGCACTCAAATTACATTCAGAAAGACGACGGATCATATTCTTCCATTCTATGGAGAGAATCTTAAAGTAATGAAAGATAGACTTGATGCATCTTGATGAAGTAGAATCAAGCTAAATTTGTGTATTCATCCACAAATGACAAGAACTAATCCGCATTGAGACTTTTGCATTTGCCACAAGAGGTTGGAATTGTGTATTGATGTTTTTAATCCAACTATTAACTAATCGAATCCAAAATATGACTAGTTATTATCATACTATATAGTATGTCACCATTAATGTGCATGAAGAAGGCTTATATCATATGATTATAGCTAATGGTAAGAGACCAAAAAGTATATTGTTTTGACCTTTAATTGATTAATAAACTTACTACAGAGATAACATTTTTAATGTGAAAGTTACACTAATATGGACAATTAGAAACTTTTAGGCCTATGCAATATCTCAATGGAGTATACACAATGGACTTAGCACACTATACTACACTGATCAAAGCAAAGCTTATATCCTTAAGCAAACCAATGTTACTCATCATCAAATGTAATGAAAAAAATTTCTAGGCAGGGTCACTTGTCTGGCATTGAATACATACAAAATATGAATCTTAAAACAGTGCTAAAATGATCTTGTTTTAAGATTTGTATTTTTAATAAATCTAATGGCATACAAATGATTCTGCTTAGAATTCCATAGAAAATTTCTCTCAAATAATGCCACCATATCAACTACCAAATCCAACCTATTTTCTCAACCACCTCTAGAGTCTCATTCATGACTAGTATATTATATATATATATATATATATATATATAAACTTTAATACTTTGGCTTATTTACCTTCTCCATCATTTGATTAGTTGTTTACTCAATTTTATATAGTTCAACATGAACATTTTGTAAAAATTGAATAATTTAGTTTTAACTCTAATTACATATTACAATAATGGGAATATAATGTATGATCATATAATAATAATAATTAATATTGCAAGGAAGATAATAAAAATAGTAATAAAATTGTTATTAATTATAATCTAAATAGTGCAAATAATATTAGGTATAAATAATACAATGATATTTTATACAATAGTATGCATTATACATATAATATCATTGAAATACATTTATACTAAAAATTTGAAATTTGTATTCTAATAATAAATTAATTACAATAGTTTATAGTATACTTTTAGTATTATTAAAATACCATATAAAAAATTACAAAATTATTATTGGCAAATATAAATCATTTATACTTTTAAGGAAGAGATAATGTGAATTTTTGCAGCTCAAGCCAATCTCACACTATCGTCTAAATTGAAATTTTAGGGTTTCACACTATCGTCTATATTAATTCAAATTAATATAGCTCTCGGATAAGAGCTATATTAATTAAAATTTTAGTTGTATTTTTTTTCGTTTCCTTTGACGGATGGAAAGCAAAGGAAAGAATTCAAAGAGGAAAATACCCTTATTTTTCACCGTTTTTGCTTCTGCCCAAATCAGGCGGAAACAATAAATTAATGCGTGATCACGCGTTTTCACCCCCGCCTCGTCCTTTCTTCTCCCTGTTGTCGGCCCCACCTCATTTTTCCCTCTCCTCGTTGCCGGCTTTGCCTCTCGTCCTTCCCTCTCCCTCGTCGCCGGCGCCGCCCCTCGTCCTTCCCTCTCCCTCTTCGCCGGCGCCGCCCTCCTCCCAGCGCCGATGAACTGCGGCAAGCTCCCGCTCCCATCGCCAAAGCTTCCACTCCCGCTCCTGTCGCCAAAGCACCCCTCCCGTTGCCGAGCCTCCAAGCCTCCAGCCTCCCGTCACCAGCCTTTCTTCTCTGCCTCGTTGCTTCCCTGCCTCCCGTCGCAGAGCTTGCTTTTCTGCCTCGTCACGTTGTCGCCTCCCGCTAGCGTCTCTCTGGTGAGCTCGCCTGCAACAGGCTAGCAAAGCTTCCATCACCTTCCGTCACCTCTCGTCTCCTCCCGTCGCCTTTCGTCGCCTCCTGTCGCTAGCCTCCCATCGCCGAACCTCCCACCAGCGTCTCTCTCGGTGAGCTCGCTTGCAACAAGCGAGCTCGCCTCCCATCGCCTGCAACGGGCGAGCTCACCTCCTGTCGTCCGCAATGGGCGAGCAAAGCTGCGACGAGGAGAAGCTGGGGCGAGCAAAGCTTCTCTCCCCCGTCCGGCGAGGAGAAGCTGGGCGAGCAAAGCTTCTCTCCCGCGTCCGACAAGGAGAAGCTGCGGCAAGCTCCACACGCAAGAAAGAACGAGGAGGGTAGAAGTTGTTCACGTGCTACGCATGGGTTGCAATTTCTCTCATGCTATTTTTCCTTTCCGTAGCTTTCTTCCATCCGTCGATCTCTCCATCCGCTGTAGGGAAACACTGCCTAAGTGATCCAAGCAAAAGATAGCTCTTGTGCAATCCAAGATATGAAATGTGATGTGCTCTCAAGTTTCCTTGCCAAAGCAATGCTCAAGTGTGTCTACAATGCTTTCTTGATTTGAGTAAGAATTTTTGACTTTTGAACCGAACCGAACCAAACCGACCAATACCAGTGACCCACATAATGATCGTTGAAAAAGATCTAATGATATCATGAATTATGCCCATAGATCCTACAGCATGTAGCATAAGCTGATCCATTGAGATAATTTGTCCATAATCTGATCCCGTATGTCGCTGCTACCTTGGGCTTTAAATCAACCCAACTGATCGATGTCTGTATTGAAATAGTTACAAAGAATCCCTCGAATGGCTATTTTTCTTTATTGTTTATTTTTGTCCCGCTTCAACCTTTCAAGTTCTATGAGGCTGGCAAGTTCTTGTGAATGCTTTACCACATGAATGTTCCACTAACAACCAATAAATAGAGTTGTAGTCTTCCAAAGAGCCAGGGGTGGGCAAAACTTAGTAAAGATCAAAATTGATAAAGTCAATAACAATAATAGATTCAACAATAGTTTTTCTCAGTATTCACTTTTTCAATAATGATAAATATTGTTTCAGAAATTACCAAATTCATCTTTTTTATTTTGTTTGATAACAACACGTGATACAAAAGCATATTGTTAAAATCGGTCATTTCAATAATTTACCGAAATTACCTGCTTACTAAATCAAAAATTCAATTCAATAATATTCCATAATTTTTAAATCAGTTTGGTAACAATACTAAAATTTCAGTTATGTAAATTTGGTAACAGTACCTACCGAATAGGAGTGGCACAAACTAACCAATATTATGAATTAGGTGTAAATTGGGATTTTTCTAGATGAAATCACCTGGGGATGACATAAAAATCCATCCCCGCTAGACCCGATCTGACCCACCCTAATTTGATAGAGGAAAACTTGAGTTGATCGAAGTCAGATAAAACCCGACTTATAGAAGTTAGGTCGAGATCGAGTGTGCGATTTTCACTATCTATCCTAAATTCGCCTCAAAATTATAATTCTACACTCAATTAAAATAATAAAACCCAAACCCTAACACTACCGCTTGCACCGCCTCATCCCTACTGCCCATGCACCACCCATGTCGCTGACACTCCACCCATATATTACTACGGGTTCGGATTTTCCCGCGAGTACTTGATTTCTCAATGGGTTGAGTTTGGGATGAGATTTTTCAACTCAGTGGGTTTAGGGGTAGGGTCGAGTATAGGATTAGGGGGTCAGGTTTGACATTCCCCGCCCCTACCCTACTTGTCAGGGCCCGGTTCAGGCGGTCCGGCCCAGGCCCGAAACACAAGCCCAAGCCCACACAGAGACCCAATCCTGGGTCAAAATCGGGTCAACACCCGATTGAGGAGAGCGCTGCCGAGTCAGCGACACGCGTGTGCAGACACGCGCGGGCGACGCAGCGTGCGAAAGCTTCGGAGAGAGCGGCGCGAGCTTCGGCTTCAACGCGATCAAAGCGGACGCGCGAGCGAAGCGGAAACTCGACGCGCGGTAGACGAGGACGCGGCGCGATCGCGTCCTGGCGGAAGAAGCGGAGGGCGACGACGGAGTCGGACGCGAAGGAAAACGAGCGGCGGCTCGTTTATAAAGAGGAGAAAAGCTTCCATCATCGGGTGCGCGGAGGCGTCACCACACAGAGCGCCGGGGAGCGACTCCACCGGCGACGGCGAGGCGCCGTCGCCTCTTCCAGAGCAGGGCTCTGATGCCGCCAGGGGCGAAGGTCGGCGCGACGGTGCCGACGAGAGGACGAGAGAAACACAGCGATTGTAACCGGAATCACCGGTGAGGGAGGGGAAGAGGGCACCGACGGAGGTCGTCGGCGTTTGTAAGCTTCATCCGACGAATAAAGCTTCGATTTCTCTCAAAGCTCATTTCCTCTGTTTCGGTGTTTCCGGCGACAACTTCTGGCAGCAGGCGGCTGTCGACGGCGAGGTCGCAGGCGCGGCGGCGCCCGGCGGCTGAGGCGACGCAGGCGGCGTCGAAAGCTTCGTCCGAGGTGAAACGGAGAAGACGAACGCGTGGGGCATTCGTTTCGAGACGGACACTGTAGCGATTTTGACTAGGTCAAAATCGCAACGGCGAAATTCGATTTCGGCGAGCGAAATCGGGCGGCCGACGTCATCCTGACGTCAGCAATGGAAGTTTAGGCGCGGCGTGATTTTGATCGGAGGGCTGACGTCACGCCGACGTCAGCAAGGGCATGATTTTGACTTCGGTCAAAATCAGAGAGAAGAGGTATTTCCAAATTAGGGTTCGATTTCGGATTTCTCCAAATTAGGGTTAGGGTTTTCCGTGCGAATTGTATTTTGGGGATAAAAATTCTCCGGGGAGATTAGGGTTTTCAATTTAAGGCCGGAAACCCTAGGGCGAGTTGCGTTCCGGTATTCCGCCGGACGGCTCTGAGACAACGGATAAGCGCTGTTCTCAGGCCGATCCGACCGGGGCGTGACAACAGGTATCAGAGCTTAAAGTGATCCACCGGCGACAAGGAGTGTCGTCCTTCCAGGGCAGGGGTCCTGATGCCAACACCAGGGAGTGTTGATGCCAATGTCTAAGGGCATTGATGCCGATGTCAGGGACGTCGATGCCGATGTCAGGGGATATCGAAGGAGACTCTATAAGAGCTCAGTGATTGCAAGATCACTTCCAGAGCAGGGGCTCTGATGCCAATGCATAGCATTGATGCCAACACTAAGGCGTGTTGATGCCAACCCCAGGGGGCGTTGATGCCAACACCAGGGCGTGTTGATGCCAATGCATAGCATTGATGCCGGCGCCAGGGGCGTTGATGCCGGCGCCAGGGGCGTCGATGCCGGTGTCAGGGACATCGGGGTTCAGCTGAGATTCAGCAAACATGGTGAAGCAAGATTATCCTTGACAAATTTGTTGATGCAGGTTGCTATAAGCATGGTGCAGCAAACACTCATCATCAGAGGAGGGAGGACTTTGAACATTGGAGGGCCAGTGTTCAGCTTGCATGGAACATCGAAGGCGATGTTCAAATCAGGTGGGGGAGTATTGTCAGGGCCCGGTTCAGGCGGTCCGGCCCAGGCCCGAAACACAAGCCCAAGCCCACACAGAGACCCAATCCTGGGTCAAAATCGGGTCAACACCCGATTGAGGAGAGCGCTGCCGAGTCAGCGACACGCGTGTGCAGACACGCGCGGACGACGCAGCGTGCGAAAGCTTCGGAGAGAGCGGCGCGAGCTTCGGCTTCAACGCGATCAAAGCGGACGCACGAGCGAAGCGGAAACTCGACGCGCGGTAGACGAGGACGCGGCGCGATCGCGTCCTGGCGGAAGAAGCGGAGGGCGACGACGGAGTCGGACGCGAAGGAAAACGAGCGGCGGCTCGTTTATAAAGAGGAGAAAAGCTTCCATCATCGGGTGCGCGGAGGCGTCACCACACAGAGCGCCGGGGGAGCGACTCCACCGGCGACGGCGAGGCGCCGTCGCCTCTTCCAGAGCAGGGCTCTGATGCCGCCAGGGGCGAAGGTCGGCGCGACGGTGCCGACGAGAGGACGAGAGAAACACAGCGATTGTAACCGGAATCACCGGTGAGGGAGGGGAAGAGGGCACCGACGGAGGTCGTCGGCGTTTGTAAGCTTCATCCGACGAATAAAGCTTCGATTTCTCTCAAAGCTCATTTCCTCTGTTTCGGTGTTTCCGGCGACAACTTCTGGCAGCAGGCGGCTGTCGACGGCGAGGTCGCAGGCGCGGCGGCGCCCGGCGGCTGAGGCGACGCAGGCGGCGTCGAAAGCTTCGTCCGAGGTGAAACGGAGAAGACGAACGCGTGGGGCGTTCGTTTCGAGACGGACACTGTAGCGATTTTGACTAGGTCAAAATCGCAACGGCGAAATTCGATTTCGGCGAGCGAAATCGGGCGGCCGACGTCATCCTGACGTCAGCAATGGAAGTTTAGGCGCGGCGTGATTTTGATCGGAGGGCTGACGTCACGCCGACGTCAGCAATGGCATGATTTTGACTTCGGTCAAAATCAGAGAGAAGAGGTATTTCCAAATTAGGGTTCGATTTCGGATTTCTCCAAATTAGGGTTAGGGTTTTCCGTGCGAATTGTATTTTGGGGATAAAAATTCTCCGGGGAGATTAGGGTTTTCAATTTAAGGCCGGAAACCCTAGGGCGAGTTGCGTTCCGGTATTCCGCCGGACGGCTCTGAGACAACGGATAAGCGCTGTTCTCAGGCCGATCCGACCGGGGCGTGACACTACTCATTGTCATCTTTACAGGAGAACATTTACATCACTATTTACAGCCAATTTTTCCCAATCACATACGCATACTTCACATATCATCAACCTCAATTGTGGTAGATAAAAGAAAGTGCGTACTCAAGAAGTTCCAATCTTTTTCTTGTGGGTCTAGAAAAGCGTAGGAAGGAGATGGAGAAAGTCCAAAGTCTAGGATCGAACAAACAAACTACGTCTTTCAGAAAATTGGACATCATTTGACCTTTCTTTATAATAGATGCATTATATTCTTTCTCTAGAGGATCACCTACAGTCTGGAGGAATCTGTTCTTTGAGTGTGGTGGTGTATTTTCAACAAGGGCTTGCTGCACTCTGATATTGTGTGAAATTTAAATTGAGAGACTTCATTCAGGACGCTCACTTGATGTCGGTTTTCCTCCCTCTTCTAAAAACGCTATTATGAATTGATTTACCACTCCTTTTCAGATCCTACGGGATGGTAAAACTTCACAGCGCTGAAGTTGTCTGAACTCACGTACACTATCAATCTCAATCTCAGGAACAACTTCAAGCATAAATATGCCCTCCTAGAGACCAGATGCGTAAGGTACTTCAGTATATGGCATATAGTAAGGAAATGTTAAAAGGATACACATTCAACAAATGCAACGCCTTAGATAACCTAAAAAAGTTCTCTTCAGGCAACTCAGTGATCAATGAGAAGGGGTCCAAGGGGTCAGGGTCAGGGTCAGAGTCAGAGACAAATAGGCCGGGTAGCTGTTTATATCGAGTAAGCTTGCACACTAAAGGACATGTTCAAGACAGAAAGAAATATTACAGAAATATTACCTTACGGGGGACAACCAAATCAGAAGTATCATGCAAAATTTATTCAACAAATTTGAAAGTCTGAGGTTTCATACAATAGAAAAGAGACGAGAAATTATTTCCAGACCTTGGGTAATATGTGCAGATGTTTACTTGACCTTGAATAATTGGGACAAGGAGAATTGCTCTAAATGCTAGAGATTCTATGAGATTTGATGTCTTCATCAACAGCCTGCAACAAATGTACTTTCCCTCAACAAGGTGGATGATTCACTCGATCCAACAGGCAGAAAGAACCAGCTCAAGCTAGCCTTGGATAGGCTCTTTATTTAATCTTCTGCCAAGCCACTGATTCATTACTTTCTGATCATTTCATGTTAACACTCTTATTACGATCCGCATCAAATTCCAAAACTCATAGTCAAGTTACCAAAGTTTTTGAGAATAAAAAGAATTGTTGGCTTAGAAATGAAGATTTTTCTTCTCCTGTCAAATCCAACTGCCAAATTCGATCTTATATAACAAATAACATTTCTAAATGAGTTCAAAATATGAAACACGGAAAAAACAAGATCTAATCAATGTAACAGTGTGAAAATAAGTATTAAACTTCAACTACAAACTTGAACTACTAGAATAACGGAGGAACTCAAGTGACACTGAGTGTGGCGAAAGGAATTTGTTGATCTTTCAGTGAGGCATAGCTAAACCATGATACAAATTATTAGCACTAGAGAGTAAATTCTAAAGGCATGAAAGAAGGGGAAGCTTGCATAAATACTTCCATTTGCAAGCAACTAGTGGACATAGAAGAAACCTAATTAATTAACTAATCATTGACGGAGAAATTCTAGGGATTAGAAGAGGATACTTGACGGATGTACACCCACTCTAGGTCAGGTTAGTTTTGTTCATATAGCTCAATTGCCAAAAGCATGAAGCTGCACAACTTACTCAAGACTTCAGACCGATTTTATTAATCAATATGGTACCCAACTGATTTCTATGGTCCTTGTAAGGAGATTTCAACAACAGTGTGTAATATAATAAGATCAAAACCAAAATGCATATATCCAAGGAAAAAAAATCAGTTACTGCTATACGAATGTAGAGGAGTAATTAACTGGTGTCATAAAATTAGTGAAGAGGCAATTACGATGCGGATAGACATTACCAAATACTTCAACAACTTAAAATGGGAATCAATCACTAAAATATGCTAGGCCCTTGGCTTTTCTAACAGATGGTGGAAATGGACCCATTCTGTTCTCAATATTCTGAATCATTAATTAAGCTTAATAGCACTCAGGGCAGCTACATTAGGTGCCAAAATGGAGTGAGACAATGTGATCCAGTCATCCAGATTATCTCTTTATAATTATTGTTGTTGATTTTCTTAGATGCTTGCTCAAGTCAATGGATCAAAAGGTTGGCTAAACAACAGAAAGATAGGGGTATTAAGTCACTCAATATGTAGACAACAGTCATTTTTGACCTAGTAGTTCTCGCTCAAATATTCCTCAAAACTATTTCTAGCCTGCTTTGAGCAATACTCAAATAAGGATGAACTTTCCCAAATCCAAATTCTTCTACATGTGTAAAAGATGAGGCAAAAGGTTTATATTTTAACCTCCAGCATGGGGTGCAAGCCTGGCCAAATTACCTCAAACCTAGCTTGGCATTCCACGTGGCAAAGGGCAAGCCACCATATAATTGTGGGTACAACATAATTAACAATATGGAGAACATATTGACAGCTCTTGGCAAACCAACTCTTTCACAGTCGGCCCTCTTGTGCTGATTCTAGTTTATCTAGGCTAAGTGCATTTAACACCAGCTTGGGTTGTGAGAAAAAGATGGATAAATGAGGTGTAACTTTCCCTAGGGCCATTGATGAATGTGATTCTATAAAGCACATAGATGTCTGGATTAAGGTACATTCTCCAAGGAGGTTTAGGAGGAAGCAGTTTAACACAATGGTGTTGGAAGCTCATGGAACATCATGGTGCACCTTCTATTCTTCACATCTTTTTTACTAGAGTGAAGCCTATCAGATTCATTCCTGGTCTTACATTTGAAAAAGACTCCTAAATATCCGTGATATTATCAGATTCATTCCTGGTTTTACATTTGAAAAAGACTCCTAAATATCCGTGATATTTTAGTGGCCAACGTCATGTTACAGGAGAAAGGAAAAATAATACATTTTTGACATGATAAATGGTGGGAAGTGGCATATTCTAATTAAATTCACAAACATTTGTTCTAAAGTCACTAACATGGAAAACATGGAGATGAAGGAGCAACAAAACTACCTTGACTTTGAATTAAATGCAGTCATCGACCAGAACAGAATTAATCTTCTCTTTGATACTCTCTCAAATTTAGTTATCTCAAGGACAAACTTGCTTGGAAACTCTCCTCTTAGTGTATGTTTATTATCAAATCAGCTTATAACTTCACCTCTGATAGTGGAGAAAGACTTCAAAGTTCAAATATTTGTGAAGATCTCGAATTGCTATTGTCAATCAAATTATCATATGTTATTCTGGGTGCAATAGCACGGAATAAATTGAGCACCAAATATAGACTGATCCGGGAAAGAAAAGGTCGTAGATCCTACCTGTGCTGTGTAACATGGAAGAGTTATCCTGGCATTTAATTTTATGTTGTAGCAGCAACTAAGTTGGCCTTCTTGAACTTAATTTTTATGAAGCTCTCTAACTTCACAGGAGCTATTTCATAAAAGAATCACTACTAGCTGCATCCATCTATGGCTTTGGACTGTCTGACATTTAGGAATTATAGCATTTTTCTGAAGAACAAAAACCTCCACGACTGCAAGAATCTGTAGTTGTGGCGTGTAATTTTGCAGGCAGAAGCAATTATTCAACCATAGTCAAAGAGTAAGTAAAACTTTGCCTATAGGAAACTGCATGACATGATGTAATTGAACTTGAATTTGACTTGGTTCCTTTAGCCGGGATGGATCTGGTTCTCAATTGTGCCTACCTCCTCAAGGATTAATGTGATCCTGCAGAAAAATATGAGCTAGTGTCCAGCATCCTCTCTCTCATGAAAAAAGGAAATTGTAGAGCTTAAGATTTTACAGTAATTTGAGGGTTTGAGAGTATCAGAGGGAGCATGGTGTACTCACTCGTGTATTGATGGGTGGATATTTCCGCTAGTTGTGAGTATATTAGGTGAAGATGAAACTTTATGGCATAATAAACAGTCCGTGAATACTACAATTGGACCTTAATATTTAATAGGCACTATGGAGTATTGGCCACCATTGTTATGGTGACATAGATACACCTTCTCATATGGTCCACATGGTGAGTGCCTAGAAGGTTGATATGACTAAGTTGTGTTCATGTCTTCCTAAAGTAGGTTCCCAAATCACTCTACAGTCTGAGTGATTCAGCTGAGTAATGCTAAGGGTTGATTGCTTAGGACTGGTCTTAAATATATTGAGATATAGAATGTAGGGTGCTCGAAGATTTAGGGCACGTTTGGCGCTACGCCACTTCGCACGGTGACGGCCGGCTTTGATTTTTTTTTCTTTTTCCATTTGGATTCTAGCTTCTATCGTGTAATAGTAAAGTTTTTAATACTGTAGCTCAAAGCTGCATTTGCCAACTTTGGCAGCTGCTAAGTCAGAGCAGTTACCTAATGCTCTTGCCTTTTCACTTCTCCCCTTTCCTCTTTGTTTCTCTCCTTTCCCCTTTCTTCAGTCGGCATCGTGGCTCCTCCGTCCGTGCATAAGGTCCGCCAGCATCATCACTCCACCACCGCCATTACTCCCCTAACATTCTCTGCCAACGCCTTCGCTCTGCCACTACTATTGCTTAGTCAACATCCTCTCTCCGGTGCCTTCAATCCAGCACCACCATCTCTTTGCCACCATTGTCTCTCCGCTTCCAATTGTGGCTCACGCACTCATTAGCTAGTAGACAACAATCTAAGGTTATTTGTATCGTTTTTTCTTTTACCTATTCTTCTCAAGCTTCTCAGCGTCTATGTATATCTGGGATGATTGTTGCATCTCAACTGTCCATTTTAATATGGTCAAAATCAGTACCGCTTCCTTCGCTTTGATTGCATCCCTGAAATTTTAGTTTATATTTCTACTATATTATCTCCTTGGTCATAGTAGCTAGATAAACAAGTTCCAAAACTGAACCAAATGCAATATATTGTTGAACTTTTTTTTTAAAATCAGAACTCCTAGTATCTATCCTTTGTCAAGACTTTAAAATCCGAAAGTAATTAAATTCTACTATGTTCCTAATATTCATTATCAAAAGTTTAGGAAGAAACGGAACTGGAAAAAGCTAGTGATACGCACCGCAAGTATACAGTATTATCGAAGTAATACAAAAGATGTTGGTCCTATAGGGAGCAGAGTCAAGTACAAACAATTTTGTTATCCAGAAACTAAGCAATCCAAACTTGAGGTTTAGGAAATAAGTTATCTAATTAAACTACGAACAAGGTAAGAAAAGCAACGATAGAAACACGAAGAGTGTCTAATTGAGAGATATCGGGACTACGAAATTCACCACATTGACTAATCTAACCGAACTGAAGTTAACCGATGCATGAGTTATTCATTTTGCATAAGAAGTTTATTCTAAAATACATGTTGCCCCTTTTCAGCAACACAACCCGGTACTTACTTAAACCGATCTCCTACTTTCGTGGCTTATCGATTTAAGCAAGTCCATTAAATTCTGTGAAAAACTATGTTATCCTCGATTGAACCCTAACTACTTCATGATAGAGATTCAAAAGTTCTATCTAGTAGATTCAACGACACGATTCTCCTTGCGGTCAAAATCGTGACGTCCAAGACACAAAATTACTTGATCAGGTAAGATTATGCAAATAATACAACTAGATAAAATATGCTCAGAAATAACTCATAGCATCAAAATAAACTCAGTTCATACAATAGATCAAGTCAATAGGCTCCATCCAAGTCCCGAAAAAAGGTTTACGCTAACACAACCATGCAATTCAGTACAAATCTCTTGAATCAACAAAGTAAACAAAAAACTAGGACTAAAAAGAGATAGGAGAAGATGATACAAATGTTTCCCCTCAGTTTGGTGAAGATTTGTCGCAAGAGTGCCCTAAAATTGCCTCCGAAAGCCCTTGTCACTGGTTCTTTTGCCCTAGCTGTTTCGTCGTCCAATTCCTCACCCAAATTAACACAAAAAGAGGGCTTTTAAGCCCTGACGCTTTGCCTCCCTCTTGGCCATCGAAATCCCATTTTTCCTAAATTTTTTGAATATTTTAGAACCCTCGATCGAGGGAAAGTCGTGAAGAAGGTGAAGGGACAAAAGCGCAACGGCCTGACTGTTATCTGTACTATACATTTTGGGAAGTATCCAGCACGGCTTGAGAAAAGACTCATAGTTTGGTCGTGAAGTGCATTGTGCATTTTGGATGAACACACGATAAATCATGGCTGTGATTCCTGGCATGTTGATTTTTGGGATTCCGTCTTCCGATCATGGTTTGTGAAGTCCGTTAGGGGCTGGCCGTGGATTCGGCATTCTTTATGAATCACAGCCAGTGATTCTGATTAGGGCCTGGCCGTGATTCTTATGAAAAGCTCTGTTTTACTCTAAATTTTCTATGTAGCCTTGTCTCATCACCTGGGATCACTCTATGGCACTAGAATCTTCAAAAACCTCCAAAATTTGAGTGATTTCACTTGTATTTTCAAAGATCCAAGAAAAGGTGAAGATTCTGAAACAAACAAATAAATCAGCCTAAATGGGATATAAAAACATCAGAAATAGCATTATTTTAAGACAGAAAACATTATAAAAATACAAGGCATCAAAATCTCTCATACTTAAATCTTTGCTTGTTCTTAAGCAATAAAACAGGATGAGACACATATAAGAAAATTAAGAAGTTATGAAAGTTTAAAACAAGCAACCAAGTCAGATAATACCTATGAGCAATCTATGATCCAATTTGAGAAATCAAATGATGAGATTATTAACAAGAATTGAACTAAACTAGTCCCACTGTTTGTAAATGGTAAGGCATTCAGCTAGGAGCATACAAAGAATTCAGTCTAGCATACACACTACAATCATAAACCCAATTCATCCAAAATCAAACGTCGGGGTCAGATCTAATGGTATTATTGCAAATCATACTATAAAACATTTCGGTCATGTTCGTCTCCCATTTTATTCAAGTAGCAAGACAAGCTCCCTAAACTAATAGCGATCTTTTGATGCAAAGCACAATCATAGGTGGATTGCCACCCCAGTTACTTGACCGACAACACATTTATAGCTTACCTAACTTCCTCTAGCCTACTAACACGAAACACAACCATTGGTGGATTGCCGCCCAAGTTATTCAGCTAGGATCCTCTAAGTGTGCAAAAGGAACTCATGATCGTTGATGCACATTTGGCACGAAACACAAACATAGGTCGAATGCCGCCCCGACTACTTTGTGCATTACTAAGTGGAGTTGCATGTCTCAATAAGGAGAGAACACTTTTTTTGGCTCAGAAATCATTGCCCAACAACTAATACAGAATCAATCGAGTGAATAAGTGAGCGTAAATGCTTCAACAAACCACATGTGTATACCACTAGTATGCAATTCTTAATCAAATTCACAAGCGTGACCCATCAATTCAACATTCTCAAACATTCCAATCAAAAGATTTCAGAAGCTTAAAATAATTAGAAAAGATAATAGGAGATATCAGAATAAGGTAATGCATTTAGCATGTCATAACAACTTCATTCCATATAATGTATCAATCTAAGTGTTCATTCAAGGCTATCACAGGATCACAACATTTTCACATATTCATTAATCAATAACATAAAGAGCATGTCATCAAAAGAAATACATGTTAGTGATGCAAAATATCTAAATCTGACTTAGTGTAGCATCACAGAATCACAAAATCACATAATCATGACATCACACAACAAATGACAGCAAACTACTTCAAAGAGTAGCATCATAATAAAGTGTCATCACAACAACAAGGGTATAGCGTATGCAAAACATTAGACAATCATGACATCACAGCATCATTAGCAAAAGTAAGTATCAGCACTAGTGTCTCATCACAAGAATATTAAAATGTCACCTTACTCAGTAAGTAGCACAACCAAAAACACAGACATAACAATAGCAAAGTCATCAGAATAGAGTATCAACAGAGTAATATAACAATAAGCAACAGCTCACCCACTCTAAATATCACATAGTCCCCTATGCGAGGCAATAATATAGAGATGGAATGGGTGGTCTGAGAGTGGCGAAGAAAACTCACTTCTTTTTAGAGCGGGAGCCCTGGGACTTCGAGCTCTTTCGTTTCCCCTTCAATGAATAGTTGCGTCGATCCTCATCAGAAGAGGAGGTCACCTGCTCCACATTGTTTGGCGTGAGAAAGGCAAGCCGCTCGTCCAAAGATGAAACCTTCTGCCATATCGAGTTCATGAAGTTCCCTTGGTGCTGGATCTCACTCTTCATCTCCCTCTAGCGATCTGACCGCTGAGACTGTTCTAGGTGTATATGCTGGATAGCTAGGTCCATCTAGTCCTGGACCTCACCTTGGCACAGCTGCTCCTCTTTAATCTCCTAAAGAAGGGCCATCATTGACCCAGTGGAGGAAGCAGACCCAGTGAAAGGCTCCAGGCGCAGGTGGAACAGACTCCAGATGAACAGGCTCCTCATCAGCAACAGCCGAAACCTCCAGTTGTTGCGATCACAGACCATAGTGTGTGCTATGTTCGGCAATGGTAGGGTGAAGCTACTATCCTTAAAAGTGAAGCAGTAGAAATCATCCCTGCGTACTATGATCTTAATGGCAACACACGACTCGAGGTCTAGCCACCTGTCACGTGCCTTCTCGATGCCATAGGAGATGACACAAGGGAGACTGCCAATGGGGTTACGGGCCACTCAACTGAATTGCTTCACAAGATAGAAGCCAGAGTCAACCGGAGAAGAGTCAACCGGAGAGGAGTGCAATATAGCCCATAGAAAAAATAACTCAGTTTGCCTTACTATTCCATCGCTCTCCTCGCAACTGAAGATGGTATGGGCTATGGGCTAGGACTCTGTGGACATAGCTAATAGTGGGATTGCTGATACTAGTGGCTCTGGCAGTCCGTGCAGAGAAATTATGGTCCAAGCTGATCGTGCTCCAAAAATAGTTCTCAACGAACTCATGGGATATTTGTCGTGTGCCAGCCTCCGGCAAGTCATAAACACTGCACGGCTATGCAAGTGTTAAACAATGTTCCTGGTTTTGCAATCTGAAAGTAATACGCCTACGATTGGTGTCAAACAGAGTACTGACTTGGACATCCACAGAGCTGAAGAACTCCGCCGAGATAAGTGGGATGGGCCATGTGTAGGACCTAGTCCCAGCTAATGTTGGAGTACATCCACTCCATGTCCTCATACAGCCCCAGCATATTAAGAGATCCGCAGTCCAAATACTGCATGTTAAGAACCTTGCATGTCACTAATATGTTATTCCTGCTCTCTTGTTCCACATTCCGGAACTGGATACCGTAGTCGTTCTCTTCTATGGGTTGGTGCTGTTGTTGGGATGATGCTTCTCGGCGCAAGGATGATTAAGGATAGGGCCGACAGTATATGGTGTGTAGAAAACAGTGGACGGCGGCATTTGTTGTGGCGATGGTGAAGAGGCACCGGCGTCAGAGTAGTCTGTAGGAATCTTGGAGATAGACTTCTTGCTCGCTACTGCCTTCCTTTTAGATGCCATCAGAGAAGGATGAAGGAGGATCACAAGCAATGTCGATAGAGAGGCTTCGAGGGTGAAATAGTGGACGGCAAGGAAGATCGAGAGCAGCGACAGCGAAACTCAAGAAATCCAAGAAACTTGTCGATCGGCAGCGAAAAGATTAATTCTGGGGAACTGATTGCTCAAAGATCGAAAGGGAGGGCATAGATCATCGGCTGGAAACAGAAGGATGCCGGAGGAACTCGATCGGAGAAGATCAGCATAGGAGGTCAGCAGTGGCGCTTGCCACGGGCAAACCCTAGCTGTGATTTATGATTTATATGGCTAAGACGTGATTGCAACCATGGCTGAAGAAAGTTTTCACGACCCAGCTGTGATTCACACTGTGAAGATGAGTGCCTCGAGCTACAGTTGTAATCATGGCCTGGCTGTGATTTACATTATGAAGTTCTGCAATCCGTGCTACAATAGACATGACAGATGAAGAATTCATTCACGGCCTGCCCGTGATTCATACTGTAGAAAACTGAACCTTCTAAGCTATAATACTTATCATAACTGAACCACTATGGAGAAGTGGTTTTCACTGCTACAGTACTCATCACGGCCGTGATTTTCATCACGACCTAGCCATGATTCGCATTGTACCTACGAAAATTCACAACTTCAATCCTCTGATCTCCAAAAAGTGTTCTTCCAGCACAAAATAAATCACAATCAATAAATACCTCAGGGAAAATATAGCATAAAACATCAAAATTCACCTACAAGAGTTTTCATCTAAAGCATATTGAAAAGAAATCAACACAGCAAAGATTAAAACAAACAAACACTTGGGCTGCCTCTCAAGGAGCACTAGTTTATGGTCTATAGCTCGACCATAAATAGTTTTTATCCAACCACACCCAATGGATCAGAAAGGGTAAGAACCCCTTTCTCAATTTGTCCATCTTCAAAATAGTACTTGAATCTCTTGCCATTCAAAGTAAAACTTTTTGTATGCTCAGCCCATATTGTGATAGCTCCATAAGGATAAACTCATTGTACAGTAAAGGGTCCAGACTATCTCGTCCTCAACTTTCCTAGAAACAGTTTTAGAGTAGAATTAAATAGCAGAACTCTATCCCCTTCATGGAATTCCTTTTTGATGATGCACCGGTCGTGCTATTGCTTGGTGCGTTCTTTATAGATCTTGGTATTCTCATATGCAAATAGGCGCATTTCTTCCAATTCATTCAACTGGAACTTTCTTTTTTCTTCGGCACTCTTGAAGTTGTAGTTAAGTTGCTTAATAGCCCAGTCTGCCCTGTGCGCAATTTTGACTAGTAGGTGACAAGATTTCCCATAAATAATTTGGAAAGGGGATATACCTAAGAGAGTCTTGTATGCTGTCCGATAAACCCAGTGCATCATGGAGTTTGAGCGCTCGGTCCTTTCTCAACTTAGATACGGTCTTTTCCAGGATCCTTTTGATCTCTCTGTTTGAAACCTCGACTTGACTGCTCATTTGTGGGTGGTAGGGCATCGCAACTTTATGAGTCACTCCTTTTCATCTCAAGAGTGCTCCAAACCTCTGCTCTATAAAGTGGAATCCTCCATCACTTATCAAGAATCGCGGAATACCGAATATGGGGAATATGGTTTTCTTCATGAGCTTCATAACAACTTTAGAGTCATTCGTTGCTTCAGCTGAAGCCTCCACCCATTTAGACACGTAGTCCATAGCTACGAGGATGTACCGTTTACCACACGAAGATGGAAAGGGCCCCATAAAGTCTATACCCCATATATTGAATATTTCAACTTTCAAAATACTGCTTAGTGGAAGTTCATTCCTTCTTGAAATATTCTCAGTTCTTTGGCAATTATCAC
Organism: Costus lasius; assembly: GCA_027563935.2. Taxonomy (NCBI): domain Eukaryota; kingdom Viridiplantae; phylum Streptophyta; class Magnoliopsida; order Zingiberales; family Costaceae; genus Costus; species Costus lasius. Next base: position 128,436,261 of record CM050450.1, on the reverse strand, counting down.
AGGTGAGAACAAACTTTCGTGCATTACTAAATATCGAGGGTCAGAATAGTCCAAACTGCAAGACCTTGAAGGCTATTTTTGCCGCACTTGCATGCCCTCCATACGGTGAAGAGTGGCAGTGTATTAGTACATCATCAATCTCTTTTCAGGAATAAATCTTCTAAAATGTCCATTGGCACATCTTCTATAGAGGTATGAGTCGTCCCAATAATAGAATTTCAAATCGTTTCTCTGGAAAGTAAGATCAGGAGGAAGAATGTCAGATATTATATAGTTCACAAAATCTACATACAATGGGGCGCCTTGGTCAATAAGGCTATGTTCTATTGGATGGAATCCACAGTGGAAAGGAAGAAAAATGCAATAAATCTAGATGGCTTTCATTGCACTTTCCATCCTTTCCACTGTGGATTCCATCCAACAGAACATAGCCTAATTGCTAAGAGGTGCTCTTTTGAGAAGGAGTCATTTATGTCTAGTTTATCTTCAGCTTCTCCTAGATTTTCCCTTTCCAACCTTGAAAGGTGATCAGCTACCAGGTTCTCATTTTCCTTCTTGTCCTTAATCTCTACATCAAACTCTTGTAAGAGGAGGATCCATTTTATGAGTCTCGGCTTGGTGTCCTTTTTGTTGACAAGGTACTTGAATGTTACATGATCAGTGTACACAATTACTTTTGAATTTATCAAATAAGAATAAAATTTGTTGAAAGTAAACACTATTGCAAGTAGCTCTTTCTCAGTTGTTGCATAGTTGACTTGAGCTTATCAAGTGTCCTGCTTGTATAGTAAATTGCATGTAGCCTATTTTTCTTTCTTTGCCCCAGGACGACTCTCATAGCTAGATCACGTGCATCGCACATAAGTTCGAAGGGCAAGGACCAATCATGAGGTTGCATGATCGGTGCAGTAATCAAGGCTCTTTTAAGCTTGGTAAATGCTTCCTCGCAATCCTAATCAAAACAAAAGATAGAGTCTTTAGCAAGCAAACTAATAAGAGGATGAGCAATCTTTGAAAAGTCCTTAATAAATCTCCTGTAGAACCAAGTATGCCCCAAGATTCCTTTAACTTATGTAGGTGGCTTCATCTTTTCAATAACTTCAACCTTTGCCTTGTCCACCTCTATTCCACGTTCAGAGATCAAATGGCCCAGGACTATCCCTTCTTGGACCATAAAATGACATTTTTCCCAGTTCAGCACAAGGTTGACCTCTTCACAGTGCTGCAAAACTTTGGAGAGCTTAGACAATTAGTCATTAAAAGAAGAGTCATACACAAAAAAATCATCCATAAATATATCTATGAAATCTTCATTGAAGTCCGCAAAAATTGTCATCATCGCTCTCTGGAATGTAGCAGAGGCGTTACATAAGCCGAATGACATCCTTCTATAAGCGTAGGTTCTATAGGGGCAAGTGAAGGTTATTTTCTCCTGGTCCTCACGGTGGATGGGTATTTGAAAGAAACCTAAAAAGCCATCCAAAAAACAAAAATATGCGTTATAAGCCAATTTCTCTAACATTTGGTCAATGAAGGGAGAGGGAAATGATCCTTTTTGGTCACCTTGTTCAGCTTTCTATAATCTATGCATATCCTCTATCTAGTGGCTGTTCTTGTCGGGATTAGTTCCTCAACATCATTTTTTACAACCGTTACTAACAGAGCTGAACCAAGAGTTATCAAAAATGGGGTAAATGACCCCTGCATCCAAGAGTTTAAGGACTTCCTTCTTAACAACCTCCTTCATTGAAAGATTCAATAAGTGTTGAAACTCCACCGACGACTTGCCATCACCCTCAAGTAGAATCCATACAGACAAAGGGATGAATTCCTTTAATATCATTCAATGAATAGCCAATTACCTTTTTATGCAGATGGAGTTCCCTAAGCAGGAGTTCAGTCTGTTCTCTGTTCAGATCGGCGTTGACTTGTCACCAAGGAACTCATTCCGAAGGTTGCTAGGAAGACTCTTGTACTTAGTCTTCTTTTCTTTCGTCTCTCCTGAAATCACTTCAGAAAGTGTTTCTAACTTCAATTGCTTGGACTCCAGAGTTGGGCATGAGTCCAAGAGTTGAGAATAGTCATTGGCACACTCCTCAATATCTTGATCTTCAACATCAAGAAGATAGTTCTAGTGGGTTGATGTCTCTCTTGTATGGTTCAATATGTTTCACCGCTCTCTCTATTACATCAACACTGCAACATGTTCCTGCAAAAGAGGGTTTCTAAAGTCTGATAAATCAAACTGAACCACATTCTCACCGATGTTTAAATCTAATTTTTCATTCTTGACATCGATCACCGCTTTAGCTGTAGCAAAAAAAGGTCTCCCAAGAATGATTGGTAGACTATCATCTTCATCGATTTCCAATACAACAAAGTCTACCGGTATAAAGTAGTCACCTACTTTGATAGGAACATCCTTCATAATTCCAATTGGTCTGCGAACCGATCTATCAACTAATTGCAAAGAAATGGTGGTTGGCTTTAAGTCACCCATATCCAGCTTCTTGCACAAGGAAAGTGGCATCAAACTAACACTTGCCCCCAAGTCACAAAGGGCGTGTTGAAAAGTCATTTCCTCTATCTGGCATGGTATGAAAAAACTTCTAGAGTCTTTAAGCTTTTGGAGAAGTTTATTCTAGATAATCGCACTGCACTTATAATGGTCCCTTGTTCCTATAGCTTTCTCTTATTGGACAAGATGTCCTTCAGAAATTTAGTATAGATGGGCATGTGTGACAAAGCATCAACAAAAGGTATGTTAACATAAAGCTTTTTCAGAACTTTAAGAAATTACCAAATTGTCTGTCAAGCCTTACTTTATTCAGTCTATGTGGGAAGGGGATAGGAGACTTGTAAGCAGGTGGTGCAACATAAGGTCTTTTCTCTTCCCTTTCCTCTAGTGCTATTGGTTCTCTCTCCAAATTGGTTTCTCCTGTCTCTAGAACTTTAGGCTCTTGTAATTGCTCTTCATGATCTGGTATCTTGGGGTCCTCCTGCTTTTCACTTCGAGTAGAGATTGTATTGCAATGCTTTCTTGGATTGACCTCAGGCTGAGATAGGAGTTTTTCTAATAGTCTAGTGGACGAGCTAGCTTGTTGGGCTAACTGAGTCTCTAGCATCTTGTTGTGAGTAGCTAAAGCATCAACCCTAGATGTTAGCTATTTTAGGGCCTCACTGACATTTTTATATTGTTTGTTCTAAACTACTACAAAAGTTTTAAGGAGGGACTCCAAGTTTGATTTATGTGGAGGATTGTAAAGTTTGGCATGAAAGCCCGGAGGTTGCCTGAAATTGGGTTGTGGAGCCTTCCCCTGTATCGGTTGGTTGGTCCTATATGAAAACTTAGGGTGATTCCTCCACCCTGGGTTATACGTGCTAAAATATGAATAGTTCTGTGGATTAGGGTTTCCAACCACATTTAGTTGCTCATGGGGGTTCTGGATTGATTGATTTATCCCTAGTTGACATTCAGCAGATGAATGACCTGAAACTCTACACAACTCACTAAACACAACATTAGCTTCAACAGAATTTATGGCGAAAGAATCTAGCTTTTTGATCAGAAAATCTACCTTCGTGGTAAGTGAGGGCAAAGCATTATAAAATGTGTGGACGAGTACCCATGTCTCTATCCCGTGATACGGACACATCCTTTGCAGCTCTTTGAATCTATCCCATGTTTCATAAAGTGATTCTCCATCTTTTTGCATGAAGCTCGTGATTTGATTTCTCAATTGAATTGTCTTGGTGGGGAAAAGTATTTTGAAAGAAATACTTGTGAAAGTTCTCCCCACATCCTAATTGAAGTTGATGGTATTGTGTGTGGCCATGCCCTAGGTTGGTCCCTAAGTGAGAAAAAAAATAGTTTTAGCCTGATTGCATAAGTTGAACACCATTAATTTTTAAAGTATCGCAATATTCCAAAAATATGGCTAAGTGCATGTCAGGGTCCTCAACTGGAGAACCCTCGAACTAGTTCTGCTGAACCATTGACAGTAAAGCCGGTTTAATCTCGAAGTTATTGGCTTCTATGTTTGGGCGAGCAATGCCTAATTGTAAGTCTTGAAGAGAAGGAGCAGCATAGTCTCTCAAAGTCCTGTTATTGTTGTTGTTATTCCCTACAGCTAAGAGCACTTGGACACTTGGACATTGTCCAAATTCAATGGTAAAGGTTCCATTTGAATATGGCTTTCTTTGTCCTTAAGCATTTTGAGTTTTCTCCTCCGCCTAAATGTCCTTGCAATTTGGCGGCCAAATTCGTACATATCACCTATTCTCAAGCTTTTTTGCATATAAATCAGTCAGATAGAATGATTAAGCTTAAGAAAGGAAATAATTGAAATTGAAATAAAAAGTAATAAAGAAACAAAATAGATAGAAAGCTTAGTTTACTAAACTTCAGAATTTCGTTAATATTGACTATTAGCTCCCAGCAATGGTACCAAAAACTTGATACGTACTGCAAGTGCACAGTGTTATCAAAGTAATACAAAAGATGTCGATCCCACAGGGAATAGGGTCAAAGTACAAACAATTCTGATATCCAAAAGCTAAGTAATCTAAAGTTGAGGTTTAGGAAATATGTTATATAATTAAACTACGAACAAGGTAAGAAAAGCAATGACAGGAATACGAAGGGTGTCTAATTGAGAAATATCGGGACTGCATAATTCACCATGTTGACTAATCTGTGGGGTCAAAATTGTTACATTAAAAATGTATTATGACCATTTTCAAATTCATCTTAAATTAATAAGGCTTTTTATTTAATGGGTTCTGGCTTCCAATGAGCGCAAGCACTCATTGTTAATTACCCCTAAAATTAGGGAACCTTTGATTAAGAGATCTATAATATGAAGCGAAATAAGAGAAACAAGTTTGAACGATATCATTCATAAATGTGACGATACATGATTTGACATGATAAAAGAAAGGAGCTTTCATCAACTTGGGCCATTTGTGTTCGTTGAGTGTTTGGCATTGGATCACGTTATTGGGTAATATCCGGCCCATGCAATGTAATGTCATATTGAGGAGCTACGCCCCGATGGTAAACATCGACGTACGCACCTCCCAAACAATATTCCATCGTAATACATTAAGCATGTTGGATATTGGATCTGGAAAGATCACCCGGCCTTGATGGCGTGTTAGGTGACTTGAATTTGAGGGAAATTACTCGGCCTCGTGGCGTGTTGAGTAGCTTGGATTTGAGAATTATCCGGCCTTGTGGTGTGTTGATTTGGAAATCACTCGGCCTCACGGCGTGTTGAGTAGCTTAGATTTGAGAATTACCCGGCCTTGCGGCGTGTTGGATAACTTGATTTGGAATCCGGCCTTGCGGCTTGTTGGATAAGCTGATCTAGGAATTTATCCAACCTTGCGGCGTGTTGGATAATTTGATTTGAAAATTTATCCGGCCTTGCGGCGTGTTGGATAATTTGATTTGGAGATTTATCCGGCCTTACGGCATGTTGGATAAGCTGATCTAGGAATTTATTCAGCCTTGCGGTGTGTTGGATAATTTGATTTGAAAATTTATCCGGCCCTACAGCATGTTGGATAATTTGATTTAGAAATTTATCCGGCCTTGCGGCATAGTGGATGATTTGATTTGGAATTTATCCGGCCTTGCGGCGTATTGGATAATTTGATTTGAAAATTACCCGGCCTTGCGGCGTGTTGGGTAATTTGATTTGGGCTTCTTATCCAGCCTTAACGAACATGATGTTGTATTGAGAAGCTACGCCCCGACGATAAACGTCGACGTACACATCTCGCAAACAATACCTCGCCGTACTACGTTAGGGCTTCCAGCATTGTATTCAATTGAGGACTCTTCTCTTAGAGTCAATATTTTGACATGACTCGGTATTCGAACTTTTAGCTAGATGGTTGCCCTGATGGAAGACTTTATTTATTTTTGGCAAATCAGTAAGGCGACACTGTCGCTTATTTATTTTCTATTATTATTTTTCTATTTATTTTTTTTTATTTTTTTTATTTTTTTTTACGTAGAGACGCACATATGTATTTTCACACAGAGACGCACATATGTATTTTCAACCTAAACCACGTCATGAAATCGAGAGCGGCCGAATTCATAACGTCATGTAAGTTGACCCTCTTTTATTTTATGCTTTATGCACTTTGGTCGGAGGGAAAAGCCCCTTTCTTCAGCTTGTGGTATCCAGCCCACGGACGAAGCCTGGGAGACCCTCTTAATTGACCCTCTAAGAGACGGATTTTTAGTGATTCATTTAGGCGGCGACCTTAGGGATTGCCAAGCGGGATTTTGGTACTTGACGGCGGCAGTGACTATTGCTGGGAGGCGACAGCATCCTCAGATTCCTGGTGGAGGAGCGGCAGTGGGGATGTTCTCTAGAGGTGATGGTTGCGAGTGCCTGTGGGATTTCGGTACTTGGCGGCGGCTATGGTTGCCACTTGGTGTTAGCCTGCCCGCGGCGGATGGGCTTCCATGGCTTTTCCTCACGAGCGGTCGTCGATGGCGATGGTTATAGTTTGTATGGGTTTGGATCGTTGGGAAGGAATCGGGTTGAATTCGCCTGCATACAAACCGGGTTAGATCCGTCAATGCCGGGTCTCGATTCGGAGCTCAGTTACTAGGGTCCACCATATGCGTCCCTGGCTAGAGTATGTCTTCTCCGTCATAAGCTTTTTGTTTCCGAAGGAAGTTTTGCCGTAGGATTCCTCTATGATATTTTTCCTTTGCCAAATTTTGGTGTTTCAAAGGTAATGCCATTTCCTTCTCATAGTGATCTTGTGACGACATTCCCTTTTCTCCATGGGTCTATTATCATTAACAGATTTTCCTTTTTTTTTTTTAGAGCTGCTTGCTATCCGGAGTATATTTCTCTCCTCAAAATAGTGTAGTAGTGGTGCAATAGGGTGATAGCTTCTTCCTTTCGATAAATCAGGTATTTAACCTTTGTCATTTAGTTGAACCTTTCTCTTAATCTGAACCCCTCTCTCAATTTGATTTTCTTTGGTCTGAGTTAGCAGTTTCTAGCGGGTTCCGAAACTTGGCCTGAATGAGAGAGGCTTTGGCTTGAATGAGGAAATATTGAGTTCGATTTGACGCTCAGTTCCCAAGTAAATTGAAGAGAGCGTCACAAAGCTTGGAACAGGTACTCATTAATGTATTTTCTTTTGTATATTTTGCTCTTTTGTTCTCGGATTTTGTTGTTCGAACTTTCTGTTCTTCGGGATCTTGCTCTCCCTTCCCTCTTTTTTTTTTGTTTTTTTTAGACCGTCTACAAGGCTGAAACTCCCTTCTTCCCCTTTCCCTTACCATCGCCCTTTTGTGTTTCCCCAGTCTTCTCTCTCTCGCCTGATTCCCTATCGTCCTATGTTTTTCAACGTCTCCGAATGTTTCATTTTCGCATCGCTCTCTTTACCCATTTTTTCTCTTCCTTTTTTTTTTTAATATTCCGCATAGTATACCTCTTCCCCGATTCTGCTTACCCATCTTGTTCTGTGATGCCACCGGTGCTTAGTGCACCTTAGGCCTAGCAAACGAGCGAGAGAAAGGCAGTGTGTGTGTGCGTTCATGGTGATGCTATCGGGTGCTTAGTGCACCTTAGGCCTAGGAAACCAACCGAAAAAAAAATGGTGTGTGTGTGCGCGTTTATGTTGATGCCATCGGGTGCTTAATGCACCTTAGGCCTACAAAACTCCCCTTTTCTCACCTTCGAATGCCTCTTCACGCAGTTCCCTGATGCTCCTCTTTGTCTCAGCGTCCTCTCTATCACCGCCCCTTTTCTCTTGGCCAACCCTCCTTTATATAGGCCACTGGTTTCTTTCCTTTTCTTTGGTCTTTCAGTTTGTTTTTTTTTTCTTTTTTTTGCCGTGCGCACTCTTTTCTTTTCTCTTACAGTCCTGCTTCTCTGATCTTCCATTTTCTTCTCCTGCCATGCGCACTCTTCTTTCTTTTCAGTCCCGCTTAGCTTCCATACTCACCTCTTCCCCTGTCTTTTCTGTTGTTTCTTTTTTACTTATCTTTACCTGCTTACCTGCCCATGTCTTATTCAACTCACCCACGCGTCTAGGCTCGGTTTTGTTTTTTTTTTAGCTCTCTGTTGATGTGTATTGTGGTCAAAATTGATTCTGATCATCCTTTGCTGCATATGCGTGGTCAAAATCAATGGCCATGTGTTTTTATCTACCTTAGACGTTTGCATAGATGAACGTGTATTCTTAACACTTTGTAATTCTGCTTCCAGGTGCCCATAGGCATTATACAGAAGTAATTTGGAAAAAAGAAAAGGTCGGCTTCAGATAGTTGCTCTGGATACATAACGCTAAAGAGGTATTCGATGTTTAGTTGTCTTCATGATATGCACAGTTGCTCCATGTTCAGTTTTCTTCATGGTATATATAACTGCTATACTCCACTCTCCGAGTCCACTGCCGACCCATGAGTTTGTATATTCCGGTTGAATAAGTGAAATTCCTTAGAACTTGATGTGCTGCCTCAAAAATAGAAACGCTCATAATGACCAATATCACCTTGTTTCCTCTGAATATATCTTTTTTTTTTACAATTACCATGCCATTGAAGTGCTGTCCTTCTCACTCTCAGACATACTTTGTAGACCTTCTTCCGAGTAGCAAAAATATGATTCCAACCCTTTGCAATTCTTCGTTAGGGTCCACTTTGGGATGTGATTGTCCTGAATGAATTTTAGCATTATCTTCGAATACCTGCTGCTACCCATTAAACCATGTCTGGATTTTTTTGAAAACTTCATACTCATATCAACGCACTTAACTACTTATCTTTTGATTTCAAACCTACCTCACAATTATTGCTGTCTCTTTTTTAGTTAAGTATTAATCAAGTAATTTCTAGACACAATAGTCCTTTACAAGCCCTGTATTGGAGTAGGCTGCACACATGATTGAATTTTAATGGTTCAACAAATGCCCCCAACGGATTTCGTATAAGCAATTGGCGTATATAAATCCGTTGGAGAATATGCTTTGCGTCACTCTTATTTGATCTTGTTGTCACCCTAGGCTTTGTATCATCTGGCATAAATCTTCAGACCTAGCAATAGATTTGGGAGTTTGGTGGCGCGGTTCATTTGACTCTTCGTTCTTTACTGTCTAATTTTCAATAACAATTCCGTTCTTCTTGCTCCCTTATTTCCGCAGCATATGGCTTTCTTGTGGCTTCGTCGTGCTTCCATGCCTTTGGACGAACCCAACGATGAAGCAATTCTTCAGTGCATCAGAAAGTTTGACTCCCCCGGCCATTTTTGAAGAATATGGCATGAGTGGCGCGATATAATGTTGGAGGGGAGGGACGTATTCGATAATAAAATACCCCGGCACTTACCTATCCCCTCATTGCCTACAAACTACAAGTTCAGTCCGCCTTTTGAGAGTAAAAATTGGACGCCACTGGAGCGCAACATCACTAGGACAAAGAATTACAAGTCTCATATCCGGGATCAAGGCCCAGATCTATGTTTGTGCCTCGAGCCAGTCACCAGAACATCTCGTCAAGAATCAATCTTCTTCTTAGGCTTGGAGATGGCTTCCAACCGCGTGCCACAATGGCCTTTGCGGCTCAATATTCGCGGGAGTGTTAAGCACCACCCCGGCTATATAGAGTGGGCCCGGTATATCCTACATAGTGAGAGGAAACTTCTCAGGAAGGCCGGAATACATGAGGCTATCATGCTGTCCCTATTCAATTATCAGAACGATGTTACCCTGCTAAAGAGTATTTTGGAGCACTGGAACCCAATCACAAATACATGCTATCTTTCTGATGAGGAAATTTTTCCGAGCCTGTGGGACATGCGACATATCTGCGGGCTTCCCATACTAGGTGCTCGATTTGATGAGCACGTGCCGGATGAAAGAACGCTTTTTGGTGAGGTTGCGCACGGCGAGTTCCGGTATTCTCCCTCTCTTAGGCTGTGTTTAGCAAGGCAGATGGAAACTGAGAATGATGGAAAAATAAGAAAGAAAGGAAAATAAGAAGGAAGGAAAAATATGAAAAATTTCTTCCTTGTGTTTAGCTAGAGGGAAGGAAACTAAGAAGGATTGTTATATACACCCTTTATTTTCCTTTTTATACTTATATTATATAAATAATCTTATTAAATCCTATAATTAAGTAACATACAAGATAACTATTTAGTATGATTATATATTATAAAATTAGTTAAAAAAATATTAAAAACTATTAAATATTATAAAATAATTTAAAGAATATTAAAAATATATTAAATGTTTTAAAATTAGTTAAAAATATATTAAATCTGGTGCCGGCGGAGGCGGAGGAGTGGACAGGGCTTTGGCCCTGTGCTTGCTGCTGACGGGGAGAAGCGGCGCCGTCGTCGTCGCTATCAGGGCTTCTGCCCTAATTTTGATGAGCGACGCAAGGGCTGCTTCTTCCGATGCGCGATGCGAAGGTGAGCGGCATCTTCAAAACGCGAGGCAGCGTGATTGGCGGAAGGCGCGTGCGATCCCGCGAAGGGGTCGGCGACTTCATCGGCGGAAGCGGTCGACGCCGCTATCTTCAGCAGAGAATCTGCACGCACGCGGTGTGGACATGGCTACAAGCGGGGTCGGCGGATCCTGTGGAGATCCGGACGCGAGAGGGGTGGTCTTCGAAGACCGCGTCTCATCAACGGAGGAATCGGATGTAGGCGCAAGGATCGGAGGTCGTCTTTGACCTTCAGCGAGAGGCGGTGCAGACGCAAGTTCTTCACGGGAGAAGTGGGCGGCTTCCCCTTTCTTCAGCGAGCTCGATGCAGAGCTTCTTCAGTGCGGACGAAGCGGAAGGATTTCCCTCCCGCGATGAAGTCTGCAGACGGCGCGGAGTGGAGGCGTGATCGCGAACAATCTTCTGCAGACGGCGCGGAGTAGTGCGGCAGATCATCGCAGAGAGCGCGTGAGGGTGAGAATAGAGTCACCACCGCGTGAGAGTGTATATCCGTCCAAATCGGACGGATGAAGTTTGGAGGGAAAAAGGAGTAATTTTCCTTCCGATTTTCCTTTCTGTACTTTCCGTCCGCCCTGTTAAACACAAAAAAAAATTAGCTTTTCATCCATTCTGCTTTCCGTCCGCCCTGCTAAACACGCCCTTAAAGCCGTGTTTCATCATTTTTACGAACTGCTTCGCCGGCATTCTGGGGCGGTCACCATCACCCATTGGATCCTACATTTCGTTGATTTAGCCAGCTTGTATGAGGCTAGCTTCCCATCACCTCGAGATCCTTTCGGTATCGGCTCAGAGAATGTTCTAGTATAGGACTACGACCCGCCCTCCCGGCCTTCCATTGCAGCGAGGGAGATGGATCGAGCCACGTTCCTCACAGCATTCTTGGCCTGTTGATTGTGCTATTTCGCAATCCCCTACAGGTATCCCAACTGCATTAGGCCGGAGGTCTTCGTCATGGCCGATAGACTGGCACAAGGGGTTCGTCTTTCCTAAGCACCGGCGGCTTTGTCAAACTTCTTTCGGTCTTTGAGAGAGGCATGTACCACTGACTTTCCGGGCTCAAGAGACACTGATCCCACTCCACTACTTGTTTGGGTGGTTCAACCTGCAGTTTCAGGGGTTATACAGCATTGTTGTTTCTATAGCCATGAGAAGTAAGCTACCATCGATGGTGTGTATCGCTGGGGCTCTTCCAATTTATTTCAATGATCTTGAGGCACGTTTATTCTTTCATAGGGGTGAGGTTTTCGGGCATCGTCGGGTCATATTCCCTAACAAAGTAGGGTGCTTAAGTGAACAGGTAGACCTTCAAGATAACCCTACAGACGTCATGACAGAGGAAGGGTGGTTTGCAACTGAGTTCCTTGTGAGCATTCGTGCCGGCTAGCTACCTTTCAGAAGTGGGAACTTTGCATCTTTGGAGGTATACAATCCCCACATATGTGCTCGTCAGTTTGGCTTCGACCAGATCATTCCGCAAGACGTCCTTGATTTTGGAAAATTATCTAGTGACTTTACGACAGTTGCTTCTTGTTGGCGTCTATTGCTCCGACGAGGGACTCACTCGTCATATGCCATCCCGACTCGCAGCCGACTTCCCAGATATGACTATGAATATTTGAGGTGGCATTCTATGCACTTGAAGGCATTTTTCAGTTATGACGTCAGGGATATATACAATGTTACCGGGAAATCTCACCCAAGAACGTTTCTTAAAAGGGCAACTAATCGGCAGACATATGGTTTTGAATTTGACCTTTCTCAATCTTTACCCTTAAAACGGTTAAAGGCTCCATATTCGAGGGTTGCATCAATCGACCCAAGTGAGGTAACGATCTTTTTTCTTTCTTTCCTTTCTTTCTTCTTCATTTTCTTATTAGTTTGAAAATTAACCTTCTTCCTCTTCCGAACAGGGCGCGGGTCATGCGCGGGCACCGAAATCTGTTGTTAATGCTGGGGAAACATCCCGTATGGATACAACAGCTCCTCAGCGAATGGATGGAGACAACCCAACCATTTCGGGTTTCTTCTCTCTTTCTCTTTGTACTTATCTTTGTTGACATATACATGATGGCTGTTCCTAACACAGTCTTCTTTTGCACTTCTTAGGGATTCAAATACCGATTGTGGCTGTCGAGCCGGCAAATGTCCACGTTTCTGATGATATCTTTGACGTGGACGACCATTCGAATGTCGTAGACTTACCAAAAAATGACTTCAGCGATTCGTCAGATGATATGATCGGAACTTTGAAAGGAAGTATGTGTGCTTTAAATCATCTAAACATATTATTCTTACAATTGACCCATGACTTGGGCTTGCTACAGTCATCTGCACGCCGGAGGAGCTTTCAAAGGAGTCCAATTTCTGTCCTGGTTTAGCGAGTTCGCCGATGAATATGGTGACAGGTTGGCAAACCTCACACCTCTTCCATTTACTGTTTTGAATCATCTTAATGCTATGATTTTTTTAATTGTACGTAACGAAACCCTTGGGTGAAGTTGAATCTTCTTCATTTTATTTTTTCTTCTGACAACGGTTTTTTTGTTGTTCTTGGACCAGCCGCAACTTCGAAGTCTGCATTAGGCACAAGGGGCGCGTGTTCCCCAAGCAAGGGTATTTCTTCCTTATCCCTTTTTATGTTGGTCATTTACTGTAAGTACCAATGCAAGTTTACCATGATAATGATCCTTCCCCTCTTTCCTTTGCGTTAGAGTTGAATTTGTGATAATTTTAAATTCCATACTGAGTGTTTGGTGTTTGGACCATTTTCAACTTGTCTTGTTGCAATGCTTCTTTCAGCGCCAACACTGGAAGAGTTACACGCTGTTGCGCTCAATGAGCGCCCAACAAGAGAAGGTTTTCACTATTATTTCTGTATTTCAGCTGTCCTTTTCACCGTTATTTCGCTTATTAATTGCATCCAGGCCGTCGTCACTTTCTTAGTTGCGTGTGATCTTGCTTACTTTTTAGCTATGCATATGATCCTTACGACATATTTTTGCTTTTGTCTTTTGCTAGGCCTTGTGCCACACGCTGTACAACATGTTACACTGATTGAGGACGTGCACAGTAAAGATACTACGGAAGAGGAGATTACCCAAGAATACGCCAGCACCCCTAGTGGTAAAGACTTAACCTGTATTAACGCATGTAATGAAGTTTCATCCTTTTTGCTGTATTGGGGACTGACCCTGGACTTGTAACAGGCACGGAGGGGATCGTTACCTGAGATAGCTGCCAACCTAGCAATGATATCTCTTCATGCGTCGATCCTTTTAATGATGGTAATTTTGACTCAGTGTAGTGTGCAATGTGACTTCAAGTATTTCATCATACTAATAATTTATTCGTGGTTCATGATAGGTGCTGGAAAGACGATTGCCATGGATGAGAGCTCACTTGATGAAGGTAACTTCCCTCTTCTTTTTTGGTATTGTTTCACATGCATTACCGCATTACAATTCGTTCATGAGTTATAGTAGGCGCTCATCGAGTCAACGCCAGCCATGAGTTTGTCAAAGAATGTACCAGTCCCCTTGACAAAGGTAATTTCAGTTGGTTTCATCATGTAACATGATTCATGTATTTTCACCCGTTAATGGTCCATCATGGGTTTATGGCAGGTGCTGGGGAGAGTATCGCTGAAGATAATTGCTCACTGAATAATGGTGACCCTCAACGTGCTTGCCCTTCCGACAAAGGTAGTTCTATTATGTTTGTATAGCCTGTTTTGTATCAATCACGTATCATTGTGCACCTCGAATAGTTTAATGCATGCTGTTGTTTCAGGGGCTGTGGACGAAATTCAAGGGGTTATTAAGCCATTGGTTCCCTAGCCAGCTGTTTCTCGAGTTCCAGAGGCGGTTCTTCGTTCACAGGAGAGAACGGCCCGCTATTTCATCACTGAGACACATTCCATACCGAGAGCACATTCCCCTCAATGGAAGAATTCCTAGTTTCCTCGGAGAGCATCTCGCGTACTCTAACTAGCCTCGGAGCCTTAGGGGCTGTCTGGGAGGGGTTGAGCCTGCGGATAAAAACCATTTTGGAGCAACTTGAGGCCGAGCAGAACTTGATGACCGGCTTGGATATCTCAGACCTTGATTCCCAGATTGACAAAGAGGCAGGCGTATTGGCGGATTTGTGGTCTCTTCAGGATTCATTAATTATCGAAAAGAACGTTTCTGTAGCATCGCATGATTCTTTCAAAGCCAAGGTAAGAGGTAAGACGGATCGACGCGCGGGTGGAGCAAATCGATAAAGAAAGGGAACGGCTCCTATAGGAGAGGTGCGCGGTGATTTCTGATTTACAAGAATGCGGCAATAATTTGGAGAAAATTGAAAACGTTCTAAGCGGAAACACAGAGTTTATTGACAAGTCCGAAGCCCAGCTAGCTTCTCTATAGGCACGGTGTGAGATCAAAGAGATCGAACGCGGTAGACTTGCTTCTTTTGTTGAGAGACGACGGTCCGCCCTTTAGAAGATTGCCAAGGAGTTTTGATATATTCTTCCTTCTTTTGAACTCCTGAGCCTTTGTATTGATTTGCCCCTTTTCTTTTACCATTTGTTGATTTTGGACTGTAACTTGCAATTTTGCCGGAATGTTGGGTTGTAACTGGTATTTGGTTGAACTGTTGACTTGTAATTGGTATCGGGTTTGAACTTTTTGAATCGTAATTGTTTTTTTGGTTTCGTAACTGGTTTTTGGTTGAACTTTTGAATTGTAACTGGTTTTTTAATTTGAATTGTAACTGGTGTTTAGTTGGAGTGTTGAATTATAGGTGGTATTTGGTGTAATAATGGATATAATTGGTATGATGTTATATTCATGTTGTTAAACTGTCGCATAACAGGGTAGCGCATATGATGTTGAGGGGAACTCTTGCCCTTTTTTTTGAATCACTACAGGATAAACCACAATATATTCAGACAGATATATCTACTGATCAGGTTTGCCAATACTAGTTGTCCAATTAGGTGGGGGTAGGGCAATGCTTAATACAAGTCTTTAAAGTAAAGTAAGGGGCACTTCCGTGTACCGTTTAATTCACGGTTCCTCCTAATACTACAAGCGGGGCATTTATATTGCTTGATGTGCTTAGCCCATGCAGGAGTGATCTTAACAAACATCATAACATATTCGGAATTCATTGCTAGCGTAGTTGTCTTCACATGCGTTACAAGGTGTGTTTCCATGTTTTTCCTCAACTTCGCCATCAGCTTCATTATCTTTGTCTTGTGGTGGGGGCACCCTTGGAACCTTTGTGTGGGACTCCGAAGGTCTAGAAGGCTTGGAACCCGATTTGTTGCCCTTGCCATTGTTACCACGGGATTTACCTTTTGATTGTTTCTTAGCTATGCTAGTCACAACTTCATATACGGTTGGAAGACCATTAATCACGTAGAGGAGCCGCTTCTTTGATTCTTTATCGAATCCAAATCGAGCACCAAAGTAAAGGGCAACAGGCAATAACCAGGCGTCACTGTGGACTGCAACAAGCGCCAATCACTCTTTTTTCATCCATTCCATCTTGAGCAAAACTTTATACGTAATGCTGGTTTAGGAGGCTCGGGGGAACTTCCTCAGCTGGCAAATTCACTAACCAGGTCTCATTAGGCGATTCATATAGACATAAATTCTCCTTCTCAGGATCGCGCGTTAGGCAGAACTTCTCAACATCTGTGGTAAGAGCCTTTACTATTCCCGCCCGCCGGCATCGGAAGTCCCCAAAGGCCTCCTCCGGCGTCCGCGAACTGTAGTCCCCAACCAAGGTCCATAACTCATGCGAAGGATGGCCCGAAGTAGCGATTTGACCAGGCAAAGAACTTGCAGTTGACAACAAATAAGGAAGCAAAAGAAGCGACTTTTACTGCGTGTATTCCTGTCCAGCAGGGGACGAAGATCAAAGTTTTTTTTTTTTTTTTGGCAGAGGTGAACTTACGCCTCCGTCATCCAACTGGGGTGAATACCCGGATAAGGAACTTACACAATTTTAATAAACGATCCGCTAGAGATAGCCTTGATATTTTCAGTCCTAAAATTGCTTGGTCGGGATCGAATTTGTAGCTTAAGCATGGTATTTCTTTAAGAAACGGCCATTGATGGGCGGCATCGGGTCTGCCCCATCTTGATTTGTCAACTGGTAGGCTCCCCCTTCGTAGACTTTTCCTATCACGTAGGGTCCTTCCCAATTGGGATCGAATTTCCCCCTTGCTATCTTGTTCGATATGATAGGCCGCCTCAATGCCAGGACGAGATCTCCTTTTTTGAAACCGCGTTCCCTGGCCAACTTGTCATATGCCATTGCCATTTACGCTCGATATAACTCTAGATTTTGCTGCGTAGTCAGCCTTTGTTCGTCAAGCGTGTCTAATTCGTCAAGGCGTAATTGAATGTTTTCATCCATTGTCATGTCGCATTGCACCGCTATTCTTAGCGAAGATATTTCTACCTCAAGTGGAAGCACTGCCTCGACGCCGAAGACCAGGGAGTAAGGTGTTGAATGCATAGGCGTACGGTATGTGGTTCGATAAGCCCACAATGCTTCTACCAACTTTTGATGCCATTCCCTTTTGCTCCTCGAAACACTCTTCTTGAGCAACTTGCATAAGGTTTTGTTGAACGCTTCGGCTAAACCGTTTGCCCTTGGGTTGTATATCGAAGAGTATCGCCAATCAATTTTATGACGCTCTGCAAATTTGTAGACCGAAGCATTTTTGAAAGCCAAGCCGTTGTCAAATATGATCCTTTTAGGGGTCCCAAACCGACTCAGTACATTTTCACGAAAGAAATTTATGACAGTGTTGGCCTTGACTTCTCTGAGCGGGACGACCTCTGCCCATTTAGAGAAGTAGTCTGTTGCTGCAAGTATGAATCAGTGCCCCAGAGATGAGGGAGGTTCTATTGGCCCTATTATATCCATCCCCCACATTTCGAATGGCCATGATGAAACTGTCGGATGAAGAGGGTTAGGGTGTTTATGGATTAGGTCTCCATGTACTTGACATAAATGGCAGGTCTTTGCACAGTTTATACAATCTCACACCATGTCTGGCCAATAGTACCCCAGCCTCTTAATCTTGAGATACATTTTGGTCCTGACTGGTGGGCGCCACAAAGGCCGGAATGGATCTCATGTAATACGTGAGCGATCTCGTCTCCCGCGATGCATCTGAGCCAAAGTTGTTCATATGATCGGCGGTATAGCATGTCATTTACAAATGTATATCGGAGTGCCCGCTTTTTTAGTTGCATCCTTTGGGTCTTGTCTTCGGGTAGAATGCCACTTTTGAGATAGTTTACAAATGGCTCCCTCCAATCATGCTCTTGCGTAAGGGTAGTCATTATGGTGTCCGACACTTCTTCCTTGTGGGCGTCATTACTCTCGGCCGACACGATTAGTTTCCTGTCTCTAATCGTAATATTGATTTGATCAATGGATGGTCCAGCCAGTTCTTTAGCAAACTTTTCTAGCGCATCTGCTCTACCATTAGCTGCCCTAGTCACGCAAGTCAAAGTGACATGCAGTACTTTTTCTATGAGCTCTACGGCCTTCGTATGGTACTTATGTAGTTCCGTTTTCTTGACTTGATACTTACCCGTTACTTGCTTGATAATGAGTTGAGAGTCTCCATATATATGCACTCTTTCGATCTTCATCTCTACCGCGAGCTCAAGTCCGGCGATTAAAGCTTCATATTCAGCTTTGTTGTTGGTACAAGGACTAGTGAGGGCTAGGGAATAATGCAATATTCCCCTATGAGGGGTGATGAATACCAGGCCGATCCCTGATTTTATTTTTGGGATATTTGGGGGGACGGCTAGTTGAATTGAGGATGCTCCGTCAAAATAAAGTTCCCAATATTCCTCGTCGGTTTCAGCATTTAGTATCTCCTCGGCTGGGAAGTCGTAATTCAGAGGAGAATTGTCGGGGACTGGATGAGCTGCTAAGAAATCAGCGAGAACTTGTCCTTTTATCGCCTTTTGTGACACGTACGTGATGTCGAATTCCTGCAATAGGACCGCCCATTTGGCTAATCGCCCTGTCAAAGTCGGCCTCGTCATCAGGTATCTTAAAGGATCGACTCTCGATATAAGATGAACTTTGTGCTCGAGGAGGTAGTGTCTCAATTTCTTAATGGCAAATATCAAAGCTAGACATTGTTTTTCGATTGGAGAGTACGAGTGCTCCGCTCCTACAAACATTCGACTAAGGTAATATAGGGCGACTTCCTTTCCTTCATCATTATTTTGGGCCAATAGTGCCCCTAAGGATGTTTCCGATGCCGTAGCATATAAAATCAATGGTCTTCTGGTGACAGGTGCACTAAGGACCGGAGGACATGAAAGATATTCCTTGATATTTTTGAACGCGTTTTGACATGTGTGGTCCCAAACAAAAGGGGCATTTTTCTTTGTCAGTTTTGAAAAGGGATGGATTCGCTCGGATAGGTTAGAGATGAACCTCCTGATATAAGCCAGTCGTCCTTGAAAGGATCTAAGCTTCTTAAGATTCTTTGGGGGCGGCATGTCTTTGATTGAACTTATCTTTGCAGGATCAATTTCGATCTTTCTGTGTTTCACCACAAAACCCAAGAATTTTTCAGATGATACCCTGAACGTGCATTTCAATGGATTCATCTTGAGGTTGTACTTGCGAACACGAGTGAAGACAGTCCTCAAGTCTTGATAGTGTTCCGCTTTAGATTGCGACTTAACCACTAGATCATCGACGTAACACTCGACAAGCTTGTGGATTAAGTCATCGAAGATTTTAGTCGTTGCGCATTGATATGTTGCCCCAGCTTTTTCTAATCCAAACGGCATGACAATATAGCAAAAAATGCCGATAGGCGTGCGAAACGCGGTGTGCTTTTCGTCTTCAGGCGCCATCTTAATTTTTGTAACCGGATGATCCATCCATGAACGAGAACACTTCGAAGTTCGACACCGAGTCGATCATTACTTCAGTAACGGGGAGTGGAAAGTCATCCTTCGGACATGCACTGTTCAAGTCCCTGAAATCCACGCAGATCCGAATTTGCTCATTTTTCTTCTTTACAGGGACGATGCTCGCTATCCAGTCCGCATATTTCTCCTCCCTTATAAAGCCTGCCTCGATTAGCTTTTTTATTTCAAACGTGATTTGTTTTTCAAGCTCTATTCTCATTCTTCTCGGTGCTTGTTTCACCGGAGGGATGTCGGGATTAATTGATAAATTATGGACGGTGATTTCTGGGTTAAGACCAGGCATTTCTTTATATGTCCACGCAAAACAGTCGCTAAACTCTCGGAGGAGTGCTTCTAGTTGATCTTTCTCTTGTTGGGATAGTTGTGCACTTATGTAGGTAGGCCTAACGTCTTCCTCCGATCCAAGATTGATCTCGATCAACTCGTCGCAAGTAGTCTGCCCCCCATCTTCTAGTTCTTTCGGTGCCTTTCTGAATTCTTCTTTTTCTTGCTCTGCCGCGTATGCTTCATATATTGTCACCGTATTGCAAGTATATGAATGAAACCCAAAAGCTTCTTCACTTGGTTCAGTATACCCCAAACCCCGGGTATTGGAAACCTTCCCATTTGGCAGCGTGATATTTCGTGGACTTGGGTTCCACAATCTTTCAAATTGGCGTAACTCACTCTTCAGCTGGGGCTTCAAACAACCATACTTCTTCACGAGATTTTTTTTAAATTTGGAGGGTAGTAAGCGAATGGGGGAACTTTAGCAAGTTGCGTCGCTTCCGGGTCGTTCTCTCGACTTGTCTTGATGTAACGAATTTCGTCTGACTGATAGAAGTGTATGAGCTTGTGAACGAAAAGCCTTCCTTTTGCGCATTCCCTCTTGGCAGGGACAATAAAAGTTTTCATTTCCAAGACTTGCGATGTGTTAAGGGGGGTGAAACCTTTAAGATAGCCCTGAGGAACTCTTAAAACTCCTACCTCGCACCCTATCATATTTTGACGTGACATTAATCTTTGCGACCAACCTTCTTTTTCATGAGTTTCAACCACGTCACATGTAGAGGTTGAACAGTCACTCGCTTCTGATTCGGAGTCATCTCCAAAATGGGGACATGCAGACAAAGTAGTCTTTTTCAATTTAGAGATAATCGAGCTTTGTAATGATGATTTCGAGGGCTGTGTTGTCGATCATATGAAATAGTGTGCATCTTCATATTTAACTTCATGTACTGAAAATGGTTAGATGTCCCCATCGATATGTTCTTCTCTACCTTCCTTAAGGTATTTTAAGCATTGATGCAGGGTGGAGGGGACTACGTGGTTCTCATGCAACCAAGGTCTCCCGAGCAACACCTTATATGACGTATCAGTGTCGATGACATGGAACTTAACCTCGGTTTTTAAATCATCGAGCTGCAATGGCAAGTATATAGAGCCTAAAGCCTTCTGAATGTTTTTATTGAATCCTTGGATGACAATTTTTTCGGTCGTCAAGTTACGGACGTCTAAAGAAAGGCTTTTTAAGGTTCGCAAGGTTATGAGGTTAACCGATGACCCTGGGGTCAATCAAGATTCTGCTTATCTTCATCCCTTCCACGTCCCCAGTCACATAAAGCGGTCGATTATGTTGCGACGTCCCCAATAGCATGTCATCATCGTCGAAAGTAATGGACGATGTAGCATACGCATCCAACGCCTCCTTTATGTCAGCCTCCACGAAGAATGCTTGGAATTTTTGAGGGTTTTGCAGGGCGTAAATAAGAACATCCCTCAATTCTTGTGACATCATCAAAGTATCATATACGCTGAGGAGGGCGGGGACCTTCCTCAAATGCGACAGTATATTATATTCAGAAGGGGACAGTTTCACTAGGAGTACCGCATCATCGCCCACTTCCTGCGTCTCAATCTGCTTTCCCTTGAGTTTCTCCTTTTCTTTGTCCATCGTTCGCCCCATTATGACTTTGCCACTTCTGAGATTCATTTGACATGATTCATTTACTTGCTTACTGCTTTCGACGACAGATGCTTCCTCATATAAGTAGGCAGGTAAGACCTCATCTTTGGAGTCACTCCCCAGGTTAATCGCGTTGCAGACACCCATCTTTGCGGTAGTGACAGCTTCAGCATTATCAGTTTCGTTTTCCTCCGGGGGTTCCGGGATCACAGATATCGTCCTACAGGATTCCACTTCGTATTCTTCATCTTCCGAGCCGTCTTCCAGGAGTCCTTCCCACATCTCTTCAGTGATGTAGTGGCGAAGCTTTATAGGCCCAGGCATGTCTTGCTCGTATTCTTCAAGCGCATCGATATATTTTTCGAAGTCGCTTCTTTTTCTTTTGGTCCTTATTGGTTGGCGGGCGAGGCCTCGACGATACGCATTGCGGAGTCAAAGAGTCTTTCCACACAATGCCTGGCATCTGTTTTAATCTTTGTAGAAGTCACAATGTCTTTTTTGACACCATGGTGTTCCACTCTTCGTCTTCTACAGGCACCGGATCTATTCTTATTTCAATAACATCAACTTCCTCGGCTTGAATTTCGTTCAGTACTTGCTTCGATAAGGTTATCTTCCTGTCTTGTACTGTTTCTCCACCCAATCTTTGAAAATGTAACAATCTTCTATTGTGTATCCTAGTACGCGATGGTAAGGGCAAAAGTTAGGGTCGTCAGTTTTATTGCTTTCTTCAGGGCGTTTCGGCTCTGGTAGCTGCAAACCGTTTTTTAGAGCATCCCTAAAAATCTTCATTGTCTTTTCTCTTTTGAAAGAATAGATTTTATTCTTTCTCTCTTCAAGGGTCAACGGCTTGCCCCGGCTATTTTCGCTAAGCGTTGGCACCTTTTCGATTCGAGGTACGTTCGCATTATGGACCTCCACCCTTTTGCCCCTGTTGGCAACGTTTGTATAGGCGATCTTGGGATCATTCCTCCTTGGCTCTTCCCTCTTGAATTTTGGATTTTGTATACTTAAGTAGGTTTGGTGATTCGTTCGTTCGAGCTTCGCCACTTGGGTAATCAACTATTGAAATGTGGAAATATTATTAGCGCAAAGAAAATAGGCCATCCAATTGTCAATGTTGCGGACTAACAATTCCACGGCTTCGGCTTGCTCTAGTGACTTTTCGCATTTAATACTCAAATTTCTCCACCTCATGATGTAATTAAGGACGATCTCGTCCTTTTTCCTTTTCGTATCTACCAGGTCTGCGATCGTAATCTTATCGCTTAACGAAGCGAACTTCATCCTGAAGGTTTCCTCCATGTCAGCCCAAGTTCTGATAACTTCATTCTCCAGGAAGTAATACCACTCAAAGGCGACCCCTGAGAGACTTTGTGGAAACAGTCGGAGCAACAAGGCATCATTACCTCCAGTATTCCCACAGGTTGCAACAAAATGGGCTAGTGTTGGTCAGGGTTCCCTATTCCATTAAACATTTTAAAGTGTGGTACAATGTATCCTTTGGGGTAAAGGATATCATCGTATACAGCCGGATAAGGCCTCCCTCGCCTCCTTCGCGGAGCAATTTTGGCTCCCTCCATTTGCTTTAGCTGGTCCATCACTAGTTCTTGTACTTCTCTCTTAGTCAAGGTGATAACCTCGTCATTTGCGGTCAATTTCGTACAGATCACCTATTCTCAAGCTTTTTTGCATATAAATCAGTCAGATAGAATGATTAAGCTTAAGAAAGGAAATAATTGAAATTGAAATAAAAAGTAATAAAGAAACAAAATAGATAGAAAGCTTAGTTTACTAAACTTCATAATTTCGTTAATATTGACTATTAGCTCCCGGCAACGGTATCAAAAACTTGATACGTACCGCAAGTGCACGGTGTTATCAAAGTAATACAAAAGATGTCGATCCCACAGGGAGCACAAAAGATGTCGATCCCACAGGGAGCAGGGTTAAAGTACAAACAATTCTGATATCCAAAAGCTAAGTAATCTAAAGTTGAGGTTTATGAAATATGTTATATAATTAAACTACGAACAAGGTAAGAAAAGCAACGACAGGAACACGAAGGGTGTCTAATTGAGAGATATTGGGACTGCATAATTCACCATGTTGACTAATCTGTGGGGTCAAAATTGTTACATTAGAAATGTATTATGACCATTTTCAAATTCACTTTAAATTAATAAGGCTTTTTGTTTAATGGGTTCTGGCTTCCACATTGTTAATTACCCCTAAAATTAGGGAACCTTTGATTAAGAGATCTATAATATGAAGCGAAATAAGAGAAACAAGTTTGAACGATATCATTCATAAATGTGACGATACATGATTTGACATGATAAAAGAAAGGAGCTTTCATCAACTTGGGCCATTTGTGTTCGTTGAGTGTTTGGCATTGGATCACGTTATTGGGTAATATCCGGCCCATGCAATGTAATGTCATATTGAGGAGCTACGCCCCGATGGTAAACATCGATGTACGCACCTTCCAAACAATATTCCATCGTAATACATTAGGCATGTTGGATATTGGATCTGGAAAGATCACCCGGCCTTGATGGCGTGTTGGGTGACTTGAATTTGAGGGAAATTACTCGGCCTCGTGGCGTGTTGAGTAGCTTGGATTTGGGAATTATCCGGCCTTGTGGTGTGTTGATTTGGAAATCACTCGGCCTCACGACGTGTTGAGTAGCTTAGATTTGAGAATTACCCGGCCTTGTGGCGTGTTGGATAACTTGATTTGGAAATTTATCCGGCCTTGCGGCTTGTTGGATAAGCTGATCTAAGAATTTATCCGGCTTGCGGCGTGTTGGATAATTTGATTTGAAAATTTATCCGGCCTTGCGGCGTGTTGGATAATTTGATTTGGAGATTTATCCGGCCTTACGGCATGTTGGATAAGCTGATCTAGGAATTTATCCGGCCTTGCGGCGTGTTGGATAATTTGATTTGAAGATTTATCCGGCCTTACGGCATGTTGGATAATTTGATTTAGAAATTTATCCGGCCTTGCGGCATAGTGGATGATTTGATTTGGAATTTATCCCGCCACGCGGCGTATTGGATAATTTGATTTGAAAATTACCCGGCCTTGCGGCGTGTTGGGTAATTTGATTTGGGCTTCTTATCCAGCCTTAACGAACACGATGTTGTATTGAGGAGCTACGCCTAGACGATAAACGTCGACGTATGCACCTCCCAAATAATACCTCGTCGTACTACGTTACGGCTTCCAGCATTGTATTCAATTGAGGACTCTTCTCTTAGAGGTAATATTTTGACATGATTCGGTATTCGAACTTTTAGCTAGATGGTTGCCCTGATGGTAGACTTTATTTATTTTTGGCAAATCAGTAAGGCGACACTGTCGCATATTTATTTTCTATTATTATTTTTTATTATTATTTTCCTATTTATTTTTTTTATTTATTTAATTATTTTTTTACGTAGAGACGCACATATGTATTTTCACACAGAGACGCACATATGTATTTTCAGCCTAAACCACGTCATGAAATCGAGAGCGGCCGAATTCATAACGTCATGTAAGTTGACCATGTTTTATTTTATGCTTTATGCACTTTGGTCGGAGGGAAAAGCCCCTTTCTTCAGCTTGTGGTATCCAGCCCACGGACGAAGCCCAGGCGACCCTCTTAATTGACCCTCTTAGAGATAGATTTTTAGTGATTCATTTAGGCGGCGACCTTAGGGATTGCCGAGCGGGATTTTGGTACTTGACGGCGGCAGTGACTCTTGCTGGCAGGCGACAGCATCTTCAGATTCCTGGTGGAGGAGCGGCAGTGGGGATGTTCTCCAGAGGTGATGGTTGGGAGTGCCTGCGGGATTTCGGTACTTGGCGGCGGCTATGGTTGCCACTTGGTGTCAGCCTGCCCGCGGCGGATGGGCTTCCGCGGCTTTTCCTCGCGAGCGGTCGTCGATGGCGATGGTTATAGTTTGTATGGGTTTGGATTGTTGGGAAGGAATCGGGTTGGATTCGCCAACATACAAACCGGGTTAGATCCGTTGGATTCGCCTGCATACAAACCGGGTTAGATCCGTCAATGTTGGGTCTCGATTCGGAGCTCAATTACTAGGGTCCACCATATGCGTCCCTGGCTAGAGTATGTCTTCTCCGTCATAAGCTTTTTTGTTTCCGAAGGAAGTTTTACCGTAGGATTCCTCTATGATATTTTTCCTTTGCCAAATTTTAGTGTTTCAAAGGTAATGCCATTTCCTTCTCATAGTGATCTTGTGACAACATTCCCTTTTCTCCATGGGTCTATTATCATTAACAGATTTTTCCTTTTTTTTTTTAGAGCTGCTTGCTCTCCGGAGTATATTTCTCTCCTCAAAATAGTGTAGTAGTGGTGCAGTAGGGTGATAGCTTCTTCCTTTCGATAAATCAGGTATTTAACCTTTGTCATTTAGTTGAACCATTCTCTTAATCTGAATCCCTCTCTCAATTTGTTTTTCTTTGGTCTGAGATAGCAGTTTCTAGCGGGTTCCGAAACTTGGCCTAAATGAGAGAGGCTTTGGCTTGAATGAGGAAATACTGAGTTCGATTTGACGCTCAGTTCCCAAGTAAATTGAAGAGAGCATCACAAAGCTTGGAACAAGTACTCATTAATGTATTTTCTTTTGTATATTTTGCTCTTTTTTTCTTGGATTTTGTTGTTCGAACTTTCTGTTCTTCGGTATCTTGCTCTCCCTTCCCTCCTTTTTTTTTGTTTTTTTTAGACCGTCTACAAGGCTGAAACTCCCTTCTTCCCCTTTCCCTTACCATCACCCTTTTGTGTTTCCCCAGTCTTCTCTCTCTCACCTGATTCCCTATCGTCCTATGTTTTTCAACGTCTTCAAATGTTTCATTTTCGCATCGCTCTCCTTACCCATTTTTCTCTTCCTTTTTTTTTTAATATTTCGCATAGTATACCTCTTCCCTGATTCTGCTTACCCAGCTTGTTCTGTGATGCCACCCGTGCATAGTGCACCTTAGGCCTAGCAAACGAGCGAGAGAAAGGCGGTGTGTGTGTGTGCGTTTAGGGTGATGCCATCGGGTGCTTAGTGCACCTTAGGCCTAGGAAACCAACCGAAAAAAAACTGTGTGTGTGTGCGCGTTTATGGTGATGCCATTGGGTGCTTAGTGCACCTTAGGCCTACAAAACTCCCCTTTTCTCACCTTCGAATGCCTCTTCACCCAGTTCCCTGATGCTCCTCTTTATCTCAGCGTCCTCTCTGTCACCGCCCCTTTTCTCTTGGCCAACCCTCCTTTATATAGGCCACTGGTTTCTTTCCTTTTCTTTGGTCTTTTAGTTTGTTTGTTTTTTTCTGTTTTTTGCCGTGCGCACTCTTTTCTTTTCTCTTATAGTCCTGCTTCTCTGATCTTCCATTTTCTTCTCCTGCCATGCGCACTCTTCTTTGTTTTCAGTCCCGCTTAGCTTCCATACTCACCCCTTCCCCTGTCTTTTCTGTTGTTTTTTTTTTACTTATCTTTACCAGCTTACCTGCTCATGTCTTATTCAACTCACCCACGCGTGCCAACCTAGTAAACACCTTGTTGCATCCTCAGGAGGGGACAATGTGCACTTTTAGGATTGCTCTAGAACTTAGGAGAGGGAGGTTGATTATAGTTATTCTTCCGTGCATAAAGCATCAAGGCGGTGGACCTTAGCCCTGATCCTTTTCATCCTTATATCTTTCGTCGTGCAATTACCCTGTATCTATCCTTAGCTACTTTGATTTCCTGTTTAGTTTAATCATAGATCTTAGCAACCATTTCACAACCACCAAAGAATTCTCTAGCTTGTGATAATTTAATCAGTCGGTACTTGGTATTTTGTCCCTGTGGGATCGATACATATTTATTACTTCGATAGTCCGTATACTTGCGGAAAGCCTATCTAGTTTTGCGGCTATCACAAACCTACCTCACAATTATTGCTGTCTCTTTTTTAGTTAAGTATTAATCAAGTAATTTCTTGACACAATAGTCCTTTACAAGCCCTGTATTGGAGTAGGCTGCACACATGATTGAATTTTAATGGTTCAACATGATCTAACGGAACTGAAGTTAGCTAATGCATGAGTTATTCAATTTGCATAAAGAGTTTATCCTAAATTACAGGTTGCTCCCTTTCAGCAGCACAACCTGGTACTTAAACCGATCTCCTACTTTTGTGACTTATCGATGTAAGCAAATAGATTAAGTTCTGTGAAAAACTATATTCCCCTTGATTGAACCCTAACTACTTTTGTGATAGAGGTTCAAAAGTTCTATATAGCAGATCCGACGACGTGATTCTCCTTGCGGTCAGAATCATGATATCTAAAACACAATATTACTTGATTAGGTAAGATTATGCAAATAACACAAATAGATAAAAAAAAATGCTCGGAAATAACTCGTAGCATCAAAATAAACTCAGCCCATGCGATGGATCAAGTCAACGGGCTCCATTCGTGTCTCGAATAAAGGTTTACGCTAACACATCCATGCAATTCAGTACAAATCTCTTGAATCAACAAAGTAAACAAGAAACTAAGACTAAAGAGAGATAAGAGAAGATGATGCAAATGCTTCCCCTCCGTTTGGTGAAGATTTGTCGCAAGATCGCTCTAAAATTGCCTCCGAAAACCCTTGTTGTCGGTTCTTTCGCCCTAGCCGCTTCATCGTCCAATTCCTCTCCCAAATTATCACGAAAAGAGGGCTTTTAAGCCCTGATGCTTCGCCTCCCTCTTGGCCATTGAAATCCCATTTTTTCTGAATTTTCTGAATTTTTTAGAACCCTCGATCGAGCGAAAGTTATGAAGAAGGTGAAGGGGTGGAAGCACGATCACGGCCAGACCGCAATCTGTACTGTACATTTTGGGAAGTCTCCGTCACGGCCTGAGAAAAGACTCACAGTCTGGCCGTGAAGTGCACTGTGCATTTCGAATAAATACGCGATAAAATCACAGCCTTGATTGGAATCACGGCTTGGCCATGATTTCTGGCATGTTGACGTTTGGGATTCCGTCTTCCGATCACGGTTTATGAAGTCCATCCGGGGCTGGCCGTGAAGAATACCATGGATTTGGCATTCATTCTGATCAGGGCCTGACTGTGATTCCCGCTCTATTTTACTCCAAATTTCTTGTGTAGCCTTGTCTCATCACCTGGTATCACTCTATGGGACTAGAATTTTCAAAAACCTCAAAAAATTGGGTGATTTCACCGACATTTCCAAAGATCCAAGAAAAGGTGAAGATTCTGAAATAAATAAGTAAATAAGCCTAAATGGGATATAAAAACATCAGAAATGATATTGTTTTAAGATAGAAATAGGAAAACACTATAAAAATACAAGGCATCAACTAGCAACTTGGAAAGGTTGTTGTAGATACAATGCAATGCAACTTGGAAGGAACAGAACTGGAAAAAAAGCTAGCAACTTAGAAAGCAATTTAGCCTCTTTCTAGCAAAAATTAATACATTGTTTGCTTTATATTCAATGTACAAAGGTTGTTATAGATACATAATTCAATGTAATACAATAGCTTCTTTTTTGTTACTTCATTTATTTTAATTGGAACATATTTGATAGGCGTTTACCACTTGTGGGATATTTGACCATAGCATGGTTCAATGTTAGCATTTTCTAAAAGGGGTTTGTATTCAAGTCTTATGGATCACCTTTACAGCTTAGCATCATTCTTTCTTTGCTTGAGGACAAGCAAGAGTTTAAGTCCGGAGAGATTTGTTAAGTCATTTTTATATAGAGATTTATATGCTATTTTCCTCGTTATATCTTTACTTTTCTAGCATTTACACCTTATTTGCATGGAATTATTGTTTTATCTTCGGAATCTACACTCTTTGGTGTTTTTTGCTTCATTTCAGGGAAAAAGCGAGGGAATGCCACTATTTTCAGCCAAACCTGTATTCACAGCTAAAACCACGGCCCACCCAGCGACCGGAATCACGCCCCGTGACTTCTGAGTCGCCAGATGCCGATTTTTCCAGGTTTCAACCCTCGACTTATCCATGTCAGATGGAAGGCTAAAGAAGGGCAAAAGAGGAATTCGACTAAGGGGAGAGGGGAGGAGGACAAAAGCCCTATTCACGTAAGAAATAGGAGGGAGGATTGAGGCGGACACTTTGGAGAACGCACGTACGCAGGCGACGGCTGAGCGACGAGCTGAGGCTTGGAGATCAATCGAACCGGAGAGGAGAGCCTAGGCGGCGGGAGCCCTAGAAGCTTCGAGCGGATCCTTCCTCCTCGAGGGAGTCTTATCCTCCTCTTCCCATTTACCCTTTCTCTATTCGCTTATCCATGAATGTAATGTTGGGATTGTCTTACGCTTTGCTTTTAACTATGAACATTGTAGCGTAAATCTTATTTCAGGGCTAGGGAAAGCCCCTTGAATGCTTTATGTAAGGATTATGATTCTCTATTGCAAACCCTAAGTTGTTCTACTTTACCTAGTTGCACTTGTTGAATGAAGCTTGCTCCTTTGTTATCTTCATACATGAGATGTTTGGTATTGCCGGGAGGCACGTCCAAATATTGGAAAGCCTAGGTAGAGGTATGTCAATCATCACACGGGAGTGGGTGATTGCATACGGGTAGTGTTCATTTTCTTGTGCTATAAGGGGTTTACTCGGGTAAGCGTACTACGGAGGTAGGCGTTTAACCGTGGAAATACCTAGTTGCATCCTTGGGAGAGGACAACTCTAATGATGAGATGGTGTACACAGTCCGGCGCTCATTGGGTTCACTTGGGTAGATGTATTACGGATGTAGGCATCTAGCCTAGTAAACACCTCGTTGCATCCTCAGGAGGGGACAACGTGTACTTTTAGGATTGCTCTAGAACTTAGGAGAGGGAGGTTGATTATAGTTATTCTTCCGTGCATAAAGCATCAAGGCGGTGGACCTTAGCCATGATCCTTTTCATCCTTATATCTTTCGTCGTGCAATTACCTTGTATCTATCCTTAGCTACTTTGATTTCCTGTTTAGTTTAATCATAGATCTTAGCAACCATTTCACAACCACCAAAGAATTCTCTAGCTTGTGATAATTTAATCAGTCGGTACTTGGTATTTGGTCCCTGTGGGATCGATACATATTTATTACTTCGATAGTCCGTATACTTGCGGAAAGCCTATCTAGTTTTGCGGCTATCAAGTTTTTGGCGCCGTTGCCGGGGACCAAATTTATCAATATCGACACGGTTGCATTATTGCTAGACTATACATTTTTCTTTTTTTTTAGCTTATTTAGTTTTTCGTTATTTAGTGTTAATCTCTTTTTACATTTCTGATAATCATTGCATATCTTTTTGTTAATTGGAAAGGTTGTCTTTGAACTTACTTGGTTTATGCGTAGGACTCTACGGTCGAGAGAACTAGCACCTGCGGAACCTGAAATTGAAAAGACCTTCCGACGCCGTAGAAAAGCTAAGTCTAAGGCAGCCAGCTCAGAAAGAATTTCTTGAAAAAGATGAACTACCACCAGTGGTCAACTGAGAGGGCAGTACCATATAGGGCAGGTGGTGAAATTGAACTTGATGCAGTGAGCTCAATAGTTGCCAAATTAGACTCTCTAGCTCACAAGCTTGACACTTTTGGATTGAACTCCGCCACCGCCTATAGTACCTCGTACGAGAGTTGTGGTACATCAAGACATTTCTCAGCCGATTGCCACATGGGACCTCCTCCTTTCAGGGACTTTGCACCGGATCATGTGAATGCACTCAATAATTTTCCATCAAGTACGCAATATGATCCATACTCTAACACATATGATCCTTGGTGGAGTAGCAACCCAAACTATTCTTTCCAACAACAATGGCAGCAACCTCAACCGGTAAAGTCAAATTTGGAATCCATGCTTGAAAGTTTCATGGCTAGTCAAGCTAAACTGAATGAACGCAGGAACGAGACCATCCAACAACTAGCATCTCGAGTTGGCATGTTGACTACACAAAGTAAGATGCTTGAAGACCAAATTGTGCAACAAGCCGAGGCCAACCCTAGAGAGCACTACAATGTTATTACTACGCGTAGTGGGAAGCAACAAGATGAGCCTAAGGTAAATTTGGATATGGAAAAAGACTACGAGCCGAAAACCTTAAGGGAAGAAGAGGTTGGTATATAAGGACCTGATGATGAACAAGAGAAAAACAAGGAACCGGCATACATACCACCACCACCTTATGTGTCGGCTATTCCTTTTCCGCAAAGATTAGTGAAGAAGAAGGTCGATCACCAATTCCAGACTTGCAATAGTGTAGATGTTGTGGAGGACGAGTTGGACAGCTTGCACACCATTATCAACAATTCTGATCCTTTGGAGGAATGCCTACCTGGAAATAAAAAAGAAGAAGATGCTAAATCTGAAGTGGTAATGTGCTCCCAACCACCGAATACTATCTCTCTCTGCAACTTGAACCCCTTGGAGTGTCTCAACCTCAAACAGCCACTTACCGCGGTAAAGGATGAAAAAGAGGTTGAATTCACACCATTACCGGATGACTTGGGGTATGAACTTTTACGCTCAAATTCCACTTTACCGGAGATGATAAATGCGGGACTTGATACGGTACCAACTCGGTTACTTTTGACGAACCAATCGATAGTGAGCACCTTACCTAGTGGCAAATGTACATCCACAACACCTCTCCGTGGCAATCGTGAAAGTGTTAAATTTGAGGGATTTCCTGCTTTTGAATCTTTGCCCACAGCAGTACAAGTAACTATGAAGCCACCTGTGGCTTTACAAAATGAGAAGTATGACACATCCTTGTCATCAGCCCCTGTGGTAATTGGCATGCATGCTGCTGAGGCAGAAACCCCTAATCCATTGAACATTGCTGCCAATGAAACTGTTACCACTCAAAAACAGATAGAGATCAACCCTAATGAGCATAGCCAATTGCTGCTTAAATTAGGCTCTGAACAGCCAGTTTCATCGCCCAAGAAAGGCACAGACTTAACTTCTGATCCTTCTGCAATCTCAGCAAGGTCAAGCAGGCATTGGAGTCCAAATGGTTTTGCTTACAACAAATCTGATACCAAGAACATGTTAAAAGTAAGCAAACTTAGAGAGCTATTGATACCTTGGCAAACAGATGTTTTAGATAGAGTTCTCTTGTTTCAATGGCCTAATGAGACTAAACGTGCCTGTTTGGCGAATGGCTGGGACCCTGGCAAAGCTTGTTTCCGCCAGATGCAGTTGGCACTGTACTTCCTTAAATATGATTTAATAGAACAATCTCTAGATATGCTTGTTGAAGTTAATCTGGTAGAAGAAGACATTTTGCAAAATGAAATGTTCTGTAGCGTTGGAAGGGAAACTGAAGTAGCATTGGTATCAAGGTTGTTGACCTTTGCTATGTGCTTTACCAGTAAAGTAATTAGGAGATATGGTCTTCAGACTCGATTGATTCCAAAGAGCAGAAGACCAGGTGAAGCACCAGGTGATGGAAGACCACCAGGTCCTGGTCCTGGGAGGACTATAGATAGGCCATCAGGTGCTTCTCGGGTAGATCAGCAGATGGATGATGAAAGATTGATCAAACCACCTGTGACTATTGGCCGTGATCAGGGTTTAGAAGCTGGAAATGGGACTGCGGCTGCAAGTGTTCATCCTGGGCAAGGTCCTAACCATGGTGTTTTGAGAGTTCTTCATGGGCAAATATCCAGTCAGTTTGGGGGGATTGTATCAAGCCCAATGCACAACTTTGTTCATGAGCCACATGAGAAGCGGAGCGTTGTGCATCCTTCCAACCCCCTAGATCCACCTTAACATGACACTAGGGTCAAGCCAAAGACCTTAAAAAGGCACTTCTTGGGAGGCAACCTAAGCTCTTTCCCTTTCTCTTGCTAGTTCTTTCAGTAATTTGTTTAATGGTATTTTCACCTTTTGGTAGGTAGCTTAATGGTATTTTGATTTGTTGGGGCTATGATGGTATTTTGACTTATCGATCATTTGCCTACTTCTACTCTCTTTGGGTGGTTTGCTTTACTATGAGTGCACCTTGCTACATCTTTTTGGTAGATTACTTGCTATTCTTAATTATTGTGTTGGGATTGGTATTGAACCGGTATTTTGATATTGTTGATCTTTTGCTCGATTTCCACTTTCTCCTTGTAAGTCTACCCGCTGTGTACTCACCTTTCCCATCCATTTGGTAGCCTAGTTAATGGTGTTGCTGCTCACTGTTTACATCTGTGGCGCTTGGGAGGTGTAGGATGAGATCTTGATGATATTCGTCACTACCAGTTTTAGTTCTTTCCATGTGGGTTACTGAGATATGCTTCTACTTTGTCAATGTTTGTGGTAGCTTGCACTTGGTGGTATGACTTGACGGTATCCGGATGGTATTGTGTCGTCATTTTGATTGTTACCTGAGTATGCACTTATCTTACTAGCTTTCCTGTAGCAAATACCATGGTATTTCCGCTTGCTGATTTCATTTGCTGAGTTGCAATGGTGATTTACCGATTTCCTGATGAACTTTTGATCATCTACCAAGTGGTTTACCAGCTTTACTTTTATTCTGCTTATCTTTCCAGTAACTCACGTAACGATGTTACCACTTACTGCTTACATTTATCATACTATTTGTCCTGCTATCTGAAGTAACATGTGGTGGAATTCTCATGTTGTTAACCTCTTATTGGTTCAACTCTCTTTTGATTAATTTGAATTGTCTGTTCCTATTGCTACTCTCTTCATGTGGTTTGTTGGGCTCTATGTCCATCCTGCTGAAGTTTTAGGTGATTTGTTCCATGATTTTTACACTTGGCGTATTCCACTAATGATACCGAGTTAGCTTTATGATGATATTAGGTTTTACTCTATTTTGACAACTTGGTGAGCTTAATTATATGTTTATCATTGTCCAAGGATGATCTGGGTGCAATTAGGAGCTATTTGCATTATTTCCAGAATTCCACGGTTGACCCGGCGATTACTGCCACACCCGTGGCTCGCACAAACTGCATTCCAAGCTAAGAGTTCCGTTCTCCACAGAAAGTTCCTCGGGCCGCCCGGTGATTAAAACCTCGGCCCGTGGAATTTCAGACCCTTGGAGGCGACTCTTTAGTACAAGTTAAGTTTTCCATAGAATGTTCCTCGGGTTACCCAGTGATCGCAACCTCGGGCGTGGATTTTCTGAGGGCAGATTTCACAGCGGAACGTATGAAGTCCCAGTTCTTCACAGAAAGTTCCTCGGGGGACCAGGTACCAAGACCTCGCCCGAGGATTCCGGCGGCAATTCTTGCAGCACAAAGTGCATGAACCCCAGTTTTGTACATAAAGTTCCTCGGGGCGCCCCACGATTATACCCTCGCCCCAAGACTTTCTGTGGGGCCTCTCACTTAACTTCAAATGTCCTGGCTTCTTAAACCCTTCGACCTGCTCGCGCTCTCTCACTTCATCGCCCCGACATTTCCTCACCCCGTGAAAACCCTAGTTTGCCTTCGCCTCTTTCGTCGCCCCTTTCCGCTTCATCACTCCTTCACCGCCGAAGCTTTCCTTCTCCCCATCTCTCAATGGGACCTCGCAAAGTTTGCGTGCGCCCCTCCTATCTACCTAAGCGCCCGCGCCCAACATCCCCTAACCCAGTTCCCCCTGATCTACCGCGAGCCCCTTTTGTTACGCCTGCAGCCACCACCACAGATTCCCGACGGGGCAGAGCGGGGAAGGCGCCGGCATCATCCCCGACTCCTACACCTCCTGCTACACCAATCCCTACTACCGAACCACCACTTCCTCCCGCCCCTAAACCTGCCACCACTTATCGCAGGCGTCGAGCGGGCAAAGCACCAGCCTATTCCCCATCGCCACCTCCACCACGCCAACCCAACTTTCACCCCTCCACCGAAGGGCATGTCCTTCGTTTCCGTGATGCCACCCACGAAGCCAAGTATTTTGCCCTTTCTCAGCGGCGCATTATCAACACGTGCTATATGGACGCGCCCACTCTGCATCATCTAGGCTTGCTCGATGACATCCTTTTGCTCTTCCGGAACCTCGGGTAGGAGAAATTTTTGAATCAAGCCTCTCTCACACATCTCGGCCTCACCTTGGAAGTACTCAGCTCTTTCTCGACATGCCGCTCCGGCCGCGACAACGAAGTCTTCCTGGTTTGCTTCCGGCTGAACAACACTGAATACCGGCTCCCCCTCGACGAATTCAATTATGTATATGGCTTCCCCACCGACGTTGAGCTTCACAAACGGACAGGCAACTGGGAAGATGCTTTCTGGACATCAACCTCTTCCTCTACCTCAGATGCTTCCTCCGATGCAGATCTCAGTGACGCGGGGGATGACTCCCGCGACTAGTTTGTGAGTACTTGCACCCGCCTCATTTTTGTGTGCCTTATTATCTTTTTCTATTTTGGCATCGAGGACGATGCCTCATTTACCATGTGGGTGGGAGTTTACATTTCTGATATGGCACTTGGCCTTTCTCAAATAGCATTTTTACTATTCTTGTTATAATCAGCTAGCTTTACCATATGGTATTTACTCTCTCGTTGACGAACTTAGCTTTGGTCTCTCCCATACTGCAAAACTTGAAAGTTCTTGCTTGCCTTTAAGCATGTCTTCACTTGTTCTTTGCTGTTTAGTTTGATCCACTTGCATGATTCCACCCCTTTTTGAATTTTGCTTGCATAAATCTAGCTCATGTGATTAATCCCCTCTTGGTAGCTAACTAAAAGATTGATTCTTGGTAAGTCGAGTTCCTATTTTAATTGTGGGATGCCACTAGTTGTCTGTACCCAATTTGATATTGAACGGTTCCTTCCCCCCTCACTTGTAACATCCTCTATTTCGCCACCCAATTTGCGTATGAATGGGAATAACAAAAGAAAATTCTCTAGCAAAGTCTAGGGTACCCAAAAAAAAACAAAAAAAAAAAGAGGACAAAGATCCTCTCAAAAAAAAAAGAGGACAAAGATCCTCTAAAAAAAAAAGAGGACAAAGATCCTCCCAAAAAAAAAAAACAAAAAAAAAATAGGACAAAGATCCTCTAAAAAAAAATAGGACAAAGATCCTCTAAAAAAAAAAAAGAGGACAAAGATCCTCCCAAAATTCTCCAAATATCTACTTATCTTCGCATCACTTGTAAAAGTAGTTTGATGTCTTCCTTTCCCACTTTCATCTCAAACCGCTTGGAGGCTCCTGATAGGCGTTTACCACTTGTGGGATATTTGACCATAGCATGGTTCAACGTTAGCATTTTCTAAAAGGGGTTTGTATTCAAGTCTTGTGGATCACCTTTACAGCTTAGTACCATTCTTTCTTTGCTTGAGGACAAGCAAGAGTTTAAGTTCAGAGAGATTTGTTAAGTCATTTTTATATAGAGATTTATATGCTATTTTCCTCGTTGTATCTTTACTTTCCTAGCATTTACACCTTATTTGCATGGAATTATTGTTTTATCTTCGGAATCTACACTCTTTGGTGTTTTTTGCTTCATTTCAGGGAAAAAGCGAGGGAATGCCACTATTTTCAGCCAAACCTGTATTCACAGCTAAAACCACGGCCCACCCAGCGACCGGAATCACGCCTCGTGACTTCTGAGTCGCTAGATGCCGATTTTTCCAGGTTTCAACCCTCGACTTATCCACGTCAGATGGAAGGCTAAAGAGGGGCAGAAGAGAAATTCGACTAAGGGGAGAGGGGGGGAGGACAAAAGCCCTATTCACGTAAGGAATAAGAGGGAGGATTGAGGCGGACACTTTGGAGAACGCACGTACGCAGGCGATAGCTGAGCGACGAGCTGAGGCTTGGAGATCAATCGAACCGGAGAGGAGAGCCTAGGCGGCGGAAGCCCTAGAAGCTTCGAGCGAATCCTTCCTCCTAGAGGGAGTCTTATTCTCCTCTTCCCATTTACCCTTGCTCTATTCGCTTATCCATGAATATAATGTTGGGATTGTCTTACGCTTTGCTTTTAACTATGAACATTGTAGCGTAAATCTTGTTTCAGGGCTAGGGAAAGCCCCTTGAATGCTTTATGTATGGATTATGATTCTCTATTGCAAACCCTAAGTTGTTCTACTTTACCTAGTTGCACTTGTTGAATGAAGCTTGCTCCTTTGTTATCTTCATACGTGAGATGTTTGGTATTGCCGGGAGGCACGTCCAAATATTGGAAAGCCTAGGTAGAGGTATGTCAATCATCACACGGGAGTGGGTGATTGCATACGGGTAGTGTTCATTATCTTGTGCTCTAAGGGGTTTACTCGGGTAAGCGTACTACGGAGGTAGACGTTTAGCCGTGGAAATACCTAGTTGCATCCTTGGGAGAGGACAACTCTAATGATGAGATGGTGTACACAGTCCGGCGCTCATTGGGTTCACTTGGGTAAATGTACTACGGATGTAGGCATCTAGCCTAGTAAACACCTCGTTGCATCCTCGGGAGGAGACAACGTGCACTTTTAGGATTGCTCTAGAACTTAGGAGAGGGAGGTTGATTATAGTTATTCTTCCGTGCATAAAGCATCAAGGCAGTGGACCTTAGCCCTGATCCTTTTCATCCTTATATCTTTCGTCGTGCAATTACCCTGTATCTATCCTTAGCTACTTTGATTTCCTGTTTAGTTTAATCATAGATCTTAGTAACCATTTCACAACCACCAAAGAATTCTCTAGCTTGTGATAATTTAATCAGTCAGTACTTGGTATTTAGTCCCTGTGGGATCGATACATATTTATTACTTCGATAGTCCGTATACTTGCAGAAAGCCTATCTAGTTTTGCGGCTATCACAAACCTACCTCACAATTATTGCTGTCTCTTTTTTAGTTAAGTATTAATCAAGTAATTTCTTGACACAATAGTCCTTTACAAGCCCTGTATTGGAGTAGGCTGCACACATGATTGAATTTTAATGGTTCAACATGATCTAACCGAACTGAAGTTAGCTAATGCATGAGTAATTCAATTTGCATAAAGAGTTTATCCTAAATTACAGGTTGCTCTCTTTCAGCAGCACAACCTGGTACTTAAACCGATCTCCTACTTTTGTGACTTATTGATGTAAGCAAATAGATTAAATTCTGTGAAAAACTATATTCCCCTTGATTGAACCCTAACTACTTTTGTGATAGAGGTTCAAAAGTTCTATCTAGCAGATCCGACGACGTGATTCTCCTTGCGGTCAGAATCATGATATCTAAAACACAATATTACTTGATTAGGTAAGATTATGCAAATAACACAAATAGATAAAAAAAAAATGCTCAGAAATAACTCGTAGCATCAAAATAAACTCAGCCCATGCGATGGATCAAGTCAACGGGCTCCATTCGAGTCTCGAATAAAGGTTTACGCTAACACATCCATGCAATTCAGTACAAATCTCTTGAATCAACAAAGTAAACAAGAAACTAAGACTAAAGAGAGATAAGAGAAGATGATGCAAATGCTTCACCTCCGTTTGGTGAAGATTTGTGGCAAGATCGCTCTAAAATTGCCTCCGAAAACCCTTGTCGCCGGTTCTTTCGCCCTAGCCGCTTCATCGTCCAATTCCTCTCCCAAATTATCACGAAAAGAAGGCTTTTAAGCCCTGATGCTTCGCCTCCCTCTTGGCCATCGAAATCCCATTTTTTCTGAATTTTCTGAATTTT
This sequence comes from Costus lasius, assembly GCA_027563935.2. NCBI lineage: Eukaryota > Viridiplantae > Streptophyta > Magnoliopsida > Zingiberales > Costaceae > Costus > Costus lasius. The sequence continues at coordinate 128,397,225 of CM050450.1, read as the reverse complement.
TTAGAACCCTCGATCGAGCGAAAGTTGTGAAGAAGGTGAAGGGGTGGAAGCACGATCACGGCCAGACCGCAATCTGTACTGTACATTTTGGGAAGTCTCCGTCACGGCCTGAGAAAAGACTCACAGTCTGGCCGTGAAGTGCACTGTGCATTTCGAATAAATACGCGATAAAATCACAGCCTTGATTGGAATCACGGCTTGGCCATGATTTCTGGAATGTTGACGTTTGGGATTCCGTCTTCCGATCACGGTTTATGAAGTCCATCAGGGGCTGGCCGTGAAGAATACCATGGATTTGGCATTCATTCTGATCAGGGCCTGACTGTGATTCCCGCTCTATTTTACTCCAAATTTCTTGTGTAGCCTTGTCTCATCACCTGGTATCACTCTATGGGACTAGAATTTTCAAAAACCTCAAAAAATTGGGTGATTTCACCGACATTTCCAAAGATCCAAGAAAAGGTGAAGATTCTGAAATAAATAAGTAAATAAGCCTAAATGGGATATAAAAACATCAGAAATGATATTGTTTTAAGATAGAAATAGGAAAACACTATAAAAATACAAGGCATCAGCTAGCAACTTGGAAAGGTTGTTGTAGATACAATGCAATGCAACTTGGAAGGAATAGAACTGGAAAAAAAGCTAGCAACTTAGAAAGCAATTTAGCCTCTTTCTAGCAAAAATTAATACATTGTTTGCTTTATATTCAATGTACAAAGGTTGTTATAGATACATAATTCAATGTAATACAATAGCTTCTTTTTTGTTGCTTCATTTATTTTAATTGGAATTTGAGGCAATAACTTCTCTTATTGATTTATGTTTGATAGAATTCGTAATTAGATCCCTCTAAGTTTCCTGGGGTCACAAAATTAATTTACATTTTTATGTGTTACTTTTGTAAACAGACTTTAAACATTTTACTGAGTATTGTATGTCATTTATGTTAATTTAAATTTGGCATCGTATCATTTATTTTAAAATTTAAAACTAAAATATATTAATCAATTAATATATTTTAGTATACATCATTAATAATTTTTATTGAATAATAACGTTAACAATAGTAACAACATAACTAAACATTCTTAACAACAGGTGCTACAGTGACAGCACAACTGGTAACAGCACAGGCGCGGCTTGCAAAACTGGACCTAAATTGCTCGAGCGACATCCATATGATTTGAGTAAGTCTACGGGGCATCAATCATTGAGAATCTCATCCTTGCTAAATGCTTTGTGTTGTTTTTAGAAGTATGAACTACCAAATGATCCTTTGGTTTAGTCAATCAATTGTGTTGGAGAATGAAATTGTTCATACTATTGCAAAATAACTCAACCACAAAATATCAAAATTTGCACATTAGTAGAGTTGACTCATTTACCTCTTTTTAGTTCTATGTATACATTCCTCTATTGCCTTCTCTTTCTTCTCCGAGCCATATACTTGCTACCTTATTATATAATAATAATAATAATAATGGGAGTTCTTCATTTCCTGTAAAAGACCGTCCAATGAGAGAGATTCCTATAATTCATTTGTGGATAAATCACATTTAACATTCTCTTAAAAGGAAGTAAAATTTCTCCAATGCTCTCATATTATGATGGATTGCGACGCTTAAATATTGCAATTTCAAAAACTAAAAAAAAGAGATCATTTTAGTAAAAGATTATGTGTATTAATTTCTACTAGAGGATCAAGATGCGTACTTATTGATTAGCGTCTAATTAATTACTTTTATTTGGTAAAGAATAAATAACATTCTCTAAAAGGAAGTAAAATTTCTCGAGCAGACGAGCAGGATGTTATTGGCATTTATTGGAAGGATATCATGACAAATATGAGTATTGTCTTCAAATTACTAATTTGAAATTATAAAATTAAGACTGTTTGGCACGTGCAGCACATACTTATCAAAACAAAGAAAGAAACACAAAACGCACCTTCGATTGCCATCCACAATAAGGTAAGTTCTCTATCTTCTATTTTTTTTCTCTATTTACTGTGTAGAGTTGTCGTAGAGGCAACCAAAACATTAGATTCCGTGCTTGTTAGTGCGAGCTCTTGCAGTTGCAGCGTGCCGGCCTGTTTGTCACAGAATAAAATATCGTAAGACAACAACATAAACGCTGAGTATTGACCTCCATTTGTCAACATTCCCCTATGCTACAAAGAACAATGAACAAAAGCTGCAATTTAAAACTCAAATGGTGATCATGTAATTATGATTAATACATAACGACTACAACCAAACAAAAATAGCCATCTGCATAATCCAAAACTCCATATCCATTTACTTACCTTTAAATGCCCGACTATCGCACACAAGCAACCATCATAGCGGCATTCCATCAAACACTTGAACGGCAATGGGGTCAGTCCCGCCGCTCGCCTTATTCTTGCTAGTAGCCTTCTTCCTCTTCGCCGACTTCCTATCTTCCTCAGCCGTCGCGGCGGCGCCCTCCATCGAGATCAACGTGTGGCCCAAACCCACCTCAGTGTCCTGGCCTGGCAACGCCCCGGTCGCCGTCCCGCTCTCAACTTACTTCCAGATCGCGAATCCGTATCCGGACAACCCCTACCTCGGCGCCGCCGCCGCCCGTTACACTCGCCTCCTTCTTACAGAGCGCCACCGCCCCCTCCGCCCGCCGGCCCTCAATGTCTCCTCTTCCGTCCCGCCCCTCCTCTCGCTCGCTATCTCCGTGGCTGATCCCTCCGCCCCCCTCGTCTTCGGCGTCGATGAATCTTACACCCTCTCCATCTCTGCCGATGCCTCGTCCTCCGCCGCTGAGCTGGCCGCCGCTACCCCTTGGGGAGCGATCCACGGCCTCGAGACGCTCTCCCAGCTCGCCTGGGGCGATCCACCCGCCGTACCTGCCGGGATCCGCATCGACGACCGCCCACTATTCCCTCACCGCGGCCTCCTCCTCGACACCTCCCGCAACTTCTACCCCGTGCGCGATATCCTGCGCACCCTCCGGGCCATGAGTCACAACAAGCTCAACGTCTTCCATTGGCACATCACTGATTCCCAGTCCTTCCCCATCCTATTGCCCTCGGTGCCTGACCTCGCGATCCGCGCCTCCTACGGCCCATCCATGCGGTACTCTCCGGCCGACGTCCGCCAAATCGTCCGCTATGCCATGCGCCGCGGCATCCGCGTCGTGCCCGAGATCGACGCTCCCGGTAAGCTATCCGTCCCTCGGTTCTCAATCAATGACAAGTTTGAGGAAATCACTACGCCCGAACTAATTTTATTTGATGATTATGTGCAGGGCACACTGGATCTTGGGCGGAGGCTTACCCAGAGATCGTGACGTGTGCTAACATGTTCTGGGCGCCTCCTGACGGGCCGGCGCTGGCCGCAGAGCCCGGCACGGGGCAGCTTAATCCCCTCTTGCCCAAGACCTATGAGGTCGTGCATAAAGTGCTGCGCGATGTGGCTACCCTCTTCCCGGACTCCTTCCTTCACGGCGGGGCGGACGAGGTGAACACGGCGTGCTGGGAGCGGGATCCGGTCATCCGCAAGTTCCTGGACGCCGGAGGGACGCACGACGAGCTCCTCGAGGTGTTCATAAACAACAGCCGCCCCTTTGTGGTGTCCACCCTCAACCGCACCGCCGTTTACTGGGAGGATGTCCTCTTGGGCTCCGTCGCGAAAGTAAGGTCGCCGGCGATGCTCCCGCCGGAGACCACCGTGCTCCAGACCTGGAACAACGGACCGAACAACACCAAGCTGCTGACGGCCGCCGGCTACCGCGTGATCGTGTCGTCATCGGACTTCTACTACCTGGACTGCGGCTTCGGCGGTTGGCCAGGTAACGACAGCCGGTACGACCAGCAGATTGGTGACCCACCGGGGCAGCCATTCAACTATGCCGGTGGAAACGGTGGGTCGTGGTGCGCGCCCTTCAAGTCATGGCAGCGGGTATACGACTACGACATCACTTACGGGCTGAGCGCAGCGGAGGCAGCGCTGGTGCTCGGGGCTGAAGTGGCGCTGTGGTCGGAGCTGGCAGACGGGTCGGTGGTGGACGGGCGTCTATGGCCGAGGGCGGCTGCGCTGGCGGAGGCTGTATGGTCCGGGAACAGGGACGGGACGGGGAGGAAGCGGTACGCGGAGGCGAATGACCGGCTTCCGGAGTGGCGACATCGGATGGTGGAGAGGGGGATCGCAGCGGAACCCATCCAGCCGTTGTGGTGCATCATGCACCCGGGGATGTGCAACATGGTTCAGTAGGCGACACCGAGGTAGCTGCGGTATTCATTTCGTTAGCGTTAGCAGTGTAATCCGTGATCTTATTATTATTGCCCCGATGCCTTCCGTCTTTGCTTATAAAACACAATAGGTTATCTTCTGTTCTATTGTAAAAGAGTAAGCTGTGAGTCGACAATGTTATGCTTCCAAACCACATACATGCATCCCTTTCATTGCTTCACTTCCACGTTCTAGGATGTAGTAGTAAATACCTCTCCAATTTCTTTTTTCTTAATTTTAATTCGAAACAATAAAAAAAGGACTCTTATTTGCACCAAAATAAAATTAAATCTCACCGTCTTAATCTTGCAAAGATAATTTACTTAAACAGCACTTCGCTTTCCATATTTATTAACTAACTTCTCAAACTCTAGCAGCAATTTTTACAATGACGGCGAATCTGTAATGACAATATATAACAAAAGCTATTTTTACAGAACAAAAAGATAATCCTTCCTACAATGATTGTATATGCATCTGACTAGGTTAAACATGTAAGTGGAAAATCAAATTAATTAAGAGAGAAACTACACCATAGATAATGGGTAGAAGTTGTACAAGGTTCAAAAGGTCGAGAAGCTCTATAAAACAATGCATGCACACAGGAAAACAACCGATTTATTCACATTTTAGGAGCACGCACTTTAGTTGCAATTCAAGTAACGCTAGTCATCAATTATCACTGAGCTGCCAATAGTTTATTCATGGAAATTCTGTTCTTGAAAAGCAGAGGGCTTCATATACTTAAGGCAGAAGTGGAAAATGAAGAGTTCATATCAACATGCTCCACCAGAAGAAAATGTTTATCGATAAACAACAGACTGCACGTGATTCATCAGCTTAAGTTTAATGTGGGTACAAAATTGAAATTTGAACAGAATGATAATTCTTCATCTGTGTTTCAGTTTCTACTTTTCTCCTAATAATATCACTCCATATCATAGGCTTGTAAAAAGTCATTAAACAACGAAAAGATAAGGCAAACATAAAATTGAATATTCTTGAAGATAACCAAGCAACAACAATAGCAGGTTGTGCCGACTTTTTTGAGACCTGAGAGTGGCCCAGGCTTGACTCACTAAAACAACCACATCTTTTTTTTACAAGGATAAACACATATATTGCCCCTGCAGAACAGTCAAGTACGCTGTAGCAGGGACCTTGATCAAATTCACCTACCCAATACCAAAGTCATCAATACTGTCAACAAAAAGTATCATAAACGAAAACAATTCTGAAACAATATCAAAGTCATACATGAAACATGAAAAAGGGTGACTAAAACGAGTGTCAAAACATCATATGCCATTCGTCAGTTTTTGAGCAAATTCTGCATCTACATGCCTAAAGTGCACATCAAAGCAAAAAGAGGTGTAGGTGAGAAATGATATGCTTAAGACTCAATACGTAGAAGATTAACTTTTACGCATCAACACAGACTGTTGGAATTCCAGATTTACAAGAATACTTTGAAGAGGTACTTTATCATTATGAAAATGTATCAATTTCTATAGCATGTGAAGACCAGCAAAGTCATCTTTTCTTTACAAGGATAAACCATCTCTCCAGCTTGGCTCGACACGAGATTTTTTTTTTTTCATGTTTTTACCATTTCTCTGATTTTTTGATCTTTTCCCAATTTTCCCCATTGTTTTGTTGAATTTTCCCCTTTGCTGAATTTCCCTAATTTTTTCCTTTTTTATTTTTCTTTTCGTTCCAATTTGACTTGTGCCATTGCAGCCCTATCTATATACTTTGAATAATGTTCTTGTTGCGTGCCGGCTGAGCCTAAGTTTTGAAAAGTAGTAATAAAGAAAAGGACTTGAGCGACCCCATGTCCTGGATGGACAGGCACGAGCCAGGCCTATAAAAAACAAACTAGAGTGGCCCATGACTAAGGTGGTCAGCCGCAGTCCAAGGAACGTAAAATCGTTCTGTACCGGACGGTATCCAGTAACTCACCGGTCCCAGAACAGTCGTTGGAGCACGGCTCCGGGCAGAACGGCAAAGGGAGGTAGCGGGCTGGTCAGAAGCTTCAACGCAGCGGAAAGCTTCCCTTCCAGCGCTACCGGAAGCTTTGTTCAAGCGCCAACTTCTTGCAGCAGCAAAGCTTCTGCTACCAAAGCTTCTAGCGGCAGCAGAAGCTTCTGCCACTGCCGCTAGTTCACCGATATGATACCCCAGTACTATACCGGTCCGGTGACTCACAGGTCCGGTGACTCACAGGACCAAGTCGCCGGACCGATTTTTCAATCCTTGATCCATTGGACACCTCTACCCAAGGAACACCCTCATATAACATTTTTAATTCAAACAGGAGAACTCATGATAAGTACCTTGATCAAATTCACCTATCCAATGCAGAAATCATCAATACTGTCAACAAAAAGTATCATAAACAAAAACAATTTTGAAACAATATCAAAGTCATACATGAAACATGAATACAGGTAACTAAGATGAGTGTACAAACATCATATGCAATTTTTCAGTTTTGAGCAAATCTTGATAGTGCATAATCAAATCAAGAAGACGGAGGGATAGGTCAAAAATGAAATGCTTAAGAATCAATACCCTAGAACAAGATTCAAGATTAACTTTTAAGCATCAACACAATCTATTATGATTCCAGATTTGCAAGAATATGTTGAAAAAGTATTTTATCGTTAAGAAAGCGTATTAATTTGTATAGCACGTGACGACCCTTTCCTAATCTACTGTCCCAAAACAACGAGTTAAATAAATTTGTAAAGGTAGAAGTACTACTTAAACTTAAATCAGTACAAGGCTTCAATTCAAGTTTCACACTATATAGTTTTCAATATATAACTGAATATGCAGTAAGCATCTGAAAATTCACTTTTGTAAGAAATAAATACAATTAAATGTTCAAAGGAAGTTTCTGATGTAAAAATTATCAAATGAACATACCTAGAACAGAAGCTGCAACCCGTTCAAGTCTGCATCATAACCTTGAAATCAACTTCTCTTTATTCTGTTTTTTTTCTTTTTTGCATTACAATTAAATACAAAGAACGCATATCGCAGTAAAGAGAAACTTGAGTAGATAATCTTACAGGCTATACAAAAAGTCATTTGATAAGTAATTGTATATGCAGTAAGCATCAGAAAAATATCACTTTTACATGATTAATTAAACATTACAAGGAAGTATCTGATGTGAAACATATGAAACATACCTAGGATGGACACTGCAAATAGTTAAAGAAGTTGTGATTCATAACCTTGGAATAACATTTTTTTTTCTTTTTTACTACAATGGAGTACAATAGATTCATGTAAAATTGCATAGTAACTTAGGTAACATTATAGGATATTGTACTCACGGCACTATGCTAGGTGTGACGGCACAGTAATGGGAGTTTGGTTGGTCGGTCGCAGTCATAAAAGTGAAAAAATTTGATTTAAGTATGAAGACCGTGAAACTAAGGATCAAGAGGTGCATGGAATATTCACGTACTCAATCCTGATGCATCTGTCCATATTGTACACGTGTTCCTTTCCGTGCTTTTTGTTTGTTAGAATTAGTGTCCAAAAACAAAATTATACCTTGATTGTTATTCTTAAAACCAATTTGCTATTTTCATCACAAGTGTTTCACAAAAGAATAAAACATATAGATGTCAATTATTATATTATTCGAGAAGCAAGTATGAAATGTAGATATGTACTTATACAAAGTCAGAAAAGCAATTAACAAATATATTCACGTGTGGTATGTATCATCATACTGTATTCTACTTCACAACTGCTTCACAACTAGACTTGAAACCATATTTTGTTTTTTGCTTTTTCATGTTACCAAATTTCCACCCATATATGCAAAATCAAGAAATTAATTTCCTACTGTATACATTTTCAATATAATCAATATATGTGTAACCTTAAACTCTAATATGTTCATGCTATGTACAATAAGTCTTTCCCAAGAACACCTTTTAACATATTACAAGATTTTGAGTGTGACATCCAAATGATATTTTGATATTATTTATTGAAGATATCCTCATCGTAATATTGTCCCTTGTAAACTACAACATTGGGGACAAAACTCTTTAACAACTTAAGAAATTATTTTCAATGCTTGGACCCATGATTACCTCCCCAAATTGTGACTCTTTTGCATTACTCTAAGCAAAATCAAGTTGAAACTTTTATCAGTACAATGATGCATCAGGTGGTGAAGTTGACTGTGGCCAGAACACAACCCATGTTCTCTTCTGTTGATGGAGCCTTGGGAGAAGATGGTTCCGCCCACTCTCATGCATTCACTTTTTCTCGAGCCACTTGTGGGGCCGCACTAGTTTCTGATTTCTACCTATGCAAGATGGACCACTTCCTCTTCCTCTTCCCTCCATGGTACTAGAGCTAGTGCAATGTAGTTTCAATGAAACCGACAAAACCCCAAGGCGATGATCAATCTCCGCTGGGCGACAGTTAATCTCTCCAACTCCTCTCAATTATGTCATCATTCCTTTGCCGCTGTCAAAATTTGCATCCTCCTTTCTTCTCCGATTGATTGAAGCTTTGTTTTACATTGCCATACTGGAACCCTTCACTTCCACCACCACCTTCTCAAGCACTTTAAGACGCACTTCTCCGCTTGTCATAGTAAACACCGCTAACTTCAACTCACTTTCTTCAAGTACCCTATTCTCACACATAGGTCTCCTTTCTTTTTAAGTGACCCCTAATCTCCAACGTTCAACCCCTCATCCGCTAAACTAGCTCTCTCCTGCACATAGTGCCTCCCCTCCTATCACTAACCGCATTTACGCCAACACTTCACTTCATATAGTAGTACAATGTTGTTGACAGCACTCCGCCAAACCCTCTGCCAACCTCTCCGCCTTTCATTGACTAGTGTTGTTAAATAGCAACTATAGCATTTTTTCATAGTGGTTTCTGAGCAATCCGCTATGAAACACTATAGCGGATAGCATCGCCATTATTATATTTTAATGTTTGAGAAATTAAAATTATGATTTGAATTGAGTCAATAATATATTATCTTTCTTTATATTTTTTGTTTTATTTTTATAAAGCTTAATTTATTAGGTATATAACATATATTTCAATCATTATTCTTAATTTTTTATGTATATAATATATATTTCAAACGCTATATAACTTCCATTATTTGCCCGCAATGCAATCCGCCATATCATATTGTGGAATTTTAACTTTCCGCTATTGATAACACTGTCTTTGACAAGGAACTCTGTGCTCTAACAAATCTGCTATATTGCTAGGGTTTTCACTCTACCTCTACATTGATCGGATCTAAGAATAGATCTTGATCTTCTACCATCCTCATTGACGGGATCTAGTCACGAGATCTTTGACAACTTTTGTCTTAGCCCATCACCAGACTATCGGTGCTCCAGCGATTGATCAAACAAGTTAGACCAATTGATATGATTTATTAAAGATAGATATCCTCAACATGCCAAACGAACACCCAAAAGAAAAAAAAACAACTCTCAATACTCCTCTCTCAAACCCCAAACTGTAATATATACTATCCTACCCTTGCAAAATGGGTCTAACCTATTGACCCAGATTTATTATAAATAATACAATTAGGCCAACACATTTTTTAAGCTTTTGCATAAATTAACTAACTCCTAAATAGTGTAAGATGTTTAGTTTGGTGCCAATGAGATATAAAAGTTTTCTTACTAATCGTTTGCATTGGCACCTACATAGATTCCATTTCAGCATTGTGTTTTTGTTATAAATAATTGGTATGTCTACTAGTTTAGTCTATTATACCGGTTTCTTCAGCCAGAGCCAATGCTTATTATTGCTGTGAGATATATTTACCTTTATATGTCACTTTAATTTTTACAAAATATTTTAATTTTCCCAAGTCAATTAAGATTGTAAATATAATTTAGTTTCAGTTGTGGAATCATTCCCTATTAATAGAATATCATCCATATAAATAGTATTACTATACTTGCATCTAAACTAGTGATCAATTTTGTTGGGTTGAATACATGCTAGCTAGAGAATTTATGAAGCCCTCAAACATTTTTTCAACTCATAATACTTAAAGAGAAAAGAACTCTAACATAGTTTAAGCATGTGGGAGAAAATATGACAAATAATCAAATATCATATATTTGAGTAAGACCTTGACAACCAAGTGTTTATACCTCCCAACTGAACTACCAAGATTATACCATGTACATCCATCCATTGCAAGCAACTAGTTGGACACTTGCAGGTAAGGAAACTAATATTCATGTTATTTTCTACTCCAGCACTAGTATAGCCTCATAAAAACATCTTAGTGTAGTAACAAATGATATAGTAGTAATGGAAGCACGATGAGTGGAGAATAAATGAGCATAAAAAAAAAATACTAGGATAGCCGTTAAGTAGTTAAGAAAATCATCAGTCTCAAAGTAAGAGCATGTAAACAAAAGTGGCCCAAATGAAGAGATGACCGAAGGTGCAGCAAAGACAAATGAAAAACATCTAGTAGTGGTGGCAAACCAACACATCACTGGTAAGATACGAAAGATAACGAGGGTAGCTCAGGAATGTAAAGGGATAGTATGAGAACTAAAAGTGGCAAATTGGATGTAATGGCTAGTGGAACTTTATTTTGCTTAGAATAGTATAGAATGAACTCGCAAAAGAAAAAAACTATACATCAAAACGATGTGTGGTGGATTTATAATAACAATACCCCTTTTGATTCTTAGAATACCCCAGAAAGATACACCTACTGGACAAGGACTAAATTTGTTTGAGCTTTTGGATAAGAACATGAGGAAAACAAATACGTCAAAAACTCTAAGGGTGAGTGAAAATGCTAATTAAAATGGAAACATAGAAAATCAAGACTTGTCCTATGATATGAACATTAGAATTCAATTTATTAAAAATGTGGCTTTGAAAAAGAAGTGTGCAAGTAACATCATTTTCGCACTTGGCAACACTATTTTGAGATGTGTAGGAACAAGATTGTATATTATAAAGCAAATATGTAGATTATAAAGCAAATATGTATATTATATGAACATTGGATAACTTGTGATGCACAAAAGACATTGAAATTTAAATGAGTATATTATAAAGCAAATATGTATAAAGCAAGGAATGAAATACCAATTCAAATCAACCGACTTATACGTGCCCAAGCTTTGACCTGCATAGAGAGTAGGTCGATTGATTCTGTATATATAACTAGTTGATGCTATTGATACCGTATGTTGGTACCAACCAATACATACCGGTACACTGATCTAGATCAGTTACTTAAACCTATGATGTATTTGTAAAAAGATACCAAACTATGATTAATTTCTTTACAAAAGGTCTAAAATATAGAAAAACTTTAGTACGACTCTTCAACAGGAAGAGCAAAACCCAACACATGCAAAAATGATGATCAAAATGACGAAGGATCAACAACTATCCTTATTAGAAACAAGCCTGACCCTAAAATATTTAAATAAACTATATAAAATGGAGACATACTCATACTTCTATCATTAAATGGAAATTAAGTTTTATAATGTTTGCCAAGTTGGCATACCTCATAGTGAAATATTGGGCATGATTTCAAAAACAAAATTTATTGGACCTTAGCTGAAGATAGATGACCTAAAAAACAATCCCACAAATTAAATAAGTTATTTCCAAAAATATATCTTCTAAGAAAGTTATTTTCTAGAGACATGCACTTATTAAATGAAATTACAACTTCCTAAGAGCATGCTCTTGTACATTAATTATTTACATTTCATCATGAACAATTAAATAAGCAAATTGAGTCTAATGACAATGTGACCTAATTTAAAATAGGTGAGCCCAAATTAATAATTATAAATCCACTAAGACTTATATACTATATTATTTTTTCTCCCACTTCTAATATGAAACTATACCAGGGTATTAAATCTTCTCACTTAAGACTTTGATGTTCTCGTTGCCTAAACATACCTGAGAACCATGATTAGTTGATAGCATTTAAGATTAGCCCAATGGCGGTTGTATCATCCTCGACAACCCTTTTCTATTAGTTTTTTATCATGCTTAAAGACTATGTTTGCTATGATACTATTTGATACCGCTTGTTTAATGAGCAAATTAACCCAAGGTGAGTCTAATGGCAACTACATCATCCTTAGTAGCTCTTTCCTATTAGCTTGTCATCATGGTTAAGACTATGCTTGCTCTGACACTATTTGTTATAACCCGTTTAACAGGCAAACTAACCCATTAACTTAATGAGTCTAATGGCATAGCTCAATTTAAAATGCTTAAATCCAAGTTAATATTAGTAAACTCTCTAAGCTTTATATATAATATCATATTTCTCCCACTTTCCATATGGGACTAAACCAGAATATTATAATCTCCCTCACTTATGACTTACATCCTCATCAAGCCCAACACCTCACCTGTCCAAAACTCTCTCTTCGTTAACATGTGAAGTTAGCTCAATGGTGACTCCACCACCCTTGGAGGCCTTTCTTATTGGCCTCTCACTATGACTAAAACTAAGTTTTGCTCCAATATCATTTGTTATGATACACTTAATAATTAAAATTTTAAAGTTATCCAATCGGTTCAACCCGAACCGAACCAAACTGACTTGGTCTAAACCAATTTTTTTTAGCAAAACTCTAGAAACCAAAGTCGAACCATTGTTTAGTAAAATTGATTTTTACCTGGTTCGGTTGGGTTTAAACGGAAAAAAACCGACATTTACTTGCCTAGAGCGCTCCTGGTCCACTCAGCCAATTCCACCGTGTGGCATTAGACGGGTCCGATGACTTCTTCACCGGCCACTAGAGAGATGAAGATGGGGGAGAAACAGAGGAGACCAAGAAGAGAAGAAAAACTATAAATGGAAGAGAGGCAGAGAGATGGAACGGAATGCGAATGGGAAAAAGAGATGGAACGGAGTGCGAATGGGAAGAAGAGATGGCTGGAGAGGGGAATAGGGGATGGGGAGAAGCCGAGGGGGAGGGTTTCGAGAAGAGAGAGGGGTCGGAGAGAGTTGATAGGGAGAAGTGAGGGGACAAAATTCAGAATGAGAGATGTGGGGAGAGAATGAAAAAAACTGGAAGGTGGGAGAATCGAGGAGGTGAGGAGGGAGAGAGAAGGCCAGAGAGAATACAAAGGGCAGAAATCGAGATTTGAGTGGAGAGAGAAGGATGGGGAGAAATCGAGGGGAGAGATGAAGAGAGGGGCTGGAGAGAGAAGGGCAGAGAGAAAGCTTAGGAAATGGGAGAGAAATGGGGGGTGAGGAAGCCAAAAGAAATTAAAGAGGGGAGAGTTTCGAGAAGAGGAGAGAGAATTGATGTTGAAGATTTGGGTCGGTTCGAGTTATTTGATTTTTTAACGGAAAAAACTGAAACCGAACCAATATGTTGAGAGAAAATTTTAACTCGAACCGAAAATTTTGGATCAAATCAGTTTGGTTTGTCGGGTTAATCCGATTTTTAGACAGCCTAAGTAAAATAACTCATTAACTTGGTAAGTCCGATGGCAACGTGGCCCAATTTAAAATGATTAAGCCTAAGTTAATAGTAGTGAAAAAGTCGTATACAGTATATTATCTTTTCTTATACTTCTAATATGAGACTAAATCAGGATATTATAATCTTCCCTACTTAAGACTTGATGTCCTCATCAAGACCAAGCCATAACATGTCCGAGAACTATCCTTAATCGAAAGCATATGAAATTAGCCCAATGGCAACTTCATTCTTGACCGTGTTTTCTTATTAGTCTCTCATCATAAATAGGATCATTTTCTCTAATAGCATTTAATACGATTTGCTTAATAGGCAAACTCATTAACTACGACTCGCTTAATAGGCAAACTCACTAACTTCATAAGCCGGATAGCACCATGAACGAATTTTAAATACGAATTAATAAGAATAAGCTCTCTAAGCCTAATATACAATATCATTTCTCCCACTTCCCATATGGGGACTAAACCAAGGTATTACAAATTAATAGTCTTAATACCGCATGCACTTTTGTACTAGCCCTGTTGGAAAGTAGATCACTTCACACACAACCGAGCAAAGCTCGGCGAGAGGAGATTAAAAGAAAACACTTAGCTCAATTCAATTGAATGATACAGACGAGTACAAGGGCTTATATAGGGAGGAGATAAGCTCTTTATCTCCCTTAAATTAATAACAAAAGTTAATATCAAAATCTTAATCGAGGTGTCTTTTTCTACAAAGGTTTCATTAAAGTTTACATTTTAAAATTCCCTTAAACATGAAATTCTTACACTCTAAGCTTGGTTCTTAACTCTTTGAATTCTTTAAATTCTCTGAACTTCAGTGTTTTTTTAAAAATGTCTGTAATTTGATCTTTAGCCTTCACATGATTAAGTTGTACTTGTTTGATTTAAACACATTCTCGAATATAGTAAAATCGAGTGTCGATGTGTTTGCTGTATTCATGGAACAATGGATTCTTCACCAAAGCAATTATTGATTTGTTGTCGACATTGACCTGTGTTGGCTCCTTCTATGAAAAGTATAATTTTTCCATCAAACATCTTTGCCGGATTACTTGCATCACACATGAGTTGAGGGCGACGTGTTTTGCTTCACATGTTCATAAAGTCACGATCGGCTATTTCTTTGAGCTCCAAGAAAGTTACATTGCTTATGAAAAAGACAAGTCAGTTGTGCTTTTTCAAGCATCAACATCTCCGACCTATCGACGGCATTTAAATGTGCTTCCAAATAGCAACTTACTAGACTAACTCAAAAACAAACATCAGGTCTTGTACATGTCAAGTATCTTAAGCTGTCAACTTCTGAACATAATATGATCAACTTTTTCACTATATCATACCTAGACATCTCATCATAGTCCACTTCAATCATCAACATCTCCTCTTATATTTTTCTTGGTTTTGAATACCCACTTTACTCCAATGGCTGTATGTCCTTTAGGTAAGGTTGTTGACTCCAAGTGTTATTTTTTCTCAATTGCTTTGACCTCTTCGTCCATAGTTTTTTCTCCATTTCTCCTCTTTCACAGCCTCGGCAAAGTTAATTGGTTCAATTGGTTCAAAGTCAATTGGTTCAAGGTCAATTGGTTCAGTATCTCCAAAGAGACAAGTAAATAAAATATCATTAACTCTCCCAGTTTCCAACTCTCTCAGTTTCCGAGCACAAGTCTTCAAGCCTCCTAGTGTGTATCTACCTTCCACTTGAATTTTCTTCTGAGATGATTTGATTTTGCACATGTGAATATGGAGGTGTGACAAGTTCAAGTATTTCTTCATATACATCTTGCTCTAGGGAGGAAAGGAGCTCATAGTCATTTTGATCTTCCTAATAATCCTAGTCCCATGTAGCATCCTCATCAAAGTCTATATTTCTACTGAAAAATGTTTTCCTTTTGATTAGATCATAGAGCTTATGCCCTTTAGTCTTTGAATCATAACCAACAAATATGCATTTTCTATTTTTATCATCAAGCTTAGTACAATCTTCATCATGAATGTGAGCATAAGTTATGCTTCCAAATACCTTTGAGTCCCCCCTCTCCATGCTTCAATAGGAGTTTTTTCATTTACCGCTTTTATTTCACATCTATTATAGAGGTAGACGATGCGGACCACGGCTTGAGACAAAAATTCTTTTAGCATTCCCTTTGTTTTCATCATACTTATGAATATGTGCAGGATTGTCCAGTTCTTTTTTTCGATAACTCCATTTTGTTGACAATTCTATTTTGTAAAGGCGATCCTAGTGTAGTTAGTAATCGTCATATCCTATAAGCATCGCAGAACACCTGAAAGGTTTTAGAGATGAACTATCATTTGTCAAATCTCACAACTTGATCCTATAACAACTCTTTCTCCACAAAAAGATTCAATTTTTAAAAACATATAAATGCTTTTGATTTTTCTTTAAGAAAATAAATTCATGTTTTTCTACTAAAATCATCAATGAGCAAGAGAAAATACTCGTGCGTACCAAAAGATGCCGGGGCAATTGGCCCGCACACATATGTGTATCAATTAAAGAGGCATCCTACCTACAACTCGTTTGAAAAGCTCTTTCTATGTTGCTTTCCAAGTAGGCGCCATTTGCATATGTTGTTTTGCTCTTCTATGTTTGGTATCCCTCTTACCAGTTTGTTATTGGTCATTCTCTTGAGTCCATTAAAGTTAATATAGTCTAGCCTCATATGTCATAGCAATGATGATTCCTTATAGTATGCCCTTAGGTATTTTGCTTTTCTTGTCTGTAGTAGTAACACAAACACTCAATTCTATGTCATTGCTACACTGGCAATCATAGTTCCTATATTATCTTTCATATATAAGTTATGACCAATAGTATAAAAAGTATATCTTTTTTCAAGCAATTGTCTCATGCTTAAAATATCATTTTGCATGTCAGGCTCATAGTAAATATTTAAAATGAACTGATGAGTACCTCTTTCAGTCTTATTAGGATTCTACCTTGCCCTCTTACAGGTATTTTGGAGGTGTTCGAAGATAATGGTGTCATTGATATTTTTATCCATCTATGTGAATAGTAATTTATCTCCGTACATGATTACTGACTCCAGTATCAAGGTACCATGAGGACTTATCGTTCTGTTTTAAATCTTTGTAGGCAATCAAAAGAGTGGAATCAATATTATCATTACTTTCTTTGTGAGAGATATTAGCTCTAGTATCATTTTTTGAATTATTGCATTCCCATGAAACATATGCATAACCTTGACAATTATAGCATTATACCTTTGACTTCATACCCTGGCATATACTGATGTCTTCCTTCTCTTCCTTGACCACGACCTCTTATAAGATTATAGCGATGTGCGCTACATCGCTTTCTTTATGTTGAGTACTATATATACCTTGTCCTCCTCTTCCAAAATTATAGTTTGGCCCTCAGGCACTTCCACAATCTCTTAAGTTTGCATTGCCCCTATCAATTCTCTCTTTCAAGTTCAGTTTTGCTGTAGAACTTGTTCGATAGGTTCTTTCTTCATGCAATTTAACTTCTTCAATAGTTATCTCATCTAGATCTTCCAAAATTATAGTTTGGCCCTCAGGCACTTCCACAATCTCTTAAGTTTGCATTGCCCCTATCAATTCTCTCTTTCAAGTTCAGTTTTGCTGTAGAACTTGTTCGATAGGTTCTTTCTTCATGCAATTTAACTTCTTCAATAGTTATCTCATCTAGATCTTTTACTTCTGCAATAACTGTCACTATATAATCAAATTTCTCTATTAGTGATCTAAGCACTTTTTTAATTACTATGCAATTTAGGTTCTGGAGTCGGCACCTTTCTTGCTTTAACAAGGTCATTGCATAAGCATTTCTCAAATTTGCTTTACTATTGTTGCATTAGACACTTTCTCGAATCTTGCATCGTCAAGTACTTAGGTAGATCAGGAGACAACTTTTGTTATTGCATTAGACACTTTCTCAAATCTTGCATCGTCAAGTACTTGGTAGATCATGAGACAACTTTCTTATCTTTTTTTCTTTGCATCTTTGCATCTCTGAGCTTGTGTAAACATATTAATATCTCAAACGTCATAAGCACCCAAAATTGATTTCATGCAAATACATCAATTATCATATCTATCAATTGAGTGCTTAGGAACTTGAAATGATACGGAATTACTATTTGTCATTTTTTCAATCTAACGCCCAAATTAATTTCCGTACCTTACTGAGCATAAAAAACTGAATTTTTATCACAAATCTGGTCCAATTTTGACCAAATTGACTTTCCCAAAACATTTCTCAAATCAGCTTCCTCTTTTTGATAAAACCAGGTTTTGACTTTGTAAAATCAACTTCCGACCTTTTTCATAAAACCAAAACTTTGGATGTGTTTAAGTGGTAAGCTCACCATATCAGATTTTATCTAATTTCACTACACCCTTTTTTTGCTACTTCACTTGCGGCAGAAAGGTTTGGCGATCCTTCATAGCAGTTTCAGCGGTAAGGCGACAAGATCTTTGGCTCGTCAATGGCGGTAACTCTAGCTAGCTTCTCTAGCAGCGACTCCGGCGAGGATATCTCACCTGCTCTGATACCAGTTTGTTGAAAATTGGATCACTTCACACGCACAACCGAGCAAAACTCGGCAAGAGAAGATTGAAAGAAAACACTAGCTCAATTTGATTGATTGAAACAGACTGAGTACAAGAGTTTATATAGGGAGGAGATAAGCTTTTTATCTCCCTTAAATTAATTACAATAATTAATATTAAAATCTTGATCAACACGTATTCTTCTTCTGAAGCGTAACTCAACCCAAGGTAGGCTGAGTTTCAAGTCTATGCTTTTCTACGGTGATAAGGCGATGCTTCTTCCAAGGTTTCATTCAAGTTTACATTTTAACAAGCACTCTATAGTTTGCATAAGTTTGAAGTTTTTTTCTACTTGCACAATGTCTTTTCTCTCATTTATAGACTTTTTTTTAATGAACATACTTCTCATCACTAAGTTCTCATCATCAACTTAGTGATTATGGGTGTGCAAAAAAAATCGTCGAATCGTTGAACCACGGGTAATTGGCCGAACCGAACAAATTTTACGGTTAGCCGAACCAATTAGTTGATCGGTCGATTTTTTTTATAGGTGTAGCCGTTCACGATTCGAGAACAGTTCAGAAATTTTCTGAACAACGATTAACCAAACCGAACCGGTAGTAATAATTATATATATAAAAAATTGATTTCCTAATTTCTTTTTTTTTCTAATTTGGTAATCCCTAGTTCCCTACAGTCCCGCACGAACGAAAAACCCTATTTTCGACTTTTCACTCGACTCTTCCCCTCTTTGGTCTTCATCCCCGTCTCCGTTGATGTCGCCCCTCCCTTCCTCGGTTTCTCCTATCCTCCATTCCTCCTCTCCTCCACCAATGGTAGTCTCCACATCTACTACTTTATTTTATATTTCCTAATGTTAGTATTAATCATTGAATTTGTATTGTTCCATATATGACATTATTTTCAAATGTTAGTATTGATTATTGAATTGGTTTTGTTGCAACAATAATTAAGGTCTGTCAACGATAATTATAATTAACAGAAGGTCTATCAACGATAATTATGGTTGACAGAAAGTCTATCAACGATAATTATGGTTAACAGAAAGTCTATCAACGATAATTATGGTTGACATAAGATTAATTTATTATAAATTAAAATTTATCAAAAATAATTTTGATTGATAAAAGGTCCATCAACGATAATTATAGTTGACGGAAAGTCTATCAACGATAATTATGATTGACAGAAAGTCTGTCAATGATAATTATAGTTGCTGGAAGGTCTGTCAATAATTTTACATATAAAAATTTTGAGATTTGTGTTTTCACCACGTGGCTTTAAGATTCGAGAAATGCCGAATATGGTAATCAAAGCAACATTTCTGGATGCTGCGTACATATCGTAAAGTTAATCTAAAGCATCCAAGTGCCAATTGCATTGGCAATTTGGCATAATTCATTTTGATGTGCAGTTCAAGTTGAAACACCTCTCTTGGGTCTAGCTCCAGTCATCTAAAACTATGATTCTACAAATATTGATGTGCAATTTAACATAGAATTTGACTTTAACTACATCAACTTCATCATCTTTTAAGTTTACAAGGGAAGGTTTACAAGGGAAAGTCACCTCAATGGCAATGTTACTATAATTATGATTCATGTTTAACATTATAAATTTCACTATCTTATAATTCACATCTACCACCACATGCTTGTACCATATTATATATTTCAAGTTTTGAAGTATAATTGCACACTTAAGAGCACCACAAAGCCGTCATATAAGCAATATAAGTTCTCCTTTAATTCAGTATACAAAATAACATCTTATAATATCAGGAGTCAAGGATTAAATGAGTATTTCCAACAAATATATTCCATCAGTAAAACTGATATTCAGCTTCAAAACATAAAAATATTAGGTGAGACAAAATAGTGGGTCAAAAACATTTACTTTTGCTATTTCTACACAGTTCTATCTCATTAAAGATAACAAAGATATAAAATATACTGAGAAAGCAAACAAGAACTATCTTGTCATACATGAAAGAGGGGATGAGCAAAAGGCAAGCAACAACAAAGGGAATCATTGTTGGTTATATACTATTCTAGTATGTCATCAGCACTAAAGAATGCAAGAGAGGAATAAATATATATTTCACCAAATGATTTCTAATCACAAAGATAGGCAAAATCAGGATAATTGACTGCATATTGCAGAAATGATTCAGAAACCAAGGCAATTGAAAGGATTCAGCAGAATAAACAAAAATTAATTTTCAGAGACTACAATCACAGATGAAGTAGAACATCTAAAATGCAGACCAGTCAAAAATATGATAGATGGAATTTTGTTTTCATTTGGATAGGTGACATTACAGCGTACAGATGACTAATAAAAAAGGATAGCATAATAGAAGTGCCTACAACTTACAGACTTCACGTTAGATTCCTACAAATGTTGCTGTGGCTGACCTATAGCTGCAGAATCTGACAAGAAAGACAACTATCATAAAGTGTTACTTACTGGAACCTAGTCAGGCATTTAGGTTCCTTCTGGTAGCTTCCATTTTTAATAAAAGATCGTTGATATCAGCTTCCATCCGCATCTTCATATTGAAATATTCTCGGTGTGCCCTTTCAATAGCTTGCAATTCATCAAACTTAAGTTTACGTCTTTCTTCTGCCTCACCCACTTGTAGTTTTTCAATTTGATGTGCGTAATCTTCATCAATCTTTAAATTCTTGGCTATCGCGATGTGTCTTAAGCTCTCAGCTTCTCTCCTTGCATCATCAGCTCGTTCTTGGTACATTTTAGCTTCTGCTTGTTTGAACTTTATGACACTCTCCAGTTCATCAACGCATGGTTTCTTTTCAATACACATTTCTAGCTCAATCTCCTTAGCTTTCCTACTTACCTGGTCATAGTTGGTACTTGAAACAAGGCCAGTTTTTTCATTTAGGGAGGTTCTCTCTGAAGGAAAAGATGGCAACCATTCCTTTTTTGAGAGAGCCTTATTAGTGCTTTGGCCAGCCTCATTTCCGGATGGTTCCTTGTGTATAAGAAATGATGGATTGCGGTTGACGATAGAAGCATCATCTGAAATAAAATTGATGATATATTAGAAGGATCAATCTTCATAGGTAAAGAAGACAATAGATATATACATAAAGATTTTTTTTCATGCATATGATAATAAGCACAGTAAAAAAAGAAAATTGTAATTCGAATATTAAAATAGAATATTAATCTTACCGTGCAGTTTAAAAGTGGAGGGAAATAATTTAATTTAACTAGTCATACAAAACAGATCAATAAAGGGGTTATACTTGTAAGGATTAAGAAACACACCCTCTCATCCAATTTGCTTGGACAAGGCTAGCAATCAATCTACAAACGTGCTAGCCATAAAGAACAACAAACGGTGAAAGGAACAATCAACTGACGTACTACTAAGAGACTGATTTTGATATGTCATGCACCACCACTCACCTCCATGTTAGTTGGCTATGCCATGTCACAGCACCAGGACCATGTGGCTAGGGCTAGACTACATTGTGCCTATACAGGTCTGAACAACCTGCCTATCCCTGGTCCAAGAGAACCTAAGACACCTTAAAATTTAAAAAAAAACAATAAAATATTTTGAAAATTAAGTAAACAGTATTTTATACATACTTGAAATAGAAAAAGTCTTTCAGCATAATTAAGAAATAATTTTATCGAAAATGTAAAAGACGTATAAATATAAATAAAAAAGTAAGTCATATTACTTAAAAATATAAATAATGAATTTTTTTAACCTTGGAGATGTACTTATCTTCTACTATGGATGAGTCACAAAAATATTTGCAACAAAGTAAATAGCTCAATGAATGAATGTCTCAAACCAATCTGAACATGGCAGTCTATGTACAAGAAAAATATGAAACGAGGTATATAGATGCCTTCTGTTACTAAGCCTTTGTTTTGAATATCCATATGGATCATGGTATGCGATATTTATTGGTACAATTTATTTATTTATCATTTGTAGTATTTTGCTTTACAATTAGTTTTATTCATAAATTGATCTTTTCTTACTGACTCCAATGCTGGACAACCAACCTCTTAGAAATCATTTTTTTTTTCATGAGTCAATTCAAATTTTGTGAACTATATACCCCAAAAAATCGTGGATGTCTCCCTTGGTTCACAAATATTTTCATCTTAGCTTAAAAAACTAAGTTGTGTGCCTCTTTATTATGTATTAACCATCGATACCAGAAGCCCTCTATTAACTAAGGTATTGCTACGCAACCTATTGTGCAAGTTTTTCACCCAGTGTTGCATGAGTTAAAGAAGACAGAATATAGTATTAGGAATTCAAATGCATAGAGAATAGCCTCCAAATGAAATAAGCATATTGTCAACTTGAAAGACATCATAGGTTAAAGAACTGCTGTCATCATCTTGTTCTTCCTCTTAATTTGTCTTTATATTACCACCAGTTAATCCATAGCTTAAATAAACTATCGAAATTTATACTGGAGCTAATTTCTATCTTAAAGAAGAACATTTTTAAGCATATGATATAGATCATGAGTCAATCCAACCACATAGCCCATAAAAATCACAATCATAGTTTAACAATTGCAAATCAAGGGATCATTTCTTTACAAAATACCCTTCCTAGACTAAACAAGGATAAGATTTCTTTAAGAAACTTGATACTCAGTTTAACTAAAAAGTTGATATCATCCAAGTCAGGTTATTGAAGTGGAAACAAAGCTTGAAGTTCCAAACAAGATATTAAATCTTGATCCTGAGATCTATCTCTATCCAAGCTGGGCTAAGTACAATCCTGTGTATCTACTTTACGTCTCAATATTACAGAATATTGCCAGTGCATAACGTAACGCCATAGCCCATAACGCTTGTAATATATATTTATATATATATATGTGCCCCATGCCACCTCGTATGAAACGAGAACTTAAGCACTAAGACTACTAAAACATATATCAGCAAGAGAAATTTAGTATTTTAGTGTGCTTAAAAGACACAGAAGATGCATTACATAAAAATACAGGACTAAGATGGACCAAAGCTTACCTACTAAAGGATAAAAGAAGATGAACACAGAAAAAGTGAAGCAACTAATTGCCCTTCTCGAAATGATAGATTAACACTACACTTGAAACATGCCAATACTCATCAGATCAGTCAAGTTTAAAAAGATTGAGACTTTACATCCTAGGTAAAAGTAACTTTGTAACTATCAACATCTACAAAGCTGTTTTTTTCAATTTTACTCATTGCAAAAGATCTGCATGGATCCAAGACCATTGTTGTTAAATATGGAAAGTGAAGTGCAAGTGAAGTAACAGTGTGAAGCAAACTTAAAGACCTAGAAAATTATATGAAGAATATATGCGCATGTGCAAAATGTGTATATATGAATTTTTAGCTGGAGAAAACAGTCTCACAAGTTTGCATAGCAAAACAATTTACCAGAAAAGAATGCCAAAATGTGACCGACAACTTCACAATGATTGGCTTTCTTCTCCAGGTTCAGCAACATCTCATCTGCCAAGTCATGCAATCTTTTGCCACGTACATCATTACTAGCCGAGAATATCCTTCTTACATATTGAAGCTCCTTAACAAGAGTTTCTGCTTTCCAATCCTTAGCACATGTTATGAAAACTTCCTTCACAAAGCCAAACATCTCTGAAGGATGATGACATGCAAGACAGTGAAATTGCATCTCTGTAGCCCCTTCTTCCCCTGATGTGCTACAACCATTTCTAATGTGAGAATCACGCAACCCACAATCAGTATGGCACCAATGAAGGCATACATCACAGCCAACCCAGCTGCACGTGTTCAATGCATTATCAAACTTAGAGCATACGAGACACATGCAAAAACTGCAAAAGCCAGCTTTCTTTATGCAAACCTTACAGTCACAATCATCCACGGGTAACAGACTCCGGCAAGCAAGATTTTGACATTTCAAGTTCAAAAATATCTCAACCAAATCAGAAGATGATAAGCTATTTGTTCTGCTAACGAAATCAGGAAGACCAGTTTTTATGGCAACCAGAATATCCAGAAGTACCCTAGGACAGTTAACTAGTGCATCCATCGTCATGTCAGGCCTCCTTCCAAGTGCTTCTTGAAATTCAGATAGCTGCCTATTTTTATCTCTGTTACTCAGCATCTCAGAGATTGTCTTCCTCAAGTATGCTACTGAATGATCAGTCATTTCCTGAAGCATTCGAGCATTAAGATGCAGAGGTTCTGCTATGATTTTGGAGATAATCTTCTCAGTTACACCAGAACCATTGATAACAAGATGATCTCCATCCTTTTGCTCAGTCTTACACAAACTGCTGCTACTTCTCTCTCGTGTAAGCAGCTTCTTATCCTTAGGTTGTTGAGATCTATTATCGCGAGAACAATGACTGTCCGTCGGAGACATCTGTCTTGAAAAGCTAGACTGCCGGTTTAAGCCGTTTGGTTGACACTGATGTTGATTTTCCATTGTATTTAATGAGTTGTGTGATGAATTACCATTCAGCAGTACCCTCTGGAAAAGGGGAATAGATGGCTTCCTTTTAGAATCATTTGAATTCTGAGCTTGCCACATGATACCACTAGAAACTTGATCAACTCCTTGAAATATAGGATGGCTACCAACTGAGTGCTCATAATTGTCCAACGAATTTTGATTGAGAGAACAGCTGGGATTATGAACAAAAGGTTGAGTACTTGTGAATGAGATTGAGGTTGTAAGTCCATCTGAGTTAGTTCTGAATGATGATGGTAAAGACTGGATACTCCAAGCAGAGCTGGGAATTTCAGGTTTGGGCTTTGAGTTTATTAATGAGTGATCCAACAAACCACCTGGCAGGGCCAGAGAGAGATCAAGAGGCTCAAGTTTGAGTTTCTCATATTCATGGTTGCGGCTAGAGTGTGACTTCTCTAGCTGGCTACTAGCCAATCGGAAATCTAACTCGAATCCCCTTCCGCTAGGGCCCTCCATGGCATCACCATCTTCCAAAGGGTCTTTTGTTGAAATTGGAATTGCAAGAGCCTTACCTTTGTCCTTGTACTCTTTAGTCCGGCCTCTCATAAGTGTTAATGTCAACATCTCGCGGTTAGTCTCACTCTCACGCGCAACTTCCTTGTCTTCACCAAAAGAGCATATAACAGCCTCTGGTTCAGTCTCAAGATCAATTTTTCTTTCCTCCATCTGTCCATCATTATCAACCTCCTTATCTATATCTGTTTCATGTTTCTGTCGGATGGCAGACTCTGCTTCCTCAGCTTGCTGATTCCCCATCTCATGATTCTGTTCCACCTCAATTTTAGTTACACAGCATTGTGTTTCTTTGTTATTCTCCAGCAAATTCACTTCCTGCAAAGCAGA
Source organism: Costus lasius (assembly GCA_027563935.2). Taxonomy (NCBI): domain Eukaryota; kingdom Viridiplantae; phylum Streptophyta; class Magnoliopsida; order Zingiberales; family Costaceae; genus Costus; species Costus lasius. The sequence continues at coordinate 128,371,487 of CM050450.1, read as the reverse complement.
AACATCAGTTTTGACCTCTTTCGCAGCTTCTTCAACTGCATGCTCCTCATTATTAACATCCTGCTTGTTCTCTTGTATCTGTGAGCACATGCTGTCTTCCATACGGACATCTTGCAATTTCTCTTTACACTGCATGTCATTATCTCCATTAGCATCGTTAACCATTGGTTCTCCTTCCCTCCTAGATTCATCCGTTTCTTTAAAAGCATTATGGTTCACCCAATGATTCTTACCCTCCACTTCCTTCTCCACATTAGCTTCCACAACTTCTACTTCTCCTTCCACTTCATCCAGCTGCATAAAAGCATAGTCATTTTCCTCGCACAGTTTACCATCGACCACATTTTGAGCACTCTTATCCTCAGCCATCACTTGTTCATCCAACCTAGTCCCTTCCAGATCCTTAGATGCATCAAAGGTCCCCCTACATAAGTTATCCTCTGCCTCATTATCCCCAGACTCATCCTTGTCTTTCCCTTCTTCCTTGCTACTATCATCCAGCTCATTAACAGCATTGCATTGGTCACTCCTTACCTCATCATTGGCGTTTCCTGTGTCGGATGAAGCATTTGTTAACATTCTACTCTCGGTAAGGTCCTTACCAACATCGCATTGGTCACTTATTATCTTCTGACTGATGTTTTCTGTATCCATAACGGCCTCTATTAACTTCTCTTCTTCCTTAATATCAAGAGCACTGTTCCCATTTACGTCCAATTTGTTCCCGACCAGTGTGATTTCATTCTTCCCTGAATATTCTTCATGAAGATTAGTAGACTCTTTATCTCGATCGCTGTTGTTCCCTGCCTTACTATCAACCGGATTATTGCTAGCAACTTTAGACTGCTTCACAGCAGGCAATATCTCTTTCTTTTCTGAATCTTCTTTGAGAATATTATGATCAATATCATTGCAGTTTTCTGATTCCAATGCGGTTGCCCGGCTACCCTTGCAATTCCGAGGGGGTTCAGCTGCAGTCACTGTCTCTGGTTCTGGTTCTGGATCTGGTTCGAGTTCCCCCTCTTCCATCTCACTACTGCTGCCACTTTCTTTGCTAGCCTTTAACGTATTTGCAGGCTTCGCCTCAACACTTCTCGACTGAACCCCACTCGTGGAATCCCTGGACCTCACTTTTCCTCTGTGATCATCCGGCGACGCAGCATGGCTTCGCCTCCCTACAGAATCCGAATCAATCGACGGTGATTTCCGAACCTCCTCAGAACCGATCTCTTTTGAGCTTCTCGATCTCCACCACGATACGCTACTAGCCGCTTCCCTCCTCGGCCGGTCCCTCTCCGATCTGAAACCCTTAGGAAAGTCCCTCCTCAGCCCAGAGAAGCTCTCTGACCGGTGCATCCGGTGGTCGCCCCCGTACGAGCTGCGTGGCGACGAGGCCTGCGACATCCGATCCCCGCCGTCCCGATACCGTTCGTACCCCTTCCGCCAATCCAAGGCCTCGGGCTCGTGCTCGAACCGTCTCCTGAGGTGCCGCGACGGCTCCCAATCGTCGTCCGGCGGCCGATCGTACGGCGAGGGTACCTTCCGCAAGCCGTCCAACTTCGAGTAGGAGCGCCGCCGGTGGGAGGACGAGGACGAAGAGCGGTCGGGGTCGATATTCCTCCTGGGCCAGTCCTTGAAGCCCTGCTTCTCGTCAGCATCGCTGTCGTCGTCGAAATCGTCCCCGTACGAGGCAGATCTCTGCCGCTTCATCGGCGCAAAAAATCACGGAGAACGAAAGCAAAAAAGAGGTACCGTCCTAACCGCAATCAGCCGCTGCCGTCGGAACCCTAATTTCGACGAAAGCGGCGATGGGGCGCAGCGGAGGCGGGCAGGGGGGCTGGGGGAATTATTGTTGGTACGACGACATCTGCTACCGCCCATAAAGAGACGATGAAACGGAAGGCGAGAGAGCTGTCGATCTCTCTCCGCCTCGATAACTCTCGGGCTTTAACATTCGAGATAGACAGAGAGAGAACCAGAGGCGTGCTAATGAGGGCCTCTTTGCTTCGCTTGGCGTTGCTTTTGTTTGCTTTCTTATTTTTTTTGTCAATCTCTTTCCTACAATGGTCAACGGAGTCATTAACGGGAGATTTGTATTAATGCGGGTAAAAGATCCACTCCGTTTCCCGTACAATCAATTTGCGCGTTTCCCCGTTCTGGTATCCCCGAGATGGTGTCAGCGTTGACAACCAAAATAACGTTTCCTACTCAAACCCTCTTCTACACGCTTCGCTGTTGGAATAAGTATTGGTAGGTCCCACAGAATTCCAATAAATAAGAAGGTAAAGGACTTGGGACATTTAGAATGCTATTTGGAGGAGGAGTACGACGAAGTGCAGTTGAAGCTATTATGACGTGGCAAAATGGATGCAGAGTAAAAGGCTGCTCGGTGTTCGGTGGAGTGGAGATGATGGTGTTGGATTGGGTGGCCGTTCTTTGACTCCACCCACGGAGTGCGTTGCGCGGGAGGCATCGAGGCCGAGACCATCGAAGTCTGCTGTTTGACTCACCTGCAGCACCTCCTCGTAGCAATCGTTTTAATAATAATAATTATTATTATTATTATTATCTTCATTATATTACTCCTAGATAAAATTACCGTGAAAACAATCCCTACATTTTGTCGCACCTAAGTCCACAGCAAACTTCAAATCCAGTATATTGTTGTGTCTATCGTTACTGTCATCTGTAATTCACACCTAGGTTTGTCGGTTGTTTGCTCCGGAATTCACTCTCTCTATTTGTTGTCTTTTTTATGTCACTCGACCATATTTTTTTTGCCCCTTGATGCTTGCTACGGCCACGGGGTTAAGTTTCATGCCTAATTTAGGGAATTGGGTTTTGGACTCATTTTTCCAAATCCAATAGAGTTGAGGATTGAGTGTGAGGTTGAGGGGTTGAGACTGGGGTTGAGACTGGGTTCTGCAAAATATATCGCCATTTTTTTTATCTTTTCATGTTTTTCATTTTTTTTTCAGTATTTCGTCCAAGAAAATACAGTTTTATTTTGATGAAAAAGGAAAAGAAGAAAAGAAAAATATTTTTTTATTATTTTCTTTTGAAGAAGAGAAAGTAGAAGGATGAAAAAAGACTTTTCCCTCAAAATTTAATCCACACAAATAAGACAAAAAAGGGAAATGAAAAAAAAAAGCAACGTTTGCTACTGCTCACATGCATTACTTGCCTCGCATCACGCCCCCCCCCCCCCCCCCCTCTTCTCTCGACCACCCCTTGTTGCCCTTTCCCCTTTTCCCCCTTCCCCCTTTGGAAGTAGGTCGAGTTGACGTAGGTGGTCGACGATTGTTACTCGCTTGTGTTGCTCACCTTGCCCTGCACCTCCACCAGCCTCCCAACCAACCCCTGTCAACACTAAAGGAGTCACTTGGAATCGCCCTCTCCCCTTCCCTCGGAAGTTGGCTGGGTTGGCGTGTGTTGAAAAGAGAATTAGAAGAACCAAGTTGTATAGGTAAAATTCAATGTCTAAATCTTACACAGATGTATTTATAACATTCGAGTGACTAAATTACTAATCCTAAATCATTATTACAAATGTGGAATGTGGCTCTGCATTTTTTGTAAAGTGCCAATCAAATAAACATATCCTTGTTTGCTCCGTATCTTCAGTCCAGAATTTCAGCATTCCTAATGCATATTTCGGCATTCTTCAACACTCCCCCTCAAGTTTGGAATGTATGTTCACTATTCCTAACATGCTAAGAAGAGCCTTGAATTGTGTGAAACTTATCAGTTTTTTAAAGATATCTACTGGTTGATCCAATATGAGCATGTGATGTAGCTAGGGATAGCAAAAAAAACCTCATCCCCGACCCGACCCGAAGTCAACTGGGAAAACCCAAGTTGACCGGGGGTCGGGTCGGGTTCGGGGAAAACCCGACTTATAGAAATCAGGTCGGGGTCGAGTATGGGGACTTAGGTACTCGCCTCGCCCCCGAACCCGAACCCGCCCCGACTATTAATAATATTAAAATATTATTATTATTTTAATAATCATAACCCTAACCATAAACAAATTTATAATCGGTTTAAATCTTATTTACAAAAAAAACCTTAACCCTAATATCCTATCATTTCTTTTCCCCTTTGCAGCCGACCCTTCCTCTTCCTCCCTTCCCACCCAGCCGCTTATTCCTCCTCTCTCCCTCTCATCCCCGCTACCCCCTCTTCCTTCCTCGCAATGAAATCTTCTTACCCTCTCTCTCGCCTCTTTCTCCCCTCTCTTCCCCGCTGCTCCATCTTCCTCCCCTCTCCCTTCCTCATGAAGGGCAGCAATGGCGTAAGTTACAGGCAACGTGAGAGAGTGGGCGGCGCAGGCGACCTCTCCCTTCCTCATGAATGGCGGTGATGGCGTGAGTGGGTGGCGCAGGTAGTCTCTCCCTTCCTTCCTAGCCTGTTTGCGCCACTTTATGCTCATGCTACTTGCTCACGGCGGCGACAACAAGCAGCTCTGCCTCTCCTACTGTAGGATGGATCTGGTGTTAGGGTTTGGCTGCGGCGCGAAGGTGGAGGATGAGGAGGGGAAGGATGAAGCGCAGGGGGACGAGAAGATAGAGAGAAGAGGTCTTGCGAAGTTCGGGGTCGGGTTTACCCGCGGGTACCCGATCCCCAGCGGGGTCGGGGTTGGGATTAGATTTTTCAAACCCGGTTGGGTCGGGGTCGGGGTCGGGTATTAAATACGGGGGTCGGGTTCGGGGTCGGGGTTGGCACTAACACACCCCCCCCTGACCCGATGCCATCCCTAGATGTAGCTTGATCATCTTCTCCTGAACTTTCTCTCTTATTAGGTGATAATCAATCTCAATATGCTTGGTACATTCATGGTAGACCGGATTCACAACAATATGAAGCGCTGCCTGATTATCACAGTATAGGTTCATTGATTGCAAATGTTGAATACCAAAATCCTGCATAATTGCTTTTAGCCAAATAATCTCACAGCATGTGGTGGCCATAGAGCGATACTCAGCTTTTGCGCTAGATGTGGACACTATCGTTTGCCTCTTTGTTTTCCATGAGATTATTGACTTCTCAAGAAACACAAAATACCCTGTGACGGAACGGCAAGTATCTTAACATTTTCCCTAATCTGCATCACAAAATGCATTTATTTGAATCAAGTTTTCTGACGAAAAGAAAATTCCTTGTCCTGGTGTTTGTTGCAAATAACGCAAAACTTGATGGGCTGCTTGTAGGTGCGGCATTTGTGGTTTGTCCATAAATTGGCTCAGGATATGTACTGCATAGTTAAGTCTAGTCGGGTAACAATCAAGTAGATTAGCCTCCCAACTAATCTTCAATATGATGAAGGGTCATTAATGTATTCCCCTTTAAAACTACTAAAAGCTACCATATTCATTATATTTTTTTTCTCTCTCATATGGATCATCTCCAAAGAAACAGGCCCTAAGTGATAAATTTTGTTCCATTGGGCAAATTGTTGGTTTTGCTCCCAGGTATCCTGTATCTTCAAGAATCTCAAGTGCATACTTTCTTTGTGAAATAGTAATGCTCTTACTAGACCTTGCAACTTCGATACCAAAAAAGTATTTTAACTCTCCAAGATCTCGTAGCATGAACTGGTTTTTTAGGAAGGTTTTGACATTTTCAATTTCATCCAAGTTGTTACCTGATATGATGACATCATCTACATAAATGAGGAGGACTGTGAACTTGTTGCCTTGAGATCGGATGAATAAAGAAATAATCAGTCTTTGACTGTCTAAAGTTTGCTTATTTAAAAGCTTTAGTGAGTTTGATGAACCATTGTCGTGATGCTTGTTTGATGCCATATAGTGACTTATGGAGTTTGCAGACTCGTGTTTCCCTCTTTCATCCGAGACCAGGGGGCAAGTTCATATAGACTTTCTCTTCTAAGTCTCCATTTAAGAAAGCATTATTTACATCTAGTTGATGGAGGTGCCAGCACTTGATCGAAGCCATGCTAAGGAGTAACTAAATGGTTGTGTATTTTGCCACTGGCGCGAATATTTCTTAATAATCTAAACCTTCTACTTGGTTGTACCCTTTAGTTACTAACCTAACTTTATATCGCTCAATCGTTCCTTCTGATTGATATTTAATCTTGTAGACCCATTTGCAACCAATCGCCCTTTTTCCATGGGGTAATGGTTGTAAAGACCATGTTCCATTCATTTCAAGTGCATTGAGTTCCTCTTGTATTGCAATATGCCACTTTGGGTCTACATTTGCCTCTTCAAATGAGGATGGTTCTTTTTTAGCGGAAATGGAAAGGGTAAATGCCCGATGACTTGAAGATAACTTGTCATATGAGAGAACATTGGCTAAAGGATATTTTGCATTCACACCTTTTATGATAGTTGCATTTGATGATGAATCGCCTCTTGAAGGAAGTGAAACCTCAATATGATACTCATTCAAATGACTTGGGACCTTTGTATTACGTCTTTGTCGTGATGGCACAATGTCTTTGTCAGATGGTAGGTTCAGTGTGGATTGACTAATTGTAGAAGCATTTTCTAGTTTGGAAGCATAATTGTTCAGCTCAAGAAAGTAATATGGAGAAAAGGCTTCATTGTTGATGATGGGGCATGCAGTTTTATCATTCTTCTTTTGTAACGAATGCTCAGGTTCTGGGAAGGTGCAAATGGAAAGATATATTCATAAAAGATGATATCGCGTGAAACAAGTACCTTTCTTGTTGATAAATTAAATACCCGATAACCTTTTTGTGCATATGGATACCCCAAGAATATGCAATGAGCAGCTATAGGATCAAATTTAGTGGGGCGAATATGGTGTGTTGAGGCAAAGTAAAGACTTCCAAATACTCGAAGATGTTGATAAGATGATGATTTTCCAAGAAGTACTTCAAATGGTGTCTTCCCTTTCAACAATGGCATTGGCGTTCGATTAATAAGGTAAGTCGCCATTAAAACTGCATCTCCCCATAATTTCTTTAGTCGATTGGCTTGGAATAATAAAGCTCAAGCCATGTTAAGGAGATGTTGATGTTTTCTTTCGACTACTCCATTTTGCCGTGGGGTAAAAACACAACTAGTTTGGTGTATTATTCCTTTGCTTGAATAAAAATTATTCATTGAAAACTCAGATCCATTATCACTCTGAAGGATTTTGACCTTTGAATCAAATTGTGTCTCTGCAAGGCTAATGAACTGCATGATATATTGAGGAGCATCTGATTTATAATTCATTAGATAAGTCCATGTGCAGCGTGTGAAATCATCCACAATTGTCAAAAAAATATTTTGCTCCGGTAATTGAAGGAACATGATAGCCTCCTCAAATGTCAACATGAATCATTTCAAATGATGCTTTAGTCTGAATGAAATTTATTGAAAAAGGCAAGCGAGCTTGTTTAGCTAATTGACAAATTAAACAATCAAAATTATTGCAATAACTCATGTCTATAATAACATGCAACAATAAAATAGAAATATTATTTGATGGATGTCCAAGCCTTGGTGCCAAATACTTGTCGGCAAAATGCAGATGATCTCATGTTATTGCTTCTGGGCTGTCGAGCAGTGTCTAGGTAGTAAAGGCCTCCTCGCTCAACTCCTATCCCAATCATCTTCCCAAATTGTTGGTCCTGTATCATACAAACTTTGTTTGTAAATGAAACAAGGTATGAAGGATTTCTTAACAACTTGCTAATAGAAATCAGATTTAGCTTGAAAGAGGGGACACATAATACATCCTGTGGTGTGAAATCTGCAATTTGAACATTTCCTATACATGTGACAAGAGTAGTCGTTCCATTTGGTAGATGTACTATTCTATTTATGATAATGGATTTTGTTTCCAATAAGTTGGCTGAGTGAACCATGTGGTATAGCACCAGTATCAAGTATCCACTCAAGATTATCACTACTAGCAGAAGCACAGAAAGCTATACCTGAGAAGTCACTTGTATGGGGTGCACTGCTAGCATTATTAACCATCACTTTTGAGTTGTTTTCAGTCAGCAATGTCATGAGATTTTGATACAGCTCTGCCGAGAGAGTGAATAGAGCATTTGCTTCTGTGTGGTTCACTCTAGAAGGACCATTTTTGTGTTCTCGCCTGTTGGAGTAGTTATATGCAGACTCCGGTCTTCGTAATTTCCTACATATGTCAATTATGTGACCTTGTAGTCTGCAATGATCGCATTTGAGATGTGCCCGGCATGTGTCTGACGTATGACCCATTTTGTCACATTTTTCACATTTTAGATAAAAATTCTTAGGTGCATAATTTCTTTCAGGCCTTCATTGATTATTCTTCACAACAAAAGCTGATATTTCACTAAGCATTCTACTTTCAGATCCATCAGCATTTAGCATTCCCCGTTGCTTTTCTTCTTGAAGAACTAAAGAGTAGGTTTTGTTCACCGTGGGAAGTGGATCAATGAGAAGAATTTGTCCCCTCACGCTTGCAAATACATCATTGAGTCACATGAGGAATTTTAATGTCTTGAGATTTTGTTGGAATTGCATAACCTCCTTCATGGCTCCACATGCGCAACTAGGGATGTTATTCTTGGAGTTTAAAGAAAACCCAAAAGTCCCTTAGTCCCACATTGGGGGAGTTAGAAGGGATACTTTAGTTTAAAAGTAGTTATAACCTCTCTAGCTTGTAACCACTCTAGCCCATTGAGGTTTTTAAGAGGCATCAACTATCTAAACCAAGTAGATCCAAAACACATGCGCGTGCGCGCTTCGCCACGCCGAACCAAGCCGGGTCGGGTCGGGTCGTGGGCGCAGGTTTATCGGGCAATTAATTTATTTCTTTATTTTAGCCCGTGTATTATTATTATTATTATTAATGGTAATTAAGATTATATTTATATTAGTCTTAATTATGGTCGTTAGCGTGCCTATTTAGAGGTACGCACGAGACCACGTTATTAGTAATATGTTATTTTGAGAGTGCTATTAAAGGGTATCTAGTTCATCCCACAAGCTCTTGAGTTTGGTGTAGTAATTTCCCATGGTCATATTAGTTGTGGATTGCTTTTTCAATATAGAAGAGATGAACCATGTTGGTGCATGAAAATCGATCTCGCAGATCTAGCCAAATCTCATGGTCGCTTTCACTGTATATTATGCTTGCGCCAAGGTCCTGCAAAATTGACTTGGAAAGGCATGCCTTCACTAAATTGTCGCATCCTTTCCATTGTTGTAGCTCTGCAATAGAGTCTTCCGATGGCTTGATTATATTTTCGTTGATGAATCATTTTTTATTTTTCATATTGAGAGCCATAAGCATTGCTCGGCTCAAGTGTTGTAGTTGTCCCCGTTTAGAGGTTGAGCAATGAGTACCAGCCCCAGTTAATTAGAATAATGGAGATAGAGAGGATCATTTGGATCATTTAAATTATTAGCCTCATATTTGCCCGGACTGTATATGTCTCCTGATGCCTTATATTTTGGTAGTGTTTTCTTATATTTTATTTCAAAACAAGGCATATTCTGGTATTTTTATGTAATATTCAGGTTTATTTACTTTGTATTATTTGGAATCTTCACTTTTCCTTGTCTTTTTACAATGTTAAGTAAAATCACTCATTTCTAGAGCTTATTTGATGATTTTGAGATCATAGAGTGATTTCTGATGAAGAGACTATAAGGGCTTCCAGAGAGGATTTTGGGGCGATTTCGTGACGGATCTTCACCAAACCAAGCGAAAACATTTGCATCATCTTCTCCTACCTCTCCTCAGTCTTTGTTTCTAGTTTTCTTTGTCGATTTGTGAGATCTGTACCGAATTTCACCGCTATACTAGCTTAAACCTTTATTCGGGGCTCGGATGATGCCCTTTGACTTGATCTGTTGTATGAAATAAACTTTCTTGATGTTTTGAGTTATATCTAAGCATATTTTACTTAGTTGTGCTGATTTCATAATATTGCCTTGATCAAGTAATGTTGTGTGTTAGTTGACACGATTTTGACCACAAGGAGAATCATATTAGCAAATCCACTAGGTAAAACTTATGAACTTTTATCACGAAAGTAATTAAGGTTCATTCGAGGGTACCATAGTTTTTCACAAAACTCAATGAACTAACTTAAAACGATGAGCCACGAAAGTAGAAGATCGGGTTAAGTAAGTACTGGGTTGTACTGACCGCAAGGGGCAACCTGTACTATAGGATAAACTCCTTATGCAAAATGATAAACTCATGCATCAACTAAATTTCAGTTCAGATAGATTAGTCAATGTGGTGAATTTCGTAGTCTTGATATCTCTAAATTAGACACCCTTCATGTTTCTATTGTTGCTTTTCCTATTTTATTTATAGTTGAGTTTATTAACCTTATTTCAAAATACAAAAAATTGATTACTTAACTTCTAAATATCAGAATAGTAGGTACTTGACCTAGCTCCCTATGGAACCGACATCTTTTATATTACTTCGATAACACCGTGCACTTGTGGTGCGTGTCATCTCCTTTCGCAGCCATGAATGCAAGCAGCGTGAAATTACACTCGTTCTGATACCATGTTGAAAAGAGAATTGGAAGACCTAAGTTCTATATGTAAAATTCAATGTGTAAATCTTACACAATATATTTACAGCATTCGAGTGACTAAATTGTTAATCCTAAATCATTATTACAAATGTAGAATATGGCTCTGCATTATTTGTAATGTGCCAATCAAATAAACATATCCTTGTTTGCTCCATATCTTCAGTCCATAATTTCAGCATTCCTCAATGTGTGTTTTGGCATTCTTCAACAGCGTGGATGTAGGTGGTCAGTGATTGCTACAACACATGAAAATTACGTGTGCATTTGGGGAGAAGAATTTTAGAGAGTAGTGGGAACTGACAAAGTGATGAGTGAACTATGATGGAGGAGGAAGTAGCGAAGAGAGCATCAGGGAGGTGGCCGGGGGTTGTGGCATTGTAGTTCTTCGATTTGCCCCCTCCCATGATCACATAAAACTCACGGGATACCTTTTTTTTCTCCTTCTCAGTTTCTTTCTTTTTTTATTTTTTTTATTTATTTTTATTTTTTTATTTTTTTTCGCTTAAAGGAAAAATGTCATATTTTTTTGGACGGAATCTATAAGGAAAAGAAAGGATAACACATTGAATCCAGTTGTATTTTGCTACTAGATTTAAAATATTTTTCTTTCTTTCCTGTGGATTCCAAGGAAACAAGGGATCAAATGTGATAAAAAATTTGAAAAAAGCATGCATTTGTAAGACTTTTTTTTTAAAAAAAAAAATCAGTTAATCATAGTGTATAAGCTTTATAATTATCGATCAAGGAGACTTCATAGATGTTTGTTTGGTGATCGTAGGGGGAGTTTAAATGTCACAAGCCTCAATATAAAATTGCAAAATGAAAGCTACTGTTTTTTAGTAAAGTACTGAACTTGCGTGCCTTGCACGGGCTGAATGGAATAATAAATAGGCAGCAATCTATTCAATTAATTCCAAAAGCGTATATAGATTAAAGAAAACGCCGGTATGTACCAAAAAGCGTATGTATACTTTAGAAAAAGCTGGTATGATCTAAGAAAGAAAACGGTGTTATATAATTTACAATTAGCTCGAAAAAACTTTTTATACTGTATTTATTAGAAAAGATGAAAAACTAGAAGAGAAGTGAAAAAAGAATAAAATAAAAATTGAAAGGAAGAGAAAAGAAGATCACATGAAAGTCACGTGAATTAGAAAGGAAGAGACAACAAAAAAGAGGATGATGTGGCAGCGTCAAGTGGGCCGACAACTACGAAAGGACGAGTGCTCATTCAACTCTAGGGTGAAGCAACGACGGCAAATGAGTGAGCGAGTAGTGGCGAGTGGGCGACAGACAAATAGATGAGGCAAGAGAACGAGACGAGCGGATAAGGCAAACAAACAAGGCAGGCAAGGCTAGCGGACAAGGCGAGCAGACAAGCAAACAGAGGCGATGAGTGGATGGGCAAACAAATATGGCTAGTGGGCGAGGCGGCAACGATGAACAAGGTGGGCAACAGTGAACGAGGAGTTTTTTTGAAGGATTTTGGTTTTATTTTTCTTCCTCGAATTCATCTTTTTATTCCATCCATTATAGTGAACGAGGAAATTTTTTTTCCTTCTTATTTACTTCTTTCTTTCGTCCCTAATAAACTAGTTGTTAAGTGCCAGAGTCTCCTCTGGATTCTAACGCGCTATTCAAATTGATAAATTCTGAATTCAAAATTAAATAAAATTTATTTTTTTAAAAAAAAAAATTATGGCTTAAGATAGACACGTCATATAGAAATAATAAAAAAATCCTTCAAAAAAATTATCTATTTTTTTTTATATCTCATCCAATAAATAAAAATTATAATATTTGCCGAAGTAAAGAGGTGGAGTTGAGTTTATTTCAATTAACATCAAAGTAATTTAAATATTTGTTAAGATAAAATTATTAAAATTTGAATATATTGTTTTCATATAAAATGATAAAATATATAAAATAGCTTTTGATTTGATTTAGATTAAACAAAAATTTTAAATTTTAAATTATTTCATATTATTTCAAATAAAACATAAATTTTATTTTTTAAAAAATTCATTACTTGTGTTTGAAGAGTTAAAAATACAATAGTAAATTATATATATATATATATATTTAAAAAACATTATTAGTTATTTTTGTTTACTTAAATTTAGAAAATAGAAAATCAAACATTGAATCAAATGTAGAGTCAAGTCGAGTCGCACTGAATAAAAAGATGCAAACTTAGAAAGTTCAGATCCGATAAGATCAGGTCGGGTTGTCCCATTTTCCGTTTCAATGCCTTTTATTTCCATAATCACCAAGTTTAAACCCTCGATTTAGCGTCCGTCGTCACTATGCAACCTCGCTCACCCAACCGTATCGATCCACCAGAAAACCATACAGAATGGCGGAGCGTGGCGGATTTAGGCCGGGTTCGGCCGTGGCCGAGCCCGAGGGTACCGTGGTCGTGGTGACCGCGGCCGTGGCGGGAGGCGCGGTGGTGGCTGGCGCGATGAGGATGAGAAGTAGGTGCCCGTCACCAAGCTTGGCCGCCTCGTCAGGGAGGGAAAAATCACAAGCCTCGAGCAGATCTACCTCCACTCTCTCCCTGTGATGGAGCCCCAAATTTTTGATACCCTCCTCGGCGGCCTTCGTCGTCGTTGGCAACACCGACGGCCATGTTGGCCTCGGCGTCAAGTCCACCAAGGAGGTCGCTAACCGCCATTCGCGGCGCTATCATCCTTTCCAAGCTCTCGTTGGTTCCCGTCAGGAGGGGATACAGGGGAAATAAGATCGCGAAGCCCCGTACAGTGCCCTGCAAGGTCACGGGGAAACGCGGGTCGGTCATCGTCCGTATGGTGCCGGCACCGAGAGGGGCAGGGATTGTGGCTGCCCGTGTGCCAAAGACGGTCCTCCAGTTTGCCGGGATCGAGGACGTGTTTACTTCCTCTAATGGTTCTGCCAAGACTCTTGGAAACTTAATGAAGGTTAGTTATCGTTGCTATCAATTAATTAAATTATTACTGTTGATCATGCAATGTAAAATAGTTCCTCAATTTTTTGCTTTATTTTCAGTTTATTCACTTGAGGAGTTGATGCCATCAATTGGATCTAAATATTAGACAGTTAAATGTTAGTCACTTGGATTATGCATATTTGTTAATTATGTTGTATCATCCAAAATCGGGTCATAGGTTTCTCCAAATTATAATGAATACATAACTTGTTGTATGGGATTTAGTGTTTTGAACTAGAAACCTTTTCTTCACCTCTTAATCAGGGAACTTGTAAATTTTAAATAATAAAAATATATGAAGCGATGCTCTGTTCGGTCTAATTATCCATTCTCTTTCATCTTTTTTACTTTTCTCTATTTTCTGTTGTTTTCCCTACATTTTAAATGATAACATGTTTTTTACTGGTATTTTTATCATAAAAAAATGTGTCTTGGTGGGAAAAGATTAGGAAGAATTTGCTTTCACTTGTTTGTAATACTCATTTTGAAAGAGAAGTGTAGAAACGGGAATCTTAACTTTTTATTTGCCATAATTTCCATGTATATATATGTATGTTGAATTCTCCCAAACTGAAAGGAATGTCATTCTCTTAAGTTCTCAAAAACAGGCGCAAATCATGCACATACGCACTTAACTTTTTCAAGGAGTCTAGTGATTAGACCAGAAAAAAATGGTACACCTTGCTTCATTTTTTTTAAGTGTTGTCCTGCACTGGGAAAGATTTTGACGTACTATAGGTCTATGTATGAATCAATAAAAATTTAACATCTGTCTTAAGAGGTTGACATCTTTTCCATGCATTTGATACACATATATATATATGGTATCAGTCAATACTGTTCATATCAATATAAGTTGGACCAGTATCTACTATTCATATTGAGTGGTATATACGGGTCTATGAAACCTTGGTTGCATGATGCTACAAATGGCGAGAGTAATCTTAAAGATATCATATTCTCTATGCTTAGGTTTCTTCCAAATACCTCTATTTCTCTAATTTCGTAAAGAGTACACCAGTCATGTTAAATTGTTTCATTACTTTAGTGATATGAGCAGCGTTGAATGCCATATCAAATAATTGAAGCTCAGACAACCACACACGCATGCACATATTCCTTCTTAGTAAGAAGATAAGAACGCATGAAAATATTCCAGAAATATTGGAGAGAAGCATCAATTTTGAACAATGTTGAAGTGCCATCGTGTATGTTATTTCCATTATGAGTCTGTTTCTCATTACTTATTATCAAGGAATTATGTGCCTTAGCAATACCTAGTAGTTGATGAATCACACATTCCTATAAGCATCCGTATCATGTCTATAGCATGCTGTTATTATCACTGCTGAGAAAAGGAAAAAGTTGAATCCACGTCTTCTGGTCCCTGGTAATTTGATTTAGTTGCATTGGCTAATTGCATGCCTTTAATGACATACTTTCCAAGATATCTTCAAAATTTTCTCATCTATAGATTGTTGTAAAAATCGATCTGACATAACGTAAGTAGTAACCTATACATGAGTTTGATTAATTCTTGAAGAAAAATAATGTTGCAGAAACAAGTTTTGGATACATTGATTTTAACTTTACTATGAACTCCAAGTTTTCTTTATTTTAAAATGTAGCTGTTATAACATCTTTCCTTTTTTATTGTACATTCTTAATGGTTAAATTAGAGCTAAGCAAAATGCACTATGATGAGAAGATGTTTTGCAGGCACTATTTTTATTTGAATTTTGATTTTGATGTTTACAAATTTTTGTTCTTGTCAGATTTGAGCTAACCATATTGCTTAGCATTACAAATTTACATCCATCAAATAGAATTGAAAACTGTTCCGTACCAGTTTGGCGAGCAAGCGGTTCTGGCACAAGCATCAGAGCACAGCTTCAGACGGAATGGCGACGGCGGCGGAGGGAGCGGGCAGCAGTTGGTGGCGGCTGGAAGCTTTGATTGAAGCTTTTCGTTGCCACAGTTGCTCGCCTGCTACCGCCGCTGCTCCCTGCCATCTGGTATGTACGGTACCGGTTCGGCGACTCATCGAACTGAGTTAGATCGGTTTTCGAAACCTTGCCATCGATGCCCTTCAAATCGTTTCATCTCTGTAGCATTTGATACTGCAGTTTGCAAACACACTGATGTTCTTAAGATCAGCAAACCTCAATTTCTCTCCTCCGTATATTGCAATTCGATGCCATAATTTAGGTGTCTGGGGATGTTTTTAGCATATCAATATCTTGATTTTTGTAATGACCAACGAACAGCTGTATTTGGTTTCCAGCTGTGACCATTCTAGGATGCTTTAAAATGGTTGTACCGTTCCACAATGTGTACATTACGAAGCCTGATGCTTTCTTCTGCGCAGGCTTGCTTTGACTGTCTCATCGGGACCTATGCATTCTTGTCACCCGACTTGCGGACGGATACTCGCATCAGCAAATCTCCCTTCCAGGAGTTCTGATCTACTTGCAAAGCCCTCAAAAGCAATTGGCTATCGACTCCAACGAGAGAGAGTTGAAGCATTTGGAGTCTGCGTTTCAATCTTGTCATTATGTTTAGATGGGCCCGAAGAGGAGGGCTTGCTAATTATTTCTAAGCAAGAAATAACTTTTGTTGGTTTATTTATTTTTCTCTGAAAACAGCTCCTACTGTATCGAGTTTTTTGTTTTACAGAAAAAGAAAGTACATGTTTGAAATCAATCAGAGATACATATTCCCAAACTAGAAACAGTATATGATAACATGCCTGCACAGAGTGGGAATTGTTATATTATCCAACCCACCCGGCAGCAGACTAGACTACACCTACAAGCAGCAGGTTCTAAAAAGACACCATTCCCTGCTATCCCAGCACAGGCACACAGCAGTTTAAATCTTTTGCATGAAGAATCCGACCCATGCCTAGCAGCTCCTTTTCCTCTTCCTGCTTGTGTCCCCCACACCCTTTTCTTCCATGCTGACCTCCATTTTCCTGATAAGCTCTTCTGCATTTCCTGCTGAAAAGACAATGCTACCTGCAGATTCCTCTATGAAGCCTAGCACCACTGCCTTTTCAAATAATGCAAGCAGATTGTCGTAGTACCCGTCCACATTCAGTATCCCTACCTGCAGAACAACAGTTGTTTATACAAGGAAGCAAAGGCATATACGTGAACAAGTGCCACTCACTGGTTTGTCATGGATTCCAAGCTGAAACCAAGCTATGACCTCAAGAAGTTCCTCCATGGTACCATATCCACCTGGGTTGCAGGTAGTGAATGCTCAGAAGCAGAGTCATTTTACCACTGACAGCAATTACTTAAATTAGTTTCACCTGGAAGGGCAATAAATGCATCAGCACTTTTAGCCATCTCTGACTTCCTCTCATGCATGTCTGCAACTGCTCTCACCTCTCCTGTGGTTTCTCCTAATACCTGCAAGCCTCTCTCTACTTAAATCTGCTTATAAGAGTAGAATACTATTTTACAGCCAAATATGATTTGGAACTCCACCTCTTTTGGCAGGATGGTAGTAGGAATAACTCTGGAAATGGTCAGCATTAAAGAGAGAGAGAGAGAGAGAATCTGTCAAGTGCACAATTTATACATGCATAACCAATAGAAGCAGAGGAATGTTTGTTACCCAAGAACATTGCAGCCTCCATCATACACTGTTTTAGACACCAATCCCATGAGCCCAGCACTTCCTCCACCATATACCAGGTCTATTTTCTTCTCAACCTGATGATCAAGGAGCTCAAATTAAGCAACATCGCAGAGGGAAGAACAAAGCAGAAGTGCAAATTGAGCCCTGAATCCTCACCAGTTTCTTTCCAAGGTCAACAGCAGCTTCCCTGAAGGACGTCCTGTTCCCCGGCCTGCTCCCACAGAAGACGCATATCCTCTTCAACCTCCCTTTGCTCTCCCTTCCCTCTGCACTCTGCTTGAGTGCTTCCATCCCCTCAAGAAAGGGAGAACAAAAGGCAAGAAGGGTGGAACTAGTGGACAAAGCAAAGAGAACAAGGGCAATGCAAGAGAGTCGATCTATCCACGAGCAAACATGAACCTCACACCGTATGCAAAAACTAGTATTGTTCTACTGCACATGATAACAGCACGAGTTCTTCTCCATCCTCCCCCACCCCCTCCCCCCTTTTATCCATCCCCCAGTGCCCGGGGCTCCCACCCTTCAAATTCAGTAAAATTTACCCCTGCAGTACCTTTCCTTTTGTGCCAATCCAGACAGCACGGTTTTTGCATCTACCTTGTCTTTTTCTTTCTTTTCTCATCGTATGATGAAGCTGATTCCAACCCCCACGGACCACAGACACAGATTTCTCACCCTGGCTGCCTGTGCTCAGAGATATTCATGGAGTGTGACATCCACCAATTCTTCAACCCCAAACCGGCCGAATTCAGCCGGTTCACTTCGACCAACAAATTACAGGACCCGGTTCTCTTAATAAATAAACTTGATACTCTACGATCCACTTTAGGGCGTCGGCCAACCACCCCCTTAAACTCACCATCCCCTCAAGCATTTGTTTTTTTCAGCGGATTTGAGTTGCCGTTGTCAACCTTGCGAAGCGCAGCTGAACTAACCATTTTCATCAGGAGAAGGAATCAGATTCTTTGGGGCTTCTATTTAATGCCGCTCCCTGTGCGTCGATTGGCTGCATTACTCTAATTCCTCCCAAGGAAACAGTGATTTGGCTTTGGGGTTACGTAGGGAGGTTTGACTAAGGCCTGCTTCCTTTTAGGAAGAATCATACTTAGTTTTTCCTTTTTCTATTCATTATTCCAGTCAGTTGTTGATTTGAACTCTCTGCATATGGTTGATAGATTCTTATCTTTACCTTTTTAAACTATCAGAATTTAGGCATTGACATATTAAACTTTCTATAAAAAAAAATCTTTTTTTGAAATAGTATGGTGTCGATAGCATCTCGCTAATATGCACTGAAATCTACAAATAATTTTTGTTCTTTTGATCTAACGATTTCAGGCACCCCTTACTTGAAATCTTATTTTCCAAAGTAGGTCTTGAAGGTTATATTTTCACATAAAAAATCATTAATTTCTTCTATCATGGATGAATCATGAGGAGTTTGGTATGTGTGTACTGTTTATGATCTAGGAATATATATATATACATGGAACTGATGAGATTCTCACAGGGGATGGCTGAAGCCTATGCATGATTCAATGATTGCTACTTGTTTAAACTTGAAGAATTAGGAAAAGACATGGAGCTTTTGGACAGTAGTTGCCTCAAATCTAGATATGATATAGTCAACATTGCTTTTCCTAATTGTCCTCTAAAAGCAACCCTCTCTTTCTCAATTTCATTGTACTAAAGAAAAATATATATAGGATGTAAACAATATAGTAGTCACAAGTTGATCAGTGAGCTCTTTGTGCTATCAGTTAATTCACAACAAAAGAATCACACATACTTGTGGCTACAAACTCTTTTTTTAAGTGATCATTGAAGCCATGTGAATCAGTGAGCCCTCTAGCTATATTTTAGTCAGTGTGGAAGGAGAAAAGGGTCGGTGCAGAATCTCAAGCTTCTTTAAATTTGTACACAGGGAGAGACAAAAGAAAAGGCACTCTAGGAGTTGATTTAGTATGATAAGATAGTATAGGACAATTTGATTTAGATCACCCTATCCAGATGGTCACTCAATTGGCTTAGTTTCAGTCGCTCTATTGACGATTGATTAATCTTCTTAGCACATTTACATCCCTTACGGTCTGTTTTCTTGCGGGGACAAAAAACAAAGAGGGCAAAAAATTAAGAGAGAGGAAGAAAATGAAAGGAAAAAAAACTTGATCATTTGACTTTTACGTGTGACCAAAAATTTCTTCCCAGCAAGTGACGAGCATGCTAGACAACTGGTGCTGGTGACAGGTTGAGGGAGAAGGACAACTGGACGACTGGTGCCGGCGATGGGCTGAGGGTGAGCGGATTGGACGACTAGACGGCTGGCGATGGACGAGGGGCTAAGGGCGATGGTGATAGGCTGAGGGCAACGGACGACTGGACGGCTGGACGGCTAGATGGTTGGTGCCGACAACGGGCTGAGGGCAATGGCAAGTGGGCTAGAGAGGAGGAAAGACATGATGGCTGGCACCACCCACTTTCGCTACTGCCACTGCTGGACGGTAGACGAGAGGGACGAGGGACGAGTTTTCCCCTCGAGATGCAATGTCAAAGTTTCGTTCGTCGAGTTTTCCTCACAATTTGGGTGAACGACCAAATGAAGGATAAAATTACTTTTTATCACCTCTATTTTCTTCTTTATAAAAACAAAAAAAAAACATATTAATCCTATCAATCCTTCTATATATCATTCCAAGAAAACACTGTGTCACACCTAATTGTTTACCTTCTCGCTTTTATTTATATAGGGAGAGATCCCACATAAGGAATACTAGTTTTTTTGAATCTCTTGTGGATTGGCATCTCATTCTTAATCATGACATCCTTGAGTGTCAAGATGCTTATAGATTTGCTCCTTCATTATATGATACAAAATGCCTCTTACTTTATTAATTAATAATTCTGAGGACTTTCATCAATTTTGCCCATTCTTTCTTTTAGTTTATTCAGCCATCACCACTTTATCAATGTATGTGACTTTTGGCACAATCATCAAAGTAATTGTATAATAATATCAATCACCATATGCATACACTACTATTATTTTATAATAGTTAGTAAAACTTATGCTTTGCCATTTTTAATATCATAAATAGAGTCTTAAAATAGTATGCTTGTTTCAAAATACTTGATCTAGATAAAAATGTAAATGTTTAATTTTAGTTTGTGTATAGATATAATATATTAAATACACAAAAATAATTATGTGCTATATTAATATTTAATAAAATAATTATATATGTTTTAATTATTTAAGTTATGGTTGGAGCAAATTAACCTAGTCCAACATTATTAGAACATAGGCATATATGACACACAATTAGTCATGGTAACAATTTATTATCTAGAAATAATAGAAGAAATAGTTTTGAAATAATTATTGTCAAAAGTTTTTAGTACTACCTTGAAATACTAATTTGTGCAAATAAAATTATCTATTATAAATATACTTATTTTTTGTGCGAGCTTAGTGATGGTTATTTTACCGTCTTAATAATAGTATTTTAAATTTTTAATGATTTTTTTTAAAAATTTTACCAATAAGATAATTCAAAAACATAAACTAAAGTATGGCCAAAATGTCTGATTTACTAAGCCGACAAGAATTTACATATTTATTATTAATTTTGATGTAAAGTAATGATATATTAAGAACATTTATATTAATAAATAATTCAATTATTTAAGTTTAACTAAAATGAAAATTTTAATCCAAACACCAAATTATTTTTTTTTCAAGTGGGGTTAGTTTATGAGATCATATGATACTAAACGGGCACCCCATGCCAGTTTCGGCCCAATTCTTAATATATGACTTTGACCAGGCCCAATCCAGTTTCAAACCCCTTAGGCCTGCGAAGAACCCTGGCCGAAACAATCTTTTGATTTCTATGCATGGCCCTGCCTAAAACTTTATATATCGGACAATAGGTGGGCATACTTAAGTTCTTAATCGTGTGTCTGACACTAGGGACGACAATTTAACTTGCCCAGGGATGGGTACCCAAGCCAACCTGTATATAGCATGCTCGAATACTCAGATTAATTAAATAAGACGGGTTCAAATTAGAAGGGTCAAGTTTTAATTGAGTTCGAGTTTACAAGGGCGGGTACTTGATAGCCTAAACCTAGATTTAAAAATAAAAATAAATATTTTTATTATTAAAAATAAAATAATAATTATATAAATATAAATATTTTATATTTTATTAAATTATATTTATAAAATTTTGTATAATAAAAAAATAATTTTTTAATTAATTAGGTACATGTTTAAATATCTGACTAGGTTGAGGTTATATAATAGTAGTGGAGAATCTAGAATATGTGGGAGCAAAATTATATTTATATATTTCATAAATTCAAGCAAATGACCACACTAAGGGCAACATAGATCCACCCTTATCATAGGGTACCTAACCTGAATTTAGACATATTTGGGTTTAGACTTTTTATAATCAAGTTAAGTTTGGGTTTAGGATAAAAACAAATATATCGACTCATTGTCATTCTTATCTAACACCATCCAATACATAGGCGCATATCGCGTATGAATACTTGATGCATAATACGATATAACATTTAATAATAAACATCATTGTCAATGATGGCACTTGAATCTTAGACATGAATTTTTTCATATAGAGTATCTTTTATTTTCTTTTTTTAGATATAGATAATTAAATAAGACTTTAATTGCAAGTGTTGATGTTAATTATGAAAATATCTCTTTTTATCTAACATTGAATTAACAGCATGTGCATATCTAAATTAAATGATTTGAATTATTATAAAATATTCCTATTCCCATGTATCTCTAACTTAAATACTTTGGATTTACTATGTATATAAAGTATTTTTAATATATTTTTTTAATTATTTTTTTTATAATTTGAATTGGGTACCAAACTTTTTTTTTAATTATAGTTTTTTTCTTTACATGTGTATGTGACACTATCTACGTCGTTCAAAATCGTACACAACTACTAATGGCTATCACTAATCAGTTGTAAACTTGTTATATAGAGAGTATGTAGTCTCTAATAGTGGGCTCTATGCAAATCAACGCTAACCAATCGCACCTGATTTTTAAAGTCTAGATTTTGTGTATTGGGTATAAAATATTATGTAATTTAGATTTTTATGTATTGAATTTAGATTTTGTGTATTGAGTCTAGATTTTTATATATTGAATTCAAATTTTATGTATTTAGTACAAAATATTATGTATTGAGCCCAGAATATCATGCATTGAGATTATATTTTCATATATTGTGTATAAATTTCATATATTGAGTCTAGAAAATATTGTGTAAAAATCACTACAAGTTAGTTTTGTGTACATTCATGCCTATTCACTTAAATACATAAAATTTATTCTCAATATATAAAAATCTAGACTTAATACATAATATTATGTACTAAATATATGAAATCTGGGCTCAATATATAAAAATTTGGACTCAATATACTAAATCTGATGAAAAACTAGGTTAAATATAGGAAATTTGGATTTCAAAAATCGTATATTTTGATTAGAAATAGTGTAATTTGACTTAGATTTGTATAGTAGCTTTTTAAAATCATGCGCAATGATACAAAGTAGGTGTCTTTCTACCAAAATTTTTTTTCTTTTGAGTTCATAAACTTTTAAAAAGTTTCTTTCTATTGTGTTTTTTTAGACGAAAAAAATAAAAAAAAATAAAAAACACATTGAATCTAGTAGTATTTTGATGTATATTAATAAGGATCCCTGCTATACCGCGCTTAGAGTCAAATTTGGGTTCCTTAATTTCTAAGGAAATAGAGTAAAATGAGTAGTTTTGTTTTGTTGTTGAGAGAGTCAAAATACAATTTATGGAGTTTGGCACGTAGGGCACGATGTGAATGTGCTTTGGAAAATACGAGCTATTTTTCTAGGGCTTAAAATGAGAACTAGTCAAATCTTAAAAATCATATACAAATTGAAAACGAGTGGGAGATCCCATTTCTAGAAAGGGGCATTTGTGGTCAAAGTAATGTTCTTGTTCTAGATTTTGGGGACGACCTCCTTTTCCGTGGCCTTAAAAATATGCGTAAAAATGCGATCTTTGGAGAGTTAAAAGCAGACGAGGTGGGGGAAAAAGTTGCATTTGCTCGTTCTCCTCTTCCTCTCTCTTTCTCTGTCCTGTTCCGGCGTTTGAGGAGGAGAGGAAAACGAGATAAAGAACGCTCGGGGAGAAGTCAAAGGATGGGCTAAGCTTGGCTTTGACTCTCTCCTCCCACCTTCGTTGCCTTGGTCTAACCCATCCTATACTTCGTTTAATCTTTTCTCTTCTGGCCTCCATTAATACAGCCCTCTCCCGCCTTCCAACCTCCTCTCAAGTCTGAAGGTCTCATCTGGATCGAAAAGTTCGCTCCTTTCGTGTTCGAGTTCTTCGTTTTGGTTCTTTCTTTGTGGAGGTGTGAAATGGCTCATTTTTTTGAGTCCCAGAAGTGACCATTCGGTCGTGCTTCGGTGTCTTTTGCCCAGTTTTAACGAAAAGGTTGAATCTTGCAATCGCCTTTGCTGGATCCCGCAATTTAAATTTGTCCTTGGGGGGTGAAAAAACAATTTTTTTGTGGGGAGGCATCCAAAAGATTCTGATTTTGAGGCCGCAGAATCGCCTGACCTGCAATGGGTAATTGTTGCGTGACGCCTGCCAAGGCGGAGAAGAATAGGCCGAGGAAGAAGGAGACGAAGCCCAACCCCTTCTCGGCCGAATACAACCGCGGTCCGGCTCGCACCCTCGTCGTTCTGAAGAACCCTACCGGCCGGGACATCAGCAGCCGGTACGAGCTTGGAAAGGAGCTCGGCCGCGGCGAGTTCGGCGTCACTTACCTCTGCACCGATTCGACCACCGGTGAGGAATTCGCGTGCAAGTCTATCTCCAAGAAGAAGCTGCGCACCGCCGTGGACATCGAGGACGTGCGGAGGGAGGTGGAGATCATGAGGCACTTGCCTAACCACCCCAACATTGTGAGCCTCAAGGACACCTACGAGGACGACACTGCTGTCCACCTCGTGATGGAGCTCTGCGAGGGAGGGGAGCTCTTCGATCGGATCGTCTCCAGGGGACATTACACTGAACGGGCAGCTGCAGGGATCATGAGGACCATCATTGAAATCATTCAGGTTAGATCCACGCATTCTCAGTTCTTATCCTATAATTTGATTGGCATCTGGATCATTGAAGGAGAAGTTTCCTATCCTATAAATTGATTGGCATCTGAACCATTGAAGAAGAAGATTCATTTATGTTTGTACTTTCATGAATTTGTGAGTAAATCATTCTGAAAAGGTGTGAAAAGTGGAACAAAACTAAAGTTTTTCGATATTTGGTAATACTAGTTAAGTTTGACCTTCTCAGATAACTTTTGTCAAATATTCTAGCACTACAAAAGGTTATTGTAGTAGCAAACTTTGGTAGGTCTTCCAGCCCTTGTTAAGGTCATTTGACTCTGAATATATTCACATTGTTCTTTCGATGTTATTCAATTATTACAGTAAGTGCTTGTAACTATTCATTTCCTCTTTTTTATGGTTCTATCATCTCTGATACATCTATATCCTACATCCTATGTAGCAATAGTAGTGTTTAATCCATGAAAGAATGAAATTCTTTAAACTCTTTTATCATGTTCTATTAAGATTTTGTTAGTGTTTTGTGGTTTAGGACTATATACCACATTCTTTAAAAAAAGTCACATTGTGTTATTAAAGATGTATATCAGAATCTCACAATATCAGTTTGATAATATAGTAACATATGTTTGTTTGCTTCATATCATTGCAGGAGTGCCACAAGAATGGGGTTATGCACCGGGATCTCAAACCCGAGAACTTCTTGTTTGGAAACAAGAAGGAAAATGCTCCACTGAAGGCGATCGATTTCGGGCTATCCATATTCTTCAAACCTGGTAATTTGCTTGAAGGAATAAGCTTCGGTGTGTTGTTGTTCTAACTGCATTTCTACGCTTGAGTTGTTAAGATGCATGTGGATCCCTGAATTTTGGTTAATTGATTCCTATAGCTATTTGCAATTACCTATTGCTCGAGTTCGGCGGCTTACTATAAGAGCGGCCTTTTAATTTCTGTACTTATAATATTCTTCCTTTTCCTTCAAGGTGCACGCTTTAGTGAAATTGTCGGCAGTCCCTATTACATGGCACCAGAGGTTCTGAAGAGAAATTATGGCCCGGAAGTTGATGTCTGGAGTGCAGGAGTAATCCTATACATCCTGCTTTGTGGTGTGCCTCCATTTTGGGCTGGTAATTTTCTTTCAAGGAAAACGAAAACCATTAGCAATTATTATGACACCTCAATTGACTTCCTAAAATTTATACTCTAACTTATTGGTGTTGTAACACTGTTCATAATGCTTCATGTCCATGCAGAAACTGAACAAGGTGTTGCACAGGCAATTCTGCGTTCTGTCATTGATTTTAAAAGAGATCCCTGGCCAAAAGTTTCTGATAGTGCCAAAGATCTTGTGAAGCGAATGCTTGATCCAGATCCCGTGAAGAGGTTAACAGCTGAGCAAGTTCTTGGTAACATTTTGTTCCTTCCTATCCATTTTCTTTGGCTTTTTAGAAGTTAAATTTTACTCTTTAACACCTGTTAGTCATTGATAA
Organism: Costus lasius; assembly: GCA_027563935.2. Classification (NCBI taxonomy): domain Eukaryota; kingdom Viridiplantae; phylum Streptophyta; class Magnoliopsida; order Zingiberales; family Costaceae; genus Costus; species Costus lasius. The sequence goes on along the minus strand of CM050450.1, from coordinate 128,345,685 downwards.
ATTGAATTTGTTTCATATTTGATGTTGCAGATCATTCATGGCTACAGAATGCCAGTAAAGCTCCTAATGTTAATCTAGGCGAAGCAGTGCGTGCAAGACTGCAGCAATTTTCTGTGATGAACAAACTTAAAAAGAAAGCCCTAAAGGTAAGAGCTAATAATGTTCAAAGAACATGTACCTTATTGGCCTTGGATTGTTTGCATGACTAATAAGTTTCTTATGACCTGATTTCCGGCTATGATGCTGATGAAGTGAGCTCTTCATTGTAGGTGATAGCTGAATACTTATCAGTCGAGGAAGTTGCGGACATAAAGGATATGTTTCAGAAGATGGATATAAACCATAATGGAAAAATTACTCTGGAGGAGCTGAAGACTGGTTTGCATAAACTTGGCCACCAAATTCCAGATGCAGATGTTCAGATACTAATGGAAGCAGTAAGTATCTGACTGAGCTATCTTAGTCGATGTTCAGACTCACCAAATAAGGTTTGAAAAACCAGTTCATACCACCTGGTACCAGTACTAGCACAAATCGGTAATGCATATATTTAAAACCTTAATATCAAATTATTGACCACTATCTGTACCTAAATGCAAAATAGCAAAACTTTGTGACAAATTGTGCTACAGAATTTTTCCACTCACAATTCTAGATTCATTACCAATGTTGTTGGAACACACATAAATGCAATATTTCTTAACCAAAATTTACTTCAGTTCCTTATGCTTACAGTTTCTTTCTTTAAGTTTGCATCATTATGTTCTTTTCTTAAAGACTGATATCATGTTGTCGGTAACAGGCTGATGTTGATGGAAGTGGCACCTTGGATTATGGAGAGTTTGTTGCAGTATCCATTCACTTGCGAAAAATCGGAAATGATGAGCAGCACCTGCATAGAGCCTTTTCATACTTTGATCAGAACAAGAGTGGATACATAGAAGTCGAAGAGCTCAGTGATTCCTTGGCCAATGATTTGGGCCCAAATCGCGAAGAAGTCATTAATGCTATCATTCATGACGTCGATACCGACAAGGTCAGACATACGATACTTGCTGTCTTAATGATCCTACTATATTTTGTATACAATGATTCTCCTCTAGTTGTCGATAGGTACTCGTTTCATGAACAATACTAATTCATTAGAAGAAGGCTTCAATGACTTCAACCATCAATACTCATGAACAACACTAGTTCATTAGAAGAAGATTAGAGTTCAACCATCAAAACTCATCACACTAACAAGCTGATATTTGACATTTTTGCCACAGGATGGGAGAATAAGTTACGACGAATTCGCGGCAATGATGAAGGCTGGCACTGATTGGAGGAAGGCATCAAGGCAGTATTCGAGGGAGAGGTTTGGCAGCCTAAGCTCTAAGTTGATGAAAGATGGATCTTTGCTGACAAGTCGAGGTCGATAAAGACTAGCACTCATGTCTTAGGATACCATAATCTTTTTTTGGTGTCATTTTCCAATATTCTTCCCAGTTCAATTGGCTCCTTTCGACTTAGAGCATCGATCTTTCTCTACATTTGAGGATATTACTTATTTGGGAAACATTGGAGAAGAACAAGAGATGCTAATGAGGCATATTGGTGTAAATATGTAACTAATTATAGGATGTGAATTCAGGAAGGTGGGCAATTTCCATCTGCTTCCATGAGTTATCAATGCACCCTCTCTTCAAACTGTGTTCAACTGAGATTAGCAAAGTTATCAATCTATTCTGCACGTTTGACTTGTCTTGTAAGTCAATGGAACAAGAGTTGACTGAAATTTGTTCTTGAGGAATTTGGGAGTGTATCGTTCTTCGTTCCATCTGCATCAGTGGATTATATGGTTGCAATGCATTCATTTGGTTTTCCCTGATGAAAAATAAGATGAGTGTAATATGATTCATAGTTTTTTTGTTTCTTCAAATCCAAAGTCAATGGAATATACACATGACAAATTACAATCAAAATGTTACTAAAAAGTAAACTATAATTTTTAAAATGGTTTTGACAAGTCAATGGAATGCCAAACGCCATTTTGACTATGAGGATATGAAAGTCTCTAAATCCTATTAATTTCCACATGCTCTTGAGCAGTGCATTTATGACTATTCTTGTTGTGTCCACTTCAAAGACTTGACTTTTGGTGTGCCTTTAGATCTTTAGATGTATTCGTTGACTTCTACTCTACTCCATGAATTCATGGCATGGTGTATTTTAATTGGCATAATTAATTTTTTATTTCAAATTGCACTTGACATTTTCCTTCAATGATAAGACTATCAAATTAAGATAGTTGTTCATAGCCAAACAAAGGATTCATGTTGACCAATAAACAAACTATTAGTAGTACTATATTAAGCTAGGTGAATTTTGATCTTAAATTGGTAGTCTTGAGTTCATATTGTTTGAACTTTTCCTAAAGCCTCTTTGGGAACTAAACCCGTCCGGCCTAAGTCCACAGCCGGTCTCGCAGGCTGGTGGGTTGGTGTGATGCCTCGGCCCGGATTGACGGTCAACGCGAGCGTCACGTAAGACTTCTTTTATTTTTTTTTCTTCGTTTCGTTCTCGTCCCGCGTTCGGCCAAAGACGATGCTCACCCCGTCCGCCAAACATTGCAGCGTCCACGACCGCCATTGCCGATACCGAAGGACCACCGACAGGGAGAAGGGACGCTCGCACCCCTTCTCCCCTCAGCCTCATCGGCGTCCCGCCGGACGTCGGACACCGCCGCCGGAGCACACCGGTCGGAACACTACCAAAACACCGAAATAGGGGAAATTTTCACCGGCTCTTATTCCACAAAACCCGATCACATAAAACCCCGTTATTCTTCCCTCTGTACAAACTCTCCTCTCTATTTACACGCTCTTTCTCTACTCGACTCCTCGCCCCTACGTCTAACCTTGCCGCCACCGGAACTCTCATCGGCACGGTCGCCGGTCCCCACCTGAGGGAGGAGGAGGAAGGGGGCGGACCTCCGTCCGCCGAGAGCCTCTGCTCCGAGGGAGCTTCCAAGAAGAGGAGCTCACAGCCCCTCCTGCTCCTTTTCTTCTGCTCCAGCCGCCACTCGCCAACGACGCTTGCCGCCGATGGGACGTCGACCACGCCGTAGCAGCTCACCGGCTCCCGTCCGCTCCCATCAGTCGACGTCGTGTGTCGTTGTTGGCAGCTGGGTCGGATCGGCTCCGGATCCTTCTTCGGCCTTGGGCCTCCGCCCCGGCCCGCCTTTGAATGACCATCTCGGCCCGGCCCGGGACCCATCCGGTCCACGGGCGTGACACCCTCCCCCGGCCGAAGGTGGACGCCGAGTCCACCGTCCTCGGCGTCCGGCTCTCCTCGGCCACCACCACGGCCGGAGCTTGGCTCCACGTCGGAGTCTACGGCACCTGCCCCTTCGCTGGACTCGCTGCTGCTAGCTCGGAGGGGGAGACGTGCCCGTCTCGGCCATCGCTCGTGAGGAAGATGAGCTCTCTCGTCTTCACGTCCGTCCATCGGACAAGTCACCGTCGGAGTGCCGCTGTAACGTTACGAATTTTCAAAAAAGTGTTTGATTGGATGGGTCCCATCCTGTTTCCCACGCTCCCCCGCTCTCTTCCCTGTTCTCCCTATGATCACCGACCCCATCTCTCCTCTTCTTCCTTATTTCTCCCCTCCTCCCGCTGCCTCACGCCACCAAGCTCCAAGCATCCCCTTCCTCCTCTCTACGCGCCTCTTCTTCCCAGCCTTCTCTCCCTCCCTTGCTACGGCGGCCAGGATCAGCGGGTGAAGCTTTCTTCCCTTTCTCCCACGCGTGCGGCGACGAGAAGCGGCCGGAACCCTAGATCCTGCGCCCTCCTTGTCTCCGACGACTCCAGTAGCCTCCCCTGCCCCCGGCGAACCTTTCCCCCTTCGTCCGACGCATTTTCCGGCGTCGTCCTCATCATTTTTGGTGAAGTGCGAGAGTACCGTCGCCGGCGGTTTTTTCCTTCGATCCCAGCTACTCCGACCTCCTCTCGCGAAACCGGTGGTACGGCTGAACTCCTCTCGTCGTCGGCTACCTCGTGACACTTCTAGAATTTTGACCGGCCACCAAAGTTACTGTTCCGACGGCGGTGCCACTGTTCCGGCAAACTTCCCGATGAACTCCGAAGTGCATGCCAATGACTCTGGGGTGCGTGTGCGGATTATTGGTTGGATCTAGCGCAACCCTATAGTCTCCAGGTAGGGATCTAACCTCTCTCCTTTGTTCGGGTGCCAAATCACGTGTATAGGTAGCGGCACCTACCTCTTGTTGATTAAACACGATTATTATCTTCTGAATCCTATTGTGCTCTTATACCTGTTATTGATACATGACATGCTTGCATGAGATCTGATTTTGTGTTATAATGCTTATTATGGATTTGATATAGTTTAGTTGTTGTATATATATATATATATATATATATATATATATATATATATATATATATATATATATATATATATATATATATATATGCTTTTGGCTGTGTTGACAGCCGACCTGTGTTTATATTGGATGGACGGAGGGTTCTGACTGGGATAGTTTCCCCTCCAGGATCCTTGTGATATTTAGCCACTGGTAATAGCCATGGATGCGTTATTGGGGTGATTTGGGGATGAACCCATGGTCTAGAGACCTCCGGATGGGTCATGAGCCGTGTGTCGTGGACTTGACATTTCGGAGTGACCTGGGTGTAGGACGCTACACCGGCGGGCTGTCGACGGACAGTTGTTCCTATCGTAGCTGGCGGTAGGGACCACTCTCTGAGTGCGCGTCCTTCGGGACATTTGGCACAGCTGATTTTTCACCTGCATGCTGTATTTTATTACATGTTTAGTCGAGTTATATATTTATGTTGCACACCTATTTACTTCATTATTGTTGTATTCTTCTTACTATGTTATGCACCATTTACTTGTAAATCTCTACTTAGCCTCCCGGCTAACTCCCCTCCCCTTGCCTCTAGGTTCGGGCTCAGCTCCCTCCGGTGCTCCGTAGCTAGATAGATAGTGGTTCATCTATCTTGGGTCTGTATTATCATATTCTTACGTTGTTGACTTTATTGTTATTGCGTTGGACTCATGTTGAGTTGTATTATTGTGGTCGTGGACCTACGTGGATTTGACCATGGTGGACGGTCTTGAGTTATGATGTTGACAATGACCGCTGCGTCGGTCTGTGGTTCTGTACTCTGTTTATGCTGGGTTTATGTTTTATGATCATATGTTATCTTTTCTGGTATATTCTGGATCTGTATGGCTTTGCAGGTCCATTGTTTGCCGCGTCCTGAGGCTGAGTGAGTCTTGAGGCGTGACAAATTTTGGTATCAAAGCTTCTAGGTTATAAACCTAGGGCAAAGTCTTAAGGATTTAGGATAATCTTAGGATTTAAGACACGCGATAAAGTATAATTACGATGTTCAAGTGTAATTAATGAAATCTGTACTTGTAGTGTTAACTGTCTTGTGATTGCAGGATGCCTCCAAGGGTTCACGGTGGTCGAGCCAGGGGAATTGCAGATATTACGCGGGATGCGATGAACATCCCTATGAATTGGCTTGGCTAACGGCGAAGGCAGAGGGAAGTGCCTGTTGAAGTACCTCCAGTGGTGGAGCAACAACCCCCTGTATATCATTACACACCACCAGCTTCGTATACAGTACCAGTAGCTGTGGAGCCCGACCGGGAAGCCACTCCGCCCCCGACCCGAGGCGACTGGCTGTCCCGTTTCACTGAGTTAGCACGAGGTCGTTTGGACGTTTTCGAGGGGAAGGGCGACCCATGGGAAGCCCAGGAGTGGCTAGCCAGCGTGACAGATACTCTGGACGCAATGGAATGTCCAGAGAGGAAGTGGGTGAAGTTGGCAGTTTTCTATCTTGGTGGCCAGGCACGAAAGTGGTGGAAGTCCACTGTAGCCATTTTGGGACCGACAAGCACATCTTGGGATGTTTTTTTGGAGCGTATTCATGCAGCAGTATTTCCCACAGGCACAAAAATCTGTGGCGAGATGGGATTTTGTTCATATCAAGCAAAATGGACGTCCAATTGAGGAGTATATTGCCGAATTCCAGAAGCTGTCTGAGATGTTTCCTGGACTGGTGGCCACAGAGAGAGAGAGAGCGTTCGGAGCACTTTATAAAGGGCCTTGATGCACAGCTCCACATTTTGGTGAGCATTGTTCCACCTGATAACTTTGCTGAGGTGATAGATACTGCTCGGCGGATGAGTCTATGTGGGCAGGATGTCATTCGTGAGGCACAGGAGCGTGATGCCCAGAGACGGGGGAAAGCCCCAGCATAGACGGACTTTTGGGGGTCTTTCGCTCTAGGAAATCCTCCAGCTTCAGCTTCTGGATCTCGACGCCAAGACATCCAACCAAGGCGTAAATCTTGGGCTCCGGGCAGCAGGTATAGGGGTCCTACACCGACATCTCCCCCGGGTATTGGCTCTCCTCCAGCTGACCACAGGACTTGTCTTTCGTGTGGCGAACGTGGGCATATTGCACGGTCTTGTCCATTTACTTCCGTGCAATGTTATCAATACAATGAGTTGGGGCATCGTGCGAGTCATTGCCCCCAGAAGGGTAAACAAGACCAGAGCTCATTGGGATCAGCACCAGCACCGCGGCAGAATCCCGGACGATCTTATCGACGACTGAATTCCCCACGTGGTGGGCGTGGGCAGACCCAGGCATCTGGACGCGCATATACTATATCTGAGGAGGACGCTCAGCGTGCATCAGACACCGTGATGCGAGGTATTATCTCTATTTATGGCGTTCCCGCTTGCCTACTTATTGATATGAGTAGCTCTTATTCATTTGTTTCTTACGAGTTCGTTAAGAAAATTGATCATAAACCTGTATTGGCACGGTATGATATGACCGTGCACGTACCTGCCGGTGGTGTGCTGCGATCACACCTGGAGTTAGAACGGTGCCCACTGGATTTTGGGGACATCGTTGTTCACACTGATCTGATGCTATTGGATTTATCTGATTTCGATGTCATCCTCGGCTGGAGCTGGCTCAAAGCTAATCGAGCTATTGTAGACTGTTATGAAAGCAAAGTGACCTTCCGTATGCCAGAGTCTACTACCTATACCTTTACAGGGGTTTCTGGACAAGTTGCCTCTGTTATTAATGCTATGCAAGCCAAGAGGATGCTATGGGATGGATGCGAAGCATATTTGATGTCCATTACAGAAATCAAGGAACAGTCCTTACCTTCAATCGAACGTGTGCCCGTGGTCAGGAGATATACGGACGTCTTCCCTGACGAGCTACCCGGCTTGCCTCCACAACGGCAAGTCGAGTTCGCTATTGAGCTTCAACCCGGCACGGGACCCATTTCCAGGGCACCATACAGAATGGCGCCAAGGGAATTGGAAGAATTAAAAGGGAAACTCCAAGATCTGTTGGAAAAGGGGTTCATCAGACCCAGCGCATCTCCCTGGGGTGCCCCTGTACTCTTTGTCAAGAAGAAAGACGGATCCTTCCGGCTTTGTATAGACTATCGGCAGCTTAATGTGGTCACTGTGAAGAATAAGTACCCTCTTCCACGTATTGATGATCTATTTGATCAGCTTAGAGGTTTTACAGTATTCTCTAAGATTGATCTGAGGTCCGGATATTACCAATTGAGAATCCGGGATGAAGATGTTTCAAAGTTAGCATTCCGAACGCGTTTCGGCCATTATGAATTCTTGGTTATGCCGTTTGGACTAACCAATGCACCGGCCGCGTTTATGGATCTTATGAACCGGGTGTTTCAGGACTATCTAGATAAATTTGTGGTAGTGTTCATTGACGATATCTTGATTTATTCTAAAAATAATGGTGAGCACAAGAACCACTTGCATATGGTGCTGCGTACTCTACGAAAGGAGAAATTATACGCCAAGTATAGTAAGTGCGCCTTCTGGCTCGGCGAAGTGTCATACCTCGGTCACGTTATGTCAAATAGTGGGATTTCTGTTGACCCTGAAAAGATTCGTGCTGTTGCTGAATGGGAAACTCCAACCACAGTCCAGGAGGTTAGAAGTTTCCTTGGGCTGGCTGGCTACTACAGAAGGTTTGTGAAAAATTTCTCTAGAATATCAGCCCCGTTGACTCGTTTGACGAAGAAAGACGTAACATTTGAATGAGATGATAACTGTGAGAACAACTTTCAGGAGCTAAAGCGAAGGTTGATTAGTGCGCCAATCCTTGTGCTTCCAGATGGTGATGGTGATTTCATAGTATACACTGATGCTTCACACCAAGGTCTGGGTGCTATGCTTATGCAAGAGGGTAAGGTTATCGCGTATGCTTCTCGACAACTTAAGGAACACGAGAAGAATTACCCTGTTCATGATCTGGAATTAGCCGCAGTCATATTTGCTCTGAAGATGTGGCGACACTACCTCTACGGTGTCATGTTTGAAATCTTCACCGACCATGAGAGTCTGAAGTACCTATTCTCTCAGAAGGATCTTAATATGAGACAACGTCAGTGGATGAAATTTCTGAAGGATTATGACTGCTCAATAAATTATCATCCAGGAAAGGCTAATGTAGTTGCCGACGCTCTTAGCAGGAAGTCCACAGGGATGATAGTAAACTTGAGGGTGACGCCTACAGAATTGGCCAGGTCTACGCTCGAGTTAAATCTAGATATTATATGTCCCACAGAGCGTGGATGCTTAGCAGTGATGGTGGCTGGATCCCAACTTATACAGAAGGTAAAAGAAAATCAATCAGATGATGAGTACCTTCAGGCGATTCTTGCTAGAGGGAAGAGGTCTGAGTTCACACAGGATTCCGAGGGTGTGATACGGTATGAGCATCGCATTTGTGTGCCTGAATATGTGAAGCAGGAGTGATGGAGGAAGCACATAAATCAAGATTTGCTATGCATCCAGGTAGTACCAAGATGTACAAGGACCTGAAAAACACTTACTGGTGGGAAAATATGAAGCACGACATTGCAGGGTATGTCTCACGCTATCTAACTTGTTAGCAAGTAAAAGCAGAACACCACAAGCCACCAGAGATGTTGCAGAATATTCCCCTTCCAGAGTGGAAGTGGGAACATATCACCATGGATTTTGTGACTGGCCTTCCAAGGTCACAAAGGGGCTATGATTCTATTTGGGTGATAATTGACCGATTGACGAACTCTGCACACTTCTTGCCTGTGAGGAAAGTGTTTTCTGTGGATAAACTAGCTATTTTGTATTGCCGAGAAATCATACGGTACATGGGTCTGTTTGAAATCCTGGAATGCATAGGAACTGTTGCATATCGGCTTGCGCTGCCTCCAAGTTTGTTGCAGGTGCACAACGTGCTTCATGTGTCTATGTTATGGAAGTACATGCGGGATCCGTCGCATGTCCTACAAGATCAATACCCAGTGATTGCGCCTGATGCTAGGCCTGGCAAAAAAATATACGACCCGCCAACACGACACGACACGACACGAGTTTTCGCGGGTTTGGGTTTAACATAATCGTGTTTCGTGTCATTATCGTGTCGACCCGTTTATGACACGCTAAAATTCGTGTCGTGTCGCGGGTTGACCCCGTCTAACCCATATATAATATATATTATATAAAATTAATAATTTATAGATAATTTTAATATAGTGAGTTACACAGGTTATTCGTGTCGTGTCGTGTCAACCGTGTCGTGTTGTGTCATCTAATAATTTTATATTATAAATCGTGTCAATCGTGCCGTGTCGTGTCATGTTATGTGACACGACCTATTTATTAAACATGTTAATCGTGTCGTGTCGTGTCACCTGTGAAATAAGCGGGTCGTGTCTGTGTTTCGTATATTGACACGTATACATAAACGGGTCGTGTTCGTGTCAAGCACAATCGTGTCACGTGTCAAGTATGACACGACACGTTATGACACGTGAAACACGAATTGCCACCCCTACCTGATGCTACGTATCAAGAGATGCCTGTCGAGATCTTAGACCGTAAAGAGCATCAGCTTCATAATAAAGTGATACGACTCATTAAGGTCCGTTGGAACAATCATTCAGAAAGTGAAGCCACGTGGGAACGCGAGGATGAGGCCTTGCGTTGATGGCCACACTTGTTTCCTGAGCGACCCGAGTGCTACAAGTTTGTGTACGGCATGTGTTGAGTGTTTGTATTTAATGCCAATGTGATCAATGTTAATGTTGTTGTTATTAATAATATCGTTACTTTTGAATTTCGGGACCAAATTCTTATAAGTTGTGAGTATTGTAACGTTACGAATTTTCAAAAAAGTGTTTGATTGGATGGGACGCAAGCGTCCCATCCTGTTTCCCACGCTCCCCCTCTCTCTTCCCTGTTCTCCCCGTGATCACCGACCCCATCTCTCCTCTTCTTCCTTATTTCTCCCCTCCTCCTGCTGCCTCATGCCACCAAACTCCAAGCATCCCCTTCCTCCTCTCTACGCGCCTCTTCTTCCCAGCCTTCTCTTCCTCCCTTGCTACGGCGGCCAGGATCAGCGGGTGAAGCTTTCTTCCCTTTCTCCCATGCGTGCGGCGACGAGAAGCGGCTGGAACCCTAGATCCGGCGCCCTCCTTGTCTCCGACGACTCCAGTAGCCTCCCCTGCCCCCGGCGAACCTTTCCCCCTTCGTCTGACGTGTTTTCCAGCGTAGTCCTCATCATTTTCGGTGAGGTGCGAGAGTACCGTCGCTGGTGATTTTTCCTTCTATCTCGGCGACTCCGACCTTCTCTCGCGAAATCGGTGGTACAGCTGAATTCCTCTCGCCGGCGGCTACCTCGTGACACTTCTAGAATTTCGACCGGCCGCCGAAGTTACTGTTCCAGCGGCGGCGCCACTGTTTCGGCGAACTTCCCAGTGAACTCTGAAGTGCGTGTGCGGATTATTGGTTGGATCTAGCGCAACCGTACAGTCTCTAGGTAGGGATCTAACCTCTCTCCTTTGTTCGGTGCCAAATCACGTGTATAGGTAGCGGCACCTACCTCTTGTTGATAAAACACGATTATTACCTTCTGAATCCTATTGTGCTCTTATACCTATTATTGATACATGACATGCTTGCATGAGATCTGCTTTTGTGTTATAATGCTTGCTATGGATTTGATATAGTTTAGTTGTTGTATATATATATATATATATATATATATATATATATATATATATATATATATATATATATGCTTATGCTTTTGGCTGTGTTGATAGCCGACCTGTGTTTATATTGGATGGACAGAGGGTTCTGACTGGGATAGTTTCCCCTCCGGGATCCTCGTGATATTTAGCCACTAGTAGTAGCCATGGATGCGTTATTGGGGTGATTTGGGGATGAGCCCATGGTCTACAGGCCCCCGGATGGGTCATGAGCCGTGTGTCGTGGACTCGACATTTCGGAGTGACCTGGGTGTAGGACGCTACACCGGCGGGCTGTCGACGGACAGTTGTTCCTATCGTAGCTGGCAGTAGGGACCACTCTCTGAGTGCACGTCCTTTGGGACATTTGGCACAGCTGGTTTTCCACTTGCATGCTGTATTTTATTACATGTTTAGTCGAGTTATATATTTATGTTGCACACCTATTTACTTCGTTATTGTTGTATTATTCTTACTCCGTTATGCACTATTTACTTGTAAATCCCTATTTAGCCTCCCGGCTAACTCCCCTCCCCTTGCCTCCAGGTTTGGGCTCAACTCCCTCCGGTGCGCCGTAGCTAGATAGATAGTGGTTCATCTATCTTGGGTCTGTATTATCATATTCTTACGTTGTTGACTTTATTGTTATTGCGTTGGACTCATGTTGAGTTGTATTATTGTGGTTGTGGACCTACGTGGATTTGACCGTGGTGGACGGTCTTGAGTTATGATGTTGACATTGACCGCTGCGTCGGTCTATGGTTCTGTACTTTGTTTATGCTGGGTTTATGTTTTCTGATCATATGTTATCTTTGCTGATATATTCTGGATCTGTATGACTTTACAGGTCCATTGTTTACCATGTCCTGAGGCTGGGTGTGTCTTGGGGCGTGACAGCCGCCTGCGCTCTCAATCCCCAGCTCGTGGGACGGACGCTCGTCCGCTCGTCCGCCCAGGAGCGCCCGCACACGTGGTTGCTCGAGGTTATATTGGGCGTATATTGGTTGGATCTAGCGCAGACCTACAGTCTCCAGGTAGGATTCTTACCTCCCTACCTTTGTTCGGTGCCAACTGCATGCATAGATAGCGGCACCACCGTCTTGTTGTCTATATCAGATTATTACTTTCGTATACCCTTTGAGATCTGTTTCTTGCCATTGAGACACATGAATGCTTGCATGCTATCTGGTTTTATGTTTCTGTGCATGATACTGTTGGCAGTTTATTTATATGCAGTACATATATATTTTTGGCTGTCTCTACAGCCAGCTTGTGTTGATATTGGGGAGGGACGGATAGGTCTGACTGAGATAGTCCACCTTCCGAGAACCTTGTGATTTTGGCCATTGGTAGTAGCCATGGATGTGTTATTGGGGTGATTTGGGGATGAGCCCATGGTCTACAGGCCTCCGGATGGATCACAGTTGGATGTCGTGAGACTCGGCATTCCGGGGTGATCTGGGTGTAGGACGCTACACCGGCGGACTGTCGACGGACAGCCGTTTCTACCGTTAGCTAGCGGTAGGAACCACTCTTTGAGTGCGCGTCCTATGGGACATTGGCACAGCTTGGTTTCCACCTGCATGCTGTACTTTCTGTATTTACTTAGTTGAGTTATATTTACTTACAGTGCACTTCCGTTTATTAATTATTGTTGGATCCTCCTTATTCTTATATGCACCATTCACTTGTTAAATCCTACTTAGCCTCCCCGGCTAACTCCACTTGCCTTGCCTCCAGGTTCAGGCTCGGCTCCCTCTGGTGCGCAGTAGATAGATAGGTAGATTTATCTTCCCTATTATGCGTTGTATTTTATTCATGTGCCATATGTATTTTAGTTATTGTCGTATTTCGAGGATTGTATCCGGTGGATTGTATTTATCTAGTCATGGACCAGCGTGGATTTGTGGGCCAGGACTGTTCGGCCCCTGTGAGTATTGTTGACTTTGACTGCTGCGTCGGTCTGATGTATATTTTATCTATATGGATTTCGTTGTGTAGGTTATTTTGTCGTATTGCATGGTATCCTGGATCTGTATAACTTTGCAGGTCCATTATTTACCGCGTCCTAAGGCTGGGAGAGTCTTGGGGCGTGACAGTTCGCCTGCGTCGCCGCCGCTGCTCGGGCAGACGACGCCGCCCTCGGCCTCGTGGAGAAAGAAGCCAGCTCCACTCTGCTCGCAGGAGGGGAGTGAGGAAGACGAGCTCTTTCGTCTCAGTCGCTCGACCAAACTTCGCACCTCCGCGCGCACATGATGACGGACGATCAGACTCGGATCCTCCATCGGGTTCGTCCCTTCGTCGTCTGGAAGGAGAAGACGCTCGCCGTCTTCCTTCTTCGTACCGGCAAGATCGCCGGAGCCACCACCGTGGCTCTGATACCATTTGTGATACCTCGGCCCGGATTGACGGTCAATGTGAGCGCCACGTAGGACTTCTTTTTTTTTTTTTCTTTGTTTCGTTCTCGTCCCGCGTTCGCCTGGAGACGATGCTCGCCCCGTCCGCCAAATGCCGCAGCGTTCGCGACCGCCGTTGCCGGCGTTGTTGGACCGAAGGACCACCGGCAGGGAGAAGGGACGCTCGCACCCCTTCGCCCCTCAGCCTCATGTTGTCTATTTTAATTCCTGCACATATAAACTACCAACAATGAAATAAAACTTGCATTAAGATAAAAGAACCTGGAGGCGACGTATCGTCTGTCCTAAGGCAATTTTCGTCCCACGCACGGGCTTAGTCGAAGATCCGCCTTGAAGATACAACCAGGGCTAGCTTCCTGCCGGTGCGTCGGTGGAAGCCCTGTCGGAGCAACTTTCAACTTCTAGCAGCAAAAATGGAGAAAGAGAATTTGGAGAGAAATTTCAGAGCAGAGATTCAGAGAGTCTCTTGATGTGTTTTAACCAGTATCCTGGCCTCCCTTTTATAGGGAAAACTCACTGATTAAAATATTAATAGTTTTATCCAAAATATTAATTAAATATTTGGAAACTATTAATAGATGCTCAAAATAGGTAAGTGGATCAATTTAAAGAATAGTAAATTAATTCTCCACCACAAATAGTCGAGTGCATGTGTTAAAATAGATTTTTAATATTTTAAGTAAAATATATACGTTGTGTGCGTGAGAGGAGTTATGAGAGATTTTTGGATTTAATTAATTAATATTTAATTAATCCAACAATCCCCCACTAAATTCAATAAATCTTGAAATCGAACGAATGAGAAAATAGAAAACATACGATAAAAGAAATAAAACTGCTGCTTGAAGTTTATATCACGCGGTCAGGGAAGAGCAGTGCTCAACACACTTAGTACACGGAACTCTGCTGGAAGGAGTGGAGTGAACCAGGTCTTGAACTACATTCCTTTTGGCCCAGCATTGAACGGTATACACATGATACAGTTGACTACGACGCGGTGTTGCACATTTTTGGCCTTGCGCATATATCTTATTCTTGTGAGTTTGCTAGAGGTGTCAAGTCTCTAGTCTGCGGCCGTATACAGAAACTCACATATAGGAGAAACTTTATAATAGGTGTGTAGAGTCACCCATAGGTTTCTTTAAGAGTTTAAAACTCATCCTTCCTCTACATAGGAGTACTATCATCACCTTAGGAATAGGGCATTGGAACCTTTATATAGTTCCAACAACACAATAGTGTTTTCACAAATTTTTAAAATTTGTACTCCTTGGCCAACCAGTCAGCTTGTTGTTACCCATTCAAAACCTCTTTCCAGGGTCTACCTTTCACGGAGGTTGGGTTGCCACCGTAGGAGGGCCCATTTAGACTATCCCCATTCCCCTCGATGTTTCTGGAATCTAAGTTCCAGATATGCCTTAGGTCAAGCCATAGGCGATGTTGTGCTCAGTGCATCAACCTTTTACGAGTCAAGCCATTTCGGCCACTCCTTTTGCAATGTATGTACATAAATCATAAAGCAGATATATAGCAATTTATGAAATTTCAGTAATTCCCATACCTGTCGATGCAGCCTCTACTTTGGTTTGATTCAAACCTTTTGTGAGGGAATCTGCAAGGTTATCATCAGTTTTGACAAAGGACAGTGAAACAATATTATGAGTAGTTAACCACCTAACAGTCTTTTGCCTAATTTTTATATGTCTACTTACCTTAGTGTTCACCAATTTCTTTTTGCAAAATTCAATTGCAGCTTTACTATCACAGTTAATAGAAATTGGAGGGTTTATAGCTATGATAGAAGGTAAGGTGCAACACAAGTTTTTAATCCATTCAAGCTCTGAACAAGCTTGATCAAGAGCTACAAGCTCAGCTTCCATAGTACTTCTAGCTATGATAGTTTGTTTTGTGGACTGCCAAGAGACAGCACCACCTCCTAAAGTGAAGACATAACCTGACGTGGATTTGATGTCATTGGAGTCAGAGATCCAATTAGCATCACAGAATCCTTCTAAGACAGAAGGATATCCACTGTAGGTCAGAACAAGATTATTGGTTCCCTTGAGATATCTAAAGATCCTTCTAATGGCTATCCAGTGTGATTCATTTGGGTTACAAGTGTACCTACTGAGTCTGGATACAGCATAAGCTATATCAGGTCTAGTTCTATTTGCAAGGAATAAGAGAGACCCTATAGCTTTAGAATACAACTCTTGATCTACACTGTTACCTTGATTCTTAACAAGGTGACAGTTAGGATCAAAAGGAGTTCTAAGAGGAGCAGAGGAAGAAAAGTTAAATTTTTCAAGAAGATTTTTGATGTAATGAGTTTGGGATAAGGAGATTTTGTTTTGATTCTTGATAATTTTCATCCCAAGAATTACATCAGCTTCTCCTAGGTCTTTCATTTCAAAAAATCTAGATAGGAATTCCTTAGTATCTAAGATCAGGTTAATGTCTTTAGAGAAGATAAGTATATCATCTACATAAAGACACAGAAGGATAAATCCAGAAGTAGTGGTTTTGCAATAGAGACAGTTATCAGAATCATTTATACTGAATCCAAATGACAAGATGGCTTTGTCAAATTTTTCGTGCCATTGTTTAGGGGCTTGCTTAAGTCCGTATAAGGAACGAACCAGCTTGCATACTTTCCCTTCACAACCACGAACTACAAAGCCTTCTGGTTGATTCATATAAATTTCTTCTTCTAAGTCTCCATTAAGAAAGGCTGTTTTAACATCCATTTGATGGATGATTAGGTCATGGATAGAGGCAAGAGAGATAAGAAGTCTAATGGTAGTGATCCGAGCAACTGGCGCATAAGTATCAAAGTAGTCAATTTCGGCCTTTTGCCGAAACCCTTGAACTACTAAACGCGCTTTATATTTCTCAACTGTACCATCAGTCCTCAATTTCTTCTTGAATATCCATTTGCATCCTAGGGGCTTATTTCCAGGAGGTAAATCAGTTAAGATCCAAGTATTGTTGTTAATTATGGATTGGAATTCACAGTTTATAGCTTCTTTCCAGAAGGAAGCATCAGGAGAACTTATAGCATCTTGATAGGTCTTTGGTGAGTCTTCAATCAGGTAAGTGATAAAGTCATCACCAAAGTCCCTCATAGCTCTAGTTCTTTTACTCCTTCTAGGTTCAGCTATGGATTCATCTATAGGTTCAGGGGTTGAAGAGTTTGAACCATTTTCCAAGACTGGAGACAAGTTGGAAGAAGGAATTCTAGATTTAAAGGGAAAGATGTTTTCAAAGAATGAAACATCTCGAGACTCAATCAAGGTGTTGTTGGAAATTTCTGGGATTTCAGAGTTGATCACAAGACACCTATATGTGTTGGAGTCAAGGGAGTAGCCAATAAAAACAGAGTCTACAGTTTTGGGTCCAATTTTCTTCTTCTTAGGTTCTGAGATGTTTACTTTAGCTAAACACCCCCACACTTTGAAGAATTTAAGACTAGGCTTATGGCCTCTCCAAATTTCAAAAGGTGTTTTGGATTTGTCTTTGGAAGGAATCCTATTTTGGATGAAGCAAGCTGTAAGGATAGCTTCCCCCCACAAGTTCTGGGGAGCTCCAGAACTTTGTAGCATGGTATTTACCATATCTAGTAGGGTTCTGTTTTTCCTTTCAGCCACACCATTAGATTGAGGAGAGTAGGGGGCTGTAACTTGATGAATTATCCCATGTTCTTGACAGAATTGGGTAAACTCATTAGAGATATATTCCCCTCCTCTATCAGATCTAATGATTTTAATTTTCTGATTCAGTTGGTTTTCAGCTTCAGCCTTAAATATTTTGAATTTATTGAGAACTTCATCTTTTGATTTCAAGAGATAAGTGTAGCAATACTTAGAACAATTGTCTATGAAGGTCACAAAGTATTTGCTACCACCTCTAGTTGGTTCTCTATTGGAATCACACACATCTGAGTGTATAAGCTCAAGAGGTTTGGAATCCTTTATTGGAACCGATTTGAAAGAAGTTCTAGGCTGTTTGGCTTGAACACAAATCTCACATTTCTCATTTGGGCCTAAGAAGGGATTAGGGATTAAACCTAAGTTGTTCATTCTGGTTAGATATTTGAAGTTCACATGTCCTAGTCTTCCATGCCAATAATCAGAATTTTCAGTAATTAAAGTTGTATAAGAGACAGGTGATAAAGGAATAACATTTAATTTGAAAAGACCATCGGAGGTAAAACCTTTCCCGATGAAATTGTCTCCTTTAGAGATTACAACTTTATTGGCATCTAGAACAATTTTGAAGCCAGGTTGAACAAGAAGAGATCCACTAACAAGGTTCCTACGGATCTCCGGTACAAGTAGAACATTATTCAGAGTTAAGGTCTTTCCAGAGGTAAACTTCAGGATGACCTGTCCATGTCCAAGTACCGCAGCCGTAGATCCATTTCCCATTGTCACACTTCCTCCACTTGAGTTCTGAAAATTGGAGAACCAAGATTGGTTAGAACAAACATGGGCATTTGCTCCAGAATCTAGCCACCATTCTAATTCATGATGAGCTAGATTGACAATGGGAAGATGAGGTACTAACCTTAGGGAAGAGTTGGAAGGTTGAGATTCAACAACATTCACATGATGTTTGGTTTGCTTGTTGTTGGGATTCTTAGACGGTACCTTTTGGGTCTTTCTGTAGAAGCAGTCTGGGGCAAGATGGTTGTCCCTTCCGCATACATAGCAGAATCTGCCATTAGGTACCTTCTTATTTCCTTGAGATGAATGTTTAAAATTGGCAGAAGAGTTGGCTTTAGGATAGGATCTAGGATTCTTGGTTTTGTTTTTCTGAAACTTGTTGGGTTTCTTATGGTTGGGTTTTCTAGAGAAGTTTGGGTTTGAGGAAAACTCAGAGAGGTGGACACTATTCCTAGACTGGTTAGGTTTAGAATCTCTTTGCCTGAACTGTTCTTCTATGTTGATGGTTTGGATTACTTCTCTGACTGAATTCAGGTTTAGAGATTTCCTAAGATCCTGGGCAAATTTGGACCAAGATGGTGGGAGCTTATTTAGGAGAGAGGAGATGATGAAGGATTCACTAAAAGTGGTTCCACATAGTTGTACTTCATTTATCAGGTTTTGGAATTTGTTTAGTTGATCAGTTATAGGAGAGTTGTCAGACATCTTGAAGTTGTTAAAGTCTGAAGCTGTGAATCTCTTCACACCTTCATCATCCTTTAAGTATGTATCTTCAAGAGATGTCCAGATCTCTTTAGCTGTGATGAATTTCCTATAAGTTTCATATAAGACATCAGACAGACAGCTGAGGATTCTGAATTTACAGTGATATTCAATTTCCTCGGGGGTTTTAGATTGAGAGGTAGACTCAGATTTATCAGTTATAGAGTCAGAGGAAGAAGCAGATTTAGGATTTGAGGGTTTTTCATATGGTAATGGCTTACCAATTGCACTGAATAACCCTAAAGTTATTAACCAGATTTCCATCTGTTCTTTCCATCTAGTAAATCCAGATCCACTGAATTTTTCAGGTTTAAGAGAGGAGTGTTCTTCATTAGCCATTTTAGATCTTAATCTCAAGGAAATAATTAGATATATTATGAAGCTGGAACAATGCAGAATAAACATTGTAAAATTTATTTTTCAAATTTAGCAGCTATTCAGTATATGTAAATAATTCCTAAACAGGAAAAATATTGCCGAAATAGATTAGGAACTTTGATAATGCGAATAGGGTAAGAAAATTATGCTACTCAATTTAAACTTGCAAAGTTACCCTAAAATATGCAAATAAAATTTCTATGCATTAAGATAATTTTATTTGAATTTTTCTGAATTTTTTCGAATTAAAAAAACAATTAATAAATCGAAAATCGAATAAAACAAAATTGAACCGGAGTCGGGTTAAGCTCAGATTGAGTCTGGACTCGGAATCTGGTTCGACCCGAGCGCAGGCGCGCGGTTGAGTCGAGCCGCGTTCCGCGTCCGAAGATGGACGGCCGAGATCGCGCCAAGATGCGCGCTTGAGATAGACGGCGATCGCGCGACTTGGTTTCGGAGAAGCGGAGCGGGCGGAGAAGAAAAATCGGATCCGAAATCCGAAGTTCGAAAAGAAAACAACGAGACAGAAGCGAACCGGATCGGGCGAACTAGGTAATCGGATCGGATCCAAAGTACGAAACCCGACCCACGACGCTATCGTCGTTTAGGGTTTGGGCGACGGCGCGGCGATTCTTTTCGCGCGGCCGTCCGGCGGTTCTACAGGGCGGCGGAGGCCTGGAGAAGAGGCGCCGAGGTGGGGAAAGAATTCAGCGGCGAGAGGAGAACGATTTCGAAACCAAAAACACTTTGATCGTCGACGATCGCTCCGGAAACAGATCGGCGACGGCGAGAAAACTCGAGAAGATTCCGACGGCGTTTCTCGTCGATTCGATTTGTCTCCGCGTCCACGAAGAGAGCCGTGAACTCAGACGCGAGAGACGAAGGCAAAGAAACCAACTATGCTCCGGATGGCGGCGTAGATCGACGGGAAAACGTGAAAAACCGGCGACGGCGAAAACCTCGACGGCGCGCTCGCGAGAGAGCTCGCGGAGGCGTCGAAACGGACGCACGTGCGAAGCGCGTGACGCGCACGGGCGGCGCACGGGCAGCACAGTGAATCGGAGTAAAATCGGAAAATCGATTAAAGGGTGATTGATCAAGAACTTAGATAAAATATGCACAGTGAATCAGAAATCAATTAAACCGTAAATCAAAGATTCGAATCAATTTAAACAGTAAATTCGATCTTAAAAGTTTGGCTGAATTGATAATTAAATGCAGAAATTAATTAGATAACGGAAAATTGCCTTAGATTGTTGTCTATTTTAATTCCTGCACATATAAACTACCAACAATGAAATAAAACTTGCATTAAGATAAAAGAACCTGGAGGCGACGTATCGTCTGTCCTAAGGCAATTTTCGTCCCACGCACGGGCTTAGTCGAAGATCCGCCTTGAAGATACAACCAGGGCTAGCTTCCT
The DNA here is from genome assembly GCA_027563935.2 of Costus lasius. NCBI lineage: Eukaryota > Viridiplantae > Streptophyta > Magnoliopsida > Zingiberales > Costaceae > Costus > Costus lasius. Next base: position 128,325,137 of record CM050450.1, on the reverse strand, counting down.
GCCGGTGCGACGGTGGAAGCCCTGTCGGAGCAACTTTCAACTTCTAGCAGCAAAAATGGAGAAAGAGAATTTGGAGAGAAATTTCAGAGCAGAGATTCAGAGAGTCTCTTGATGTGTTTTAACCAGTATCCTGGCCTCCCTTTTATAGGGAAAACTCACTGATTAAAATATTAATAGTTTTATCCAAAATATTAATTAAATATTTGGAAACTATTAATAGATGCTCAAAATAGGTAAGTGGATCAATTTAAAGAATAGTAAATTAATTCTCCACCACAAATAGTCGAGTGCATGTGTTAAAATAGATTTTTAATATTTTAAGTAAAATATATACGTTGTGTGCGTGAGAGGAGTTATGAGAGATTTTTAGATTTAATTAATTAATATTTAATTAATCCAACACCTCATTGGCGTCTCGCCAGACGCCGGAGCACACCGGCCGGAACACTACCAAAACACCGAAATAGGGGAAATTTTCACCGCTCTTATTCCACAAAACCCGATTACATAAAACCCCGTTATTCTTCCCTCTATACAAACTCTCATCTCTATTTACACGCTCTCTCTCTCTACTCGACTCCTCGCCGCCACCGGAACTCTCATCGGCACGGTCGTCTGTCCCCGCCTGAGGGAGGAGGAGGAAGGGGGTGGACTTCTATCCGCCGGGAGCCTCTGCTCTGAGGGAGCTTCCAAGATAGAGTTCCAAGAGGAGGAGCTCACAGCCCCTCCTGCTCCTTTTCTTCTTCTCCAGCCGCCACTCGTCTACGACGCCTGCTGCCGATGGGACGTCGACTACGCTGTACCAGCTCACCGGCTCCCGTCTGCTCCCATTAGTCGACGTCGCATGTCGTTGCTGGCAGCTAAGTTGGATCCGCTCCAGATCCTTCTTCGGCCTTGGGCCTCCGCCCTGGCCCGCATCTCAACGGGCATGTCGGCCCGGCCCGGGACCCAGCCGGTCCTCGGGCGTGACAGTTGGTCTGGAGTCTGGACCGCCGCTGCTCCCGCTCAAGCTCCCGCGCTGACGCGCTCCTCCAATAGTCCAATGTCCCCAGCTGAGGTCGCGTAGGCAAAACGTCGAACACCGAATCTGCATTTCCCATTCCCAGCCTTTTCCACATCGGAAGCCCACCGAATCCTATTCTTCTTTACCCATTTCCACCATGTCTGCCGAAGATTCTTCGTCTTCCTCCCTCGATGATATAAAGAGAAGCGCCGCTCCGCTCGGTTCCCTTGGGCTTATCCATGGGCCAGGGCAAGCTCGGAAGCCAGCAGCCGGCGCCACATGCTTGGGTCATGGGAACCCCTGTCGCGCCGTACGTCGCCTCTCCGTCCAACCGGCAGGCATCCGGATGGTTCGCCATCGATCATGTCGCATCGCCGACCGCCGGGCCGCCCGCGGGGCAAAACCCTAGCAATGCCAACCATCCCACGCCCACCACCCCTTGGCTTCCCAACAGCAGGCCGGGAAACCCTCCTGTGAATGCTTCCCAATTTGCCTACAGCTCCGACCAGTCCGATGGCAATCCTTATGTGAACGTCTCCCCTGTTCCTTCCAAGCGTGCGCGGCTTATGGAATCAAGATCTTTTTTTTTTGCTTATTGTATTCTTCATACTATCGGTAGTATATTGGATTGGTTGGTTTGTTTGTTTCAGGTCCAACTGACATGATCCTTACGGTGCTTGACCGATGCGGGAGGAAATTGGAAGACAACACCAGAAAGGCAGCGATCATTGCTGGAAATGTTTGGCACCACCGTATTTTTCATATTCCTGCCTCAATTTTTTTCTTCATCTTAGAGCAAGTATTTATTTGGTTCAAATACATTTGAATCTCTTGGTGGATTAGCCAAACTTATCTTTTCACATATCTTCCTGTCGAGAAATGGCCCTTTTATTGAGTGTTGTTATGTATAGGCTGTGGTTATCATTGAGTTGGTTCACCTAATCCAGCATATAAATGCGTGGATTGAATCTACTGAGCTCGGTTCAACTGATCTTAAACCTAAAACAAGTCAAGTTAGTTAAACTAGAGTCCCATATCAACTATATTTTTAATAGGAAATAGTTCTATAAATTTGGTTATCAAGAGGTTCAAGATTACCATTTGAAGGCACTAAAATGTGACTTTGGGTTTTGTTTGGAAATCAGAGTAAGTAGTTTTCTAATTTATGACATTTTATTTATCATCATTTGCCTTTTCTTTTTTTACAGTTAAAACAAGTCCTAATATCACCGATGCAGCCTTGGCTAGGCTTTCACAGGGAACTAAAGTGCTTGCAGAAGGCGGGAATGATAAGGTTTTCCACCAAACGTTTGGTTGTTTTCCAGGAGAGCAACTATGGAACGCATATGCCTGTTACATAGCTACTTCAGCCGGTCCTGTGATAGGAATACTGTATTTATCCACAGTTAGGATTGCATTTTGCAGTGATCATCCTCTTTGTTATAGTTCTTTCAATGGTCAGCAAGAATGGGCATACTATAAGGTATACATCTAATTTTCAATCTTCATGAGTTCTGAATTTATATGTGCATAATATACAGATATTCTGCTTTTCTACTCTGTACTTTTTCTAGAATGGGATTCTTGATATCTCTATGCTTTCCATATGAGAATCCAATGACGATGATGAAAACTTTGGACTATTGATGAATTTGCATTGGATAACCTACTAGGAACAGCGAGATGTCTTATTTTAATGCACAATACGATGTAACCAGTCCAATTCGTTGAGTGCAAATCAATTAGAACTTGGATGCAAACATGCTAAAATCTAGGAAGGATATTGCATTCAATGGTAAGGCCCTAGAATTTGAATATTTGAATTCAAAATTCATGCAATTATATTATCATAAGTTAAGCGGCGTTGCAAACTTTTGTTTTATACAAAAGGTAAACTTGTTATGCATTTGGTGCTTAACACTATACATTGATCTAGAGTTTTAGTTATACCCTCACTACTATATTGAAACTTTCCTGCAAGTAGGATTAGTTATGGTGATTTTACCTTATGCAGTTGACAAGAATGAAGTAGAGAAACAGTCGAGCGAGGTTCTTTATATTATATTTCTAGATGAGCGCATGAAGTTCAAGCTACCTGTCAATTCCTGTAACTTGTGTAGAACGTAAGTCTGAATTAAATGTAACTAGCCGTGTGAAAATTTCGACCTCCATAATTGAGCATGCATCTTGGTTAACTCATTTTTATTTGTTGAGGCATATTGTCACGCCTAGTTTTTTCACAAATCGGCACATGACAATTTCATAACACAACACAATAGTTCACAGAGCTCTAAAATTTATTTAATGTATAGAATTATTACAAGCCTAATGTATCATGTCCATAATGTAAAAAACATCTCATAGTCTCATTGTAATTAAAAAAATGACATTTGCAAATAACATTATAAATGAATTTCTTGTGTGGCTCATTTCCTGCCTCTAGAGCATATACAATTTTTTAAAAAATATTTTACAACAAAGTTTTAATACAAAATTGAGTAGGTTAAATCCTCCGAGGCAAACAAACAAGATGTCATCAAAGGAATTATAGTAGGTATTAAATGAAGAAATAACAAAAGAATAAATCATGCATTCTACTTACTGTATCACAATCATGTTTAATGATGGTTTTAAATACCTGGTGCGGGCGGTATGTATCAATCATCAATTCAGGATCGATATATGTAGTGTCAGGTAATAGTAGTAGGAACTTTTTAAGTTTTTTACCTTTACCTTAGGAGGCTTATCTTGAAGATGTTGTGCACGCTTGTTCACCTTTTGAGCATCATGCTGCATATTAAGGTATAGGAAATCAAAATTTATCCAAATTGGACTAGCATTAGATACTTTCCAAGGAAATTTGATTAGTTGCAATATCTGGAAGTTTTGCGTATTTGGTAAAGTCAGTTTATAAGTTTGAATTTTGGAATACTCAATTGTTTCTTGACGTGCTTCTGGGAAAAGAAGCATGTCCTTCACAGTTTCAGTTGTCAAGCTGCTTCTTAGAATTGCAGTATAGAATCATCAGCCAAAGATACCTTATATAGACTGATCTAGTGCGACTGACTCTGGGTACCATTCTCCATAATGTTCAGAATTCAGTGAATATTCAAGATGCTTCATCTCGGTTTACTGAGCAAAGAAATGGTAAGATACTGAGATTTGAATTTGTTCAAAACTTCAAATACCACTCAAAAAGTTTCAAATCCTTTAGAAACTATAGATTTAAAGCTTCGTAAGATTGTTCATGGCTCTGCCATATCAAAGTTTCTTAAAAATTACCTAGTTGAGTTCCTTGGTAAAAGCTTCCATGAATAAAGTGCTCAGGCTATACCAATAACCTTCCAAAAAACATGGAGGCATATATTCGTAAGTTTTTCTCTCGATCAAAACTCTGGATAAGGTATCTATTAATGCTAAAATAAGGTTACACAGGCTTATTTCTTTCATGGAAATATAATCAAGCCGGTGGCCAGGTAGCTAACTGGATGTGTTATGAAAGGACGACTGCAACAGACAACTACAAGTAACGAAACAAGTTATTTGCCTCCCTAATCTTTAATCTTATGACAAATCACATACAGATGGTTATAATGCAATTTAGGGATCTTCATTTTACTGCATTTCTACCATCTTTTGCAGCAGAATTATACGGTCGCTTTTCTTACTCTTTTATTGATCTTGCTTAAATTCTATAAATATTCAAATTGAATGAACTTGCAGGTGGTTGTGCCTCTAGATCAGCTGAAGGCCGTCAATACATCCACTAACGCGAGGAACCCATCAGAAAAATACATTCAAATAATCACCAAGGACAACCATGAATTCTGGTTCCTGGGATTCATATCATATGAGAAAGCTCTTAAGCATCTTAAGGAGGCCCTGCAGCTGCATGTTAGTCCCCGTGGTTCTCACTAGCATTATGAAGATTGCTCAGACAACTAGTCGAAAATAACTGGCACTGTAAGAACATGAGCAATAATTATAACAATGTACAAACTATGTGCCTAAGTTTTTCCAGGAAAGATGTTGATTTGTGCAAACTATGTATCTTTCATTGCCGGCTTTTAACTAAGATTTTAAAAATTAATTTTGTACAGTTAGAAATGAATGATATGTATTAGCTCGTGAGTAGTATGATATCGAAATATATAGTAGTGATATGTTCGTGATTAGTCTGATATTGAAATATATTGTGTTGATATGTTGGTGATTAGTTTGATATCGAAATATATAGTGTTGATATATTTGGTTAAGATATAATTTAAAAAAAAAAAGAAAAGGAAAAGTATCTTTTTCCCTCATTTTGTGTTTTGTCTAAATCAGACAAAAAAATAAATGAAAAAAAAGCTCCTCATGTCTAGCCCACGTTGCTTGCCCTTATTGTCTAGCTTGCTGATGCCCTTTGCTCACTTGCCTTCATCTTCTAGCTCACTATTCTAATCATCTAGATTTTTGCTTATCAATAATAAGCTTAAATTTTTATTAATTTTAATAGAATTTTTATTAATTTATTATTTATATTTAAAATATAAATGATAAGTTTATAATTGAGTCATATCGGGTCAAGCTAATCGAGTTAATAAATGACCTATTTAATAAACGGATTATTCGATCCGTGTCGAGTTGACCCGATTATATTCGGGTTAAGTTCGGATTAAACAGTTTGACCTAATTAATTAAACGGGTGGCGTTCGGATTGACTTAATATACAATATAAATTTTCATTTGAGACTGAATTATAAAAATAAGTTAAAATTTTATTTTTTTTGAAACAATCGAACATGTCTAATTTTCTAGGAAATAAAATCGAGGTCGAGGGGAGGTAGCTAGACATTTACACTGTATTTACTAGCGAAGGAGAAAAATAAGAGTAAAGATAAAAAAAAAAAAGAATTTTCGTGGTTTAGCTAGACCGACAGAAAAGTTTGGAAGAAAAATCTAATGCAATTTTCCTCGGTTCGGTATCGACTATCCGAACGATTCCGGGGAAAACACGTGGAGAAAAAAAAATTTCCACGCTGCGTTGTGAACGGCACCCTAGCACGCGCACGAAAAAACAACGCCTCTCTCGCTGCTGCCGATCCATCGTCGCCCAAGGTTCCAACGTTGCTGCCGCCGGAGGACGCCGTTTCCTTCCGCCGCCAAGCCTCGTCAGTCGTCAGTCGCCCTCCTCCGCCCAGGTATATTTTCCTCTGATTTTCTTTCATCAGTCGCCCTCGTCAGTCGTCATCGCCGATCCTCTGTCTTCTCGATTTCGATCTCCCCTGTTGCTTCCCTCCCATTTAGCAATTTCCCTCGTTCTTCTTGTGGTAATTGAAGCGTTTCATTTTGAATCCTAGTGACCTTTTGTTGATTCGTGCAATTCTAGGACGCTGGATAACGAACTTCTCGCCTCAGTAAATCTGCCAATGGTGATGAAGCTTCGTAATTTTTTTATTTTGCTTTTTCTTCGTTTAATTCCCGCTCTCTTTCTGTCTTCTCGATTTCGATCTCCCTTGTTACTTCCTGTCCTTTGGCAATGTCCCTTTTTTTTCTTATGGCAGTCGGGTCATTTCATTTTGAATCCTAGTGGCCTTTCGTTGATCCTTGCAATTTTAGGACGCTGGACAACGAACTTGTCGCCTTAGTAAATCTACCAATAGTGATGAAGCTTTATATATTTTTTTGTGGTTTCTTGAAAAAGTTTGGAAGGAAAAGTGAAAGAAAAAACCCAAACTTTTTCCTCCCTTTCTCGTCTCTCCCAATCGGGCGGAAAAGGGCAGGGGAAAAGTTTGCCCCTACTCGCCTCCTCTTCTCCCGTGCGTTCTTCTTTCGCCTCCGACTTGCCTCCTCGCTCGCTTTGTTCGTCCACTCGGCGTCGACTCGTCGCCGCTCGCCACCGCAGATTTGCCGCTCAATGCCGCAGATCCGTCGCTCAACGTGCGTTCTTCTTTTGAAATGTACAAGGCTGTTTTCTCACTCTGGCTTTTTTCTGATGGTTCAATTACTCTTTTTGAGTTTGAGAACCAACCATTAATGAAGCCTAATATTCTTCAACTGATTGATTTGCTACGGCTACTACATTAGCTTCCCATTTATAACCCACAATTTTATTGTTCTTTCACTGGCTGGGATAACAATTGCTGCAAGAAAGGAGTGTCAAGAAAGAAAGAGTGTCAGTTAGTTGAACTAGTAAGGACCGTCTTGTTAATAACAAGATCTTGGGTTCAATTTTCGCTTTCATTATTTAACTTACCTATGACTTAAAAAAAAAAATTGCTGCAAGAAAGTATGTGAGGAGAGTGTCATGAAAGAAGAGTGTCGGTTAATTCAACTAGTAAGGATCTTCTTGTTAATAACAAAATCTTGAGTTCGATTTCCGATTTCATTATTTAACTTACCTATGACAAAAAAAAAAAATAATTGCTGCAAGAAAGTATGTGCGTCAATAATATTTCTCCTGCGTAAATCACATTCCATATAGTATTGTTTACAATGAGTTTTTTTTGGAGAGTTCATTTCTAGTAGTCTAGCAAACACGTTTTTCTTCATCATATATCACAATTAACTTGTTCTCTTAACATTTTGATGATTGATGTGATCTCTAGTTCATGCTTTTGAGCAAATCCAGAACTCTCCGGATCACTTCAAACTTTTGATCTGTTGTGCAATAATTTGATCTATCAAGAAGAAAAGTGATCTCTTAGCTCAAGGTTATCTCCTTTGCTGAACTTCAATCTACTTGGATTAACTTCCTGCAATGCCTCTGTGTTCGATGTCAGTGAACTAATTTATTATCGAATCGATATGAACTAACATATGATATTGGTCAGTACCGATACCTCTTTCCAGATATTGATACAACCAACACAAATCTCAGTGGATGCAGCACTAATTCCTGCATAATTGGATACAGAAGCTACCAAAGTTCAAAGTGAGGAGATGCCATTACAAAGAGACCACAAAGCTTCCCCATCTTGAGAATTGTCTTATCAGCAAGCTGTGTGGAGCTCAGATTCCTCTCAGCAAAATTGCCATGAAAGCTACCTCTCAATCTCGCACCCTTGGCAATAACATGTTACAGCCACATGGTATTCCAAATTCCACTCCCTTTAAAGCCCCTCCTCTGTTCCTTGCAGAACCATGGAACCTTTGTCTCTTGCATCGCTCAACATCCTCCTGTTGCATTCTGGAATCTCAATACTTCCTCTAGTGGTGACATCCCTTCACAAATTGTTCAGACAATTTCATTTTTTTTAAAAAGTGTATAATTAATCTGCATAAAAGAGCAAGCGAATCTAATCTAGTGATGGTCAGTTATTAAGCCAAATTATTTTTATCTTTTTTAAAACAAAATTATTATTATTAGGTTTGTATGATACAGGAGTGTGATTTTTAAAAATAATCTCTTGTAAACAGAGTGTAAGAAACCAAGTGGAATCGGAGCGACTGAGCGAGAGGAGGAGAAGCGAATGGCGGAGCAGCAGCTGAGTATGGGCATCCTCATCGACATCGTGGACGAGGAGTGGATGCGTGACACGCTCCCTGACGACGGTATGTTGAATCCATCACACCTTCTCTCTTTCTTGTTCGAATCGGCGGACCGATCGATCTCCTCTCTGATCGTTTCTTCTTCTTCTTCTTTTAACCCCATTCCTGTTTACTCCGTGTTCTCTTTGTTTTACATGTTTTTAGATATCCCGCTGCCGTCTGTAATGGATGCCAAGACCGACGACGCGGAGGAATCCAGTAAGCAAACCCTAAAATCTTTCCTTTTTTATCCGAAGCGAATCTCGATCTTAGAGTCCATCCAGATTGCTTTTTCTTCCACTTTGTATTACTTGTTTGTTTTATTTTACGATTGTTTGTTGCTTTGCTATATCCTAACTTATTACTAATTTGTCTACTCCTCTGCTGACATCTGATGGTTGAAATAGAATATACGACTATTGCTGGAACGTTATTGTTGAAGCACAAAAAACACGGTGATTCTTTTAGTTATGTTGATGAACTCTTCTATGAAAAATGACTTAATGCATTCTGCATTGGAAAAAGCAAATGAGTCATTTATGGAAGGGGTAAATTATAAAATGATATATAAATTAAGCCTAGAATTTTATTTTGGTGCAAAAGTTAGATTTTAGTTTAATTGGGTATAAGAACTATGATAATCACAGGTGTTTCGATCAACTGCATCATTTTAGTTTTCTGATGAATTGCTTGTTTCATTGTTGGAGAAGTTGATCTGATTACTATATAAATTGATATATTTTGTAATGCTTTACTCAATCCTTCTCTGACTACCTAAGCATTCTATCCAAATTTATAATGATCGCACTCATAATTGTTTGGATAGAGATCCTATGAGGAACAATGTTGATTCAATAGGAAGATGGGCTCATCTCACTACCAAATAGCCGAAAATATATTTTAACAAAAAAACTTAATTTCACTTGCTCAGTAAGTTTCTAGTAAGTAGGAATCAATTATTAATATTTGATTATGTATCAACCACAACTACTATTCACCATAATAATAAGTTAATTTTAGGTATTCAAACATCCACATTCAATAAGTTTAAAAGAGAATTTAACATTAGATAATCAAAAGTCAACTAACAAGTTAAAGTATCAACTGACAATTGTGCAATTTAAACTCCGAGTTACAAAAGTATCAAAATACAAACTCCATGCACTAAATACTAGTCCATTATGATCCTACGGATGACCTTACTGATCCCATTAATCCTTACAATAGGAATGGCTGTCCTAAATATCCTACATCAGTTGTAATCCTACAATAGATCCTTATTGATTGGTCTAATTTAAGTTGTAGGCTTAAACAATCCTATAGTCAGAAATGCATTATTGACAACATTGAATGTACTTGACATAAACTAATTTGTCATAACTAATCCATACCTGATTGAAATAAAATAAAGTGTGTACCAAGATACAATTACAAGCAATTTTTATATATAATTTAATCTACCTTTATGGATGGTTCTAACAAATCAAAGAATGAAGCATTAGGAAGTTAAATTCAAGAATCTATTCCTCAATATGGCATAAATACTAAAATTTTAGATTGTAGTGGTATAAGGCTAGTAAACTATCTCGGATTAGACTGCCAACATGTGTCTACTTTGGAATCAAATTTATCAAAATTTATTGTAGTTTGTCTAGTCTATAGGATTTTTTAAGAGTAAGTTGCTGAGATCAAGATCCTATCTAGGGATAGTGAAGGCCTCTTAGGAGCATAGCATTAGAGCATAAAATTGTAAGATCTACCAACTATCCTAAACATATATTCATGTAATAAGAGAAGCTAAATACAAACATGGACGACCTAATATGTAACGATCAGTATGGATCAAGTATCAACCATCAAATAGTAATTGATTTGAATATAAACCTTTTGTAAGGATGAAGGAAGGGCCACCAACCCAAAATGACTAGTCACTTAGGTTAGGTTGCCTTCCCTTCATAAACTCTTGTATCATTTTTATCTTTCCAATGTAAAACTATTAGGGGAGCCTGGATGCATAGCATGAGTTGTCTTCATAACATTCTCTCCCTCCTAAAACCATACAAAGTCCTCATGGCTTAGCTCCTCATGGATTCATTAGTGAACCCCTTTCAAGCTCCTGCACTCTAATACCAATTGGATGAAGGAAGGTCCACCAACCAAAATAGCTAGTCACTTGGGTATGGTTGCCTTCACCTCATAAACACTTAGATCATTTTATTCCTACTAGTGTGGAACTATTTGGGGAGCACCATGTCTAAGCCTTCTAAGTGCTTAGTGTGAGTCATCTCCGTAAGTCTCTTTGGTTTTGGCATTTTGGTCGTTCATGAAATCAGCCCTCATCATTGGGGATAAATTCTCTTTTGGGACAACAAATAAGATTCTTACCCTTTTCGACTTTCCTTATCAAAATCATGCTTACTCACTGTCCTGATAAAAAGATGCTTGATTTCTTTGATCTTAATGTGATGCTAATCGAGTTAACCATTGAATACGCGACTTGTAACTAATGCTGTGTAAGATAACCATGGATATTGCTAAATCATGCTTTATTAATCACTCTAGGGATTCAATGATCCTTAATCTTAATTTCTAAATCAGCATTGTGTTCCATCCACTACATTGAATACTGCCTGTATCATAGATAATACAAGCACTCATCTCTCATTGCTGAATTTATTATCAAAATTTCACATGTAAGTCAACACAAAATGGATGGGTTTACAAACTTGATATTGTTATTGGTAACATAAAGAATTTTTTTCAAACATTGCCAAAACTTCTGTAGCATGTTATTTCTTATCGGTACATATTAGGGATGATCTAGAGTTGCAAAATAAATTTTAGAGCAATTGAAATTCTAGTTCTTTGGTTGTGAAATATCCCTGGCAATCATAGATGATGTTGAACTGTTAATAGTAGAAGTTTATTGGTGTTAACCATATGGACTGTGCCATATCACTTTTTGTGCAGTAATCAGTTATTTGTAAACTGTAGCTCATTTTGTTGCATTGGAAGACATGGCTAAAAATGCACATATAGCTTAAGTTGCTTAAGAATTCTCTAGTCATGACTAAGAGCTGCTATGTAGCACAAAGCTTAAAGTTTTTTGGAACAATTCAATTCACCCTCTTTCAAACACCAAGTTAACCCTACAAGTTATGATGTTCTTTGCTACTTAGCATGACTAGCATGGATATACTAAAATTCCCGATCTTCATAATGTGCTTATAACTTTAGATATTAATTGCTTCTTGTATTATGTGGGCCTAGTGGTCTGCCATACTGTTTTAAGAATGCCTTCTGATTTTGCTGCTTTCTTTCAGATCAGGAAAGCCAATTGGTCGAAAAGGATGTTTGGCGTGATCTTGCATTAGAAAATCTTTAAGCTCTTCATGTGGTACAAGGTATAACTGAAGTCGCTAAGATTATGCAGTTTAATATGTTGCCTTCTCACAATTAAACTTTTCTATTGTTGCACTAACAGAATTATATTGTTGAATGTCGGTATTGATTCTATAGTATGATGATGAATCTGCTACCATACTTAGCTTTTATTTACCATGAACTCTGCTCTTTCAATCCCACAAGTCCAAAATAACGAAAACAACGTTGCCAATTATTCTATAGGATATTTCCATTGTGAAAAAAATAAAAAAAAAATAAAAATCTCAACCAGCAAGAATTTAAATCATTGTGGTAATGTGGTTTGGAGTAAGATAAAAGTGTAGTTGACAAAAAGTTGCTGTTTATCCCCTTTGGCTGGTAGCTTATAATGATATAATCCTTTTGTGTTGTACTCTATTAGCATTTTAACTATCGCTGATATGCCTAATGGTTTGAGTTGTTGAGATGTCGCATGTAATGTGGGGGTAAAACGAAAATGCCCCTAACAACTCTTTAGATGTACTGTTGTTTCCTTCTCCTCATCTCTTTCCTATTGCTCTTTTTTACTCTCTCTCTCTCTAATTTTTATTTGTCCTCTCCTTCATCTTCCTTCTCATTCTTTGTTGTTTTCGGTTCTTGCTCACGTTGGGCTTAAGGGCGCAGCTCTCCGGCACTTCAGGAGATGACTAGGCGCCGGCGCCAGATCCTTGTACATCAGGCAATGATAGGACGATAAGATCAGCAGCACTATGTGGTTCAGGCTATTTTTTGCTCCTGTCTACCGGCCCTAAATCACTTGCTAGCCGATTAACTAAAAATTGATGGTTAATCGAATTGAAAATTTGATTAATTGTTAAATTGGTTAATCGGTTTTAGGTTTTTCCCCAATTGATATGTTCGATTTGGATAATTGCTTCACGCGAACACCCCTACCCCTTAGCACAATCTTGTTTTATCCCATCCACATTTTTTATTTTAACTATTCTTTTTTCCATTGTATTTTTTTTTTAACAGAACTATTGCATGCTCTAAATGCTGTTGCTGGCGAGTGAAGCATCGGTTCTTCTTCTTCTTCTCTTGAATCTAGTGAACCATTAGCAATGGCGCACACTTTTATGCTGGGCTTGTTGATTAACTTGTGCTATTTTGGCATTCAGTATTATTAAACAAGGTTATGTTACCAGTAGGAAGCATATTTTTAAAATATTATCCTGGTTGATTTGTACTTAGTCCGATCATATATTAATATACGTACTCGGTAGTAATATATATGCATTATATAAGTTGAATTAAAATTGATCACTGTTCTATTGTTATAACGATTGTTTGATTGGTGTACTAGGCCTATCCAATTGCTGCAACACAAACTGAACTAGTTCAACCAAACCCGATTCAATTGAATCCGAACTTTTTTTAAAAAAAAATGAAATTGAAAGCAAACTGATATTATCAAAATCTGAATTAAAATTATTTGGTTTTGTTTGGATTAAATGAAACATATATTTTTAAATAATTTATATATTATTATATTTTTACAATGAAATAATATTATAATATATTTTTATATAAATTAAAATATGTATTTTAAACTTTTTTTATTTGTAAATCTGAATTGAAAATCGAATTATTGATTTTTATAATTTTAAAAATTAAATCAAATTGAATTGATTTGGATGAAAACCGAATCATATCGGTTTCTCGGTTGTACTTGAACCGAGAATTGGTCTCGTGATGAATGAACAATTTGTGGTGTCCGAGCACTGCCCAACCCTCCTCCTTTATCGTTTCTTCCCACTCAAAAGCAGTGGAACAAAAATGTCCTTCCCTTCTCTGTACGCACCCCTGCTCCCTATCCTCCACCGTTCCATCCATGGCGACTTCGATTCCCCTCCGCCCTATCCGAAACCCTCGCTTCGTCCCCCTCCGCCCACTCGCCTCCACCTTCCTTCGAGGATCCACCACCATCAATACCTCCTCCAATGCCCCTCCCCGATCCGCTCCTGTTTTCATCACTTCCGCCAAGTTCGACCTATCTGAGATCTTCGGCGGCCGCGGTCTCTGCAACGGCGAGAAGGGCCTCCAGAACGAGCTCCAGCGATCCCCCGCACAGTCTCCTCCGCCTCCCCTCTCTTCCCCTCCTCCTCCTCCCCCTCCCGCCCTCGGAGTGAACGGCGACGCCTTCGAAAAAGAGCTCGCCGGCCTCACCGGCGGCTTCCCCGGCGGCGAAAAGGGCCTCACGAAGTTCATCCAGGAGAACCCCCCTCCTCCCAAGAGGAGAGACGCGGGCGGCGAGGCGGAGCTCGGCGTGGTGCTCGCGGGGCCAAAGCCGAAGCTGAAGTCGCCCGAGCTGCCGCTCTTCCTGCCCGGGATGATCGTCATCGTCAAGAACCCTAAGAACCCGTTCTACATGTACAGCGGGATCGTGCAGAGGGTCACCGACGGGAAGGCGGGGGTGCTTTTCGAGGGCGGGAATTGGGACAAGCTCATCACCTTTGACCTCGGCGAGCTCGAGCGGAGGGAGAAGGGCCCTCCCATGGTGAACCCCAAATCTGCTGTGCTCGAAGCCATAGTTCAGAAGTCGGGATGACCGTTTGATCTCGTAAGGCCTCTTGTCATGGCTCTCATTAGCTTCGATTATGTAAGTACATTGCTGCATTTTGTGAAAATTTTTCACATAATTGTTCTTGGATACTGCTTCTTCCTTCAAACGAATTGGATCTTATTCGTTTCTTTTTCTCCAAATTCTTATGATATTGACTTGTTCTCTTCCGAGATTGAATTTTACACGGTATTAGATTATGATCGTTGCATTATCTTAAGCATAAAAAATTGGGATATTTTATAATAGCTTAAGCCTTTGGGTTACATAATCAAATGCCTCATGACATAAAGCTATGCCATTAGCTCAAGGCATCCGGTGTTATTGTGTAGTAAGTGTTAACTGTGCTGATGCAACACTGCTGTGGCATAAAGAAATTGAGACTATAAGGTGGAGCTTCGGGGTACTTGGTTGTCGTTCAATTTTTTTAGCAGTGATGAGGGAGGATATTGTCATGCCTTTGTGAGAGCAGTTTAGTATTTGCAAATCACCGAGTTTGCGTCCTAGATGTTGGATGATATTCTTGTTTGGAGGGACTTGATTTAGTGAAAAACTAAGGTCTTAACATGTGATATAAGCAAAATGATGCTATAGTACAAGGAAGCCAAGACTATAACATGCTCATTGAGTCAAAATATTGCCCAAAGTAATGTACAATCTGATGATTAACATATATACTTAGTTGTGTTATTCTGTTGATGTCTGCAACTGGATAAATTAAGTTTTTTTTTTCTGCATTGTTCCTTGTCTGCAATCAGGTCAACTCTGGATTCTTCTTAGTTTTCTTCCACTGTAATGTTCTTCCGTTGATGTCATGTTAGAAACTATTATGAACTACACGCCAGCCAATCCCTGTCTAGACTAACAGCCTTGAACAATAGGTTGTATCTGTATGCACCAGTTTTTATTCCTAGCAGGGAAGAAATAAACAACAAGACGTGGAGCTGTGGAACAAGGTAGCTTTCCCCATGTCTTCGTCTTTTAACCTCTCAAAACCTGATCAAGTCTTTGGGCCTGTTTCCTTGGGAGGAAAAGAGAAGGGAAGGGAAAAGAAAATGATTTTTTGCTGTTTCCTTAGGTGAAAAAAGGGAGAAAGAAAAAAAAATAGAGAGGGAAAACTAGAGGGTTTTCCTTCCAGATTGTGGCCCCGTTTGGCCTAGCTTTTGGGGCTGCTTATGATGTTGCGGCCAGCAGAAATCAAGAAGCTGAAGTGTTTGGCCCTTCAGCTTCTCTGTTCCAACCCACAAATAACTGCTTCTCGGAGAAGCAAGAGTGAAGCTGCTTCTCTAGCCCCCCACCTGCTTATGCTCAATAATCCTTATATGTAATAATAATTTTTTAATAGTACAACTTATAATATTTTTAATTAATATTTTAATTATAATTAACTATAATTTAATCATATAATTTTTATCTTAGTAATTTTTTTAATAAAAATTTATTTATTATAAATAGAATAACCTAGCCATAAGCTGTGCATCCAAACACCCTCAAACTTTTTCAGCCAACACTTCTTCAACCAGTACTTCTTCAACCAGTAAAAGCTAGAAGCAGAAGCTATGCCAAACGGAGCCTTTGTCTCTCCAAATCAGAGAGAAAATAGAAATCACTCGTCCAGCCACTCTCTCCCTTGACTCTTGCACACGTGATTGTCATCGCCGGCGCCGCCCTCCTCCTTCCCCCTCCCTCCTTGTGTCGGTGACCTCGCCTCCCACCTGTTGCTGAGCTCGCCCACCTCTTGCAGCCGCTCACTCTCGCAGTCGTCCTACCCGTTCCCGCTCGCCCTCGCTATCATACCCTCATGTTCTCGCTCGCTTGACCTCACTGCCGACACCCTCCAACCCACTTGCCCTCACCGTCGACACCCTCCAGCACCCTCGTCGTTGCCCTCGTCCTCAGTCTGCTCGGTGGCACCGTCCTCTGCTGTTGTCAAAAGAGAATGTTTAATTATATGCAACACACGTGATTTTTATTTTTCTTTCTCATTCTTTCCTTTCCCTTATTCTTCCTTTCTCGCCTTTTTTTTTCCCCTCTTAGGAAACATAGCCAAACTTGAAGATTTGAGACGCCACCAATATAGGGGAGAAGATGCATTTAGCACGGTGAGAAAGAAAGAATATATGTGAAGTATGCTCTAGTTAGGCGGATCCATATTGTCCATATTGTAAATAATTGTCTCTAGTGAGATTTACTAAATATATACATCTTATAAAAGAATATCTAAGATGATGTATATCTTAAGGCCAATTAATATTGCCCCTAGCGTAAATGACTGTCCTTATCGAGATTTACGGAGTATATGCATCTTTTATATATAGCTATAGATATCACAAATGTGTAAATTTACTACACTTGATATAAGCTTTGGCATTCACAGTTTCATACTCAAATGTGTAAATTTATTAATATTTATTAAAGTTAAAATTTACAAAGTATTTTGTTATTGATGTGTAGTCAGAAAGTACAAAATATTTACAGAGTATTTTTTATTTTTTCCACAGTAAATTTCATCCAAATAGAATATAGCTTTACGTTTCAGCTGGTACGCAGAGATTCATTGGCTCCCCGAAGGCATCAAGTAGTACTGGATCCACTGATTGTAGTCCTCTGCCTCCCTCTCAAGCTCCGCCGTTGCATCGTCTTCTTCCCCCATCAGCTCAGCCCAAGGGAAGCCTCCGCTCTCCAACCCGTCGCTGCTTTGCAGCTCAGCTCCAGTAACAGTGCCATTCCCACTACTCATGCTTGCGTCTGCAACTGGTGGTAAAATTGTGGGCGGAGCAGAGCTCAGCGACGAGTAGCTCGCCGAATTGGACGCGCAGATTGATTGATCGGCGGTGAGCAGGACTCCGGAGCCACCGGAATCTGCACCGCTCCTGCTTAGCTGCTGCCGCTGCTGCTGCTTCATGCTGGAGTTCCAGAAGTTCTTGATCTGGTTGTCTGTCCTCCCCGGCAGGCTCGCCGCTATCAGCGACCACCTGCGGTTCGATCACAAAAACACGAGCGCGCGATGGTGGTTCAGTGGTTTCTATAGTGGCCAGAGAGTGGGGAGCGAGCCCGTACCGGTTGCCGAGCGCCGCCTGGAGTTCGAGCACGAGCCTCTTCTCCTCCGCCGAGAACGTCCCTCGCTTGAGTTCCGGCCGGAGGTAGTTCATCCACCTCAATCTGCAGCTCTTTCCGCACCTCTGCAGACCTGAACTTAGTAAAGCACGCTGAGCATGAACCTCGTGGATCATTCCCCCGAATCAAACTCAGGAATGCCGGCGTAAAAATCATGTTATCATAATCGATTAATCCAATGAAAATATGGAATGCTTACAGAACGAAAACATTCCGTCTCCTACCTGCGAGTTTAGCAACGGAGCTCCAGCAGCTGCGCCCGTTCGCCGCGATGTAGCTGGCCAGCTTCTCGTCTTCCTCCGGCGACCATAGGCCTTTCCTCTGCTTCGTATCGCTGCAGCACTCGCGCCTCTCCATCCGTTGCTGCCGGATTCTACACAAGAAGGGGCGCTTCTCCGATTGCGAAACCTGGTGAAGGGTGGGCATTTAAGATCAATGAGCTTGGAATTCCATAGCAAGTAGCTGATTGGAAATTTTCAAGTATGAAATTTCCATGATTGCAATGGATACGTTTTGTGTGAGAACGAATAGTGACCGTTTTGGCTTCCTAGCAAGATTCCCAGGTTTGTGGTCACTTCTGGTTTGGAAGAAACCAAGAACAGAGCATATAGATGTGCGAAGCACTGGGGAAGTAGAGTCTTCCTAGAATGGTTGCCGTTGACCTCATCAATCTTATATGGGACGGTCAAAAAAAATAAAATAAAAGCAAACTTATTAAGGGCATGTTTGGTATTCCGATTAATAGCTTTATAATTATACTAAATTATATTATACTACATTATTAAAATTTATAAGATATTTAATTAATAATTTTTTAACTGATGTTAAAATTTGAAATAATAAATAAATAAATTATTTAAAATAATAATACTTAAAATTTTAAACAAAATTATACGAGTTACTCTTTTAGAGAATCAGAAATTGCAAAAGCATTAAATTATATATATATATTTTTTTATTTTTAATCACTAAATAGTTTTCTAACTATTTTTTTCTTAAAAGCGGGGCCAAATAGACTTTAAATATAAAGCAAAAAAGAAAAATTCATGAGAGCAAAAATTATAATTATGTTACTAAGAAATATGCTTGGACACTTTAGGCACATGCTTATTATATACGCAAGGGTGGACACATATCATTGGATTATGCTGAATGGGTACATAGACTTGAGCACCAATGTGCACGGTCAAGTGCAATGAGTCTCGATTTATATTTGATATATGCAAGGGTGGACACATATAATTGGATTATGGTCAATGGTTCATAATCTTGAGAACTAATGTGCACGGTCAAGTGCAATGAGTCTTGATTTATAGCATAAGACAAAAGCATGCAAAGAAATAGTAGTTTGATAGGGACTTTAAAATTATCTGGTTGGTAATATATGTCTTTCTTAAATTGTTCTCATCAAGACGTTCTTAATCATCTATTTATTCGTCAAAAGATTGTATCAACGTTAACCATAAGAAAAATCTTATCTTAGTATCTAATACAAGCTAAGCACTTAACCCTATTTCAACTAGGATAAGATAGAAGACTTATGTTGGGAAATTAAGTTTGTCAAAGTTACTGTTATTCTCATTTGTTCTATCTTATGTGAAGAAGGATCTAACACCGGATCATTTGTTCTATAGAATCAATTGTATGTTAAAAGAATTCCTCCTTTCCCAAGCATTTGATATCGCATTTTTTGCTTACATTTTATATCAACATGACTTGTTTCTTTCATAATATTAGGAATACCATGTGAAAAAGTTCCATGGGATCGGATAGAGGCTAATATCGTTCCTTACAAGAGAATCATGTTGCACATACTAGTGTCTATTTGAAAATATGTTTAATTAATCTTTGTGGATGTGAGCAGTTGAGTTAGGTACTTAATTAAAAAAGTCTCAATGTACATCTGAAAATATTTGCATACATTATAACCTTTCTTGAGAGATGAATAATTTTAATTTCTCATAATTCCAATCACTTTTTCAAAGCCATGCAACATAATATTGAGATATGTGATATTTGCTGTGCGGTCCTCACGGAAAATTTAACAAAACCCTCCACATAGTTGATCATTAACAGTGTTCTAGTCATAAAGTCCTCCTGCCCCTTCGATAGACACATTAAGGTTGGCCTTCACAAGAATCCTAGAAAGCGTGTTGGCAACCAAAATAAAATGATGCAGAGAAATTGAGCCTCCTTATCTAGGTCCGCTAAAGTTGTTTACACTAGTTTCCATGAAGCTCTTTGATTAGAACAAAATGGTTCTTATGTAGGATACCCAATTGATCCATTGTTATAGGATATCCAATCGAAGTCCAACTCTGGGGTTTGATGAAATCAAATGTCTTTTGGCAATCGAATCTGGAGTATTTTATTCTTCCTCCAATGTAATGACAGTCACTGTCTACTTCTTGCATGGTCGACCATTGGTGATGTCCTAAACAATTTTTTTTTTGTGATCAGATCCCTATCTTACCTTCACTCTGTGCCTCTAGTGTTGCTCATTTTGGCCAAAAAAATTATTCATGTGGTTTCAAAGTTGTACTGTTTGATTTATGTAGTCCAACGCATTGTTTTATGAAGCCAAATTTAGCCTTTCCAGCTCCTAAATCGATAGTCGAAACGCAACTTGACCTGCTAAACAATCTTAGTTTGCAAATGATTCTCTTGCAGACAAGCTATGCCTGCAAAGTTTGAACAAATACTGAGAAAAATGCTTGGTTAAAAAAACCATTCATACAGAAAGACAAAGGAGTGCATAGATTTAGTTCGAGATACATGAGCATCATTTCTCTTCCAACTTAGTAGAGTACAAAACAATGCTACAAATAATCCCACAACCACCTTTCCTCTTGTTTCCATCATCAATAGAAAATTTTACTCGGCAACCTCAAACACACAAGAAGTGAAACACAAAATAATAGAGTATTAGAATAGCCATCTTGAAGGTTGGAGTTGTAGAGTAGCAAACAACAGTAACTCAGATGTAATCACCAACTAGATAGACGTGTATTGTTTTAACTAGCTCGGTTTTAGGCAGAAGGCTTCTCCCACTTGAGGGGCTTGACCACCTCCCAGGTGAAGTCAGGGTCGTCCCTTCCAAAGTGCCCATAAGCTGCAGTCTTAAGATACCTATTGCCTCCCCTCTTCAAGTCAAGGTTAATGGTGATCATCCCAGGCCGGAAGTCAAAGTTTTCCTTAACAATATTTAAAATGTCCTTGTCCGGAATCTTGCCCGTGCCGTAGGTGTCAACAAACACCGAGAGAGGGTCAGGAACACCAATGGCATATGATACTTGCACAATGCAGCGGCGGGCAAGTCCATTAGCCACAATGCTCTTAGCTGCTTGCCTAACAATATAGGCACCACTGCGGTCAACCTTGGTTGGGTCCTTACCGGAGAAGGCACCACCACCATGAGCTCCCCAGCCGCCATATGTATCGATAATGATCTTGCGGCCAGTCAACCCAGCATCACCATGAGGGCCACCGATCACAAAGCGGCCAGATGGGTTAAGGTGGAAGATGGTCTTCTCATCAAGGTACTTCTCGGGAATGACAGGCTTGATGACATGTTCCTTGAGGTCTGCAGCAATCTCGTCGTTAGTGACAGTCTCGTCATGTTGGGTCGAGATCAACACGGTGTGGACGCGAATGGGAACCCTGGCGCCATTGTCATTCTGGTACTCAACCGTAACTTGGGTTTTGCCATCAGGTCTCAACCAAGGGCAGGTGCCATTCTTGCGAACTTCAGTGAGGCGTGCGCCAAGCTTGGTCGCAAGGACATGACTGAGAGGCATGAACTCGGCGGTCTCATCAGTGGCATAACCAAACATGTGGCCCTGGTCACCAGCTCCAATCTCCTCAGGGCGTTTGGTGAAGTGTCCATGAACACCTTGAGCGATGTCAGGAGACTGTTGCTCGATGTTAACTAGCACTTTGCAGTGATCAGCATCCAAGCCAACATCATCCGACACAAAACCAATTGATCGGCAGGTATCACGTACAATCTTTTCATAGTCGATATCAGCTTTAGTTGTAATCTCCCCAAAGACCATGACCATGTTTGTCTTGGTGCAGGTCTCACATGCAACTTTGCTGTCAGGATCTTGTGCAAGGCAAGCATCGAGGATAGCATCAGAGATCTGGTCACATAGCTTGTCAGGGTGCCCCTCATTCACAGACTCAGAGGTGAAAAGGAAGGTGTCAATTTGAGCCATCCTCGAATCTGGAAAATCACAAGGAAATTGACTAGTAGTGAGCATGTGAGTTTTCTAGGTCAGCTTTATAAATATGTTTTGCACATTCATATGCACAAACAGGGAGAGATAATCTGCAAACACTAATATACATACTCTATTCATAGACATGTTCGTACAATATACATGGGCTATGCCAAGACCAGATAACATTAACAAAATATTTAAAACGAACCTATGGAATCTAGGAGATTGAATAAATCAGGAATAAACGGATGGAACAACACAAAAAGTGCACGTTATAGTGGGTAAGTTCCAAGAATAAAGCAGAAAAGATAAGATACTTAGAGAATAAGAACAACCTCTAGTGGAGAATAGGTCCTGATCTACTGGAAAGGTAATCTACATAGGCAAACGAATATGCACCAAAATGATTTATGCGATAGGATCTTCTGACCACAAAAGGAATTCAGATATGGACATAGAATAGAATATTCTATGTCAAACTGAAAGAAAACCCAAAGTATTCTTTCAAGTTAATACCCATAATGGAAGAAAATTATAAGTCTAACAACGAGAGCACGGAGTCATCATTAACATGCTTATTTAGTTCTGTGCTACCTTGTTCGATGACTCTTTCAGAAGAGTTTCATTTATTTTCTAGATCTGGTATTACTATCACATTCACTTTCCATCATTTTTTAAGCATCCTGCTGCACTTCACACAAATCTTATGGTCGCAAGTAAAAGATATAAATTCTAGATATAAGCCTTAAAATCAAGTGCCCAATCTATTCCTGATCCACAAGACTAACGAAAAATCTCTAAGTTTTTCTTTAGATGTATGGAAACACTAGATTCTTACGAATCACAAGGCCCTAGCGAGATGCAACCACCCACAGAGCATGAAAATCATAGATACTCCATGGCCACCAAGCAAAAAATTAGGAGCGACCTATTCAGCTTAAGAAGAACGAGATCTGAAGTCCAGTAAAACAACTAGAAGCGGCAGATCTGGCCCGTTGAACCACGAAGCAGCGAAAAGAAAACATCAGCCGTCTAAAGATTATCGATAAAACATCTAGAGAAGAATGGATGGAGCATTCCAGCCAAACCAAATTATCAAAACCAATTCAAAATGACCAAGAACAACGCAGCTGCAGATCTAGATCTACGCGCAAACCGGAGGATGGAGGAGAGAAATCACCTTGCTACGAATTGGGTAGTTTGGTAGCGCGATCGACCCCTTTCACAGGACTACCCATTGCTCGCTCTCGACGCGTATTTATAGACGCTTTGCTCGCTCTCGGATCCGGAGTTATTCTCCAACCCACTGGCAAACTTCTCTTCATCCACCCACTCCGTCGTATTTAAAAGCACAATTAGCAAACTCTGAGGCTTCTCTATTTACTCACCTCCTAAGTCGATGGAGTCACGTGGGGCCCAATTTCATTCATTTATTAAACAGGTAAGGAAGAGAGTGAGCATAGACGGGAGTATCCTAGATCCAGATCTCATGCCTCAAATGACTTTTTTTTCCGTTGGCTCATATCAGCCGTCGGATATCTTCGAATCCTGCTGTCCGTATTTTCCAGAGTGGGTGACGGATAACGACCCTGGTTGACTCCGGTAGCCCACCAACTGCAGGTCAGCATACGCCTCTTATAATATTACTCTTTATAAATTAAAATTAATTATTTCAACACGTGTTTACCATGTGATCGAATTTATTAAAGTATTTAACTTTAAATTAATATTAATTAGTCTACTAAATCTTATATATTATATAATTTTTTTTCTCATTTTTAATATATAATTAAATTGAAGTATTATAATCTCTCTCACTTAAGACTTGACATTCTTGCTAAACTCAAACCTTAACATATATCCAGGAATCATTATTTAGTCGACAGCATATGAAGTAGTCTTTTATCATTTTTAGAAGTAAGTTATGCTATAATATGCATTAAATGAGATTTTTTATATTCACTTTAGTTCTGGTTTTAAAAGATCTCATATAAATTATTTTGGTAAATTCAATTTGAATTTTTCCCGAATACTTACCTAACAAAACTAAAAAAATTTTAAGTCTAATTCTGCACTCATTGCTTACTCGTGGAAAGCAATGCGCCAAGAAATTTCATACTTGAGAGTCGCCAAAGACTTGCCGAAGAAAAGTCGGTGGCTGGCACACTGCAAATAATTGGGGAGTTGAAGATGAACGAACACCACATTTAATTAGAATAGGAGAAGTCTCCATCAGTCCTCACAAAGCAGGTCAAAGGTGAAGTAAGACTAACAAATGGAGTGGAAATTTGGCCTTCCGCGTTCAAAAATTTCAAGAGGCAGATCACCTAGTCGATTTAATATGATATGTTAGTGGGGGCTCACGTGCAACACGTGGCGCCACTTACTTTCTCTCATGGCGACGCACCCGATTAGGGTTGGTGCGATGCATTAGGTTTGGTGAGTGAGATAACTCGTTTGAGCGGTGACGATGGTTAGGGTTAAAAGTCAAGCGGGTAAAGGAGCATTTTGTGTTTAGGGTATGTTTTGTTAAATGAAATTTATAGTGTTTAGATTCATTATATTTTTCATCTATTTCACCGTGGATTCTATTCAACAAAATATAACGTTAATTATTATTGAAATAGTAATCGTCCACTTGAAAAGTAGAAGCTCGATAACTCCGACAAACGGCACCCTTCATAACTAATCAAGTAACTTTTAGTTCATAAATATCTTCACATTAGTTTTCATCATAATTCGTTTTTCTTTGAAGGAACCGATTGGGAAGAGTGCTTATGGGATTCTTAGTCCTTCTCCCCGGGAATTGAGTAAGAAGGAGGCACTCGTGAATTAGATATCTCATAGTTTTGCTTCGTGATGGATATTTCTCATTCAAATCTTATATTTAGTATGGATGATAGAAGGACACGAGGGTGTATTCAATAAAACTTTGAGAAACTAGAGAACTCGAGGTACTCCTAGGTGTTGGTTGAGAAGTCATAAAATTATTAATCACAATAAATCAACCAAAGCAGGTTGCAGATTAGAGTTGGTCAATGGGCATATTAGACCAGCTTAAGCATGGGCCCACTTATGCTAATATGTTAGGCAAAACCTGACTTTTTAAAACAGCAGCTTAGCTAAGCACATGACACAAATATGTCATGCCTTGACTTTTCAAAACTGCAACCCAACTTGGTAAGCGACATGAACGAGTTGTGCTAGACATGACATGAAATAGCATAGGCAAATCGCCATCTTTAGCCAATGCAACTTAAATCGACTACACACGTAGTGTCACGCCCCGGCCTAAGTTCCTCCGGCGAAACACTGAATCGGCGTGAAATCCTAATTTCCCTGGGTGCAAAATCACCCCCAAATCGAAAGAATCGAACGGAAACCCTAACTCTAATTGCTGTCCAAGAATTATCCCCAAATCGAAAAAACCCTAATTCAGATTTTACCTCTGGTCAACGCCAATTTTGACCGCCACTCGAAAATCACCGGATCGCTAACGTCAGGATTGCGTCATCCTGACGTAAGATATCGATTTCGTCGTGCGCTGCAGAAATTCGTCTGTGTTGACGTCACGCCGACGTCAACCGCCCAAATTTCCATTGTCGCTTCTCGATTTCACTCGAATTGTTGAATTGGTCAATGCTCCCTCGAAGAGAATGCTGCCGCGTTCGCCCCTTATCTCCTTCGTTCCGTCGAGACCGAGTGTCCCCTACACTCGTGGCTCTGTCGGAGAGGGCTCACCGAAACTCTCGGCAGAGGAGATACGCCGCCTCCTCTCATCGTCGCCGATTGTTGACACAGATTTATATAGAGATTTGCATGTCGATTTACTCATAGAATCATAGCTATTTCACGACTTTAAGCCTTACAATTGCCCGTATTTGGATACATCTATGGAAATCTACACCTGTTTCGGTATTTTCACGTTTTCAGGTCAAAAGGATGGATTCTGGCATTCTTATGGCAAAGGAGCTCATCCTAACTCGAGATGATCTTAACCAGAAGCTTTCAGGTTCGTTGAGGCCTTTGTCGGAAATCACGACCGGGTCCCGATCAGAATCATGCCCGTGATCGTCGTTATGCCCTGGAAGCTGAAACTGACAAATCACGACAGGGTCACGACCAAATTCTCGCCCGAGATCACGGACCCGCCTGTTACGAAATCGCGATTTTAGCCCAGATTTCTTCAATCTAACCTAAAGGAAGGCTGAAGGGCGTTAAGGAACTTTCTCCCCCGTTGACAAAGAAGGCATGGAGCAGCTTTTGGCAGTCATTTTGGTCACGAAATCATGATTTCGTGAAGGTTGGGCGGCTGAAGCTTTGCAGAGTATGGGGAGTGCAGCGGAGACTTCTTTTTCTACTGAAAAGCTGCAGGGGCTTTGCAGAACCTAGAAACTTGGGAGCAACATCCACTTGGGAGGAGAGGATAAAAGAAACCTTGAAGGAAAAGGGAAGGGGGGATTCGCATGGTGAAAAGAGGAGGAGATTTGTTACGCCAAAGAGGAGAGGTTGCGTATCAAACTTCATTGAAGACATCTCTGCGTAAGATTTCCTCAAGAATAGTTTGTAAGAGAGATCTTTGAAGTTACATCTAGTTTCCTTGCATATCTTGTAATCGAATGTAAAAACATTGCATGATCTCAAGTCATTTTGGTAATCCTTACATAGATCTGAATATGCACATGATGGTAGAATTGCCTGTTTGTAATTTCGTAATTGATATGGTAGGCTAAAACTCTTTACATCAAGATGTGGGGTAGCCCTTGACGATTTACTAGTTGTAATAGTTAAGTTTATTAGCAAAAGTCCTTGCTTGGCCTTGTGCGTGTATATTGCCTGTGTTACCCGAAAGGATACGCTCACGCCTCTAATCCCTCGGATGAGGTTTGTTAATCAACTTTTCTAGGGGTTTGCTCGCTTGCATAGCTGTACTTACCCGTATGATTAAAGGAAAACATATTCCTGAAAGGTAAACTTGAGCCTTGAGTCGCAAAGGTGAGGTTTCTTAATCAGATCTAGAGGAGAAAGCTTGCCTACGGGTCTGTACTCACTTAGGAATAAACACCAAGGTGAGGTTTGTAAATCAGATCTTAGGGAGAAAAACTCGCTCGCAGATCTGTACTCGCTCGCGAGATTTTAAGGAGCTTAGACACTGCGGAGAGCCTCTTGTCCGACCGCGCGTCAGACCCACTTGGTTGAGAGTTTATCCACTTCGTTGATGTGCTATGCCTATACTTCCCGAAATGAAGTGTTTGAGCCTTTAATCACCTTAAGTGAGGTTTGTTAATCAGTATCTCTAGGATCGCTTGTGGTTCTGTGCTTACTTAAGGGGATTATAAGGAGCTTAGACGCGTTGGAGAGATTCTAGTTTGACCGCGCGTCGGAACCCTACGAATTGGACCGACAATATAGTTTGTGGGAGCGGACGAGATTCTCAGAGGGGAGCTACCTACGTGACAAGGAAGTTGTGCCCCCTTGAACTAGACAAGACTTTGGCAATAGAGTTTAACTATTCAACTGTAAGGAGTCAAAGTGGTGAACCCATATCCTGATGCATCTCCTCATTATAATCCTTCCATGTGATTTCCTCTGTTTACATTCCTGCACTTTTAATTATTTCGTTATCTTGAACTTCACCAATTTTGACATCGTCTAACTAGCCATTTCAAGATCTATTGGTATTTGCCCATTAGTCCATGTGGGATCGATATTTTATTACTTCGATAGACCAGTGCACTTGCGGGAAATGTTGTGATCCGCAAGTGCACGGATACTCGAAGTAATAAAGAAAGTATCGAATCCACAGAGACCTACGTTGTCGAATACTAAATAGTTGATTTCTTACTATCTAGGCAAATCGAAATCATGAGAATAGCAATCAGAAACTAAAAAAAAATAGGATTATCAGAGAGAAAAGCTGGGACTAGGGTTTCATTCACTTAAACTTTTATGGCTAGATATGAATAAGGATTTCGTTGATTCAATTTTATCGTGATGAAGATATTATCAAACAATGGACTAAAGGATCACATTCGTGCATCCGAGTTCTAGGAATCTCTAGTGGAGTCTCAAGGATCACTTTTGTGCATCCGAGTCTCGCAACTAGTTTCGCTCAAGGATCTCCAACGTTCCGATCCTTGCTTTCGCACAAGATCTCCACGTTTGACAAATAGACTCAATCTATAGATTCATATTATAATCATGGCAATTATTCTACTAGAAAAGATCAAGATGGATCTAACCTAAGGAAGAGATCCTAACATGCAATTTTAGGGTTCCAAATTCTCAAGCAATTACCTTTCAGTCTCAAGCGAAAATTCCAAGAACATAATTAGTAACATGAACTTATAGAGAGTCTAAGCACAATTATCACATGAGTAAAATTATCATGCTAAGATTAAACTCAACGAAATATTGAAAAAAGAGTTATCTAGTCATTGGAAGTTAAGTAAATTACTCCCCTCATGTCCCAAAAATAGTTTAAGCTATCATCATAAGGGAATTACAACAAATCATGGCTTCAGAGGATTGAAAATCGAAGTAAAAGAGAAGTTTAGAAAATACAGCACGGCTGTGAAGTATTTCACAGCCGTAATTTGCAAGGAACTCCATTGAACAGTGTCGGCGGCTGGTTTTTCTTCGATTTCTCTTTCAATCGATCTCCTTTCGGTTTGAAACTTCTGGTGTGTTGTCTTCTCCCTCCGACGAAGCTTCTGTATGAAAATCACGGCTTGAGATTGTATGGATCGATCACGGCGGCGAAACCCTAGGTGGCGGCGTCGATCCCGATTTCTCCCTCGACGGTGGATCAAATTTAGGGCTTTTGATATCTCTGTAATCCTCTCGTCCCCAAGCCCCCCTTCTCTTCTTACAGTCTTTTGTTTTAAGCTTTGGATCGACCGCCATCATCTCCGCAAAAATCGGGCGTTGAAATTGACCTGGGAGTCGCGTTCAAAAATAGAAATACGGCAGTGTAATATCTTACGACACTGCCGTAAAATCCATCGATCATTCTGTTTTGAAATTGCTGGAAAATATGGTACCGTAATTTGGTTTACAGCAGTGCCGTAAAATCGGCTAAACTCTCTGGTCGAATTCGTCTGGAAAATACGGCCCGTGTAAATGTTTACGGCAGTGCCGTAATTTCAGGCCAACTTTCTGTTCTGAAGACGTCTGGAAAATACAGCCCGTAAACTGGTTTATGGCAGTGCCGTAAAATCGGCTAAGGTTTCTGTTCCGAAAGCACCCCAAAATACGGCCCTGTAAATTCTAACGGCGGTGCCGTATTTTCGCAAAAACCTTCTGTTTGGAAAATCACCAAAATACGGCCGTGATCTCGATAATACGATAACCGTGAAAAATACGGTACCGTAAAATCCTTTACGGCCCAGCCATATTTTTGGTTCTTTGCCTCGATTTACGTGAAATTTCTTGGGTGCCTTCTTCTTGATGATGAGAACTCTTCCATGTCTTTGATTTTGCTTGAAAACGCCTAAAATAGTGTCTTTTTGCCAGAAAAACATGAAAAACCAAAACAGAAGTAGACTTTGCAATATTTGATGGGTTTAGCATGGAAACTAGTAAAAGATCCTCAATTTAGCTTGAAAAGGTATCTAAAATGATGCAAAATATACTACATATTTTGGTGTCATCAAGAAACGCCTACTATATTCGTGGGCGCTATCACCGATCAGGAACTGCAGCGGCCGTAACTCGTCGCCGAAGCACAGAGAACGCAGAGAAGCAATGCCGAAAACAGGGGAATGTGGAAATCAGAGAGGAAGGCTCTTATTACCTTGTCTAAAATTACAAAACTTATCGTTGCTCAACGCCGACCCCTTGGTCGCCGATCTTCCCCTCGTTCCCTCCCTCACCGGTGACCCTTGTCATCAGTTACAAATCTCTCGGCTCCCTTACAAAGTTCACTCACCGGCACCTCCCCAAACGCTAGAATCACTCCCTGTGCTTCCCTAAGCTTGGTTGGTTCTCCATTGATCGATCGCTCCACTGGATCCCTCTCATCGCCCCTCATTGGACGACTTTATAGAGAGGATCAGGCGCCACTCTAAGCTCCGTGTTACGCACCTCCCGATCCCAACTTAGGGCATCCGCCATTCGAGTTTGTCGCTAGAGACCATGCCTTACCATCGCCTGCGTCCGCGTCGTCCGGGGAAGGTGTCATCGCAGCATCTGAAGAACGCGGTGAGGAAGATTACACCGCGTCTTTGCGTCGGCGTCCGCGTTCCGTATGGAGAAGGCATCGAAGCTAATTTTGGGTCAACATTAGTGGTTGACCCCGAAATCACCTTACACAGATGGGCTTCGCCTCCGCCTGCGTGTGACACGACCGCAAGTGCACGGTTATATCGAAGCAATATAAAAGATGTCGAATCCCACAGGGAGCAAGGTTGAGTACTAGAAAGTTCGAGTCCTGATAGCTAGGCAAATCAAAACGTGGGTTTTGAAAGCAGAAATCGAAAACAAACAAGTGCAACTACTTCGGTAGAGAAAAGATATAAGAGAGAATTCAGGGCTACGGCTTCCACCACGATGATAATCTTAATCGCACAAGAAAGATATTAGTTATTTGGTTTATTGGTTTTGCACAAGGAGTCTAACCCTAGGGTACAAGGTGCCCTCTTTCAAGTGATACACCCCGGTGTTCGTTTTAGACCGTCCTCCTACTCTCGCGGTGGATCGTTCTAAGATGAACCCAATGAGCTCTATGGCAGATTATGAAATCCTCGAGCGAAGACCGAGCACTCTCGCGTCGAGATCTCGCAAGTTTTACTCAGAGGTTCGACCCTTACGATCCTTCTTTCGATATGAATCGTAACGGCTAACACACGATATTACTTGGCCAAGGTAAAACCACGAAATAAATACGTCAAAGTAAAATATGCTCACAATTCATACCAAATAATATAAATAGATACAAAGTTTGCAATTAAAATCATCAAAGGGTTTCCACCAAGCCCCGAAATAGGGTTTACGGTACAATCGTCATTGAAACGCTCAAAATCTCTCTTTTAATGAAATGAAAAGTATAAAAAAACGAAGCTAAGGGGAAGGAGACGATGAACCGAAGGAATCCTGAAGAATTCGTGATGATCGTGTGTCTCAATCTCTGAAAATCTCCAAAAGTCACCTCTGTCACCGTGTTCTTCCGCCCGCGCCGCTTCTTCACGGGAATGCTTGATGATTAGGGCAAGCAAATTGGGGCTTTTATGTCCTATGCGTTCGCCTCTGAAAGAGCTTTCCATAGACACCTTACTTGCCTAATTTGGCCTCCGAATGGGTGAGAAATCGATGAAAAACCGAGTGTGGGTCGGGCCGCTCGCGAACCTGGGTTAGAATCACGGTGAACCCCGTCGGGTTCACCTGGCTGTGATTCATTCTGTGATTTCGGCAGAAAGAAGCGCGGTGAACTCGGTGATGTCTTCTGGACAGTTTTCGGCCAAATGGAATTCTGGTGAACCCCGTTGGGGTTCACTCGGCCGTGATGCTCTCTGTGAGTTTTGCAGACTGGCGACTGGGATGGAGAACCCCGTGGGGTTCACCTGGCCGTGATTGTTAGGCTAACTCCAAACAAGCCCAAATTTGACAGGCGGCTTCGTTTTCGCATGAGAAACCGTCTCATGGCCTCAGAATCTTCAAAATATGTTGAAAAAAAAGGTGTTTTTACCTAAAATTTCATAAAAGTGCCAAAAAGTGAAGATTCCGAAGATATGAAGGAAATAAGCCTATAATGAGTATAAAAATGCCGAAATAAGCTTAGATTTGACATGAAATAACAATGAAAATCACTACCAAAATGCAATGCATCAAAATACTCCAGACTTAAATCTTTGCTTGTCCTCAAGCAATAAAATAAGATGAGATACATGATTGGTAAAAGAGCAATCTTTCATGTCAAGATATACATCCAAGTTAGAAAAAAAATATTTAATACCAATCCAAGATCTAATCAGTAGAAATTAAGTAAATGGTTGTCTCAAGTGTTCAACAGTTTGATCCCACAATAACTAGATGCTAAACAACCTAGTAAGCAACAAACATAGGATTCAATCAAGCCTACACACCATACTTATGCAATTCTATTCTCTCCAAATCAAATCGTTGGGGTTAACTCAGATGTTTTATGTGGAGTATGATACACTGATTATTGCATTGGACTTCAACTCATAACCTTAGGTACCATTGCCAATTTTCACAATGCCAAGTAGAGGAGTCTTTTTACTAATTTTAACTTCACATCCCTTAGATTTCAATTCATGTCCTTCGGTACCACTGCCAATTTTGCGCAGTGCTAAGTAGAGGAATCTAAGGGTGCAATTTTTTTTTTAATTCATGCTCAACAGTTGATAACATATCCTTTTTGACAAATGCAGTGTCTCCCCAACAATAGAAATGAATTCAAAGAATAACTAAGAAAGTATGTATCTCAATACGATTCTTATGTAAGATGCAAGCTTGAGTTGATTTAACAATCATAGTTATGTTTGACTCACTAATGAACTACTCAAAATCAATCCAAATCACAAAATTTCTAAATCATAGAACATACAGATATGATCAAACAGTATTTCTAACAAGGAGGTATACTCCAGACTTACTTCTTTGATTATTCTTAACCAATCAAGTATTCAACTCAAAATTTTGAAATAGCTTTCATAGGACAAGTCTCATGATAGACACATGAATTCATGAATAATAAGCATCATAACATCATTCAAGATTTTTACAACATGAAATCACTATCATCATAGCAAAGTACTGATATAAGCATGAAAGTAAAGTGCAAAGTTTCATACATAACTGTCATAGAGTGGGGCCAGAAGAAGTGGACCAGGCCCACGAATATAATGACATATAAGATACAATGCCACATAATATCCATGGGATAACAGTATCAATCTCCAAAAAGAAACATTAAAGCATCACATCAAATCACATCGCAACCACGTGTAGAAATAAAGCAGAGACCGGAGTAAAGAAATCTCACCCACTCTAAATTTTTGCATAGTCCTCTATGCAATACCATTATATGAGAGAAGTGGGTGCTGAAATAGATATCCTGGGCAGCTACTTCTTTTTGCGCGAGCGGGAGCTAGAAGCTCTCGTGCTCGAGCTCTTCTTCTTCCCACGCGCACTATAATCCGGCTCAACCTCCTCATCCGAAGGAAAAACGCTGTCGGAGGAGATGTCCATCTGAGCCCTGTGCTCCTCAGAGGCAAAGGCGAGGCGTTCATCCATTGCGGATAACTTTCCCCAAATAGAGCTCAGCATTTTGTGCTGGCGTTGCATACCAGCTTCATTTGATTCCCATCGAGTGGCGTAGTCCTGCTGCATGTGAAAGACGGTGGTGTCCATGTGATCGATCAACTCTCGTTGATGGAGCTGTTCCTCCTTGATTTCCTGCAATACAGACATCATGGAATCGTGAGAGGAGGTGCCACCAAAAGAAAATGCTCCGGGTGCTGGTGGTGCTGTGTCGACTGGATCGAGCTGTGCGTCCTCAACTGGCTGGATGCGCCAGTTTCCACGAACTCTGATAGATGTGCGCTCCGGGTTTGGCGAAGGTAAGCAGAAGGGGTTTCCCTTGAATGTCATACAGTAAGAATCTCCCTTGCGTATAATCAGTTTCATGGCAACGCAAGACTCGATGTCGAGCCTGTTGTTGCCGGTAGCCTCCAATGTGCTGTAGGAAATGATGCCGAGGGAAACAGCCAGAGCTGTGATTAAGCCGCCGATCACTATCGCCCCCCTCAAAGAACGGGCGACGCGGCTGAAATGCTTTGCCAAATAATATCCTGAATCGACTCTAAAACTGTGGAGCATGCACCAAATATAAAATAATTCAGTCTGTCGAACCATACCGTCACTATCACCGCGGCCAAAGAGAGTGTGGGCCAATACGCTGTGAACGTACTTGATCACTGGGTTGCACAGACTGGATGCGCGAGCTGTGCGAGCGGAGTAGACGTGCTCGTTAGTGACAGCGCCTTTGAAGTTCTGCTCACTATACTCAGTAGGGACTCTGCGTGCGCTAGGCTCTGGAAAACCGTAAATACCGCGGAACTGTGAAAGAGATAGGATGTGTTCGATGTTACCCTGGTGGAAGGACAGACGGCCTGGATCATTCTCAAGCATAGGATCGGCTTTAACTTCCAATGAACTCAGAAATTCCAGCATGGTACCGATGTAGGTGGGTGAGAATAGCTGCTAAAATTGCTCCCACCCGATGGATGCATACATCAAGTCAAAGTCTCCAAGCATCCCTAGCATCTGTAAGGTGGTTCGGTCTAGATACCTCGTATTGAGCATGCGGCGTTGTCGTAGAATCTGATACCGTGCCTCTTGTGCGGCGTTCTGGAAGATAATCCCGAACTCGTTCAGGGGAGACACATAAGGCTGTGGTCGGCTGGCAGGCGTGCGACCGTGACGAGACGAAGAAGAGTCTGGCGTAGCTGAAGAAGGCCGGTAGGAAGGAGGAGTAAGCGTCGGCTCATACTCCTCATCGTCCGTGGCAGACGAATCTGACAGCGCCTGTTGAGGGCGTGAAGTTCTCTTGCTGGCCATGGCCTTCGTCCTTGGAGGCATTGTGCTGAGATGATTGGAAGACGACTGGTAAGTGTCGACTATGAGAAATCTGGTTGGAGGTGGTCTCAGATCAAAGGTGGTGGCGGATCAGCAGAAAGTCGGCGAAATCGGGCAACACAAAGATCCGATGTGAAACCGGCGAGAAGAGCTAGATCATACTGCAAGGAATCATAAATCAGAACCTGAGAGATCGCCTTTGAATGTCGAGAATGAGAGAAAGCGGCGGAATCGGTCGTTCTCATTGAGCACAGGAGGCGGCGATGGAAACCTGCGCGATCTGGCGAGGCGAAAACCTAGAACCGATTCAAGAAGAAACTAGTATGGATGAGAGGGAAAACCTAGATCAAACCCTTAGAAATCCCTTCGGAGGTTTAGAAGAGGAGAAGGCGGTGCGATCGGTTGGATTTCGCCAAGTATGGAAGGTGGCGGCTGAAGCTTTCGTGCGCGTGCCCTAGTTTCGGGCGAACAAGGCTTGGAATTCCAGTGAACCCGCCCGGGTTCACTCGCCCGTGAAGCATACTGTGGTTAGGCTGAAGCAACAAAAACACGGGTGAACCCGCTAGGGTTCACCGACCCGTGAAGCATTCTGAAAAATTTTCTAGTTTTCAGAATCGTGGTGAACCCCGTGGGGTTCACCTGCCTGTGAAGTCCTCTGGTCACTAAGCCTGGCGCACTGTACAGTACACATCACGGTGAACCCCATGGGGTTCACCAGGCCGTGATGTTCACTGTATGCTCGAAAAAATCTGAAAAAAATCTGGAAAAATTCCCATGTGCTCCAACTTCTTCCTACAACATATAGAAACATCAAATTAGTAGCAATCCCCTCTAGAAAAGCAAAAATAAAATAAAAACAAAACAATGATCAAAACACTAACTAATCGACATGGAGAAACTATGCATAAAAACTAAAATTAAGCAAAAACTTGGGTTGCCTCCCAAGAGCGCTAGGTTTAGGTCGGTAGCTCGACCATGACAGTTTTCAAAGTTTCAAATCCGGGGGGTCTGAGAGAGCTAAAACTTCCTCTCTCTCAACCCGCTCATCTTCAAAGTAATGCTTGAGGCGGTGCCCGTTTACTGTGAAGCTCCCAGTTCGTTCTGTCCAAATTGTGATGACACCATATGGTTGAACTTTCTGAACTGTGAAAGTACCGGACCACCTCGTGCGAAGTTTTCCTGGAAACAATCGAAGTCTTGAATTAAACAGAAGTACTCTGTCCCCCTCATGAAATTCTTTCTTTGTTATGCGCTTGTCGTGCCAAAATTTGGTGCGTGCTTTGTAGCTCTTGGCATTCTCAGTAGGGATTGTCAAGGTAAGTTCCAATGGATCCACTTCTCTTCTAGGCGGCTCAACTTCCTGCGTGGCTCTCTCTACAATGTCCACGCTGCAGCACGTACCTGCAAGAGAAGGTTTTTTCAGAGTGTTAGTTAAATCAAAGTGAATAACGTTGCCACAGACGTTCAAGGACAGTTTTCCATTCTTGACATGCATGACAGCGCCTGCAGTGGCAAAAAAAGGTCTCCTCAAAATGATAGGGAGCCTATCATCCTCATCAATTTCCAAAACAATAAAATCAACAGGAATAAAGTAGTCTCCTACTTTAACAGGTACGTCCACTAAAATACCAACTGGGTGGCATACAGATCTGTCTGCAAGCTGTATGGAAATATTAGTTGGTTGCAGGTCCCCTAAGTCTAGCCTTTTACATAGTGATAGTGGCATGAGGCTAACGCTTGCTCCTAGATCGCATAAAGCTCTCTGAAAAGATATCTCCCCAATCTGACAGGGTATGGAAAAACTGCCTGGGTCCTTCAGCTTCTGAGGGAGCTTATTCTGGATGATGGCGCTGCACTCCTTAGTAAGTGCAACGGTCCCTTGATCTTCTAGCTTCCTCTTGTTTGATAAGATATCTTTCAGAAATTTTGCATAAGTCGGCATCTGCGAGAGAGCATCAACGAAAGGAATGTTAATATAAAGTTTCTTTAAAACCTCTAAAAACTTACCAAACTGCTTGTCCAATTTAGCCTTGACAAGCCTCTATGGAAAGGGAATCGGTGGCTTATAAGCTGGCGGTCCCATATAGGGCCGCTCCTCCTCAACTGGCTCAGGTGCCATCGGTGTTGCATTCGAATGTGGTTCCACAGGTTCTGGTATTGTCTCTTCTATCCTGTCATCTGTCAGCATATTTGGGTCTTCCAATTGCTTGCCGTTCCGAGTAGAGATTGCATTGCACTGCTCCCTCGGGTTTACTTCTGGTTGGGATGGTAGCTTCCCCGGTGCTATAGAAGATGAGCTAGCTTGTTGGGCTAGCTGACTCTTTAGCATCTTATTGTGTGTCTCCAGGGAGTCCATCCTGGTCATCATCATCTTCATCATATCTGTGAGTCCTTCAAGTTGCTTGCCCAGATTTGAATCATTGTTCGGCCTTGGCTGTGGTGGTTGTGGCGGCGGTGCATTGTAATTTCTGGTCTGGAATCCTGGTGGTCTGAAATTGTTTTGTTGGGGTTGCCTAAAGTTTCCTTGTGGGGGCTGAGTCTACTGAGGTGGAACTTATCCAGGCTGAATCGGCTGAGTTGTCCGGTAAGAGAAATTTGGATGGTTGCGTCATCCTGGATTGTAGTAGTTGGAATAATGGTTGTTGTTCTGGTTGAAATTTCCAACTGCATTCAACTGCTCAGGATGAGCCGCAGCCATCTGTCCATCTCCTACTTGGCAATCTGCCCCTG
Source organism: Costus lasius (assembly GCA_027563935.2). Taxonomy (NCBI): domain Eukaryota; kingdom Viridiplantae; phylum Streptophyta; class Magnoliopsida; order Zingiberales; family Costaceae; genus Costus; species Costus lasius. The sequence continues at coordinate 128,287,969 of CM050450.1, read as the reverse complement.
CGTGACCTACAACTCCACAGACCTCACAAGTAATAGCGTTAACATCCATAAAATTAACAGGCCAAGAATCAAGCTTCCTAGTCAAATTATCAACCTTAGCCGTGAGTGCAGTAAGAGAGTCAAGGTCATACTTACCTGACTTCTTGGTAGAAGTACCTCTCTCAGATGTCCATTGGTGATGGTTAATCGCCATGTCCTCGAGAAGGTTTATTGCATCTTCCACTCTCCTATTCATCAAAGCGCCTCCCACTGTAGCGTCCACTGTAAGCCTCGTGTTGTAATCCAGACCGCTGTAAAACGTTTGGATCAAAACCCAAGTCTCTACACCATGATGTGGACACATCCTTTGGAACTCCTTAAACCTCTCTCAAGCTTCGTATAGGGATTCTCCATCTTTTTGCATGAAGCTCGTTATCTGGTTTCACAATTGGATTATTTTTGATGGAGGGAAGTACTTGGAGAGAAAGGCTTGAGAAAGCTCTGCCCATGTTCTTATCGAAGCAGCAGGTAGTGTGTGCAGCCAAGCTCTCGCCCTGTCCCTCAGAGAGAAGGGGAATAGTCGCAACCTGATAGCATCAGCAGACACTCCATGAATCTTCAACATATCGCAATATTCCAAAAAAATAGAAATGTGCATGTTGGGGTCATCAAGAGGAGAACCACCAAATTGGTTTTGTTGCACCATAGAAATAAGAGCAGGTTTTATTTCAAAATTGTTGGCCTCAACAGCAGGCCTAGCAATCCCTGATTGGAAACCAAAAGTGTAGGGTGCAAAATAATCCTTAAATGTCCTGTTATTGTTACAGTTGTTGCCCATTGGTTGTTGTACTCTATCATTGTTCACTTCAATCTGAATGTGTTCCATCTGACTTCCTTCTCCAGGATGGTTCATGATTTCTTTCTTTAGAATTTGATTTTGCTTCCTTCTTGTCCGAAAGGTGCGCTCGATCTCTGGATCAATGTCAAAGAATGTACTTGCCCTAGAACTTCTTCGCATAAAATGGTCAGTCAAAACTTTAAAGTTCTAAGACAGCAGGCAAATAAGAAGAAAAAGAAAATTGTAGTGCAGTAAAGAAAATAAAAACTAATCTAAAGCCTAGTCTACCAATTCTCAGAAGTATACTAATATCAAACGTTGCTCCTCGGCAACGGCACCAAAAACTCGACACGACCGCAAGTGCACGGTTATGTCGAAGTAATACAAAAGATATCGAATCCCACAGGGAGCAAGGTTGAGTATTAGAAAGTCCGAGTCCTGATAGTTAGACAAATCAAAACGTGGGTTTTGAAAGAAGAAATCGAAAACAAACAAGTGCAACTATTTCGGTAGAGAAAAGATATAAGAGAGAATTCAGGGCTACAGCTTCCACCATGATGATAATCTTAATCGCACAAGAAAGATATTGGTTATTTGGTTTATTGGTTTTGCACAAGGAGTCTAACCCTAGGGTACAAGGTGCCTTCTCTCGAGTGATACACCCCGGTGTTCGTTTTAGACCGACCTCCTACTCTCGCGGTGGATCGTTCTAAGACGAACCCAATGAGCTCTATGGCAGATTATGAAATCCTCGAGCGAAGACCAAGCACTCTCGTGTCGAGGTCTCGCAAGTTTTACTCAGAGGTTCGACCCTTACGATCCTTCTCTCGATATGAATCGTAACGTCTAACACGCGATATTACTCGGCCAAGGTAAAACCACAAAATAAATACGTCAAAGTAAAATATGCTCACAATTCATACCAAATAACATAAATAGATACAAAGTTTGCAATTAAAATCATCAAAGGGTTTCCACCAAGCCCCAAAATAGGGTTTACACTACAATCGTCATTGAAACGCTCACAATCTCTCTTTTAATGAAATGAAAAGTATAAGAAAATGAAGCTAAGGGGAAGAAGACGATGAACCGAAGGAATCCTGAAGAATTCGTGATGATCGTGTGTCTCAATCTCCGAAAATCTCCAAAAGTCGCCTTTGTCGCCGTGTTCTTCTGCCCGCGACGCTTCTTCGCGTGAATGCTCGATGATTAGGGCAAGAAAATTGGGGCTTTTATGTCCTATGCGTTCGCCTCTGAAAGAGCTTTCCATAGACACCTTACTTGCCTAATTTGGCCTCTGAACGGGTGAGAAATCGAAGGAAAATCGACTGTGGGTCGGGCCGCTCGCGAACCTGGGTTAGAATCACGGTGAACCCCGCCGGGTTCACCTGGCCGTGATTTATTCTATGATTTCGGCAGAAAGAAGCGCGGTGAACCCCGCCGGGTTCACCTGGCCGTGATGTCTTTTGGACAGTTTTCGGCCAAATGGAATTCTGGTGAACCTCGCTGGGGTTCACCCGGCCGTGATGCTCTCTGTGAGTTTTGCAAACTGGCAACTGGGATGGTGAACCCCGTGGGGTTTACCTGGCCGTGATTGTCAGGCTAACTCCAAACAAGCCCAAATTTGACAAGTGGCTTCGTTTTCGCATGAGAAATCGTCCCATGGCCTCAGAATCTTCAAAATATGTTGAAAAAAGGGTGTTTTTACCTGAAATTCCATAAAAGTGCCAAACAGTAAAGATTCTGAAGATATGAAGGAAATAAGCATATAATGAGTATAAAAATGCCGAAATAAGCCTTGATTTGACATGAAATAACTATGAAAATCACTACCAAAATGCAATGCATCAGCGTGATTTTGGCGTGGGCTTGGGTTTGAGCCACCACCCGGCCCATATGAAGCTGGCCCATTGTTCCACGGCTTAACGATTATCCCCCGCCTAATTTGGACATCGCCCTCGATGTCTGTCATGGGCGGATCTCTCGCAATCATCGCCCCTATGTACCCGATCCGATACTGCTACGCCCCCGTGGCAGTGTTTGGAGCTACTTAGATCGCACCGATCCTCACCTCCTCGGTGTTGACTTCAGCTTCCTCAGCTAGTTCCTGCGCCACTATAGCCATGATTTTCTGTCTTGTGGGGCAGTCCTTCATCTAGTGAGAACCGCCGCACGAGAAACAACCCTATGGCTTCAATTCTGCATGTGTCCTTCCCGCAAGACGATGTGGCTCTCGTCGTCCCAGTGAACCTCTATCCTGCCGGGAAAAGGGTCTGTCACACCCCTTTACCCCTTTTTTTTGTGAGGGTACTATAGGGTCTACCCCTCTTTGGAACTCTAGCTCTCGGCGGGGAGCCACGCTTCGGTGGTGACCATGATTTCCTTGGTGGTGTTGATCTGAATTTCTGATTATCCACCAGGGACTCAGCCACCGCTGCAGCTGCCCTCCAATCTGATGGTGAGTGTCGCCGGACCTCCGTCTCTGCACATGGTTGAAGGTTATGGAGGAAGAAGTATCTCCTGTTTGCCTTTGCCATATCCGATAGCTCTAACATTAGTTCAGAGAATGCCCTGAAGTACTCCTGGATCGTCCCAGTGTGCTTCAGCCGATCCACTTTGCCACGCCCCTGATCCGCAGAGTTTTCGGGAAGAAACTATCGCCGCAGTTCCTCGCGGAAGGTCTCCCAAGGCCAACTAGAAGCCCCCGATGTCGAGCTAACTTTGGTTCGCCACCAAAGCTTCGCATTGGCTGTGAGATATGCGATGCATACCCTCACCCGATATTCTTTTGGAACACGGCTCATAGAAAACAACTGCACCATGTCCCATATGAAATTTTTCACCTCCTTGGATGATCGCCCCCCCCCCCCCAACCCCGAACGTTGCTGGCTCAGGTACACATACCTTCGACTTGGGAGCCTCCTACTCCGCCGTCGTTGTCGATCGTGATACTTGCATTAGGGCAAAATGCAGTATGACAATCTCAGCCTGCATCTCCTCTCGCATGCGTACCATCTGCTCTGGCAAGTCGATCAGACCCTCTAGAGTCTGCTGCAGGACCTCGATCTGCAACCTCTATTGCACCACAGTCCTCTGAAGATGTTCAACTTGGGGAATCATCGTGTTGTCCCCATCACCAGTCAGACCGAGCACCTTCTCAATCTGTGCTATGCGATCACCCTGGTTCACCATCTCGTCAGGTAGTTTAGCTGTCGCCGGCTTTACCACCCTGGGGCCAAACGTCCTCCGATGACCCTCTGGCTGTGTGAGTTATCTTCTGGAACTTCCGACCGATCTTCACCTTCATGGGTGAAGCAGCCGTGTTGTCTCCTCCAAGATCTGTGGGTTATGGGCCCATAGTCTGGCTCTGATACCAATTGTCACGCCCCGGCCTAAGGTCCTTCGACGGAACACTAGACCGGCAGGAAACCTCAATTTCCCCGGGTGCAAAATCACCTCCAAATCGAAAGAATCGAACGGAAACCCTAACCCTAATTACCGTCCAAGAATTATCCCCAAATTGGAAAAACCCTAATTCAGATGTTACCTTCGGTCAATGCCAATTTTGACTGCCACTCGAAAATCACCGGATCGCTTATAGTGATCGATTTCGCCGCGTGCCGCAGAAATTCATCTGTGTTGACGTCGCGCCGATGTCAGCCGGCCAAATTTCCGTTGCCGCTTCTCGATTTCACCCGAATCGTTGACTTGGTCAACGTCCCCTCGAAGCGAACACCGTCGCGTTCGCCCCTTGTCTCCTTTGTTCCGTCGAGACCAAGTGCCGCCTGCACTCGTGGCTTTGCCGGAGAGGGCTTCCCGAAACTCTCGGCAGAGGAGATACGTTGCCTCCTCTCGTCGTCGCCGATCAAGAACTGCAGCTGCCGGAACTCGTCGCCGAAGCACAGAGAACGCAAGGAAGCAACGCCAGAAATAGGGGAATGCGGAAATCAGAGAGGAAGGCTCTTATTACCTTGTTTGAAATTACAAAACTTCTCGTCGCTCATCGCCGACCCCTTGGTCGCCGATCTTCCCCTTGTTCCCTCCCTCGCCGGCGACCCCTGTCGCCGGTTACAAATCTCTCGGCTCCCTTACAAAGTTCACTCACCGACGCCTCCCCAGACGCCAGAATCACTCCCTATGCTTCCCTAAGCTTGGTTGGTTCTCCACTGATCGATAGCTCCACTGGATCCCTCTCATTGCTCCTCGTCAGACGGCTTTATAGAGAGGATCCGCAGCCTCTCTAAGCTCCACGTCGCGCACCTCCCGATCCCATCTTAGGGCATCCGCCGTCCGAGTTTGTCACTGGAGACGATGCCTTACCGTCGTCTAGGTCCGCGTCGTCCAGGGAAGGCTTCGTCGCAGCATCCGAATAATGCAGTGAGGAAGACGATGCCGCGTCTTCGCGTCGGCGTCCGCGTTCTGCTGTGTGTGGAGAAGGCGTCGAAGCTAATTTTGGGTCAACATTAATGGTTGACCCTGAAATCACCTTACGCGGATGGGCTCCGCCTCCGCTTTGCGTGATTTTGGCGTGGGCTTGGGTTTGGGCCATCGCCCGGCCCATATGAAGCTGGCCCATTGTTCCAAGGCCTAACACATAGTGTGTAAATATGGCTTTTCCAATAGTCAACCACTGTTACCATGGCATTAGGCATATTTGCTCTACTCATGCCATCTTCTCCATGTAGGGGTGTTCAAAAAATCAGAAAACTGATATACTGTGGTTAATCGACCAAATCGAACCGCTCTGACGGTTAACCGAATTGATCGATTTGATTCACGGTCGATTTTTAGCTTATAAATTTATAGTTCAATTCGGAAAAAAAAAATTTCGCCGGTTAACCGAACCAACCAAGTATATGTATATATAACCTAGGTTTACAAATTAATTGTTACAATGGTTAAACATTACTTTATAAGATAGTTAGTTATGGTTTAAAATTTATTAACTATAATTTAAAAATTAATTATTTTACATATTAATTATCAAATAATAATATTTAATATTGTATATAGGTTGTATTTTACATATTTAATATTTTTTATATTTTATATTTAATAATATTGGAGAAAGAATTTTCTTAATCGGTTAACGAAAAACGGGTGGTTAATCGAACCAAAAAATCAGTTAACCGGTAACTGGTTTTTTGGTTCGAGAACGGTTTATAATATAGCCGAACTGTTCTAATCAATTCGGAACAAGATTTGATGTCACGGTCCAGTTAATCGAATCGTGAACACCCCTATCTCCAAGCTTACCACACACAAAACACAAACGGCTCCATCTCCTTCTTCAACTCCTTCACTTTGTGAAATTTTTAGATTTTTCATATGCCTCCCTCGACACCAACATACCTTCAAAGCCCTACTACTAGCATTAGTTCAATTTCTCTCTACCTCATCGAATTAATGTTTCTACTATTAGTAGTGTCATTATCATTGCCGCTTATCTTCGACGAATTAAAAGTCTTAGACTTCGAGCTTGATTTTCATCCAAGAGAGATAGGGGAAGATAAAAAGTGGCATTTGGCGAGGTCGAATATGGTAAAAAGGTGTTCTTCAAAGTTAAAACACATTGATGAGCTCAATTATGTAAACTTGCATAGTAATATTTAGAATTATGATTCGTTATCATTGAGCATCAAATAGACTTGGGCTGAAAGCTAATGAGAGGCGAAACAACCAAAGAGATAAATGACATATTTGAGATTCGAGATAGTTTTCTCAATACCTAGTGCCCAATGACCTAGCTTGATTCATAGTTTAAAAGAATTAGTTAGTTCAACTGAAAGCTAATGAGAGGCGAAACAACGAAAGAGATAAATGACATATTTGAGATTCGAGATAGTTTTCTCAATACCTAGTGCCCAATGACCTAGCTTGATTCATAGTTTAGAAGAATTAATTAGTTATAAAATCTTAAGATCAAATCCCACTGCTTAACTTACACTGAGAAAGCTACAGTTGATATTTGGAGCCCATCATGTGCATTAATTTTAAAGAATGAAAATTCCATTATTGATTAACATAAAATTTAAAGGATTAAAAAAAAATCTCATTATTCCAATAGCTATATAGCTCAAGGCTAGGCCTTCAACAGCCCAAATGGATACATTCGGACTATGCCCAAACTGGCTGCGGCGGCCCAGCTTCGATCTTAAAGAGATCCGATTCAAGACTTACGTGTAATTACTCATTTCAAATCGTTCATCTAACCGTCAATTGACACGTGACCCGGTTTGGTCTGATTTGATAACCAACAAATATGGTGGTATTATACACGGCCCCTCCGAAACTTTGTTTTAGACCACTCTTCCCGTCTTTCGCCTTCTCTCCACGAAACCGGCGCCTTCGCCGCCTAAAAATCCCCAACGCTCGCTCTTTTTTTCGCACACGGGCGATCTTGTGAAGCTCCAGCTCTTGAACCTCCCAACCCTAGCGCCAACACACTCCATGGCGGCTCCGCCGACGGCCGCCACCATTGCGGACGCCGTCTACCGGATCCAGCACGCTCTCCTCGACGGCGCCTCCCTCTCCGAGCGACATCTCTTTTCAGCGGCCTCCCTTCTCTCGCGTGCCGACTACGAGGACGTGGTCGAAGAGCTCTCCATCGCCGGCATCTGCGGATACCCCCTCTGCCGCAACGCTCTCCCTTCCGATCGCCAAAGGAGGGGCCAGTATCGCATCTCCCTCAGGGAGCACAGGGTGTACGACCTCTCGGAGACCTACAAGTACTGCTCCGAGGCGTGCGTCGTCTCCAGCCGAGCCTTCTCGGCCACCCTCGGCAGCGAGAGGAGCTCGGACTTGAGCGCCTCCAAGATTGAAGAGATTCTAGGCTTGTTTCGACCCCTGGAATCGTCGGCAACGAATTTGGTGAAGTATGTGGACCTAGGTATTAATAAATTGACGATTCGAGAAAAGGACGATGCTGGAAAAGGAGAAGTTTCGTTAGACGAATGGCTGGGTCCGTCCAATGCCATCGAGGGCTATGTTCCCCAGGACGACGGCAGCCATGGTGAGAGGCCAAATTACTTATATACCTTTTTCTCTTATTGTTTGGATGATACATTTATATGCATTCTTTCGCAATACTGAGGCGTTGAAATAAGCATTCATAATTGCAAGAGATAAAATCTGTCTTGTCGTGGAACATAAAATTCCACCCTTTGTCAAATTTTTCGTGCGTTTCTTTCTGCTAGCTTTTCTGTAAAACAGGAGTGAGGTTGCTTTCTGATTGCAGGTGAAGCTAGACAGAGTTGGAATACAAGAGAAGTAAAAGATGACACAAATGGTGATTTAGATTTTGCAAGTTCCATAATTCATATAAGTGAAAGTAATGGACTTGCTTATTCGGCCTTTGGAACAGAAGATGCTTCAGAGGCCATAGCTAGGAAGTTGGAAGAGGTAGTTCTTGAGGAAAGAAGATCAAAGACAACTAAAGCAGTATCAAAGGCAACTAAAGCAGCGTCAAAATCTTCAAAACCTAAGACCACAGAGAACTTGAATAAAGACAAGAGAGGTGATTTGATGGTTAGGACAAGCAACGCAATTGTTGGAGAATCATCTGCTGCTTCTCAAAGGTCTTTAAAGATGGAGTTTGTTAGCACTTCACATGTCGGGAATGAAGTTTCAGAGACATCATTTACTGCAGCTAAGAAACCTTTGCCTACTTTCGAGAATGGGATTCATGTGGAAAATGGAAGAGGATCAGAGGACGCTATACATAAATCTGGAAATAAGCTTTCCAGCAATAAGGGGCCTGTATTGAAATCCTCTCTTAAGACTTCACGCTCCAAAAATGCAGGTCGGTCAGTCAAGTGGGCTGATGAGAGTGAAAATTTGGATCGGGAAGGAAAGGAAACGTGCCTTAAAAGCAGCAAAAGACCTCAAGATTCACAAGTTGAAGATGATAGCTCCTTAAGGCTCGCATCAGCTGAGGCTTGTGTAGCTGCACTTACTGAAGCTGCAGAGGCTGTTGCTTCAGGCATATCTGAACCTGGAAATGCAGGTTTGATTAAATACTGGAATATTATCGTTTCCATATTTTTACTTATCGAATATTATCCTTTCTATATTTTTTACTTCTATCAGTAAGTTTATCCCATAGAAGATGAAAATAAAATATATGGCTGACAAGTAGCCTCTATTTTGTTTTTCAATTTTTACAAAAGCTTTGGAGGCTGGAATAGTTATCTTACCACAACCACACAATGTCAAAGAGATGGATATTGATGTAGATGAAGATGCATTTGAATTTGATAAGGGATATGTGAACTGGCCAAAGAAAACTGTACTATTGGACACGGACATTTTTGAGGTTGAGGACTCCTGGCATGATACCCCGCCAGATGGTTTTAGTTTGAAAGTATGTTTTCTTTGTCCTACAGCAAGCATTATCCCCAACCCACCCCTCCTACCATTTCTTTTAACTAATAATCTACACATTTTTTTTTCAGTTATCTTCATTTTCTTCAATGTGGAAGGCGCTCTTTGGATGGACAACATGTTCTTCAATGGCGTATATATATGGTTGTGATGAAAGTTCCCAAGAGTATTTCTTAACAGTTAACGGTAGGGAATATCCTCACAAGATAGTGTTGAAAGATGGTCAGTCATCTGAAATTAGACGAACTATTGATGGATATATCTGTCGTGCATTGCCTGGGCTCGTGATGGAATTGGGAATTCGAGTACCAATTTCTACTTTAGAGAAAACACTGGTATGTTTTTAAACTAGCTAATGCTTATGTTCTCTACCGAATGAATATTCTTTTGTTAGATGTGTATTTGTTCCCACATTTATTTACTAATAACTTGTTTTTGATGTTAATCATGCAAATATTGACCTACATGTACCCGTCAATTACATTTTTAGTGCTAATAAATTTGGATTGAAGTTGCCCGACATTTTTTTTTCATAAAGTTTCTACTTTTTTTGATTTCTCAACCTTAGAACACGGTGTGTAACTTTAGTTGTTTGATAAGAGTACAATTTATTGTATCTTCACGATTTTTTTGTTTAATCAACTGTCTATTATTTCATAATTAAGTTTCATTTTGTAGATCCTCATTTGTCAAGTTTCATAGACAGAGTGGTAGAGGAACTAGATTACAACACAGTTACAAAGAATTGGGAAAGAAATTTAATAATTCTATTATGTTTTCTTTTTGGAAGGCAGAATCTAGGCAATTAAAAAAATGTAACTTTGACAGAATCTTGCTTCATGGATGATTTAAAAAATTGATCTCTCTTTATTGATGAATTAAAAAGTTGATTGTTAACCTAGGGTGATGGTCTTACTCTGACCAAATTGATAAATAAAACCTCCAACATGTTATTCCTATACTAGAAACTCTTTAAATTAAAATTTGAAAATGCAGAGTTATGTGCTCTTAAATGAACAGCCTTCATGGATTACGAAATCAATAAGATCATGTTGATTTTCTCATCTAATTCACTCAGCTTAGGGGGTGAAAACAGACCCACCAAATCTACTCTCATTCAATTCGTATCCACTTTCAAGTGGATGAATGTTGATTCATTTCTCTAAATCTGCCTTTGGCAGATGCGGATGTGGATGAGGATTTGAATCTTCTAGACAAAATAAAATCCACCTATCAAAATTATGTTGAATATGTATATACACATACATGTATGCATTCATATGCACACACATTGCCTAACATGCTTTATGTGGCTCATATTGAATTCTAGTTGCTTTCATGTTGATGAATTTTTGTTGTTGTTTTGTGTTAGAATTACTTAACATTGTTGATTTGGAAATGAAATGATACTCCTATAATGTCTAATAAGATTTAGCTACTTCTGTAATTCTATTTGAATCGGCTATCTTTATACTAGTATTCCCTCTCCTACTTTTGTAATTTTATCATTGTACTACGAGGCACAAGTGTAATTTAACATGTAGGATGCCACAATGTAATCTCCTATTTGAAGATTTATGACCTATCTTTTATGGAGAAAGAGGCTTGATCAATCTATAGAACATATGAGGATGTGGCTGAAAGATAAACTTAATTTAAGGGTACAACTTCCATATGAATAATTATCTTGTAACCTTTTGTCCACATTACAAAAATATACAAAAAATTTGCATGTGCTTTTATGTATCATCAAGTGTGGATACGACACATAATATCAAAATCATATAACAACATCAGCATCATCAACTTCATCTTCCTTATGTTGTTTGCTCAACTTGTCTACATCTTGTTCAATCTCAGAGGTCTAAGGTTTATCGTGCTATTTTGTTGTTGGGTTAAGGTGTATAAGGACGTTGAGATGTAATATAATCTTGATGTTAAAAATGAAAACAATTGATGTTGAAATTGATTACCTTAAAAATTTGGGTTTGGGACTTCTTATCTCTTAGAATTATGTGAAGTAATAATAGGACGAGGCTCCACTTGTTGAACAACTGGTTGTGATTAGGTTGCAACATCTCACTTATCAAAAGGGGTGCACAGTTTACTAGGGAATTGACAATTCGGGTAGTTACATATTTGAGTGTAATTAATTTGATGTATCTTTTAATTTTAGCAGACTTATGATATGCTTTCTCCACAAATTCAGGAGAGTACAATGTGTCATCTCTTCAAATTTGTTGCCCAAATATAACTATTAAACGAGCTGAGGTTCTTCAAGAACCTCACTACACATTTATAATTCCTTAAGCTCGCTCAAATTTCCTATTACACTTACAGACAAATGGAAGCTGATGTTCAATTGATGATGACAAAAATCTTTAGTAGATTATCGATTGACAACCTAGAGAGTATTGACTAGCTAGCTAGATGGAGGCTAGTGTTGTTGAGGAAATTTTCAGAACTAGAATGAATGCTTGAGATAAGCAGGATACCCAACTCAGACCAATTTAGGCGCTCAAATGCCCCATATCTCCTTTTTGTTTTGTTAATTTGGTGGTTTCAAGAGTTCCAATGTGGTGCTGTGAGAGCAATGGGAATGGGGGACGGAGTAGGGAGCAGGGGAGTTGTGCGGATGATGATACAATGAGAAATGACAATTTGTATGATAAGGCAAGGCCAATATGGATGGTGGTTTACTATGGATGGGATTTAGAGTTTCAGGTTGATGGAGCAGAGTGGCAATGAAATGACTTGAACAAGCTAATGGAACCAAGAAAGAGGAATGGAAGAGGATAGGATTCAATATCCATGTTACCAAATTGATGCATAACGGAGGAAGATAAGTGGAGCAATTAATAATTCATAAAAAAAACACTATTGTCTTAACACAACTTAGCCATATATAGGATATAAAACAATAACTCGAAGCAATGACAACCTCAATGTAGACAACCTCCATGCAATAACTTTGACTTGGTAAACACCATTGACACATGATTCAATGAATATGCTTAATATGCTTACCCTAATTAACTGCTAATCCTAATTACATCAATTATTGCGTGGAAGAATGAGGAGGGAAATTGGGTAGCAGATTGAAGAAAAAGCTTTAGGTTCAAATCCGCTGCGTCTCATTCAAATTCACAATGAAGACTTTAGATGGTTTCCTGCTTTGATGTCTACAGTAAGAAGTTCCAACAGGATTAGATAGAGTTTCAGCTTTATGAAACTGGTATCTAAGATTCGTATGTCCTTATATATAAAACTTTTTTCTGCAGTTTGAAGATGAAGATGATCTTGCTGGAGGATACCTTAACTTTGAGGAAAAAATGTACTGATAAAAATACAAGGAAGAGGAATGCATCACGATCCTAGAACATTCTAAAAAAATATGCAAGTAGCCTGGGACTTGGATGAATCGGCATATTGTGTCTCAACATTATTGATTGGTTGAATAAATTGTATTTGTAAATTTTTGAAACATCTAATGCATAAATGAAAAAAAAAGGGTTAAGATTATCTTTGTTTAAAAGTGGTGTGGGCAGTTTTGCATGGAGATAGAAAGTAGAGATTATGAATTTATAAAGTCTGTTAAGTATGTTAGGCATAGAAATTTTTTCTGTAATCCGTGCTATAGGACAATGATAATTGATAAAATGGGAATAAGAAGCTATATCACTGAACGGTAAGATTGAGACCAGTTTGGCAGGGCTTGCTTAATTTTGATCCCATGTGCAGAATTTACTTTTACTAGTTTCAAATTATTCTCTTTAGTTTGCATGGAGAAAATGACTGAAGTTATCTAAAATAGTGCGTATCTGGATTTTCACATGGACCAGAGATTGCCTAAAACTATATGTTTGTATCCAATTTTGAAATGGTTGGTGATCTTTATTTTACTCTATTTTTTTTTCTCATTTTATTTGCTTACAATGACCTACATAGTGAGCCAAAAGTGTTTTTGACTTTTTAGCTTGGAACTTCGGATAGTAGCGCTGAATTTTGTAATATTCGTTTAGGATATTGATGGAACCATGGCTTGGAATATTATTCGTCTAAATGTCACAATTTGTGATTTCAATGAGGTTTCTGAGCTGACGAGAATATAAGAGAAAGCATGCCAAAGTTCATGCATAATTCCTGTTTCTAAACAATGACAGCACCTGCCCATGGTCAGCACCGCTATGTTTCACGATGGAAATTTAGTGACTGGTGACATAGGGCAACCATAAAACAAAGTTTCAAAGGAAGTATCGGTTTAGATAGCCAGTTTTGAATCTTCTAACAAAGTGATCATTTCTTTTCATTATTTTTTGAGAAAATATCTGAGAATCAGAATTCTTGTCTCATGCAGAATCCCCTTGTCTATTAACACACGATATTTATGTGATACGTTTCTCATATGTAGTTACAACTATCCTTCTAACTTTAGTCATGTTGTGTTAGAAAAAAACTGGAACATATGCATAACAATTACTTAAAACCTCTAATGTAGACATAAATAGGAAAATATTATTGTCTATTTTAATGAATACTTGTTTCTTTTAATGACAATAATCACATGTTAATTCAATTCACACTCATCTTGGCAATTTTTGCTGCGATGTTATCATGTTTGAGTTCTATGGTTCACCTGGCCATGAACATTGTGCAAAATTTCAGATGATCCTACTCTGCGTTCTTTTGTTTCCAGGGTTGCTTGCTTGAAACCATGTCATTTGTAGAAGCATTGCCTTCCTTCAAGCTTAAGCTATGGCAAGTCATTGTTCTTTTATTTATGGATGCTATATCCGTGCATAGACTTCCATCATTGGCTCCACATTTTGCAAACATGGACGTACTACTAAACAAGGTTACAAATGACTTCTGGATCTATTTGCATTTATAGTTTTTAACTGTTATATGATAGTTATTCTGCATTTTGTGCACCGTTCCTAAATTACTAAAGTAGCAAAATTAATATTCCATTGTTATTCACTGGGCGTGTGTGAATGTTCACATGTCTTTGGTATAGTGGATGGATTTGTCATTCTTCGAGACTTGTTTGCTTTTTTTTCTCATTAGTAGGATTAGAGAACATAAATGCAAAAGATAGCCAACTGATTGTAGTTTTCTTCAGAAAATAATGTTCCTGACTTCAGTGAGTTAGATTTATCACACTTTGTCTTTTTCTCATTACTAGGATTAAAAACAATAAATGCAAACAGAGCCAATTGATTGCCTTTTTCTTCAGAAAAGAAAGTCGGATTGAATGAGTTAAGTTTGGATCATAATCAGCTGAACGAACTGCATGATTTACTTCCTTATTTACATGGGAACACGATGCAATAAAAACAGTTTGCTCAATATATACCTTTATTTACATTACATTCAAAGGAGCTTGCACCCTTTTGTTTAAAATCTTTTCCTGGGTTGGGAAAATTGTGGGCTGCAACCATGTCTGATGGATCCTCTATAGTATTTGCAGTCACACCTGATGAACTACATTTAGGAATTTGCTGCATATGTTTGTGATGGATTGGCATTGCAGTGATATACACTCACAATTGTTTTCGGGGTATCTTTTTAAATGATAACATTTATATAACATTAGACAACTTCGTCTTATGCCGGGCTATTTTTTTTTTCTGATTTGACAAGATAGAAATTAGTTGCCTAGTATCAATCTTTTTTTCCTTTATTTATCTTATTTTAACTCTGTGGATTTTCTCAACTAGTATTTTTTTTGCTTATTTGTAAGCGCAGCTTTTTTTATTCATGTTATTGCACGTTGTTGTCCTTTAAATCTGTTATTCATTTATGACTGATAAAACGAGTTGACATATTCATGGTTTGATATGCATCTGAAGTACAAACGGCAAAGACCTTAGTAGTTTGTACATTATTGAATTGAACATAAATTACAAACTTCAAAAGTTTTAAGTTGTACATTATCTAATAAGTTTGGGATTTGGTGTCTGTCAAGAGGATATTTTAGTCTCTGGTAAGAATGTTATTGTTATAACTGGTCAATAATCGTTTTCTTGGTGATCTATATGTTGCCCGTACAAGTGAGCATTGGGATATATGAGTATTTTGATTTGCCTCTCAGTAGAAGAAATATCTCTTTTCAATGTTCTTTCAATTTGTGAAGCTTTTCATGTCAAAATGCGTCGCGCTTTGATTAATCGAGTAGTTTTTTTTTCAGTGATTTTCTTGTAGCAATATTCTCTGATTGAGGACTCCTACATGTATAGCTCAGTTATCATTTATATTTCGTGAATAATTCGGCTCCTTTGTTGGAACAGGTATTACATCCTGCCCAGGTTACTCGAGAGGAGTACGAGTATATGAGAGATCTTGTTCTCCCGTTAGGCAAGTCTTATGACATTGCTATACGAACAGGTGGATCATGAAAGTGTTTGACACCTTCGCACGTCTCCGCTCCTTGGATGATTAGTGCATTTGGGCGCCCCATAGGTTGGGAATTTAAGCTCCCGCTCATGTGTGCAAGTGTATAATATGGTAAAACTTTGGAGAGTTGGATTTTATCAACCCCGCATGCTCAGTTGCACTCAAGCTGCTGTACATTACGAACCTTGTTAAACAACACGCAGTGTCAACTTGGCTTCTCTTCGTTTTGCTATATCAGAAGGTCATGCCTGATAGGCGTGGACTAGTTGCGTACAGTTTTTGGTCATCGGTGCTTTATTTTATTTAGTTAAAAAAATAATTTCTTTCATTCAGATGTAAACCTCTACCGGATAGCAGCAATCAGCTACACCCAGTTTACTCTCTGTGTATAGCATTCATGTAAGAGTCGAATTATGGAAATTTGTTGTGTTAATCACATTATCTCTTCCATTGCCTCGGCGTAACGTGCTGGGCAACTAGGTGGATAAAAGAAATTGTTGTTAGGAGTTGTTGGCATTTATTAAACTTGTTTTTAGTGTGAAGTACTGGCATAGTGGAGTTGGTTGAACTGTTTAACTTTATTTCCGACCACAAACATACTTGATGGTTCAACAATAATCAATCACACGCACAAGAGCTCCGTTTTGTCCCCAAGTTTAAAATTGTTGGGTGCGGCGTATTTTCATATATATATATATATATATATATATATAAAAGCTTGTTTCTTGTAACATAAGGTAATAAAGTTCACTAGTGTATAACATGAACCAACGATAGCTGAATCTTCCTGGGCTTTAATGTAACTTAAACTAGTACATTTTTCATATCAATATAAAGGATGGAATCACCCACCAAACTGTTTCACTATTGTTTGCTTATCTTGGTGCAGACTAAACAGGGAAAAATTGATTCCGAGTTCTCGACATTGTTACAGTAACACCATAAATGAATCCTCTAAACTTAATTATCCAAACGGCAGACAAGCTTTTGCCGCAACTGAACCTTCGTAGCTGCTGTTGATCCCCAAGAGGAGAATATGAGGAGGATCATATTCATCAGAGTAGACATTACATCTCGGAGTTATCAAATGTATACAAGGTTGTTTCCATAACAAGCTCCACAGTTCGGGTATTCGTGTCTCGAGTCCCTTTTCACTGTGCTGATAGCAAGGAGTGTCTATTATTCTAGTAATTCTGTAAATTAACTCAAATCAAACTGTTATTTTCGGTGTAGTTCAGTTTTAATTTAAACCAACTCGATTTAATTTGAGTTTAATTTTTTAAAAAAAATTAGTTTGGTTTTTGAGTTAACACGGAAATTTTGAAGTGAACTGATTCAATTTTTTTCTTAAAAAAATCGTTTTGGTTCTATTTTTTTAATAAAATAAATTAATTCAAATTGAATCTGATCGGACTTGTTGAGTTCGAATCAAACCAACTGGATAACCCTGATAGCGGCTCGCCAGGCATTAGATCCCAACTGCCGTCCTAGCCAACAATACATTGTGTTTCCTAAGAAGGGAAGAAAAAAAAAAGGAATAGAAAAATGAAAAAAAAAAAGTAAAATGAGAAGAATGGAAAAAATAGCACACGTGAGACACACGTGATCATAAAAAAATTTTGCAGCGGCGCCTGGCCGGAAGGGAAGAACGGTTGGCGCGGAGGTGGGAGGTGACAAGTGAGCGGATGAGCTCGAGAGCTTGCAGCGAGCGGGACAAGCGGCGGGCGGACGAGTTGGAGAGCTCGCGGACGACCCACGAGCTCTCTGCGAGAGGGATGAGCAGTGAGCGGACGAGTTGGAGAGCTCGTAGACGAGCTTGCTGCGAGAGGGACGAGCGGTGAGCGGGAGAGGTTGCGGACGAGAGGGACGAGAGGCGAGCTCACTGTGAGCGGGACGAGCTGACGGGTGAGCGGAACGAGCTTGGGGGGAGCGGGCGAGCGGGACGAGCTCGTGGACTCACGGACGAGTGGCGAGCTAGAGAGCTCGCGGGGAGTGGGCGAGCTGGACAAGCTCGCGGACTCGCGGAAACGAAGAATGGTCGGCGAGGATGCGGGAGGTGGCGACCAAGCGGACGACCGGGAGAGCTCGCGGACTCGCAGCAAGCGGGAGAGCTCGCGGACTCGCAGCAAGCAGGAGAGCTCGCGGACGAGAGGGATGAGCGGCGAGATGGAGAGCTCGCGGGGTGCGGGCGAGCGGAACGAGCTTGCTGACTCGCGAAAGGGAAGAATGGCCGGCACGGAGGTGGGAGGTGGTGAGCGAGCGGACAAGCAGGAGAGCTCACGGCAAGTGGGACGAGCTCGCGGACTCACGGAAGGGAAGAACGGCCGGCGCGGATGCGAGACGGCAATGGCGACAGCGGGCTGGGCAAGAAGCGGCAGGCTGGGTGGACGACGACAGGCTGGGCGGGCGAGCTTTGTTGTCGGTGTGTTGGACGAAGGGGCAAGGCAAGCGGATCTCCAGCGGCGAGCTCCATCGTCGTGAGGAGAGAGCGAGAGGGCGATGGTGCCGTGCGTTGGACGAAGGGGCGAGGCGACAAAGGGTGAGTTGCACGTTTCCACTCAATTCGAGCGGATCAGTTTGGGAGGAAAAAATTTTTTCTGTCCCATTCAATCCGTCTGTTGTGGGGAATTTTCTGAAGTATATTTTTAACAACAATTTCGCATGTTTTTATATAATATTAATTTGTATAAAATAAAAGGAAGAGTTCAAGAAAGAAAAACCCGGAAGCGCGATACACTATCCTTAGGTGAAAGTTTCGGGCTCTTGTGTGAGTTGATTCCGAACTGAACACCCAGGATACGATCAGATACTCCTCCTGCGGGACACGACCGTGGAGAAGATGACCAGACTCCCTTTCAGCAATTGAGCAGCAGATGACCAAAAAACGAAAGAAGAAAATCAAGAGAAGATGGAAGAAAAGCTTTTCAAAGCTCTCGGCTGTTAACAAAATAGTCGAGACTTATTTCCTTCTATTAAAGTCCAAGAACCCAAATCCAACGTTAACAATGTTAACATTGTGCATAAAATAAAAGCCAATTAAAGCATTTAATTCACTTTCCCAAATTGAATTAAATTGATGGCAATCGGCTGCATTAAAAGAAAAAAAGAAAGGAAACATTAGCTATTAACGCTTATTTCAATTAAGATAACTTATTTTAATTAAGAAAATCAATTAAAACCTTTTTTAAAATTTTATTCTAACAATTCGCCATAAAATTTTAAAAAAATAAATATAAATAAATTCAAAAAAAAATTTGCTGCTCAATACTTATATCATGCGGTCAGTAAAGTGCACTTAAAGGCATAACCTTTACTTAGTGAAAATATTTTCATCTGAAGGAAAAATAGTGAACTAGTCTTGAACTATTTTCCTTTCACCCAGATTAGAACAAGTCTACACACAATGCAAGGTATGTCTGATCGCGGGGTTGCGCATTTTTGGCCGTGCGTGTGTATCTTCATGAGAGCTTCTGAGGGTTGTCTATGTCCTTAACCGCGGCCGTATACGAACTCTCTCATATAGGAAGTTCCCTGCAAGGGATGAATGTAGAGGCTCATCTCATGGTAATTAACCATTTGGGAAGTTTTCCTTTCCTCTACAATATAAACACAAATCTATCTTCAGGAATGGGAGTGTAAAGTATCAACTCTATCACATAAAATTTTATACACCGTAGTGTTTTATAGTTTTATTTTTCAAAATGCTTATTGACTAGTCAATCAGCTTGTTATTACCACATTGAATCTCCTTCAAGGGATCTCATATCACAGAGGTTGGGTTCCCACTGCTGAAAGGCTTATTTACAGACTAATTCCCTTTCCTCTCGATACCTCTAGGATATTTGTCCTATGTAAGCCTTTGGTTAAGCCATCGGCTATGTTGTGCTCAGTCTTTACAAAAGAAAGAGCTACAACTCCATGCGTATTCAGCCATCTTATAGACTTTTGTCCAATTTTTATATGGCGACTCATTTTAGTATTTATTAGTTTCTTTTTACAAATTCTATTGCTACTTGTGAATCACAATGAACAGAGATAAGATCTAAAGGAGTAAAAGAGAATGGAAGAGAAGAAATTAAGTTTTAAAGCCATTTGACTTCTATACAAGTGGTATCCAAAGCCACTAATTCTGCTTCCATGGTGCTCCTAGCAATTATTGATTATTTAGAAGATTGCCATGTGATGGCACTTCCACCTAATATGAACACATAGCCTGAAGTAGATTTAATATCATTAGAATCAGATATCCAATTGGCATCACTAAAACCTTTTAATACAGAAGGGAATCCAGTAAATTTCAAACCATATGAAATTGTGCCTTTAAGATATTTGAATACTCTATCTAGAGCATTCCAATGAGATTTACTAGGATTACTAGTATATCTACTTAACCTAGATACTGCATAGGCTATGTCTGGTCTTGTCCTATTTAAAAGGTATAAGAGTGATCCTATACACTAAGCATATTTTTTTTTGATTTATTGATTTTCCATTATTCTTTTCTAATGGAATACTAGGATCATAAGGAGTAGAAAGAGAAGAGCATTCAGAAAATCTAAATTTTTCTATGATTTTATTTGTGTAATGAGATTGAGATAAAGTTAATGTATTTGATGATTTTGTTATTTTCATTCCTAGAATGACATCTGCTTTTCCTAAATCTTTCATATCAAAGTTATCTGAAAGAAAGATTTAATTTCAGTTATTAAATCTAAGTTGGGAGCTAAGATGAGAATATCATCTACATATAGACATAAGATGATAAATTTATTCTCATCAATCTTTTTAATATATAAGCAATTATCTGATTCATTTATTTGAAAACCAAAAGAAAGAATTATTTTATCAATTTTTTTATGCCATTGTTTAGGTGCTTGTTTAAGTCCATATAAAGACCTTACTAGTTTGCAAACTTTATTTTCATTATCAGGAGAAATAAATCCTTCTGGTTAGTTCATATAAATTTCTTCTTTAAGATCTCCATGTAGAAAAGCAGTCTGCACATTCATCTGATGTACAAACAGATTATGGATAGAAGCAAATGCAAGTATAACTCTTATAGTAGTTATTCTTGCAACAGGTGCATAAGAATCAAAGTAGTCAATTCCGGTTTTTTGACCAAAAGCTTAAACTACTAAACACGCCTTATACTTTTCTACAGATCCATCAGTCCTTAACTTCTTTTTAAATATCCATTTGCATCCTAAAGGTTTGTTTCTAGGAGGTAAATCAGTGAGAATCCAAGTATGATTACTTAGGATTGATTTCATCTCACTATGAATTGCCTCCTTCTAGAAAGGAGCATCAAAAGAGTTAATAGCATCTTGATAAGTATTTGGTGCATCTTCAATTAAATATGTTATGAAGTCATCACCAAAGTTCTTTTCAATTCTAACTCTTTGACTCCTTCTAGGTTCAGAAGGTTGACTAGGATTGGTTACTAAAGGTGTTGAAGAAGTTGACGGTTGATAAGAGTTTGTTTGAATAGAAGAAGGAATTTTATTTTTAAAAGGAAATATATTTTCAAAGAAAGAAGTATCTTTTGATTCAATTAGTGTATTATTACAAATTTCAGGTACTTCTGAATTAATTACTAAAAATATGTAGGTGTTACTATCTAAGGAGTAACCAACTAAGATTGCATCTATGGTTTTAGGACCTAATTTTTTCTTTTTAGGTTTAGGTAGATTAACATTTGCAAGGCACCCCCACATTTGAAGGAAATTAAGCCTTGGCTTATAACCTTTCCAAAGTTCATAAGGTGTGACCTCTTTATTTTTTAAAGAGATTATATTAAGAATAAAGCATGAAGACAACAATGCTTCTCCTCAAAGATTTTGAGGTACCCCAGAACTTAACATCATGGAGTTAACCATGTCTAGAAGAGTTCTATTTTTTCTTTCAGCTACACCATTTGATTGAGGTGAATAAGGAGGTGTAACTTGATGAATTATACTATGCTCTTGACAAAACAAGGCAAATTCATTAGAAACATATTCACCTCCTCTATTTGATCTAATTATTTTAATCTTTTTATCTTGTTGATTTTTAACTTCAGCTTTGAAAATTTTAAATTTGCTTAAAACTTCATCTTTAGTTTTAATTAAGTAGGTGTAACAAAATCTTGAAAAGTCATCTATAAAAGTTACAAAATATTTATTTCCTCCCCTAGTTGGAGTTGATGTTGAATCACAAACATCACTATGAATTAAATCTATAATTTATGTATTTCTAGATTCAATTGATTTAAATGATTTCTTGGTTGTTTAGCTTTAGCACAAACTTCACATTTTAAATTTAATTTAGAATTCATTTTAGGAATTAGTTCTAAATTTATCATTTTATTAATTGATTTGAAATTAACATGACCAAGTCTGCCATGCCAAATATCATTCAATTCAGAATTTAAGACAATAGCAGATGAAGGAAGTGGATCTTTATTTATTTGAAAAGGAATTACATTGATTTTGAAGAGTCCTTCTGAAATGAACCCTTTACAAATGAAATTATCCTTTTTTGGTGATTACAACTTTATTTACTTCTAATACAATTTTGTAACCTATTTGTATAAGAAGTGATCCACTAATTAAGTTCTTCCTCACATCTGGAACTAGTAGAACATTGTTGAGAAGTAACGTCTTTCCAGAAGTGAACTTCAAGTTGACGTTTCCATGTCCTAGCACATTCACAGATGTTCCATTGCTCATTATTACACTTCCTCCACTTGTATCCTAAAATGAAGTAAAATATTCTTTTTTTAGTGTAAATATGAACATTAGCTCCTGAGTCAAGCCACTATTCTGAATCATGGTAGGCTAAGTTGACAGAAGGAGTGAAAGAAACTAACATGATGGTACTAGTAGAAGGTTCACCCTCAATCATGTTGACTTGAGATTTGGGTTTAAAACCTTTCTTCTTAGCTTGAACCTTCATAGTATTGCGGAAGAAATAATTTGAGGCAAGATGGTTGTCCTTCCCACACACAAAGCAAAACTGGCCATCTTTCAATTTCTTATTCCTTTTAAAATTTGGTTTGAAATTTTTATTTTTATTATTGGAGTTGTTATTGGCATTGTTCCTAGGTTAGGATAAACCTTTTATTTTTTTAGTTTGAAGGAATTATTTGGATTTGGCTTAGCAACTTCAGTTATGTTGATTTTAGATTTTGGAACATCTTTATTTAATTCTCTTGTTCTATATTGATCTTCAATTCTTATGGATTGAATTACAGATCTAAGAGAAAGAAAAGTTTGAGATCTCCTAATATCTTGTCCAAACTTAGACCAAGAAGGGAGAAGTTTGTCTAAGAGGCAAGAAATTTGGTAGGATTCGCTAAAGGTGGTTCCATTCCTATGAATTTCATGAATTATGTTTTGAAAAAATGAATTTGATCATTAATAGAAATATGATCAACCATCATGTAGGAGTTGAAATCAGATGCAGTGAATCTTATTGCACCTTCAAGATCTCTTAGGTAGGTATCTTCTAGTGCATTCCAAATTTCTTTTGCCGTTTTAAATTTTCTATAAGTTTCATATAGGTTATCACTTAGACAAGAAAGGATATGAAACCTAGGTATTCAATTTCCTCAGGTGATTTAGAAGAAGAAGAAGGAAAAGGTAGAATTTTCCCTAAGGCCGCAATTAGTCCTAGTGAAATTAACCAGATTTCTAATTACTCTTGCCATCAAGGAAAACTAACTCCATTAAATTTTTCAAAGTTAAAGTTATCTTGCCATTTTTGTTTTAAAGAAAATAAAAAATTTATTTATCTGCATAAACAAATTTTTAAGTATAAGAATTATTTTAAACATGATTAAAATAATTAAATTACACATTATGCACAATATGCATGCTATGAACATTTTAAACTTTGGGCTTTTAAACTCATTTAAGTGTAATATAATAATTAGATACATTATGAATATGATGCCCAAGTTTTGCACAATGTTCATTACTTTACTTATTTATTGTTAAAGTAATTAAGTTACATATTATGTGCACTAGGTCTAATATGTCTATGTTAAAATAGTCAATCGTAAAAAGAAATTTATTACACATGCAATTCTAGCTGCAGATAAATTAAAAAAAAATAGAAATCAACTATCACTGTTTTAGTATTATCAGGAATTGTAATTTAAAAATTTGCGACTAGACTCGTCAGACAGCCCACTAGCACAAAGTGCGTGTCCGTGTGCGTGCACACGTGGGATCGAATCTATGCAGCCGAATTCTACAATACAAAAGTGATTCAGAGAAGCACAAATTCCAACACTATAGTGTTACAATCAGAACAGAAACAATATTATCACATAAAAGGATTCAATTAACACTATATTACTAATTATAAATTTTTTGAAACGAAAAACAAATTGAAGATTATAGAATTTGGTAACAAACCAAATCAATGAACGGTAAAAAATTAACCAATTTTAACGGTACATAGCAATGGTTATTATTAAAAATAACGCGAGAGTAAATTTTTTTATGGAAATAGACAACTGTAGGTGTTAGAAAGATTTTAAATTGATTAAAATTTTCCAAATATCGATTAGACACAGAATCAGCATAAAATTCTAAATTCGATTAAGAATTCTAAATTTAGATTTATAGAGAGAGATTTTTAAATACTCAGAAACAAAATATTTATTTAATATATGTAAACAGTGTTTTTTTTTTTTCTTCGGGTGAACAGATTAACAAAACTACTATGCAAACTATTTACAACTGATTAAGAAAATCAATTCTCTAATATAGATTTGCGTAAAGAAATAATAAAATCCTTAATTTGAATTAAGGAATTCTAAAGCAGCAATTTTACTGTAGTTTCTGAACAGATAGATGAATAGAAATATCTATTTTCGTAATTTTTTTTACAGAATATTTATATTCTAATTAACAGTAAAAGATAAAATAGCATGCAAACTTTCAATCTAATAAATTCAGTAAACCAGCATGCGAAACTTTTACCAAGATGGTTGTGGGAAATTTTTTGAAATATATTTTTAACAACAATTTGCATGTTTTTATATAATATTAATTTGCATGAAATAAAAGGAAGAGTTTAAGAAAGAAAAATTCGGAAACATGATACGCTATCCTTAGGTGAAAGTTTCGGGCTCTACGTGTGAGTTGATTTCGAACTGAACACCCAGGATACGACTAGGATACCCCTCCTGCGGGACACGATCGTGGAGAAGATGACCAAACTCCCTTTCAGTAATTGAGCATCAGAAAAATCAAAGAACAAAAGAAGAAAATCAAGTGAAAATGAAGAAAAGCTTTTCAATCTCAGCTTTGTTAACAAAACCGTCGACACTTATTTATTTCTAAAAGGTAAAGTCCAACAACCCAGTGCAGCAAAATAAAAGCCAATCAATGTATTTAATTTACTTTTTAAAATTAAATTAAATTGATGGCAATCGACTACATTAAATAAAGGAAAGGAAGCGTTAGCTATTAAATTATTAATAGCTAACGCGGAAAAAAGTTTTAAGCTCGTGGGGTCCTTCATTTTTGCACTAAAAAAAATTTTATATATATGTTTTTTAGAAATGATGTATACCTTGTAAGCTATCCAATGATATTAATATTAGGATATTTTAGATTACGTATAGATATAAAATACCCTAATCAATATTAATTTTTTTATAAAATGAATAGTATTTTCTTTTATATGTGATATTAGTTAAGGTATTTTATATCTATACATAATCTAAAATACCCTAATATTAGTACCATTGGATAGCTTACAAGGTATACATCGTTTCTAAAAAATAAAAATAAAAAAATATATTTTTAGTGCAAAAACGAAAAGACCCCACCTAAAATTTTAAGCGCCCCCGGCGCTTAAAACTTTTTTCCAGCTAACGCTTATTTCAATTAAGAAAGCTTATTTCAATTTAGAAAATTAATTAAATTTTTTTTAATTTTATTCCAACAACAAAATTAAAAAACAATAAAAAAATAAAAAAAATTATAAATCCGTCCGTTCCCTCCTCTTTCCGCTTTAAAAAACACAGCCTAACTCATCATCGTATGTTAGTATGATCTGCCTTTAGTCGGGTTCTGCAACTAACCTAAAAACGCACCCCTTTGATGTCCCACTCTCCAATTGCTCAATTTTCAATCAATCGAAATAGTAGAATTTTGATTCAACTAATGATGAAGAAGTGTTGAAATGAGCTACGGCTACCAAGAAAACAGAAAAACCCAAAATTCCTGTGGCACACAATAAGATGATGAGTGAGACCAAAATCTATTAGTGGATCTAAGATATGCGAAGTAACAAAAAAATATTTTAAAATTTTAGGAAAGGATAATACCTTACTCATCGTCAAGCAAAATGAATGATGTTAATATTATCCTTCTTAGGCAATCTCCCGGAATACGATAACGGAGGGCGCGGAAGTTAAAGTGACAGCGACGATTGTGCCAGCGACAAGCAGCAACTTCCGTGTTCATGATCGTAAGCTCGCAGCCGGCACTGGGCAAACAAAAACTGGAGGAGTAGAGATTGTGCAGGCAGAGGAAGCTCAGATTCAGGGGTACTTTAGTAGCGGAAGTATGAATTTATGTGCGACTGTAGTAGTAAATATGATTAATGAAGCTCAATGGCTTGCAGAATACAAAGGGATGAGTGCTTGCAGATATGTTTCCTCTTTTTAATGCTTATTCAAGTAAAGTTGGATATCAGCTGTGGTTTGAGCAATACAGCATCATCACGTGGATTCACCCAGGTGATTGAGTAATTCTTTGTTTTAAAAAGTTAATTTATCAGAACAAAAAAAAGTTAATTTATAGTATAGAGTAAGGGGAATTTTAGATTGATTTAGTACTATCAAGAGATAGTGTAGCATTCAATATGACAAGGATGCAGAATTCTGAACACAGAGTAGCATAGTAACTGATTAGCTTGTAAAATACTATGGAATCTTGCATTCGCAGGCTTGCAGCAGCTTGGCCCCGACGATATATGCGGCATAAGCATTTTTGGCAGCATTCACTATTTCATTATGCGTCAGCACGGATGAGGGCGAATAAAAGCAAGGCAATCTTTTAGGTTTGTCAATACAAACCCCACAGACATCGAAAAGCAGCTGCACCACATCACGCTCAGCTGATGCATCCGTACTTCTCTTGGCCGGAGCAAGAGTAGCGAGCTCGACAGCATTAGCACAAGCCAGTCCGTACCCATCCTTCAGCTTGGCGACGGCAGTTTGAATACCGCCTCCGACGAAGGTGATTTTAGAGTCGGCAAGGAAGTCCTTCAGTTCGGGTGGAATGAGAAACATATGCGGAAGCTGGATGACGAGGCAGCGAGTCCGGATGCACAGCTGGAGCAGCGCCGGCTTCGCATTGGCGTCGGCGGAGTACCACTCGACGCCAAGGCCGACGACGAGCTTCGCGGGGTGGACGACGGAAGATTTGAGTGCTTGAAGTTGGGCTGCGATGACGGATGGATGACAAGTGACGGTGACTGTCAAGTCCTTGTCATGAATGCGGATATTAACTACACTACTCATGATTCTTCGCACGTAGCTTGCAAAGGGCGAACAACAACTGGAGGAGGCGAGACGGGAGCAGGAAGAGGAAGCACAGAGCTACTTATAGCGTATATGCGTCCGTGATCAATCTCCAAGGCGAAGTAGTAAATATGATTAATGAGAACTGTTTGCTTGTTCCAAAGGACAGGAGAGGGTGTATTAATTCATTGATGGTGCACTTGAAAACGAGGGTCAACGATTCTTTTTTCAATGAAAAATCAGCCCGAAACCAACCTGGTAAATGTTAAACCTGACTCTGCACCGATCTGACTTCACCGTCGACTTTGCCCAACGCCTCATGGCCCTCATCATATCAAGACTCGCTTCTGTCTTGGGTGGCGTTCTGGTGGATGTCGCGAAGGCAGTTGAGGGGAGACAAATAACGGCAGCGACAGACGCCTTGGGAATATAGATTTCGATGGACGTGTTGCCGTCTTTGGGACTCTTGATAGCTTGAAGCAATGACGCCTCAGGTCGATCTCGATGAAGGAGGCAGTGTCGTCTTCCGCTTCGTCGTCTCGGGACCTAGGGCTACCGAGGGCAGTGATGGCTGTCACCGATTTCAATGGAGGTGCTATTGTCTTGGGACTCCCATTCTCTCGATAGCTTGACGCCTATGTCGATGAAGAGGTATTTGTGGAGGAAGAAAAAAGAAAGGAGCGGGCGTTTTAGCGTAGGATTGCGTTGACGAAGGAAAAAAAATTTGATCGCACCCCAGAAGCAGGGAAAAATTAGCACCTTATGATTCGACCAGAAACTTTGTTTTTTTTGACAAACTGTTGAGTACCCACCAGCCGAACTCCCCTCCCCCTGTGGCGAGCCGGCGACCCTGTCCCTGTCTCTGTTGGAACTTTTCTCTGTTGGAACTTTTATCGTCTGCCTCCCCGCCGCCGCGAGCTCGTCTACCACTGCCGCCTCCCAGCTTCCGCCTCCCCGCTACCGCTGCCATCTCATTTCTCCTCCATTTCCTGTGCTCAGCTTTCGCCTCCCCGCTGCCGCCATGAGCGCCGCCGGCCACTGCTACCTTCGCCGTTGCCGACGACCCCTCCTCCTGCTTCTCCTCGTCTTCGCCTAGCATCCGTCTCTACCTTCGTTTTGAGCTCTCATTCACCGCGTGAAGCGAGCTCGACTACTATCGCGAGAACGCCTTCGCCGTAGGGAAGAACACATGTTCCAATCACGTGAGATTCACGTGACTAATTTTTCTTCCCTCCTATGTCTCTTCCCTTCTATTTTTTTTCATTCTATCTACTTTCCTTCCCCTTGCAATAAAACAGACCCTTAAGAAAAATCCAAAAAGTCCAAATCCATTAAGTGTGTTTATTTATTTATTTTTTATCGGGTACTAATTTATTATTTTTTATTTTTGCCCAAATATTATTTATTTTCTATTTTAATAAATAATTAAGACGTATTAAACTGTTACACCGACGTGCCGACAATAGCAGCATCTGGTTGAATCTTTGAGATCTAGTCTTGTTGGAGATCTAGTCTTGTTATGAAACTGGACTAACAACCTAATTTGTTTCTTTTCTATACTCTGGATGCCAAGAAACAGATCCAATAATTTGCAACTTCAGACCCTTACATCTCTTCTTACTTCATCGCTACATTCAGCATTTAGTGTTATCTGGAATATAGGGTAGACGAACGGAGGAAATGGTGTATACTCATAGTATCTCGTCTTACTTCCTCAAAATGAATTTTAAGATGCTGTACTTGTGAGGTGCGGCAGTCTCATTTTTTTTCAGAATGAATAAACCATGTTATGCACTACGCATTAGGATGACATGCTATGTCAGTCTGCTCATATTCCATCTAAATGACACCAAGATTGTTCAAGTAATCCTAGAATTCGTGACACTACTTATTTTTTTGTAGGCTTTGTCCAGGCACGGGTTCAATATTGCTAGAGAGCAAAAACACCCACTAGAGATGATAAAAAGAGTGCGGAAGAGGGAAATTTTAGATTGATTTAGCACTTAGATGATCAAAACAGCATTCAACATGACCGTAGAAGGCACACTTCAGAACACATAGTGGCATAATAATAGACATTCTTATTTAGTTTCATCTATCTCAAGGTAAATAACTCATACAACTTATAGCAGCATAGCCCAAAGAGAGATGTGAAATAAGGATTAGTGACCACATAATCTACAGCACTAATACACTCCATCACGGCGAGCCACGTTTTCAGATTTCTCAATAAAAAAACCCACAGACATCGCGGGCTAGCTGTGCCAGATCACGCCCAGCTGTTCCAAGAGTAGAGAGCTCGACAGCATTAGCACAGGCCAGTCCGTGGCTTGTATTCAGCTTGGCGAAGTCAAATTCAATGCTGACTCCGACAAAGGTGATCTTGGGGTCTGTGAGGAAGTCCTGCAGCTCCAGCGGAATGTGAGGCATGTGCAGCAGCAGCAGCTGGATGACGAGTCCCGTTGCAGAGTAGGAACAGCGCAGGCTTTGCATTGGCGGCAGCGAAGTACCACTTGATGTCCACGCTGACGACAAACTTGGAGGCGTGGGCGTAGGACGATTTGAGTGCCTGAAGTTGGGATGCGACGGAGGTGGACATTTAAGTGACAATTACTGTCACGAAGCTGCCAGCATAAGGAACAGTTACTTTGGCGTTCATCATTGTTTGTTGCATGCCTAGCACACTACTTAGTTTGGAACAAACGATAAATTGAGGGGAGATAATGCTGTAAGAGGAAGCTCAGGCTTGGGAGCCAGGGGAACTTTTAGCAATGAAAGTTTAAACATGTACGAATGCAGCAGTAAATATGATCAATGCGATCTGTTTGTCTATTCCAAAGCTAATGGAACAGAGTGGCAATGAAATGATTTGAACAAGCTAATGGAACCATGAAAGAGGAATGGAAGAGGATAGGATTCAATGTCCATGTTACCAAATTCATGCATAACGGAGGAAGATAAGTGAAGCAATTACTAATTCATAAAAAAAACCACTATTGCCTTCACACAACTTAGCCATATATAGGATATAAAACAATAACTCAAAGCAATGACAACTTCAATGTAGGCTTGATAGTTAGCCACTAAACTTTGACTTGGTAAACACCATTGACACATGATTCAATGAATATGCTTACCGTAATTAACTGCTAATCCTAATTACATCAATTATTGCGTGGAAGAATGAGGGAAATTGGGTAGCAGATTGAATAAAGAATTTTAGGTCCAAATCCGCTGCATCTCATTCAAATTTACAATGAAGAGTTTATATAGTTTCCTGCTTTGATGTCTACAGTAAGAAGTTCCAACAGGATTATAGATAAAGTTCCAGCTTTATGAAACTGGTATCTAAGATTCGTATGTGCTGATATATAAAACATTTTTCTGTAGTTTGAAGATGAAGATGATCTTGCTGGAGGATACCTTAACTGTGAGGAAAAAATGTACTGATAAAAAATACAAGAGGAATGCATCACGATCCTAGAACATTCTAAAAAAAATATGCAAGTAGTCTGGAACATGGATGAATCGGCATATTGTGTCTCAACATATTGACCGGTTGAATAAAGCGTATTTGTAAATTTTTGAAACATCTGATGCATAAATGAAAAAAAAAAAGATAAGATTGTCTTTGTTTAAAAGTGGTGTGGGCAGTTATGCATGGAGATAGAAAGTAGAGATTATGAATTTATAAAGTCTGTTAAGCATAGAAATCTTTTCTGTTATCCGTGCTATAGGACAATGATAATTAATAAAATGGGAATAAGAAGCTATATCACTGAACAGTAAGATTGAGCCCAGTTTGGCGGGGCTTGCTTAATTTTGATCCTCCCATGTGCAGAATTTACTTTTACTAGTTTTAAATTATTCTCTTTAGTTTGCATGGAGAAAATGATTGTAAAGTGATCTAAAATAGTGCGTATCTGGATTTTCACACGGACCAGAATTGCCTAAAACTATATGTCTGTATCCAATTTTGAAATGGTTGGTGATCTTTATTTTACCCTATTTTTTCTCGTTTTATTTGCTTACAATAACCTGCATGGTGAGCCAAAAGTGTTTTTGACTGTTTAGATAGCCAGTTTTGAATCTTCTAACAAAGTGATCATTTTTTTCATTGTTTTTTGAGAAAATATATGAGAATCAGAATTCTTGTCTTATGCAGAATCCTCTTGTCTATTAACACACGATATTTCTGTGATACATTTCTCATATGTAATTACAACTATCCTTCTAACTATTGTCGTGCTGTGTTAGAAAAAAACTGGAACATATGCATAATAATTACTTAAAACCTCTAATGTAGACATAAATAGGAAAATATTGTTGTCTATTTTAATGAATACTTGTTTCTTTTAATGACAATAATCACATGTTAATTCAATTCACACTCATCTTGGCAATTTTTGCTGCGATGCTATCATGTTTGAGTTCTATGGTTCACCTGGCAATCAACATTGTGCAAAATTTCAGATGATCCTACTCTGCGTTCTTTTGTTTCCAGGGTTGCTTGCTTGAAACCATGTCATTTGTAGAAGCATTGCCTTCCTTCAAGCTTAAGCTATGGCAAGTCATTGTTCTTTTATTTATGGATGCTAAATCCGTGCATAGACTTCCATCATTGGCTCCACATTTTGCAAACATGGACGTAGTACTAAACAAGGTTACAAATGACTTCTGGATCTATTTGCATTTATAGTTTATATGATAGTTATTCTGCATTTTGTGCACCGTTCCTAAATTACTATAGTAGCAAAATTAATATTCCATTGTTATTCACTGGGCGTGTGTGAATGTTCACATATCTTTGGTATAGTGGATGGATTTGTCATTCTTCGAGACTTGTTTGCTTTTTTTTCTCATTAGTAGGATTAGAGAACATAAATGCAAAAGATAGCCAACTGATTGTAGTTTTCTTCAGAAAATAATGTTCCTGACTTCAGTGAGTTAGATTTATCACACTTTGTCTTTTTCTCATTACTAGGATTAAAAACAATAAATGCAAACAGGGCCAATTGATTGCCGTTTTCTTCAGAAAAGAAAGTCGGATTGAATGAGTTAAGTTTGGATCATAATCAGCTGAATGAACTGCATGATTTACTTCCTCATTTACATGGGAACACGATGCAATAAAAACAGTTTGCTCAATATATGCCTTTATTTACATTACATTCAAAGGAGCTTGCACCCTTTTGTTTAAAATCTTTTCCTGGGTTGGGAAAATTGTGGGCTGCAACCATGTCTGGTGAATGCTCTATAGTATTTGCAGTCACACCTGATGAACTACATTTAGGAATTTGCTGCATATGTTTGTGATGGCTTGACATTGCAGTGATATACACTCATAATTGTTTTCGGGGTATCTTTTTAAATGATAACATTTATACAACATTAGACAATTTCGTCTGATGCTGGGCTATTTTTGTTTATTTGACAAGATAGAAATTAGTTGCCTAGTATCAATCTTTTTTTCCTTTATTTATCTTATTTTAACTCGTGGATTTTCTCAACTAGTATTTTTTTACTTATTTGTAAGCGCAGCTTTTTTTATTCATGTTATTGCACGTTGTTGTCCTTTAAATCTGTTATTCATTTATGACTGATAAAACGAGTTGATCTATTCATGGTTTGATATGCATCTGAAGTACAAATGGCAAAGACCTTAGTAGTTTGTACATTATTGAATTGAACATAAATTACAAACTTCAAAAGTTTTAAGTTGTACATTATCTAATAAGTTTGGGATTTGGTGTCTGTCAAGAGGATATTTTAGTCTCTAGCAAGAATGTTATTGTTATAACTAGTCAATAATCGTTTTCTTGGTGATCTATATGTTGCCTGTACAAGTGAGCATTGGGATATATAAGTATTTTGATTTGCCTCTCAGTAGAAGAAATATCTCTTTTCAATGTTCCTTCAATTGGTGAAGTTTTTCATGTCAAAATGCGTCGGGCTTTGATTAATCGAGTAGTTTTTTTTTTCAGTGATTTTCTTGTACCAATATTCTCTAATTGAGGACTCCTACATATATAGCTCAGTTATCATTTGTATTTCGTGTGCATAATTTGGCTCTTTTGTTGGAACAGGTATTACATCCTGCCCAGGTTACTCGAGAGGAGTACGAGTATATGAGAGATCTTGTTCTCCCGTTAGGCAGGTCTTATGACATTGCTATACGAACAGGTGCATCATGAAAGTGTTGACACTTGCGCACGTCTCCGCTCCTTGGATGATTAGTGCATTTGGGTGCCCCATAGGTTGGGAATTTAAGCTCCCACCCATGTGTGCAAATGTATAATATGGTAAAACTTTGGAGAGCTGGATTTTATCAACTCCGCTTGCTCAGTTGCACTCAAGTTGCTGTACATTACGAACCTTCCTTGTTAAACAACACGCACTGTCAATTTGGCTTCTCTTCGTTTTGCTATGTCAGGTCATGCCTGATAGGTATGGAATAGTTGCGTACAGTTTTTGTTCATCCAGTGTCACGCCCCGGTCGGATCGGTCTAGAATTGGCGCTTATCCGCTTCCTAGGGCCGTCCGGCAGAACACCGGAATGTGAACTCGCTAGGGTTTCCGGGCAAATCTCACCCCCAAGTTCGAAACCCTAACTTCCCGGAACAATAATTATCCCCAAATTACAAGTCACACAGAAAGGATCGGAAAACCCTAACACTAATTCAGAAATCCGAAAATCCTAAATTAAAATATCTCTCGTCAACTTTTTGATTTTGATCGGAAAGTCAAAATCCGCCACTTCGCCGAATTAATTCGGGTCGCTGACGTTCGCCTTGCGTCAGCCGTCCCGAAATCACGAAATTGAAATCGAATTCAATTTCCGCCCGATCGTTGACCGCTCCTCTTCGTTGACTTCCTCGAATCGAACGCCGCTCGTTCGATTCGTCCGCATCGTCTTCGTCTCCGCGCGAGCTCGAGCGCTTGCCAGTGCCACCCTCTTCGCCGAGCACCGCCCTCTTCTGAAGACTCCTCATCGCGAGCTCCCGCGTCCGTCTCCGACGCGTGCGGAGAAGAAGACGAGGTCGCGTCTTCGCTTCCGCAGTCAACACTCCTTGTTGACCCGCCGAATTGAGCTCCATCCCATGTGGGTTTGGGCTTAGATTAGGCCCACTTTTCTTTGGGCCGAACCGGGGAACCCAGGGCCTAACAATTCTTCCCCGCCCAATTTGGACATCACCCTCGATGTCCGGCACGGGCGCTCAGGCCTGCGCTCGCCGTTCTTTCTTTCCTTGCTGGCGGGCAGCCTCATAGCTTTGACGCCTTCGTTCATACTCTACAGGGTCGGCTAAAGAGGGCCAATACCTCCCCTGGATCTACTGAGGCATATCATCCCTTTCTGTATCCGAAGAATTCGAGGACTTCGGTGGAGCCTTTTCCTCCACTACTTGCCTTCACGTTTTCTTCTCCTCCTGAGATTTTGCATCTCCGGAACTCGTCTTCTGCTCGACATTGTCCTTGTCGACTGCGTCTTTCGGCTCTGCTTCTGTGGGGGTCGGTGATGATCTTCCTGCGACCACTGAGGCAATGCGCACAACTCCTATGCGGGCCTCTACTGGTTCCTCGTCATGCACCACCGCCGGTTTCTCAGCTAGCTCCCGATGCACGATCGCTGCAATTGCGTTCACCCTCTGTCGGTCCGGACAGTCGCGTATCCGGTGCGGTCCCTTGCACAAGAAGCAGGCAATCGGTCTCAGTTGACCCGGTCCTCTCTCTACAGGTCGAGTATGCTCCTGCCATGCTGGTTGTCCTCCGTTCCGTCGAGGAGAGAGCCTCTCTCTCTCTGGCGCTCTAGGTCTGGGTGGAGATGGTCGTTTCGGAGGCGACCTCTGTGCTCTCTGAAAGGTCGTCCCTGAAGTCCTCTGGTCCACAAGAGACTCGGCTATAGCTGCAGCCGTCCTCCAGTCCTGCGGCGCATGTCGTCGGACCTCCGTCGCCGCCCAGGGTTGGAGATTCCGGAGGAAGAAGTACCTCCTGTCTCCCTCCGCCATCTCAGGTAGCTCCAACATCAGCGCGGAGAACGCCCTGACATACTCCTGGATTGTCCCTGTGTGCTTTAGCCGATCCACCACCTCTCACGCTTGGTCCACCGAGTTTCCGGGAAGGAACTGTTGCCGTAGTTCCTCTCGGAACACCTCCCATGTCCAACTAGCCGCCTCTGATGTCGAATCAACCTTGGTTCTCCACCAGAGTTTTGCATCATCTGAGAGATATGCTGTGCACACCCTCACCTTCTCCTGATCTGAAACATGGTTAGCCTCAAAGTATTGCTGCATATTCCAAAGGAAGTTACCCAATACTTTTGCTGATCTGGCCCCCTTGAACATTGCAGGTTCTGGGGTGCGAACCTTCCCGTTGCCGTTGGGAGCCCCATACTCTGTACTGGCTGCTGTAGGGGCACCTCCTTGTGCCTGCGCCAATGTCATGCAAGTCACCGCAAGATTTGCTAATATCTGCTGCTGTGCTGCCATGGAGTTGGTTAACTGTGTCGTCAAGGTTGCTACCTATCCTTGCAACGCGGTCACTTGCTGGGTTTGTGCTGTCAAGGTCGCTACCTGTCCTTGCAAGGTTGCCACCTGCTGTTGTAGTGCCGCCATCCCTTCAAATTTTTGCTGGGCTTCAGCCATTCCAGCCAAAGTTTGTTGAAGGGCAGTAATTTGCAACTTTTGCTCCTCTACCGTGTGATGGATGTCCTCCACCTGAGGAACTACCGCATCTCTGCTGTTCCCCGTCAAACCGAGCACCTGCTCGATTCACGCAATACGATCTCCTTGATTCACCATGCTGCTGGATCACTTTACCCTCTGATACCTGTTGTCACGCCCTGGTCGGATCGGTCTAGAATTGGCGCTTATCCGCTTCCTAGGGCCGTCCGGCGGAACACCGGAACGTGAACTCGCTAGGGTTTCCGGGTAAATCTCACCCCCAAGTTCGAAACCCTAACTTCCCCGAACAATAATTATCCCCAAATTACAAGTCACACAGAAAGGATCGGAAAACCCTAACCCTAATTCAGAAATCCGAAAATCCTAAATTAAAATACCTCTCGTCAACTTTTTGATTTTGACCAGAAAGTCAAAATCCGCCGCTTCGCCGAATTAATTCGGGTCGCTGACGTTCGCCTTGCGTCAGCCGTCCCGAAATCGCGAAATCGAAATCGAATTCAATTTCCGCCCGATCGTTGACCGCTCCTCTTCGTTGACTTCCTCGAATCGAACGCCGCTCGTTCAATTCGTCTGCGTCGTCTTCGTCTCCGCGCGGGCTCGAGCGCTTGCCAGTGCCACCCTCTTCGCCGAGCGCCGCCCTCTTCTGAAGACTCCTCATCGCGAGCTCCCGCGTCCGTCTCCGACGCGTGTGGAGAAGAAGACGAGGTCTCGTCTTCGCTTCCACGGTCAACACTCCTTGTTGACCCGCCGAATTGAGCTCCATCCCGTGTGGGTTTGGGCTTAGATTAGGCTCACTTTTCTCTTGGCTGAATCAGGAAACCAGGGCCTAACACCCAGTTTACCTTCTGTGTATAGCATTCATGTAAGAGTCGAATTATGGAAATTTATTGTGTTTAATCACATTATCTCTTCCATTGCCCTGGCGTAACGTGCTGGGAAACTAGGTGGATAAAAGAAATTGTTGTAAATGCACGCTTACTAAATCTCAATAACAGGCCGTAGAGCTTGTTTCTTTTAGCACAAGGTGATAAAGTTCTCTAGTGTATAATATGAACCAACGATAGCTGAATCTTCCTGGGCTTTAATGTAACTTAAACAACTACATTATTCATATCAAAATAACGGATGGAATCACCTAGCAAACTTTTTCGCTACTGTTTACCTATCCTGGTGCAAACTAAACAGGGAAAAATTGATCCCCATACATGAATCCTCTAAACTTAATTATCCAAACGGCAGGCAAGCTTTTGCAGCAACTAAATCTGTGTAGCTGCTGATGATCCCCAAGAGGAGGCTAATATTCATCAGAGTAGAGATTACTTGTCGGAGTTATCAAATGTCTGCAAGGTGATCTCCATAACAAGCTCTCTGGCACAAAGCTCGAGTGGTCGTGTCTCTCGAGTCCCTTCTCATTGTGCTGATAGCTATGAGTGTTCTATTATTCTAGTAAATCTGTAAATTAACTCAAATCAAACTGATATTTTTGGTTTAGTTCATTTTTAATCTAAACCAATTCAATTTAATTTGAGTTTAATTTTTGTCTAAAAAAATTATTTTGGCCTTTGATTAACGCTTAAATTCTAAGTTGAATCGATTAAACTAAATTTTAAATAATTATTTTTAAATATATAATATTATTTTTTTAAAAAAAATAAAAAATAAA
This sequence comes from Costus lasius, assembly GCA_027563935.2. NCBI lineage: Eukaryota > Viridiplantae > Streptophyta > Magnoliopsida > Zingiberales > Costaceae > Costus > Costus lasius. Next base: position 128,250,506 of record CM050450.1, on the reverse strand, counting down.
TTAGTTTAACCTGAAAAAAATTGAATCTAAAATTTTTAGTTTGATTTTGATTCAAATTTTTTTAAAAAATCATTTTAGTTCTATTTTTTTTAAAAAAAAATTAATTGGAGTTGAATCTGATCGGCTAGTCGAGATCGAATCAAACAAATTGGACAGCCCTGATAGCTACTCGCTAGACATCAGATCCCAAGTTCCGTCATAGCCAACAATTAGGAACTCATCATCCTATGTTAGCATTATCTGCCATAAGTCGGGTTCTGCAATTAGAGGAGAGAGAGAACCTCGAGGCCCTTCGATGTCCCAGTCGCCAATTGTTCCTCAAATTTCAATCACTCCAAAGAGTAGAATTTTGATTCAACTAATGATGTAGAATTCTTCAAATGAGCTACGGCTACCAAGAAAACAGAAAACCCAAATTCCTGTGGCACACTATAAGATCTTCAGTGAGACCACAATCTATTAGTGGATCTAAGATATGCGACGCGAGCAGCAAGTTCCGTTCTCATGATTGTAAGCTCGCAGCAACAACTGGAGTAGAGATTGTGCAGGCAGAGGAAGCTCAGGATTCAGGGGTACTTTAGTGGCGGAAGTATGAATCTATGTGCGACTGTAGCAGTAAATATGATTAATGAGGCCTGTTTATTTGTTTGTTCCAAAGCTAAGAACTAAGAAGAGGGTGTATTAATTCATTGTTGGTGCATTTGGAGACGAGGAGTCGCATGCACACTCAGAGTTAGTGGTCACACAGCTCAATAGCTTGCAGAATCCAAAGGGATGAGCGCTTTTCGACTACAGTGAAACTCAGGCCATCTGCAAATTAGTACGCAAAAGTTTATAAATCAGAGAAGTTTTTCTCATTAAAATCATAGATTCAAGCAGCACACATATGATTATGTCGAAGATTCCTGTGTAAGGACTCAAAACACTCTATTTTAGATTTTGCTTATGCCTTGGCTTCACCCATCTAGATTGTGTTTAATCAATAATTGCATTACAATAATGATCTTTGCCAAGCATTAAGCCAAGCATCTATACTATTTTAGGGAATTTTTCTATCTATAAATTCCATTTGCTTTTTATACATGGGGCAAGGTTCAAGATGCTTGGCTCCTGCTTGCAGATATGTTTCTTCTCTTTAATGCTTATTCAAGTAAAGTTGGATATCAATCATGGTTCAAGCAATACAGCATTATCACACGGATTCACCCAGGTTATTGAATAATTCTTTGTTTTAAAAAGTTAATTTATAGTATAGAGTAAGGGGAATTTTAGATTGATTTAGTACTAGATGATAAAGATATACTGTAGCATTCAATTTGACAGAAGAATGCAGAATTCTAAACACAGTAGCGTAGTAACTGATTAGCTTGCAGCATACTATGGAATCTTGCATTCGCAGGCTTGCAGCAGCTTGGCCCCGACGGTATATGCGGCATAAGCATTAGTGACAGCAATCCTTATTTCATTAGGCATCAGCACGGATGAGGGCGAATAAAAGCAAGGTAATCTTGGAATTTTGAAAATACAAACCCCACAGACATCGTAAAGCAGCTGCACCACATCACGCTCAGCTGATGCATCCGTACTTCTCTTGGCCGGAGCAAGAGTAGCGAGCTCGACAGCATTAGCACAAGCCAGTCCGTACCCATCCTTTAGCTTGGCGACGGCAGTTTGAATACCGCCTCCGACGAAGGTGATTTTAGAGTCGGCAAGGAAGTCCTTCAGTTCGGGTGGAATGAGAAACATATGCGGAAGCTGGATGACGAGGCAGCGAGTCCGGATGCACAGCTGGAGCAGCGCCGGCTTCGCATTGGCGTCGGCGGAGTACCACTCGACGCCAAGGCCGACGACGAGCTTCGCGGGGTGGACGACGGAAGATTTGAGTGCTTGAAGTTGGGCTGCAACGACGGATGGATGACAAGTGACGGTGACTGTCACGTCGATGCCACCAACGCGGAAAACATCAAAAGTATCCATGATTGTTAGCACGTAGCTCGCGTAGGGCGAACAACACCTGGAGGAGGTGAGACGGGAGCAGGAAGAGGAAGCACAGAGCCCGGGCTACTTATAGCGTATGTGTGGATGTATCTGCGTCCTTAATTAATCTCCAAGGCGTAGTAGTAAATATGATTAATGAGATATGTTTGCTTGTTCCAATGCGACACGGAGAGGGTGTATTAATTCATTGATGGTGCACTTGAAAACGACACATGCCGTGCGTGATCCAGTGTGTCCGGAGTAGGCACGATGGAAAAATTTTTAGGCGCAAGATACCGAATAAATCTTCTAAGCGGGTACCCCGATCTAACTATTAAATGGCCTACACACAAATCCGGCTAAATCTAAGGCTAAAGCGGATATCCGCTTTAAGAGTTTTTTTCTGATCGGGGCAGGGTGCGCTTCTACGATGATCGCAAAAGAGTACTTGTCATCTGTCGATCACACATTTAAAAGCATACTTATTATATAATATTTTATGATTTATGCAATAGTATATTATATAATAATAGATTAATATTATACGATAAAAATATTATATAATAATATATATATTTTATATAATAAATATGGTATAATATTTATATTATGGTATAATATATTCAGTTAAAATATTATATAATATATATGTATTATCATATAATACTAATACATTATTGCATAATATTATATAATAAATACGCTTTTAAATGCATGGGAAAGATATAGGTACCCTTTTGTGAAAAAATTTTCTGAGCAATGGGGCTGCTCAGGATTCCTGAGCACAGCCCCTTAAGATTCGAGAACATGTGCCACTTTTATAAATCTCAAGAAAACTAATATTAATAAATAGCTCCGTTAACGGACGTTAACAGCTCCATTAATGTTCGGACTGTGCAGCTCACATTGGACTTATGCACGGGTTTTAAAGTTATGATTTATGTCTTGATGGCAATCTTGTAATTTATCCAGTTATATAGTGATTGTGGGAGTTGACTGTGATTGTTATTTTGACTCTCACATGCGGCAGTAATTGGATTTGGGTTTATGATCGTGGATAAAGCATCCACAATCATCGTGGATACAACATCCACGATCATGAATATTAAAAAAAATTAGAGATATTTATGTAGGCTGGATCCACGATAATACAGACTGCATTATCGTGGATGCAGCCTATATAAGTATCCATGATTTTTTTTAATATTCATGATCGTGGATGTTGTATCCACCATAATCTGAGGTGTGTCCACCATAGCTGAGGTGTGTCCACTATAATCTGGGGTGTGTCCACGATAGGCTGGGGTGTGTCCACCATAATCTGAGGTGTCCATCATAGCTGAGGTGTGTCCACCATAATCTGAGGTGTGTCTAGGCCTGGCAAAAAATTATACGACCCGCCAACACGACACGACACGACACGAGTTTTCGCGGGTTTGGGTTTAACATAATCGTGTTTCGTGTCATTATCGTGTCGACCCGTTTATGACACGCTAAAATTCGTGTCGTGTCGTGTCGTGTCGCGGGTTGACCCGTCTAACCCCTATATAATATATATTATATAAAATTAATAATTTATAGATAATTTTAATATAGTGAGTTACACAGGTTATTCGTGTCGTGTTGTGTCAACCGTGTCGTGTTGTGTCATCTAATAAATTTATATTATAAATCATGTCGTGTTGTGTCATCTAATAACTTTATATTATAAATCGTGTCAATCGTGTCGTGTCGTGTCATGTTACGTGACACGACCTATTTATTAAACGTGTTAATCGTGTCGTGTCGTGTCACCTGTGAAATAAGCGGGTCGTGTCTGTGTTTCGTATATTGACACGTATACATAAACGGGTCGTGTTCGTGTCAAGCACAATCGTGTCACGTGTCAAGTATGACACGACACGTTATGACACGTGAAACACGAATTGCCACCCCTAGGTGTGTCCACCATAGCTGCAGTGTGTCTACCATAATCTGGGGTATGTCCACGATAGGCTGGGGTGTGTCCACCATAATCTGAGGTGTGTCTACTATAATCTGATGTGTGTCCACCATAATCTGGGGTGTGTCCACCATAGCTGCGGTGTGTTCACCATAATCTGAGGTATGTCCACCATAGCTGAGGTGTGTCCACCATAATCTGAGGTGTGTCCACAATAATCTGGGGTGTGTCAACGATAGGCTGGGGTGTGTCCACCATAATCTGAGATGTGTCCACCATAGCTGAGGTGTGTCCATTATAATCTGGGGTGTGGCCACGATAGGCTGGGGTGTGTCCACCATAATCTGGGGTGTGTCCACGATAGGCTAAGGTGTGTCCACCATAATCTGAGGTGTGTCTACTATAATATGAGGTGTGTCCACCATAATTTGGGGTGTGTCCACCATAGTTGCGGTGTGTTCACCATAATCTGAGGTATGTTCACCATAGCTGAGGTGTGTCCACCATAATCTGAGGTGTGTCCACAATAATCTAGGGTGTGTCCACGATAGGCTGGGGTGTGTCCACCATAATCTGAGGTGTGTCCATCATAGCTGAGGTGTGTCCACCATAATCTGAGGTGTGTCCACCATAGCTGCGGTGTGTCCACCATAATCTGGGGTGTGTCCACCATAATCTGAGGTGTGTCTACTATAATCTGATGTGTGTCCACCATAATCTGGGGTGTGTCCACCATAGCTGCGGTGTGTTCACCATAATCTGAGGTATGTCCACCATAGCTGAGGTGTATCCACCATAATCTGATGTGTGTCCACAATAATCTGGAGTGTGTCTACGATAGGCTGGGGTGTGTCCACCATAATCTGAGGTGTGTCCACCATAATCTGGGGTGTGTCCACGATAGGCTAGGGTGTGTCCACCATAATCTGAGGTGTGTCTACTATAATATGAGGTGTGTCCACCATAATCTGGGGCGTGTCCACCATAGTTGCGGTGTGTTCACCATAATCTGAGGTATGTCCGCCATAGCTGAGGTGTGTCCACCATAATCTGAGGTGTGTCCACAATAATCTGGAGTGTCTCCACGATAGGCTGGGGTGTGTCCACCATAATCTGAGGTGTGTCCACCATAGTTAAGGTGTGTCCATTATAATGTGGGGTGTGTCCACGATAGGTTGGGGTGTGTCCACCATAATCTGAGGTGTGTCCACCATAGCTGCGGTGTGTCCACCATAATCTGGGGTGTGTCCATGATAAACTAGGGTGTGTCCACCATAATCTGAGGTGTGTCCACCATAATCTGGGGTGTGTCCACCATAGCTGCGGTGTGTTCACTATAATCTGAGGTGTGTCCACCATAACTGAGGTGTGTCCACCATAGCTGAGGTGTGTCCACGATAGGCTGGGGTGGACACACCTCAGATTATGGTGGACACACCACCGCAGCTATGGTGGACACACCCCAGATTATGGTAGACACACCTCAGATTATAGTAGACACACCTCAGATTATGGTGGACACACCCTAGCCTATCGTGGACACACTCCAGATTATGGTGGACACACCGCAGCTATGGTGGGCACACCTCAGCTATGATGGACACACCTCAGATTATGGTGGACACACCCCAGCCTATCGTGGACACACCCCAGATTATAGTGGACACACCTTAGCTATGGTGGACACACCTTAGAATATGGTGGACATATCTCAACTATGTTGGATACAGCGTCCACGATCATCGTGGATACAACATCCACGATCATGAATATTAAAAAAAATCATGGATACTTATATAGGCTGCATCCACGATAATGCAGTCTGCATTATCGTGGATGTAGCCTACATAAATATCTATAATTTTTTTTAATATCCATGATCGTGGTTGTTGTATCGACGATGATCGTGGATGCTTTATCCACGATCATAAACCCAAATCTAATTACTGCCACATGTGAGAGTCAAAATAATAATCACAGTCAACTCCCACAATCACTACATAACTGGATAAATTACAAGATTGCCATCAAGACATAAATCATAGCTTTAAAACTCGTGCATAAGTCCTATATGAGCTGCACAGTCCAAACATTAATGGAGCTGTTAACATTTATTAATAGAGCTATTTATTAATGTTAATTTTTTTGAGATTTATAGAAGTGAGACACGTTCTCGACATTAATGGAGCTGTTAACATTTATTAATAGAGCTATTTATTAATGTTAATTTTTTTGAGATTTATAGAAGTGAGACACGTTCTCGAATTTTAAGGGCTGTGCTCAGGAATCCTAAGCAGCCCCATTTCGAAGGAAATTTCAATCGCTTGTCCTGAAAACTTTTTCGGCAGGCTGGGCTGCCCAAGTTGCCCAAGTGGATTTTCAGTTTTATGCTTATGTTTGGTAAATATTACAAAATATATTAAGTAACCCTAACAAAAATTGATCCACCTCCAACCAGACCCAAGTTAGGCCGGTTCAAATCCAATATCATCTTCTTCATATCATAATTATATCAATCTATTAATAATATAAAATTAATTGATTAAGTTGAATCAGACAAGAAACAGATTACAGGTTAGCGTGTTTATATTATGCCAATTATATATACATTATATTATATTATATGCTTAAAATATGTAGTTAGTATTTTTTAATATATAGTATTTATTTTATAATTTTTATACTAATCAGGCTATACAGTTAGGTTGGGTTGACCTGTTAATAAAGTGGGTTATGTTTCGATTGAGTCAGATTGAAAAAGTTTATAAATGAATCAAGTTTGGATTGATTCACTAGTGACTCTTGAGACCCGCCATTGAAGAGCTCCTGATTTGAGCAAAGGAGGCCTTTCTGGGCCACCAGGTTCTAGTAGTACTTGTTGTCGAAGGCGTCGGGAGTCTGCAGGTCCAGCGGCACTAGGTTTTTGTCGCCGCCGGAGGCCGGATAGTTCTGCTTTCGGAGCGCAGTGAAACTGGCGTTGACGTTGGCGTCATTGTAGATGTGCGAGCGAAAGGTGCCGCAGCTCGCCTGGCCGATCGTGTGCGTGCGGACAGCGCAATCAGACGCCGGTCTGAGAGGATCGTCGACGAGCGGGCGGCCGGACAGGATCGTCGATAGTGATGATGAGAGAATGAGAGATTCTTTATGTGATTTGCTTTTAGATTCCCACTCTTAAAATAAATCCAAAGGCTGAGCATGCTCCTGCCTAAATGTATTTGCCTTTTATAAATGGCAAGGTTCAATATGCTTGGCTTCTGCTTGCAGATATATTTCTTCTGTTTAATGCTTATTCAAGTAAAGTTGGATATCAGCTATGGTTGAAGCAATACAACATCATCAAACAGATTCACCCAGGTGATTGAATAATTCTTTGTTTTAAAAAGTTAATTTACAGTGTAGATAGCATGAGTAAAGGAAATTTTAGATTGATTAAGTATTAGACGATGAAGAGACACTTTAGCATTCAAGATGACAGAAGAATGCAGAATTCTAAACACATAGTAGCATAGTAACTAATTAGCTTATTTAAACAAACACAGTGATAGCAGTCTCTAGACTCTTACATTCGCAGGCTTCCAGCAGCTTGGCCCCAGCGATATATGCCGCATAGGCATCTTTGGCAGCATTCACTATTTCATCATGCGCCGGCAGGGATGAGGGCGAATAAAAGCAAGGCAATTTTGTAGCTTTCGAAATAGAAACCCGACAGACATCGTACGCCAGGTCCATCACATTAGGATCACGCCAAGTATATGCAGCCGTAATATGCTTGGCCGCAGGAAGAGTAGAGAGCTCGACTGCGTTAGCACACTCCAGTCCGTACCCATCCATCAGCTTGGCGACGGCAGATTTAATACCGACTCATACGAAAGTGATCTTAGAGTCGGCAAGGAAGTCCTTCAGTACCTGGGGAATGGTTCCCACATGCTGAAGCCGGATGACGAGGCTGCGAGTCCGGATGCACAGCTGGAGCAGCTCCGGCTTCGCATTGGCGTCGGCGGAGTTCCACTCGACGCCCAGACCGACGACGAGCTTCGAGGTGTGGATGACAGAAGATTTGAGTGCGTAAAGTTCGCATTCGATGGCGGATGGATAGTCAGTGACGGTGACTGTCACGTCGGTGCCCTTAACGTGGAGATTAAATACTCTACTCATGATTGTTAGCACGTAGTTTGCTCAGGGCGAACATCAACTGAGAGGAGGCGAGACGGGAGCAGGAAGAGGAAGCAGCCAGGGCTCCTACTTATAGCGTATGTGTGCATGTATCTGCGTCCTTAATTAAACTCCAAGGCATAGTAGTAAATGTGATGCTCTCGGGATTTAGCACAAATCCCAAAGCACATCGAGATGGAGCGATGGTGGGACCCCTCGTCATCAGCCGGGTTGGACGACTCGGGTGTGCGATCATGTCACTGAGGCTGACACAAGTCCATAGGGCGAGGGTCGAGTCAAACCACGGAGTGTGGGTTCACACGTGGATGTGGGCTTTTGACTCGACCCATGGACCCCGGATCCTCTCGCACGAGCTTGCGAGCGTGTGCATCGAAGAGGGTCAACCGTGGGGCGATTCTGAGGTTTAATCGACCCCGAACCGGCACTGAACCGCCCTTCCGGGCTGAACCGAACCGGTTCAACCGGTTCAAACCGCTACAGCGCTCACGCACGCGAAAGGGGAAAAATTCCCCTGTTTCTCGCGTTCGATGGCATCGCTGCCGTCCGCCGTCGATTTCGCCAACTAAAGGAACGATCGTCAGATTTGGAAGGTGGCCGGAGGTGCGGGCTGGCGTGGCGACGAGGGCGACGGAGTTTGAAGGCTGGGACTCCTACGTGGACGAGCCTAGGGCGGATTTTCGGATCCGCCCCGGTGGAAGCGAGATCTCCGGCCAATCACCGGCGGAGATCGCGGTTGCGTGGCGACGAAGATGGAAATCCCATCCTCGTCAAGGGGAGGTTGCAATCAAGCGGAATCGAACGCTTGTGCAAGGTCTGGCGACGACGAATTCTCGGCGAGATCTAGATCTGGGAACAGAGTATACTGTTTGGCGTCGGCGACGAGGCTCCGGCCGTGGACTCGTCGGCGTACCCTCTCAGATCGACTCACCGGTGCCCTGAGGTAACGAGGAGACTATCTCCTCCGGTGCCGGCAGCCAGACGCGGGAGTGCGATCGGATTTTCCGATCGCCGGTTCCTCGCAGCCACAGCTTCCATTGGGTTCAAAATTCCTGTCGACGGCGGCTTCTCCGACGACAATACACCGGCGGCAAGTTCTCCTTCGGTCGACGACGAGATCCTGATCGCCCAGCGTGATTCCGGTGACCGGACGGCGACGGACGAAGAAGGGGACGCTTCCCCTGTTTCGGCCGAGCGTCGGCTCTATTCCGGATGCAGAACGTGAAGGGAGGAGAGAGAAGGTTTGCGCGCGTGTTCACGCGCGCGTTTCGTTTCGTCTCCGACCGGACTTTCCGACGCAGCTTCTCGGAGGATCTCGGTGGGCTCGGCTCGTGGAGTGGTGGCACGCTACAAAGGTAAACCCTCCTCGGATCTATCGTGTGTAGTGGTAGTATGACGGTTTTCTCGTGTGTAGTGGATAGAGACTTTACCGCCGTCCGGACTTCGTGTGGCTTTTCGTCCCGGACGGTTCTTTGCGTTATCTGCGCCCGCATATCTGTAGCGCGGGTTGTGTTTATTTGTAGGTATTGCTCGCTTGCTTGCAAAGTCTTGGACGTGTGTGCCGGCACCCTTGAAGGTGTTCGCCACCGTCCCCTTGTGATTGATTGAGGCCGCGCCGGTACCTATCTCGGCTGTGTAGAGAAAGGAGCGCGGGTTGAGGGAATTTCTGTGAGTGCAAAGTGTTTTGGAGAGTCTCCATCACTTTGACACAGTTGAGAGATTTGTATTCGTGTCCGAGGGGCGGTATTCATACCGAACCCTTCGCACACGTGGTGTGAGAACTTGTAAAGTGCTGGGCCAGCTTCCGCAACGCGATCCTAACCGGTCGCGGGCCACTCTAATGTAGGGCTGAGATCTCCGAGAGGGGATCTGCCGATTGTGGTTAAATTTATTATTAAAAAAATAAATTTGCTCATAATAGTAAATATGATTAATGAGATATGTTTGCTTGTTCCAAAGCGACCGGAGAGGGTGTATTAATTCATTGATGGTGCACTTGAAAACGAGGGTCAACGATTCTTTTTTCAATGAAAAATCAAATGGTAAACCTGACTCGGCACCGATCTGACTTCGCCGCCGACTTTGCCCCACCCTGGAACGTCCAACTTCGCTCGGACCGGGCTAAAATCAATTGGGCTAGCCGTAGGCCCAAGCCCACGAGGCGAAATCAAATGCGGAGCCCGAAATCAAGTCCAAATCGGGTCAACGCCCTATTTGGAATCGAATCGGAGCAACAACTGCCGTACTCATGATTTTTAGCTTGCAGCTGGTCCAGGGGAACAACAGCCGGCGGAGTAGAGATTTGTGCAAGCAGGAAGCTCAGATTCAGGCTACTTTAGTAGCGGGAGTGTGAATTTGTATGCTAATGCAGTAGTGCGTATGATTCATAAGGCCAGTTTGTTTGTGCGTGAGGGTGTATTAATTCATTGTTGGTGCTTGTGGAGACGAGGAGTCGCAGGCACGCGCAGGGAAAAAAACTCTTTAAGCTAATTCATGATAAATCATTTTAATAGGCGTGCCTGTTATAGCTTTGAGCTTCGTGTATGAATACTCATATTTGTGTTTACTTGGACGGGAAATTGAGAGAAAAGAATAAAAAATATATTAAATTTAGATGTAAATATCTCTAGATTTAATATATTTTTCATCCTTTTCTTTTAGTTTTTTATCCAAGTAAACACATAAAATTGTTTTAATAGTGGATTAGCACCATGCTTAGGAATTTTAGGTATGGGTAGTACCTAGAACATTTACTCCTCATAAGAAAAATAATAATTATATGTATTAATCTATATTAATATATATTTAATTAATATATATATATATATATTAATTTATAAATTAAAATTTTTATAAAATATAAATTAAATATTTTAAAACTTAAAACTTAAAATTTTTATTATTATATTATATTAATACATAACTCTACATTTAAGAATATATAGTATTTATTAATATATAATTTTTATAAATAAAAAATAAAAAAATATAATTTAATTATAAATTTTAAAACTCAAAATAACGCTAAAAACTAATAGTAACAGCGCAGAAGCTGAGTCAAATACCATTTAAAAGTGTTTTTCGACTACAGTAAAATTGAGAAGTAATTTATCTTTTTAAATTATGGATCTTAAATATGATCTTGTGGAAAACCCGACCATATCAAAGATGACTATGTGAGGACTCAAACACCCTATTTTGGATTTTGCTTATGCCTGGGCGCCACACTTCTTACAAAAATATGACTCTTATTTTAAGATTCATAATTTTAAAGAAATTGATACGTTCAAAATTCTGTGCAAGAACCCAATCACCCTATTGTTAGGGATTTTGTGTATCTATAAATCCTATTAATACATGGGCAAGGTTCGAGATGCTTGGCTTCTGCTTGCAGATATGCTTCTTCTGTTTAATTCTTATTCAAGGAAAGTTGGATATCAGCTATGGTTGAAGCAATACAGCATCATCACACGGATTCACCCAGGTGATTGAATAATTCTTTGTTTTAAAAAGTTAATTTATAGTGTAGATAGCAAGAGTAAGGGAAATTTTAGATTGATTAAGTATTAGACGACGAAGGGACACTTTAGCATTCAATATGACAGAAGAATGCAGAATTCTGAGCACATAGTGGCATAGTAAGTGATTAGCACACAGCGGGAGAAGTCTCCAGACTCTTGCATTCGCAGGCATGCAGCAGCTTGGCTCCAGTGATATATGCGGCATAGGCATCTTTGACAGCATTCACTATTTCATCATGCGCCAGCACGGATGAGGGCGAATAAAAGCAAGGCAAATTTGGAGCTTTCGAAATAGAAACCCGACAGACATTGTACGCCAGGTCCATCAGATTAAGACCAGCTGATGCACCCGTAATATTCTTGGGCAGAGGAAGAGTAGCGAGCTCGACAGCGTTAGCACACGCCAGTCCGTACCCAACCTTCAGCCTGGCGACGGCAGATTGAATACCGAATCCGACGAAGGCGACTTTAGAGTCGGTGAGGAAGTCCTTCAGTTGCGGGGGAATGGAAAACATATGCTGAAGCTGGATGAGGAGGCAGCGAGTCCGGATGCAGAACTGGAGCAGCGCCGGCTTCGCATTGGCGTCGGCGGAGTTCCACTCGACGCCCAGACCGACGACGAGCTTCGAGTTGTGGATGACAGAAGATTTGAGTGCTTGAAGTTGCTCTACGACGACAGATGGATTCGAAGTGACGGTGACTGTCACGTCGGTGCGTTCAACGTGGAGATTAAATACACTATCCATGATTGTTAGCACGTAGCTTGCACGGGGCGAACAACAACCGGAGGAGGCGAGACGGGAACAGAAGAGGAAGCTCAGCGCCAAGGCTTCTTGTAGCGTATGTGTACGTGTATCTGCGTCCTTAATTAATCTCCAAGGCGTAGTAGTAAATATGATTAATGAGACGTGTGCTTGTTCCAAAGCGACCGGAGAGGGTGTATTAATTCATTGATGGTGCACTTTGAAAACGAAAAAATTTTCAAGGCGTAGTAGTAAATATGATTAATGAGACATGTGTGCTTGTTCCAAAGCGACCGGAGACGGAGAGGGTGTATTAATTCATTGATGGTGCACTTTGAAAACGAAAAAATTTTCAAGGCGTAGTAGTAAATATGATTAATGAGACATGTGTGCTTGTTCCAAAGCGACCGGAGAGGGTGTATTAATTCATTGATGGTGCACTTTGAAAACGAAAAAATTTTTACGGAAGGCCCTTTCTTAAAAAAAAACGCAGCGAGAGATTTTATATGAAATTTTTCGTATAAAACAGTGTATAATAATTCTTATAAAGCTTTATACAAAAAATTTTGTATAATAAATATTTTTACATAAAGGCTACACGATATTTTTGTATAAAGTTTATACAAAATTTTCGTATAAAACTTATATATAAATTTTGTATAAATTTTATACGATGCCTCTCACAGCGCTGCGTTTTTTGCATAGGGGTCCTTCCGTAAAAATTCTTTCTTTGAAAACGAGGGTAAACGATTCTTTTTTCAATGAAAAATCAAACCAAAACCAACTTGGTAAACGTTAAACCTAACTCTGCACTGATCTGACTTCACCGTCGACTTTGCCCCGCGACTGGTCATCAAATCCAGACTCGCTACTGTCTTGGGTTTTGACAGAGTTTTGGTTGTCGGCTGTCGGCTGTCGCCAAGGGCGGCAGTCTGGTGGTTGTCGCGAAGGCAGTTGAGGGGAGACAAAGAAGCCGCCCCAAACAGGGCCAAAGAACGGCAGCGACAGACTCCTTGGGACTATGGATTTCGGTGGACGTGTTGCCGTCTTTGGGACTCTTGATAGCTTGAAGCAATGACGCCTCGGGCCGATCTTGATGGAGGCAATGTCGTTTCTGTTTCGTCGTCTCGGGACCTTGGGCTACCGAGGGCAGTGATGGGATGGCTGTCATTGAATTCGATGGAGGTGCCATTGTCTTGGTCAGATTTTTTGCAGAGGGGTGCTTAAATTTTGATTAAAAAATATTTTTTTAAAATTTTTTTTTTAGAAATATAGTACACATCAAGAGCTATCCAATGGTATATATATTGGGGTATTTTAGATCTTGTATATATCTAAAATACCCTATACAAGATTACATATAAGACAAAAATACTATTCACTTTGTCTTATATGTAATCTTGTATAGGATATTTCAGACGTATACAAAATCTAAAATACCCCAATATATATATACTATTGGATAGCTCTTGATGCCTACTATATTTCTAAAAAAAAATTAAAAAAAAAATATTTTTTTAATCAAAATTTAAACACCCCTCCGCAAAATGGTGCCCCTCCGGAAAATTTTCGCCATTGTCTTGGGACTCTCAATAGCCTGATGCCTTAAGTCGATTAACAGGGATTTGTGGAAGGGAAAAAGAAAGGTGCGGGCGTTCAGGGTGGGATTGCATTGACGAAGGAAAAAAATTTGATCGTACCCCAGCAGCAGCTTATACTTCGACAAAGGCAGCACTGTTGTTTTGACAAACTATTCAGTACCTACCAGCCGAACCCCCTCTTGTCATGGAAGCATTTTGCTTGGTGCCGTGCGGAAGACTACTTGGATAGTCTCAGCCTTAATCTCATGTTAAATTCGGAAGCGTCACTATAAAATCGAGGCAACGATGTAATTCAAGGGCAACATCAACATTCGAGAGGCACAAGAGATTTGCACAGGACGGTGAGTAAAATACTCACCCATCCGTTATATATTGATAAAAAGCAACAATACAAGATAATAATACAAGACACTAAGCAAATATTCAGTAGACTCTAGACCTAAGACTTGGTGGAGAGGGCAGGTGTGTGGAACCTTGCAATTTTATACTTGCATGGGATCACAATATTGCATTTAATCAAGCACCACCACCCCTTTCAATACTATCCCAAGCACACAAACTAAGGGGTGTGAGTAGAAGACTTCACAAGGGTTGGGTAGGCTAATTTTACACATTTGAGCCCCCATCCTAGAGTACTTATGAAAACATAGTCCCCACTCACGCGTACATGCCCCGGGACAGTTCCCCGAGTGCATCGCTACCCCAAAGACCAAAATGCATGGCACACAAGTGCCAAACCTTATTTTTACATGGATTTACCCAAATATCCTTAGTCATGACAAAACACACATTGTCAGGTCGGGTAACATTGTTTAATTAATAATTACACCCAAACTCCTCCGATCTCTGACACTCTAGCGAGCCGGCGATGGGCAATTTGGGACAGTTGGAATTTATTGCTGAAACTGATTTGACTAAACTGGTTAGAAAATTTTTAAGCTATTTTAGTAAAAATAATTTATAGTTTTTGCTGGTTAGTAAAAATTTTAGTTTTCAATATAAACTAATTTTTTAATTAATAATAAATAAAAATAATTATATTTTTATATTAGAGATTTGTGAATATATGACCTTTCTCAAAACCTTGCTCATAGGGGAGGCGGAGGTGCACGCACTGAGGGGGAGGGGGTTACACCGTCAGCTGGGGTTTAGTGCTGGTGAGGGGTACGTGGATGCGTCACCGTGAGTAGGAGGCTCTCTTGGGTAAGGGAACTTGCGGAGGAGTGGGAAGTCGACGCCGGGGGTGGGGAGCTCACTGCTATTGGGAAGGTTGGCCAAGTGAGAGCCCGGTCAAGGGAGCTCACGGCGAGCAAGGAGCTCAGCGCGTGAAAGGCAGTTTGGCACGAACAGTGAGCAAACAGGAGGCTGAGTGGGGAGCCAATGGAATAATGGGAAGTCAATGCCGGGTAGGGAGCTCGCTACCGCTGGGAAGGCTGGTCGGGTGAGGGGTAGTTAGGAATGAGCGGCAGGCAGACGGGAGGGCGAGTGGGGAGCCAACAGAGGAATGGGAAGTCGACGATGGGTAGGAAGCTTGCTATCGCTAGGAAGGCTGGTTAGGTGAGGGGGAGTTCAGCACGAGCCGCGGGGCAGACGGGATGGCGAGCGGGGAGCCAACGGAGGAGTGGGACGTCATCGTTGGGTGAGAGGGAGCTCATTATCGCTGGGAAGGCTGGTCGGGTGTGGGGGAGTTCGGCACGAGTGGCGAGCCGACGGGAGGGCAAGCGGGGAGCCAGCGGCAACAAACGGGTGTGATTGTTGCGTTGAAGAGTGGTTCAATCAAGAGCTAGATGTGTGTGAACAGTAGAGGATTGGGAAAAGCTGCAAAAGCTGGTATCATTTGCTTCTCATAAACAGTTATGTTTCCCAAACGCTAGTATTGGCCATAAACGGCTGGCAGCCCCAATAGAAGCTGAGAAGCGGCCAATCCAAATGGGGCCAATGTCTGCTGGCGGTAGAGGTCCACTACTCCCCCTTTGGCTGGCCGCCTGTTAGTAGCAACAAGGGAGCAGTGACTTCCTACCCCTCTGCCAATGTTAGAGGTCCAACCTCCACCTCACCTTGTGTGCTGCTGCCTCGCCACTACTGACAGTGAGCAGAGTTTGCTCCTAGCTCTTACGGGCATTCCGAAAAAATTTTGGGGAAGATAGTAGCAGGATACCCATATTTCTCTAACACACATTTTACACCGTGTTGTTATACTATATCAATGATATCAATATTATATGATAATATATTAACGTTATATGATATTTAAATTATATGATAATACATTAGTATTATAGTATATTTTTAACTGAACATGTTATACCATAATACAAATATGGTATAATATGTTCAGCTAAAAATATCATATAACATATATGCTTTTTTTATAATGCTTATATCGTATAATACTAATATATTATTGTATAATATCAATATTATATAATGCTTATAATATAGTATAATAGTCACGCTTGTGCTAAGACAGATACAAGTATCCGAGGTGTTAGGCCTCGGTTCAACCGGTCTGGCCCAAGCCCGGGATCAAGCCCAAACCCAGGTGCAAAGCAGCAAAGGGGAGCCCAATCCCGTGGTCAAAATAGGGGTGTTGACCCCGAATCACCTGTGAGACGCGAACGCCCGTCTCCTTCGTCGCGTCACGCGGATGACGAACGTGCGTCGTCTCCGCGAGATTCGGTCGACGACGACCACGGCAACCTGGCAACGAGATTCTCGGACGAGCGACGCTAGGACGCAGCGACTTCCATCAATAAAAGGGGAGAGGGACGTCGATCGAGGGGGGTGGCATCTTCGTGAGCAGGGAGCTGAGGGCAGCGATACTGGTGAGAACTTGAGAGAACTGTAATCATTGACAAGGGTCGACAGCGAGGGAGGGACGGGGGCGTCGTCCAGGGGGGCCGATGACTTAAGGAGAGTTTGTAAGCATTCACAGGGGAATAAAAGCTTCTTCTTCTCCGATTTCCGGTCTTCCCCTGTTTTCCCTAGTTTTCGAGTTCCACGCATCTCCGGCGGCGATTCACGGTGGCAGGTTGCTATTCTGTCGATGATGAGAGACTGAGGAGAAACCGGCGACTCTTCCTGCTGGTCCGACTCCTTTCCCAGCGGTGTGAGGTGACGACGCAGGCAGCGTCATAAGCTGCGAAGCCGAACTCGCGAGGACGAAGACACGAGCGAGGCGGGTTTCGAACGGCGTTCGAAACGAGGCAAAAGTCAACTGGTTGGAGTGGTCAACGCAAAATCGAAACGGAGATTTCGATTTGAAGCTGACGTAATTCTGTCGTAAGCCGCGGTCGAAATCGAAGCAGCGGTGATTTTGGCAGCTGACATCTCGAGCAAAACAAAATTAATCGGCGACGGTGGATTTCGATTTTGCACAGTAAACCCTAATTCTGACTGACCAGAGGAGGTAATTTTGACTTTGATTTTAGGGTTCAATTCTCTAATTAGGGTTAGGGTTTTTGTGCGAATTGTAATTTGGGGATAATTATTATTCGGGGAGATTAGGGTTTTCAATTTAAGGGCCGAAAACCCTAGATCGTTGCGTTCCGGTGTTCTGCCGGATAGTCCTGAGACAGCGGTTAAGGGCTGTTCTTAGGCCGATCCGACCGGGGCGTGACACGAGGGGTACCTTTCCTTAAAAAATTTTCCTTATGTTTTTTTAATACCAAATGTCATTTAAAAAATTATACGATGTGAGAGGATTAGGTCATATTTTGTTCCAATTTCTAGTCCATTTCTGAAATTGGTTCGGACATCAATTCGATTATAATTTGAACCCAGAGCCTAAAGACACGAAGAAGGTTCGACCAGAGTAACTAAACTGATATCTAACTCGCCGCTCGCCCTTCCATGCCCCAGCAGGAAAATTATCGGTTCGACCAAAGTCCGGTTCAACCCGGTAAACCGAACCGAACCGAACCGAAATTATCGGTTCGGTTCGGTTTTGATTAGAATAAAAAACTGTCGGGTCGGTTTCGGTTTTTGGTTTTAAAACATTAAAAAAACCGAACCGAACCGAATAAACGGTTCAGCGGTAAGCGGTTCAAAAAAACCAAATACATTTACGTTTTAAGTTTTAACGTTACGCACTTACGCGTAACCTAACCCTACGCCGCTAACGCAATAACGCTTCAGCGGTTCAGCAGCAGGCAGCCTCCAGCCGACCAGGCGACCAGCTCTCCACAGCTCCACTCAGCGCGACGCCGCGGCCGCGACGGGCGACGGCGCTCTCGCTGTAGGCAGTCGCAGTCCGTACTTCGTAGTCTCTCCCGGGCTCCCGGCTCTTCAGTCCCGTTCCTCTGCTGAATGCTCGGCGCTCTCACAGAGTCACAGAGACAGAGGCGCAGTTCGTAGTCTTGGCTGTCTTACTCTCGGCTCCAGCCTCCAGCTACGCGTACCCTACGCGCTCTCGCAGTCGCAATCGCTCTCATCGCTGAGCTTGAGAGGCTTGAGACGCCGACTCACCGCCTTCGCCAATCGCCAGCACAGTTCACACCTTCATCGGTAAGCATTTAGGTTTAGTTTTGATTTTTAGGGTTTTATATTTTCTCACTATCTTTAGTTTCTTAGTTCTTTACACGCCTGATTCAGTGCTTGATCAGTTGATTGGCTGATTTAGGGTTTTATATTGGGACGAATGTAGAAACCAAAGCATGTTACAGTATTAGTTTGGATTCAGGTCCAGAGTTTCTGGATAGAATTTAGCCGAGCACTTTCTTTAGTTTCTTTTTATGATTTTGTTATTTAATTGAAGATAGCAAATTCTACTCTTAATCCTTGTAAATTCAGTAAGTGGAACTATGGAGGTTCTGAGGTTCATGCATCATTGTTGGTGAAATTAATTTATAATGAAATAACAAGATGTATAGTTTAATTTTTGATTATTCGTTGATTCATTGCTATTTGCTAAATGCTAAATTGCTAATTAGTCTAAATTTTTGATAGTTTAAGGAAATGGGTGATAAACAAATAGATACAACCGAGGCTCAAGCAAGTAATACAAAGAAGAGAAAAACTATAAAACCAAGGGCTGAAGTTTGGAACCATTTTGAAAAATTTGAGAGTGATGGTATATCAAAAGCAAAGTGTGTATATTGTGATGTAAGTTATGCTTGTGATACTAGGACATGTGGAACTAGTACATTAAAGGCACATTTGACTAAATGCATAAAATATTTGAGTGCACAAGGCATAGAAGTGGGAGAGAAGGGTAAAACCCAAACTGAAATTTCTTTCACAACTACCGGTGAAACGGGCCAAACGGCAAGTACTGTATTATCAACTTGGAAATTTGATCAAACTATTGTTAGAAAGGCGTTAGCAGAAATGATTATTATAGATGAATTGCCTTTTAAATTCATTGAAAGTAAAGGCTTTAAAAAATTTTGTGATGCTGCTATACCACGATTTCGTATTCCTTCAAGGCAAACGATTGCTCGAGACTATTTTGAGCTATTTGTGGAGGAGAGAATGAGATTGAAAAGCTTTATACAAGATAATTGTCAGCGGATTTGTATTACAACTGACACATGGACATCTATTCAACGAATTAACTATATGTGTATCACAGGTCATTTTATTGATTTGCATTGGAAACTACATAAAAAGGTTTTGAATTTTTTTCCAATAACAAGTCATAAGGGTGAAGTTATTGGGAAAGCTATTGAGAAATGCCTACATGATTGGGGTATTTCTAGAGTTATGACCGTAACAGTTGACAATGCAAGCTCGAATGACACAGCTGTTTTATTTCTTAAAAAAAGGATTAACAATTGGGAAAAAGGAAGCATTCTGAATGGGGAATTTTTACATGTAAGATGTACTGCACATGTTATGAATTTAATTGTCCAAGATGGCTTAAAATCTTCTCAATCTTCAGTTGAGAGAGTTCGTGGGGCAATAAAATATGTTAAGCAATCTCCACGAAGATTGCAAATATTTAACTCATGTGTTGCCCAAGCGAAGATAGAAAGTAAAGCTCACCTATCTTTGGATGTTTGTACAAGGTGGAATTCAACCTATATCATGTTAGATGTAGCACAAAGGTATGAAAGTGCCTTTGAAATATTTAGTGAAGAAGACCCTCATTTTGAATCAGAACTATTAACTAATGGACTTGGTAGGCCTTCAGAAAATGATTGGAAACTTGTACGAGATTTAGCTTCAATGTTGAAGCTTTTTTATCAATTCACATTAAAGGTATCTACAACTTTGGCAACCACTTCCAATCTATATGTCAATGAAGTTAGTCAAATTGCATCAACTTTGACTGAATGGATAGAAGATATTGATATTGCTCCGATGTTTCATGAAATGGCAATGAAAATGAAACAAAAATGGGACAAATATTGGGGGAATGTTGAAAAAAAGAATTTGCTTCTATTTATTGCAATTATTTTTGATCCTAGATATAAGATGGATTATTTGAATTTTGCACTTTCAGAAATGTATGGTGAAGACAAAGTTTCAATTATATATGTTAGGGTGCAAACATTTCTTCAAAGGATCTTCAATGAGTATAAGAGCACAATGGGAATTAGTGACAATTCAAATATTGCTGAAGGATCAAGTTCTACTTTGTCAGCTTTTGAGTGTGAGCTATCCAAAACTGAAGTGAAGTACAGGAGACACAAGGAAAACCTTGCAATTCATGAAAAAACTGAGTTAGATAAATATTTGAATGAAGATACTGAACAGCCAAATCCCCAATTTGATCTTTTAAGTTGGTGGAAGATTAATTCCATAAGATTTCCTGTTTTATCAGCCATTGTCCGTGATATTTTAGCCATTCCTATATCTACCGTAGCTTCAGAATCAACTTTTAGTACTGGAGGCCGTGTTCTTGATCCTTTCAGAAGTTCACTGTCTCCTTCAATGTTGGAAGCTCTAATTTGTTGCCAAGATTGGATTAAAGCAAAGGATCGTGAAGTGGAAGAAAATATAGAAGATGTTCACTCACTTGATAAAGGTAAATTATATAAGTTTAATATTAGTTATTTTATATTACTGTTATAATGGATTAAAGCTCTAATTTATTGTGATTTCAATTTTCAACAATTGACAGTGATTGCAACAATTAAATCTGCACCAGAAATCATTGATATGTAGATGTTACCTCTCTAACGTGTAAGTAATGGTAATCAATTACTTGTTAAATGCTTTAGTATAATTATTGTTAATAGGACAGCTTTGGTATATTTCCTATTTACTAATACTAACGTAACTTTTGTTAGTTGTTGATATTAGCTTATGCAGGTAATGGAGTAATCAGTAATGGAGATGGAGTTTGAAGTTTGAATTTTGGTACTTACTAAGTTTGTTTAATTGAAAGTAACTGAGCAAGGTTAAATTTATAGTTATTGTTAGTTATTGTTTTATAACTTCTAAGTCATATTTGCTAGTTATTGTTTTATACTTTTATTGATGTAGGTTAATTTGAGTATTTGACATCTACAAACTAGGGATTGAGTTTTGGACATTTTATCAATTCACATATGGAGACATGGAGTTTAGAGTTATCGACATTTGGAATTGGATTGGACCTGGACTGTTGGAACTTACCAACGTGCACTCATGCAGTCATGCTGATGGATCATGGATGCTATCAATTGTCATTAAACTTGTTGATTGTTAAACTTGTTGATTGTTAAACTTGTTGTAAACTACTAAACTGTGATGTGAACTTACTGGATGGGCTGTGATGCTATCATTAATGTTATAATGTATTTGTGTTTTGAACTTATTGGATTGTCTATATTGATAGGCGTAGTCAAGTAGTATTTGTGTTTGTGTTTTGTAGTCTGTCTAGGCGGAGTTTTGAAGTGAAACTTTCTGGTCGTTCTGGTCATCACAGAAGAAAGTCTCATGGTTTTCTACTTTTCTACATGAGCCACACGAACCCCATCAAGAAGTCCAGCAGAGTCACTGGGCTGGGCCAGCCTTCCTCCTGAGTTACTTCGTGATGTTACTGATGTAATCAAAAGATTAGAGGAAAATGAAGCTACGTGGCCATCCCGCAAGCATGTTGTTGCTTGTGCCGCTGTGTGCAGATCATGGAGGGAGATGTGCAAAGAGATTATTCGAAGTCCAGAGGTTTCTGGGAAACTCACTTTTCCAATATCATTGAAACAGGTAATGTCTTTTTTGACCAAGTTGCTAGAATTGTATAGAAATTAGACAACATGTAACATCTTATAATGTATCTGCTGCTTCTTTTAACGTGGTTGAATTTAAGCATTTTAATTAATTTTACATTTATTTTTTGCTTATGAACAGCCTGGAGCTCGAGTCTCGAGATGGGATGATCCAGTGTTTCATTAAGAGGGATAAGTCAAGATTAACTTATCGTCTCTATTTATGTCTTAGTCTATGTAAGCAAGCAGACTTGTCTATGAATGCATATTTCTAACCAAGTTTCTTTAACGTGCCATTATCTTGCACCTGTCTCTACACCCTTTTGATATGTTAAAAATGCATTTTCACTTAATTGAGTCTCTGATTCCCTCAGTCAACTCATTTAACACCTCATATATTTTCCTTCTTTTTTGTGTCTTTAAGGAAATAATTTAACAAAATATGTTCTTAATTTGTGCACCAAGACCAAATAAGGGGTTCACATTTTTACTGCAGTGATGAAAATCCGGCCTTTTTGTTGCCTATAGTGGGTATAGTTCCGGTAAGAATAGATATGAATCTAGGATTTTCACCACAGTAAACACAATTACACAAAGCATAAACTAATTCAAGTTGAGAAGTGAGAACTATATGCTTGATTCATAAAAATACAAGTGCAAAAGTCAAATGTGATAAATGGTAATATCAAATATTCCTATCTCTTATTAAGTCAAGCTCCCTGCTCCCCAATCCCCATGCATCACATCATTTTGGCACGGGTCGGCGATAATATTATGTACAAGCTATTATTATTAGCAAGCTGTAAACGGAGATATGAGAGATTGCACAAGTGCATAATCATATATACCCTATATGTCAACAATAGCCAATCTGCCAATGCCAATGGGACTGCTTGAAGTTGAAGCCTTGACTGCTTATATTTCACTACAAATCTTATCTAGTTATCTTGGACGAAACACAACAACTGTCAACTAATGCAGCAAGAAATTTTAACTTTTCGCCAGTAAATGATGAAGCAAGTCTTTTGAAGAGCTCCTTCCTAAAGGAAACACATCAATATAGTATTAAAAATTTGAAGCTGAACATAGAAGTAGCAATGTAAGTAGATAACTTAAATTTTCGGTTTAAACCGGTTTAAACCGAACCGAACCAAACTTTTTCGGTTCGGTTCGGTTCAGTTTGTCAAAGGTTCGGTTCAGTTTCGGGTTAGGGAAAAAAATATCGGTTCGGTTCTAATCGGTTCGGTTCGGTTCGGTCCGAACCGATTGGACACCCCGCAATCCCTCGATTCTTCAGCTTCCCTGATCGATCGCCATGTCGAAGCGCAAGTTTGGCTTCGAGGAATTCGGCATCAACCGCCTGAGACCTACAATTTCGATCGGACGCCGGCGCCTCCACAGTGGCGGCGGTCACGACAACCACGAGGATGCCGACCTCGACAACATTGTGTACGAGGATCTCGACGCTCCTGACCGCTCGTGGCGCCGTGGCGGTGATGACGACAGGGAGATCGACCCTGAGACGCCTTCATGGAGGGAATTCAGGAGTAGATCCGGGCCTCTCCGCCGACCTTTGCGAATCTGATGGAGGATGGAACCACTTCTGTCTGCATTCCACAAGCCAGACGTCCTGAAATATGCCTGCTCACACAAGCCATATCCCAGTTGTCCTACAACACTAAGGATCCATGGAGCTTCACTAAACCGTCCTCTGAGGCTTAACCCGTAATGCAGCTCAAATGGTTCGACTGCTTGAATCTTGCTGCAAACGAAATTTGCGCAGCCTAAAATTAGGGATAACTGTGCTAATATTCAACACCTTAGATCTTGCGGGTTAAGCCTGAGAGGCTTAACCCGAGGGGTCAGTGGAGTGTTATAGGACGGCTAGGACATAGTTTGTGTGGTAGGCATATTTTGGGCCACGTCGTCTAGCTTGGGGCAGGGAGACGTGATTCTGTCCTCCATCAGAATCTCAAAGATCAGGTGGACAAGTACAAGGACGAGGATGACCCCGTTGAGAGCTTCTTAGGGACAAAGAAGGATGTCGGGTTGACTCTGGCATCAGAGGATCTTCCCGCCGGGTGTAACTCGGATGAGGAGGTTTATGCCTCTGCTAAGGCTATCGACGCAGTGATGATTGAATATGATTCGGATGGCAATCTGATTGTCGTGGATAAGAGGAAGATTGAGCCAATTCGGCATTGGACCGTAGCACTATTCACTATGAACCTTTCAACAATGACATAATTTCAAGTAAAAGTAAGTGTTAGTTTAGAATTTTATACTATTTTAACATTGAAAGTTACTGTATTCATTAAGCACATTTCAAATTATAATGATGTTTTACTATTTATTTACAGCAGATTCTACTTTAATCTAGATTTTATGTACAGGCTTGTACGTATAAATATGTATATGTGTATGCATATACTATTTATTAGAAATTTTTTTGTGTTGTTTCATTTGGAAGTATGCCTAGAATGAACCTTACAGGAGATTCAGGATCTTGGCACCTTAATAGACCTTGCTCTTTAAATAACACTAGTTCATATACAAAATCTAGCTATACTCTATCTTGATTCAAATTCACCAAATTTGTACTAGAGCTACACTCATGCTTGCTGTCATTATTTTAATTGTATAGCAATCCAAAAATATATGATTGTATTATTTAAACTTTATACGGTGAAACTTTTAAAAAAATTCAGTGGATATGTGTGCATAAATCTACAGTTAATATATGCACATCCGTATGAATGTTTGCAAAAAAACATTATGCGTGAATATAAATTATCCATGCCATTGAACAATGATGTAGGATTTGAGTATACGCGTTATATAAACAACCCTTTTCACAAAGCCTAAATAAGCCTTTGCCCTAACTCACATTCCTAAATTAATTTGAAATTAACTTTCTGTGCTAGGCTCTATGCTATTCCTGAGTGGTTTGGCTTCTTATGCAACTAGACAGTTTACTCAATAAGTCTATAAGCTGGTTAAGTAGTCCATAGACAACTTGTTAAGTAAGTCATATAAGCTGGCTTCTGAGCTAGGATGAGTTTGTCTGTTATTTTATATCTTGCTGCAATCTGGGATGGCTAGCATATCAAATATTTTTTGATTTCTTGAATCTGAATATTTTCACTTGTTTTCTATTGGAACCACTGGACATTATCTTCATAATGCAGGCTGTTGGATTTTCCTCAGGATACTCTCACTTATTAGGTTTCAAGCAGGCTATTTACTAGTGGGAGTATGTCTGAGCCACAGCATTGCAAACTAAATGCCGTAAAGGTGCATTTCTCCTCTGGTTCCATTTGGTTATTCAAGTGTTCTTGCATTATTCTCCTTATGGGCTAAATGCTTTTTACTATTTTATGCTTTGATGAGCATAACGTCTCATGATTCATCCAATAAATTGTTAATTGAGTTTGTCAAAGTCATCTTCTTTTTAGTCACTCAATTTGTTAAAAAAGTAAAATCTTATAACCTAACTTTTCTGTTTCAGAGTATTTCATTGCTATTTTGGATAAAACGATATTGCAAATTTAATACCCCAAATTTTCAATCAACTTAAAATTATAATATATACTGTGCCAGCAAATTTTCACGATGCTTTTGTCATAATAAAGGTTTAGAATGTTCAAATTTGTTTTGCCTTGACAACATATGGTTTTGATCAGAATGCAAGCGTGTGTATCTGTTCATATTAGAAATTATCATCTGAATTCCATGCTCACTGTCAAACTGAAGTGCAGAGACAGATAAAACATGAGGCATAATCCATTTGATTTTTTCCAGAAATCCAGCATGGTTAACTAAATCAGTTTCAGTGTTGTCTGAAACATTGTTTACATCTTTGTCTGCACCAGTCCAGTCTCATATGGTACATTCCTAATGTATCAATATTGTACCTAATGAATCATTTCAAATTAGGAAATTCATTTGTTTGGCTTAGTTTTTATAGTTCTTAATGTGAAAGTATCTGATACGATCCGAGGATTTTCCTCAAGCCGTCACCGGCGAGAATTCGTGCCAAGCACGCCCTAATAGATGAATAACAAAATACTCAATGACCTAACCCTAAACCCAGGACCCTTATTTATAATACTATCCTACTTAGCAGGCCGGGTATAACATACTAACCCGGATCCGCTTTATTACACATCCACTACTACTATTGGGTCCGTAACAGATGCTCCTTTCCTAAAGAAGCCTTGTCCTCAAGGCTGCTCAAAATTTATTGAAGAAAACTTCAACTTGTACCTCCACCAGGTTCCCAAATCGCTCGAGCTTCTTCCTCATCAGCAAGGTCCTTCTCCTCATCTTCTGCGAATATCATGAGTCTCAAGCCTTTGTTCGCGCAGCGATGCATCGGATGGTATGACTGATCACATCTAAAACATAATCCTTTTTTTTGTTTGGACTTAAAATCTTGGTAAGAGAGGTATCGTCCTCCTTGGTTCTTATTAGTTGTCTGGCTCTTCTCTTGCGTCCGTTGAAGTGTATTTTCGCTACTTGGAAGTTGAGATCGGCTGCCCGCAGCTACACTGGCCTTGGATGACATTGTGATCTCTGGCTTATCTTCTTTATTGGCTCTAGCTCCTCTAGAATAATGTCATTCTGTCTTTGTGGCCCTCGGTTGTGTCTAGGATGAAATACTAGTCCTTCCTGCTACGGTGTCTTCAATCTGTCTAGTAATACTTTATGTGTCATTTAGAACCCCTTCAAAATTCCTGGCCAGTTGTATCGCCTTCCTCACTGAGGGAGGGTTGAAAGTGCGCACCCACCTCCTAATCTCCTCATGCAATCCACTGAGAAAGTAGCTCAAATATTGTGAAGCAGGTAATCTCGGGACTCTTGCCACCAATCTTTCAAATAGCTCAATATATTCACCCACTGATTTAGACTCTTGCTCCAATGAAGATAGCATCATAAAAGGATTGGCTGCATTAGATTCACTAAACTGTTCAACAAGCTCTTCTCTCAAAATATCTCATGTAAGATTGGGTTCCATTCTCCTCACCCAACTAAACCAATGAACAGCTGGACCTTACATACTCACAAATGTCAAAGGAACTCGATGGTGATTAGCAGTTGCTTGTATCAAAAAATACTGTTCAGCTCTTGTAATCCACCCCAGAGGGTCTGTCCCATCAAACATGGGCAATTCCACTTTCCTACACATGAGTTTTCTCTCTTCATTATTATGTATGCCCCACTCCATAGAATCAGCCATGTATTCATCTCCATCATTCCTCATATAAGTCTCACGGCGTGGTTCCTGACGTTCTGTAGCTTCCCCCACCAAGGGGTTTCTCTGCAAATTGCCTCCACCAGTTGCTGTTGGATAAGCCCTCCCTGGTCGCCATAAATCATCTTCGACCACATGAATTTGCTCATCCCGCCAATCTCTCTCTATTACCAGCCTCCCGTGGAATAACTCGTGCTCGTTCCCTAGAGTGTTGTGCAGGATCACCCGTGCCTTCAGCCATTTTCCCTTTTATAAAGGTTGAGAACATCTCCTTCAGGTCAGCTATATCTTCTCTTAACCTCCTTGTATCTTCCTCTGCTGCTCGATATCTCTTTCACTTGCTGCATGCTCCTCTTTGCGCTTCTCCAGAATTTTTGTTACACTTTTCTCTAATGCTTCTAATCTCTTCTCAGATCGTGTGGACGCCATGGTGAATCAAAGTCGAAACCTCTTTAGCAACCCTAATTTTGACTGAAACTCAGCCGCCACGCCGTTCGAATTCCAAGTTTCCTTTGCTGACGTCAGCTCTTGCGTCAGCCTCCAAAATTTCGTCGCCTGCGAAATCGAGTGTCGTCGTTCCGATTTTGACCTTTCATCGTTCCAAAATTTCGTCGCCAGTCAAAATCGGAACCTTTGGTCGTCGTCGTCTTCACGAAAGCTTCGCCCGCTTTCGTTTCTTCCGCCGCCCTCCACGCAGCGCTAGCTTCACCTTCGCCCGCTCCTGTCGCCGGCAGCTAGGGTTCCGCCGTCGAAGACGCACGCACGGATGAGGATCCTTGCGTGAAACGTCCACTGACTTCGTCGCCCGTTGTAACGCCCCCTCAGAAAACCCCAATCACAGACAGAAAACGCGGAAGATAGGGAACGTCACACACAAACAACAAAACAGATGCTAGGGAATAATAGCTTACAGAAACCGATTCGGAAAAAAATTTCGGCAGCATGTCCCCAGGAAAACTAAGGAAATTCCTGTACATGTTCCATAATATCACAATGCGGGTCGACATGCCGACCACAAACTGAAACACATCATTTCGAAATCAAAAGTTCTCATTTCTTATCACAACATCAAACTAATAAACCACGATAATCGAAATACACTGGACTATACAGAATTTACCGAAAACAGGCTTAAGCCCTCGGTTTTGACAGTCGTATCCAAAACCAAATGCCAACCCGGCAACAATATCACAGTAATCGAAAATCAGCAAAACAGCCACATCCGGCTAACATGTCCATGAACAAAATCATAAAAACCTTGGCCACATCCGGCCCTCAAGTAGCACAGGCTCGCAGGCCCCAAAATCTCAAGTCAGAAAACTAAGCATCCGCTCAAGCTGTAGGCTCCTGCCCTGCATCTGGAAGTATCGTGGAATGAGCTACACGGCTCAGTGAGTAGATAGTCTCGTTCGACCATCCACGAATATACAATCAGAAATAGATACAGATATCTTTTCAAAACTTTTAACGGAAGGTGTCAAAACAACATAATAAAACCGATAACCATAAATCACAATCATGATCAGAAAACAATACACCCACAACCCCGGGCAACAGGATCACAAAACAGCCTATCCAGCTAACAGACTAAGAATCACACAACTAATGTCCAGTGATTTCAGAATTGACCCCCGAGAGTCCAACCCGGCCCTCGTCAAGGCACTGAGAGTAACCTGCAACGAACATTCGTGAGGCGTAGATTCAATAGGTGGCCCCCGCCAGGTCACGACGTGGCACTTTGCTCTACGACACTCAACCGCACCCCCTTATCGGAAACACAACACCCCCACAACCGGGAACGGAAACAGGAACAGAACAGAACGGAAGGTGAATGAATTCAAGAGGTGGCCCCCGTCTGACCAAGACGTGGCACTTTGTTTCAAATACCCAACTCTCAAAAGGTTTACCACTTGGACAAAATGCCCTTAACACAAACCAGAAACCTGAACCTTTAACCTGGTCACTAGACTCTGGAACAGTCCCTCTATTACCGGAAACAAATCAGAATAGGATGGATGGATTCTCCAACCTCAAATCAGAATGACTGTTTATTGAGTGCTCTAGTTAACCCTTAGGTTCAGTCCACTCAAGTCTAGGACCCCTAATGAGCGCATACAACGCGAACATTGTCTCGAACATCACATCAATCAAGTTCAGAAAGGTCCTTAGATTTCATGCAAACATGGTTTAACCTTTTCTATGTTATCATCCAAGGTTATCAATCAATATTTCACATCACTACTTCCTACATACACCATTCAACTAAAAATACATACTAATACAGAAAATTCACCTAAAATTTCATCCACAGATAACATAAATACAGAATATCACAGATTCATAGTTTTCTCCTAGTTCTTATAACAAAAGACAGAAATGCCCCTAGTTCGATTTCAGTCAACAGAAACTTTTATTTCCAAAGATTCCCAAAAATAAACGGTAGAGTCCTCATATACCTAATTTCATGAAAAATCAGGTTTACCCCAATTCTTACCCATACTTTGGGCGTAATCTCATGAAGAAGTGGCGAAATTCTCAGTTAAGCCCTAATCTTCATGTCATTGAAAGTCTAAAGCCACATACATGTTTAATCAAGGTCTAATTGATGATTAGAAGTCTTAGAGAAGAAAAGCCCTAATTTTCATGCAAACTAGGGTTTCGAAATTTGGGGAAACTCATGAAGAAGGGGCGAAATTCTCAGTTAAGCCCTAATCTTCATGCCATTGAAAGTCTAAAGCCACATACATGTTTAATCAAGGTCTAATTGATGATTAGAAGTCTTAGAGAAGAAAAGCCCTAATTTTCATGCAAACTAGGGTTTCGAAATTTGGGGAAAAAACAAGGAAACGTGTACAATTTGAAAATCAAGAGTTCATATCACATTTCTAAGCATTAATCTTCTCTAAATCAAGCAACAATCCCAATATACATGGAATAGGTGGAAGAGAAGATCCACTCACATTACGGTTCTTCCAAGCCACACGCCCTCACGCCACTCACGCCACTCACGTCGCCGGAAGCCCTCAAGAAACGCCGGAAGCCGCCTCCACTACCACTCGCCGCCGGCCACAAGAAGAGGAGAAGGGAGAAGAAGGCAAGCCGCCACCTTCACCCTAGGAAGAATCATGAGCAATGAGGGAAGATCCCTCTAACTTTCGTTTTCTGCCCACTAAGCCTCCAAAAATCCAAACCCAAAAGCTTAAACATAAGTGGAAGATCCAATAACCCTTTAGTATAAGTTATTCTCCACCTCACCCTTATCAAGGGCTCTTACCCTTTTCTAATAGTTAGACACCACTAGCCTAGTGGCGCGCAGCACACAATCTACGCCTTAAGTCGCAAGTTCGAATCCTCTCCGCGACACATATTTTTACCTTGCAGGAAAAATACATGAATCGATACATTCTTTCACAAAAACTTCCACAAAATGCTAGATAAACAAAATTTTATTTTCTTACCTGCTAATAAATTTCCGGATCTTACACCCGTGAGCTCGCCTGTATCCGCTGTCGCCTCCCGCCCTACGCGCGTGAGGCGTTCCTATCCTTTGACCCTATCCTCCCTCCCGCAGCGACGCCCTCGCGTCAGGGAAGATCCTGTCGCGGCCTCGCTCGCTTCCGCCTGGGGAATCTTCCGCCTCACGCGCCGCAGTCGCAGTCGCTGAGAAGAGCGAAGATCGGAGACAACGCCCAAGGTGGTCGCCGCCCTAGTCTTCCCACAACTCGTGCAACTCGCTTCCCGCACACCTACGCTGCACGCCGACCCCTCCTGATCCAACATCACGCGTCTCCGCTGTTGATTCTCTTCCGGCAAGATCCGGCAGCGACTGTACTCACTATCCTTCTGTGCCCGACAAGCAGCACCACACGAAGCAGGCTACCGCCGTCGCCCAGTGGAATCTGGCAGGTCGGACCACTGATACGATCCGAGAAATCGAATCGTCCCTCAAGCCGTCACTGGCGAGAATTCGTGCCAAGCACGCCCTAATAGATGATTAACAAAACACTCAATGACCTAACCCTAAACCCAGGACCCTTATTTATAATACTATCCTACTTAGCGGGCCGGGTATAACATACTAACCCGGATCCGTTTTATTACACATCTACTACTACTATTGGGTCCGTAACAGTATCCCATCAGATCATGCTACAATGTTTTCTTTTAATTTATTTTTTGATATAGGTAAATTAAGTGATGAAAGTAGGGTGCGATCTAGACCTTATTATCAATAACTGCACCAGAAATTCTTGTTATCTATTGCACACTACATTGTTGGAGATCTAGTCTTGTTATGAAACTGAACTTACAATCTAATTTGTTTCTTTCTATAATCCGGATGCAAAGAAACAAATCCAACAATTTGCCACTTCAGACCTTCACATCTCTTTTTACTTCATCGCTACATTCAGCATTTAGTGTTATCTGGAATATAGGGTAGACAAACAGAGGAAATGGTGTATACTCGTCTTACTTGAATAAGCATTGTAAATGTGTTTATTTGCAATGTATACTTAATGTCGTCTCAAAGCATTTTTGTTCATGCTAAAATTCTTTTAACTTTATAAAGAAAGTTGGATATCAACAATGGATGGAGCAGTACAGCATCACCATACGGATTCCTCCAGGGGATTGAATAATTCTCTTTTTTATTTGTAGATGTCGATTAGTTTTGAGTGTAATTAATTTGATGTATCTTTTAATTTTAGCAGACTTATGATGAGCTTTCTCCACAAATTCAGGAGAGTACAATGTGTCACCTCTTCTAATTTGTTGCCCAACACATTTATAATTCCTTAAGCTTCGCTCAAATTTCCTATTACACTTATAGACAAATGGAAGCTGATGTTCAATTGATGATGACAAAAATCTTTAGTAGATTATCGATTGACAACCTAGAGTGACTAACTAGCTAGATGGAGGCTACTGTTGTTGAGGAAATTTTCAGAACTAGAATGAATGCTCGAGATAAGCAGGATACCCAACTCAGACCAATTTAGGTGCTCAAATCCCCCATATCTCCTTTTTTTTTTTTTTTGTTAATTTGGTGGTTTCAAGAGTTCCAATGTGGTGCTGTGAGAACAATGGGATGGGGGACGGGGTAGGGAGAGGGGGGAGTTGTGCGGATACAATGAGAAATGATAATTTGTATGACAAGGCAAGGCCAATATGGATGGTGGCTTACTATGGATGGGATTTGGAGCTTCAGGTTGATGGAGCAGAGTGGCAATGAAAGGACTTGAATAAGCTAATGGAACCAAGAAAGAGGAATGGAAGAGGATAGGATTCAATGTCCATGTTACGAAATTGATGCATAACGGAGGAAGATAAGTGGAGCAATTAATAATTCATAAAAAAACACTATTGTCTTAACACAACTTAGCCATATATAGGATATAAAACAATAACTCGAAGCAATGACAACCTCAATGTAGACTTGATAGTTAACCACTATACTTTGACTTGGTAAACACCATCGACACATGATTCAATGAATATGCTTACCCTAATTAACTGCTAATCCTAATTACATCAATTATTGAGTGGAAGAATGAGGAGGGAAATTGGGTAGCAGATAGAAAAAAAAGTTTTAGGACCAAATCCGCTGCATCTCATTCAAATTCACAATCAAGACTTCAGATAGTTTCCTGCTTTGATGTCTACAGTAAGAAGTTCCAACAGGATAATAGATAGAGTTTCAGCTTTATAAAACTGGTATCTAAGATTCGTATGCCCTGATATATAAAACATTTTTCTGTAGTTTGAAGATGAAGATGATCTTGCTGGAGGATATCTTAACTGTGAGAAAAAATGTACTGATAAAAATACAAGGAAGAGGAATGCATCACGATCCTAGAACATTCTAAACAAAATATGCAAGTAGTCTGGGACTTGGATGAATCGGCATATTGTGTCTCAACATTATTGACCGGTTGAATAAAGCATATTTGTAAATTTTTGAAACATCTGATGCATAAATAAATAAATAAAAAAAGACAACATTGTCTTTGTTTAAAAGTGGTGTGGGCAGTTATGCATGGAAATGGAAAGTAGAGATTATGAATTTATAAAGTCTGTTAAGCATAGAAATATTTTCTGTTATCTGGCAATACGACAATGATAATTGATAAAATGGCATAAGAAGCTATATCACTGAACTGTAAGATTGAGACCAGTTTGGCAGGGCTTGCTTAATTTTGATCCCATGTGCAGAATTTACTTTTACTAGTTTCTAATTATTCTCTTTAGTTTGCATGGAGAAAATGACTGTACGGTGATCTAAAATAGTGCGTATCTGGTTTTTCGCACGGACCAGACATTGCCTAAAACTATATGTTTGTATCCAATTTTGAAATGATTGGTGATCTTTATTTTACCCTTATTTTTCTCATTTTATTTGCTTACAATAACGTGCATAGTGAGCCAAAAGTGTTTTTGACTGTTTAGCTTGGAACTTCATATAGTAGCACTGTATTTTATAATATTCGTTTAGGATATTGATGGAACCATGGCTTGGAATATTATTCGTCTAAATGTCACAATTTGTGATTTCAATGAGGTTTCTGAGCTGACGAGAATATAAGAGCAAGCATGCTAAAGTTCATGTATAATTCCTGTAAACAATGACAGCACCTGCCCATGGTCAGCACTACTATGCTTCACGATGGAAATTTAGTGACCGGTGACATAGGGCAACTATAAAACAAAGTTTCAAAGGAAGCATTGGTTTACATAGCCAGTTTTGAATCTTCTAACAAAGTGACCACTTCTTTTCATTATTTTTTGTGAAAATATCTGAGAATCAGATTTCTCTTCTCATGCAATATCCCCTTGTCTATTAACACACGATATTTCTGTGATACATTTCTCATATGCAGTTACAACTATCGTTTTAACTTTAGTTGTGTTGTGTTAGAAAAAAACTGGAACATATGGATAACAATTACTTAAAACCTCTAATGTAGACGTAAATAGAAAAATCTTATTGTCTATTTTAATGAATAGTTGTTTCTTTTAATGACAATAATCACATGTTAATTCAATTTACACTCATCTTGGCAATTTTTTGCTGCGATGCTATCATGTTTGAGTTCTGTGGTTCACCTGGCAATCAACATTGTGCAAAATTTCAGATGATGCTACTCTGCGTTCTTTTGTTTCCAGGGTTGCTTTTTATACATGGCAAGGTTCAAGATGCTTGGCTTCTGCTTGCAGATATGTTTCTTCAGTTTAATGCTTATTCAAGTAAATTGGATATCAGCTATGGTTGAAGCAATACAGCATCATCACACAGATTCACCCAGGTGATTGAATAATTCTTTGTTTTAAAAAGTTAATTTATAGTGTAGATAACAATAGTAAGGGAAATTTTAGATTGATTAAGTATTAGACGATGAAGATACACTTTAGCATTCAATATGACGGAAGAATGCAGACTTCTAAACACATAGTAGCATAGTAACTGATTAGCTTATTTAAAGCCTTTTAGGCTCTTGAATTCTTGCAGCAGTTTGGCCCCGATGATATATGCAGCATAAGCATCTTTGGCAGCATTCACTATTTCATCATGCGCCGGCACGGATGAGGGCGAATAAAAGCAAGGTAATCTTAGAGCTTTGATAATATAAACCTGACAGACAGCGTACACCAGGTGCATCACATCAGGATCACGCTCAGGATCATGCCCATCACATGTAACATTCTTGTCCCGAGCAAGAGTAACGAGCTCGACAGCGTTAGCACACGCCAGTCCGTACCCATCCTTCAGCTTGGCGACGGCAGATTGAACACCGAATCCGACGAAAGAGATCTTAGAATCAGCGAGGAAGTCCTTCACTCCCAGGCGAATGGTAAACATATGCTGAAGCAGGATGACGAGGCAGCGAGTCTGGATGCAGAACTGGAGCAGCGTCGGCTTTGCATTGGCGTCGTCATTGATGGTGAACATGAAAATAGAACATGTTCATCAGTTCATGTTATATATAACAGGAGAGCGTGTATTATCTGTGAATTATATAACATGTTCATGTTATAAAAAAATAGAAAGATTGAAATTTAAGTGAAACGATTATTCACTCACTCATTATCATCCAAAAATAAGATATTAGTTTGGCGCAACTAACAATGCATAATAAGATATTAGTGAGGAAAGGGAAATATTTAGATAGATTTAGAACTGGATGATCAAAACAGAGAACCTGCAATCAACATAACAGAAGTAGGCAGATTTCAAAACATCTAGTAGCATACATAGTATCTTATTTAATTCATCCATCGCAAGGTAGTCCAACTTATGCAGCTTGAAGCAGCTTTGCCCCAACCAGATATGAAGCATAAGCATCCGCGGCACCATAAGCTATTTGCTCATGCGTCAGGAATGATGAGCTCCAATCACTCCGAGCCACGATGTCAGATTTCTGAATAGAAACCCCACAGACATCGCGAGCCAGCTGCGCCAGACCACGCCCAGCTGCTGCAGTCGTAGCAGCAGCATTCTTGACGGCTGCAAGGGTAGAGAGCTCCACAGCCCTAGCACATGCCAGTCCGTAGCTCGCCTGCAGCTTGGCGACGTCGGCTTGAATGCCGACTCCGACGAAGTTAATGTTAGGGTCTGCGAGGAAGTCCTTCAGCTCCGGCGGAATGCGAGGCATGTGCAGCAGCTGGACGATGAGGCAGCGAGTCCCGCTGCAGAGCTGGAGCAGCGCAGGGTTTGCATTGACGTCGGCGGAGATCCACTCGACGTCCAGGCCAACGACGATCTTCGAGGAGTTTGCGCCGGACGATTTGAGTGCCCGAAGTTGTGATACGACGACAGAGGACACGGAAGTGACAGTGACTGTCACGACGGTACCAGCAACGGGAACAGAAACTTCGGTGTTCATGACTGAATTACAACAAACGACAACTATAGGAGGAGAGATGGTGCAGTATGAGGAAGCTCAGAACCAGGGGTACTTATAGTAGCGGAAGCATGAATAAGTATACAAATGTATGTATCTACGTCCTCAATTCATTTCCAAGGCGAAGTAGTGATTCTGATTAATGACGTCTGTTTGTTTGTTTGTTCCAAAGCCAAAGGAGACTAGAGAGAGAAGTGTGTATTAATTCATTGATGGCGCAATTGAAGACGAAGAGTCGCACGCATGCTATCAAATATCAATTAATGGTCGACTCCACAGTGAGAGGAGGCTTCTGAGATTTGGCACAC
Organism: Costus lasius; assembly: GCA_027563935.2. Classification (NCBI taxonomy): domain Eukaryota; kingdom Viridiplantae; phylum Streptophyta; class Magnoliopsida; order Zingiberales; family Costaceae; genus Costus; species Costus lasius. Next base: position 128,213,955 of record CM050450.1, on the reverse strand, counting down.
TGCTCGATTGTATTTAATTAATAGCTCTAGTTAAATGCACAGGGTGGAACATCGGGAAGGCACCATGTGTAGTTCGAGAGGACTTCATATGGATATTTTGTAGTTAGATAATTAAAATGATCTTTAATTTGTTTATTATAAAATGTTATGAAGTGCAAGATGTGTGAATTGTATTTTGATATTTTATATTTTATTATCCTAAATTTTGTTGTGCTTGATCACTTGCGAGGAGCCTAAATGACTCGAGTATTGGCGAGTTGACTTCAAGTTTACATTTGGTCATACATGGTTAATAAACAATGTTATGAATTTGACTTGAGTTAAAAGCTCATATTTGGTAATACATAGTTATTTACGTAATGTTTACTCGGAGGGACGGATTGGGTGGAAAGGAAGGATTTTCATAAAATCCGTTGTTTACCCAGAAGGACGGATGATATTCAAGGGTTTTTGGGGCGGACGGACGAGGGAAAAATCTCTCGTTTCACATCCCTCCGAATTCGACGGATTTTACGCCAACGCTTTGTCGCCTCTGCTCGCAACCTTCCAGCGGCTTCACCTTGCAGCGACGCGTGAGATTTCGATGGCGATGGGGAGAAGCTCCTGCATCTTTTCGTCGTTCCCTGAAGCAGCATCGTCCATCCGCCGTGTCCAAATGCGAGCGGCGGTCCCACAGTGACGACACCTTCCGAATTAAAGTTCTGCTGTGAACACCGCCTCCACCCGTTTCCTCTCCCACCGCCAGCGACTCCTCCTTCCAGCGGTTTTTCCTCTCCCTGCAATAACCTCCTTTTCCCAACGGCGGCGAGTTTTTGTGTGAACGTCGCCTTCACCTTCTTCCTCTATCTACGGCGGCGGTGAAATCCTTCCAGCGGGTCCAACGCCAGCGACTGCTCTTCTTTTGTCCAGCGGCTACTCCTTCCGGCAACGCATCCGGCAGTGAGCGCCAGTTGTCTTCCCCGTTGAAGTCCATTCGTGTCGACCGTAACAGAAAAAGGTAAGTTTCGGTTTATTTATTTTAATTTATTTAATTTTAATTTAGAGAATAAATTAGAAACACCTAATTTATATAAAATTCATCTTATTTTTCATCCTTCTCAAGGAAGGATGCTATTTCATATTTTCCATTCATCCAAATATCTCTTGAAGTTTTTATTACTTGGGTAACACCAAAGTAATTTGGGCATGGGTTGGAGACATTTCTCACTCCATAAATGCTCAAAACTATTCTAGTCCAAGTTGCTCACAAAAAATGTTATGAGTTTATTATGTGATTCAATTAGAAAATATCCATATGAATGGTAGTAGGATTTTTTTGATTTATTTTTTTTTAGATTTTTTATTTTTAAAAAAATAAAATTCAAAGCATTTAGTAATATAATATATTATAATATTTTTTATTAAAAAAATGTCTTGAATCGCACAAATAACATATGTTAGAGAAAAAAACCTTACGGGCAAGTTAAAACTGATGACAAAATCTTTTTTTTAGAAAAATAAGTCAACTATCAGGAGTCTTTCGGGAATTACCTAAATTTAAGGGTGCAAATTAAAATTTTGTTTCCTTTTTGTGGGCAATGGCCAGCTGATGCAAGACATACATGTCAAGGGATTGGATTAAATTATGTTCCAATTTCTAATCGATTTCTGAAATTGATTCGGACCTCAATTCGGTTATTATTTGAACCCAAAGCCTAAAAACACGAAGCACATGGTTCGACCAGACCAACTAAGTTGATATCTAACTCGCCGCTCGCCCTTTCTATGCCTCTGTAAGCAGAAAACAATTAGGGTTTCTCCTCGACCACCCTCCGCATCCCAGGTTGGAACTGCAATCCTTTGATTCGTCCCCTTCCACGATCGATCGACATGTCGAAGCGCAAGTTTGGCTTCGAGGGATTCGGCATCAACCGCCCCGCGACCTACAACTTCGAGCGGACGTCGGCGCCGCAGCGCCTCTACGTGCCGCCTTCTTCCCGCAGCAGCGGCGGCCACGACAACCACGAGGATGCCGACCTCGACAATATCGAGTACGACGATACCGACTCTCCCGACCGCTCGCCGCGCGGCGGCGCCAATGACGACAGCGAGATCGATCCCCTCGACGCCTTCATGGAGGGAATTCAGGAGGAGATCCGGGCTCCTCCGCCGACCTCTGCGAATCCCAAGGAAAAGGTCGACAAGTACAGGGACGAGGATGAGGATGACCCCGTTGAGAGCTTCTTGCGGTCGAAGAAGGATGCCGGGTTGACTCTGGCATCAGAGGCTCTTCACGCTGGGTATGACTCGGACGAGGAGGTTTATGCTGCTGCAAAGGCTGTCGATGCGGGGATGATTGAATATGATTCGGATGACAATCCGATTGTCATGGATAAGAGGAAGATTGAGCCAATTCCTGCATTGGACCATAGCACTATTGACTATGAATCTTTCAACAAGGACTTCTATGAGGAGAAACCCTCAATATCAGGTAAGCGTTTAGCTTTTCTACTATCTTGGACGAGTAAATTAAGTTAATTACGGTACCTATAGACGTGTTTATTACACTGCTTTGCTTTTCTCGTACTAAATTATGCCTAGCTGTAAGGTTAACTCCTGTTTGTATTTGGATTTCTTTTTGGTATTGCTTAGGCCTATTTGCATATGAAACTTTCTGAAAAATTAGATTCTTCCCAAAGCATAGGTAGTGAAAGTGTTTTGAGCTCCACAGGATTCATGGGATGAAAGTTGTTGATTTAACTGGTAAAGACTTCAATTATCATATGGAAATTATGTGAACTTATATAACTAGTTTGAATCTGTAGAACAGTTAAATCTTCAGTTTGTTATTAAATAGTGTGAAATATTGAGAATATGTTCAAAATGGCTTGTTTGGAATGTGCTGTTGGTTAAATTGTCGTGTCATTTTTTCTCCACAATTGCTTGCAAAATCCCCGCTTGTCAATCTGTTTGCTGTAAGCAGTACGCATCTATTATTCGTTTGCCTACTCCACTTGGAGCACGTCTAAATTAATAAACTGTATGTTGCAGCATTACTTGGTTATCCCGTATGCTGAATATTACACCTGTACGCTAGGTTGCTAGTAAAAAGTGGATGTGGCTATCACTCCCCTACACTAGGACGTTGTAGTTTCACTTCCAAGCGTGAAGCCATTTGTTTCTGCAACCACTAGTATAATTTATTTATGCCTACAGTGCTAAAAATCTCCAAAGTGCCTTCCGTAGGTTCCACCGTCAGAGATTCATTCTTTCTAGAAGAATTAAGTCTGTAAATAGCTAATTCGTTGCGGTTGTCTATGAAGGTTTAAGTTCTTGTAGCAGTATAACATCTTTGTACACTTTAGTGGAATTACTGTGCACTTATACTGCCTTAAAGACTCATATCTCTGGCAGCTATCAACCTTTAGAAGTAGATCCTATCATCTCTATTTTTTTTTTATTTAGTATACTTTTATTTAAGTGCAATATTGGACTGAGTGTGTTCTTATTTTTGTTTATCTTTTTCTACCTTCTAGGGATGAGTGATGAAGCAGTTGCCGAATATCGGAAAACTTTAGCCATACGTGCCTCAGGTTTTGATGTACCAAAGCCAATCAAATCATTCGAAGATTGTGGGTTTTCTACTGTGCTAATGGGTGCTATTGCCAAACAGAGCTATGAGAAGCCAACAACAATACAATGTCAGGCTCTGCCCGTTGTACTTTCTGGTAGAGATATTATTGGCATTGCAAAAACAGGTTCTGGTAAAACTGCTGCATTTGTTCTCCCGATGATTGTCCATATTATGGATCAACCTGAACTTGACAAAGGAGAAGGTCCAATAGGTGTGATATGTGCTCCCACAAGGGAATTGGCTCATCAGATATATTTAGAATCTAAGAAGTTTGCAAAATCTTATGGTATAAGGGTTGCTGCTGTGTATGGTGGTGTATCCAAACTTGATCAATTCAAAGAACTTAAGGCGGGTTGTGAAGTAGTTGTTGCCACTCCTGGGAGACTGATAGACTTGCTGAAAATGAAGGCCCTCTCTATGTTTAGGGCAACATATCTTGTATTAGATGAAGCAGACCGAATGTTTGATCTTGGGTTTGAGCCACAAATACGATCTATTGTTGGCCAAATTAGACCAGATCGTCAGACTTTACTTTTCTCTGCAACAATGCCCTACAAAGTTGAACGTTTAGCAAGAGAAATTCTCTCTGATCCCGTGAGGGTTACAGTCGGTGAGGTTGGAATGGCCAATGAGGATATCACCCAAGTTGTAAACGTGATTCCATCTGACGGTGAGAAGATGCCTTGGCTTGTTGAAAAGCTACCCGGAATGATCGATGATGGAGATGTTCTTGTTTTTGCCTCGAAGAAGGCAACAGTGGATGATATTGAAAATCAGTTGCTTCAGAGGGGTTTCAAAGTCGCAGCTCTTCATGGGGACAAGGACCAGGCCTCCCGCATGGAAACTTTACAGAAGTTTAAAACAGGAATTTATCATGTCCTTGTGGCAACTGATGTTGCAGCTCGTGGACTCGACATAAAATCAATTAAATCAGTTGTTAACTTTGATATTGCCAGAGATATGGACATGCATGTCCATCGCATTGGTAGAACAGGCCGGGCAGGGGATAAAGATGGGACTGCATACACACTGATCACACAAAAGGAAGCACGTTTTGCTGGAGAGTTAGTTAACAGCTTAATAGCTGCTGGACAAGATGTTCCTGCTGAGTTGATGGATCTTGCCATGAAGGTATATTTATAAAGCCTCTTTTTATTGTTTATTCAAGTGAATAGATAGTGCAAGTTCTTGTAATAAATCCCCACCTCTGCTGACACCATAGATAATTTGGAATAGGAATAGGTTAAACAAATAAAAAAATGCATTGGAATCCTTATTGTTCACATCATATTTACAAAATTTGTTGCATTCTGCACTACCTAATTAAAATTTGTTTTCAATTTGGCTTTTTAGACAAAAACAATATCTTAACTAATTATGTTAGTTTCATTAATTCTTTATCAAAAAAAATGAAACCCTTTTATAAATTATTTTCTCTAGAACAGCAATATGAATTTTGGATATGATGAAATGTGCAATACCATTATGTTTTTATTATCAATGAAATCTGTTCATTGAATCTTCTATTAAATTCAGGACGGGAAGTTCAGGGCTAAACGTGATGCAAGAAAAGGTTCCGGTATGTTTATACGAATCATTGAATGTGACTCTAGATATTCTAAGTCAGAGTACTCTTGTTTTCATGTTTGTTATTTAGAGACATCTTTTGTACGTTACATATTTTGTGGATTAGTTTTCTTGTATTTAGTAGTAACTAGTAGAAACCGCTTATCAGGTGGGAAGAGAGGGGCTGGCAGAGGGAAGGGCGGCAATGGAAGTGGCAGGGGTGTACGAGGGGTTGATTTTGGACTTGGTATCGGTTACAATCCTGAGGCAGCAAATGCAGCTACATCTCATCCTGTTCAGAGCCGATCAGCTGCCGTTAACTCCCTTAGAACTGGGATGATGGCACAATTCAAAAGTAATTTTGTTGCTGCCTCTTCTAGTTCTAAGAATAATGAATACTCTGTTGCAAGACCTGCTTTACCGGGTTTTGTTTCTGGCGGTTCAATTGGTGGTGAGCCATACAAGGGACAATCGGTTACTTCTTTCGTTCCTGCCTCCAAGAATGAAAATAATGGAAATGAGAAGAGGAACCTGAAGGATTCTGAAAGGTTTGCCTCCAGAAATTAATTTATATAATCTTTTATCTAATATGTCTCGTAATAATACGAGGGAATCACAATATGCAAGGAATAGGAATGGACAAAAGTATTTTCTTGTTTGGTTTCCAGGTGAGAACAGACAAGAAATATGATATGAATAACTGTTTCATTTTTCTTAATTTGAGAATACTAATCACATCACAAATTTGGAAAACATTAGTTTAGTTATTTGTCACATATTCAATGAACAATAATAGCTTATCCTTATTCTCATGTAAGGAATAGAATTGTTATTGGTCAATTTGCCAATCGAATAGGGAACTAGTATTCCATTATGAATAGGAACAGACGAGGAATGGAATTTTCTCTTCGCAGTAGAAGAGAAGATTGTAACTTGGAACTCAAGGAAATTGTCTACTTGTCTAGTTCATGATGTCTACTAGACTGCCTCCACTTTGCAACCAAAATTTTTTTAGTTACAAGTAGTAATATGTTCAATATAAGGCCTTGCTCAAAAGTTGCAAACTGTAAACCGTATGATTTAATGTAAATTTGTTTTTTTGTTAATTACTTGTGTGATTATTATGCCCCTGATATTTTGTTTTCGTTTATTCCAGTTCAAGAGATAAGCCCCGAGAGAGAAAGCGGCCATCAGGATGGGATCGCTGAGGTTTTTCCATTGTACACACACTTCGTTACTGAATTGTTCTGTTGTGTAAAATTGTAACCCGATGCGTGATTCATCTATATCATGTTTCATGCAGTGTAATGTGTTTTCTTCGTTAATTATCGAGATCACTTTTGCCATGTGTAGTCTCTCCCTTTACAAGCTGACTTTTTATTGCTACAGGTCCTAACAGTCTCATTGAACCAATGTTAATGTTGTACCCACAAGAATGGTTAAACTGCTGTATCGGCTTTAAGTAGCGTAGGGGCTCCACTTCCGAGGCAAGTTTTTTTTTTAGTGAGACATGGAAGAAGTGACTTGCCAATTTTGTTCTGAAAAAAAAAACTTTTTTTAACTCTTGTCTTCGTCGACTTATATGGTTAAGAAACAAACCAGACAAATTGTAGTCTAGTCTATATGCTAAATGGGCAAAATGAGCATACCAATTTGTTATTGTATCTGTCCGATAGGAGGAAGAGAGTTCAGTCCTTCGAACTGTATTCATTTAATTACAACTATTAGTTAAATGCGAGCAGCGTGGTCAGTGGAACGCGGAATTAGTTAATTAAGCTTCAAGTATTGATCATATCTGGATGCCCGCGTAGTAAAGTCAACCACTCGTGGCACAATTTGATCTCTTTTTGCAACAACTCAAGAGGTCGCTAACCCTTTTTTTTTATTATTTTCTAATGTTTATCTTTCTTTTCCTGCAAAGCAAAAGACGGTTTCTCTCATTGCTGATCTTGTTCGAGAAAATTTCGAAAATTTTTGTCTAAGAAAAATTTTCTGATATAGAAAATTTCCCAGACAAGAAGACCATCAATACACCTCTGTCAATTTCCAGAAAAGTTGGCATCAACTTTACTAAGTGAAGAATTGAGGGAATAAACGTTCCCGGCACTAAAATGCTGAATAATGTGAGATCCACACAACAAATATTCAATGCCAAGTTCCACTAACACAGTTGTAGATGCAATTTTCCAAAGAGCCAGTTCCACTAGTCATCACAAGTGTCTCCAGCAAGCTTTGTACAGCAGAGTTAACGTCGGCCAACTCACCCACCATATCGATACCTGAGTGATTCCGGGGGTTCTTCTTCCATAATTCCTGATCCACTTGAGTTCAAGTAGACCCGGATAGATGTTTTGCGGTCACTGAGGAATGTATGGTCTAAGAAATTATCATAAGCTGATTCCCCAAGATTTTTTGCTGCCAAAACACTGCAGAGAAAGGTTGTTATCACTTATCAGCAAGCATCTTTTATAAATTCCTTGCAATTCGTACAATGGAAAACTACAATAACAATTATATAATTCTAATTATTCTTGAGATGCAACTCACAGGTGATGGTTGCGCATACAAAGCCAAATTACTCTTTCATAGAGAGAATATATTTAGGCTGCAAGAAGACTAAACCCACGCAAGCAGTGCATAAGAACCATATGAATGACAGCATAAACTCGGATTCGGATAAATCTGGCAAAGAAGTTACTCTAGTTTTCGTTGTATCATTGAGAACTTCTAGATAATTACAATCATTTGGAAATGCAAAACAACAAAAAGAAGGAACTTGAGCTACAAAATTCAAATGACAACCGTTCAACACATCACAAGTGAAACACCTTTGATATGTGAAGAAAATTAACCAATATAGTTCATACTTATTGTTACCTTATTCAGATACCTCTCCGTGCAAATCAATGTGAAATATTTGGTTTGCAGGTAAGATTCTAGTTCCTAGGTTGGCTTTCTTGACAATTGAAATTTAGATTAACCTTCCTTTTATTATGATTTGATTTTTCTTCTTGACTTTCTAAGCTACCTGTCATTTATTTATTTATTTATGTTTGTTGTTGTTAACAAAGACTCTTCCATCGAAGATCAAACACTTGACCAATGGGGCAAAACCTAGATGCACATTTCATCCAAGAAGTGGACAAAGTATACCTGACAAATGACAAGGCTGGAACTTGCTGAGTTGCTTCAGTGAATATTGCTATGTTGGACAGCCACGCAGAAGTGTCACTGATCCAACCTCCCAACTCCACTGAGTTGTAAGTGAAACAATGATACAGTTGAAATTCATCAAAAGGTACCTTAAATCACAGTACAGGCTAGCACCATGACAATCAGATCTAAGCACCTAAAAACATTTTAAAAGACAGTAACTACTTGAGTTTCCAGGATTGCATAAACCTAATCATCCACTTGGGTTTTGCATATTTTTTCCCCAACTACAAAATAATGAGGTGATAACTTACTCTTCAAATTTTCTTATTAATCCTTGCATATATATTCCTCCAGTATGGAAAGAGAGCTATACGAGTATAAAAGAGTTTGCATTATATCAGATGTCCCATTGCAGTTTGAGGCATTAATCTAATACTGATTAGAATTTTCCAGTCACATAAACCATATATAAATTAAAGATGTAAGATCTGCAATCAGCACAGTAGATTTATGCATTTCCATGTCTTCAAGAAAGCATCATTGTTTTCATCAACAGATACTATCTAATATCTAGTTACCGTCCCTATTAATGCATCAGTGAACTTTGTATTTTGTACTCAATGCATTGCAATTGTCTTAAAAGAATGTCAACATTCCTTCTAGTCTCTAAGTAGATGGTTGTTGTCATAAAATAATTTCATGAAAAACAACAAAAGAGTCCTCCCATAGACCAACAGAAGATTTACCTTACAAATATTACAGCTAATGATAGCATAATCATAATATTACCTATTAGATATATGAATGGGAAGGGAAGGCAGAATAGTTGTTCATTACCAATGCCTAAGATATATCCGACAAGGAAGGATATCATTACGCCATATCTTATGTATATTATATCGTCCATAGTTCTCGAAAAAGATCTCCTTGTTACCTGTAGAGTAGCAGGGCAGACGGAAAAGATAAAGGGTATGAGATAATTCAAGTACTTAGGCATGAAGAAGTTAACAAGACATTTATTCATAAAACATGTGCCTTCCAGGTTGATATTACTAGGTGACTGAGTGTCAAGATTTCACCTTGAAAATTAAAATAAACTTTGTCAATCATCATGTTTTACATTGCACAATTCCTAATCATCATGTTTGAATAATAAAAAGGAGGGAGTAATGTGTTTCTAACATACAGCAAATACAAATCTATTATTGGACTATAAATTCACAAAGCTACTCAGAACTCAAGGTACACCAGACAGTAGGGGTGGCAAAAATTGACACCGCCACTACGATTCGACACGAGATTTCGCGGGTCAGGGTTAAGCTAATCGTGTTTCTTGTCATAAATGACCGGTCAAATTTCGTGTCATGTCATGTTGGCGGGTCAACCCGTATTATATATATACATATACATATGTATATGTACATATGTACGTATATGTACATATACATATGTACGTATATGTACATATACATACGTATATGTACATATACATACGTATATGTACATATACATACGTATATGTACATATACATACGTATATGTACATATACATACGTATATGTACGTATATGTACATATACATATGTACGTGTATATATATATATATATACACACACACATAATATATAATACTTATATTATAAATTATGTCAATTGTGTCGTGTCGTGTCATGTGACCTATTTATTAAACGTGTCAGTGTGTCGTTTTGTATCACCTGTGAAATAAGTGAGTCGTGTCTGTGTTTTGCATATTGACCTGTATACATAAACGAATCGTGTTCGTGTCAAGGATAATCGTGTCACGTGCCAAGTATGACATGACGTATTATGACACGTTTAACACGAATTGTCATCCCTACCAGACGGAGATAATAATTATCTACGCAACAAATCAAATTACATGAAGATAAGGAAATGCTTGTGGTCATACGACGACTAGTAGCTCTCCAAATCCTAGCTATTCTTCTAGTCCCAAACTCCAAAAAGAAACAAAGAAAACCCTAAGCTAAAAATTTTGTGCTAAAATGCAGCATCAGGAACCAACAATTTGAAATGGTAACCCTTTTAGAATGGAGTCCTGTGTCGGAAACTTCAACATTCATTTCTACAATTGATTAACTTTCAGAACCAAATTTCAAGTACTTTGCTTCAAAAGGACAGAACCGACACCTTTGCATCTAATTTGAAAATACTCTTCATCACTATAGCGTGCACAAACCACCTAAAACATTCCAAAAAATGCAATATTAGCTTGACTAATGAAAACTATTGCAAGCAGAAAAGGTCGGTTCGTAGGCACACTCACAGCAGGGTTAGTGTAAGGAATCCCATCCAAACCTTCAGGAACAACCTGCCTATCCAATAACTGCATTAAATAAGTGGACAATATAACAACCAAAACCAAACAAAAGTAGTCGAAAGCCAGTAACTAACAGCTAAAAATCTGAACTCGTGCTCCCTCTCAATGAAGGCAGGAACCTGCAAAACCATCTCCAACATTTCCCCCAAAAGGGTCAAACCCTTATCTTGGGCATAAATATATGGCAAAATCATGAACTCACCTCTTCTCTCTTGATCTCAAATATGGTCACTATTAGCCATTCACCCTCGCAAGGCTCGACACTTAAGCTGGATATCTCCTGAAATCATTTCATAACACCTCTAAGAGCCTTTTATGGAACTCTAAAGTTTATACATTCTTAATTAATATACTTCAAAGTGGCTCAATTGCTACCCCCGTCGCCTCGTTAGCAATGCCACGCTCAAAGAAGATCGGAGCAACGTGAGCGAAGACGCGCCGGAAACCGCGGAGCACCGCAACCCTGAAGTTCTTGAGATCGGGGAAAGTGCTCCTCGCACTCCTCTCTGCCGCAGGAAGGGATCAATCGAGTGGGCACGGCTAGAGAAAAAGGGAACACGCGAGGGAGGATGAGTAAGAGGGTTACCGGAGAGAAGTGAACCGAAGCCGACCACAGAGAGATAACCGTCGGGGTTCACGAGGGCATCAAAATCGGATGCATCGTTGAGCTCGATGAGGCTTCTGGGGGTCGAGGAGGAAACCAGAGACGCCATCGGCGCGGCGATGGCGCCGCGCCGCCGAGGCGCGGGGCGGCGGCGGGAGGGTGGTGCGGCAACCGGGGAAGATTGGACGCTGGGGGAGAGGAGAGGTGCGGTGAGGCCCGGGCGAGGGGAGACGATGAACTGACCGTTGGGTCTTGATCGGAAGGCGATGGATGAGGCGATGGAGAAGGACTGCAGGGGAGCGAACTTAGCCGGCATGGATGCTTCATGCGAGTATCGGCTGTGTAAGTGTTATAAACGACGTTTATGACGTCCTGCCACAACGGAGACAAAACGGACACTCGCCACGGAGCAGTTTTATTACATTATAACAGCGATTTATCAACTATTCATTTATCTTTTATGAAATTGTTAGAAAACTGTTTAAGCTATTTTCAAGTAGCTTTTAAACAAAAAATATTTAAAAAATTATTTATTAATGAAAAGTAAAAATTAAAAAATAATAATTATTAAAAATTAAAAAGTTATAATTTAATATTTTTTAAATTTTATAATTTTTACTTTTTCTTACATAATTCATACAATTTTATTTAAAATTTTAAATATTATTATTTTAAATAATTTAATTTTTAATAATAAAAAATAGAACATATTATTTTAAAAAAATTTTAATAATAGTTAAAATATTATTAACCAAATATTTTATATATTTTAATAATTCAACATAATACAGCATAATTTAATATAATTATAAAACTATTAATTGCGAGATTAAATATCCCCTAAAATAATTATCAAATGCTGAAAATCTAACCTCACAGCATCTTTTATGATGTAATTTCTATTTTTATTTCTTCAATTTTAGAAAAAAATAAATAAAATTACATTATAAATCAAAGGTGAAGATCAGATTACGTGGGAAATTATAGTCAAGATCATCTAGATTTTGCAGAAAGAAACATACCAGCATCGATCGGATCATCATCATCATCCCCTAGAAACCAAAAATTGAGCAGAGATTTTGGAACGGAATAATGTCGATCATCGTGTCGCTTGCGCAAATCACCATTCAACTGCGAAGCATCTTCTCTCCCATCTATCCGTCGCCACCTCTTTCCTGCGCCCCGTGAGCGCCGCCGATCGTCTCATCCCGCCGCTGCCTACCATGCGATCTGTGACCTGGAGCACTCGGCCGAGTTCTTCGGCTATCTCTCGCCGACCGTCGAGGAGTGCTCCAGACGCGTGGAGAAGCGGAGCGGCGCCGAGGAGACGATTCCCGGGGAACGGGTGGAGTAATCAACGGGAGCAGGTGTGGCGCGGTTGAACTATTTTAAGTTAATTAAAATTAGGTCGATGAACAGAATGAAGGTCGACAGCCTCTCTCGATCATTCTACTCTTCTCCTGTTTACTTGAGAAAAAGAGAAGGAATAAAAGAAAAACATATTGCAATTAGATTTATTATATTTTTTTTTCTTTTCCTATGAATTTCTTTTATGAAAAATATATTGCTACTAAATTCATTATATTTTTTTTTTTACTATGAATTCCTTCCAAGAAACAAGACCTAATGCGTTCTCAAATAGCATGAGCAATAATGCATATGGAAATGAGGTTGAATTAAGTTGTGTCCAATTAATTATGCACTCTCTCTTTCTATGTGTATGGAGTGTGAATAGATTCTAAGATCTTATTTTCGATAAGAAGAGACTTTACCATTTGAGTTAATTAGCTTTTTTTTATTTTAATTTTTAAATATGATACATTATATTTTAATCTTTGAGATATCACAAATTTGATCCACAATAGAGAATTTGAATATATCATATTTATCTAAAACTATATAAAAAAAACATATATTGTAAGTGACACGTTTATAAATTTTGAGCTATTTTTAATCATTTAAACTATTGATTGTGTGGTTTTTGGACGAAAAATTAGAAGAAAAGAATAGAAAAGACATTGAATCTAGACACAAAATGCTATTAGATTCAATATATTTTCTATTCTTTTCTCCTAATTTTTCATCCAAGGAAACATAGTCTGGTTGTTATTATTGGCATCAAACTATATATTTACATCTTGGTAAAATAATTAACATATAATATGAAAATAATTTCCTATTGATTGCTAAAATAATTAATATAATAAATTAGTGATTAAAAGAATAGTCACCCTATCATTCCTTTTTTTTTCCATTCCTTTAAAAATGACAAAATAAATACCGACATTTACTATTTACCACCAAAACGATTAGAAAAGTTGGGAAGCTCCAAGTACACCAATCATCGCCGTGTACGCCTACGTGGAACATTCTGATTGGGTTAGACAAGATAAGGGCTGCGTCCTCCAACGCTAAATATCAAGCAATGCCGATGCCTCCTCCGCCTTCTCTCCGTCGCCATCGTCAAGAACTTGCTCCTTCCTCCAACATCTAGGAGATCGCCTGGCCATGGCAACGACCTTCTCCGGATTGATCGTCTCCGCCTCGCCACGGCGCCTTCTCTCGGCCAATCCGCCGCTCCCCAACTCGCACACGAAGCTCCTCGCACTCCCCATCCCCCACGGCCGGAGCCACCGTCGCCTGCCGGTGCTGGTAGCGAGCGCGCCGAACACGCCGCCGAACATATCGGAGAAGGTGGCGGAGAGCATAAAGAACGCGGAGCAGACGTGCGCGGAGGACGCGGCGAGCGGGGAGTGCGCGGCGGCGTGGGACGAGGTGGAGGAGCTCAGCGCGGCGGCCAGTCACGCGCGCGACAAGCTCAAGGACGCCGACCCCCTCGAGGCCTTCTGCAAGGACAACCCCGACACCGAGGAGTGCCGCACCTACGAAGACTAGGGTTTCGTTACTCGTCTTTTCCAACAAAAGAAAAAAAAAAGAATTAGGGATCAGCAGAGGAAGGTTCGATTGGCGATCTCCGCATAGGACCGATGGAAGAACGAATCGGTGAGTTAATCTGTTCTGCTTCTTGTTGTGTGTGCTGCTTGATTTGCTTAGAGATCTAGAGGGTTGATGAATCCCGGTGGAGAGGAGTTTGTGCTTGTTCTAATGTCAAAACAATTAAGCAAAATGAGTGAGAAACTTGTTTGATATTCTTCATTAAAGCAATTCTGTCAATCTGCAGCCTCATTTAGTAGGTTCCTAGTAATGAGCAATGAACGTACAATTAATCTACTTGAGTGTTGAGTAACTTGAACCAGGTAGATGAATGAGGCAACTAGTTAAAATTATATGTATTCGTATGCTAATCTTAAATATAATTACTAGTTAAATGTTTCAAGTTTCGATTAAATATTAGATATTAGAAAATTAGCTTAACAAGGTCCAAATAGTCCAATCAAATAATTCAACTTGATTTTCTAGTAAATCTGGTATAGATTTCTTTCTCTTTTGTCAATTGAATTTGTTAGTCTTAACCCATGTTAAATAATTATGAAAAAGATGTTGGTCTAAAATTTTATTTAGATTTTTTTATTTAAACAGAAAATATAAACATTAATTATAAGATAATAAACTTATAAAAGATAATTAAAAAGGAGTTAGAATAATAAAACCCGGAGGTGCGATACGCTGTCCTTAGGTGAAAATCCGGAGTCTCGTGTGAGTTAAATCCAGACTGAACACTTAAGATACAACCGGTACTCCTCTCCTGTGGGTACGACCGTGGAGAGGTTGATCAAACGCCCTTTTAGCGATGAGCAGCAAAAGCCAAAATCTAAGAAGATGAAAAAAATGAAAAGAAGAAGAAGCAAGGGAAAAAGGAGTCAACCAAAGAGAATAGAATTCTCATTCCATCCGCTCGGCTGATTTGATAAAGGCTAACGTTAGCAAGTTAATGCTAACATTAACTAATTAGTAACGATTATTGCATAGATTTTATTTTAATTTTATTCCAACAAAAAATGGTTAAGTAAGGCATTAATTAATATAAAAGAGAAGAAAATTTACCCTTTCATATGTACAAGAACTTGTCTTTCACATTTGAACGTGCATAATATACTAACTTTTGCTGAAGCATTCTTGTTGTTACAGAACATAATGACATTTATTGGTGGCTGCAAGGTATAGAGTTTAGGTGTATGCAGTATTTTTGAAGAGTTCATTTAAAATTAACTTTGAAAAGTACCTTGAGACATTTTCTCTAAAATTTGCCTTGAAAATATAATTTTGAGGACGAGTGTTTCGATATCTTTAATAATCAAGATTCCTTCAATCTTCAGATTATTTTAACATTTAAATCAAATGCAATCTAAGATTCATCCTGCAGCGTACACTTTGCAAAGGTTTACCCATTTGAAATTAGGAAAATGTGACTTGGAGCCCAAACAAAATGAATTTCTTTTTCACGACAGAGCCGATACACGGGGAAAAATTTTTTAGGTGCCTAGAAAATTTAAGAAGAATTTAAAATTAATGATAAAAATATATTTTAAAAAAATTTATATTCATGTAATTTATACATTCTAAGCTATCTAATAGTATTAATATTATTATGGATAAATTTATCCACGACAAAAAATTAATATTTTTAATATGATAAAAAATTTGTTGACTATTATAGTAAATTTTTTTTATCATAATATTTTTATCAATTTATTATCGTGTATAAGTTTGACTTATCTACGATAATATTAATCACATTGGATAGCTTAGAATGTTTAAATTAAATAAATATAATTTATTTAAAAAAAAATCACCTCTAATTTTAAATCATTCTCCTGCCTAAAAAATTTGGGCCATGCATGGAATCACTGTACTTTCATTTAGCAGTAATTTTAAATTTAAAAGTAGATTAAAAATAATATTTGGTTACTAAATAAGAAAATTTTCTGCGCAGTTACCGCCTACGAAATTAAAGGTAATTATTTTACCTTTTATTTTGCTATAAGATCTATGATATACAATCTCATTTTTAAATTCATATACAGTCTAACTTAAAATTCACGTACAACACAAATCTGACTGCAAAATGAAAAATAGAATCATCCTTCATTTTAGAAAAAAAAAAATTAGATAGAATCAAAGGAAATTGAAGAAGGGGGATAATCTCACCCTTCATTTTGTCATAGAGATCATCACACTAGAGCTTCTCTTCCACTGATTTTTTACTTTTGCATGATTTTCGCTCACAATCAAATCATACGCATGCTAGCATGGTGCTTATACTCCTGTACCTTTAAGAAAAATATAAGTAAAAGAATTTAATAGTTTCTAACTACTTATATTCTAATTCTATTAACTTCCATAATACACAATGTTTCCTCAATACTCAAACAAAATCCCATCGGTTCTTTTGAACTAGAGAGAACTTTCAAGGTTTTACCTTAGCAACTTTCTGCAGGATGAAAACATGAAAATAAATAAAAATAAAATAAAAATGTTAAGCAATCGTAAAGACGCCATTAAGAAAAGAAAGAAGCTCTCTCGATTTTTGGAAGCTTTTACTGCAGGTTCCCTATTGAAAATCCGAATAAATATTTGTGCAATACATTATACACAAGTTTTTTTTTTATTGGCAGTCTTCGACAAGTACATTAGCATCCCAATCCCTCTGTAACCAATTGCATTCACGTCGATTATTCAATGACAATTAAATCCATTCAAGAGACATTCGTGACAACATGCTAAGAGGCCAATATTTCTTAATTTGCATTAGCTGGTTTCATATACATACAGTAAGAACGATGCGAATTCGAAGGCCTATCCTATTCCGGTCATCAATGAAGATATCACAACAAGGATAGCCATGTGATACTATACTCATACTTATACGTAGTTTCTTTGCACGAGTGATACGAACATTCAATGCAAAATAAAGAAAATAATTCTATTCTCATACTTGCGCAGCTCTGTTTGTAATAACTGATGCATATTCAGCAATTGATTGGTCAGGGGACCTCTTTAGCTGAGCAAGGAGAGGGAATAACTCGGAAGATCGAAGGAAGCGTCGGCAAACAGCATGATCGCACATTTTACGCAAAGCAAAGAGCACGATCTTAAGAGGAGATTCATTTTGAGTTTGTCCTCTACTAGGGCTTAATGCTTTTGTTGAATAGTTATTAACTAACTCCAGTAGTGCCTGATGAAACAAGTAAAGAATAAGATGTTCAGAGCGGTAACAGATTAACTTCAGGCCACAAATTAGTTACTAAACTAAATAGCAGACACGGAGCAGTGGAATTGTGCTCCAAGTAGCCAAATACCATTATCGTTTGCATTATTGAAACCAACAAAGAATAGCCAGTATAGTTGGCACACCTGAATGGCACCTTGTGACACAATTTCTTCGCATAGAGCACTTGAATTTCGAACAAGATTGCTCAGTGCACCAGCAGCATTGAGTATTGTTTTATCTTCTTCAGCTGAGAGTAGAAGCTTTGTTAATTGAGGAATGCATCTTCGAAGTGCTTCGTACAGATAATCATTGTGGTATGCAGCATTTCCAACCTGATGAAAAATAGAGTTGGACTTAAGCTTAATTTTTAGTGTCCCTGTAAACAAATCCTCACTATGGAAGGAAGGAAAGTGAGAACTGAGAAAAAAAAAACTACATAGTAGCTAAATAAAAGATGTGGCAAAGGAATGTGTACATTCTTTGGCAAGCCAATCTAACAAATGAAACATCAATAAGGTAACAAGCACATCGAGGACCCTAGGTGTTTTTCTGTTTCAGAAGGTCAATAGGGAAATCTTGAGTCAATCTGTGTATCAATTGAATTTCTTTAAATGGAAATCAGCATAGACATAGGTAGGGTTCTGTATGATCAGCAAAGCCATTATTTCACTGTCCCTGTAAGCTATTGCTAGTTGAATTTCCATCGTGTATCACCCGAAACAAAAACTATAAAATAACACAGACATTCATGGTTATGAAAAAAAGTCTCTGAAAATGCACGCAGGAAATGAAATTATGGCAATGACTCACTGCAAAACATGCAAACTTCCTTGTACGTCTGTCTGGATCAGCGCATCTATCAATCAACAAATCAATGACCTTGCATTCGGCCTACAGACGAAAATGAATCATTATAAAATTAGCAGGAAGATGGGGGGAAATGATGATACAATATGAACTTCATAAGCTTACAAGTGAGCTGTAGAAATAGGGGCTGTGCCGACACATATTACCAATGGCGCTGCAAGCTTTTGCACGTACATCAGCGGAGTCACTGCATAGAAATTCCTTGAGTATCTCAAGTAAACCAGCTTTACCAATGGGTACATAGAAGTCCTGCATCGATGCATTTACATGAGAAGTTACGTAGTAACCAAGTATAACTATCTCTATTCTCTACAACTCATTCCTGCTGAGCACGTGTGATAGAAATTCAATTTAGATCAGAATAAAGTTTTATGTTTTATAGACACAATAATCTAACAGAAAACATCAGACCAAAGCAAACAGCAAAGAATCTATAAAGTTTGCTCAAAAAAATTTTGATCGTCAAAAGTGCTTCGCCTCAATACTGCACCTTTGACATCCGGGCAAGGTCAGAAATAATCATTAGAAAGTCAAGCATAGCTTCTCTTGGAATTGATTCACTGAGAAGCTTTTGTACTCTGCTTGGAGATAAAAGACCTTCCCTTACAAGTTGCAAGGCCAAAGGACGATATCCAACCATCTTTGCAACAATTGCAATAGGCCTCGATAAATCCTTCGAGTCAACATAGTCCAGGCTGCGAATAATGTGTCCAGGAAAACTGGTCTACAAGTGCAAACAATAATAAGGTTGATATACCGGTGCCAAATAGCAAGATGGAATGATAAAATGAAGTTAAAATTTAACCTCTAAAAGAACGTGAATGTAATGAGACATATTATTCCCAATAGCTTTGACTATTTCCTTATTTTCCATAGCAAGCCTTCCACCAGGTGAACCAGTATTCAAGAGGAAGCCACTGTTAATGGATGCTGATGTTGATGGCATGTTGGAGGAGCTCTGCACTGCAACAAAAGGAAATGCCAATACATCAACAACTGCATTTATTAGATCAATAATTCCTGTATGTCCGCCAGCATGTCCTTCCCACATGTTTAGTGCCATAAGGTGTTCGTCAGATAGCAAGTCAGTAATTAGCTTCACATGCTCTTTTTTGAATAAGATCTCATGAAGCATTCCACCAGCGAGGCAGTAACAAAAAGAAGAAAGTGCCCAAGTAAGTCCTGCTGGAGACAAACCAACTTTGACGATTTTGCATTCTTTTTCATCTACCGGGTCTTTTACATGCCCTTCAGTCAAAAGACTAATGAGAAGCTGAGGGATACCGTTAGAGCATGCTTGTTGAATAGCTAACGGGCCCCCCCATAATAACCTCATCTTTAGTATCCCAAGACAACCATCATTGAGTCCAAACCACTTCAAAAACATTTCATTACAACTTAGTACACTGTCATCTGAAAGGCAAAGCTTGAGCAGATTGCGCAGTGTTGCCATTGAAGGTAACAAAGCAAGTGCGTTTTCAGAGATCGAGGAGTTACTGTTCGCATTACATTCAAGTGATAAAATTGATGACAACGCCAGCATTGCCGAAGCACAGTGAGGTTGAATGGAACTTGTCACAGCTTCATCAGTCAAAGAAAGATGTGCAAGAACTGAAAACCGTGCGCGCTGCTTCTTCTGAGAACTAGACAGGATATAAGAGGCAGAACATTTTGCCAGCAATCTCAAACGATCAGCAATAGTTGCCAAAGTAATGCAACATTGTACAACCAAGCCACGGGGATTGGACAGCTTACATTTCTGATTGCGCTTTTCTGCTGAATCTTTATTTAAAATTGAAGCACATAAAGATAATAACGAAAACATATCCGACACAATAGTTCCATCTCCTCCAACATCTGCGTCGCTATCAGCAGTCACAGAATTTTCCAAACCACAGAGGATAGCACATGCAGAAAAGTGCAGCAGACATATCCTTGACATAAGCTGAAAAATAAAGCTCCGATAAGCTAGATAAGGGTCAAAGTTTTTCCCAACATAAAATATTTTACAACAACAAAAAAAATAAAAATACAATTTACCAACTCGAAGACTTAAATAGATTCTAAAATACCTAGTTCACTCATAAAGTATGACACTCAAATTAATTCAGAAGACCAAAGTCTTTGCTAAGGGAAGTAGCTGCAGATAATGAAAGAAATCAAACAGATGAAAATTAGATTATCTTATCAGGACATTTAAAATCACTAAAGAAGCATGGAAACAGTCATCAACTAAACATCATTGTGCATGATTTTTTGACTAGAATAATACAATTTTACTATATCTTTGAAAGAAGTGAAAATGTAAGCCTTATAAAGATTAATACATTAATGAATAAATTATTTCTAGCCACAACCACCATTATTCCTGAATCCTGATACAGACACACTCTCAAGTTAGATCATAGACACCAATCGTGACCAATCTGGTATACAAAATAAGAAAATCAATTAGACAAAAATATATATAGTGTAGTGCACATGTTTGCTTGTAAATTTTAAGAATGACAAAAGGTGAGTAT
Source organism: Costus lasius (assembly GCA_027563935.2). NCBI lineage: Eukaryota > Viridiplantae > Streptophyta > Magnoliopsida > Zingiberales > Costaceae > Costus > Costus lasius. Next base: position 128,193,096 of record CM050450.1, on the reverse strand, counting down.
ACCTTATTGGAGATCACACATAGCATCATAATTATATGCATAAATATAATCGTTCATTATGTATATGTAATGTTCAAGTCTCCCGGAAAGGCATGGAGACACATCATTGAATAAGTTGTATGCACCATGGCTATTATTAAACTTCAAAGCTAGATTTAGCAATCACGTTTTTCTTCTTTTTTCAAATAACGAATTGTCTCCGATATAAGTACAATAATCCTTCTACTCTAATAACTTCCAACATTGTCAACGCTAGTATTAGAATCAATCTGAAAAACACTATCTTTTGTGTAACAATTCCTTTTCGTACAATATGCTAGTTTCTCTAGAAATTCTCGCCAATTACTTTATTTAGGATTCTTCATAAACTAACTAACAATACCCACTACAGAAAATGCCAAACATGGTGCGGTAGTTTAAATTAGTTTTTCACTCAGACGATGTAATTGCATGGGATCAACATCCTAAGAAATATCATCATAACAAAACTTACTACTAGGCAATAAAATACCAACATGTTTTCAACAAATGAATATAATTTATTCAAGCAGGTCAATAGCATACTTTCTTTTTTGGACAAAAATTTCTTTAATGTTACATGTAATTTCAATTCAAAGGAAGTAACAAGACTTCCCAACCCTTGAAATAACCATGCCACAAGAGTGTTGTATAGTGAAAATGGAATGATCAGCTTTACTACAACAAAGCATTAAATATGAGGATCCATATTGGCAACAAGCTATGTGAAATTGTGAATGCAATGTAGTTAAAACTTTCCATGTAAGGCAGGGAGGACATTTGATATTCGGAGAATTTAAATGATGTAGCTTTCTGTGCAACCTAAGAAAGTCAGTGGTCACACCCATAAAACATAATGAACATCATTAAATTTGATGGTAGTATCTTGAGGGAAAAAGGGGTTAAAATTCAATACGATAGCAAGAGAGATCTAGCATCTTAGTTCAAAATAGATTATTGAAGAGAGGCCCTAGGGTATGGAGAAAAATATCTATACATGTACCAGCAACAGGATAAAAACGAGGAAAGTCAGGAGAGGACTGGTCGACAAATGAGGTGGAGGAAGCTAGAAGGGGGTTGAGGAAGATGGTAAGCAACTAGGATGAGGCAAAGGCAACATGAAGGGGAGTAAAGACGGACAGGAGTAGGTTGAGCACATGTCAAGTTAAGTAGAATTGATTTTTTCGACATTTCATAAAGAAACTCAAACCCCAAAACCTTAGATTCTAGTTTTATATAATTTTATTTTTATATTTATTTTATAATTTAGATTATATATTTCCATATATTCCTTTACATTTTTCACTCGGGTTTTGAGTTTCATTAGGTAAGAATTTTAGACTTTCTTGGATTCTTCTAGATTTCAAATTTAGCTTTCTAAGATATTTTTAAAATTGAATCTAGTTGAAGTATTTTTGGTTTTTCAACATCAAACCAAAAACCTAGTCCAAACTTGAAATTTGATAGAATGTAAACTTAAAGCTCGACCCAAGTCCAAACTTAAATTAGTTGAATATCTAGTTCAATTTGTTTCCCATTTATTTATCCATCTCGGAGAGCAGAGTAGGATTAGGATGTTTACTCAATTAAGAAATACATAAATTATGAATAATATTTTTTTTTTAATTGGTTTAACATTAGATAAGAAACCTAACAAAAAATTAGAACTTAAGAAGCATTGAAAACATGGCACACCGAACCCCCCCCCCCCCCACCCCCCCCCCCCCCCCCCCAAGATTTAATATTTACCATTTATTTACCCATCGTAAGGAAGAGTAGGCGAAACTGTGAATGAGGTAGTGGTGGTAGGAGTAGGAGGCAACTAGGGTGTGAATGTGAATTCACCATGAAACCAACTTAGATAAAATATATGTAGATCTTTAAAAACATATTATATTAATATGTAAGTTATTTCTTGTCCATCTGAGACTAAACCAACATTACTTCTAATAATAACTCAACAAAATTCGAAGGTACTAGCAACGACCGTATTCAATAGACTCCCTCAAGCGATCATCATGCAACATAGAGAATATGTACCTGGAGGGCCGCATGCAATGCAGACTCTAGTCCATTGTGAAAGCAGTGATAAATAGCAACTTGAATTGATCTTGATTCAAGAAAAGATTTGGCAAATTTCTCAATTATTTTTACTGGCTCCGCATGAAGCCTTAAGTATCGCTCATGTTCCACGGTATTAGGCTGCAAGGAAGGATGTCTTCTCGAATAGACCAATGGGAAGGCATAAGTTTGTTCTTTTGTGCAAATAAGCTCCACTGCATTAATCAGATACCAAATAGCCTTGCATGACTCACATGCAGCTGGAACCATATTGGAGGACCCTGACATAAGACTTGTCCCAGAAGCAGTTAAGCATTCAAACAAGAGCCCCAGAATTTCAGACGCATTAGCTTCAGCTATTAAGGGTAGAACTTTTTCCTCTGCCTTAGAGCTTTCAAATGTCCTGGACTGCTTTAGTACCAGTGTAACATGAGACAGCATAACAGCAATGCAAGCAGTAGACTCATAGTGGATCCTTCCAGATACATCGGCAGTTGATGCCAGAATCTGCTGGAAAGGATCATTAGAATACTACCAACACGGATCCAACAAACAAGTTTTGCTGGATAAAAATAATTACCTGGGAATATAAATCAACTAGCTCACTCCAATGCTTGCAACAAGAACTATGAATATCCCTCACGCTAATTTCCAGTAACTTCTTTAAAAATGAAAGACTCTGCAAGGTCATTAAACTATATAGCATAGTTTGATTTAAGCAATGAAATAGGTTGAAATAATTGTCAAAATAGATGAGCATAAGAAACCAAACCACAATTAGAACTTCACAAACAGTTGTTCCTAGAGCATGAAAGCTGCAGCTAGGTTTGAAGATTTTTCTAATACCTTGATTGCTAATCCTTGAGCATCCCCATTCTTCACTTTGATGATGGCAGATGAAAATCCAAGAATCACACATGTTATGTTATCTAATGATGGACAGGAATGGAGCGTTTCAGCAGCAATTAAATTTGTCAGAATTCTAAATGACTGGCTTGCCATGTCCATATTAAGATCCCTGAAAATTGTTGGGAGGCAATGAAGATTCAGTAATGCGGAAAGAACTACAGGTTCATTTGCAGTTAATATCCAAGTAAGAATTATAAGTACGAGTACAACTTCTGCGTATGCAATGATATACTAATATAGTCCTTGATATAGAGACCACCGCATATGTTTACAATAAAAAAATTGCTGCAAACCAAAGAGGAATGAAATTGTTCCAAAAATGAAGTTACAATAGTAACCTTGGAATTTTGAACCAACAGTACATTATATACCGAACACATTGTAATGTCTAATTCGGGAACTGTTATATTTCCGACAAATGCAATTACTCCTTTGAGAATAATATCTTGCAATTAGGATCTACCTTCCAGATCCAGATCAGAGAAGTTTAAAATCATATAATTACTAGCCTTCATAAGTCAAGAGGTGACATTCCCAACTTACTAACGGAAACATCAAACATGAACTTAATAAGCATATAGACATATATATTATAGGAGCAAAACCTCTCAAGCAGCATTAAAAGTTCAGCACTATGATCTGGATACACTTTACTTCCCCACGCACTACTATCATTTGCCAATTCATAAGAAGCGTGAGCCTAGGTCAAATAATAAACACTTGAACAATAGAGAAAATTAGTTCGTGATGGAATATATGGAATTTCCATGAAAGTTTGGTTTTGGTTTTTTAGGTATTCCACATGCCAGAATTATCGCTTAACGAAGTCACTCAAGAATGCTACTACAAGCAGACTTCTATAGACAGTCCTTAATACGCACAAAACTAACGGGCAACACCAGAAAAGGATTATGATGTAACTTCGCGGTGAAAAATTCCATCAGAAGTTGATTACAGTGACGCTGTTAGAGATTAATTTTTCAATACTACATTCAACAGCAATAACAGAAAAGAGTAAGAAGTAATACGCAACAAACTTGAGATGATTACAAATTCTCATTTTAAAAAAAAATAATAATATAAATGCACACATAGTACGTAAAGAGGTAAGGAGATTGGTTTAACCTGGAAGAATTGGGAGATGTCTTTGACCAAGTTAGTAGAGGGTGCAAAACAGTAGATAAAGCTTCGTAATTTTGACTAATATTGTTTGCTCCTTTCACAGTCCGAGAACTTTTCTCCAAAGCATCCAACACTTGATCATCTGAAAAAGAAAGGTATTGAATGATTCTGAAATCACATAAGCATTTATTTTGTTTGGTAACCCGAGTTAGTACCACAAAAACCAATGATACAGTATATAAGACATCATATTGACTGATTAACCCATAAAATAGTTTGCCGTAGCTTCTTCTGTCTCTAGTAAAGGATATGTTTGTCTAAAACAATTTGGAAAAGATTCTAGCCAACCTTTTAACAAGCATCATTATTTTATTGAACTGGCTGTTCACTGGAAATTATTTACCTTAGAATATAATTATATATTGTAAGAAACTTGATTATAATGGTAAATTCACTTTAACAAACTGTCATACACATGAACTAGACATAATTTAAGGTAGACAGCTTAATATTCAGCTACATCCCTTTTTGGACAAAAAAAAGATTATGCAGTTACGTGCTTGTTCTTCTACAAGCCTTATTTTGAAGCATCAATGTTGAATTACATTATTTTTTTCCCATGTTGTGATTTTTCAAGGACTAGAAAATAACCACATTTATGTACAACTGCAATGAACATAAGCTTGTTAAGCAATAAAAAGGAAGATTCCCTCCAAGTGATACTTAATTTATCTTTGAAGTAATTAGTCTGTATGCTTACATTTGTAAAATGAGTGAACATGTACATATTTATACTTAAATGTGTATCAATATCTTATATAAATGTCCTGTCATAAAATGCAAACAATGGAAATTTACTAATATTGTTAAATATGTTCTCAGTTCAATCATTGTTCTCAAACCTGCTGAAGTACTGCCTGCTACAACAACAGTAGACTCATGGTCTTGGTTGTCAATCATTGATTGACCATTATACTTTGCATTTCTGCTCTCTTCATTGTTGCTCTCAGAGATAAAATCGCCTTTAACTGTCATAAAAAGTTATCATACCAAATATAAAATTAAAGTAGTACGTAAGAAAAGGGAGTGCAATAGACAAATATAGGATCTCACCCTCAGAATTTTTCTGTATTCTCTCTGTCATCCCAACAACTTCAGATCTACTAACGGCATCAGATGCAGGGGTGGTTTGCTGGAATATAATAGATAAAGGTGGAGATAATGGAAGCTAAGCAAATTAAGATTCTTTAAAAAAAATCACCTCAGAAACTCAGCATCAAATCCGAGATAGGGAGTAAGATAACTTACTCTAGATTCAGGTTCATCCGAATTATCTTTCACAAATGGGTGTTCCAGCAAAGCTGGCCAAGTTAACCTGCTTTGAGGTACCTGATAAAGGCAATATCCACAGAAATGTAAAAATAAATGCACATAGCATGTTGTACTAAGTCCAAGCCGGAGCTGACAAAAACAAGAAGGTGAACCTTGTTGAGTAAACCCTTCAAGAAGCTTTTAAAATTGGCGCTCATATTTTCCGGGTATTTTACTGGATCCTGACAGAAGATAGAAAAGTAAACAATCATCTCATAAGTTATAGCATTAAGCTTTGAAATCATATGAAAGAAAAGAAGTAGACTCACTTTGACAATATGGCGAATTAATGCGTACACAGAATTTGTGTAAAATGGAGGTTGTCCAACAAAGAGTTCGTACCTAAATCATCAGTATCGAACAAAAAAGTAGTGTAGTTATTAAAATCAAAATTGTTGAGTCAGACATATTTATGATGAAACAAACATACAAAAGGAGGAGATTTAACTTTATTTATAAAATGAAGTAGCCGAAAAAAATGTGTGGCAGAATTTAGTTGTGGAATGACAAATGCACATTTAGTATTTTGTACTAAATGTGATTATTCATCAATAAATCTAAAGTAGAAAAGGATATACTAACTTGAAAGAATCATAATGAAACGTCACTGATGCACAAGAAATTTAAGATCACTAAACAGCACCAGACAACAGATGCCGTTATTCCATAGTAACTAGCACTAGTTTACAATGAAGAAACAAAAAATTAAAATACCATAAAATCGTATACATGTGTATATAACTTTTGGTGGAAACATAAACTCAACCATAATGGTACTTCATCACTGGGTAAGACTAGTGATACACAAATGATACTTCAGCTCAAGATTCCAAAATAGGTTAATGCCAATGAAATCAACCATAATGGTAGCTCAGCATAGGGTAAGACATGGTGGTATGCAAATTGATACTTCAGCTCATCATCTCAAATAGTCAAATGTAGGTCGATGCCAATTTTGCTACTTCACCGAACTCGTATGGTCTATGCCATATCAATGGTGCCAATTTACCAATTTACGTAAATGGCTGTGGCCAACATAAATATATGCATTAGATAAATATGCATAGCATAGGTGTCAATGTGCTGCCAGGATCTGAACAACTCGTCAAAGTAGTGTGATACTGTGATTAGGTCATGCTGATTGGAAAAGATTAAGACCTTAATCAATTCACAAGCAAATAAAGCAGTATATTGTTTGCACCTCAACGAGTAGACCTAACAAGACCAAACTGTGAAGAGCTCAGTTCAAAGATGAGAAACAAAATTTAACTTTCCATCTAAGGATAACATTTTTTATCATCCTACTATAAATCATGATCATAAAGATAGAAAGATATGAACCATCATAACGAACTATAATAGGGTAGTCCGTAACTTTCAAAGTTGACCAAAAAAAGAGGAATATTAACTTGCATGAGCATTACTTGCGAAGCAACCATGTCAACCAAAAAGATAATCTTATCCAAAGATACTTCCATAAGAATAGTCCATCAATCTTCAAATAACCACATATTATGCCACTCAACTAGTAATGGCATGTCATTTGGCTCATTCATCGAGTAAATAAGGAGAAATTTAATAGATTAGTCAATGGTTCAGAACTTGAGAAGATACTCTATATTCCACTATGCAAACTAAGTATTTTTCACATATGGCTCTCGCATCTGCATAACATGTTGCAAATAACAGAAGATTATCCTACATGTGAACTATAAATGTTATTTGACACTTCAAAACATCAAATGGATCAAGAAGCAAGAGCTTTGCTAGTTCATTTAATTCTATTATGTTTAAACCAAGGACTTCTAGTAATGACTACAAAAGGACTAACAACAGAACTGCATAATCAGTGTTATTTTCCAGCCTATTTTATCGACCAAACAAGAGTGAAAACCTTGTGATCCCTCCTAGTACCCAAAAAAGAAAGCTTATGTATAAGCAGAACAACGTATCTGATCAAATTTGTATGCCTAGTGTGCTGAATTATTAAATAAATTGAATCGTTAACTCAGATGCAAGGTAAAATAAGTATAAATTTGGTTTCATGTGATGATTTGACATTAAGATAAAATTAATTGTTTCCAGCTAGCACGTCACTGTTGATCTTAAATCCTTTATTTAGACTACTATAGAGAACCAACCTGAGCAGTGCACTTAACCCTTGAAAATCATGTAGCTTGGTATAAGTGCAGCTCAATGTTAATGATAGAAGCACCTCCAAAGTGCATAATTCAAAGATAAATAAGAAGGCACAAAACAATAGTTACTAATTGTTCTGCAGAAATATGACGTACAAAATAACTCCAAGTGACCACAAATCTGCTGTATGATTGTAAGGTTGTTCCCTCACCAATTCTGGAGCCATATAAAGTGGTGTACCTACAAATATGCAAGCATTAGACAAACAAACAAGGAAGTAAGGTTTTTAAAATTGGTCTCAGTTCGAAAATCAACAGTGAAAGTGAATTAGGTTAATCAAGAAGAGAACTACACAGTACAAAGGATATAAGAGAATTAGGTTGTGACCAAAATACATGGGCCAGGCCCATATAGCTTAGTAACACTCCCCCTCAAGCTGGAGCAAAAATATCACACATGCTCAGCTTGTTACAGAAACCATGAATCTTCATAGAGTTGAAAGTCTTAGTAAAAATATCAGCAATTTGATCCTCAGACTTGGTATATGGAGTAGAAATTTGCTGACTTGAAATGGCATCTCTGATGAAGTAGCAATCAATCTCCACATGTTTAGTACGTGCATGAAAGGAAGGATTGTTGGCGATGAATATTGCTGACTGGTTGTCACAATGCATAGTCATAGGAGTACAAACCACCAGCCCGAATTCTTGTAGTAACCCTTTGATCCACAACAGTTCACAAGTGGTAAGAGCCATGGCACGATATTCAGCCTCACAGCTAGATCTCGAAACAACACTCTGTTTTTTGCTTTTCTAGGTAACCAGATTACCCCCAACATAAGTACAGAAGCCAAAGATGGATTTACGGTCATCAATATTGCCAGCATAGTCGGCATCACAGTAAGACTCGATGGTAGAATGCTCGTTCTGCTTATAGAGAAGACTTTTGTCTGGAGATTTCTTCAAATATTGCAGAATTCTCAATACATCCTTCCAATGACATTGTTTAGGGGACTGCATGCATTGGCTGACAACACCCATAGCAAACGAAATATCTGGACGAGTAACAGTAAGGTAGATAAGCTTTCCTACAACTTGCCTGTAAATAGTAGAATCAGTATCTTCTGACTTCTCACACATACTGTGATGTTCATTTGGAATCATCGGCACATCAGATGGTTTACAATCAAGCATGTCGGTGTCAGATAGAAGGTCAAGAACATACTTGCGTTGAGATAGGTGAAGCGAAAAACCTTTGTATGCAATCTCAATACCCAGAAAATATCTAGGTTTGCCCATATCTCTAAGAGAGAATTGTGATTGTAAAAAGATTTTGGTTTCATGTATACCCTCAGAATCACTTCCTGAAAGAAGAATGTAATCCACATAAATAGCTAGAACAACAATGCCCTTGGTGGATTTACGAATGAATATAGAGTGATCCGATTTGCAATGAAGAAAGCCAATCTAGGATATGATGGCTGAAAACTTCTGAAACCAAGCTCTTGGGCTTTGTTTAAGGTCATAGATAGCCTTATGTAATTGGCACACGAACCCCCCCGGCTTGACATAACCCGGAGGTTGATCCATATACACAGCTTCAAAGAGATCTCCATATAAAAAGGCATTCTTGACATCCAATTGATGAAGAGGTCAATCTAGGTTAGTGGCAAGCGAGAAAATAATCGGAACAGAGCTCAAGCGAGCAACCGGAGAGAATGTGTTCAAGTAGTCAACACCATAAATCTGTGTAAAACCCTTGGCCACAAGGCAAGCTTTGTAACGATTAACCAAGCCATCAGGATTATGTTTGATAGTATAGACCTACCGGCACGAAACGGGTCGGCCCCGGGAGGTAAGGAAACAAGACTCCATGTGCACCGAGAGGTTAGGGCATCCATCTCCTCATCCATAGCAGCCTTCCAGTGAGGGAAGGATACAATGTCGGAGAGGCAGGTAGGAACTGTACTAGAGGAGATAGCATTAAGGAATGCATGATGAGAAGGAGAAATCCGTGAGTAGGAAACATAGTTAGAGGAAGGATACTTAGCTGTAGAGCGACGTCCCTTGCGAAGAGCAATAGGGAGGTCAGTCGAATCAGGACAAGGAGCCTCAGGCAGAGGTGCGTCAGGTAGGGGAGATGCAGGTGGAGTAGTCCGAGCTCGCCGATGATAAACCTGTAAGGGAGCAGAGGAAGTACCAGGAGACACAGGAGGTGGAACTGGTAAGGTGTCGAAAGGAACAGCTTGAGGACAAGGAGGAGCAAAGTCTGGTGAGAGTGGCGTAGAGGGACGAAAATACGGAGTGGACTCAAGGAAGGTAATATCCATACTCACAAAGTACCGACCTCGCTGAGGATCAAAACACTTATAGCCTTTTTGAGTCCGAGAATAGCCAAGAAAAACACGTGTAGAGCGAGAGCTTAACATGTCAACACCCGGGTATAAATTGTGAACATAGCATGAACAACCAAAGGTCTTGGGTGGAACCAGGAAAACAGGGCAACTAGGAGTGAGAACAGAGATGGGTGATTTTCCATGTAGCGATGATGTAGGAACACGATTGACCAAGTATGTGGCAGTGAGAACAGCATCACCCCAAAGATACTTAAGGATGTGCATATGAAACATTAGGGCACGAGCAACATCAAGAAGGTGACAATTTTTACGTTCTGCGACCCCATTCTGTTGTGAGGTATAGGGGCAAGTTGTTTGATGAATGATACCCTGAGAGCCACAAAACTGCATAAAGAGAGAATTGGTGTATTCAAGAGCATTATTAGTACGTAGAATTTTAAGAGGCAAGTTAAACTGATTTCGTATTTCCGAGTAAAACAACTTGAAAGCATGAAACACATCAGAACGATTTTTAAGTAGAAATACCCAGCACATGCGAGAAAAGTCATCTATAAAAGTGGCAAAATATTTGAAACCATCTCTGGTGGAAACAGGACTCGGACCCCAAATATCAGAATGAACTACATGAAAGGGAACAGTAGTTGGAGGACTACAACTACTAGGAAACGACGTTCTATGATGCTTTCCAAGCTGACAAGCATCACACTCAAAACTAGGATAGGACTTCAAAGACAAAATATCTTGTACTTTTGTTGGGGAGATATGGCCTAACCGACAGTGCCAAGTGTATGGAGAGGATGCAGTCAAAAGGGCGGCAAAAGTGTCTGGAGCAGGATCAGTGAGAACATAGACTCCTCCAACCCTAAGGCCCCCACCAATCTTCACCTTCGTCCTGAGGTCCTGAAAAATGCAAGAAGAGGAAAGGAAGGTGATGGAGCAATTCAAACTTTTAGAGAGGGCATAAACAGAAATAAGGTTAACTGGAAACTTGGGAATATAAAGAACATTAAGCAATGTAAGTTTAGAAGTCAAATGAATAGTTCTAATGCCATGAACGGGAATAAGAGAACCATCGGCAATTGACACCGAACTATGGTTGATGTCAATGCGAACGGTGGCAAACAATGATCTATTACCTGAAACATGAGAAGTGGCTACGGATTCAAGTACCCAAGTGTTAGAAGAGGTGATAAGAGAAGCAATACCGGAGACACCAGGAGTGGTAGCCATCATGGATGAGGAGGATGCCCCTGCCTGAGCAGCTAGCTGAACCAGGCGATCATACTCAGCTGTGGAAACAGTAATAGTCGAGTCAGGTGTGGGAGAAGGAGCAGCAACAACAGTCTCTCCAGATGTATGTGATCCATCATCAATGGTCAAATTGGCAAAGAAGGGCTTGCCAAACTTTTTCCAACACCGCTCGGATGGATGGTTGGTCCGGCCACAGTATCCACAAGGTGTATTAGCACGACCACGACGCCTGCCCCGACCAGAACTACCACCATGTCGTCCCCCTTGAGGGGTAAGGAGTGCACTGCTGATGGAAGTGGCAAGAGTGGCAGGAGTAACCAAAGAGACTCGCAGAAGCCGAGAATAAACACTCTGAATCATATGAACAGAGGGATAAGGAGCTGTGCTTTAGCAGCCGCATAAGTGTCATCTAGTGCAGTAAGAAAGATAGCAACGAAGAGTTCCTGTCTCTGCTGAATGGTCACAGATACGTCAGTAGTGGGAGGTTGAAGCATATGCAACTGGTCTCATTTTCCTTTAAAAGTTCTATAAAGGTCGGGCAGAGGCAAGCCGGCCTGTTTTAAATTGAAAAGATCCTCATATAGCTGATGAACTTGACCAATTGTCTCTTGAGGAGCATAGATAGACGCTAGAACATCCCAGATTTCCTTGGCAGTGTCTAAACACATAACAGAGGAAGCAATGCCACCTTCTATACTGCTAAGAAGGGCTGTCACAACGCCCATGTCTGAGCGTCTCCACACTTCATAGGTAGGATCTAAAGAGTCTGAAGCAAGGTTCGTTAGATGCATATCTTTGCCATGAGATCCAAGATAAAAACGCATAGATCGAGCCCAAAAAGGATAGTTAGTGCCGTCGAATTTAACAGTGGTGGCAACACTAGATACGGGCTTCAATTCAGTAGAAGTAATTTCCATATTAAACAGGAGAGTCGACTGAAGGAGAGAGGAGAGATACCCGACCAAGAGTGATGCTGGTGAGAGAATGCGTGAAGAGCAGTGAGCGGCAGCGGCACAATGCGATAAGATGGAGATCGCAAGAGAGTGCCGTGGAGATGACGTTAACGTGCTTTGCTGTAACACTGCAGAGGCGTCGAGGGAAGCCGAGAGAAGCCGCAGATCTTCTCCAGTGCACCCGCAGCAAGTGCAAGCGTCGAGGGAAGCCGAGAGCAGCCGAGCGGAAGTGGACGCAAGGAGATCGTCAGCAAGGAAGAGGGCGGGCACTCCTCAAGATTTCAGTCGACTTCGGAAGAGGGGCAATGAGCGACGGGCGGAGGTGGAGTTTAGAGGTTCAGTAGGAAGCGGAAGGTGCGGTAAGAGATGTAGGAGAGAAGAAGAGCAATGGAAGGCAACGCCGGAACCGCTAGAGCAACGACGGAGGCGAGCGGAAGGTGAGGAGGATGACGGCGATTATTTTCCTCTGATACCAAGTTCGAAAGAATAGAACTACATAGTGAAAGTGAATTAGGTTAATCAAGAATAGAACTACACAGTACAAAGGATATAAGAGAATTAGGTTGTGACCAAAATACATGGGCCAGGCCCATATAGCTTAGTAACAGTCTCTATTGCCCGGTATAGGTGGTAAATATCTGAGACACAGACACAACTAGCACAAGCATAACAAATATCGATATTTCAATACCAATATATTATAGTGTGTTGGTACATCCCTACATCTATCCAAGACTAGACAAATATGGCACAAGCATAACAAATATCGATATTTCAATACCAATATATTATAGTGTGTTGGTACATCCCTACATCTATCCAAGACTAGACAAATATGGTACGGTAAAATATTAAATACCATGTGCTAAAGTATATCTGCAATTTATGGTAGGTTAATAGATAAGAATTCACAATTGTAAGTAAGAAAGAAAATAAGATTGATCCATTCTATCAATTGAGCTAGTGTACTCTTTACTAGACAGTACATACATATATTAAATGTATAATACTGATTTGAGCAAGACCAACTAGTGTCATGTATTGGTAACAGTGAATTGTATTAGTCCAAGCAAATCCAACAAAGGAACAAAATGGTTTCAGAGTGGACGAAGCATGCGGAGTGAGTAGGAGAAGAAGGAGGAGAAGAGGAGAGGAAGAAGGCACTCGCGAGTTGCATACTGCGAGTAGCAAGAGGCGGACACGGCAAGACGGGCGAGTGGCGGATGCGGCAAACTACTATTTCAAACATTGATTAGCATTAACACATTCTCCAATGGGGATTTCTTGAATATTTGTATAAAGTAAACCATTTCCAAGAGCCTTCTTAACATATCTAATTATTCTTGGCACAACTTTAAAAAAAAAGGAAAATTTTGGATGTTGCATGTATTGCTAACTACAACAATAACTAATGAAATAGCATGTTGAATCACATTAGATCAAGCAACTTCCCCTAACAACTGCTTATATTTGCCAACTCCATCAAAACCCTGGCCAATACTAGAAAAAGTTTCCTGACTCAACATGTGTATTAACAAATTGCTATTGAGGAGGCTATCCATTACATGTTTCCATTGCGAAAGGTTCAAACGAATAATGTGCTTCCAGAGCTATAAGAAACTTCAATGCCTCAAATAAATCCTCATAGAGAAAGGAATCTATATCACCCTTCTAGTACATGAACTACTGGTGAGTGATAATCATAGATAAAAGAATGCATATAGAAATATGTCAGCACCACCTAGGAGAAAGTTTCTCATTAGTTGCCTATGTTAAAAAAAATTCTAAGTAATACATACAAAAAAATTATCATTATCATTTAACTACATAATTCAAAGTATGAGTTTCAATATTACATCCAATAACTAACTGAAAACGCTCGCATAACCATATAAATATACTCTACTAAATAAAATATCACAGGTTCCCACATATTTTAGAACCATTCAAACCCAACATGGGTGGTAGTTGTGCTACCTAAACCTTACATGAACCTAATTAAAAGACACCCAAACCTAACTAAATGAGTTAAGTAATGTTAGTGATCAACTAAAAAATCAACTCTTGCCATCCTAACAAAAATAATGGCTTAATTATCAATAACTTCACAAAATAATAGATCTGTGAAAATTTATTAGTTAGACTCACAATTCAAATTGATGAATCATAAACTGGTCATTTCTACATCTCATGACTCATATAGGCCAAACCTGAATCTATCTTGTTTAACAAACATGCCAAAAACATTCAACCTAAACCCAGCTCATTAATAAAAAGGTCTATATGTCTATATGAAAAATAAATATACATAATAAAAATAAATCTTTAGTAAGTGGTGTATATAAAGTATATGTATTTGATATATATTAGTAGTGTAATATGTGTTGTATTATACAATATATATAGATATATGTGATACCTAAAATACATATAACGAATATATCATGAATAGGTTATGCAAGTCAACCCATTCTTGGCTTGGCATGATCCGACCAATTATTTTGTTATCATGTCATAAACAGGTTAAATCAATTATGGATTAAACATATTTATATTCAACAAAATCTGCCTAAATTCATACTAAGTTGTGTCAAAGACATAGTAAACTTAACAACTGATGTGCAATAATGAACTAACTAATTAATTGAAGTGCTAAGGATCCATCTGAGGCTTACCTTTTATAGACCGAAGAACTACTGTGTTTGCAGACATAGCTCTTGCAAAACCAAAATCACAAAGCTGCCAATAAAGACTTTAGTAAAGACAACAAGCTCAACAATGAAATCAAGCTAAACAAAATGAGAGAATGAGACAGAGAGAGACTCTTTTAGTACTCTAACAAACAATAAGTCGTAGTTAACAAGCAAAGAAATACGAAAAAAGCAAAAACTAATTTCAACATATAAGAACCAATAGTACGAAAATTATGGCATCAAAGAATCCAACAACAAATAGTTTTGAGGTACTTTAGAATTTAGATTGCAGATTTCTCACTATTATGAGCTCATTGTTCTCAAGATTAAATTGTCAACACCATAGTGCTAAAATCTGCAATGGATGGTTAAAAGAGAATCCAAAGTACAAGATAACAATTATATATTGGAGATAGATAGGGAATAGGCAATTCCAAGAGAAAGCTCATAGGAAAAAAATAAAGCATAACAGGTGAAATCAAATTAAACTAACCTTAATAACAGAACCAGCACCAATAAGGATATTTTGAGGTTTCATATCCCGATGGATGATACGGTTAGAATGCAAGTAATATAGAGCTTTCACCTAAAGCACACAATAAGATTATCATAAGGACAAAAGTATGTGTCTCACGTAGGTAAGAAGCACTAGCAAACTTAAAAAAGGACAAGGAATAAACTCAAACTATGCGAGCCTAATCAGCAAAGAAAAGTAAATTGATAGTAGTACCAGTTGTTTAGCTATTGATTGAACTTGTTCTTCTGGAAGACACTTATCATCCTCAAGAACCTCAAATAATTCTCCCTAATAAACAAAGTTTTCCTGGACAGTTAGAACAGAAAATCTGGTTGTAAAAATAGTGGAAGATACTATTGAAAACTTATACCTGTGCAAACTCTGTCACTACACAAAATTCTTGAGGGGTCTCAAAGGCATCAAGCATCTCAATTATATTTTCATGTTTCAACTTCCGGAGTATCTATACAATTGTAAATTATATGAACAAGCAGGGATCTCAAAGGCATCAAGCAACATAACTTCTTGTGGCAGTAAAAAAAGAGAGTATGATTAATTATTTAAATTATAGAATAAGAAATAGAAAGAGATTAGATTGTGCTACGAATTAAGAGATGTATCAGAAAAACAACTTTCATCACAATTTATTCATTCAGCAAACTCTGTCAAAAGTAAGTGCTACTCTACGGCTTAAATGTCTGTTGTATACCATCATAAACAAAAGAAATGATCCACAATCGAGGAACATAAGCATAAGAACCTAGAAGTTAAAAAATTGTCATATCTAAATAAACAATGTTGATTTTTATTTTTACCCAACTCTATGTTGTCTCCGAGGCATTGCCTTCAATGGCATTGCTTTTTAGAAATTAGAGTGAAGATCATTTAGCCAAGTGTGTGTATCAACATGAAAATTCACATTAATTGGTGATAATTTGAAGTTTAAACTAAACATTGAGGAGTTCAATATTATATTAAATTAAAATGATTTTAGGTAGTTCATGGTGGTTAAAACTTGATTTTAACATTAGTACCTTGCTAACCCAACTAGTAAAACTACCAAATGTAAATGGTTCAGAACTTATTGTAAAGGGGAAAAGAAAACAAATGCAAACCACCTACAAGAGGAGAAAAGAGACTCGTTACAAATTATAATAAATAGGAAGAACTGTTAGTCCACAACTTACTGACAAATAAATTATTGTGCATGAGTTTAGCAGTACCTCAATTTCCTGTCTCAAATTGTGAATGTCCTTTTCACTTTTCCCATGTTTAAGAATAAATTTCATTGCAACAGTCTGCACTATAGCAAAAAACAATGAATAACACAGCATCATCAGATTCAACCAAAATGGAACTCACAAGAAGCAAACTCAACCTGTCTAGTATATTTTCGTCTTCCTTTGTAAACCTTCCCAAATGAACCCTCCCCAACGAGCGCTATCACGTGGTAATCTTCCACACCCATACCCTTCAAGCTGTGCCTTAAAAGGGGCTATCAAAATTCTGATGCTATGCGACTGAAATCAAATAAAAAAATATTAATACGTCAGCTATCTTACTGAACAAGAAACCAATTTTTTATTATTATTGGTTCAATGCATAATATGAATGAAAACTAGTGCCAAACTAAGGATTTTGGAACACAATTTGCCACTGATTCTCAAATAATCTATGTTGACCCACTAATCCCAGTAAAAGACAAGAACTGCCATGCCCCACAGAAGCACCAACCTAATCACTATTAGCTAACCACCCTCGGGGTGCAATAATGTGAACTGTGGTCAACATATCAATAATAAAACTATACTAAACAATCAAATAATTTATCAAAACAATGTGTACCTTAGTTATAAGCAAGAAACAACAACATGAACTCAATAGAAACTATACCAATTTATTTAAAAATCATACCTTGATAAAACCACACTTACAACCTAAATAAGAATCACACAAACAACACAAATTGATGCCATCACAAATCCGTTTCACAATTCACCAGTATATAACTGTATATGCTAAAACCGAAACAAGTATTAATAACACCAAAACTTAAACAATTCCAATCAATCCAATTACTAACACAAGGATCACAACAACCCGAGTAGTCAAAACCTCAAATACAAACCATAACAAAATAATACCAAAATTACAGTGAATGAGAACATTAATCCAAGTAATCATTTACATCACAATAGCACCAAGTCCAGTTATAATATCTATAGAATCTAGTAGCCTCTACTTCTAGTTAATCAACGTAAGCAATCTCTTTACCTCAAGAGATAGTTAGCCCAAATGACTAAGTAGTAATCACAAGGTATACACATGCATTAAAGTAAGCTGAATCAAAATAATTTATTATACATATAACAAAATAACTTTGCATGTTGATATCCAAATAACATAATAAAAAATCAACACAATGTCATGCAATCAAAAGCAATTACCATAACTCAGCTCCATTATGAGCCTGCATTCTTATCAAGTGTATTTCCATCATTGCTCATATGAGGGAACAATTATACAACCAGTGTTATCAATAGCGCATCGCGGAAAATAGCGGAAAGCTAAAAATCCACAATATGATATAGCAGATTGCGTTGCGGGCAAATAGCGGAAGTCACATCATACGAACTCGTGCAAAGCACACCCAAAAGAGAAATAACAAACACTAGACAAAACCTAATTTCAACCCTAGGCCCTTATTTATACTATTTCTACCTAGCGAACCCGGGTATGACAAGCCAACCCGACCCGCTTTATTAAAAACCACTCATGATAAATGGGCCCGTAACATACAAAGATATTGGGCCCGTAACAATTGCCCCCCTCTGAAACTAGCCTTGTCCTCAAGGCTGAAAAACTTCATTTTGCCCGGATCTCAAATTTGTCGGTAAGTTGTGGAATCAGGAACACCGAACATTTTGGCCTCAAGCATGTTGCCGGGATCCCAAATCGCTCGATACGATGTTGAAGCAGGAACACCAAAGATGGTTGCCTCAAGCTTGATAATCTCATACTTGTGCACAGGAAATACGCCAGCAAAACCGTCAGCCTTCTCAATAAGTTCTTGAATATCAGCTCTTGCCTCCTTTGAATCAGAAAGCATCCCAACAATAGTAGTGTCTCTAGCATCTTGATTTTCAGTTCTTGAGGCTCTAGCGGCCATCAAAATTACAGTGTCCTGGACTACACCTTTTGCAAAAACCTCAACTAGGTTCTCGTCCACTGGTAGCTTAGTGCCAATTTTATCACTGCAAAGAACATCCATCTGATGAGAACCCCCTGTTACCACTCCATGTTTAATGTCTGCAATGTTAGATTCTTCGGCTCTCGGTTCCTCAATAACGCCAATAGCTGGAATATCAGCATCTATACCAACCATATTTGAGTCAACCAATTGATCTTCAACCTCAATTATTATATCTTCACTAATATCCACATGACTCTTGTCTGCACTCTCAACTATATTACCATTACCATTAACCAGCTCCGGGAAGATATCCTTTTCTTCCTCAATTGATACTTGAATGGTTTGACCCTTAGCCTCAGCTTCTTCAATGTCAACTACATCTTCATAGTAGCTTTCATCAAGGACCGGATTTGTATGGAAAGTGCTAAAGTTATTTATCATCTCCAGCTTCAACCGTTCCCAAGAGAGATTGGGAATCTGTCATCTCAACCTTCGGACCCAATCATATGCTGGTCCCACCATACGAACAAATGCCAGAGGAAACTTTAAATCATCTTGCGTACCTCTATTGGTGAAGAAGTATTCAGCTTGTGCAATCCAATCTTCTGGAGCAGTGCCGTCAAATCCGTGCAAGTCCACATAAATGCGAAGCGGCCATCTATCCTCCATAGCACTTTGACTCAGTAAGGTAGTCTTCAGGGCCTCGCTCCCATTAATAGTCACATCCATTCCTTCTTGCCATTGCTTCTCCCTCACCATCTCCCTCAACATTAATTTTATCTCATCTAAAACGTCAAGACGACGATTCATCTGTCGCTCTCGTTCCTCTCTAATCATGTCTTTCAACATAATTTCCATCTCACCTAAAACATGATCTATCTCACTACCATTCATTTTCTTTCAAGATTTTTTCTTTTTTTTAATTTTTTCCGTGCTACAGTAATTACTACAGTAGCCCGATTTTTAAAAAAAATAACTCTATGTTTTTTTAATAAAAAATAATAATAAAACAAAGATAACCTAAAGCTACAGTACCTGAAGGCGTTCGCACGACGCAGGCGACTTTGTCACGCTCGCTTGGACGGCCATGTCGCTCGACTCGTCCGCCTGCTTCCACCAGAGTCGCCTTCCGCCTGCGCAAGCTTCGCCGGCGAAGCTACTCCAGCCGGCTAGGGTTCCGGTGGGGAAGGGAGCCTGCAACAAAGGGGGGAAGGACGAGCATCTTCGCGGATCCAGGCGGCGACGACGCGCGGCAGCGACGCACCCAAAAGAGAAATAACAAACACTAGACAAAACCTAATTTCAACCCTAGGCCCTTATTTATACTATTCCTACCTAGCGAACCCGGGTATGACAAGCCAACCCGACCCGCTTTATTAAAAATCACTCATGCTAAATGGGCCTGTAACATACAAAGATATTGGGCCCGTAACATCATATAACGTTTAAAATATATATTATACACATAGTATAACGTTTGAAATATATGCTATATACCTAATAAATTAAGCTGCATAAAAATAAAATAAATTATATAAAGAAAGATCACATAGTACCAACTCAATTCAACTCATACTTTTAATTTCTAAAATTTAAAAATATTATAATGTGGTCCTATCCGCTATAGCGGTGCTATAGCGTTTCATAGCGGATTGCTCAAAAACCTCTATGGAAAAACGCTATAGCGCCGCTATTACGACTATTTAATAACACTGTATACAACAATAGTCCGGAAAGTGTTGCTTCGAACCCCAGGTAACCTTATGATAGTCACCAAAGGACTCAATAAGATAACCAAAATAACTAGCCCATTGTCACTATATGGCCTCTAGTACAAGCACATGGTCCGCTAGCCTACAAGCCTAGCCCTTGGCTATAATCAACTAGTCTAAAGATCATAAAGTGTCATGACATATACCATAAAAACATATATTAAATGCATCATTTAACATAACTGTATAAGACATAGATCACAGGCCCATAAACTCATAATAATGATTACTTTATTGTATACATGGTTATATGTCAAATACTTATATTAGTAATTGTTATCACATATTTATATAGCATTTTACGTATGATTTTACTGACAAAATCATCTTCAGTGGTTTACGCTCTATAATTGCCTTAATTGAAATACAGCTATGAAATCTACACCTCTATTGGTATTTTCGTGTTTTCAGAACAAAACAATCATTAAGAGTGTAGATTTTAGGCATTCATGATTAGAGGAGCTCTCCCAGCATTAAGGAGAGTCCAATTGGAAATTTTCAGAATAATTAAAGCCCCCGTTAAGAATCATGATCGGGATCATAATTGTAATCTGACTTTACGCCTGGAAGCTGAAACTAAGCAATCTTGAGCGGGTCATGACTAGAATCATGCCCATAATCGCAGACCCACCTGTTTTGAAACAGAGATTTTAACCTTGGTTTGCTTAACCTGATCAAAGGGGAAGAGGGTAACATTGTAACTTCTCACCCCTCTACCAGGAACCCAAAAGATGAGTTTTGGAGGGAAATCTCTACTCTCTTGGAGGTTACGTGAGAGGCAAGCGACGTGATTTCCTACAGGTCTTGGGGAAGGAGCAGCGACCAAATTTCTCTGCGACTAGGTAAAGGGAAGAGTCAGCAGGGGAAAATACAAGACCCAGTGGTTCAAAAGGGAGAGATATAGACTTGAAGGAAGAGGAGAAAATGGGGTCGACTAGAGTTTTCAGAGATAGAGAGGAAAAGATCAAGGAGAAAGCAAGCGCCTAGAACTTGATCTATGGAAAAAGGGGAATATTGAAGACTTGATCTGCGCAGCACCAAAAGGAGGAAATTTATAAGGAAAAACTTCCAACTTATCATCAATTTCGCTTTACCTTGCGTGTAAATTGTTTAAGAGTGGTTCATGATTTGATCTCCTAAGAAACTCCTGCGTGTACTTTGGAATGTATGAACATATGCTGATCTTTACTTGTATCTTGATCATGGATATTGTAGCTTAAAATCTTAATCAGGATTTGGGGAGGCCCTTTGATAATTTTATATTTGGAATAATCATGCTCTAAGAATATTGAATCCTATCTAAATTTATTTAACCCTTATTGTGTGTATTGTGCTTTCTCTCAGAGGCTATCTACGTGTCGGAATCATTTGGGTTAGACCGCTAAACCGATCCACAAAAGTATGGGAGGTTTATCGGAGAGAGCTATATTCGTCAGGAGTGTAATGGGTTCGTCTTGGAGTAGCAAGCCACGAAAGTAGGAGATTGCTCTAAGCGAACACCGGGTTGTACTGAAAGAGGGTAACCTGTAGCTTTAGTATGAATTCCCTTGAATTAGATAGGAGGATAGTTTAGGAGTCTAGTTATTTCGTCATATGACGTCGAAGTGATAAACCCACATCCTAATTTACCTATCATCCAATTTCCTCTCGAACAACTCCTGCTATTCCCTTTCCTGCTTACATAATTAGTGTAGTCACTTAAATCTTACTAATTTTGATATTGTCTAGCTAGTTAATTTAAGATCAGTCAGTATTTTCCCATTAGTCCCTATGGGATTGATATTTTACTACTTCGATAGCCTGTGCATTTGCGGGACACCTATCAATAATCTATTTAAATTGTCAATTATACTATACTGAACTCAACAATATCCACACCATTAAGTGCAATGTGGTACTACCATATAACATATGAAGCAATTGACCACAATTACATGTATGCGTAAATGGATGGCTACACTTGAGCACAACAGTGTAGAAGCAAAAGTAACAAAAAGGAAAAGCAAGAGATCATAGCATCTAAATCCTTATCAAATAAACATGTATTATCAGTATTATGTCATGATTGCAATAACAAGAAAAGATTTCCACCTATATCACAAGTAACTTCTAGTACATTTATAACTTATGGTCCTTGGACACCTTGTTCAATCTCAATATGAGTATCACTTACAATATTATATAACCAGAATACTTAACACTAATGATATCACCAAGACACCGACCTTTACTTTAATTTATTAAATTATCAATTTCAACCCAATATACATATTGCTATGTATACCCATATTAACTATGTATACCCATATATACGTATGTATATGTATACATTCTGTACACACTTTCTAAGTATACAATTTACCATTTAATTAATCTAATACTCGTTTATTATTTATTCACTTATAGATACATGCATATATCAATGTATGAACACATACTACCCTGAACACATCACCCAACAGAATCATATAATTCAAGAGGAATAACGGTGAAAGTCATCGTTACCAAATGGCTCGCCGGAAAGATTACCGGCAGTGGCAGTGCGGCGGCGGAACAGTGACAGTCGGTGGCGGAAATATGGGGGAAAACGGCGGAGCAGTGGCAGGCACGGCAGAAATTTGAGGAAAAGTACCCCAAGGATGCTACGGTCCCCAATAACAGCGTCAACCGACAGGTGGGTCGCCGGACGCCGGCAGTGACACGAGAAGACACCGGCGAGAGAAGACAGAGTCGCCGGCGCAAGCACCTACATGAAAGCCCAAATCGCTGCAGGCTGAAGCGTCGCCCGACGCCAATCGACCAATCGACACCAGAAACCGTCCAGACGTCGCCGGAGGTGGATCGGCGACGAGTCCTGGCAGCAGCGCACGCGAACGCGGAGAGGGACGAGGGAAACGTGGGAGAGGAGGGTTGCGGCTCCCGTCACTGGCTCGCCTCAGCGCTGTCCGTGATTTAGGGGTTTTGCTCTGTGAACCACCTGAAACATCAGATTTGTTTCCTTCTGTAGAATGGAATAGATCGATACATTTTGAAAGCAAACGATGCAAGTGATTGAAGCGGCTCACCCTTGCGTCGCTGATCCGATCGCCTCTTGGACGTAGAGAGGCGTTTTTAGGTGGAAAAAAAATGTCAAATGATTTCGATCATTTCACTTTTCCCGCCCATCTGATTTTTGAGTTCGAGCCGGTGGAGCGAGGAGATGAAACACAATAATTGGAGCATTGGACTGGGCCACGTGCGTTGCGAACACTATTAATACGCCACCGAATCAAGATTCGACCTACAACGTTAGACCAACACCAAGAAATTAAAAAAAAATTAAGCAAATGATGCCTCGGGATCTAAGACCCAAATATACATAGAGAGACAATATAAAAAAATTTATTTCTTATATATAATCATACGATAAATTTACTATAGTATTAGGCCACCTCAAGGCTGTGTTTACCATAGAAGTGAGAGGGAAAGAAAAATTAGCACGTAATCTAGAAAAGAAAAAAAAATGAGCTAGGCAGGCGTGGATAGCAGGCGAGGCGGACGCGGACACAGGCAAGGCAACTGGCGATGGATCGACAGTGGCAGGCGATGGGGCGATAGATTGGCAACAGCGTGGATAGCAGGCGGCCAGGTAAGGTGGATGCGAACGCAGGGACAGCTTCGTCTCCGTCAACGGGTTCTTTAGCAAGCAGGCGAGGCGAACGCGAACGCAGAGAAGGCAGCGGACGACATCATCTTCAACAACGCCCAAAATATCTAATGTTGTCTTCTACAGACGCAAATGCTAGCAACAACGTCGGCGTTCGCAAACGAGGCAACATACGACCTCGTCTCCTTCAGCGAGAGCCAACAGTCCAGCCCCTGAGAGTCGACGAGTTCTTTGGCAGACACGAACGCCAGCAGTCCGGCACCTAAGAGTCGACAAGGCTAAGGCAAGGATGCGAATAGTCCAAGCCTGCCACACACCCTCTCTTCTTCCCCGACGACAAAATGCAGCAGACGAGCAAACACGGCGACGTTTGTCAACGTTCATTTTCGGCAGTAGCTGCAAGCAGACGTGCGTGTGCAACGTTGTGTTTTCCCCCGAATTAGGCGGATTACGAAATGAGGGAAATTGCATTTGAATTTCCTTTCATGCTTTTTCGTCTATTCAAGTAAACCACGAAAAATCTATTTTTTTATTCTTTTTCGTGTTTTTCTCCCCTAATAAATATGGTGTTATTGAAAAAGGATAAATAATAAAATATTAAGTGAAAAGTTAGGAACAACAAAACTAAAGAGTGACAAAAGGTTAGTGAAAACAAAAAATCATAGTGGAGATAACTTACTAGCTCACTATACATTTGTAAAGTAATCGATAAAGTACCTTACTATAGTTGGCAAACTACAATGCTAGCGAGTATAACCGAAAAAAGGAAAGTAAAAAGTGAACCAAAATGGGAATTCAAGATAACAGAAAGGTGAAACTTAAAAATCCAGAAGAATTCTATATAAAATAGTTGAATTGAAATAAGCAAATAAGAATGGAGAATGAACAAAAAAAAAAGTGTATGAGAGTGGTTAAGATATTTGAAAATTTTAATTTTAATATAAAGTTTTTATTAACTTTCATGGGCATAAATGGCTTGATATATGATAGTTGCTACGGTAGTGTGCTTTGTTGATTAAAATTATTTTCATAAGAATCACATAAATACAGCTTAAACAAGTATATTTTTAGTTAAACTTTGAAAAAATATAAAAACAAGGGGGCAAAATGCATAAAATTAGGAGATATATATTTTTTAAGTTGGGGTATATTGAAATTTTTATTATGTAATATTATAGATATAGATATAGATTAGTGTTATTCATCTTGGTGAGCAGGGGCATTTTCCCAGTATATCTTATATTGTCTAATATATGCATCACTCTAAACATTAACCAATACAAATACATAATCATTAGGCAAATCATCTAAATGTGACTGATGTAGTCCATCCTTGCATAATGTCATCTGAATAGAACTTTATCTTAAGATGATTGTACACTAAGTTGTAAATGATTTTAGTTATTGAACTTGGAATAATTTTTT
Organism: Costus lasius; assembly: GCA_027563935.2. Lineage (NCBI taxonomy): Eukaryota > Viridiplantae > Streptophyta > Magnoliopsida > Zingiberales > Costaceae > Costus > Costus lasius. Next base: position 128,167,670 of record CM050450.1, on the reverse strand, counting down.
AACAATATACTAATATATCTAAATAATTTTAACAATATCAATAACTTTATAAAATAGTTTATCAAATATAATTTAAATTTTTTATTCCCAATGGATAGACCTGGCAAAAATTGACCCGACTTGATTCGACATGAAGTTAGGCAAGTTTGTGTCAACCGTAATTGTGTTCGGTCATAAATAGGTCAACTTGTTTACGACTCGAAAATAATCAAGTCGTGTTGAGTTATAAACGGGTTGACCCGTTTAACCCAATTACATTATATATTTATATATATAAATTTTAAATATATGGTAGCCCAACTCCCATTGTTAGCCCATAATCTAAAATTTCTTCTAACCACCTTTTTAACTTAGATTTCGGCCCACCAATAAGCCTAATTTTTTATAATTTTAATATAATTTTTATTAATTTATTATTTATATTTAAAATATGGATGATAAATTTATAGTCGAGTCAAGCAAATCAGGTTAATAAATGACTCATTTAATAAACGGGTTATTCGGATCGTGTTGGGTTGACCCGATTATATTTGGGTCATGTTTGGGTTGACTTAATCCGGTCATGAGTCACAACCGACATGACCCATCTATAACCCGCTAACTCAAATTACTAGATCTATATATATATAATTAATTAATTCCACTCAATCTCAAACGTTGAAATTAAGCATCCGCTCCAGTCCAACCAATAGTTGGATCTTAGTATTACCAACCCAAAAAGGCCATGACTAATTCAACTTGCCCTAAAATAGATTCATCCAACAGTCATATATAGCGTTGAGAATGGGTACTTATAGTGTGATTAGTAGGGAGAAAAGATAAAGAAAATGAATGAAAAGTTGGAAGGAAAACTATAAAATTGTGTTTAATAGGATAAATAAAAAATAAAAAAGTAGTCCTATTTGCTTTGTTTAATTGGGCGGAAAGCTAAATTTTTTTCTTTTAATATCTAGTTTTACCCTTCTCTTTTTTATATCCATTCTCCCTTTTGTACTTCTCCTGTAACCTTATTCAAGAGTAAGCAACCTTCTTCAAATATCTAAAATACAAATGCCACTTCTTGTGTAAGTACTGAAAAACAAAAGGCAAAAAATATTTACACTGCTCTCAAGCTTGTCAAGAATGAACAAACAGCAATTCTAATACCAACAAAAAGTAAATTTGATATTTTTCAATTAAACACTAGATGAGAGCAAACTTCAAATTGGGTCTCTACATTGCTTTAATCAGATAAACAAGCCAAATAGAAATATGTAAGACAAATAATACATTTCCAATACTTGACAAAAGAAATCTATCAAAATCAAAAACATTGCAAGCAAATAGTCACAAACCACCTCACATATAGTATGAACAAATTAGCAAAGTTAAATTCAAGGATCAGACAACAAAATGAGCATCAACCTTCTCCATCAGGGGCTAGATGCTTCGAGTATGCTCAAGTTCCTTACAGAAGAAGTTATTCTAAAATTGTCTACCTCACAACCTTAGTTTGCAAATATTGCACTCAGCATGTATATTAGCAAATGCTAAACCTGTTTCTCGGCCACGAAACAATACAATCTGACAATCTATTTCAATTTTCTGACATTCAGATATGATATGCTTCCAGATGGGATGCAGACAAATGAATCTAAACAAAATTAATATCATCTTAATGATATAGTCAATCACTGCTTTAATAGCCATTTCTGCAAAACTAACATATATTATAGATATACTATTGTCTCAACATAAGAATAGAATTCATACAGTTATGCTGGGAGATAGATGTGTTTTTAAACTCTAAACATCTGCAAAAATCCTCGTTTAAGCTAGCTGCTGACCACTCTAGTAAAAAATTATACGATATGCCAACATGACATAATACGATACGAGATTTTATAAATATATGTTAATTAATCGTGTTTTGGGTCATAATTGTGTTAATCTGTTTATGACTCGCCAAAATTTGTATCGTGTTATAGGTTAACCCGTGTAACCCATATATATATAAACCCTAAAAATAGTAATCAGCTAATTTAATAAGTAATAATCTATTTTATACTATGATACAAAAGACAAAGACTAATTAATCATTAAACAGCAAAACCCTAATCGGTATAAGATACGCGTACTAACTACTAAACATCAAAAATGAACAAAACCCTATATTTGTGCAACAGCAATCCGATCGACTCTTGACTCCCGCACGCTGTCGCACACTCACACAGGGCCGGTTTGGATGCAACTTTTAACTGCGTTTGCATTTGCGGGCAGCTACTTTTGGAAATGTAGCGCATTTAGAACGCGGTTTCTCAATTTTCAAGTGAGAAGCCGCACTGTTGATGGAAAGCCGCTGAGGGTCTCCTTTCCCGAAATGCAGAAGCGGTTTTTCTGCACAGTGCCCGATCTTTCCGTTGGGCCGCTTCGCCCGATCTCTCCCGCAATTGCTGTTTTCTCGTTCATCCTTGCCTTCACTGCCTCCGGCTGTCGCCGCCTCCGGCTGTCGCCGCCTCCGGCCGTCGCCGCAACCTAAGGTTAGCCGATCTTCGTCGCCATCACCTTCATCATCGCTGTTTACAAGGTTAGGATTTTTTCTTCGTCGGTTTGCTTCATCTTCCGCCGCCTTCTGATTCTTTCCGCCACCTGCCCCTTCTGGTTCCTTCCGTCGCCATCGCCTTCAATCTTCATCATCCGGATCATTCCGCCGTCTGCTCCTTCTAGTTCGAGTTAAGGAAAGCAGAACCTTCTGCCGTCTGAACCTGATTTGTTGACCTAGACTGACAAGTTCCTGATTTGTTGATAGTAAAACTTCCGCCGTCTGTTCCTGATTGATAAATCGACATTGTTTAACTGTTAAAAAGAAAACTAGTTTCTACATTTCAAGTTGCATTTATCTGATCAAACGGGTGGTCTACATGTTCTATTAATTTCCATTTTGTCGCATTGTTCCTGTACTTGTAAAAGTCTACAAACACTAGAACCCTCGATAAAACTTCACTAGATAATCAAAATCGAAGTCCTGAACTCATGTCTGTTCTGCAAAACTAATCCATTAGGTTTATGTGCACACAACGTACATGTTTCTTGGTGCATGTGAACTGAATTGGTATAAATGTTAAGGTGGCTCATGTAAAATGTGTGAGCAAGCAAACTGATTAGATGCATATACATGCTTTAGAACTTTGAGAACATTGCTTATTCTCCATTTCTGTTCAGTGGATTGAAAGTCATCCAGTGAGATTACTGTTTGTGACTCACTGGCTTGATAATGCCTTTCACTATAGTTGTATTTGGCATACCAATTGATTGGAGATTAATATATGTTGGTAAAAAGACTTGTGTACTTGAATTCTATTCTGTTTGATGATTATAATATGTACTTGAACTTATTTGGATCCTTGTGTACTTGAATTATTTTAATGTTGTACGTTAGTTTGAACATATGCTTCTTTTTAATTTTTAATATTATCTATTTTAATGTTGTATATTGTGATATTTAGATGGTTTGTTATATGTGATTATCAAGTATTTGTGATGAATTATGGATAATTTTTAAGAATAAATTAAAAAAATTTTCTTAATAGAACTAAACAGCATAGCACAGCAGCTCACAGTTGCTTATTAGACTAGCTAATACACTCAAACAGCCTCAGCTTTTCAGACTAGTTCTACTCAGACCAGCCAACAGCCAAAAGCTCTAGCCACTCCAAACTGGCCCACAAAGCCGATTTGCTTCTACCCCGACTCCCGATCCCGTACGCTCTCGCACATTGGCAAAAGAAATTTTTTTTAAGCAGTCGCGATTGTTTATAAAAATTAGGAAGAATTTAAAATTTGAGTTAAAAAAATAATTTTTTTGAAAAAAAATTATATTGACATGATGCATATAAGTTATTTAATGATATTAATATCATAATGAATAGATTTATACTAGAAATTGACATGATAAAAAAAATATCGATTACTGTAGTAAATTTTTTCTTTTATAATATTTTTATTAATTTTACATCACCGTTAAGCCCTTCACTGTGAGTCTGTGATATTAATATTATTAGATAACTTATAATTTATAGATTACGTGGTTATAAATTTATTTTAAAATAAATATTTTTTAACTCCTAATTTTGGATCTTCTTAATTTTTGCGCCTCGCACAGGCCGATCTGCTTTCTGTCCCGACTCCCGATCCCGTCGTCCGCTGACCGCTGACGGCATACCTGCCCCGATCTGCAGTGCCGACTCGATCCTGTCGTTCGCACACTCGTTCGCACCCTTCGTCCCTTCCGCCTCAGTCCCGTCGTGGCTCGCCGCGAGGTGCAGAACCGCCGTCGCCACCCCTTTCTTTTGCTTGCTGCCGTCGAGCTGCAGAACTGCCCCCTTTCTTCCGCTTGCAGTCGTCGCCGCCCGGCCGCCCCTTTCTTCTGCTACTGGTATAATACTATAATCCCTTTTCTCTAGCTTCTTTAGCATTGTTTGAACACAGAAGACATTAGTATCATAGTATGCTCACCAAATTAGGGATTGTGAGGTCTGTCAATGTTTGGAGAATTGGGGATCCACTTGCTTCTACGGCCATTGGACAAATCGAAGTGTTTTTTTGTATTGCCACAGTTCCTCCATCTATATAGCCTTCACTGCAAGATGTTTGGCTCTGTTTCGGTATTTGGAATTGTCAATTAATCGTGCGTCCCTCTCATCCATTGCCGGTGCGCGTCCCTCTCTCCTCTTCGGCTTCTTCAGTTCTTTCCCTGCTCCGACTATGAACGACCACGATGCGTCGATCCGCAGCGGTGAGGAGACACTGGCCATACCCATTGCTAGGTAGCGTCCTCATAGATTTATTCTTCAATTGCTAGTAGATTCTTGTCTCGCTAGTCATCTTTTTCTTTTGAATTTATTGTGGAACCCCGTTGATGCAGAGAAACTCCTCAGCTTGTCGCTGCGTTGAAGGAGATGAAGGAAGGATTGGATATTGTAAGGAGCAAACTGGAGTCCCTTACCCAGAAGGTGATTTGGCGCTTGTTAAATTCCTCTCCTCTTTTGCTCTCTGCTTCCCTTTCATTTCGTTTCTAGTTTTCTGAGTTTCTTTTTTGTATGCAATTCGTGCTTATAGTCGCTAAACTTTGGCGAAAAGAAGTATTTTTTTGTTTAGCTAAACTGAAAACATTACTTCGCTAATTTTCAATGTTTTCTCTCACACTTTATCTTGTCGGGATTCCGAAAAAGAAACGCGATATCATATTGAAAATTATGAGTTTTTATGAAATACTAAATTTGTCATGTTTTACCTTGATGAACTCAGTTGTGAAACCAATTTTTTTCCTCTTAAAATTGAAGATGGTATAATAGGCCTACATGTTAGGGTTTGCAATACATGTTCAGAATTTTAATTATCATGGAGGTATAAAAATTTTGTGACAAACTGGGAATGATTAATAGCCTAACATTTGTGACATACTTATAAATCGTAGAATGGATATTGTTATTTGTCTCTCTTCCTTTGGTCGTTAGCCTCAATTGAGGATTGATAATAGCTTGATTATGATTTGTATAGGTGAGAGAAAACCAGTTTCCAACAACTGAGGGTATGAGTTATCTGGACGTAAAGTATCTGCTACTTCTCAGCTACTGTCAGTCAATTGTGTATTATTTGCTCCGCAAGGCAAAAGGGTTATCTGTTCAAGACCATCCTGTTGTTACGAGTCTGGTGGAGATTAGGTTATTCTTGGAGAAGGTCTGTTCTATCCTTCAGTGTTCTGTTTTATTTTTCTTAGCACATATATCATTCTCATGAATATATATATATATAGTTTCGTCCAATAGATAAAAAGCTCGAATATCAAACTCAAAAGCTTATACGGGTTGCTAGCAATTTTGTACCCGAGAAGACTGCCACACCAGATGACAAGGGAAAAGAGACTTCTCAAAATGAGGAAGATCCCTTGAAGTATCGTCCAAACCCTGATATGCTTGTTAGCAAATCAGTTCCTGCCGCCCAGGTAAACTCAACTCCTGCATTTTCTTCTTAAGAGTGTATGCGTATGATGTTTTTTATATTTTTATGATGGAATCTTTCATTCGTAACCCCCCTAATATTATTAGAGTTAGAAATCAAAGTTTGACAAGTACATTATCCATTTCAAAATACCCAACATTCAGACAATACAACACTTTTTTCCCTCAAGTTGGTTCTAAGTAATTAATTACATTGACAAATTGATAGCTTGCGGTTATAACCAATGGCGCACTATGAGCGCTTAATAGGGTAAACTCCCGATAGTGTTGTACGAATTGTACACATGTTTGTATAATGATAACTCTGTGTTCGGATCTCTGATGGACTAAGAAAAATGTCCTTTTTCACCACTTCCTTCTGTTCTTTCTGGCATTTAATACAAGGTCAATGCCATTTCCTTCAAGTAGCAAGGCAAATTTATACAGTTTCTCATTGACTGTTGGAAATGGTTTGTAGGATTTCTTACTCTTCCTGGTCATTGCCATGCTAATTGATGTTTTGCGTGGAACAACTATATTCACAAATAATACTGCAAAATATTGATGAATGCAAAAAATAATATTTCTTTTATTTTAGGATGCTGGAGGTGTCTATAGGCCACCAAGGTTCGCTCCTACAAGTATGGATGAAGATAAGATATCAAAGCAGGAAAAGCAGGCCTTTCGAAGGGGGAAAGCAATGTTACGAGTGTCAAAACAAAGTGCTTATGTTAAAGATCTCATGGATGATTTTGAAGATAGGCCTGAAGAGGTTATTTTGGGATGATTTCTCTCTCAAATGAGTAACTAAAACTGTATAGATTTGACTGAATTGCGGTGCAATTTTGTCTGCAGATAAGAGAGAATGCTGGGGCAGAAAGCATAGAGCTCACCAGGTATCTGGCCAAGCAAGAACTGCGTGCCAAGCAGGAGGAAGAACTCTTTACTCGAGCTCCAATCACGAAGCGTGATAAGAAGATGGAGAAACACATGAAGTCAAAAAATGGGTATGCTGAGATATCTCCTAACTATCTTGCATTGTTTTAGCAATTTCTTTTATCACACCCTTTATTTAGTTGTTTCATTGCTCTGTTTAATACCTAATTTTGAATGAAAAATTGCTTTATTTTGGACATTATAATGTATTCAAGTTATGTAGCTTTACGTTTTTATCAGAAAATATATTTATAATTTTTTTGAATAAGTTAATCTTTTGGTGATTAGTACACTCGGTGAAGTGTTTAGGTAATTGAAATATGACAACAAAAGGTTCAGCATAGAGGTTGAAGGAAACAATGGATAATTGAAGTCATAAATAATTATTTAATTGGAGGTGCAATTCAGCATTTGATATTGTAAGTATACAAGTTACTATAGGTAGAGGTAATATTATGGGTGCTATAGAAAATAATCTGTCATCCTCTTGCTGGGATACAAGAGTCATGGTGGTTGATGTGGTCGTTTCATGCCAAATTCACCAAGGTTCAAACCCCATACGAGTATTTCTTGAATAATTTAAGTTCCTCTGTTCGCAGTGTATAGGAGAAGAGTTAAACTGCTCCCAAGATAATTGGAAGACAATATCTGTATGTTCCATGACTTAGCAAATTGCACACCACTGATAATTGCTTGTTTCTTGACCTTGTGATTGAAATAGTTGAAAGTATTGAAGCACGAGTTAGCATTGCTGCATAGATCTTTGGAGCACAAGAGTGGCTCTCTTGTCTGCCAAACTGCCTCGAGGTTTGGTAATTGCTTGCCACGTGACTTGCCAAATTGCACACTACTGATACTTGCTTGGTACTTAACCTTGCGGTTGAAACAGTCAAAAGCATTGAAACACGAGTTAACATAGATCTTGGAGCACAAGAGTGACTTCCCTTTTCTGCCAAACTGCCCTGTGCTTTTGTAGATCTATGGTTCATGGAAATTTATGTTGCCATGTCCGAGGTAATTTTAGGCAGGCTGCTGTACAGATCTATGTTATTCCTCAGCATTTTTCGCAAAAGGCAATCATATCCACCTTTTATGTAGTCTTCCTATACTTTAAAATTGACTTAATTCATAATCTATATGATTCAGTTTATAAGATTTGTTATGGCCTAATTATTCTGACATCTTTGGCGATCAACAGATTGCTTGGCATGACCGATGGCTTCTTTGATGAGATCAAAATGCTTCCTTTGGAGAAGGAAGACAACGAGACCTCTAGTCAACTGAAAAATGAAAATGGGGGTAAAAGATTGAAGAAGCGCAAGTTGAGCTTGATCTTCAATCCTCTTCTTTAAAACAAAGATTTAACTTGCTTTTTCTTACATGGTAATCAGATAAGACATTTGTAGGTTACTGATGATCGGACTGGCTAGTATAAGCCGTCACAATACTAAAGTAAGAGATACAGGTCAAATTAAACCTAATAAGTGTGTGAAAAAGTGTACTTGGAAATGCTTCCTAATTTTCTCGAGATAATAATGCAAAGGAAAAAGGTTAAATATCTAAAATACAAATGCCACTTATTCTCACTTATCAAAAGGCTCTCAAATTGTCTCTACTATTCAATCATATGAAATAATTGATTCTGATTGTTAGAAAAGCTTTTTAGTATTTTTTTTGCTACAAAACGCAGAAGAATCGTTGAGTAGAGCAGAAACCTGCAGCTATTTAATGCAAAACTATTACAAGGGCAAGTTGTGCGTGATTGCTTGGGAGGAAGAAATGGCTTGACCTGGGTACCTTAATCGTCCGTTGGATTTGCTTTTTTGTTTGACACGGATTTTGATGTAAATTTTTTCGTTTTTTCTTCGTTAGTCTCCGATTATCAGATCCCAATGTAAATTTTTTTATTAGTTCGTTACTTGTTGCTTGCATAAATATAGTCTGTTAATCATAATTATTATTGACAGACCTTCTCTTAATATTAAATTAAGATCAATTAATATTAAATTAATGTATATCAACTATAATTATTGTTAATAGACTATCAACAATAATTATCGTTGATGCATTATCAGTTATAAGTTCATCAACCATAATTATCATAGATGCACAATCAGCCATAAGTGCATCAACCATAATTATTGTTGATGCACTATCAGCCATAAGTTTATCAACCATAATTATTGTAAGTTCATCAAGCATAATTATCGTTGATGCACTATCAGCCATAAGTGCATCAACCATAATTATCGTTGATGCACTATTAGCCATAAGTGCATCAATTATAATTATTGTTGATGCACTATCAGCCATAAGTGCATCAAGTGCATCAATCATAATTATCGTTAATGCACTATCAGTAATAAGTGCATCAACCATAATTATCGTTGATGCACTATCAGCCATAAGTTCATCAAACATAATTATCGTTGATGACTATAAGCCATAAGTGCATCAACCATAATTATCGTTGATGCACTATCAGCCATAAGTTCATCAACCATAATTATCGTTGATGCACTATCAGCCATAAGTGCATCAACGATAATTAAGTGCATCAACGATAATTATCGTTGATGCACTTATGGCTGATAGTGCATCAATGATAATTATGGTTGATGAACTTATGGCTGATAGTGCATCAACGATAATTATGGTTTATGAACTTATGATTGATAGTGTATTAACGATAATTATTGTTGATAGACTATTCACAATAATTATGGTTGATATACCTTAATTTAATATTAATTGATCTTAATTTAATATTAACAGATAGTCTGTCAATGATAACTATGATTAACAGACTATAATTATGCAAGTAACAAGTAACGAACTAATAAAAAAATTTATATTGAGATCCGATAACCGGAGGCTAACGAAGAAAAAACGAAGAAATTTACATCGAGATCCGTGTCGAACAAAAAAGTAAATCCAACGGAAGATTAGAGTACCAGCTTAGAAAAATCTAGTGGGTACCTTTCTTCGCTTGGGAGGGTAGATGCAATTATTTAAGAGGTTTCATTCTCTCTTTTGTCGTCTTGTACGCATTATGATCTGTAAATTTTATTATATAATTAATTTTTTTTAACAAGTGGATATTGACACTTAGAGACATGGGACATACAGTACTTTACATTTTGAAACTGAGCACAACTATGTGCATTGCCTTGTGTACACTTGGGGATTCAACTCCCAAGTCTATGCCACTGATCAGGATCACTGTTTTCTTAATCAAAGTATAGGATATTGGAAATACGGAGTTCAACTTGGTTCCTTGGGATCACTGTGGGAGCATTTGTGTAAGAAGTAAAAAGAAAAAAAGTTTTTCTTTGTACTTGTTTCTATTTATGGGCATCCTAAGTTAATTTGAATAATAGTCCTAGTGGATTCATTTGATAGCCACAAGTGATCTCTAAGGCCCTGTATACTTGGACGGATGAAATATGTGAAGGATGGAAAAAAATGGAAGATGGAAAAACGAAGGATGGAAAAAATGGATCAAGTCACGTGATCCAGATGAGAACGGGAGGTTGAAGAGGATTCACGCTGCTCTCCGCTCGCACCGCCTGGAATGAGGAAGCTCTCCGCTGGGAGGGTTCACACCGCCCTTCGCTGGGAGGGTTCATGTCGCCCTCCAGCTCGCACCGCCTGGAACGTCGCCGCCCTCTGCCTGGAAGCTTTTGACGGGGAGGAAGTGAGTCGCGAGGCAAGGAATGGCGACAAAGAAGGGCAGCGGACGAGGCTGAGAGGCAGACGAGGCTAGGCGGCGGACGAGGCTGAGAGGCGGCGGACGACGCTGAGAGGCGGACGAGGCTGAGAGGCGGGGAAGGGCGACAAGCAGCGAGGTGCTCGTTGAGTCGAGTGGCAGGGGCGTTGAATAGTCGAAGATAGGGTACGCGAGTGTTGGCGAGCGTCGAGAGTTGATAATCCGTCCGATTCGGACGGATTGGCAAACGGTGGATTTTGAAGATATTTTCCATCTATTTTCCTTTGGTTATTTTCCGTCCATTCAAGTATACGACGGAAAAATATGAAATCCATCCGCCCCTCCCTATTTTTCATCCAAGTATACAGGGCCTAAATTCTTAAAGAGAATCGACCCTAGATGGCTCCTTTGTTCCATTTATTTCTCAAATTCAAATATTAATCGTTGAGTGGTATGTTCTGTTGTACTGCTGGTGGTTTTTCAACTGTTCCTTTCAAATTTAGGTGTGTTCACCTGAAGTATTTTTAATTAGCACCTAGATCTGTTTGAGACACGCTGACGATATCTTCTAACCAAAAATGTTAGTAATGAACAGATTGTGCACGAGTAACGGGCCAGGGTTATTTCTACTTTTAGCTTCTGCTGCCAATGCCAGTATCCAGTTGTTTGGTTAAACCCTTTAATTTTCTTAATTAATCGCCCTCTTAATTAATCACTCTCTTAATTAATTACCCTTCGTAGCCGACACCCTTCGCTTCGACGCCTTCTGCTCCATCACCGAGATGCGCCCCGCTCCCTCAACGAGACGCGCCCTGCCGACCTCCCCGGGGTGAAGGAGGAGGTGAAGGTGGAGGTGGAGGAAGGGATCGAGGGCAAAGACGGTGCTGCCGACCTTCTCGTAGCCGACACGGTGGCAAACGATTCTGGCAGGGATTGAGGGCAAAGACGGTGCTGGCGCGATGTTCGCGAACAGGAGAGGCGGCTTCGAGGATCTCGTCGCTTCGGCGATTTCTTCAGATGTGACCAAATCCAGCGAGGCGGACGGAGCCCTCCGCACGAATCAGGATTAGGCGGTGGATGCGCTCCATTCAGCAGAGACACCTTCGGGCGCGGACGAAGCTTACGGCTGACGCAGAAGAATCGGAGGTGGGAGCGGCTTCAATGACGCGCGAGCGGCGTCATTGCCACACCTCCTTTGGACCCAATCGCGAGAGGCGACTTTGGCTTTAGCGGGGGAGTCTCAGCGGAAGACGAGAGCAGCGGCTTCGGGAGCGAGAGGCCTGTGAGAAGCAAGGAGGAGGAGAGGCCTGCGAGAGATCCTGGAGAGAGATCTAGAGAGAAGGCTCGGGAACGGCGACGAGTTGCAGTGGACCTTGGGCCGAGGATCAACGGACAACGACGACGAGACGGGAGTGGCGAACGGTGTGCGACAGATGCGAGAAAGAAACTCGAGGCGTACGCGAGGAGACAGGAAGCAATTGCTGCCTGCGGGAAGCAGCAATTGATCTGCTTCCCTGAAAAAGCAGACTTTTGCTGCTGGCGGCCGCAGAAGCAACCCCAATTACCTCTAGTCAAGCTGCTTCTGCCAGGCGGGCAGCAACCCTAAACTGGCCCAATGTCTGCCGCTGCTTGTGGCTGTACTATCATCCGGCTTTGAGATCGCTCTTGATGCCAATTTGCTATGACATCAAACAAGCAGCCTACGGGGGCAGTATGGCGACAAGTTGCATCTGGGGGGTCATGATGTACTTATGCCCATGAATAATTCGTCGACCAGTCTCGCATTAATCCACTGTGGGAATGAAGACAAATGATGACATGGAGGAAACAAACTAGCGATGCTTCATCTTAAATGTGCGTCCAGCAGGCCAAGCGAGATATCTAAGGTCCTTCAAGAGTTCAAGTTAAAAAAAAATGGTCTCTTCAAGTACACTTGAATTTACATGCTGCGGTTACGATTCAGCTTAGGCTACGATTCAAGATCCTAATTAAATGAATTTTCGTTAGATTTTTGTTTTAAAAATCTGTTTGCAGTACACGTGTTATTTTTTGCATAACTGTCGTATTACTTACTAATGAACTGAAATTGTTCTACCCCAAGTTCATAAATCCTGAACAATTCACTTTTAAACAGAGAAGATGATATTCCAGCTGCTCACGAGCCTGTTCATTTTATGCTAGAGCTAAGGCAAGCACCCATGGCAACCATTCACATTTCAATTTCTCAAAGCTTTTGATACCGTTAAATGGGGGAGGTGTTGCTCCAGGTCCCCCCTCCAAGCTCCCTACTCCTAACCTATTCGTTATTAATATGAATGTTCTCAATGTTATGCATTCTGATCGTAGATGGTATGGATAAAAAGTTTTTTACTCCATTTATTAAAGGCCGAGGCAAAATTTCACATCTGATTTACGTGAATGATTTGATTCATCGTTTTGTGCAATTGACAAGTCATGCAAGTTTATTAGTAATCACTTGCCATTGGCAACAAAAAAGTTTATTAGTAATATTCTTGCGATGTTTTCTATGATAGGAGTTTCATTATGAATACTTTCAAATCTCACATTTTCTTCCATAAATCGCCCCATTCAATTCCTCTATGTGGTAAATTCTTAAGTAGTTCAAAGTGTTGAAAAAGAAGTTTTCTTTGAGTACATAGATCGTATTTTTCTCCTAATATAAATGAGCAAACTAGTATTCAAATCAAGTTAAGTTGATAGAAAGTTCAGTGTCTTTCTCAAACTAGGAGAGCTACTAGGATCGATCAACATTCCATTGCTATGTTGAATATATCTTAAACATGGATTCAAAATATAAACTCTAAGACAAACTCCTTTTTTATGGACCAAACAAGGAAATGTTGAGGATCTACATCTAGGGATGGCAAAAAACCCCATCCCCGATCCGACCCGACCCGAAGTCAACGGGAAAAACCCGAGTTGACCGGGGGTCGGGTCGGGTCGGATTCGTGGAAAACCTGACGGGGGTACAGTTGGGTCGGGGTCGGGTATGGAAATTTAGGTACCCGCCCCCGACTATTAAAATAACAAATTTACCCCTTATAAGTTATAACCTAGTTACTAAATTTTAATAATTTATGTAGAAATGATGATATAGTTTATGTAAAATATTTTTTTATTTATATATTATGAATAAAGAATGTAAATTAATTTTAAAATATTATTTATAATATATATTTATTTTTTAAGTCGGGCGGGGTCGGGTTTCCCCGCGGGGTCGGGTGTGGGGCAAGGTTTTCTAAACCCGTTGGGTTCGGGGTCGGGTTCAGGTTTGGGGAAGTCGGGGTCGGGTCGGGGATGGCAAAACCCGACCCCGACCCGCCCCGTTGCCATCCCTATCTACATCTCATCAACTAGAAAATTGCCACTCTTCCTAGGCCTGCAAAGGTCTTGCTATACAAGATCTATCATTTAACAAAATTACTCTAAAGTGTATGAAAAATGCTTAATATATTGGATCAAGCTAACATCATTTTGGTTAAAGATTATAGTTTTCTTATGCTTTCTTAGGATGACAAATGAGTTTGGAGATGTTTAGAAAAATAGCTTATATCTTATGCTTTCTTAGGGTGTCTTTGTTCACGATTAAAAGTAACTTTAGCTCTAAATGTAAAAACTTTTAAATGTTATATGGAGGCTTCCCCTCTTTTATATATATTTAAACAATATTGGTCTTTGTACAAATTTTCTTATTTTCTATTTTATTTTTTTATGAATTGATTGGTCACCTATTCTATGACTATGTTTTCGGTAACAAAATTTAAAAAAGTTGTGAGTTGGAAAATCATAAAATGGTTATGGTATTTGTTTCATATTTCACAAAATCATATAAACTTGCTTTTCTTAAAAAAGATACCGTGGACTTAACAAATGAATTACACCCTATTAAATTTTTTTTAGTAATTCAAGATCTAAAAGATTTTTAAAAATAAATAGACCAAAATAAATTTATAAAAATGTTATTTAGAAACTTAATTATTATTAAAGGAAATAAAAAATAATTTGATAGGAATTATTTCTTATAAATTATTTTGAATAAGAGTTAGTTTTTTGTTAATTTTATTTCAAATAAAATAATAAAATTATTTTTAATCAAAAGAGGTTTCTATTATATTATAGTTATATCATTATTGTAATTATTTTATCATTTGTTATTTATGTACAATTAATTATTTTAAATTATTTATTATATATAAGTGCTCATGATCATTATGATTATTTTTTTAAAAAAACTTATTTCTACCTCTTAAATATATATATATATATATATATATATATATATATATATATATATATATAAGACTAATTGATTAGTCAATTGGCCTGTGCACGAGCACATATGTAGGGTTGGGCCAGGCCAAGGGATCTAGCATGGCAAGTGCCATGGGATTGGCGGGATCTACATTGTAGATCCCTCTACCCTCTAATCTACATGCGTGATGTGATGCACAACATACTTGCAGAAGCTCAATGGACTATGTCCACAGCTAGCATAATGTCCACGTTTAAAGGTTCAACTGCCTACCGAACTCAATGATATACCATGTGGATGTCTCTCTACATATCATGCACATGCATGAGACCCGACCAAAGGACCAGAACTCTTGCCACATGGTCTACACCAACCGTCATTGTACCTCACATCAACAATGGCCAAATATATGATCGTGCATCACAGAATAACAAAGATGAATAAGAAAAACTGCATTACTTTGCTCCCTCTTCCATCTTCCCCCTGCCATACACACACACTTGGGAAGGAGGGTGCTATTGGTTTATACCCTTTTTAATTTTTATAGACACACCCTGCCATGCCATCGTCGTCGTCTTAATCGGTCCACACCAACTAAGCCTCCTTGGTCTAAACCAGTGTGCCTATATATCACCTTTGGTTGAACCTCAATCAATTAGGGTGGGGTCCTGATCTGCTCATGCGCATCCGTTTGTCTGTGTGGGTAGGGTGAGCCTCGCCCACTCTTGTCTGACGCACTATTGAGTTCACTTGGGTGGTCTGCTTGATCACCCCTGCAACTCTATCGTGCCAAGCCCCTAGCACGTGCACACCTCGTCAAAGCACGTGATATGTCTGTCTGTCTCCATGAGATGTCGAGGGACCACTGTCATCTATCATGCTCGGTGTGCATCGGGACATGAAAGAAGTCCTAGGGGCATCATATTCTCCCTCGCCCAAGTGCACGGATATGTCGAAGTAATATAAAAGATATCGAATCCCACAGGAAACAAGGTTGAGTACTAGAAAGTCCGAGTCCTAATAGCTAGGCGAATCGAAACGTGGGTTTTTGAAGACGGAAATCGAAAACAAACAATTGCAACTACTTCGGTAGAGAAAAGATATGAGAGAGACTTCAGTGCTATGGCTTCCACCATGATGATAATCTTAATCGCACAAGAAAGATATTAGTTATTTGGTTTATTCGTTTTGCACAAGGAGTCTAACCCTAGGGTACAAGGTGCCCTCTCTCGAGTGATACACCCCGGTGTTCATTTTAGATCGACCTCCTACTCTCGCGGTGGATCGTTCTAAGACGAACCCAATGAGTTCTATGGCAGACTATGAAATCCTCGAGCGAAGACCAAGCACTCTCGTATCGGGGTCTCGCAAGTTTTACTCAGAGGTTTGACCCTTACGATCCTTCTCTCGATATGAATCGTAACGGCTAACACGCGATATTACTTGGTCAAGGTAAAATCACGAAATAAATACGTCAAAGTAAAATATGCTCACAATTCATACCAAATAGCATAAATAGATACAAAGTTTGCAATTAAAATCATCAAAGGGTTTCCACCAAGCCCCGAAATAGGGTTTACGCTACAATCGTCATTGAAACGCTTAAAATCTCTCTTTTAATGAAATGAAAAGTATAAGAAAATGAAGCTAAGGGGAAGGAGACGATGAACCGAAGGAATCTTGAAGAAATTGTGATGATCGTGTGTCTCAATCTCCGAAAATCTCCAAAAGTCGCCTCTGTCGCCGTGTTCTTCCGTCCGCACCACTTCTTCGCGTGAATGCTCGATATTTAGGTCATAATAATTGGGGCTTTTGTATCCTCTGCGTTCGTCTCTGAAAGAGCTTTCCAAAGACACCTTGCTTGCCAAATTTGGACTTCGAACGGGTGAGAAATCGAAGGAAAACCGAGTGTGGGTCGGGTCCGCTCATGAATCTGAGTTAGAATCACGATGAACCCCGCCGGGTTCACCTGGCTGTGATTCATTCTAAGAGTTCGGCTGAAAGAAGCGCGGTGAACCCCGCTGGGTTCACCTGGCCATGATGTGTTCTGGATCATTTTCGGCCAAATGAAATTCTGGTGTACCCCGCTGGGGTTCACCCGGCCATGACGCTCTCTGTGGCATACGCTGGCTGGCGACTGGGATGGTGAACCCCATGGGGTTCACCCGGTCGTGATTGTCGGGCTAACTCCAAATAGGCTGAAATTTGACAGGCGGCTTCGTTTTCGCATGAGAAATCGTCCCATGGCCTCAGAATCTTCAAAATATGTTAAAAAAGAGGTGTTTTTACCTAAAATTCCATAAAAGTGCCAAAAAGTGAAGATTCCGAAGATATGAAGGAAATAAGCCCATAATGAGTATAAAAATGCCGAAATAAGCTTAGATTTGACATGAAATAACTATGAAAATCACTACCAAAATGCAATGCATCAAAATACTCCAGACTTAAATCTTTGCTTGTCCTCAAGCAATAAAATAAGATAAGATACATGATAGGTACAAGAGCAATCTTTCATGTCAAGATATACATGTTAGAAAAACATTTAATACCAATCCAAGATCTAATCAGGAGAAATTTAGTAAATGATTGTCTCAAGTGTTCAACAGTTTGATCCCACAATAACTAGATGCCAAACAACTTAGTAAGCAGCGAACATAGGATTCAATTAAGCTTACATAAAACACTCATGCAATTCCAATCCTTCCTAGTCAAATCGTTGGGATTAACTCAAATATTTTATTCAGGGTTCGATATACTGATTATTGCACTGGACTTCAACTCATAACCTTAGTTACCATTGCCAATTTTTCGCAATGCCAAGTAGAGGAGTCATTTTATTGTTTTCAATTTCACATCCTTTAGATTTCAATTTATGTCCTTCGGTACCACTGCCAATTTTGTGCAGTGCCAAGTAGAGGAATATAAGGGTGAATATGTATCTCAATATGGACTTCAATTTTTTTTATGCTATTCTCAGCAGTTGATAACATGTCCATTTTGACAGATGCAGTGTTTCCCCAACAATAGAAAGGAAATCAAAGAATAACTAAGCGAATATGTATCTCAATATGATTCTCATGTAAGTTGCAAGCTTGAGTTGATTGAACAATCATATCAATGTTTGACCTACTAGTGAACATCTCAAAAACAATCACAAAATTTCTAAATCATAGAACATATAGATATGGTTCAAACAGTATCTCTAACAAGGTGGTATACTCCAGACTTACTTCTTTGATTATTCTTAACCAATCAAGTATTCAACTCAAAATCTTGAAATAACTTTCATAGGACAAGTCTCATGATAGACACATGAATTCATGAATAATAAGCATCATAACATCATTCAAGATTTTCACAACATGAAATCACAATCATCATAGCAAAGTACTAATATAAGCATGAAAGTAAAGTGCAAAGTGTCATACATAACTGTTATAGAGTGGGGCCTGAGGATGTGGACCAGGCCCACGAATATAATGGCATATAAGATACAATGCCACATAATATCCAACCATCTCAAAATGAAAAGTATCAATTCCCAACATCACAACAAATCACAGCCATATGAAGAAAGGAAAAGCAGAGACCGGAGTAAAGAAAGTTCACCCACTCTAAAAGTTTGCATAGTCCTCTATGCAATACCATGATGTAAGAGAAGTGAGTGCTGAAATAGATATCCGGGGGCAGCTACTTCTTTTTGCGCGAGTGGGAGCTAGAAGCTCTCGAGCTCGAGCTCTTCTTCTTCCCACGCGCACTATAATCCGACTCAACCTCCTCATCTGAAGGAAAAACGCTGTCGGAGGAGATGTCCATCTGAGTCCTGTGCTCCTCAGATGCGAAAGTGAGACGTTCATCTATCGCGGATAGCTTCCCCCAAATAGAGCTCAACATAGTATGTTGGCGTTGCATACCGGCTTCATTTGATTCCCATCTAGCGGCGTAGTCCTACTGCATGTGAGAGATAGTGGTGTCCATGTGATCGATCAACTCTCTTTGATGGAGCTGTTCCTCCTTGATTTCCTGCAACACAGATATCATGGAATCGTAAGAAGAGGTACCACCAAAAGAGAATGCTCCCAGTGCTGGTGGTGCTGTGTCGACTGGATCGGGCTGCGCGTCCTCAACTGGCTGGATGCGCCAGTTTCCACGAACTCTGATAGATGTGTGCTCCGGGTTTGGCAAAGGCAAGCAGAAGGGGTTTCCCTTGAATGTCATACAATAAGAATCTCCCTTGCGTATAATCAGTTTCATGGCAATGCAAGACTCGATGTCGAGCCTGTTGTTGCCGGTAGCCTCCAATGTGCCGTAGGGAATAATGCCGAGGGAAACTGCCAGAGGTGTGATCAAGCCGCCAATCACTATCGCCCCGCTCAAAGAACGGGCGACGCGGCTGAAATGCTTTTGCAAATAATATCCTGAATCGACTCTAAACCTGTGGAGCATGCACCAGATATAAAATAACTCAGTTTGTCGAACCATACCGTCACTTTCACCGCGGCCAAAGAGAGTAAGGGCCAATACGCGGAGAACGTACTTGATCACTGGGTTACACAGACTGGAAGCGCGAGCTGTGCGAGCGGAGTAGATGTGCTCGTTAGTGACAGCGCCCCAGAAGCTCTGCTCACTATACTCAGTAGGGACTCTGCGTGCGCTAGGCTCTGAAAAACTGTAAATACCGCGGAACTGTGAAAGAGATAGGATGTGTTCGATGTTACCCAGGCGGAATGACAGACGGCCTGGATCATCCTCAAGTATAGGATTAGCTTTAACTTCCAATGAACTCAGAAATTCCAGCGTGGTACCGATGTAGGTGGGTGAGAATAGCTGCTGAAATTGCTCCCACCCTATGGATGCATACATCAAGTCAAAGTCTCCAAGCATCCCTAGCATATGTAAGGAGGTTCGATCAAGATACCGCGTATTGAGCACGCGGCGTTGTCGCAGAATCTGATACCGTGTCTCTTGTGCATCGTTCCGGAAGGTAATCCCGAACTCGTTCGGGGGAGATACGTAAGTCTGCGGTCGACTGGCAGGCGTGCGACCGTGGCGAGACGAAAAAGAGCCGGGCGTAGCCGAAGAAGGCCGGTAGGAAGGAGGTGTAGGCGTCGGTTCGTACTCCTCATCGTCCGTGGCAGATGAATCTGACAGCGCCTGCTGAGGGCGTGAAGTTCTCTTGCTGGCCATGGCTTTTGTCCTTGGTGGCATTGTGCTGAGATGATTGGGAGATGACTGGTAAGTGTCGACTGTGAGAACTCTGGTCGGAGGTGTTCTCAGATCGGAAGTGGTGGCGGATCAGCAAAAAGTCGGCTAAATCAGGCGACACAAAGTTCCGATGTGAAACCGGCGAGAAGAGCTAGATCAGACTGCAAGGTATCATAAATCAGAACCTGAGAGATCGCCTTTAAGTGTCGAAGACGAGAGAAAGCGGCGGAATCGGTCGATCTCGTTGAGCACAGGAGGCGGCGATGGAAACCTGCGCGATCTGGCGAGGCGAAAATCTAGAACCGATTTAAGAAAAAACTGGTATAGATGAGAGGGAAAACCTAGATCAAACCCTTAGAAATCCCTTCAGAGGTTTAGAAGAGGAGAAGGCGGCGCGATCGGTTGGATTTCGCCAAGTATGGAAGGCGGCGGCAGAAGCTTTCGTGCGCGTGCCCTAGTTTCGGGCGAACAAGACTTGGAATTCCAGTGAACCCGCCCGGGTTCACTTGCCCGTGATGTTTACTGTGGTCGGGCAGAAGCAACAGAAGCACGGGTGAACCCGCTGGGGTTCACCGACCCGTGAAGCTTACTGGAAGTTTTCTGGTCTTTGGAAAGATGGTGAACCCCGTGGGGTTCACCTGCCTGTGAAGCTCACTGGTTAGATTCTGCGAATTTAGAATACTGGTGAACCCCCTGGGGTTCACCTGCCCGTGAAGTTCTCTGGTCACTAAGCCTGGGCGCACTGCACAGTACACATCACGGTGAACCCCGCGGGTTCACCTGGCCGTGATGTTCACTGTATGCTTGAAAAAATCTGGAAAAATTTCTGGAAAAATTCTCATGTGCTCCAACTTCCTCCTACAACATATAGAGACATCAAATTAGTAGCAATCCCCTCTAGAAAAGCGAAAATAAAAGAAAAACAAAACAATGATCAAAACACTAACAAATCAACATGGAGAAACTATGCATAAAAACTAAAATTAAGCAAAAACTTGGGTTGCCTCCCAAGAGCGCTAGTTTAGGGTCGGTAGCTTGACCATAAGAGTTTTCAAAGATGCAAATTCGAGGGATCCGAGAGAGCTAGAATTTCCTCTCCCTCTACTCGCTCATCTACAAAGTAATGTCTCAGACGGTGCCCGTTAACTGTGAAGCTTGCAGTTCGTTCTGTCCAAATTGTGATGGCACTATATGGTTGAACTTTCTGAACTGTGAAAGGGCCGGACCACCTCGTGCGAAGCTTTCCTGGAAATAGCCGAAGTCTTGAATTAACAGAAGTACTTTGTCCCCCTCATGAAATTCTTTCTTTGTTATGCGCTTGTCGTGCCAAAATTTGGTGTGTGCTTTGTAGCTCTTGGCATTCTCAGTGGGGTTTGTCAGCGCAAGTTTCAATGGTACCACTTTTCTCCCAGGCGGCTCAACATCCTAAATAGCTTTTTCCACAATGTCAATGCTGCAACATGTGTAACACCCCCTCAGAAAAAAAAAAAAAAAACCCCAATCACAGACAGAAACCGCGGAAGATAGGGAACGTCGCACACAATCAACAATACAGATGCTAGGGAATAATAGCTTACAGAAACCGATTCGGAAAAAATTTCGGCAGCATGTCCCCAGGAAAACTAAGGAAATTCCTGTACATGTCCCATAATATCACAATGTGGGTCAACATGCTGACCACAAACTGAAACACACCATTTCGAAATCAAAATTCTCAATCCTTATCACAACATCAAATTAATAAACCACGATAATCGAATAACACTGGACAATACAGAATTCACCGAAAACAGGCTTAAGCCCTCGGTTTTAACAGTCGTATCCAAAACCAAATGTCAACCCGGCAACAATATCACAGTAATCGAAAATCAGCAAACCAGCCACATCCGGCTAACATGTCCATGAACAAAATCATAAAAACCTTGGCCACATCCGGCCCTCAAATAGCACAGGCTCGCAGGCCCCAAAATCTCAAGTCAGAAAACTAAACATCCGCTCAAGCTGTAGGCTTCTGCCCTGCATCTGGAAGTATCGTGGAATGAGCTACACGGCTCAGTGAGTAGATAGTCTCGTTCGACCATCCACTAATATACAATCAAAATAGATGCAAATATCTTTTCAAAACTTTTAACGGAAGATGTCAAAGTATGTTACATAATAAAACCGATAATCATAAATCACAATCATGATCAGAAAACAATACACCCACAACCCCGGGCAACAGGATCACAAAACAGTCTATCCAGCTAACAGACTAAGAATCACACAACTATTGTCCAGTGATTTCAGAATTGACCCCCGAGAGTCCAACCCGGCCCTCGTCAAGGCACTGAGAGTAACCTGCAACGAACATTGGTGAGGCGTAGATTCAATAGGTGGCCCCCGCCAGGTCACGACGTGGCACTTTGCTCTACGACACTCAACCGCACCCCTTTACCGGAAACACAACACCCCCACAACTGGGAACGGAAACAGGAACAGAACAGAACGGAAGGTGAATGAATTCAAGAGGTGGCCCCCCGTCTGACCAAGACGTGGCACTTTGTTTCAAACACCCAACTCTCAAAAGGTTTACCACTTGGACAAAATACCCTTAACACAAACCGGAAACCTGAACCTTTAACCTGGTCACTAGACTCTGGAACAGTCCCTCCATTACCGGAAACAAATCAGAATAGGATGGGTGGATTCTCCAACCCCAAATCAGAATGACTGTTCACTGAGTGCTCTAGTTAACCCTTAGGTTCGGTCCACTAAAGTCTACGACCCTTATTGAGCACATGCAACGCGAACATTGTCTCGAACATCACATCAATCAAGTTCAGAAAGGTCCTTAGATTTCATGCAAACATGGTTTAACCTTTTCTAAGTTATCATCCAAGGTTATCAATCAGTATTTCACATCACTACTTCCTACATACACCATTCAACTAAAATACATACTAATACAGAAAATTCACCAAATTTCATCCGCAGATAACATAAATACAGAATATCACAGATTCATAGTTTTCTCCTAGTTCTTATAACAAAAGACAGAAATGCCCCTAGTTCAATTTCAGTCAACAGAAACTTTTATTTCCAAAGATTCCAAAAAAAAACGGTAGAGTCCTCATATACCTAATTTCATGAAAAATCAGGTTTGCCCCAATTCTTACCCATACTTTGGGCGTAATCTCATGAAGAAGGGGCGAAATTCTCAATTAAGCCCTAATCTTCATGCAATTGAAAAAAAAATCTAAAGCCCTAATTTTCATGCAAACTAGGGTTTTGAAATTTGGGGAAAAACAAGGAAACGTGTACAAATTTGAAATCAAGAGTTCATGTCACATTTCTAAGCATTAATCTTCTCTAAATCAAGCAACAATCCCATTATACATGAAATAGGTGGAAGAGAAGATCCACTCACCTTAAATACGGTTCTTCCAAGCCACACGCCCTCACGCCTCCCCTCACGCCACTCACGTCGCCGGAAGCACTCAAGAATCGCCGGAAGCCGCCTCCACCACCACTCGCCACCGGCCACAAGAAGAGGAGAAGGGAGAAGAAGGCAAGCCGCCACCTTCACCCCAGGGAAGAATCGTGAGCAATGAGGGAAAACGTGGGTGAACACGGATCCCTCTAAATTTTCGTTTTCTGCCCACTAAGCCTCCAAAGATCCAAACCCAAGAGCTTAAACATAAGTGGAAGATCCAATAACCCTTTAGTATAAGTTATTCTCCACCTCACCCTTATCAAGGGTTCTTACCTGCTAATAAATTTCCGGATCTTACAACATGTACCTGCAAGAGAAGGTTTTTTCAGAGTATTAGTTAAATCAAATTGAATAATGTTGCCACAGATGTTCAAGGACAGTTTCTCATTCTTGACATCCATGACAGCGCCTGCAGTAGCAAGAAAAGGTCTCCCCAGAATGATAGGGAGCCTGTCATCTTCATCAATTTCCAAGACAATAAAATCAGCAGGAATAAAGTAATCTCCTACTTTAACAAGTACGTCCTCTAAAATACCAACTGGGTGGCGTACAAATCTGTCTGCAAGCTGTATGGAAATATTAGTTGGTTGCAAATCCCCTAATTCTAGCCTTTTACATAGTGGTAGTGGCATGAGGCTAACGCTTGCTCCTAGATCGCATAAAGCTCTCTGAAAAGGTATCTCCCCAATCTGGCATGGTATGGAAAAACTGCCTGGGTCCTTCAGCTTCTGAGGGAACTTGTTCTGGATGATGGCGCTGCACTCCTCAGTAAGTGCAACGGTCCCTTGATCTTCTAGCTTCCTCTTGTTTGATAAGATATCTTTCAGAAATTTCGCATAAGTCGACATCTGCGAAAGAGCATCAACGAAATGGATGTTAATATAAAGTTTCTTTAAAACCTCTAAAAACTTACCAAACTGCTTGTCCAATTTAGCCTTGACAAGCCTCTGTGGAAAGGGAATCGGTGGCTTATATGCTGGCGGTCCCACATAGGGCCGCTCCTCGTCAACTGGCTCAGGTGCCACCGGTGTCACATCAGTATGCGGTTCCACATGTTCTGGTATTGCCTCTTCTATCCTGTCTTCTGTCGGCATCTTTGGATCTTCCAATTGCTTGCCGCTCCGAGTGAAGATTGCATTACACTGCTCCCTCGGGTTTACTTCTGGTTGGGATGGTAGCTTCCCTAGTACTCTCGATGATGAGCTAGCTTGCTAGGCTAGCTGACTCTCCAGCATTTTATTGTGTGTCTCTAGGGAATCCATCATGGTCATCATCATCTTCATCATGTCTGTAAGTCCTTCAAGTTGCTTGCTCAGATTTGAATCATTGTTGGGTCTTGGTTGTTGTGGCGGTGGTGCATTGTAATTTCTGGCCTGGAATCCTGGTGGTCTGAAATTGTTCTGTTGGGGTTGCCTAAAGTTTCCTTGTGGGGGCTGAGTCTGCTGTGGTGGAACTTGTCCAGGCTGAATCGGCTGAGTTGTCCGATAAGAGAAATTTGGATGGTTGTGCCATTCTGGATTGTAGTAGTTGGAATAAGGGTTGTTGTTCTGGTTGAAATTTCCAACTGCATTCAACTGCTCAGGATGAGCCGCAGCCATCTGTCCATCTCCCGCCTGACAATCTGCCCCTGCATGACCTACAACTCCACAGACCTCACAAGAAATAGCGTTAACATCCATAGAATTAACAGACCAAGAATCAAGCTTCCTAGTCAAATTATCAACCTTAGCCGTGAGTGCAGTAAGAGAGTCAAGGTCATACTTACCTGACTTCTTGGCAGAAGTACCTCTCTCAGATGTCCATTGGTGATGGTTAATCGCCATATCCTCGAGAAGGTTCATTGCATCTTCCACTCTCCTATTCATCAAAGCACCTCCTGTTGCAGCGTCCACTGTAAGCTTCGTGTTGTAATCCAAACCGCTGTAGAACGCTTGGATCAAAACCCAAGTCTCTACACCATGATGTGGACACATCCTTTGGAGCTCCTTAAACCTCTCCCAAGCTTCGCATAGGGATTCTCTATCTTTTTGCATGAAGCTCGTTATCTGATTACGCAATTGGATTGTCTTTGATGGAGGGAAGTACTTTGAGAGAAAGGCTTGAGAAAGCTCTGCCCATGTTCTTATCGAAGCAGCAGGTAGTGTGTGCAACCAAGCTCTCGCCCTATCCCTCAGAGAGAAGGGAAATAGTCGCAACCTGATAGCATCAGCAGACACACCGTTAATTTTCAACATGTCACAATATTCCAAAAAAATAGAAAGGTGCATGTTGGGGTCCTCAAGAGGAGAACCACCAAATTGGTTTTGTTGCACCATAGAAAGAAGAGCGGGCTTTATTTCGAAGTTGTTGGCCTCAACAGCGGGTCTAACAATTCCAGATTGAAAACTGTAAGTGTAAGGTGTCGAGTAATGTTTCAATGTCCTGTTGTTATAGTTGTTCCCCATTGGTTGTTGTGCTCGGTCATTGTTCACATTAAGTTGAATGTGTTCCATCTGATTGTCTTCTCCTGGATGGTTCATGATTTCTTTCTTCAGAATTTGATTTTGCTTCATTCTTGTCCGGAAGGTGCGCTCGATCTTTGGATCAATTTCAAAGAATGTACCTGCTCTAGAACTTCTTCGCATAAAACGGTCAGTCAAAATTATAAAGTTCTAAGACAGCAAGTAAATAAAAAGAAAAAGAAAATAGCAGTGCAGTAAAAAAAAAAATCTAACCTAAGGCCTAGTCTACCAATTCTCGAAAATATACTAATATCAAACGTTGCTCCCCGGCAACGGCGCCAAAAACTTGACACGATCCGCAAGTGCACGGATTGTCGAAGTAATATAAAAGATGTCGAATCCCACAGGGAACAAGGTTGAGTACTAGAAAGTCCGAGTCCTAATAGCTAGGCGAATCGAAACGTGAGTTTTTGAAGACGGAAATCGAAAACAAACAATTGCAACTACTTCGGTAGAGAAAGGATATGAGAGAGACTTCAGGGCTATGGCTTCCACCACGATGATAATCTTAATCGCACAAGAAAGATATTAGTTATTTGGTTTATTGGTTTTGCACAAGGAGTCTAACCCTAGGGTACAAGGTGCCCTCTCTCGAGTGATACACCCCGGTGTTCGTTTTAGACCGACCTCCTACTCTCGCGGTGGATCGTTCTAAGACGAACCCAATGAGTTCTATGGCAGACTATGAAATCCTCGAGCGAAGACCAAGCACTCTCGTGTCGGGGTCTCGCAAGTTTTACTTATAGGTTCGACCCTTACGATCCTTCTCTCGATATGAATCGTAACGGGCTAACACGCGATATTACTCGGCCAAGGTAAAACCACGAAATAAATACGTCAAAATAAAATATGCTCACAATTCATACCAAATAGCATAAATAGATACAAAGTTTACAATTAAAATCATCAAAGGGTTTCTACTAAGCCCCGAAATAGGGTTTACACTACAATCGTCATTGAAACGCTCAAAATCTCTCTTTTAATGAAATGAAAAGTATAAGAAAATGAACCTAAGGGGAAGGAGACGATGAACCAAAGGAATCCTGAAGAAATCGTGATGATCGTGTGTCTTAATCTCCGAAAATCTCCAAAAGTCACCTCTGTCGTCGTGTTCTTCCGTCCGCGCCGCTTCTTCACGTGAATGCTCGATATTTAGGTCATAATAATTGGGGCTTTTGTATCCTCTGCGTTCGCCTCTGAAAGAGCTTTTCAAAGACACCTTACTTGCCAAATTTAGACTCCGAACGGGTGAGAAATCGAAGGAAAACCGAGTGTGGGTCGGGTCCGCTCGCGAATCTGAGTTAAAATCACGGTGAACCCCGCCGGGTTCACCTGGCTGTGATTCATTCTAAGAGTTCGACTGAAAGAAGCGCGGTGAACCCCGCCGGGTTCACCTGGCCGTGATGTGTTCTGGATCATTTTCGGCCAAATGGAATTCTGGTGTACCCCGCTGGGGTTCACCCGGCCGTGACGCTCTCTGTGGCATACACTGGCTGGCGACTGGGATGGTGAACCCCGTGGGGTTCACCCGGCCGTGATTGTCGGGCTAACTCCAAATAGGCTCAAATTTGACAGGCGGCTTCGTTTTCGCATGAGAAATCGTCCCATGGCCTCAGAATCTTCAAAATATGTTGAATAAAAGGGTGTTTTACCTGAAATTCCATAAAAGTGCCAAAAAGCGAAGATTCCGAAGATATGAAGGAAATAAGGCCATAATGAGTATAAAAATGCCGAAATAAGCTTAGATTTAACATGAAATAACTATGAAAATCATTACCAAAATGCAATGCATCAACAACAGGCCACCTAAATCCTCTGTCTCTCCATCTATGACATGAAAAAAAAACTTGCTCACCTCAGCCTCTTTTATACTCCTGGCTTGCCTTTCCATGGGATGAACCTCAGTCATCCCTCTTGCAGCCTTGTTCGAGACCCCAATCGCTATCTCGAACATATGTTTGCCTCGTAAAGGTATGTAGGTATGGCTAGTGATATATTGTGCACTGACAAAATCACTACAGTGCAATATATATCAAGTCCTCTCCTCAAAGAGAATGACTGCAAGACATAAGAATCACACAATGTCGTGTCATAGCAACTATCGCATTTGCACTACCACATCAAGTATCATAGATCATCCTCCAATCAAGTGACTTCTCTCTATTTGTAGCTAAATCTACATACGATTGCCGAGCTATGCCTAGTGCAATCCACCACTAGCTTTAACTAACACTAGATGATGTCCCATCAAAATGTGTCTCTATAAGTCCATATGGCTTATGGATTGGATGTCGACCTGACCTATTATCAAGATCTAAAGATGTAATATTTTTAGTCATACATCAAGGTTCTTGTGGGCTAGAACCATGATCAATGTGTTTATGGGGTATTCTAAGGAAACATAGGGATCCTACTTTCATGATCCGAGGACAAGATCCTTATCACTCATAGTATTGTTTTTCTTGGAAAAGTTTTTCTATTGAAAAAGACTAGTGGGAGGAAGTTTGACTCATGGGACCGACATAATCTACATCGTAGATCCCTCTACCCTCTAATCTATATGCGTGATGCACAATATATTTGCGGAAGCTCAAAGGACTATGTCCACAACTAATATAACATCCATGTCTAAAGGTTCGGCCGCCTACCAAACTCAATGATATACCATGTGGACATCTCTCTACATACCACACACATGCATGAGACCCGACCGAAAGATTAGAACTCATGCCACATGGTCTACACCAACCGTCATCATACCTCACATTAACAATGGCCAAATATATGGTTGTGCATCATATAATAACACAAATAAATAGGAAAAATGTATTACTTACTCCCTCTTCACGCACACGCTTGGGAAGGAGCGTGCTACTAGTTCATTTTAGCTGGGTTTGTGTGAAACCCTAGTTGTCTTGATCTCTCGGGTAGGGCTGCATACCCTTCTTATAGACGCACCCACCATACATATATGATTTGTAGGTTATAGGATGGTTGGTTAGAAACTATTACTTGCATATTTATGCTTATTGTTATGTATTTTATATAGTATAAAAAGTTGTGTGACCAGCCTATGGGTTTAGGAGTGTGGCCTAATAGTATTGAGAATGGGCATTTAGTCATGCTATGATTAATTTGAGTCATTATGCTATGGACGTTTAGCCACTATATGATTAATCTAGATTTTGTAGTGTCATTGGTATGTAGTCAACTTGTGATCAATATGAGATGTGCATATGAGTGTAGCTATTTATGATCAAATTGAGTTGTGTAATTGATGGGCAATTGACCACATTTTGACGAATTTAAGTTGTGTACCTACACAAGCATATAGTTATGATTAGGGATGGTAATGAATCAAGATTAGAGAGGGTAGTGTTAATCCCAATTTCAAACCTATACCTAATCTTGTCAAGTTTCAAAACTTTGGCCCATACTTTGACCATGATGAGAATTGAAGCCCCGTGTGAAAACCCGATCTTGTAGCGATGGTGAGTAGTGTGGTAAGTGGTGAGGGAGTAGTGTGAGCGGATAGAAGAGGGGAGGGAAAAGATACGAGGGACTAGGGAGGAGAAGGGACTAGCATAAATGAGAGGAGAGGGAACGGAGGAGGGAGTAACTATGGTTAATTTTAGAGAGCATTTTAGTTATTTTTATAAATGAAATGAGTTTGTATTCGAGATAAGTATAAATTTTTTTACCATCTCTTGTTAAGAACGAAATAGGGTTATCAACTATGAAAATATTCACTTATGATAAACTTACACGTATGCTATTTTTATTGTAAACTATAGCATGTTATTTAATATAATTTTGCATATATTTATTCATTTGCAAAAAGAACACTTTCCATTGATGCTTCCATCTTTTGCAATAGGGGAGACCAACCTATAACTAATTATGCGGACGTCAAAGTTCTAGGTGCCTCGCCCTAACGCGGCGCGCTTGGAGGAGGAAAAGGATGCCGGTGAGGGGCGGCGTTGCGGGCCGCACTTGTACGACGGCAGCATTCGCTCTCCTCTTCCTGGTGGAGCTGCTGCGTCCACGACTAGGTGAGGTACAAGCAGACCCCGAGGAGCGACGTGATGAGACCGAAGATTCCGGCCGCCGCAAATAAACCTAGCCGAGTGACATGGCAGATTGGATTGGGCTTTCTCCTCAGACTTAAGCCGCCAGACTCCACGCATATGCCGACGACGAGAAGCACCCCGGCGATCGCAAAGCAGATCCTGCGATCGGGTGAATATTATTTTTATTTAAAAATCACAATAAAGTAATTAATCTTGTTCTTAGTTATTTTTTATCATTTGTTCTCTCTAAAATATATTGCTATTATGTCACTCATTTATTATAATTATAATTATATATTGTATTTTTTGTAATAGGTAAATAATTAATAATTATATTGTTATCAACAACTAATATAATTAATTTATTTGATAATAGGTTTATCAACAACTAATATAATTAGTTTTTATTACAACAATATTTAACTTTTATTCAATAGTCATGAAATTAGAAATTAAAAGTAATGTTATTTTATTATAATACGCCGAAATTGAAGAGCGCACCAGGTTGCGAGGTACAAGAAGCCGGCGCGCGCTGGAAAAGTTCTCGCGGTGGCGAATAGGGCAGGCGGATCCTGGGGCTGCGGCGGCGGCGCGAGAGTGGATGCGTGCGAGGACTGCTCGGACAACGCTACAGCCACAAGCATGTAAGCGTGCTCCGCGCACATGGCCACCACCAGCAGCAGGAACGCGCAAACGGCGTAGGCCAGCCGCGCCCGCCTGGGGCCGCTCCCGTACTCGCACGCGTCCGTCTCCCCGCCGTCGCTGCTCTGGGTGCTCATCCCATGCCTTGTAGCCTGACGAAGAAAGAGGAAGAAAATAAGAACAGGAAATTGCAATAAATTGCAGCGAACGCAGAAATGTATTGAATAATATCGGTTAATTTGTTCACCTCGGCGCGGGAGGCCTCGGCCGCGAGGCAGACGACGAAGGCGACGAGGCTGCAGAGGACGGAGAGGGAGACGAGGAAGAGGGCGAGGCGGCTTCCGGCGACGCTGCGCCGGCGCTGCAAGGAGGCGTCGGCGTGGGTGATGGCCATGGCGGATTGGCGGGGGCCGTCGCCGGTGCATTCGGTAGCGGAGCAGCGGGGGAAGAAGTCGAGTACGTGACTTTAGTACTGTTTGAGAAAGAGAGGGCGAATGACAGGGAGGGAACCCGACGCAGAGCTAACGTAACGTGGAGATTTGCTTGGGGAAAGCTTGCGAGGGAGGAGAAAGGAAGGAATATGTGCATGCATGGAGGTGGCCCGGCTTCTAGGTTACGAAAGGAAAAAAAATCATAGTCAACGATCATGCCTCAAAATCTCAGGTTGAATCAAGGTCTCAACATAAAATCCATAACTTCACCTAAGTCAACCAGACCATGATTTATTTAGTGCATGGTCAAAGACTTTAAGACTATTTTTTTTAAGAAAAACTAAGAGAAAAAAATAAATAACCCATTGAATTTAGTAGTAATTTTTATCTAAATTCAATATATTTTTTATTTTTTTCTTTTAATTTTTCGTCAAAGAAAATACAGCTTAAATATGACTAAATATAATTTAATAGATCACACTCAAAGATTTTTAATCACCGCCCTAAATGATTTAATTATACTCAATTTTTTCTCTGAAAAAATGTCTCATCTCATTCATTGAATTTGGTGAAACAAATTTAATTCAATTGATAAAAAAAAAGTATAAATATATTTTAAATTGCACAAAATAAATTTATTTTTATTAAATAAAAAAAAGGAGCTTTCCATTCTCCTCAAGTAAAATTGTTGCTCCTTATCCATTAGCATCAACTAGTCAGCTTAAACAACTGAATCATTCTCATTCCATTGAAAGCATAATTGTTCCCAAATTCAGTATAAAGTGGCATGCTACTTTATTCTCTTCGATGTTAGCTGGATATTCCATTCAATTTTATTCTCTTCAATTAGTTAGCATAAAATTGGTCCTCAAATTAGCGATATACAATAGCTTTATCCCTAGATCTTCCCTCCACTTTCGTTCCTTCTTAAATTCTACTTGTAATAATTGTGCCCATGTGAACAGCATATATAAGATGCCAAGAATGTTCTTGTTCCCTATATGCCATCCATGAGACGTGCAAAACATTTCGACGACCAAGACTATCAAGTCAACTTGATATCCAATATAATCAAACAATTAGTAAGTCCAAGATAAATATAATAATTTAGTGCGAAAGATATGAACGAACATTCTAATATAGGGCCCGTTTGGGACGGCTCGACTTCGAATGCGATCTTATCTCTTAAGAGTATTAGTAAATATTCTTCTTAAAAGTGGCTAGTAAGTTCGAGATTTGATGCTTACATGTATTTATGTTTTATATTATTCTTCATTTGATCATGATCTAGACATTAGTGAGTTATGTTAAGCCTTTCTCTTCTTGTAGACAGTGTAAGAGACATTACCTCACCTTCTAGAAGGCAATTTATCGAGATCCGCAATGCTTCTAAACGCTACACATCCGACCCGCTATTCCTGGCTATATAAACAGGGACAGGGGACTCCACAGCCTCATCAGTTCCATCATCTCTCTCTCTTCTCGTGAAGCGATCGCTCATGGCGGAGCTCGGCAAGGTGGGGAGAGAAGCATTTGACTTCCTGGACAGCTACCTCGGCAGGAGAGCACGGCCGCCGCCGCTGCCGAATAATTATCACTCGATCGGCTACGGCCACGAGTACTTTGCCGGCCGGCCACCGAAGAAGGAGCCAGAAGATGCAGTCGACTGCTTCCAGGTGGCCCGGGAGAACGGCGGAGTTGTGTTTCTGAGGTTTAATGCGCAGGCCAAGCCCCGCCAGAACTGACGAGCTTAAATTAGATATTATGGTGCTTTATTAATGTAAGTAGTAAGTGTAGTGCCATGTGAAAGTATGCTGTCAGAGATCGACGGGGTGCTTTGAAGAAAATATAAAAAAAATAAAGGGCTTATTAGTATAAATATATTCCCAAGAACAATTATATGAATCCTAACGTTGATGTTCTATGGTACATGCGCACGGTAGATAATCTAATTTATCCAAAACAATTGGACGTCAAACAAGGCAAATATCCCCTAACCTTTTATGTGGTTCTTAATTCATTTATTTCATTCCACTGGAATAATTTTTTTTTAAAAAAAATTGTGGGTAGGAAAAAGAGGTCTAGAAGTTCAATCTTTGATAGGTCATTGATTTGATATCACTTTTTTTTGACGTGACAAGTACTTAAAATGAAAAAAAATCTTTTTTTTTTAAAAATGTAATTGGAATTCATTATTATTTATCTTGTAATTATTAAAAATTTAAAGTATTAATACTTACAATTAAACCTGACAAAACCCGCCCGACCTGACTCGATATGAAGTTTAGCGGGTTTGGATTAGCTATAAGCGTATTCAGGTTATAAACAAGCCGGGTTATAAACTAGTTGACTCGCTTAACCTGATTATATTGTATATTTATATATAAAAAATTTAAATATAGACCCGCTAAACATCTAATATCAGCCCATAAGTGTAAATCTCTTCTAATTATTTTTTAACACAAATTTTGCCCCACACCACAACCCAAATTTTTATATATTTTAATAGAATTTTTATCAATTTATTATTTATGTACAAAATATAAATGATAAATTTATAATCGGATCATATTGGGCCAAACAGATCGGATTAATAAATAACTCATTTAATAAATAGGTTATTTAGATTATGTTGAATTAATTCGATTATATTCGAGTCATATTTGGATCAGATAATTTGATTTAATTAATTAAATGGATTGTATTCAAATTAATTTAATCGGCTCATGAGTGACACACTTATGACACGCTAATCTAAATTAGTATGTCTACGTAAAATATTTGATACAAATAAACCTTGTTCTTATTTTGGTACCAAATAGCTAAATAGATCTGATTTATATTTAAAAAAAATTAGTTTATCATGCCCAATTAAATTATAATTATTTTTATATTTTTAAAAAATAAATTAGTTGCACAATAATTATTATCTAATTATGTAGTGTTATTTCTTAATATATTACATTATATTTGATATAATAATTTGAAAATAAAAATTATTTTTCCATATAATACTCGACTAGATGTATTTTGACTTATTGTTTTCACTAATTTGACTTTTAATCTTTTCTTACTAGAACGGTCAAAAATAGATGAAGTTTTTATTTTTTATATAAAAGTTATTTTTTAATTTTATATTAGTGACCAAATTCAAATAATGTTTAAATTTTCAGGGGAAAATTTTCATTTTTTATGAATTTATAAACTGAATTAATTTTTCTACTGGTAAGAAGGGAAAATTTTCATTTTTTATGAATTTATAAACTGAATTAATTTTTCTACTGGTAAGAAATAAAAAAGAACGAAAAATATTAATGTAATCGGGAATAAAAATATTTCCTATTTAATAATTGGGAGAATATGCAGGGATATGATGAAATTATTTATTATTTTTATTATTATTTCGAGAAGAAAAAGGGGCGGAAATTATTTAACTAAAAAGATCTTCATTCAACTGCGTGTTTCGTGTGGCCTCCCGTCGTCGTCATATCCTCTCTTCCACCTCCTCGCCTTCCATTTTCCATCTCTCTCCATTTTAAACCCTAATTTCTTGTTCAATTCCTCCTGAATCAACTCCAAGAATCGCAACCACGCGGCCCTCGTCGAAGATCATCGAATCCGAACCGGAGGAAGCAAGGGTTGGTGGCCTACTCGCGGCTCCACCTCCTCTTCGCTGCTCGTCGCCACTGATCCCGCAAGTTCCAATCCGAAGGAGTCGATGAGATTTATCCTCTTACCAATCCAGGCGAGGGATGGCTTCGTCGGCGTCTAGCTCAGGTGGGCTTCTTCGCTCTTCTTAATGGTCGGTTTCCTTGAGTGGTTCCTTTAGTGGGTATTTGAGGGTTGGGTTAATTGCGGGGCGCGGTTGGATGCGCAGTGTCGTTGGAGTGTGCGGATAGGTGTAAGCTCTCTAAGGGAGAAGGCAGCGGGCGGTACGAGTGCAGCGTGCTGTCTTGTGCGTGGAAGGCTCCGAGGGTTCTTACTGGTTCTCTCGCCAGCACGGCCTTGCCGCGGTGTTCGGCTCAGCAGCGTGATGAGAAGGGCAGGGCCTGGAGGTGGCGCTGGTTCTGCCATGCGGCTGCGGTATGCTTTTTCTTGAAATTTGCTGGTTCACATATTCTAACCAGTAATAAACTTTTCTCCAGTGACACTGTGACAGTTCTGAAGATGTTGACATTCTTATATGACGTCTACTTGTTTGAAAACCTAATTTTCTTTCCATTATACCCCTTGGTATCTCCCTCATTTTAGATTGGGTTGTCAATTCATGCAAAATCCGGAATAAATAATTTGAGATGTTATCTTGAGAATTCTATGTTAGTTGAATTTTGATCCATGAGTGAGTGTTCTTCATAGATAATTTGAATATTAAAGGGAGAGTTTTACGTAATGCTGATTATGCTTGGAGTCCATGTGATAGGAGATCTACCTTTGGACATCTAGAGATGAATTGACTAAAATAATCTCAATGCTGGAGGAAACTTGATCTTTTAAAAGGTTAGAAGCAAAATGTGGTCACACAGTGTAGTGCAAAAGTTAAGTATATGGACTTTCACTACCTTTAAGATGGCATGGATTGTTGCTCTCTTATACCGTTTTAGTTTCACTTAGGAAGAGCTAGAGGCTATGATTTGTGATAATCAAGTGACCATATATTGTAAACAATCATGTTCATAAAGTGATCAAACACAAAAGTGGACAACCACTTTGTTGGAGACGCTGAAAAGATTAGTTGTAAGACCTAGAGTAGAGGTTGTGTATTTGTGTGTTCGTTGGTGGCAATTTTATCATGTGGAGAAGCAAGAAGAAAAAAATAGTTGCACGACCTAGAGTAGAGGTAGAGTATAGAGTGATGAGTCATTGTGCAGGTGACGTAAAGTGGATAGCTTCCCCTCTAAAAAATTTCAAGTAGATTCCTCTAAAGACAATTATCATGCATTATACTAATGAGATGACAATTTATGCGCAAACAATCCAATATTTAATGAGCAGATAAGGAATGTTAAAGTTGATTGAAGTTGAGCTTCATTTTAATGATGATGCATGTTTCCAAAAGGAATTGTGATCTTCATTTCTAATGAAGAGCAACTTGTTGTACTTCTACTTTGTGGTTTTATGTAAGAAGTTACTATGATTGATATGCTCCAATTTGAGAGAGAGTATCAAAGTTTGTATTCTTTTAAGCTTTAGTTTTACTTCTACATAACTTGTTCTATATTAGAGTTAGTTTTTATTTTGATACTATATAAATCCTTTTGTGATCGATGCAAAATTAAATTCTCCCTTCAGTTTTAGCCAAAAATGCTAATTGGCTGAAATAGAATATCAGATCTCTGAGATGAGAAACAAAAAATATATTTCAAATGCTGCTGAATGCCGGTGGAGAGTGAATCTGTATTAGTTTCTTGCATTCAATGTTGCTATCTTTAAAAGCATTTTCGAGTTTTGAATTGATAATATTCTTCTCTTGGTGAATAGGTTTCTTGGAGATCTCAAGACTTCAAAGGAAATAACTTTAGATGTACTGATGCTACCAATCTTTTGGTAAACGAATGGTTTTCTAGATCATATATTAGTTATCAGTCAAGCAAAACATGGAAGCTTGATTGTGCCACTTCAAATTCGTGCCCCTCTGATTTTATAACGGCTGATTCATTGTGGGAGGTATGACCAAAATTTTCTTCTTGTTCTGTTTATATGATTGATGACCTCCAAACCTTCTTATACTTATTGGAGGACAATTATTATTTTTCTAACTCTTAGTTTTTTTTAGTGACATTAATAGTTTAAAATTTTAAAACGATGATGAAAATGTCATGCTCTAAACTACAGATTGAATTTGAAAGTTATGCAAACTGATATCAAAATATTCCATAAGGTTTGAACTAAAAGTTGATGTACCTGTATTGTTAATTATTCGACCAACTATGATCTGACCTCACATATAGTTTTCTGTCCAATGAGCACTACCTGTAATTAGCATGCAAACAACAACTTGGCAAATTTAATTTAAGGTTTCGTTTACGACATAGAACTAAACAACTGTCTGTACTAGGCTACAACTGGTTTGTATTGGTCTAACCATCAGTTGGTACCGGTGTATAACTATATACTAGTTAGTATTGTGTGGTGGTACAAATTGGTACCACTATGTTCTGGTCCGACAATGGACCACCAAATCACTGGTCTGGATCAGTTTCTTAAACTTTGGTTTACAATATTTGAAATCTATCATAAAGGAGTTTGTTGCATGTACTACACTAGTGGAAGTTGCTGCATCAAATTCCAGTGGCTTCTGGTGTATTGAAGGCTATCTTTAATCAAATAGGCTTTAAAATAAACTGTATCCTTTATTAAGATGTTTCAAATTACAAATGTTCATCAATTTTTGGTTTAATTGCAAGTCGTGTGCCACCTTTTCTAGTTCATTCGTGTACTAATTTTGAACCAGCTTTGCTAAAATTTCTTATCTATTCAAAATTAGTATCAGCATGCAAAATTCTACCTTTTTTTTTTAAGAATAGCTCCTATAGGAGATTGTTTTGAGGAAGATAAATTTACTTTCTTTTATATTTTACATTGTTTGAAGATATAAAAAGTGCGAGTAAATTAAAGTTTGAATATGATAAAACACCACTAATAGCATCACCACAAGCCTTACCAAATCATTTATGTTAAAACTTCGTTATTGGCTTTTATAATTATTCACCATATTTGTTACTATATTTTTCATTTATATTTATCTTTCAATTGTCATTTCAATTCAAGTTCTATGGACGAGGCACCATGTAACAATTCAATATACGACACAGTATTTTTTACTTTTTTCTATTTAACATTATATTAGAGTAAGAGTTTGATCTCAAGGAGTTCCCCCATCTTCTTTGCAACTCTATAAGCACCATTTATCTTGGTGTGTTTCTTTGCTCGTCATTTTCCTTTTTATCACCATCATCTTTGCCAGCACAATGGAAGCATGATGACATCGCAAGCAACAGACTTGCTTGCTAACTACCAACACTTTCAACTCTTGGCGAAGCCTCCTCTTTCTATACTGATAGCTTTTCATGTTCTCAGTCTTTAGCTTTCTTGAAGACATTTTACTGTATCAACTACCAAGAGTAGTTTGCTCTATTTGCATGTCTCTTTCTTTTCTTGCATCCGTGAACAAACAGCAATCTTATTACTGCATGCATCCTAACATAATCAATCTCTCTTGCGTGTGCATGAATAGAAAGCACTTAATTGCTTGTGTACAACCTCTTACTTACTGCATGAATAGACAAAACTTGAACCTTTTCCATATGCATCCTACACCTCTTAGAGATTGTCAAAGGTGCACTCTAGGTGCAAAAAACCTCACGGCTTCGTTGCAATGCCTTAATAACTCTTAGAAGTACCTCTTTCATAAGCTTTGCTTAGGCACACATTGGATGCTACTGTTGCTTAAAGTGCGAACAAAATGAATTGTAAAAAAGCTGATTACGAAGATATGGATGACAGCGTTGATAATTTTAGAGGGTTTTGAATCTTTTGATGATTATGAGTAATATACATTTTCTTATTTTGCGTTTGTGATATGGTAATATGATATTGTGATTATTCATTATCATTATGATATGATAATTATATTCAATTTGTTTAATGTGATGATCTAAATTTGAAAATTTTGTTTTTGATCTTATTTTATATTGCAATTTAATTTACAAAGATGTTATGATATTTATTTTAAGTTTAATTTAGAATTTATAATTACTATTTAATTTAAAAAAATATGGTATTTATTTCAATTAAGTTTCAATTCAGAATGATAATGTCCTTACTTATTTGACCTTTTATTTTAATGTAGAATTTATCCATGTTAGTTATATATGTGTATTATAAAATCATTTATTGGAAATTTATGCTTTGCATTGATTGGTTATGTACCTAGGTAAATACCTTGCACCTCGAGTGATTATAGATCATGGCCCTTTAGTGTGTGTTGCCTCTTAAATAGCATTGATTTCTCATTTGCAACTTATATCTTAAACTCACGGTTTCAACAATGTTGTCATCACGAGTTTTCTTGAGAATGCTTGAAAATATGAAAATTAGAATAAATTAAAGGTTGAAAGCAATACGATCCCATTAGTCATATAAAATCATTTAATATAGCACTCTTGTATTCCCTTAGCTCTCATATTTATTACAATGTTTGTTACAATCATATTATGTATTTTCCGTATTATGTATTATATTATCATTATAATCTAGCCTTATATACCATGTAAAATTCCATATGCAATGCAGTATCTCTCCTTTTCCATCCTACATCTTATTCTTCTTCCTTACGTAGGTCAACATGTGTTTTGTTTTAAAAGGTTTTGCCGTTAGAAAAAAAAAATCTCAAATACGTAAAGTTACACTTATGGATTCTGGAATTTTCAATCAGTAAATTATCATATATTTTATATTTGTATAATAAATATAGAAGGAATTGCCAATAGTTATGTACATAAGATAGTACCAAACAAGTTTCGTAAAACCGGTCCGACGACTAAGCTTGGTGAGCCGTCAGATTGGTACGGTACAAATTGGGCGGCAACGAGCGAACAACCGCGGCAGTTGGAAGAACAAAGCTCCCGCCGCCACCTGCTGCCTCCCTCTGCCGTCCCTCTGGAGTCGTGCTCCGACGGCCGTTCCAGACCGGACAGCGATCAGACCGGTACCATACTGTACAAAATGTATGGTACGGTACGGTTTTAAAATCCTTGGTACCAAAAACTTTATATAATATTATAAAAAAGTAAATGAAGGGATTTGTTTCAAATTTCACTACTTTTGATTGAAAGGACTTGTATATTGTTTTTACTTGTAGCAATTATTTTCTATCATATTATTTCTGTTGGCAAGCTGATCTACGACGTCTCTTTGTTTTAAAATTGGAGTTCAAGTTCCATTTGATAGCATTATCTTTGATATAAAGTCAAAAGTTTTCCACATATCAAGTCATTCTATTGTTTTGGTTTTATTTCTGATAGTTGGATGTCTGATGAATATGATCTCGTTCCATATGACATTATGACCTTCAGCTACAAACTATGTCATGTGAATTCTTTTCCTTATTGGTAGAATATTTACTCAGCAGTCTGGATGTTTATATCTAGTTCTATTTATCTGTCAATATGAATTGCCAGTTTATGCAGTTGAATTGCCATTTTAATGATGAAACCAGGACCTGAAACCAACTATTTCTTATCTTTCACCAGAGGAACTGAAGTTAGTACATGATGCTTTGAAGGTAACTACTAAAAACTGAAGTTAGTAGAATATAGAGAAGTCAATACGCAAACATGCTTATCTGGTCACTGCAGCTTGCTTTTGAAGCTCATGATGGCCAGAAACGGCGAAGCGGTGAACCATTCATTATTCATCCAGTTGAAGTTGCACGGATACTAGGAGAACTTGTGAGTAACAGTTAGGCAGTCGATGCTTCAAGTCTTCACTAAAGATCTCCAAGCATTTAACAATTTGTCATTGCATTGGTTTTGCAGGAATTGGATTGGGAATCAATTGCGGCTGGTTTACTGCATGATACTGTTGAAGATACGAAGCTAGTTACATTTGATAGGATAGAGAAGGAGTTTGGTGCAACTGTGAGGCACATTGTTGAAGGAGAGACCAAGGTAGAAGATCAACCGTTTAGATTACAAAAGGATACTGTTAAATTTATTTCTTTATTTTATTCATGGAGATAGGTATCCAAGCTGGGAAAAATTAAGTGCAAAAGTTCGGATAGTTCTGTTCAAGATGTAAAAGCTGATGATTTGAGACAGATGTTTCTTGCAATGACAGATGAGGTAGCTGTGTCATGCATTTACTAATCACTTCTGTTTTCTCTATTGCCTGCGTTGAAAGAGGATTAACAAAGAAGTGTTTCTGTAGGTTCGTGTCATTATTGTCAAACTGGCTGACCGTTTACATAATATGCGCACTCTATCGCACATGCCCCCACATAAGCAGGTTTTGATTTTCTGCAAATAGTTACATTCGTCCATAACCGTTGTATTACTTATACTGAACTTCATTTTGTTATACCAGTCCAGCATTGCGTTGGAGACTCTGCAAGTGTTTGCTCCTTTGGCAAAGCTTCTAGGAATGTACCAAATCAAGGTATAACTGCCGGAGATACAAGCAGAAATCGCATGCTTGTGTCATGTTCAAGTTTGCTTTCTTTGTCTTTTATTTATTTATTTTTATGTTTATACACTATAGTACAAACATCAACATTTTTTTAACTTCCATCTAGAGCTGGATACTAGAGACTCTAGGCTACTCATTATAAAAATCTCAAACACTTAGGCCTTGTTTCCTTAGAAGGATTTCACGGAGGAAAGAAGGGAAAATACTTTTTCCCCTCGTTTTTTTGGAAGGATAGAAATAAGAGGGAAAAAAACGAAGGAAAAGAGTCACTTTTCCCTCGTTTTTTAGTATTTGGGCAGAAACTATTTTCCACGAAGTTCTCGCCTCTGTTGCTGCTCACCAACAACAACTGCTGCCGCTTGCCGATGGCAGCCGCCTCCTCGCCGACAGTGCCT
Source organism: Costus lasius (assembly GCA_027563935.2). NCBI lineage: Eukaryota > Viridiplantae > Streptophyta > Magnoliopsida > Zingiberales > Costaceae > Costus > Costus lasius. The sequence goes on along the minus strand of CM050450.1, from coordinate 128,125,870 downwards.
ATTGCTGCGAGTTAGAAAGGTAAGAGTAAAAGTTGTATTCCAAAAACTAGGGTAATCCCCTTTTACACTTAGTTAGAGGGTTAATGGGTTTAAACCCTAAACCCATTAACCCATAACCAAATATCACTAAAGCACTAACACTCCCCCTCAAGCTGGAGAGAATATGTTAATTAGACCCAGCTTGTTACACAATTTCTTAAGTCTGGTTGATCCCAAAGCCTTGGTGAAGATATCAGCAATCTGGTCTTCAGACTTCAGATAAGGAGTAGTAACAAGTTTGTTATTGATAGCTTCCTTGATGAAATGACAATCCACCTCTATATGTTTAGTTCGTTCATGGAAAACTGGATTGTTGGCAATAAAAATAGCGGCCTGATTATCGCAGAACATGTTCATTGGGCTAGGACAATCTATTCCACATTCTTGCAAGAAATTTCTTAGCCAAAGCATTTCACAAATAGTATGAGCCATGGCTCTATATTCTGCTTCGCAACTTGATCTTGCCACAACACTTTGTTTCTTGCTTCGCCATGTGACCAAGTTACCACCCAAATAGGTGCAGTAACCAGAAATAGATTTCCTATCATCAATATTGCCAGCATAATCAGCGTCAGAATAAGCTTCAATATGAGTGTGCCCTTTTTTACAATACTTCAAACCTTGACCAGGGGCACCTTTGATATACTGAACCACACGAGTCGCTGCGTCCCAGTGACACTGCTTGGGTTTTTGCATAAATTGACTAATGATTCCCACAGCATGAGAAATGTCAGGTCTTGTAACAGTGAGATAGTTAAGTTTGCCAACCAGGCGACGATACTGAGTGGCATCAATGTAGGCAGAGTCCTCGTTAGCACTATACTTCTGGTTTGGAATGAGGGGAGAGTCAACTGGCTTGCAGTCACTCATACCAATCTCATCCAGAAGATCTAAGACATATTTCCTTTGTGACAGAAAAACACAATCACGCTGATATGCGACTTCAATTCCCAAGAAATATTTAGGTGTCCCTAAATTCTTAATTGAAAAATGGGATTGTAAGTGATTCTTGGTTTCCTCAATTCCCTGTCTATCATCACCAGTAAGAAGCATGTCGTCAACATAAACGGCCAAAATAGTGACACCACTCTTTGAACGACGAATAAAAATAGAGTGATCAGCCTGACTATGACGAAACCCAAACGAGGTCATTATCTGTGAGAGTTTATGAAACCAAGCTCTCGGACTTTGCTTGAGACCATAGATTGATTTATGCAATTTGCACACCATCTCCCCCTGAGCAACATAACCAGGAGGTTGCTCCATAAAGACTTCCTCAGATAAATCACCATAAAGAAAGGCACTGGTGACATCCATTTGGTGAAGAGACCACCGACCATTGACAGCAAGGGAGAACAAGGTGCGAACAGAATTGAGACGCGCCACTGGAGAGAAGGTATCATGATAATCCAGGCCATAAATTTGAGAGAACCCCTTCGCCACCAGGCGAGCTTTGTGACGAGCAATAGAGCCATCAGAGTTGAATTTGACGGCGAACACCCAGCGGCATGGTACAACCCGAGCACCAGGCGGGAGAGGAACTAAGGACCAGGTGTGACGAGCCTGTAGGACAGTCATCTCAGCATCCATAGCCTGCTTCCAGTGGGGTAACGACATAGCCTGCAAGGGAGATGTAGGCAACGAGACCAAGGACAAGGCAACAGAAAATGCACGAAAAGAAGGTGACAAACGACGGTAAGAAACAAAATGAGAAACAGGATAATGAGAAATATGACGCTTGCCTTTACGCAGTGCAATGGGGAGGCTATCATCAGGAACCGCCGACGAAGAAGGAACGACAGGAGGAGGCCGGGGGCGGCGACGATAAACCTGCAAAGTACCAACAGAGGAATCGAGAGAAGTGGGAGCAGGCACCGGAGGCGATGCCGGAAGGATAATAGGAACAGGAAGAAGATCAGTAGAAGAAACGGGGGGCGCAGCAGAAGAGAAAAAAGGACTAGACTCGTCAAAAGTAACATCGATGCTGGTAAACAGGCGACCACTGGAGGGATCAAAACAACGATATCCCTTCTGAGTGCGAGAGTATCCAAGAAAGACACAACGAGTAGCGCGCGGGCTTAACTTATCAACACCCGGGCCAAGAGCATGGACATAACACAAACACCCGAACACCCGAAGTGGGAGAGAAAAAAGAGGTTGCGCCGGAAATAAGAGAGAGAACGGGGAACGCCCATTTAAAACCGGAGTAGGAACCCGATTAATCAAAAACGAAGCAGTTAGAACCGCATCAGCCCAATAAGACCGAGGTACCTTCATGTGAAACAATAAGGTACGGGCCACCTCGAGAAGATGGCGGTTCTTGCGCTCAGCAACACCATTTTGGGAAGAAGTATAACTACAAGTAGTTTGGTGTATGATGCCATGGGAACGACAAAAAGACTGAAAGAAAGTGCTAGTATATTCCAATGCATTATCAGAGCGCAAAACTTGAACAGGGACACCGAACTGAGTTTTAACTTCAGCATAAAAGTTGCAAAATACATTAAAGAGTTCAGACCTTTTAGACAAAATATAACACCAACAAACTCGAGAGAAATCGTCTATAAAAGTAACAAAATATCTGTGACCATCACGACCAGAAACAGGACTCGGACCCCAGATGTCGGAGTGAATAAGATGAAACGGGTGAAGACTGCGAGATGTAGAGGCGGACGGTAAGGAGGTCCGATGATGTTTACCCAGTTCACAAGCTTCACACTGAAAGGACGGCTTCGACGGTAGGGAGAGAACATGTTGAAGACGTGCAGCAGAAGGGTGTCCAAGACGGCAGTGCCAGAGTAGAGGAGAGACAGCAGTAGACGAAAGAGCCCGAGGGACAGTAAGTGGAAGAAGAGTGTAGACGCCGCCCCGCCTAGGCCCCCCACCAATCGTCTGCTTCGTCCGGAGGTCCTGAAACAAACAGTGAGAGGGTAAGAATGTGATACTACAATTACTACGCGCAGTAAAGGCACTAACAGAAAAAAGGTTTACAGGAAAAGAAGGGATATATAACACATGAGTAAGAAGTATAGTGGAAGAGAAAGGAACAGTCCCGATGCCCATGACGGGTACTAAGGAGCCATTGGCAATGGCAACCGGGCTATAAGCTCCCCCTGTGGAGAGGGAGGTGAAGAGACTACGATTACCTGTCATGTGAGAGGACGCACCAGAATCAACTATCCAATTAGAATCAAAAGAAGCAAGGGTAGCTATACCGGAAGCGTGACTAGAAGAGGCTATGAAGGTGGATGGTCCTGCATTAGACTCAGAGGTGGACTGGAGGAAACGAGCATACTCAGCCGCCGAGATAGTAACAGTATCAGTGGTGGACGTGGCAGGTGGAGCAGTAGGAGCAGAGACCGCATGAGAAGAGGGTGCGACAGACACAGTAGCCGTCCGAGCAGAGGGGAACCCAAACTTCTGCCAACACCTGTCTGGAGTATGATTAGTACGACCACAGTGCGTACATGGCGGAAGAGTACGACCACGGCCACGTCCCCGTCCCATCCAGAAACACGCCCCCGGCCAAAAGAAGGGGGAACGGGAGCGGAAGCAAGTGCACTCGGAGTGTCCGGAGTCGGGGAAGGAGTCGCCACCCGCAAGAGTCTAGAGAAGGCCCCCTGAAGAGTGGTGATCGTAGAGTCCAATAATAACTGAGAACCCAAAGCTGAGTATTTAGGATTAAGGCAGGATAAATATTTGGCCACCAGGAACTCCTGCCTCTGCTGGAGAGTAACCTCGATATCGGATGAAGCAGGATGATACTGACAGAGTTCGTCCCATTTGCCTTGCAACAAGGCATATGTTTCCTGGAAGGATCGATCGTCCTGTTGTAGGTTGATAATCTCTTCATAGAGACGGAGGACATGACTTAGGTTCTGTTTGGGGGCATAAGTGCTGGTTAGAAATTCCCAAGCAGATTTGGTGGTCTTCTGATACATAATAGTAGAAGCAACTTTGGTGTCCATGCTATGAAGTAATAGATTTAGGACAGCCATATCTGAACGACGCCAGGAGTCATAAGTAGGGTCAGTAGGAAGAGGAGCAGACTGAGTGAGATGATGCTCCTTTCCATGCGATCCCAGAAAAAGGTGAACTGATTGTGACCACAACTGAAAATTGGTACCATCAAACTTAATAATACTTGTGCCAAAGGTGGTGCCAGGTTTGAAATCCATATTAGAGGACACGGAATCCATAGAATATAGCAGTAAAAGAGCACTCAAATATCAAACTGAGCCGAAAACTGAAGAAATTAGTGCACCTTGGAGATTAAGTAAAGAGTAATTTCACCACCTTGGGTTAAGGTCCCACAGCAAGAGAAACTTTTGAGCGCCTGAAGCCTTGAGAAATCCAGCCGCCCCTTGATATGCAGCCTCGGTCACCACTGAAACACCTTCATCGCAAACAGTGGCGTGGGCATGACAAACGTCGGAGACAGGAGGTCAGACGGGAGGAAGCCGCTTGGCAAGACTTCAGCGGCGGAAGAGGAAGCCGCGAGCTGAAGACACAAAGCCGGAGGAAATGTCGCGATAAAGGAGCAGCGGCATCGAACCTGGCGGAAGGCGGCTTCGGCAATGGAAGAAAGCCAGGCGGTGGAGAAGAAACGAGAGACTTGCCTAGTCTCGCATCAAGGAAAACGAAAACGCGAGCAACCTTCTCGCGTGAGGAAGGCGGAAGTGGCGAGGACTTGGCGCATCCGCATCACACGGCCATGCCACGGCCGGTGAGAGCACGCGCCAAGCGCACGAAGCCGCCGACAAGTGCGCCTCTTCTCTTGGTTACAGATTAGAGCAGAGGAGAAGAAGACCACGCGGTGGAGACGGTGGCGACGAAGCGGTAGCAGCAGCGACGAATCAGCGGCAGCGGCGGCAGCAGAGTTGTAGCGGCGGATGGAGAGGTCGAACTTCCTCTGATACCAAGTTAGAAAGGTAAGAGTAAAAGTTGTATTCCAAAAACTAGGGTAATCCCCTTTTACACTTAGTTAGAGGGTTAATGGGTTTAAACCCTAAACCCATTAACCCATAACCAAATATCACTAAAGCACTAACACTGCGCACAGCTTTCGCATCCACTGCAACAAGGCATGAGAGCACAACGATTAAGGTTGCCTCCACGCCAAGCTTGTGATTGTCGCCTCCACGCCGAGCTTGCCACTACCGCCTCCTTGCCGCAGCTCCGTCGCGTAACCGCTCCTCGTTCATAGCGCCATTGCTCTGCTGCCGACGTTCCGCTCGGCCTCGCCCCGAATTGATGCCGCTGCTTCTCCCTCGGCGTCGAGCTCCTCTCATAGCTGCTCCTCTCACCGCTCCTCCTCTCTCGGTGCCAAGCTCCCTCTCCCCTCGGCGCCGAGCTCCCTCTCCCCTCACTGTTGCTCCTCTCTTGGTGCCGAGCTCCCGCTCCCGCTCCCCTCACCGCTGCTCCTCTCTCGACGCCAAGCTCTCTCTCCCCTCACTTCTTCTCCTCTCTTGGCGCCTCCTCCCTGTTATTCTTCACCCACACGCTGGATGCTACCGCTATCTTCAACCACGCGCTGAACGCCGCCGTCTTCACCGACACGCCGCCATCTTCACCGACGCACTATCCTCACACAGAAGCGTGAAGCACCCACGCGCCGTTCGCGTCTGCCACACACACGTGGCTCCCACGTGTTACTAAATCAACCCTTGGTTCCATCCCTAATGATTTATTTTCCTTTCCCTCTCTTTTTACATCCATCCTAGGAAACAAGGCCTTACAGTGATATCGGTCTAGTTGAATGATTGAAATTGTTTAGTTGAATGCTTGCTTTAAGTGAAATCTGTGGCATTAGTAATGCTTTTCTTATTTAGAACTTTTTTTAATGAAATTGACTTTATTATTATTATTTTTTTGCTTTGACAATTTTTTTGTTTATATTGAAGATTTTCAGTCTTTGAAGGACGTTACTATCATATCATGTTGCATGAGGATAAGGGGGCACGTAGGAACTGTAGTCTGTAGGGTTTTTGCGACTTCAGTTTCCACACCTGTTCTTGTATAGTTGTACAAGTAAACTTTGTTAACTTGGTACGGCTTTTGGTTAACTTGGGTAGATTTTTTACATGTGATTTGACTGTTAGGCAGATTGAGGATGTCAAAATCTTATTTTTAAATCCTTGTTTTGATTATTACAGCAATTAATAATAGTATATACCTGTTTGCAGTTAGAATTAGAATATCTATCTTTCATGTATGCAAATCCCAATGACTTTGCTGAGCTCAAGAAAAGAGTTGAAGATCTTTATAGAGATTATGAAAAAGAACTAGACGAGGTAAACATTCTTTTAAGCATAAAAAGTAAGGTTAGATAATGTCGCATGTTTCTTTTGAGGATATTCATTTCATCATTCATCCATTCAGGCTAAGGAAATTTTGAGGCAAAGGATTCAGGAGGATCAATTTTTGGATCTTGTGACGGTGAAGACAGAAGTTCGCTCTGTTTGCAAGGAACTTTATAGGTTAAGAATTTTGTTTATTTTTTATTTTTATTTTTATTTTACTGATGACTCCCTGCTCGTTGTCATTTAGAATTTTCAGATTGATATAAATAAAGGTAAACTGATTTTACAAATAAGTTACTTGTAAAAAAGATATTTATTGCAATAATCGTTTAAGTTGGTTTATGATCTGAGCTGTGTGATATTGAATATATTATAAGTCCATGAAATGAGTCTATATATTCAGTTGCATTTGTTTATAATATAAAAGGTGGAAGGTTCATCATTGACAACATAATGCACACATCAAAGCAGTTCTCTATGTCAATGGAAATCTACAGCTTCCATTTATTTATGAAACCAAATTTGAAATCTTGATGTCAATATTTGAGACCCGTATCAGTCGAAGCACATATTTGATGTGGTCTTGGTATTGTACTGTCATGACTCAGATTCGTATACCATGATAAACATTAATCTGTATCGAGATCAATTGAAACAAACACTACTTACAATTCAATTCTTTTTAAAGACTTATTTTTTGGAAAAATATAATGCATATTATTGCTTTACAATTGCATTAAGTTAATTTAAATTGAAAGTATGCTAGTTTCAAATAAAGATTATTGAATGACTTAGATTGTCGGTAGAAGTTCTACTTAGAGTCAAATTAATGGCACAGTGCATGATGTAGGACGCTTTTGGTTGTAATAACTGATACCCTCTATTTTAAACAGATACTAAAGTATGTGAAAATGATAGCATATGCATGTATCCAGAAACTGCTCATAAAGCATCTGAATTTTGTAGTTATGACAAATTGTAATATTATAGAAAGAGAGGGTTACCCGTATACATGAGCCAATAAAAAATTTGCTAACATGGATGGTGGGTCATGAACAGGTGGGACCCTAGGTCTTGCGAAAGATATTTCGGGTGCAACAATATTAATCAAAGGCTGGACCAGAGTGTATTTATGGCAATTGAGTATCACACTAGATCAAGTGTCCTCTAAGGAAATACTACTATCACCCTAGTTATTGTTTTCTTCGGGGATCTGAAATTTCTCTTGGAAGGAAGGCCATATTAATCAAAGACTGGACTAGAGTGTATTTATGGCAATTGGGTATGACACTAGATCAAGTTTCCTTTATGGATATACTACTATCAGCCTAGTTATTGTTTTTTTGTGATCTGAATTTCCTCTTGGGCGGAAGGCTATATCTGAACGAGAAGATTCCAGTGTTAGATTTTGCTACTTAATTTTCATGCTTATGAGAAAATTAAATCGATTTAGTACTCTACTTTGCTTCAGGTGATGCAGTGTAAATTTATTAAATATTATGTTAGTGGGCTAGTGGTATTAGTTGTAGCATTTAGTGAGTGGATGGGCAATTAAGAATGTGGTATGCGTTAAAACCTATATATTGAGTATTTGTAACTTGTTATGACTTAATAAATGATAATGATATGAATTAGTGAGATTGTTGCCTCCTCTCCCTCTCTTTCCCCTTGAACACAAGGTTTTTCCTCTATCATTTCCTTGAATGTAGAGCTTCTTCCATCACCTCCTATCTTCCTCTCTTCTCTTCTATTTATCTCTCATCTCATCTATCCATTTTCCTCTTAAGAGTTGCATCTGTATCAGAGCTGAAACAATCCTTCCCCATTATATTCTTGGTTCCCAACTCCTGTTTATGGCCCCTGCTTCTCGCACACTTGTTAACCATTCGTTCGCTTACACAATGTCACCACTACCTCTTGAGAGTGACTTGTAAAACCGTACTGTACAAACACCGTCCGGTATGCACGGGTACCAGTATTGTACCGGTCGCGCCATACTAAAATGATTTCGGTATACAGTTTGTACGGTATGGTACCGGTCCGACCAGCGAGCAGCACTGGAATGGCGAGCGGAACGCGGCTCGCTGCGGACGCGGTGGGAGGCAGCGGGCAGCTTCAGCCGGCGGAATGGCTGCTTCAGGCGGCGGCTGAAGCTTCCAGCTCTGGAGCTTCAAGCGGCGCTGAAGCTTCCAGTGCCGGTGCTGGCGAAGCTTCAGACGGCGTCCAATGCCTTTCGCTTGCCTCTGCTCCACCAAGCACGCCGAAGCCATCCGCCAAGCTCGCCGAAGCCGTCTGCCAAGCTTGCTTGCCTCGGTTTCGTCCGGTACGCATGGTACCGGTACCGGTACCGGTATTGTACCGGTTCGGCACCATACCGGAACGGTTTTGTAAACCTTGGAGTGACTCGCCTTCTCCCCTTTGTCCACACCCACTCCCAAAACCCATCTTTGTCTCAAGCGTTTTTTTTTTTTGCACCTTTGCATGTGATCTTCCACCTACCCTCACTACCCTCACTTCCCCTTTGTTGGTCCCTAATCCTGCCTTATCCTTCATCCTGGATTCCCAATCATTGCCTGCTACTCCTTTGACAGTCTCTACATCAACCACTCTTTTGATGCCTTATTCATTTGCAATCATGTCCTCTATAAGCTCTTCCTTCATTGGGATTTTCAATTTGGTATCCTGCTATGGATCCACAAACTCCTCTTCCAGCTTCATTGTTGTCTTTCCATCACTACTCCATTGGTCAACTTTCAATGCGCCGAACCACAGTGGGATCTTTGTAGCCATTGTCAAGTCTCCCTTTGAGGATTTCAAACATGTTTGTGTTTACATACTTTCTATCATCTCTGCCCGGATCCAATTTGCTATACTCTTCTAGATACTCCATTGATCTTATTGCTTTCTATCTTGCAGGCACCTGCTGTTTCTCTTAACACCAAGGCACTCATCGAGTCCTACAAGTCACCGACATTGCTCTCTCTGTGTCAATATATGTTCTCTGCCACTCCTTGTTTCACGCCTTGTCCCCCATCCTCTCTCTAATCCATTGTTGCCTCGACAACAAATTGGACCCTTGTCCTCACTCTGTTTTAGCTACATGCAGTGACACTTATTTCATTGTATCCACATATCACAACATTAGCGGTTGCTTATAATAACGTCAGGTGTCTCACATGCTCCGCATGGTTGCTCGATTCCATTCTCAATTCATCATTGTTGTTGCACTCTTCCTCACATTTATCTCTGTTGACGTTGCTATACAATTGACCTCCTAAGTCATGAGAGAAGCACCTAAACCTGGAGTAGAACCACAAAAGAACAAGAAAGATTGAATGGATGGCACAAGCAGACAACTAGAAAAAAAATGAAAGAATGCTCAAGCGTCTTTTGAAGTCCTCATTCTTTATCGTTTTGAGATAACATGTTGGAATCGAGCTTTTCTCAATAGTCGAGAATGATGTAGTGTAAATTTATTAAATATTATGTTAATGGGTTAGTGGTATTAGTTGTTGATATTAGTGGGTTGGTGGAAAGTTTAGTGTGGATCAAAGTCTATACAAGGGCTTGATGCTGTTGTTGCTGGTAATCACCATTGTCGAGCAATTTGGTCTCGTTCATTACTTGTGTCTACTTCTTTGCTTTAAGACCATATATAGCATTGTTCATTTAAGCATTTTGGATCAACAGTTTAAATATGACATTTGTGTTTGAGTTCCCTTTTCATCTTCTCATATCAACAAAGCTTTCCCACTTGTCTCTCTTATAATAGGTTTAACTTTTGTTTATCACTCCATTATCAGCATATCAGATCAAGGTTCGAAAATCTGGTCCGGTGGCTCGGTCCGGTGAGATACCGGACCAGTACAATACCGGTACTGTACCGAACGGTAGTAGCAGGCTGGAAGCGGCGAGCAACGGGCCACCCTGGAAGCTTCGAAGCTTCCAGCTGCCATTAGCCTCCCTCTGCCGCTGCTTGTTGCCGCTGTTCTGCCCGGAGCCGTGCTCCAGAGGCTTGCACCGGAACCGCCTGCCCGCTGGACCGGTTCGTACGGGACTTATCATTCGGTACGGAACGGATTTTTAAACACTGTAACAGATGTTAGTATAGATGTTCAGGGCTCTAGTTTAGATGTTATTACCCTAGATGTAAGTTTCTTGGGCCTTTATTAAATTATGTCTCTACAAGATTTCTACTTGAGCTAGATATAGAATGTTACTTCTTCTTTTTCATTCATATCTAGTAGCATTCTTTTTTTTCCCAAGTCATAACTGGCTCTTGTTATTTTGATTTATTTACTTGATCTCAGGCCTTAAGTTGGATTGGTCAACTTGTCATTGTTAATTTATCTTTTTTAAAAGCATCAGTCTATCGCCCATATCATTTTTAGACGGGCTTATTTCGAGTATCAAAGTCTGTTGGGTGCACTTTTGCTAATCATAGGTGCAATATTGCTGGAATTCTATTGTTAGTTTAGCTGAAATTATGCTGATTAGACACAAACTGACAGGGATTGTCTCATCAAGATCTAAAGGTTTTTTTTATCAAATAGATACTCATGATACTGACACTGATGTCAATTGCAATGTTTCATTCAAATTAATACTACATTCTTAACCCTCCTTTTTTATGTAACTAAAAGATTGAACGTACATCATTCGCTACTATTTACTTAGGTAGTGCTCCTATTTTGTAGTTTCTTCTGTATTCTTTTCATTTTTTTATAACTGATGACTTACTTTTTGTATTTGGCAGTGTATATAAAGCAGTGTTGAAATCTAAGAAATCTATTCATGAGATCAACCAAATTGCTCAGGTCCGTCTTGTAGCTCAAAGAATTTAAAACAATAATATTGGTCCTCTGATCTGGTTTTCCAAATGCTTACTCTCCGTTCTTCATAACCAGCTTCGGATTATTGTAAGCCCAAAAAGTTGCAATGGAGTTGGACCCCTTTGTAGTGCACAGCAGGTGGTGCAGCACATGCTTGAATTCCATGCCATTGTTTTTTACAACCAAAGCTTATCTTTTTTTCTTATCTTTTATTTAGATATGCTACCATGTTCTTGGTCTTGTTCATGGAATCTGGACCCCCATACCTCGAGCTGTAAGTTTCTTTTATATGCTTCGTTTTAATTTCTTAGGAAGCTGCTAATGTTTGATAAACCTAATCTCATAGATGAAAGATTATATAGCAACTCCAAAACCCAATGGGTATCAAAGCCTTCATACCACGGTGATGCCCTTTCTTTATGAGAGCATGTTCCATCTGGAAGTTCAGGTGATTTTAATAGCGTATTGATACATGGAAACATGATGTCAAGAGTTACTTTGCAACTTCTATTCTTTACCTTGAATTAGTCACCTCCAAATATAATTTCCTTTTGTACTTTGTTTATGGTAGATAAGAACAGAGGACATGGATTTAATAGCTGAAAGAGGTATAGCTGCTCATTATAGTGGAAGAGTGATCCTTGGTATTGTAGGACAAGATGTATCTGGTGGGAGAAATTCAAAAGGAAAGACCACATGCTTAAACAATACTGATTTTGCTCTCCGGGTATGCCATCTTTTCTTTTGTTACATATGAAGGCATTGATGTAATCGCCGTGCGGGAGTAATTTGATATTTGATACTCTCTCAAACTATATCTTTTGAAGTTATTGCTTTCCCAATATTCAGATTGGTTGGCTCAATGCTATCAGAGAATGGCAGCAGGAGTTTGTTGGTAACATGAGTTCTAGGGAATTTGTAGATACTGTCATGCGAGACTTGTTGGGTAGCCGTGTATTTGTTTTCACACCAAAAGGAGAGGTGGGTTAAATAAGTAGTAATTTTGTCTCAGGATCAACCATTTTACTTATGCTCATACTTCTCTTTTTCTGCAGATTAAAAACCTTCCCAAGGGAGCAACCGTGATTGATTATGCCTATATGATTCACACTGAAATTGGAAACAATATGGTTGCTGCTAAGGTACATCTTTGATATATGATTATCAAAATTTGATGGGATATGACACCAATGTTCTTTTCTCCAGGTCAATGGTAATCTTGTTTCACCATTGCACGTCCTTGCAAATGCTGAAGTTGTTGAGATAATTACGTACAATGTGAGTAATCAAGAGTTTGTTTTATGTATATTTCATGTCTGTTACTTTAGAAACGAAACATATTACTTTGTTCTAATAATTGCATCACATGTGTATTTTCCAACTATGGACTTTTTCTAGATGACATTATTGATGATGGTTAATCTTGGAGATGTATATTTGCTTAGTAGGAATTTGGTGAAATAGATTCTGCAGATGAATTATACCCCTATTTATGATTTAAGAAACTTCCTTCAGGTTTTATTATGCTCTAATTATTTCACCATATCAATCGGTACCAGTGTATTGTATCATTCTTCATTTTTTACCAGCTTAAACTTTTTTCTGGTCATCCATCTCACATCTGCATTTTTATACTTTTGTTGCAAGTGTTGTTTAACAATCCAATGTAACATACAATCAAGCACAGATGAACATTATTGTTAAATGATATATTTTATATCGTGTTAACATGGTCTATTTTATTCCTTGATGGATTGCTATGCTGCCTAGTCTTAGACTAAGCTCTAAAATAACATCTTCCTTGATGTATCATTATTCTATTAACTTGTAAACTTTGTTTAGTATTACTTTTTTGTTTGATTCTTTTGCCAAAATCAAATTTCTGTCAAATGCCCCAGCATGTAATCTTAATTTAGAGTTATTTCGCAGACTTCACCCATGTCTAATATTAGTTAGCATCTTATTAGTCATTTGACTATATTCCCTAACGATAAATGTAGTTATCCATTCTTCAAGGTATCCAGATGCACTTATTTCGTTAGTTAAAATTTGTCTCTTTTTTTTGCTAGGCGTTATCAAACAAATCAGCTTTCCAAAGGCATCAGCAATGGCTGCAGCATGCAAAGACTCGCAGTGCCAGACACAAAATTATGAAAGTACGAGTCTGCGACACATGAATTATTTGAATATATTTCACATTATCTGGATCTCTGATGAACTTCGTATGCTTAGCAGTTTTTAAGAGAGCAAGCTGCACTTGCTGCAAATGAAATTACTGCAGATGCAGTAAATGATTTTGTTGCTGATATCAAGGATGTGACTGAATATGAAGAGACATTCTCTAAACCTTTAACCGATGAAAGAAAATCCATATGGGAAAAGATTCTTGCAATTGCTGAGGAATCAACTTCTGGAAAGCAAAAAGATGGCCTTTTACCCGTTAAAGGCAATGTTGGAATGCCTAAAATTAATGGAAAACACAGCAAGAGTGCTCAGAAAATGAGTATTAAGATAAATGGCAATCCAATGACTAGAGATGATGCTCTTAACGAGTTTATATATGGAAAGATTCCTATGTATAAAGAAGTTTTACCGGGTTTAGAAAGCTGGAAAGCAGGCAAAATTGCCCTCTGGCACAGTGTGGAAGGGAATTCAGTCAAGTGGTTTTGTGTAGTATGTATTGATCGCAAAGGTAACAACTTATTGCCATGTTCCAAACTTCCAGTAACTGTAATATATGAACTGATTTTTTTTATTTATTATGGAAATAGGCATTCCATCAAGAATCTCCTAAAGCTTTACTGCAAAATATTATAATTCGCCGTCCATAATATCATTTCAATGATAATCAACTACATTTTTTTCTCTAATTTTATAACAAAAAACTTGTTGATATTCTTGGTATTCTAGTTAATAATTGCTTTGGTATTCTTGGTATGCATAGTTCCTTCGTATCCCAAGTACAAATGCCCTATTGTAATTGTTTTCCTGTCCACAGGTATGATGGCCGAGGTTGCATCTGCACTGACAGCTGTTGGGATTAGGATATGTTCATGTGTGGTTAGTGATAACCAAACCTTGATTTAGATTTGTATGTATGGCCCATCTTCCAACTTAACCTTCAATTTACTGATGAATAGGCAGAGATCGACAGAAAAAGGGGGATGGGTGTTATGCTGTATCACTTCGAAGGAACATACGACAACCTGGTATGCCTTTGAAAATTTTTATTTATCTTTCTTTGTGCCTGATTTATAAAGAACATGTAGGTCAATGCCTGTTCGAGCGTTGATGTGATACTTGGAGTTTTGGGTTGGTCTGCCGGCTGTAGCTGGTCGAGTCCAATGGATGATCACAACTTTCTGTAAATGCTGATGATCGCACAGGTTGATCAATTAAAGTCAAAATGATACGGTACAGTACTCAAGAGTAGTATGTCTACGTCTAATTTTGTAATACGAGGAAGTAGAGGTGTAGAATAAAGTACGGGGAGCATTTCAATTTATTTGTTGAAAATTCGTACAAATAAACAAGAGCAGTTGATTGAGCTAGCTCGTTGAGTAGGATAAATGTACATAGTAAAAAGTAGAAAGAGATAATATCTGAGCCTTTAGCGAGTTCATAAAGGAATTTTTATTGAAAACAGGATGAATAAACTAGTGCAACAATAATTTGAATAGTTGATTGACACGAAACTGTGTACTACAGTTCTCTTGTCAATCCGACTGCGCCCGTGCACCTTCAGCTCCTTCGAGCTCAGAAGACTCCTATACTGGATGTATTAATGACTGTTTCCTCGAGCTTGAAGGAGCGTGGCATATGTTGGCCGTTGAATCCGAGTAGCAGGGCGCCTTGACATTGACTATTTTTCATTGCAAAAGAGCCACGAATTCTTTAATTATAAGATCCGACCTCGTCGATTGCACTAGATCAGTTTAGTCTCTTTAAATCAAGATTCAATGGCCAGTGATCCTTTTGAATCGAGATGCCTAGTGTCACGCCCCGGTTGGATCGGCCTGAAAACAGCCCTTAAACGCTATCTTAGGACCGTCCGGCGGAATACCAGAACGCAACTCTCCCTAGGGTTTTCGACCCGAAATTAGAAATCCTAGTTCCCCGATTAATTTTTATCCCCAAATTACAAAGTCGCTCAGAACCTAAACCCTAATTTGGAGAATTACCTCACTGGTCAAAATTCACCGTTGACCAAATCAAAATCATCTTTATGCTGACGTCGGCGTGACGTCAGCCCTCGATCAATTACGCCGCGCGCGTAAACTTCCGTTGCTGGCGTCAGCATGACGTCAGCGTTCCAAATCGAAATCACAGCATCGATTTTCGTCTGCTGGCGACAGCGTGACGTCATCTCCAATTCGAAATCGAATTCGCGATTTCGCTTGAATCTCCGTTTGGATTTTGACCAGGTCAAAATCCACGTTGCTGCCTCGAAGCGAACGCCCATCGTTCGTCTTCCTCGCGTCGTCGTTCGCACGCAAGATCGCCGCCGAACGCCGCCTGCGTTCGCCTCCGCCGCCAGGCGCCGCCGCGCCTACGACCTCGCCGTCGAACCCGAAGACAGGGGAGGTGAAGATTGAAAGGAGAAAGCTTTATTTGAAGATAGAAGCTACAGAACCGACGACCCCCGTCACCGGCCGGACTCCCTCTTCCCTCCCTCACCGTCGGCTCACCAGCCGCGGTTACAGTTCTCTCTATTTCCTCTTTCTCTCGTCGGCACCGTCGCGCCGACCTTCGCTCCTGGCGGCATCAGAGCCCTGCTCTGGAAGAGGCGACGGCGCTCTCGCCGTCGCCGGTGGAGTCGCTCCTCGGTGCTCTCTGTGGTGTCGCCCTCTGCGCACACCGATCTCATTGCCGTCAAGCTTCTTATAGAGAAGCTTCGCCGCGACCGCATCTCCCGCCGCGTCCGCCTTCGTCGCTCACCCCCGCAAGCTTCGTCTCTTTCGCGTGGACCGCGTCTTCCGCCGAAGCTCGCGTGAGTGAGGAGGATGCCGCCTCGACGCCGTCCGAGTCTTCCCGTGCCGCCCGTCCGCGTCCGACGGAGAGGAGTCCTCGATGCCGCGTCCGCGTTCGAAGCCTCGCGCCTGCGTCTCACGCCCGCTTCGTCCGCTGGATTCACATCAGCGTCTGAAGCACGCGGATGAGACGAAGCTTCCGCTTCGTTTGGGTTGGTCAACTTCCAATGTTGACCCGCCGTTTTCCTCAAATCGAGCTCCCTTAAATCAGGTGGGCTTCCTTTTGTGGGCCTGGGCTTGGGTTGGGCCGAACCGCCTGAACCGGGCCCTAACACCTAGTGTTAGGCCTTGGAATGTTGGGCCCGATCCAGGCCCAAATAAAGCGTGCAAAGGTGGTGGAGTCCAAAAGAGGGGAACATTGCTCCGTTGACCACTTTGTTGACCCTGAAAAAGGTGTGGCGGCATCTTTTTCATCTGTGTGCTCTACGAACGCGGCGACGACACTTCCTCCGTGTCAGGGCCCGGTCTACCCGGTCCGGCCCAAGCCCAACGGAGGTATGAAATGGGCAGTGGCCCATGGAGAGCACAGCTCTCCCGAACGCGTACGCGCGGAAATCACGTGTGACGCGGAAGACGTCTCCGCACGCGTCACGAGTAGAGGAGTTCGGGCGGCTTTGACGACGTCGGACGACGCGGACGCGGCGACAACCAGGGACGTGGGCGACGGCGTCTTCGGCAAATCCGGACGCGAGGAAAGATCGGGCGCTGAGCGAGCGAAGTGGACGCGGTCGCAGGCGGCGAACGCGGACAAGGGAGGCGGCGGCGCTTTCCTATAAAAGATATTCGCCAGCGAGCTTCGAGGGAACTCGATCTTCATCCGCCATTGACGACCACCTGGGAGAAGTTGAGGAAAACTTGAGTGGAGGGTTTCCGACGTCGTAGGAGACGTCGACGAGAGGCTTTCGAGCGAACTGTAACCGCGACCGGTGGGTCGACGGTGAGGGAGGGAACGAGGGCGTCGTTCGACGGAGGTCGAAGACGAGTAGAGGAGTTTTGTAGCTTGAACGAGTGGAATAAAGCTTTCTCCTTATCATAAGTTCTCTCCCCGCTTCTGTAGTTCCGGCGACGAACTTCGGCGATCTCTCGGCTGTTCCGGACGTGCGGCGGCGCTCGACGGAAGAGAAAGAGAAAAACGCAGGCGCGCTCGGCTTCGGACGAACGAAGAAGACAAACAGTAGCATTCGAACGCGGCGGCGTTCGAAACGAGGCAAAAGGTCAACATCGACGCGGTCAACGAACGAATTCGATTCCAAAATCGAATTCTGGACGCTGACGTCAGGCGGACGTCAGCGTGTGAATTCGGTGCCACGGAAGCGATTTCGGAGGCTGACGTAGGCTTACGTCAGCGACGGTGGTTACGCGCGGCGGCGAAATAAAACCGAGGGCTGACGTCACGCTGACGCCAGCAAGGCTTTGATTTTGACTTTCGGTCAAAATCAGAAGAGGTATTTGATTTAGGGTTCCGTTTCTTTTCGGATTTCTAAATTGGGGTTAGGGTTTTCTCCGTGCGAATTGTATTTTGGAGATAAAAATTCTTCGGGGAGATTAGGGTTTCCAATTTAAGGCCGGAAACCCTAGGGAGAGTTGCGTTCTGGTATTCCGCCAGACGGCTCTAGGAAGCGGATAAGCGCCAATCCTAGGCCGATCCGACCGGGGCGTGACACTCCGGACGACGCGGGAGATGGCAGCAACAGGGAAGCATGGCGGCACAACTGTGGCTCGGCGATGATTTCGGACGCGTCCAGCAGAAGACGCAGACTGAAGGAGGGTTCAGATGTGGCTAGGGATTGAGGTGCCGAAGGCGGCGGCGACGCGGAAGAATCGGGCGATTGGAGGCGCGCCCTGCTCTTTAAAGCTGCGTTGAGGGAGCGAGCAGCGGATATCTTGAGCCATCGATCAACAACGGGTCTTCACCGAGTGAGGCTTCGTTGTCAGGGGGCGACGACGGGCGAGGATTTGCGTGAGTGGGAACCTGAGAGATTGTAACCGGCGAGGGAGGGGAAGAGGGCGTCGACGACAGGGGTCGTCGGCGGAGAGATCGTGTAGCTGATTGAGGGAATAAAATCCAGTTTTTCTCTTCTCCATTACTTCCCCTGTTTCTGTGTTGATTCCGCGGCGGCGACGAGTTCCGATGGCAGGCGGCTGCCGGATGACGACGGGGAAAGGCTAACAGCGAGGCGTCCTCTCCTATCTGGCGAGTACTCTTCTCCGGCGAACGTCTGCGCAAGAAGACGACCACGGGTGGCATTCGCTCAAGTGGCTGAAGACGAAGGCGAGGCGGACGAAAACGAAATCGAATGTGTTCTAGCGTTCATTTCGAGGAGTTGACGGGGGTCAAAATCGGAGAGGCGAGATTGACTTCGATCGATTTCGAATTCGATTCAGACGCGAGCATGACGTCGGCAAGGGAGATTTTCGAGCGACGGTGGCGATTTGGCTATGGTCAAAATCGGAACAGCAGAAATTGGAAATTGGTGCGGCGAATTGAAGGGCTGAGACGTCAGCCAGGCGGATTTTAGCGATTTTGGTCAGAATTGCGTGACGAGAAAAGGTATTTTAATTTAGCGTTCGGATTTCTCATTTAAGGTTAGGATTTTCCTATCATGTTTTTGAATTGGGGAGAAATTTTGAATGGAATTTTAGAGATTTCACGCTGATCTGAAAGTCCGTCGAAGAACTTTAAGGCTAGGGTGTGACACCTAATAATGAGATAAGTGATTAGTTAACAGCCTATTTCTTTGGTCACAATTTCTTTGAGCTAATTTGTTCAAATCGGACTTGAAATAAGTTTTGCAAGGCTTGTAATTTAATTTTGATTGCCATGAAAGGATTTACTTTGCCCATGTATTTTTTTTATTGAATATCAAGAAACAGACATACAACTCTATCTCGTAGTTGTCAACTTAAATTACAAGTCTAATAAAAAAGCTATTGGCGCAAACAATCAGCAACACAATGAAGTGGCAGGACATAAAAAGAAGAAATGATAAAAGATCATACAATTTATCACCTATATCCAGTCAATGAATTATCAAAACCAGATTCAATGTCTAAGAAAATAATTTGAATCTAAGAAAATAATTATGAAAAACACAGAACCGAAAGAACATAAGAGCACAATACCGCTAGCTCTTCTCATCCTCCGGTGTAAAGAGCAGTACAGTAAAGAATAGAAGAAATGAATGGCCAAAGTCATCACAAACATCAATGAATTAAAAGCTGATTTTCACTGTACCAAGTATGCTTCTGCAACTCCATATGCAATCCTTATGACCACTCACATCCTTTTGCATAGCATGAATCAGGTCCCATTTGTCCGGTAGCAACTTGATCAATAGGATCATCTTAGAAGGATCCATCAGTATTTGTGGAGGTCTCAGTGGCTGGATCGTTGTTGTCACTGTGGTCACCAAAGATACGTTTCCGGAAGTCAGAGACCATCAGAGGAAGACCCTCGCGGAGGGAGATCTTTGGCTCCCATCGAAGTAGCTCTTTGGCCCGGGTGATGTCAGGTTTGCGCTTGTGGGGATCATCAGCTGTGTTTGGCCGGAACTCTACCTTGGCATTGGGGTCAATGGTGTCCTGTACCACCTTTGCAAGCTCCAGCATGGTGAATTCTCCAGGGTTCCCCAGGTTGAATGGACCAATATGTTCACCTTCCATCAACTTCATCAGTCCCTCGACCTACACATTTTTGCAGGTCAAATTCCACTAAGAAACTCTTGTAAAAGACTAAAAAGTACTTGCCTCCTATTATAGTAAGTCTTATCTTCTAATCAGAAATACTGACAATTAGGATTTATTTTCAGAAGGATTCCAAGAAGGCTGAGTCTGATTCTTTCAAGTTCAGACATGAAACCTATTCCAACCTCCAAAACCACAAAATAATGCCTAATTGATGACGAAGTTAACTGATCCTATGAACCCAGGAAACAGTGGCCCACTATCCAAGCATTTTAGTCTGATTTCATTAAATGAGTCATGAATGCAGTAGCTAATAAATGTTCAAATGCTCTCGGGACCCACCCCTACCAACT
The DNA here is from genome assembly GCA_027563935.2 of Costus lasius. Classification (NCBI taxonomy): domain Eukaryota; kingdom Viridiplantae; phylum Streptophyta; class Magnoliopsida; order Zingiberales; family Costaceae; genus Costus; species Costus lasius. Next base: position 128,105,630 of record CM050450.1, on the reverse strand, counting down.
GCATGAACTTTGGTACTTGCACGTCCTTGTCAGAGTCAAACATTTATCCTTACTGTTAGTCTTGTATCTCTTAAATTACAGGGTTGTTCACACAAGTAAAAATTTACGGTGACAAATGCATAATTGAAGCACCATTTAAGCTCTATAATGAGAGCCAGAAGAAAGAGCTCACCAGATCAGAGACATACTGGAAGCTCCTAGTTTGCTTTCCATCCCCATAGACAGTCAAAGGCTCCTTTCTCAAAGCCTAAATTAGATTACCAAAAATGAGAACGCATCATTTCATCTGTAGAGTGGAGATTTATGCTAAATTGTAAAAAAAAAAAAAAATCAAATGAAACTATAACACACCTGGGCAACAAAATTGCTCACAACTCGGCCGTCATCAATGCACATCCGAGGCCCATAAGTGTTGAAGATCCGAGCAATTCTCACCTATACCCAGAATCATAACCATTTTTTTCAGAAAGAAAAGGATGAAAAGAACTGATTGTACCACAAAGTCCATTTCATTTTATAGCTATGATAGAGATTAATGATGACCTCAACTTGGGCACCGCGATGGTAATCCATGGTCAAAGTCTCTGCAGTTCGCTTGCCTTCATCGTAGCAACTCCTAACACCTGCAGTTGGCAAAGTATCACACAAAATGCAAGATTAGCCATAAATCAACTCATGTTTTGTTCCATAAAACAGTTGAAGCTAGACACTGGAACAAGTCATTAGAAAGTTTCAATCAATTCCAATAAATTCTTCCTTGTTAAGAAATAAAAAATCAACTAGTGGAATCACCTTAAGATGTACGACATAATCTAGAGATTATGGAAGCGGTTCATGGATAGAATTATACCGATCGGATTGACATTGCCCCAGTAGGTCTCAACTTGTGGGTGTTGCAAGGGATCACCATACACTTCACTGGTGCTTGTGAGGAGAAATCTGGCCCCTACCCTCTTGGCCAGGCCAAGCATGTTGAGAGTCCCCACAACATTAGTCTTGTACCCAATAGAACAAGAAACCAAATGAGTTAAGGTATTCAACGTGCACAACAAAAACCCTATCTTTCCCCTTTATTCTATTCATTTGCTTCTTCCACATGCATCTATGAACAAAGCAGCAGGACAATGACAACTCACCAAAGCATCAACCATCAAACTGAGGAATCTAAAGCAATTAAATGACGCAAAAGACAAGTGTAAATCAAGCTTAGCACAAAAAAGGACCCACTTGTTTGCTCTAAGCAAACAAATTCTTACCACATTGGCAACAAATGAAAGCAGCATATTTTAATGGAAGAAACATAGCAATTGAATCCACAATAAGAGCAACTGATAGAAATAAAATGGTGTTAAAAGAGAGAAAAAGTTTAAGATCTGATCCACAAAAAAGTTTGGTGGCGAGATCGTATGCATGATTCCAGTCCATAAAAATTCAAATCCAGAATAGAACGCAAAGAAGGTAACTTCAGTGATGATAGCAAATGCGAAGGAATCACAAGTCCTTGCTAGTATAAACAAGAGAAAAAAAAAATGCAAAACGACCACCGATTTCAAAAGGATCGACCGTTCGAACTAGAACATATGAAGACCTAATTGGAGAATAGACGAGCAAAAGGATATAATCGTCTTCACAGGATTGAACTTGTAGTGGACCGGCGACGCTGGGCACGCGAGGTGGTAGATCTGATCCACCTCCAGGAGCAGCGGCTCCACCACGTCATGGCGGATGAGCTCGAAGTTGGGCTTCCCCATGTGGTGCATCACGTTCTCCTTCCGCCCCGTGAAGAAATTGTCCACCACGATGACGCTGTCCCCCCTCTCGATGAGGCGGTCCACCAGGTGGCTCCCCACGAACCCCGCGCCGCCGGTGACCACGACGCGGAGCCCCTTCCGCCTCAGCCCCAGCGGCACCCTCGCCCCGGCGGACCTACGGTACGCCGCGACGCCGTGCGCCACGGGGAGGGACGACCGGGCGGCGAGGTCGACGGCGAGGCGAGCGGCGGGGGCGGATGACAGGGCGGCGGAGGGAGCAAAGGCGGCGAAGAGGAGGGAGGTCAGGGCGACCCCGGCGAGCATGCAGAGGAGGCGCTGCTCGCGGAGGAGGTACAGGATCGGGGAAAGGAAGCGCTTCCCGGAGTCGGGAGAGTGGCCGCGGTCGGCCACCGGGGGACGACCGGGGCGGGTGCGGCAGGTGAGCTCGGCGGCCATGGCGGATCCGGGAGCGGAGGGCCCGGTTGAGAGATCGGAGAAAGCCCAGGGGGCTGCGTGCAAAATGGCGACGAGGACGGGACGACTTGTTCGCGCTGGTGGGGGGAGAGAGCGAGGCGGGGCGAAGAATTTTGTAGTGCTCGGACCAAGAGAGAGGCGAACAAAATAAATTATTAAATGACGCAAATACCCTCCCCAGCTCTTCCTTCGCCGTCGGTAGTTGACCGGGTTCGCGTAGTCGGAATGTAATTTCGTGGACCGGCGGGGGTCTAAATGGCATTTTACCCCTTCTAAAAAGTCAAAATTGCCTCCAATTTGTTTAATTTTTTTATGTCAGTTTGAAAACGAAGATTGCCGGAACGTGGCCGACTTTTTTATTTCTTTAAAAAATATTATTTAATTTAATTATTATTTAGGGGTGGGTAAGATCATGTGCTTAAGAATTTTATATTTTAGTACAGTTAAATTCCCATGTGGGGTACACAATAATAAAACATTCTACATTGACAATTTAAATAGAAAGGTCATAGAAAAAAAAAACTTTCATAGGGTGTTTTTTGCCATTTTATACAAATATACATGACGTATATCAGCAAAGTGTTCAGTATGCTATGTGTTTACTCGTATGACAATGTATATCGTGCCTAAAGTCGTATCTGCATCCCTACCATATAGAACTATATTATGATGATTATTTGGGTTCTATTTTTATTATATATTTTTAAAAAATATTTTTTAATTATATATTTGTCCACTAAATTATATTTTTCAATAGCTTTAAATTTTAATAGCCAACACAACTAGTAATAAAAGAAATAATGACTCACCATAGTGACTAAAGCTTTTTAAAATTTAAAATTTTAATTTTTTTATTACAAGTACTAAAAAAAAGAATTAATGATTCATAATCATCCCTAACAACTTCCTAAAATAAAAAAAGTGAAAGAAAAAAGAATTTCTTATTTCCGTTGATAAAAAAATGAGATGAAAGGAGTTAAAATAACATAAGGGTAAAGATAAATTTCTGAAGTAAGATGGGCAAAGTGCAAAAAAGCCACAGGGCTGATGACTGATCACATATTAATCGGGTATTTTTAACCGAAACAACCTTTTTCTTATTGGATTCGGATCTCAATTTACTTGAGAGTCGCTCCGCCGGAGTGAAGCCTGCTTGCGAATTGACGGAGGCACGACGACCCCGATCGAACGAACACTGTTTAGGGTTTTGCCCCTGATTCCGTTCCCTCTGTTTAGGGTTCTTGGATCGACGGATTTCCATCCCCGTTCGCCGGTTGTTGGACTTGTAGAGCTTGCGATCCACCCGTTTGTTTGTTATTTTCGATTTTCGTAGATCGGAAGGATGGTGAGTTTGTCTTTTTTGTGCCTTCCTTCCTTTTTCTGCTGGTTTTGGTTAGGTCGTCCATTTCTGAGATGTTGGTTTGTTCGTTCAGCTTCCGCTATCGCTCCTGAAGACAGCGCAAGGGCATCCAATGGTAAGTGGATCGAGTTTCTGTACTTGTTGAACGTTTTTCTTGTGTAGGGTGGAATTTTGATGGTTGTATTGCGATGGAGGAAGCTGGTGGAGCTGAAGAACGGGGAGACGTACAATGGACACTTGGTGAACTGTGATACCTGGATGAATATTCATCTCCGGGAGGTTATTTGTACTTCAAAGGTACTGTTATTATTTTCCGTAAAATTTTCTTGCTTTGAGGGTTGGGAAATTTTGATCGACTGGCTCATATGAATGTTTCTTAAAGAATGTCATTCTGGTTGTAGGATGGTGATCGGTTTTGGAGGATGCCTGAGTGTTATATTCGTGGGAATACTATCAAATATCTTCGAGTTCCCGACGAGGTATGCATCATATATCTGAAAAATACTGTTAACTATTAGGTTAAAATATACTATTCAGCTTTCTCTGTTTTTGCGCCAGCATATGCAATTGAGTATAATTAGTAAAATCACGTTGAAGTATATAGAATTTAAGCTCATGGTTTCAAGTTATACTTGTACATTTTTACTTGTATAATATTCTTAAATATTCAGATTATTTACTGTCCCTGTTCATATCGAAGTAGAATTCTCCTTGTGGTGACCTGAGAAATGCACCCATAGTTTCAGCATATTGGAAGCACTCTTTTACCAATACCTGGGTGAAGTGAAACCTTCGAAACTTTCTGAAATCTGACTTATCTTGATTGAAACTCTCATAATGATTAACTTTTCTTGCACGTATTACGCTTCTTGATAGAACCCTTCCATAGTCCTATCACTCTCGAGATATCATAATTTTCATGTTTTCTCAAGCCATGCGCAGGTCAAAACCCTAGTTACATTTCTTGGGAAAATCAGATTATCTAATATATTCTCGGGAATATTGTGGTTGCTTTGTGTACTGTCATAATGCTACTTTCTCTCATGCACAGGCTAAAACCCTAGGCCAAGCCATTTCCTTGCCAATTTAAGTATTTAGAAATGATTGTTCACCCAATCAAATTTAACAGCATTTCATATCCACGTGAATAACTGAAGAAAAAGTTTAGCATGATGAATAATAGGGAAATAGGGTATTTGAAATGCTGTTATCTACTTAGAAATTCTAGCACCACGATTAACATTATTAATTTGAGTTTATTGGACCCATAGTACATAATTCATATATATATACATATGCATACATGCATGTATATATATACACCTATTACCTATTATGCTCTGACAGTTGCTTAGTACACCAGGACGGACCATTAAAACCTTGGTAGTAACCCTGTGTGCATGTGAATTTGTATCCCCAAACAATCTGGATTATTCCAAGAAATTGCTTCTCCACTTCTTATTTGTCTAATTGCAGTCTTTTGCTATTCTAGGTGATTGACAAGGTCCAAGAAGAAACCACCAAGAGCCGAACAGGTAATAAGTGAATCTTCATGCTTATATAACTCTTGCAAATGCAATGCAAATATTCATCTTTTTATACAACGACTGTTTACCAAAATAAGGATGCCTTTGACAAAGAAGTTTAGTCCCAGCTCTTGATAGATACTTGTTTGGTGTTCAGTATTCTGTGTGTCTTACTTTGCATTTGCTATTCTTGGAGAAAGTTGACACTTGAAAGGTTTTAGCGTGATGCTATACTATAATTTCATATGAACTTTAAGGTGCTGGTTTACCATTGTTTTCAGTTTAGGATGGCATCTTCAACCATAGCTGTCTCTAACCATTGGATGAATTTATCTTATTTATGCACAGGTCACTTCATCTTAGATCTTTTCGAGCTACTTCCATTTATTTGTGCTTATTGCAGATAGGAAGCCTCCAGGTGTTGGCCGTGGAAGGGGAAGGAGTAGGGAAGAAACCGGTGGCCGACCAGCCAAAGGCATTGGACGCGGCCAAGATGATGGAAGCAACAAAGCTGCTGGTCGCGGTAGAGGTGGACCTGGTGGTAGAGGTGGTGCTTCCAGAGGTAAATCATCCGAAGCTTTTAGTTCGTGATCTTAACTATTATCTGTCTAGTTCGCTCCTTTTGCCATGGCTTTCGTCTTCAAATTACAGGTGGAGGGCGCGGCCGTGGCTGATATATTTTGGGCCAAAAGGAGTGCTTCTGTTAAGGCAATGCCATCTTTTACAGGCTTATAATCTTTGTTGCATAGATTTCTTTAGTTGAAAGAGTGAATTGGGTGGCCGTTGTTTGCAAATCTTTGCTGCACGACAGTAGTTTCTTTAATGTGATGAAATGGCTTTCATGTCAGACCCCGTCTTGCTTTTAAAACTTTGTTGTACTACTTTGAATTCGGGAGTTACTATTTCTTTTCTACTTGATCTTAGATTTGTGAGTGCAAGCAAAATACAGAAAGGAAATCTGTCCTACATTGCGAGGAACATAATGATGGAAGTAGGTCGAACGTACTTTTTTTCATGTTCGTGCCGTCTATTGCAACGGCATGCATGGAGTTCTCGGTAGTTTGCAGCGCTCGCGTCTTCCTATTGAATACGCAGATTTCGTGTTTATTATGTTTTATTGTGCATTTGTGATCAGTAGCGTGGAATTCTTGTATCACCTTGTGTTTGTTTTTTTTTTTCAAAAAAAAAAAATCACGGAATATATGATAGTAGTTATAATCGAGGTTTGAAAATTCGGTTTGCTAGTGAAATTGAATGTATTGACAAAATGTTATGGGAAAAGTGATTCGATCTCGGATGGGTATAAAATAAAAAATTTCAGTCATTTTGAATTAAAATTTTAAACCGTAATTACTTTTTATTCTTATTTTGTTTCTCCCCCGTTTGCGGATGAGGCATGTCTATGAATCCTACTGAGTTGTGTTTCGGAAAATAATTCAGTCATTATCTAATAGAAATTGATGTGAATACATTCGTTGTCTGGCGGTCTGGCCTTGAACTAATCTATTGAAATCTGCTTTTAAGTTAAATGGGCAATGCTAGTGTCACTTTAAAGTTTAAAGCTTTTAATTTTAATTTTAAGTTAAATGGTAAGTATTTTAATTGTTGATATAATTTAGGGTCAAAATTTGCTTTTATTACTTAATTTATTTATGTCAAAATAATAATAATAATAATAATAATAATAATAATAATAATAATAATTTTAACCCACCCTACCTGGGCTAACCTATTCCTGTTTCACTCAGATTCTTATTCCTCTTTGCCTAGTGTCAGGCTCCGGTTCAACCAGTCCGGCCCAAAACCCAGTGGGCCTGACCCAGGCCCAAACACATGCAGAAAAGGGAGGAGCGGCGCCCAAATCTTTCAGTCAACCAAAGATGTTGACCACACAACGCGGTCGTCTTTGAGAGCGGACGCGGAAGCGAGCTCCTCGCTGCGAAACTCAGACGCCGAAGGATCGTGGCGGCGTGGTGATGATATGTAAAAATATGATATTTCGCGACTCAATTTCATTCTTATTTTAGAGCATAATGCATGTTTCATCTCATTTATTTACTCAAATGCTTCATATTCTTCAGAACCTTCACTTTTCCTCTGTTTTAATAAAATGCAGGTATTTGGCCTCAAAATCGATGAAATTTGGAGAATCTGAAGGTATGAGACGATTTCCCATGATTAGACGAAGCTACACACCAAATTTCAGCTCAAACGGAGCTTTCTACAGAGCACACGGTCATGGGTGTACATCCATGCACGACCATGCATCGTAAGTCATCAGAATCTGCTTAACTGAGCCGTACACGGGCGTGCCCGTGCACCGATACACGGCCGTGCATCGTCCCGCGCAGTTCGACAGACGCTCGGTATTTCGGCCATAACTTTCTATTCCTAGCTCGGAATTGAACGAAATTTTAGGGAGACCTTCCCAACTTAGTCACGCACGTTTTGGGACCGAAATCATCAGATTTGGTCAAGCAACGGGGGAGAACGAGTGCGAATGGCGAGACCTTAGAGTTTGGGGCGATTTTCTGGGCGACAACTCTGTTCCGGCTCATTTTCTTCGTCGTTCCGGCGTGGATCTTCATGCTGGACCTTCTTCCATCAAGGATCTACCCTCCCCTTTGGTTTGAATTCATTTACATGAGAGATTTGAGATATTTCACGATGTATACGTTAGCGTAAACTCTCTTTTCGGGGTTTGGGCGTAGCCCACTGTATGAATGTTGAATACTATTGTTTGATTTATATATTTCTTTATTTATCTTTGTTCTTATTCATGTTTAGGATGTTTTATCTCGTGTTTATGTACTGGCCATACGTATGCATGTCTTAGATGTCAAGGGAAGGACTGAGAGGTGAACCTTGATCATCGGAACCCCTTAGACTGGACTGGTGATTTCGTGTTGCGAGAGCACTCGAAATCACTCGAGGAACCCTAATCCTTCACAGATCCTATTGGATCCGACTTAACCTAGGTAAGCCACGAGAGTAGGAGACTTGGGTTAAGTCGGATACCGGACCGTGTCCTGAGAGGGAGCGCGTCTGTACCCTAGGAAGGATTACCTTGAGAACTAAGATAAAACTCAATTTAAAACTTCAAACCTTAATATTTCTGCATGCTTCAGTGTGGTGAAACCTAAAACCCCGAATATCTCTCATAGATCTAAAACCCTGTTTGCTTTGCTCTTTGCGTTGTTTGATTTAAGTCTATTTTAGCTTAAGTACTTGCTCTAGGACATTAGTCACTCTCCCATTAATCGTTAACCTAGTTTTCGATTGACTGATTTGTTAGTACTTGACCCTAGTCCCTGTGGGTTCGATCTTATTTATTACGCGATAGACCGTGCACTTGCGGTAGCAGCCTGTCTAGGCCATATCAAGTTTTTGGCGCCGTTGCCGGGGACTAGGTTGCCAATATTAACACAATCAGAAGATTGATAGACTAGGTTTAGTTAGATTTCATTTTGTTCTTAATTCTGTTTATTTGCTTTTATTTTTAGTTGTAATTTCTATTTGGTGCGGTGCTACTAATCTTTTCTGTCTAGGTACTTGTTTATGCCCAGGAACACTGCTAGAACAGGAAAACTTGTACCAAAAGACCCGGAGATAGAGCACACTTTCCGTCAAGTCAGAAGAAATTTGAAAAGACTTAAGCTTGAAGGCAACTTTTCTGACAGTCAAACGATGGAAGTCACTCGCTCCTTGAAGGATTATGCAGCACCCACCATTTCTGGTGTGCACTCGAGCATCTCGCGACCGGCTATCGAAGCTAACAACTTCGAGATAAAGCCGTCCTTTGTACAATTGGTGCAACAGAACCAATTCAGTGGAGCAGCCACTGAAGATCCTAACCTTCACTTGTTTATTTTTTTAGAATGTTGTGATACTCTTATGATTAATGGTGCTCCCCCTGATGCTATTAAACTAAGACTTTTTCCTTTTTCACTCAGGGACCGAGCTAGAGCATGGTTACAATCTCTACCTCAGGGTTCCATCACGACGTGGGATCAGCTCTCTCATGCCTTTTTATCTAAATATTTCCCACCGATCAAGACAGCTCAGTTAAGGAACCAAATTATTAACTTTGCTCAACGAGATGGAGGGTCCCTTTATGAAGCATGGGACCGGTTCAAGGAGTTTCTAAGGATGTGCCCACACCATGGTCTACAGAAATGGGTACTTATTCATATATTTTATGGTGGTTTACTTTACCAGACTAGACTTTCTGTAGATGCTGCTGTTGGTGGGGCACTAATGAACAAGAATGTCGATGACGCTATGAACTTGATTGAGGACATGACACTCAATCACTACCAATGGTCAGGAGAAAGAAGCCAACATGTAAGAAGCTCAGGTAAGTATGATTTGGATATGTTGAGTTCACTAGTAGCTAAGGTAGATTCATTGTCACATAAATTTGATTCTATGAATGTATCTACCTCTAACTCTGTCACTTGTGAAGTTTGTGGAGTAACAGGCCATTTTGCTAATGATTGTTATATCTTGAACACTCATTCAGATCAGTTCAATGCTATTGGAAATTACAGGGACCAGAACGACCCATCCTCGAGCGCATATAATTCGGGATGGAGGGATAACCCGGACTTAATCAAGGGCAAGTCCCTCATGCAAATTTTGCTAATCCAATTTCTTTTTCTAATTTCAGGCCTCCTCCCGAGATCCAACTTTCATTTGCTAATCAAAAACAGCCAGAACCACCAGACGGGTCGAAACTTGAGTTGATGCTGGAAAAGCTCCTCACTATGCAAATTAAACGGTAATTATTCGACCGGGGTGTTCTGGTGTTCCACCGGATAGTCCTGAGACAGCAGTTAAGTACTGTTTTAGGCAGATCCGACCAGGGCGTGACAACAGGTATCAGAGCCTAGTTAATGTGTTACGGCAGGCACGACACCTTCACCCGCGAAGGTGAAGAAGGGCTTGAAGTTTCAAAAGATCACCCACACCACCAGAGGAGCGTCAGAGGATGCCTGGCCCAAAGGTAAAACCAAGGAGACGGCTAAACCTGAGAAGATGGTGAACCAAGGTGAACGCATTACTCAGATCGAGGAAGCACTCGGTTTGGCAGGTAACAGAGAAACGGCAATTATTCCTCAGATGGAGTACTTTCGAAAGACCATCGAGGAACAGAAGTTGCAAATTGAGAATTTGCAACAAGCCCTGGAGAGTCTGCTCGACCTACCAGAGCAGATGATCAAGATGCGTGAGGAACAACAAGCAGAGATAGCACGCATGCAGCAGACTATCGGCAGTCTGAACCATCTACCAGGAGAGATGACGCACATAAAGGAGGACATGCAGGTTGAGATCGGGGTACTACGCTTGGCTCTAATGTCAGTATCCCGAACTACAGCACCGGCGGAGCAGGAGGCTCCCAAGCCGAGGATGCGCATGCCTGAATCAGCGACGTTCGGGGGGGCCCGATCGTCCAGAGAGGTAGAAAATTTTATTTGGGATATGGAACAATTATTTTCTGCTAACTATGTTCCAGAAGGAGATCGGGTGCGGGTGTGCATCGCATACCTCACTGGCGACACAAAGCTTTGGTGGCGAACCAAAGTTAGCTCTACACCGGGGGCTACTAGTTGTTCTTGGGAGACTTTCCATGAGGAACTGCGGCGGCAGTTTCTTCCCGGAAACTCGGCAGATCAGGCACGTGGAAAACTGGATCGGCTGAGGCATACTAGCTCGATCTAGGAGTACGTTAGGGTATTCTCTGCCTTGATGTTGGAGCTGCCGTGCATGGAGGAGGATGATAAGAGGTATTTCTTCCTCCGGAGCCTTCAGCCTTGGGCAGAGACGGAGGTCCGACGGCACGCACCGATCGATTGGAGGGCGGCTGCGGCATTGGCTGAGTCTTTGGTGGATAATCGGAAGTTGAAGACATCACCACCAAAGAAACAACGGTCACCACCGAAGCGTGGCTCCCCATGCACACCGCCGGGAGCTAGGGTTCCAGAGAGGGGTAGACCCTTTCACCGGCAGAACAGAGGTTCACCGGGACGGTGTGAGCAAAAGCCACAGGATTGTTTCGCTTGCGGGGGTCCTCACTGGATAAAGGACTGCCCCAACCGACATAAAATCAAGGCAATAATAGCGCGGGAACCAGATGAGGAAGCTGAAGTCAACACCGAGGAGGTGAGGATCGGGGGGATCCAAGTAGTTCCACACACTGCCGCGGGAGCGCAACAGTGTAGAATCGGAGCTTTGAGGATCGGAGCAATGGTTGCTCAAGATCCGCCCGTGATGGACATCGAGGGCGATGTCCAAGTTGGGCGGAGGAGAATTGTCAGGCTCCGGTTCAACCGGTGCGGCCTAAAACCCAGTGGGCCTGACCCAAACGCACGCGGAAAAGGGAGGAGCGGCGCCCAAATCTTTCAGTCAACCGGAGATGTTGACCACACAACGCGGTCGTCTTCAAGAGCATTCGCGGAAGCGAGCTCGTCGCCACGAAGCTCGGATGCCGAAGGATCGTGGCGGCGTGGCGGCGCGCGGAAAGCGGACAACGGTGTCCACTGTTGTGGCGGCAAAGACTTGGACGCGGACGAAGCTCTAGATGGAAGACGCGGAGTAAACGGACGCGGCAGACGACCAACTTAGGGAAGAAGGGCGCGTCTTGCGGAGGAGGCGACGAGGGTCGCCCTCCCTATAAAACCAGCCGAAGGATCGACCGAGGGGGGATCTCCGCCATTGACGACCAATAACGAAGCTTGGTGAAGCTTCGACGAGAGTAGACATTGAGAGAACTGTAGCCGCGGCTGGGGAGTCGACGGTGAGGGAGGGATCGAGGGCGACGACGGGGGTCGTCGGAGAGAAGCTTTGTAGTTCCGAAGTTGAGGAATAAAAGAGCTTTCTTCTTCTTACGCCACCCTCCCCTGTCTCCGAGATTTGATAGCGTGTTCTTCCTCTTCTCCGGCGGCGACCACTCCCAGTGACGGTGCTGTTGAGGGCGGAGTGGTAAGTGCTAGCGGCGTCTCCCTTTTCCCGGCCAAACCACGAGCGCGGTGGAGCTCGGCCAGAGACGCAACACCAAGGCGAACGAAGACGAAGGAGAGCACCGCTTCCGATTTTGACTAGGTCAAAATCGGAAGCCACGCGGACGAAGCAAAATCGATTTTGGTGGAAATCGATCTCTGAGGTGACGTCAACAAAGGCGACGCTGACATAAGCGACGCGATTTCGAAATTGAACGGTGAAAGTCAAAATTGGCGGCCGAAAATTGAAATCAGAAATCGGGCGGCCGACGTCGTCTGATGTCAGCAATCAAATTAATTCGGTGCGGCGAGCGTTGACGAGGAAAGGTGATTTTGACTTTCGATTTGGGTTTTGATATTGGATTTCTAATTAGGGTTTGATCGGATCTCCTAATTAGGGTTAGGGTTTTCCTGTGTGAATTATAATTTGGGGAGAAAATTATTGTTCGGGGAGTTAGAGTTTCGAAATTTGGGTCGGAAATCCTAGATAGTTGCGTTCTGGTGTTCCGCCGGATAGTCCTGAGACAGTAGTTAAGTACTGTTTTTAGGCAGATTCGACCGGGGCGTGACACCTAGTGCATGCAATTGCTCTCATGGTCAAAGCTTCGTCAGTGTGTAGTTGTCACTAAAAGGAAACCGATTGATGAAGTTCACTTCTTTCGACGGTGACATAATGGCTATCTTAGAGGTGTCTAAGTGCAGTAGTAATCTTGTTTTTAGTTTTATAATTAAAATTTTAAATAAAACTACACAATTAATTTTTATATTAATAATATTATATATTAATATATATTACTAATATTAATATATAAAAATTAGTAATATAATTAATTTAATTTTAAATAATTTTTAATTAATTAATAATTATTTAAAATTTTTATATAATATTAATATTCTTTTAAATAAATAACCTCTCCTCCTCTCTTTTTGTTGGGTATACATTATATCGTTCTATTCTCTTCTCTTTTGCAAGACTTCTATGTCTTCTCTCCTCGTTCCCTCACAAATAAAAATAGAAGTCTGCTTCATTTTAAACGAGTACTCGAGCTACTTGAATCCGATTATATGTAATTAGATATTTATTAATCGGATTTGAATCAAATATTGGTACTATGAACATTATTCGAGTCAAATTCAAATAATATAAATCCAATACCCACTATCTGAATCTGATTATATACATATAATAAAAATTAATTTATAAATAATAATTTATATTTATAATTTATAATAATAGGCACTCATAATCTAATACCCTAAACCTGCATATTTTATTTAAGTAGCTGCATATATAATATATAATTTATTAGAGTTAATTGCTAAGTCAATATTTATAAATTCATATAGTTAATAGGTAATCAAAATTTTATTAAGGTCAGGATTCTAATAGTGGCTTTAAAAAATAAAGTCAAACAAATAATTAAGTATGGAGAGTAGAAAAATTATTTAGATCTCTACTTACATCTACTCATTGCCGTAGGAGTACCGTTGCTTTCATATAAAAGGTCTTTTTAGAGCATGACTATAGCCCAACTAAGGGCCAATTTGGGGTAGCTAGAGCTTCTGACTTTTGGCTGATTTAACCAGAGCTGGTCTGACTAGAACTGATCTGAAAAGCTGAGGCTTGTTTGGGTATTTTAACTGGTCTGATAAGCAATTGTGAGTTGTTGTGCTATGTTGTTTGATTCTATTAAAAAAATATTTTTAATTTATAATTAAAAAATAATTTTACCTGCATTTATTGCATGCTAATAATCTCTATAATTTAATTTTTATTATATATTATTAATTTAGATAAAAATATTTATTCTCTTATTTTTAGGGTTTTTTATTATTTTAATTTTAAAAATTTGTATTTATTAATACCTAATAAAAAAATTAGAAAAATAAAATAAAAAACCCAAATCCCATCTTCGTCGCCATGGGAAGATAGGGATTTGGGATTCCAGATTGCATTCAGCGCCTTGCCGATGACTCGACAAAGGGCGATCACCAGCAATGGGAAGGTTCGGCAATGGGCAACGGGAAGATGCGGTAATAGGCGAGCAACGGGCAGGCAAGGAACGACAGGAGGCGGAGATGGAAGGAAGCGGAGGTGGGGACGAGCGAGCAACGGGCGGGCGAGGAATGATAGGAGGCGACAACTGGCGGAGGTGGCGACGAGCGAGCAACGGGCGGGCGAGGAACGATAGAGGAGGCGGAGAGGGGAGGAAGCGGCGACGGGCGAGCGAGGAACGACAAGAGGCGACGCCGACGGGAGATGGGAGAGTTGATCACATGTGCCGGGAGAAAATTTTACTCTTCATAAGCAGCTGCTTCGGCGTTGTGAAGAAGCTACCCTTTGACAGCTTTGGCAAAACAGTGCAGCTTCTCAATAGGCAACTGAGATGTTGTACACCAAACAACACCGCTTCCCTTTTTTAGCTTCCTGCAGACACAAACGTGTGCAGGAAGCCGCCCCAAATGGGACCTAAGAAATTTGGGGCGGTTGCTGGTGCAGGGCCGGGTTCATAGCACATGGCCAAACTGCCCCTTGGGCCCCTATTGCTCGAGCTCCATCTTTGTCATCTCCTTTGTTGATGTCACAAGAAATTTGTCATCGCTATAGAGCATCATCATTTCGTTGTGTCGTTCAAAGAAATTGTACAGCTTATCTACTATTATAATTAAGTGATCACCAACCTTGATCATACATTAAAATATTTCACTTGTAGAATATAAATTCAAATTAAACTCTGCTCGGAGCCCCATCATATCCTCACCAAGTCGTCCATCTTCTCTGATAAAATCATTTGATAAAGTTACTCAAATTTTAAATCAATAATTTTCACATTAAATAGTTCGTAAAATTGATATATTAGAATGCGAATTGTAGTATAGGGACTTGCTCCCCTTGTTGAGAATCGTTATTCAATCCCTACCATTGATATATAGTTTTCTTATGAACTAGTTTATCAATTCTACAATGACTGCA
Source organism: Costus lasius (assembly GCA_027563935.2). Classification (NCBI taxonomy): domain Eukaryota; kingdom Viridiplantae; phylum Streptophyta; class Magnoliopsida; order Zingiberales; family Costaceae; genus Costus; species Costus lasius. Next base: position 128,090,547 of record CM050450.1, on the reverse strand, counting down.
AAAAACCTTTGTTTTAATATTGAAGAGTACCATGTTAATTATAGCAAAGAAAGCTCCTTAAAATTGCGGAAGTTCATTTTGTTGTAATCAAGGGAGTTGACAAATTCATTAAACACATACCACTAAAAAAATAACCTCAAATAATTAGAAGATTACATTGCATGACTATTGTTGAATTCAAGATTAATTATCACAATGTTTGGATATTATAAACATTAAAACAAAATCACAAGCATACAAGTCCAGATAATGTCCATATACTCCACCCATAAAGAATTTCACCATTTAGCCAGTAGAAAATGACCAAATGACCAAGTCTAACGTAAAGCCTATTCAAATTCTTTTTTTTTCTATACGGGACAAACATTTGTGAGGATACTTGATTTACAAGAATAGACAACTACAACTACAGTAGTAAATTTAAAAAAAAATATTACTAGGCTAAGTAAACACAAGATATACCGATATTCGAAGAAGAATAAACTTTAGATCTTTCCTTTTATGCAACTCAAATACATGAAAAAATAAAAGTAGCAAATTTTAGATCTTGGAACTATCTCGAGTCTAAAACTACAAGTTTCACACAATCCGCCCTCAGCCCATTTGCAATCCACGATAAGTGTTGTACTTATACTTTGTATAATACCCTCACAAAAAAAAGATAAAATAGTCATTATGCTTTTGTCGTAAATACTATGCTCTTTTTATTGCAGTGCTTCACCTTATGGAAGAACTTGAGTACTAGGTGTTGAGAATGAAAGAGAGTTATGAAGTTAAGTGGATGAGAACTTGTGAAGTTGAGTGGAAATGAGAAAAAGACAAAATAGCATTAAGGACAAAACCTTACCACCTCATGCTACTGGAATTGCCATCATGCGTACACCTCAACCCTTCATGCATAAGAAGATAAGTATGGAAAATTTGAGATTTCTTTTGTTTTGCTCATTCCAAAACCTGGTAGAACGAGAGCTTAAGGAAAGGGACTAGAAAGACATAGGGGAGAAAGCAAAGTAGAGATTGATTTTCTCTTCTTAGGCAAGTACTTTTATCTTTCTTTGTGAAATTTGCCTATTGCTTCAACTTTATGAGACATTATCTTCTATGCCAATTGTGATTTCAATTTGATTCTGATTTCCACGATTTTATTCAATTCGGCCCTTGGAAGAACGATCAATGTTATGTTCTAAGACAAGGAATGTTTATGTAAAGTAAACTTGACCTTTCTTCATTCAAATGCTCATAACTTTTGACTCTATGATCCAAATCGTATAAAATCAGATTCATTGTAAAGAAGACTTAATTATCTTTCTTTTGGGTCGGCTATTGAGTATTTTAGAAGAGGTTATCGACCTTGTTTCCTCAGCCCAATCTGACCTAGAAAATCTGCTTTTGCTCTTTAGACCTTTATCTAGTGAGTGAGCTATATATCCAGATTTTGTGATAGTAGTGCTACTAAATTTTCATTTGTATATCAAGTAGATTGATTTCCCTACACCTGGAGCCTTTATTTGCATGATTTGGATCCGAAATGAAATTATACTCGATTTTTGAACTTAACCCTTTAAATCTGGAAATATCATTGTCCTGATTCTGACCTCTTGCTACTTCAAAGCTCATAACTTCATGTATTGAGCTCCATTTCAAGTCACATTTGTTTTCCTGAAAACTAGACTCGAAAACCTTTGTTTTGACACAAATATTATACCAAATGGTATCTTATGAAGAATGTAATGTTTGTGGTAAACAAGCTCCTAATTTCTGATTTTGGGTTACATGATCATTCCTATGTGTATCTTCCATATAAAGTCTTCTATGTGGAGCTTATTGATACTTATGTCTCTTCCATTTGGAAATGAGTATATCAGCAATATGTATCTCATGTATGAACTTTAAGGTTCACAGAGGGTTTGATACATATATCAATGAACCCATTTTGGTATGTTTCCATTTGTTAATGTATGAATGCTAGTGGGAATAACATTATGAGCCCGAAAGGGAAAAGACTATGAGCCCAGAAATGGGAAGAGATTGATAGTTGTGGAACAAAGTGCTACATGGAATAAAGTGTCACATTAGCAATAATGGAGGCCACCTCTTGAATCCATGGGAGCCACCTCTTGAATCTCACTATCTCTGATATGGGGAGCCATGACAGCTCCAGCTGGCATGTGTTTGAGTTTCACCCTGACGAGGGTGGGATATGCTTCCAGACGTGGAACATTATGTTATAAGTGATTCCCCACTATGCTATGTGCTATGGAACTCTATGTTTCTTTGGATTGATTCTTATGATCGTTATGCTTACCATGTGACTCTATGTTACTTTGGGTTGATTCTTATATTTGTTGTTTATGCTTACCATGTAATTATCTGCCTCTTTGGATTTCTATTTTTTGATATGCTTACTATGTCAATATTGTTTACCATGTCACTATTATGTTTCCATTTGATATTACTTATGGAACCATGTGGAGATCTATTATGAATACTTCTCCTTTTTAGTATCTTATTTACTTGCTGAGCATTCTTGCTCAATCCTTGCATTCTAACCTCTTTACAGGTTAACTTTGGGCTACAAGTTCACGTGGACTGTTTAAGAAGATAATGAGTTGTGGTTTTATGTTTTGAGCATGTAAACATTAATGACTAATGCATGAAGTTGTTAGTATGTTTGTATGATAAGTGTGAAAAGATCCATGACTTGTGTGTAAGATAATATGGTTGTGAAATATTGTAAAGTTCAATGACTCATGTATGATATTCATTTTGATGTTTGTAATATAAGTGTGAGTTATATTGAATAAATACTATGGTTTTGGAATAGGATGTATGGTTTTTATGATGTAAAAGGATTTTGATTAATAGAATGAAAAATTTTGAATGACTATTTGAATTGTTGTTACCTCCTAGATGATGGAAAGTAAATTTTATAAGTTATGTTATGTTGATCAGGTTATCATGTTTTGATCATATTGTCAAAAAAAATTTATATTATGAAATTACCATCCTTTAAGGGTGTGATACTTTGTCTAATTTAGTGAATTTAGTTGGGCGCACCAAGTTGAGTTGTAGGGAGTTCCGTACACCACATCACTTAGCATATTTGTCATAACCCTTTATGTGTATCGGGGCTGTGTTGCACATTGAGCACCATCCACAAGGTGGTCTACTAAATTTAGTCCATACAATGATATTTTTATTATTTGCTCCTTCATTAGCATCTGTACTAATAGGAATTAAATGAGCAGCAAATTTTTAAGTCTCCAAAGCAATTATAGTCTAAATATTTTGAGCTTTGAACTAGTTAGTACCATGGTTATCAATACTAGTCCAATTGGCATATAGATATTAGACTAATATGGTTCGATACATATTCACACACAAGTACCTATCATGTTGATACACTAGTTCATAGCATGATAGCAGTCTATATCATGTGATATAAACTGATACCTAAATCCCTCATAGGACTCTCTCATCTTCAATATATTCCGTTGTGGAAAAAAAAAATAAAGAATTTAAACTTGCCAACATGTGGTCTTTCATCATTCATTTCCTCTATGTATGGAAGATCCGCATAACCTTCAACATAGACCTAGTAATGAACCCATATTTTTTTATAGCTACAACAGTTTCAGAAAGAAAACAAGGCTAGCCATTCATCGAATGAAATCAGAGAGAAATTAAGCAAGGTACACCATTTTCCCAGAAAAACAAGCAAACTATATTGAAGCATTAGATAATGTGAAGTTATGATTTCAAATACCTGATACTTTACATAGTTTGAATTTACAAGCGTGAAAGCAAGTCTAATGAAGAGAAACTTATCTTTTAAAAGGCCATCCTCCAAAAGAAAGATTCCCATAAGAATTTCAGCAAATGAAAATTCTGTCGCCAGGAATAGCATTAACAACATTCAAGTAATTGACATCAGCCACATGGTCCCCGAAACTATCTGGTCAAAAAGCAAGCAACCCAGGTCATTCACATTAAGTGTAAGCACGGACAAAGAATGAATAGAATATTGTGCGACAATGATTTGATGATATATAAAACAGAGAATGAAAAAAAAAAAGGAGAAAACTACCTTCATATATTGTCCGCACAATATCCACATATTCTGGTACGAGTTTCTTGTATACAATTCCTTCTGGATGAGCATCAAGGACTACCAACACACCTAAATGCATATACAACTAGTTCAGTGGCACAAATACTATAAAAATAGTAAATAAGAGAGATGTTGAGCTTTTCTTTTTGTACTTTCTCGATCATCGTAATTGACATAAATCAAATTTGAGCAAAGCAGCTTCAAATAGATCAATCTTTGGTTCAAAATATGACCTCCATATCATCCTTAATCAGATTGCTCAAGTTAACAATCTTTACTTTGACCTTCCACTCGTCATTTTCAACTCTCACGACTCATGTTTTTATGCATGAAATTGTGGAAATTATTGATAGACAATAAAATACCCTAACTTTAAATTTCTGGATTAGTTTAATCAGAATATGTGAAAAGTGCATTGTCCGCTTCATACTTGCAGCTTTGTATATATTTTAATTTAGTATGAAATAGGACATTTTTGCAATTTAGTCTTTCTTCGTGCCTTTCCTCGAGGCACCCAACCATTGTTTTTGTATAAATCAATGATTGGATAATACAATTTCCAGATAAGATTTATTCTCACTTTTAAAATGTCTTTCGATGTTTTGAGGTTTTGCAACTCCTTTGAAAAGGCAAGAAAGACCGAGATTAGTCCTTCTTCATAGTTGATGACTTGATGCGGGTGACCTGCCTCTGCTTGTAATTGTATGGCACAAAAAAGGTGCTAGCTGCCGAGGTGTTAATAGCATTATCAGAAACAGCTGATGCAATCACTAATTTGGCTCATGAAAAAGCAATATCAAAACCTATGTCATGTTGTCGGTAACCTTTAAAATACATAAAATGTGCTAATAGCACATTTCTTTTTCGCATTATCCAGGATTGGAGGGGGAATTTCCACTTTTAGTTAAACTGCTTGAGCCTAAAGATCTGAAGTTACAGAGAGCGGCTGCAGGTGCCCTGCGGTCTTTGACATTTAAAAATGATTATTATAGATTGATTCTATGGAGGTTTGAATTATAAAGAGCATTATTGTTCTACAATCAATGATGGTATCTCCAGGATGTCTGGAAGGTTTCAGCTAAAGCTAACATCTGTCAAGTTGAATGTGCTAAGTCTTGTTAGAGTACTTGGAGGATAGTTATTCTACTTGTCTGGACAACATGACAGCACAAGTGTTTCCACTTCAGAAGCTGAATGCAAGACTATGCAAATAAAGAAACTACTTATTGAATGCTGACTCAATACTCATTCTTTGCCACCATCTTCATCATTCTCAACAATTTGTTTTCTTATCACAACATCTCTTCATCATTTTCCCCCATGTTTTTGGGCCTTTTCTCCTTGTAACTTCAAATTCCTACATATTTTTCCTAACTAAGAAGAAGCGTTGGTGCTAATTTGTCTCATAATACAAATAAGAAATGGTACTTTAGCTTGTAAAACCCCCCAACATATCCAGTATATAAATCCGATATCTGGGCTCTTCCCATAAAAACGTATAGTCAATTTTTAGAGCAAAATCAAGCCTAAAGGCACGAATGAACTGGAAAAGTTATTTTTCCATTGCAATTTTGACAAATAACGCAGATTGTCACACAAAGAGGCATACCATATTCGAGTCCTTTGATCACATCCTAGGGTAGATTGAAAAATATATAATGCAAATATTTTTAGTGTTTAAGTACAGCAATAGCAAAAGAGAATAACATTACTTAATAATATAAGATGGTCTTTATCTAATAAAGCATTCAATAGAACTAGAATTCCAATAAAATCTTAATTATAAAGTAAAATGCAAGTTGGATTCAAGATAATACCAGGTGCCACCCAAGCTTCTGTGATGTGACTAGGCTGTGGTGCAAGCCAAAGTATATTCCTCAGGTTCATAGAATCATCGTAGACCACATTTGAACCTGAAAAGACCACAAAATACAGTCAGTAAACTAATAAAGCATGCCAAGAAAAAAGTAAAGCTTGAATCAGGAGTACATCACTCATTTGCACATAGGTAAGAATTCAATAAAGAATGAAGTGTACAGTTCGATCTTACTGGAAGATGAAAAAAACATGGATAGGCAATAAATCCATTATGAAAAATTGTAAAAAAGTACCTCTCTGGCAATATCCCATGTTATAAGGAAACGATTCTTTTTTGTAAGCAGGATACTCCTTGGCATGGAAACTGCAAAGTGTAACAATAAGAAAGGCACAAACAAAAATGTTCCCTACATCAAGAAGGTTCTGTGTATTGTAAAGTGAAGCAGCAAGTGGGATAGTATAGTTGGGTAAGAAATTGACAACTCCTCAACAATTTGATAATATAGATAATAAAAGGCAGGTTAAAAATAAAATCAGAAATATAGACACCAATTTATTGATATCATTGTTAGGTAAAAGATCCCAAAGGATGATCACCAAGATTATAAAGGACTCAGTATCAATCTGAACAATACTGTCACAAGATAATAACATCCTAAATTTTGACTATTGCATTTTAATACCAGAATTGCTATAGTTTCCGCAAGAAGGTTTTCACTAAAGAATGCCAATGTGCAATATCAGGATGACACTCATAGCATGTTTAATAGGAAGGAAAGGAGGAGGGAATAGATGAAAAGTTGGAAGAAGAGCTACAAAATCGTGTTTAGTAGGATGGATAAAAAATAAGGAAGGGAAAAGAAGGAAGTGAGAGGAAAAATAGCCATATTTGCTTTTCGCCTAAATCGGGCAAAAGATTGAAGGTAAAGCTGGATATGCTCTTATAATTTCTATTTTCACTCTTCTCTTTTTTATGTCTGCTTCCCCTCTCGTGCTTCTCTTGCAACCTTCTTCACCGTTGCTATTGTCGCCATTGCCGCCTCTTCGCCGTTGCCTCTCACCTCTCATCGCCGTCTCTTCACTGTTTGCCTCTCATCATCATTATCAGTGTAAAAATAAAAATATAGAGTGTGTTTATCAATCTTTCTAACTTTCTTTCTCTCTAAATAAACATAACGAGGGAAAATCTAATTATTTCCTTTGTTCTTTATTTTTCCTTCTTTCTTACTTTCCTTTCCTTTCAACTTTCTTTCTTTCCTACTAAACACAGCCTCAGAATCAAGCTTGACCATTAAACTAAGATTCAATTCATACAAGAATTTAAATCAATTATGGAAAATCAGGATTATTAAAGCACTGCATACTTTACTTCCTTTACTAGTAGTAAATGGTCATGCATTACTGCCTGCTCCAGAATACAAATACAACACAGTTTCAGCTTCAGGGTCTAATTTACACTTTGTGATATTTTAGACCCCAAAGATAACTAACTGCCTCATGCAAACATTAAAATTGTCCCAAGAACTTCAAATTTTGGCATCCAAACTTCTAGGCACAAACTGCAAAACAGCACAACGGATAGATTGAGATAAAAAGTATAAAGTTCATACAGTAATGTGACATTTGAAATGTCATTTTTGCCACTGAGATAAAGTATAAACTTCAGAGGCAAACTGAAATTTGCGCTAATTTGGATAGCACAATCGTAAAATTAACAATTGAAATTTTCATAAATTTGTATATATTAAAGTTCCATTTCTAAAATGGTACAGTGCTAGCTGCCCAGATGTCTATTGAAGAAATTTGAGTATGTTACATGCTAAAGAAAATTGCATAGAAGCTTCATCTAGGAAGTTGGAATATAAGTATGATGGATTGGAACAGACTGGTTAGTTGTATTACAACCAAGGAAGAAAATAATAATGCTTCAGATATCAGATAGATTTTATAACATATTCACGATTTTATTCATAAACACCACAACAATTAGAACAATTCTTCATTAAGTGATATTTATCTTTGGAATACAAAACACAAGCTGTTCAATGATACAGATCGAATATGGAAATATATCACTACTGCAGAACAAAACAGAAGGCTATATATTATGCTTCGCAACTCAATTTTCAACTTACAGTATGCCAAGCCTTCCCGAGCCAGTGGCAATGAAAAGATGCCCATGAAACAAGTCATATCGACAGAGAGACACATTCAAACCCACTGAAGGTCCTCTCTTGGCAATCAGCTCAAACAAGAACGCAAAATATTGGTTTAACTCCTGTTAGAGGAGTTCAAGCATTTAAAGTACTATTCTAATATTGCGCTAAACACTATTTTTCTATAAATTAATTGAATTCACTTACCGAATTTATAAATCGATATCCGTATGGAGTTGTTGTCAATTGACACTTATCTTCTCGACAGTTCTCCACATTGGGTACCTTGGGCACCAGAATGAGCAAAAAATCATCATACTCTCTAAGTTTCTATTACCACTTACTCAAATTTTTTAAACATTGAATGGGCCTATAAGAGATTATATATAGCTATATAACAAAATGTCACTCCAAATAATATCGTTTTTGATATCAAGCTTTGATAGGGATAATTGTTACAGTTAGAATTTAGCCAGAGATTCCAGAGTTTTTACCCACCCTATAAATTAATATGCAAACATCATCCAAACTCGCTTCAGACCAGAGTAACACCAGTATTTGAACAAAACGCCCTTATGATTCACATTTGACCGTCCCAATTACGGGAGTCAAGTACCTTCCATAACTAAAAATAAATTGCTTGAATTTAGCAATTTAGGAACAGCTCGGAAGTGCTGAGAAACCCCAGGAATTCAAATTCTCATACCAAGTAGAGCCTCAGAAAAGCAATGGAAGTGAAATGGATTTATTTGATATCATGAGAAGTATTTCTTGACGTAAAATCAATGTTACCAATAGTGGGTTGTGACATATATGTTATATACATGGCATAAATGTTATATACCTTAAAATTAAACATAAATAAAACAAAATGCATAAAAAATAAAAAAAAAACACTAACCAGAATCAATAAATATTTACTTAGTGCACACTGTTCAGTAAGAATTTGACTATGGGCCCAGGTAACCTAACAAGATCAATGACCGGCTTACAAGCAATGGAGTTGGATCCAGCGCGCTCTGTATCACAGAGGGGTCGCCACCGGAGTCGAAGGCGAGCCGTGCCAGCTCCATCACCGGCTCCGGCGGCCACCACACCATGCCGTCGGCATCGCGGCGCTGGAAGAGGAGCCCATTCTCCTCCACAGGAGGGAACGAAAACGGGACGAGAGGGCGGAGGCAGGATCGGATCTCCCGGGCCTCCGCCGATGGAACCCTCGAGGCGTCTCGCGGGGAGCCGAGGAGGGCAAGGAGGTGGGCCGCGATGGTCCGGGGGGAGGCGGGAGGGAAAGGCGACGAGGAGGAAGCCTTGAGGGCGAGGAAAGATGGGGTACTCGGGGAGCAACGGGGGAAGTGAGGAGAGGAGGCGGTGAGGGTTAGAGAGAAGGCGAAGGAAATGGAGAAGGCGAGCTTGAGGGGAAGCGAAGGGTTGCTCATGGCACCTTCCCCTCAAGGCCCGAGGAATTGGGTTGTAGGTCTCCATTTCTATCATTTTATTTTCCGTTAAAAAAATCATTGATTAAATATAAAATATATATTTAATCAATGATAAATTAATAATAATTTATTGAATTTCTCAATTATTCATTCAATAATTTATCTATTAATAAATATCAAATTTAATATCAATTTCGATAATAATATCATGGGTTTCGATAAATCAGTAAATACTTATTCAATTTTGGGTAACACTCAGCCCTAGTTTAAGTAGATTGGCGATTAATTTTAAAAAATAAAATAAAATAATTTTAAACTAAAACACAACTAAATAAACGACTTAATTTGATTTTTATTTAATGATCAAGTTCGATCCACTTTAGAGCTTATACAAGTTAAGGAGATTAATTCGATGAATAGGGTTCTAATTCATACTATACTACGGAGATCAATAAAAAAAATTTAATTTCACGCTAAGAATAAAAAGATTTAGACATACTTGAAATGTAATGAACTTGTCAAACCGAAGAAATTGCCTTCGAAATGTTCTTCCTTTAGTCAGCCTATTTTCTACTTCCGATCCTACTTTCGCTGCCTATTTCCATGTACGAAATTGCCGAGGATCTTGCTCTTGTTTTACATTAAAAAAAATGAATATTTTTAAGAGAACGATAAAGCAGCCACACTTTGTGAAAATTCTGAGAATTTCCAGGAGGAGCTTCCTCTCTAGCTCGGGTGATTACCATCACAACTAGCCAGCCCTTACCAGCAATATTAAATAAACTACATAGCTATGTAAAAAAAAAATATATTTATAAATATTAATATTAAATAAAATTTATTATTTATTTATTTTTTTGCTTAAAGAAAATAAAAATAAAATAAAATTTTAATACTGTTTTATCATCCTATTTTTCTATCTCTTATAAAATTTTATTCATTCTTAGGATACATAGCAAACTTCGTCGGAGTTTCTCTCCTTTGCAAGGAGCGAGAAAAAAAAAGGAACAAAGGTATTCACTGAAAATTATATTAATCTAAATTTCCATTTCTAGGCAATGCACAGGAACAATCCACGAACTCAGCCGAATGTTAATTAATTTAAATCGTAATGAACAGTTCTCATTGGAAATGACACGCATAGATATACATTGCCATGAATGTTCAAAAATTTAAATTCTAGTTAAGTTTGGACTTTTTGTTGGCAAACATTCGGGATTAAAACTTAAAGGCAAATTTTAGTTTTCAATTTATTTTCGATTTGTAGGAAAATATGCAGAATTTAATTTGAAAATTCCTCGTAATTTCTCCTGCTCCTGTGACAACCGAGTTAAATAAGCAGGCAAGCCGGGGTGCAGCAACGTTGAGGCCTTGAGGGAGGCAGCGCTTCCGTTGCGGTGTGGGTAGGTTTAACAAAAGAGAGCTTTTCGTTTTGGTTGTATTCCAAAAAAGGAATTTTGCTTCTCTTGTTCTGTTTTTTTTTCTCCTCGAGTTTCCATCCGTTGTATGATACGAAGGAAAATGAAAATTTCCCTTCTTGGTGAACAGGGTGTGAAGAAAACTGAAATGGGTTGTTGCTTGACCAAATCCAGCCGATCCGCCGCCGGGCCGGCGGAGACAGCGGTCAATACCCACGCCGTCGAGCTCAAGAAGCTAATCCTAAACTGTCCAGATCTGAAGCAGATGGTGGAGGACTACCTCAATTCCAACCTCCCCCGCATCACAAAAGCCCTCTCCGATTTCACCTGCCGGCTCGACAACGTCCTCTCCGCCGCCGACTCCTCTCGTGCCGCACTCCTCGCTTACCAGAGGGAGACGAAGAACAGGAAGCAGAACAAGAGAAAGAAGGGGCAAAAGAAGAAGAAGAGGCATACCGAGGATGTTTTCGCCGAAGTTACCGCCGAATTAGGCAAACTCGAGCTCGCCGGCGATTACCTTGAAGCACAGGAGCTGCTCTCCGCCCTCGGCGATCTCAACAACACCATGGGCCGGATTTCCTCCCTCAATGCAGCGATCGAGAAGCGGATACGGTCAGCCAAGCGGTGGCGAAAGGTATCGCGTGCCGCCTTCAAGGCCGCCTTCATCGGCGCGATGCTGGCCATCGTGGGCTTAGCTGTGGCCGGGATGTCGCCGATGGCTATTTCGGTGGCGACCGCCGTCGCGGCGGCGGTGAAGACGGTGGAGGAGTGGATCAACACGCCGTGGGACGAGAAGGAGAAGGAGCTGAAGGACGAGAAGGAGATAGTGGCGGAAATGTTCGAGGGCTCGTTGTTGGCGCGCGACTTGGAGAGCTTTCGGCCGACACTGGAGAAGGTGAGGATCGATTTTACAACATTGGCCGAGTGCGTGCATTTCGCGCTGCGGGAGAAGAATGAGGACGCCCTGGCGGTCGTGGTGGCGGAGATGGAGAAGAAGTCGTGCGAGGTGGAAAGTGCGATTCGGGGTTTGATAGGCAAGGCGAGTAAGTGGGCTGATGAGATTCAGCGGACTCAATCCAAACTAAGCAAGATAGTCAGAAAGTAGTGGGCTGAGTAAATTATTTGTACAAATACAAGATCGAAAATTTGAGTATCATATAAGGTAATATTTAATCTAACTTGTTAGCATATGGACTTGATAACACATGTATGATTAATTTTATATTGGTAGCGGCAGCATTTCTCGGGTAAGAAACCAAATTATAATTAAACAATTAAATCAATAGATTTAAATTTATAAATATATAATTAAATTAAAAAATAAAAGTGAAGATTAGATTCTATGCACAAGCGTTGACTGGTCTTTTATTCTATGATACAATTTAAGTCTTTTCATACACTATAATGGAACACCTATCTTAACAAGTTTAGACTTTGAGCATTAAAATAAAGCAGGCAGAGTTTCGCATATAATGGAGAAAGACAGAGGGACCATTATTTCTCTCTATTTTGCTCATGTTAGAAAATGGAAGGAAACCGCCTTTTCATTATTAGAAAAGGGAAAGAAACCGTCATATTGCATGAAACTAATGAAAATAATATAAGATACCTTAGTGTAAACTATAGTAAATTTATCAATTTTTTTTATTATTTTTATTAATTTTTGTATTTGTACTTATTATTCAACTTATTTGAAACTTATAATTTTATCATCAAATTTTAACATATATCGTCGAACTTATCTGAAACTTAACCTAAACTTGCATAGAACTAATGAAAATAATGCATGATACCTTAATGTGAATTCTAATAAATTTATCAAAAAATAATTATTATTCTTATTAATTTTTATATTTATAACTATTATCGAATTTTGTTATATATTATTAAATTTATTTGAAATTTAACAAAAACGTACATCAAACAAATATTATGAGTAGCTTTGGCATGCACGCTCGTTCAATAATAGATTAACCCCTATGCCGAAGAATTGTAAGCAATGACCGTGCCTAGTACATTTTCTCCCATGAGACCGTTGCATATATGGACGCTACACAATGCTGATCACATTCTATGCTCTGAGTACATTGGCGCGTACAACACAGTGTGCAGTCACGCACATTCTCTTCAAGCAAACTGCTACTCATGTGACAATCCGAGTATGGCAGATTCACCTCTGCTCCTCATCGGTCAGCAATCTTAGCCCAAAAATTGCCTTCCCTCTATCGAAGAGTCTTACAACAATGTCCACTTGCAAAGTATCCATGCGCCTTCATTTCTTCAAATGCCAGGAGCAAATTGCTTGAACACCCTTGTTTTGGGGGCTTGTTGGGTGCTTCTTGTTTTGTATCTATGCTCCTTCGTCTGCAGGCGCCATTCTAACCAGGAAGCTACCCTTCACTCGCTGATGTTGCAACTCTTCCCTCTAGTTGCAGGTATCTTTCTCTAGCTCACCGTCGTCTACTTTGCCCCGCGAACTCACCTGAAATGTCTCCTCTCTCATATTGTGGCTCTTGTAAACTTTCCTAGTTTCTAGGTTAGATGCTACTGCATCATCACAGCGTCAGGGTGGCTCCTTAGCCGCTTGACTCCATCGAGTTCCACCACCGTCTCCCTGTGGTTGTGACACTTCTTAAAGCATCGTCTGTCAATTACCATCATTCATAGGATAGTTGCCACAATCCCCATGTCTCACTGCTCAAGTGTGCACCCTTAAGCAGTTTCATCTATTGTTGCCCGTGGTCTACAGTTGTCGGAGGTTGCCATACAGGTATGCATAAGTTTCTAGACAAAATGGTGTGGTCGATAGTTCTCGGAGTTAGTTGCTCGCATGCATCTGTGCCTGGCAAGCTCTTTGTACCTACATTTGATTTACTATGCCTACGCCGAGAAAATTTCGAAAATATCATTACTAGGAATTTAGGGTAGATAATATTATCACTCTTTAATCTGCTTTCATATTTATATGAAGGGTGAATTTTAAAATTGAATTTGATCCACACAAATCTCAAAGCAGATTTAAAGATGATATAAACTTTTTTTCCGAAATCCTTAGGCAGTGATCTGCTTAGAAGGGAGATAATATTACTCTTTTTTAATTTCATAAAACTGATTATTTTTTTTTTCTAATTTTTAAATTTTGTAGACATGACACTGCTTATAATACTTTCTCATGTCTAGCAAATTTCCTGTCTCTGCATGCCCACGGTCGGAAATATTTTGGCAGAGGGGTACCCTGTCTGCAACGATGCAGCAGGATACCTTTATCTTGTAGACACTAATCTTAAAGTAATTACACAAATTTTAAAACTAAGTACATATACACAAAAGGCAAGTTAACATATACGAAATAAGTCAACATACACGAAATATTTGTCAACATACATGAAATCTAACTGATAGAGTATCCCGTAAGTACACAGGTCTATCGAAGTAGTAAAATATCAATGTCACAGGGACTAATGGGCAAGTACCGACTAATTTCAAATTCACTAGCTAGACAGAGTCGAAAATGATAAGATTTAAATGTTGAACTAATTAAATGAGCGCGAACGTAGAGGGTAGGAGTTGTGCGAGAGAACTTGGGTGAAAGATAAATCAGGATATGGGTTCACCTCTTTGACCTCTTATGAGTGAATGATCGAACTCCAAGGCTAACTTTCTATCTAGTTTAAGGGAGTCTGTACCGAAGATACGGTCTGCTCCCACCGATAGCCCGACCCACTCCTATGGATCGGTTACCGGTCTAATCCATATGGTTCCGACGTGCGGACGACATTTCGTCTCCAGACACGTCTAAGGCCCTACACTCTGGGCGGGCAAGTACAGTTCGTCAATGGGTTTCCCCAAGATTCCTGATTTACAAACCTTGACCGGGAGAGTGTAGGCTCAAGAGCTCCCTCTTGGGTTACGCAGGTATAGAGCACCATAGAATTAGATAAACCCTCACCGAAATGGTTCTGACGTGCGGACGACCTCTCGGCTTACCTGATGCATCTAAGGCCTTATCCTCTAGGTGAGCAAGTACATTTTGTCAATGGGTTTCCCCTTAAATTCCCTGATCTACAATCCTTGACCGGGAGAGTGTAGGCTCAAGCGCTTCACTCGGATTACACAGGAATAGAGTACAATAAGGGTTAGATAAATTCTAACCCGAATGGTTCTAACGTGCGGACAACATTTCATCTACCAACACGTCTAATGTCCCACACTCTCGCCGAGCATGTACAGTTCGTCAATGGGTTTCCACTAGATTCCCTGATTTACAAACCTCGCTCAAGGGAAATGCAGGCTCAAGTGCTCCACTCGAATGCGCAGGCATAGAGTGCCATAGGGGTCAGGAAGGATTCAAAGTACTTGGAGTAAGATTATTACACATATAAGATTGTCAAAGAGCTTTCCCAAATCCTGATTTGAGGTTTAAGCTACAAGATCTATATTCATCACACAAGTAATGTCTTGCATTTTAGTAGCAATTTTCATTATTATTCCATGATAAATCTAGGCCTATTTTGATATTTTTCATACTACTTATTTGCTTAAAAGCTTCGGAATCTTAACTTTTTCTCGCTCTTATGGAATTTCAGGTGAAATCACCCACTCTTGATGTCTTTTGAAGATTTTAAGGTCACGAGGTGATTCCTCACGTGAAGATGAAGCTGCCCGTCAAATTTGGGCTCAATTGGAGTTAACCTAAAAAATACGGCCAGGTGAACCCCACGGTGCTTTCGCCAGACACCAGAATGTTCACAGAAGACATCACGAGCAGGTGAACTCGGCAGGGTTCACCCGTGATTCTCTCTGTTGCGTCACACCCGAATATGTCCAGAATGCTTCACGGGCAGGTGAACTCGGCGGGGTTCATCCGTGCTTCTCTCGACCGAAATAGCACATAGCACTTCACTGGCGGGTGAACCCGGTGAGGTTCGCCCGTGATTTCGACTTCAGCGAACGAATGCCCAACTCCTAATCGGATTTTCCCCAATTTCTAACCCGTTAAGTGTCCAAATTTGGCAAGGGAGGATTCTTTGGAAAGCTGATTCGAAGGAGAACACATGAGATATAAAAGTCCTAATTTTTATGCCCGAATCATCGAGAAATTGGGAAAGGCGACTAGGGTGAGTGGAAAGGCGACGAAGAGACGTTTCCAGGCGGGTTTCGTGGGATTTCTTCACCGGAGCTCCGTGATTCTTCAAGCGTGGTTTCGGTTTAGTGTCTTCTCTCCTCTAGAAACGTTTTCTTGTAGTTTTCCTATTTTCACAGAGAGATCTATGAGCTATTCCATGAACATGATAGCGTAAAACCCTTTTCGGGGTTTGGTTGAAGCCCGCTGACGTTTGATGACTGCGTTTTGTTATTGTAAACAATTATTTGGATCCTTGTTTTAGCATATTTTACTTTGCTCGCATATTTCATGATCTTGCCTTGGCCACGTATTTTCATGCTTTAGGTGGCACGATTCATACCGAGAGGAGGATCGTGACGGCAAATCTCCTTAGTAAAACTTGTGAACCCATGACACGAGAGTGTTTGGTGTTCACTCGAGGACTTCATAACCTTCCATAGAGCACATAGGGTTTGTTTAGAACGATCCACCGCGAGAGTAGGAGACCGTTCTAAACAAACATCTGGGTGTACCGCCGAGAGGGGGCACCTTGTACCTAAGGGATAGGTTCCTTGTGCAAAAATTCTGAATCCATATGATTGATCCTTTTATTCGCGTTTACAATTGTCAGTGCGGTGGATTTCAAAGCCCTGATTTGTCTCATACATATTCTCTCTAGTCGTTGCTTTAGTTTCTCGTTTACGATTGAAGCTTTCAAAACCCGTATTTTGTCCGCCTAGATATCGAGACTCAGATTTTCTGGTACTTAACCTTGTTCCTTATGGGATTCGACATCTTTTATATTACTTCGACATTACTGTGCACTTGAGGGACGTGTCAAGTTTTTTGCACCGTTGCCGGGGAACAACAGTTAATATTAGTATATTTCTAAGAATTGGTAGACTAGGTTTTAGTTAGTTTTATTGCATTTCTGCATTGCTATTTTCTTTTACTCTCTATTTGCCTACTGTCTTATAACTTTGAAATTTTAATTGACCCCTTTTATGCATAGAAGTTCTAGGGCAGGCTCATCCTTTGACATTGATCCAGAGATCGAGCGCACGTTCAGGATTAGAAGGAAGCACAACCAAATTCAGAAAAAGGAGGACATGAACCATCCAGGATGCGAGAATCAGATGGAGCACATTCAACTTGATGAGAATAATGATCAGATACCTCAACCAGTGGGGAACAACTACAATAACCGGACGCTGAAAGACTATGCTGCTCCCTACACTCACGGGTTGCAATCAGGAATAGCAAGGCCTACTGTAGAGGTCAATAACTTTTGAAATAAAACCTGCTTTACTTTCTATGGTGCAACAAAATCTATTTGGTGGTTCCCCTCTTGAGGACCCCAACATGCATCTTTCTATATTTCTAGAGTACTGTGATATGCTAAAGATTAACGGTGTTTCTACTGATGCTATCAGTTCGAGACTATTTCCCTTCTCTTTGAGGGACAGGGCAAGAGCTTGGCTCCACACTCTACCTTCAGCTTCGATACGGACATGGGCAGAGTTATCTCAAGCCTTCCTCTCTAAATACTTCCCTCTATCCAAGACAATTCAATTGAGGAATCATATAACAAGTTTTATGCAGAAGGATGGAGAATCCTTATATGAGGCGTGGGAGAGATTTAAAGAGCTGCAAAGGATATGCCCACATCACAGGATTGAGACTTGGGTTTTTATCCACACGTTCTATAGCGGGCTGGACTATAACACAAGGCTGACAGTGGACGTCGTAGTGGGAGGAGCCCTAATGAACAGAAGGGTCGAAGATGCTATGAACCTTCTGGAAGACATAGCGATGAACCATCACCAATGGACATCTGAGCAAGGTACACCCAACAGGAAGATAGTAAGTACGACCATGACACTTTGACCGCTCTTACAGCAAAGGTGGATAATTTAACTAGAAAAATTGACTCTTGGTCTACAAATTCTTTGGATGTTAACTCTATATCTTATGAGGTGTGTGGAGTCGCAGGTCATGCAGGTGTCAATTGCCAGTCAGCACATGGGCAGTTGACCACGAGCCATCCTGATCAAATGAATGCAGTTGGAAACTTCAATCCCACCAACAATCCATATTCCAACACTTACAATCCAGGATGACGCAACCACCCGAACTTCTCATACCGCACTGCACAGCTGATGCAGCCAGGGCAAGCACCACCGCAACAAGCCCCGCCTCCACAAGGAAATTTCAGACAGTCTCGTCAAGGCAATTTTCAGATAACCACCAGGATTTCAGAACAAAAATTTCAACCAACAGCCGAAACCAAACAATGATTCGCAGTTGAGCAAGCAAATTGAACAGGGTGAAGAAGAGCGACCCTATGTGGGACCGCCTGCGTATAAGCCGCCGATCTCTTTTCCCACAGAGGCTTGTCAAAGCTAAACTAGACAAGCAGTTTGGTAAGTTTTTGGAAGTTTTAAAAAAACTCTACATTAACATCTCTTTCATTGATGCTCTTTCGCAGATGCCAACTTATGCCAAATTCCTGAAAGACATCTTATCAAATAAGAGGAAGCTAGAAGATCAGGGAACCGTTGCACTTACTGAGGAGTGCAGCGCCATTATCCAGAACAAGCTCCCTCAGAAACTCAAGGACCCAGACAGTTTTTTCATACCGTGCCAGATTGGGGAGATGGCCTTTTAAAGAGCTTTATGCGATTTAGGAGCAAGCGTCAGCCTCATGCCATTATCACTATGTAAAAGTCTAGACTTTGGTGATTTAAAACTCACTAACATTTCTCTATAGCTTGTAGACAGATCAGTCTGTCAGCTCGTTGGTATTCTAGAAGACGTACCTATTAAAGTTGAAAACTATTTTGTTCATGCTGATTTTGTTGTTTTAGAGATTGATGAGGATGACAGACTCTCTATCATTCTAGGGAGACCTTTTCTTGCTACTGCTGGTGCTGTCATTGATGTCATGAATGAGAAACTGTCCTTGAACATCGGTGACAATGTTATTCAATTCGATCTGTCTGACTCTCTGAAAAAAGCCTCTTTTGCAGGTACATGCTGTAGTATGGACATTGTTGAAAAAGCTATACCGCATGTTGAACCCTTCAGGAGAGAAGTGGACCCATTGGAACTTGCCATGACAAACTCTGTTGATGGAAATTTTGATGGAGAAGCTGAAAAGTATGTTGCACTACTGAAAGAAGACGCAAGCACGGATGACAAGAAAGAAGAATGTCAGGAAAATCAAGGGCAGCAGAAAATTGAATTCAAAAGTTTGCCCAGCACTCTGAGATATGAGTTTCTAGGAGATGATTCTACATACCCTGTGATAGTTAGTGCGGCGTTGGACAAGGAGCAAACCGAACTACTACTCAAAGAACTTCGTCTCCATAGGAAGGTAATAGGCTACTCACTAGATGACATCAAAGGGATTAACCCCTCTGTTTGCATGCACAGGATCTTATTGGAAGACAACAGCAAACCTTCTTTGGAGTTTCAACGCCGTCTCATCCCACAGTTGAAGGAAGTGGTGAAGAAGGAAGTGCTCAAACTACTGAACGCTTGAGTAATATATCCAATTTCAGACAGCTTTTGGGTAAGTCCAGTACACGTTGTACTCAAGAAGGGTGGCGTCACAGTGATCAAAACTGAAGGAGACGAGTTGATACCGACGCGCACGGTTACAGGATGTAGGATGTGCATTGATTACATGAAGTTGAACTCTGCTACGAGAAAAGATTATTTTCCTCTTCCATTTATTGATCAGATGTTGGATAGATTAGCGCATAATTCTTACTTTTGCTTTTTGGATGAGTTTTCAGGTTTTTTTCTAGATCCCTATCCACCTGGACGACCAGGAGAAAATAACATTTACATGTCCTTATGGTACATACGCATACAGAAGGATGCCGTTCGGTCTCTACAATGCTCCAGACACTTTCCAACGAGCAATGATGGCAATATTCTCTGATTTTAATGAAGATTTTATGGATATATTTATGGACGATTTTTCTGTGTATGGCTCCTATTTCCATCATTGTTTGTCTAATTTTATCTAAGGTTTTGCAGAGGTGTGAAGAGGTGAACCCAGTTTTGAACTGGGAGAAGTGCCACTTCATGGTCGAGGAAGGCATCGTCCTCAGGCATCTAGTTTCTGAGCGGGGGATAGAGGTGGACAGAGCAAAAATTAAAGTTATTGAGAACCTTAAGCCGCCTACGACAATAAAGGGGATCAGGAGTTTTCAGCCCCAAGCCCAACAAGTCTTTACCCTTTACTTTTACTAACCTTAAAATCTAAATCCCTAATCGGCTAATCAATTGAAAGTTCTCTTCCGTCGATGTCGCCTCCAGCCACTTGACGCCGCCTCCTCCACTGGACGCCGCTTGCACTTGAGCCACCTCCGGTCGACGCCGCCTCCTCCACTCAACGCCGTGTCCATCTTCTCAACTAGTCAACGCCACCTCCACTCAACGCCGGTCCATCGGCTTGACAAAATCGACGCCGCCTACACTTGAGCAGCCTTTAGTCGATGCCATGTCCATCTGCTCAACTAGTCCACGCCGCCTCCTCCACTCAACGCCGCCTGTAGTTGAGCCGCCTCCGGTCGATGTCGCCTCCTCCACTCGACGTCGTGTCCATCTGCTCAACTAGTCGACACCGCCTCCTCCACTCAATGCCGGTCCATCTGCTTGACAAAATCGACGCCGCCTACACTTGAGCTGCCTCCATCCACTCCATGCTATCTCCTCCACTCGACACCGTGTCCATCTGCTTGACTAGTCGACACCGCCTCCATCCACTAGATGTTGCCTCCTCCACTCAACGCCGCTTGCACTTAAGCCGCCTCCGATCGATGCTGCCTCCTCCACTCGATGTCGTGTTCATCTACTCAACTTGTCGACGCCGCCTCCTCCACTCAACGCCGGTCCATCTGCTGACAAAATCGACGCCGCCTACACTTGAGCCACCTCTATTCAACGCCGCCTCCATCCACTCAACACCGTGTCCATCTACTCGACAAAATCAACACCGACTTATTGATTTTTTGATGATACATTGATAATGAAAATATGTGAAAAAATGATGTATGCCGTATAATTTTTTTGATGGAATTTATGATTTGGTTATATTTATAGTTTTTTATTATATTTGTTATTTGAGTATACTTGTGATTGGGTTATTTTAGTTATAATCAGGTCGTGTCGGGTCAAATAGATCGTGTTAATAAATGACATAATTACTAACTAGGTTATTTGGGTCGTGTTAGTGTTCGAGTTAATGTATGACCCATTTAATAATCGGGTTATTCGAGTCATGTCAGGTTGACCCAATTAATCTCAGGTTGTGTTTGAGTTATACATTTTGACTCAATTAATTTAACGGATTGTGTTCGGATTTGCTTAATCGGGTCACGGGTCACAACTGACACGATCCATTTATGACCAGCTGACCTGAATTGCCCGGTCTAGAAAAAATTATCCATATGCAATAACTTTTTTTTATCATAATATTTTTATTAATTTCTCATCACACGATAATATTGGTATCAGATTGCTTATACATTACGAAATTACCTATATATGTAATTTTTTTTTAAAAAAAAACTTTTTTCCTCCCCAAATTTGCATCTTTTCCCGCGGGAGGCGCCGGGATGTAAATTTTTTAAGCGGGTACCGGGGTACCCCCATCTGACCATTCAATCACATTGCACGAATCCCAATGCAAATAAAAGATTGGATGGGTACAGTTTAAGAATTTTTTTCGGCTCCGGGAATCGGCGCAGTCCCCGAGCACGTGCCCGCGTCCGTGAGTTGTAAGAGAGCGCACGCGCTGCACAACATGTCGGCTTTGTAGCGGGCGCAAGAAAGGCGGATCCGATGGAGGAGCCGGATCCGGCCCGATTTCAGGTGACGCACGCGCGGAAATGCGAAACTAATTCGACATGGACAAACCGGACAGTGACTGCTTTCTGGGCCATGCTCGTGTGGTCGGCGTTGCGAGACGAGGTCGGCCGGTGGTTTGCGAGACGAGGTCGGCCGGTGGTCTGCCCAGTCAATGCGAACTAAATGGGAACCATACATAACGGATTAAAAGTTAAAACTGAATAAAAGTGCAAAATTGCATTTTTCTCTTTTATTAAGATCTAAAATTATTAAGATAATGCGTAGAATTTAGCTTGTAATTTCTTCGTAATTGCTCCCTCGCCGTTGTATTTCGAGTTATAAATAAGCATCCCTGATTAACTCCGTCTGCGCTCAAGTATAGAGAACCGTAATGGGTTGTTGCCCGACCAAACTCAGCCAATCCGCCGCCGGCGGGCTGGCTGAGGTAGCCGTCGATCCCCAAACCGTCGAGCTCAAGAAGCTAGTCCGAAATTGCCCAGATCTGAAGCAGATAGCGGAGTACTACCCCAATTCCATCCTCCCCCGCATCACAAAAGCCCTCTCCGATCTCACCTGCCGGCTCGACAACGTCCTCTCCGCCGCCGACTCCTCTCGTGCCGCACTCCTCGCTTACCAGAGGGAGACGAAGAACAGGAAGCAGAACAAGAGAAAGAAGGGGCAAAAGAAGAAGAAGAGGCATACCGAGGATGTTTTCGCCGAAGTTACCGCCGAATTAGGCAAACTCGAGCTCGCCGGCGATTACCTTGAAGCACAGGAACTGCTCTCCGCCCTCGGCGATCTCAACAACACCATGGGCCGGATTTCCTCCCGCAATGCAGCGATCGAGAAGCGGATACGGTCAGCCAAGCGGTGGCGAAAGGTATGGAGGGCCGCCTTCACGGCCGCCTTCATCGGCGCGATGCTGGCCATCGTGGGATTAGCTGTGGCCGGGATGCCGCCGATGGCTATTTCGGTGGCGACCGCCGTCGCGACGGCGGTGAAGGCGGTGGAGCCGTGGATCAACACGGCGTGGGACGAGAAGGAGAAGGAGCTGATGGACGAGAAGGAGATCGTGGAGGAAATGCTGGAGGGCTCGTTGTTGGCGCGCGAGTTGGAGAGCGTTCGGCCGACACTGGAGAAGGTGAGGATCGATTTTACAACGTTGCCCAACTACGTGAATTTCGCGCTGCGGGAGCAGAATGAGGACGCCCTGGCGGTCGTGATGGCGGAGATGGAGAAGAAGTCAGGCGAGGTGGAAAGCGCGATTCAGCGCTTGAAAGGCAAGGTGCGTGAGTGGGCCGATGAGATTCAACAGGCCCAGTCCAAACTAGACAAGATAGTCAGAAAGTAGAGGGAGATAGACGAGTTGTAGATTGTTCAATTACGTCAACTGTTTCGTTGACAGATCAATTGTTTAATAAACGGGCTGGATTTAGTGTTTTTGGATTCATCCAAATAATTAAACAAGTTAGATTTAAATTTAATTTTAAGAAGCTAATGTGTCTTTTAAACCAACCATTTGAATATCAAATCCGGATCCATCGGGTCGATAATAAGGTTTTGGGATCGCAATTACTTGCCTCTATATATATACAAAAAGTTGGGTTTAGATTTAGGGTTAGGGCTATCTATAAACGAGGAAAGGGCGATCTGTGGTGCCTCTTCCTTGCGACCTCTTTTGATCGATAGCGGCGTGCGAGCGTTGGTGGCGGGACTAAGGTAGTGCCGCCCATGGTTCACGTCAGTTTCTACAGGAACTGTAAGTTTCTCTTCCTCATCCCACCATCTCAAGATCGTTTGTCTGTTTTTGATCTTTCTTGTATGCTTTATCCTCAAATTTCTATTGGGTGTTGAAGATTTTCACGCATAGGTTTGTCATTTCTTTGGTTTGCGGATCTAGAACTTGTCGCTTTTTCTTGTGATTTTTCCTGCATTGTCGGATTTATCTTAGAAATTGGTTGGTGATTGGATTGTGTTTTGATTGTAATTAATCTTCATACATTGGGGGAATGCAGACGGGAAGACGTTTAAGAAGCCCCGTCGTCCCTATGAGAAGGAGCGGCTTGATGCCGAGCTGAAGCTGGTGGGCGAGTATGGGCTTCGCTGCAAGCGGGAGCTATGGAGGGTCCATGCCCCCCACGCTGTTTCCCCTTTTCCTCCCTTTTTCCTCTATTCCCCTCGTGTAACGTTTCGAAAGCTGATTGGATTTTGAATAAGGCTAGGCTTAATTACCCAAGTTCACTAGTCAAAATGAATGAAAAATTTAATTTAGATAAAATTTAGTTGATTTGGGTGAGATTTGGGTTTATTTTGATTCAGTTAATAGCTTAGTTGACTGGTCAAAATATTTCTTTCCTTCCATTGAAACACAAGGCCTAAAAAAGAAAGAATTTATTTCTATCCCTCTTGTTTCCTTTCTCTTCTTATTTCTTTTCTTTCCTAATTCCTTTCCCTCCTCCGAAACGCAGCGTTATTGCTCCCCCTTTCTTCCTCGCTTCCTCACCTCACCGACACAGCTTCCCTCCTCCTCTCTACACGTCTCTTCGTCTCAGCCTCCTCTTCCGCCTCCGACCGCAGCTCCAGCGAGCGGAAGCTCTTTCCTCTTCCTTTGCGCGTGCGGCCACGAGAAGCGACCGGAACTCTAGATCCGGCGCGCCCTTCGTCTCCGGCGGCACCGGCGAGCTTCCCCACCTTCGGCGGACGTTTCCTCCCCGTTCCGGCGCGTTTTCCGGCGTCGTCTTCCCCAGCTCCGGCGACATCCGCGAACGACGCCGCCGGCGGTTTTTCCTTCGATCCCAGCGACCCCGACCTCCTCTCGAGAAAGTGGTGGTACGGCTGAACTCCTCTCGCCGGCGGCTATCTCGTGGCACTTCCAGAATTTCGACCGGCCGCCGAAGTTACTGTTCCGGCGGCGGCGCTACTATTCCGGCGAACTCCGACGACCGCGACTGTGACTCCGGACTGCGCGCACGAGGTTATATTGGGCGTATATTAGTTGGATTTTGCTCAGACCTACAAGAACCAGGTAGGATTCTTACCTCCCTACCCTTGTTCGGTGCCAAACCGCATGCATAGATAGCGGCACCATCTTCTTGCTGACTGAACCTGATTATTACCTTCGTAAATCCATTGAGATCTGTCTTTGTCCATTGAGTCACATGGATGCTTGCATGTTATCTGATTTTTATGTTTCGGTGCATGATATTGTTGGTGGTAGATTTATATGCAGTACATATATATTTTGGTTGTCTCTACAGCCAGCTTGTGTTGATATTTGGAATGGACGGATAGGTCTGACTGGGATAGTCCACCTTCCGAGAACCTTGTGATTTTGGCCATTGGTAGTAGTCATGGATGCAGTCTGTGTGAGCCCATGAACTACAGGCCTCCGGATGGGTCACAGTCGGATGTCGTGGGACTCGGCATTCCGGGGTGATCTGGGTGTAGGACGCTACACCGGCGGACTGTCGACGGACAGCCGTTTCTACCGTTAGCTGGCGGTAGGAACCACTCTTTGAGTGCGCGTCCTACGGGACATTGGCATAGCTGGATTTCCACCTGCATGCTGTACTTTTTGTATTTACTTAGTCGGGTTATATTTACTTACAGTGCACTTCTGTCTATTAATCATTGTTGGATCCTCCTTACTCTTATATACACCATTTACTTATTAAATCTTACTTAGTCTCCCGGCTAACTCCCCTTGTCTTGCCTCCAGGTTCAGGCTCGGCTCCCTCTGGTGCGCAGTAGATAGATAGGTAGATTATCTTCCCTATCATGTGTTGTATGTTACTCATGTGTCACATGTATTTTAATTATTGTCGTATTTCGAGGATTGTATCCGGTAGATTGTATTTATCTTGTCATGGACCAGTGTGGATTTGTTGGCCAGGACTGTTCGGTCTTGTGTGTATTATTGACTTTGACCGCTGTGTCGGTCTAATGTGTATTTTATCTATGTTGACTTCATTGTTTATGTTATTTGTCGTATTGTGTGGTATCCTGGATCTGTATGGTTTTGCAGGTCCATTGTTTGCCGCGTCCTAAGGCTGGGAGAGTCTTGGGGCGTGACAGTCCAGTATGTCCTGAGCAGGATTCGCAATGCGGCGAGGGACCTTCTCACGCTTGATGAGAAAAATCCTCGTTGTATTTTTGAGGGAGAGGCGCTCTTGCGCCGGATGAACCGCACGGGCTCCTCGAGGAGGGTCAAAACAAGCTTGATTACGTACTCGCCCTCACTGTGGAGAACTTCTTGGAGCGCCGTCTGCAGACGCTTGTCTTCAAGTCAGGAATGGCGAAGTCCATCCACCATGCTAGGGTTCTGATCAGACAGCGCCACATCAGGTATAGACTGTCTTTCTTGTTGAAGGATTCAGTTGTCAGATAACTTCATTTGTGCTATTGTTTATTAACAGTTAATTTGTCGTGTTCTTTTATTTGGAATAATGTATATCTAATTTTATGTTTGTCTTGTTCTCAAATTCATGGTTTCTTCAGTGTATTTGTTATAATCAGGCCATCATACTACATTCATGCAGCATGGACAATTTTTTTTGCACTTTCTTCAGTTTATTTGCTGATTAATCCAAGCAGAAAACAGACTTCTGAGTGAATGTTACATTCTTACATCTACAAATTTATATTATCACAAACAAAGAATCATCATACTTAAATTCAATAGCTTAATTGAATATCTATAAGAAGTTACAGATGGTAATTTCTAATACTACACTGTTCCAATTAATAGTGGGAAAGAAAACTCTTAATAAATGATCTTAATTTTTTTTTTCTCCTGCATATCAGTGATAACACTATACCTCAATTGCTTTTGAAAAAACTAGTAATGCTAAGAAAGATACTTTACCGTTAAAAGTTAAGTTCTTAATAATATGTAAGAGATCAATAAACAAGCCATTATAAAGGAAGATGTCATGCAAACATATCGTCCATCATAATCAGTCATCATCGTCCATATACACTCTTGTTTGGCAAAAGAGATTAGTGCACTCATTTAAAGAGAGTTCATTGACACTTAGGCATGTTGAAAACATGTCTTCAAAGATAAATGCCTTATAGTCACCACGTCAATGAATTGCTTAACATATACCATTATTTTCTTCGGGCCATACAAACAAGGATCATAAATATACACGAGTCATTCTCAATGGACCATGCCATCAGATATTCATAAAGCTTGATAGAACAAACTTGGAATTTATAGTGATAAATTCATTATGCTACTGGACAAAGAATAAGACATTGATAATAAAGCAAATTTTAATTGTTGAGGCTAGAAAAAACTTATATGCCTGCCATATTATTCAACATCATTTCAATTCATTATATGTCAGAATTATTTTGTATTTAATACCTATATTAGGTTTGAAATGATTCCACATTCTTTATTGTATAATTAATTTATAATAAGATTAATAGATTTAAAACTGAGATTTAGTTTATCGTTTTCCATATTTAATTTTGTTAAACAATTTACTACATTATCTAAGAAAACATCATTGATTTTAGTTTTCATCATAAGCCTACTGTGTCTTAATCCTTAATTACTAAAAAAAGGAAGGTAATCGTGATGAAAAACAAGTAAAATGATGATTTTTTCATAGTTAATATCTTTTAAGCTACATCGTCACTAATGTATTAATAGCATGCCAATCATGTAACGTTCATATTTAAATAATTTTAGTTTACCCTGAAGTTATTGAAAACGAAAATAGTCATGATTAGACCATGAATATAATGAAAACAGTTTTTACATTTTACGGTAGTTAACATAAGTAATATTTTTAGATTATTTTATCACTGTGAAGCTGTTTGATTATTAGCATACTAATTAAATAAGATGCATATGTAATTGATTTTAATTTATCATAAGCTAGCGATATCTTAAAGCAATGTTATTAAAAATGTGGGTAATTATCATGAAAAGCATGATTAACATAATAAATATCCTTTTGCTAATTAGTACCTATAATCGCAGACTGCTTCAATAGTAAAAGCTGATTAAATATTTATAAGTTAAAACAACGTGGGAAGGGAACATGGAAAGCACAAAGTAAGAGGCTAGAATTAGAGAGGATTGCATGTATTATAGGGGGAGAATACCCTACTGGAATCATGTGCTCAATTACAAGGAGTGAACTCACTCTTCCTTCATTAAAAAGATCACGTTGATATAATCAAGTAATTTGCCTTGATTAATGAGAAAAAAGGGATGCTTAACGCACATACGAGAGAACCAATTAATATGGTAATACATTATATCATACTAATTATATAGACTGTATCGTGCATGTACTGAAAATTCACGTGCACTTTGTTGTTTTCTTGTGTTTATATCGTCTATCATGGTTCTTTAGATCAGATAATGCAAGACCCCCTTATTGTAAGCTATTATGTTCGTCATATTCATATATATGATTTATCATGGTTTGTATTTTTCTGTTTGTCTATCTATCATCAACAGGCAGGAGAACATCTCCTTGATATGTTAAAATGTAAGTTTTACGAGCCATTTAAGTCTTCTTCAGCCAGATGATTGAATGGAAGCTGCTACATCACTTTCATATGTTATACCTTGTTATGCTTTCATTTGTAATTATTTCAATTTACTACTTTCCAACAAATTAATTTGCTTTACTACTAATATTATAAATGTACCTTTTACTTTGTCCCCTGTTCAATTAGGTCAGATTTGACGTGCTGAACTTCATTGTCCAAATTGTACGTTGTTCATGCACAGGTTCAGATCTATTTGGTGCAAGATAACTACTTGGTCTCCAATTATAAAAGATGACTATGGCAACACTATCGTGTAACTTATGCTAGTCTCATCAAATTTCATCATTTATCGTACAATCCCTTTTCCTTAATAGCTCAGTTAATTATAATTACTACTTCCATTTGTATATTTTATTTGATATACTCAAGTATATATTAAATATGCATGATGTGTTGTTATCCTGATATACAATAGATCTATAATGGTTTCTTCTATTCAAGCTGGAAATTGAAACAGGCTTTCCTACTAACCTTACTTCCGTTGCCAACACAATTGTTGATGGTTGCAACCGAAACAAAAATTCTTCCTTCTTCTATGTCTACTACCATGCTATCATTCTATAAAACCTCCTCCCTCCCTCACCTTGTAGATCCTCTGTTAGCTATATGACAGCATCTCCCATTTGTTGAACTTTTATCTGGGAACTATTTGTTCTTGAGATGACTTTTGATAATTTCTATGCCGTTTCTGGTGCCAATGCCACATTTAATTTTCTCGTCTTTTAGATTTGCAACCCATTCCCCTCTTGCATGTGAATTCTTTACTACTAGCCATTCACCCTTACCCTCTTCACAATATCACTCCATCTATGCTGATGTGCTAATATCTATTTTGTTCAAAAATCACTATGGATTATGTGGAAATATGACAATGAAAACACCATTATGAAAATGGTACTACGAAACACCACTGTCCTCATCTAATTGCATCAATAGCAACATAATCTCTTATCTTTATTAGCTCACCTAATTAATGCCATAATTGTTGACTCTCCATCCTTACTTTGCCTACCTAATCCAGTTGAACCCCACTTTTCTCAATTGTTTGATTTATACTTAATAATCCAAACTGAAAGAATCTATTGATCCTGATTGAGTTAGATCCAGGGTCACTCCCTGATATTTAGCACTTAGTATAAAGGTATCACCAACCGGTATGTACGGGACCGAACCTTGGATCTGGAGATTGGTACAGATTGTATCATTAACCTTGCTTAGTATACACTGCAGTGTCAAATATCTGATTCTGCAAGGGATATGTGTGACTATGTATATTAGCTTTTCATTCTCTATTTATAATAAAGATAATGACTTGAGAACTAGAGGCGCACATTAGGTGACTTACGTGCTGTATGATGCGAGCAGATCTCACATTACCTCACTGTTTGCAGCTTCATACGTCTTATCATTTTTGTAAATTTGTCCTTGTGTTTTTGTTTATTGTTTCCCACATGTTCATCTCTGCTTTATGTCACAACTATGTTTGCAGAGTTGGGAGGCAAGTGGTTAATATTCCGTCATTCATGGTGAGGGTGGATTCAGCAAAGCACATTGACTTCTCCCTCACCAGTCCTTTTGGTGGTGGAGGCCCTGGAAGAGTGAAGAGAAAGAACCAAAAGGCAGCGGCGAAGAAAGCTGCTGGTAGTGATGGTGATGAGGAATAAGCAAAATATCCATTTTATGATATACTTGATTCATGGTAGTTTTGTTTCTTTTATATTTGAGTTATCAGTTATCTGAACATTTTGCTCGAGTGCCGACACCAAAGCGCAATCCTCTTTCAGTACACTACTTGCTAAATGCATTTCCTTCATATGTTATTTTCTTATTTGGCTTGACAAATCAGTTAGTGCCTTGGACTCGTATGTTAGCAGCTCATTCAACGTCTCATTTGTTCAATTATTCTCGCTTCTTTTTTATTCTGGCGGTGGCGCCTCTTTCCCCTCTCGAGTATAGCCCAAGTTGGTTTTGCGTATTTATTACGAGTGCATTACGGCTAAGCATTGTGATTCGACAATTCACTCGCTTTCATGGACATTTATTTTCTAATTGAGCTGTTCATAAGCTTTAATTTTTGTGGATTTGTTTTTTGCATGTCCACCCGTCCTCTATCTCGTGCGATTGATTGACTGGAATCTGTTCTCTGTTTACTTGAATTATTTGTTTACAACACAATTTAATTGATGTTCCTGTGTGCGCACTCTTTCAACTCTTGACATTGAATCAAAATTTTCCAATGTTGAAAGGTAATTTGAGTCCAAACATATGGTTGGTAAAATAGCTCTACGCTCGGAAGACCGTATTAAACTATTTTCATTCTCAGAGAAAAATTAGCTGTAGAAAAACAAACAATATCAATAGGTGGTGCAAAAGCCTAGATGGATATATGTAATAATCTAATGAAAAACCGTAAATTGTGTTTCCTGTGAAGAAAATTGGGTGAAATGAAAAAAAAAAAATTATTTTTTGATGGAAGGAACAGTAAGAGAAAAATTTATAAATGTTTTGCCCTTTTTTTCTCTCAAAATTTGGACGCTTGATTAACCTAATCAAGCTTTTTAGATGCAACAATATATTCTTGATGCCGCCGCTACTGTATTTCTTCATTGTTTCCTCCCCTGTTGTTTCTTGTTTTTGTAGCGCTTGCAGCCTATCCTAGCTTGTCAAGAATAAATTAAAAAAAATAGATTAAAAAATAGATTAAAAATAGGTAATAATATTAAATTTCAAATAGTCTTTTTTATTTTCATTCTTCCAAAGAATAGAGGAAAATTTTAATATTTTCTTTGACTTTTCTATCCGTTCTATTCAACACAATATAAAGCTCCAAACAAACTTTGTTCTCGCATAGAAACAGGAAAAGACACAGGACTTCATCGTTCTAAATGTACATAGCTTTGTTTTTTTTCTTAAAAAAAAATCCTTTTTTGGTCCTAAATTAATTTGTTTTAGCTTATAACGTTCCCTTTATTCCTTTTGAAATCTCAAATTTGCCCTCACATTCACATTACTGGCCAAGCAGGTGAGTAGTGAACACATCAATGTGATTATGACCTTAAGATGATGCTAGAACACTACTTAAAATCTAGCCTTCATTTATAATGTATTCTTTTAACAAAAAAATTACAAAAATAAATACTACTAGAGTCAATATATTTTTTTATTTTTTTCTTCTAATATTTCATCTAAAATAATAGAGCATAAAAGATCAACTTTGACTGCTGATTAAAAACTTATTTAGAAGTGAACCAAAGAGTGCTCTATATACATGCAATCAAAACCATCACGTATCATTGAATTGCAGTGTTACAACACCAATCAATGGGGAGAATGGTTTTGTGATCAGTTGTTTCCTTCTATTACGAAGTCAGCATGTATGGTACATGTCCGGTGCCTGGTGGTGATTGTGATAGCACTTGACTAGTTCAACTAGTGCAGATTAGTGATCGAATCGACTCCACTAAGTTCAGTTAGCATAGGTTCTTGATCGTGTTGCTTATTTGGCACACATAATGCCACGTTACATGCGACATATGAAGGTGTCAATACCCTTTAACACTATGTTGAGGGAAAATAAGATGGAGAGAAAATAGAAAAAGCTAGACAGCGGGCTAGAGGTTGGAGGGCAACTGCGTGCTGGAAGGTGTGGGCTAGGGCGAGTGGAGAGCACACAGGGAAGACAAGAAAGGGTTGGACGGCTGGCTAGAGGCTGGAGGGCAATGACGGTGAGGGACGATGATAGCGGAGATGGTAGGCTGGACGACGATGACGCATTGGACGGCAAAGGCAAGTGGCAAGCATACGGGGAAGACGAGAAAGATCTGGATGGCGGGTTGAACAACAAGGGATGGATGTGGACTAAACGGCACGGTTGGACGTGGGCTGAATGGTGATAGCGGAGATAATATTCCCTTGAGTTTTTTGCCCAATTTAGGTAGACGACTAAATAAGGGAAAAAAAATAAATTTTTAGTCCCTTCACTTTCCTTGTCTCTTATTTTAAATAAAAATAATAATTTTTCTTTTCTTCCATTTTTTCTTTCTAGGAAATACATTTATTGGTGTTTTAGTCATTTTTAACCTTCATTGCAAGCAATCGTAAGAATTTGGCACTATAACGACGATATACAACTCCAATTTACTCTGAATAATGCACCAGTCACCTTCAAACTTTATTACATAAACTATAATGCAATCAACAACAAGTGCTATAAAGATACATGTGTGGCTTCAATTTCATTTTAGTGTTTTACTTATTTCACTCTCATTGAAGTGAGGGAATTTTAAATTTTAATCGCGTATATTTTAAAAATTAATCTATTTTTGGCTACTATTTCAGATAATGATAGATTAAGATTTTTCACTCATTATTTATAGTAGTTGGTAATACGTACTATCACAAGAGTTAAGGATTTTTTTCCTTAAAATAATTAACTTTGAAGGTTTCTTTTATTATTCAATATACATCAATGTCAAGTTTTAAAAAAAGTCAAAATAACTTTAAGAAGCTTTTTCAGGGCTGCGCGTGCGTTAGCTTATAATACCTGGTGTTGCTCTTGGAAATCACTAGAACATTTGGTCAGGTCAATTCTGGCAGCTGATCAATTCCCGGCCCCGATGTCGATGAATCTAGCTGGTCTCACGTGGTCAATCTAAAACATTTTGACTTTTCTTTGCCATTTTAAAGTCGCAAGCAAGTGCAACCTTCAGGATTTTTTTGTGCATGATTGCGTAGATTTCTCCTCGCACACTTTAATTTGTTACCACACATCTGTTACTAGTTGTCGTTGACCAACGACCTTATGACTAGGAAATCCTATCATTCATCCGAGTGATATGAGAAATTTTCCTACGCCTCCTTTAAGGCCTTGTTTACTTGGGAGAAAAGTTTAAAAGAAAAAAAAAAATAGGAAGGAAAGAAGTATAGGCTTGTTTACTTGAGCGGATGGATAGTTTAGAAGGAAAAGTTAGTCATTAATCCCTCCATTTATTTTCCGCACAAATCGGACGAAAACTGAAACTATGAGTTAATTTTACTAACTTCACACCTAACTTTTCACCGCACCGTTACTTATTCTCGCTCAATACGAGCTTTTCTTGACTACTCGTCCTTGCCGCCACTGCTCGAGCACGCCGCCATTGCTCGTTCATGCAGCTGCTGCTTGCTCTCGCCATTGTCGCTCGTATTTAATATTTAATAATTAATAATTTTATGATATTATATATATATATATATATAATATGAATAAAAAAAATAAAAATTGGGGTGTATATATCAATCCTTTAAATTTTTTTTCATCCAAGTAAACATAAGGAAGTAAAATCTATAACACATTCCATCCATCTATTTTTTTTTTTTTTTCTTTCTTTTATATTTTTCATCCGTCCAAATAAACACGGCCTAAATGTTAATGCTGTTTTAAACATTGTGCATCTCTGCACAACACTTGATGAATTACTCGAATTTTAAATAAGTTTTCTCTTCTTGAACACATAAAAATACGGCTAGTATTTTCTTTCAAGTAACGCAAGAGCTATTAATACGCTTTCTAAAGAGATAGAAGAGCATCAAGATCTAAAGACAAAGATGTTTGAGTCTAAAACACTAAGATTTAAGAGCTTGAGCGTACTCGATAAGTGTTACTTAATTTTATTTTACTTTGATTTAATTAATTAAAAATAAGTTGAAAACAAATTTACAATTTTTCTTTCCCTAACTTTTCCCCCT
This sequence comes from Costus lasius, assembly GCA_027563935.2. Lineage (NCBI taxonomy): Eukaryota > Viridiplantae > Streptophyta > Magnoliopsida > Zingiberales > Costaceae > Costus > Costus lasius. The sequence goes on along the minus strand of CM050450.1, from coordinate 128,056,339 downwards.
TTTTTTTCTAACAATTCTAATCAATATTGTCCTACATATTTTTCCAATTGCAATTAACCCCTTGAACTTCTAGAAAACCCTAGCAATCTCACCGGCGACAACGCCGTGGATGCTGTTCTGCCCCTCTTCCTTTCCGAAATCATCTCAAGCGTCGGCGACCACGGCCGACGCCTCGACCCCACCAGCTGCTCGTAGTGCTTCTTCAGCTCCGGCGTGCTGCACAAACCCCCGCCCTCCTCGCCTTCGCCGCCGGGGACCATCACAACCCTCTCCACGAACTCCGGCAGCACCTTGATGCGCCTCCTCCCGTCGGCGCCCTTCACGTACTCGAACGGGCAGCGCCCGGCCCCGGCGATAGCCACCTTCCCCGGCGCTGGCGACAGCCCCGCGAGCGACGCTGCGGTCAGCGGCCTGCCGTTTCGGACGCGGTCGGCGGGGAGGAGGAGATAGGTCTGCCCCGGGAGGACCTCGTCGCCCGCGGAGAGGGCCGGGATCAGGCTGCCTATGTAGAAGGAGTCGGCGGGGCAGACGACGCGGCCCGGGAACTGGAGCATTAGATCAGCGGCGAGATGGCTGTCGTCCGCCGCCAGGAACGTGGCGTGGCCGCCCCAGAAGACGAGCTTCGCACGGCGGCGGTGAGGAGTGGCGTTGAGGCAGGAGAAGAGTGATGATCTGCCCATGACGATTAGTCGATTTGAAGTGCGCCGGCTTGAAGAATTTGAAGCTGTAGATCACTCAGATCGATGGCATGCCGGGGTTGAGTTTTCCCCCTTATATAGGGCAGTTTTGGCGGTGTTTGACTTTGACCAGTCATAGCTTTAGCATCGGTCGGCGCCGTGGTCAGCGGCGACTAAGATTACATTATGGTCAACCCCTTTGTTGGGAGAATAATTAAACATGAAAATGTCAACGCAGCTGGTCAATCACAAGTTTGATTCAATCCGAGTGCAACCTGTATTATGATTACGAGGCCCAATTTTCTTCTTTTGTTCCATAAAATACATCTCGAAAATATTGTAAAAAAATACAGGAGGTCAAACGGATGCGCCACCATGTCGGCTCTTCAAACCGAGAGAAATTTCAAACACGAGTTGGAATTAGTTAAGATTTAAGAAGGCGAAGACTTATGAAAGTTAATTTAACGTTGACTTTGTTTGCATTGTAGTATAGGAATGTGGTTCTAAAACCCATAATCGTTGATATTCGAAAATGCCCTATCACTTGCAAGAATACCTTTGAAGAGTATCTCGACTAAAGCTTCTCAAAACCAAAATTTGTACAACTTCTCGAATGTTCTTATGAAGTGGTTGTCACTATCACTTGTGTAGTTTTGTAATACCTTAGTGGCCTTAGTGGGTCTAAGTGAGGCATCCAATTATGACTATCGCTTTCACTTCATAGAGTTACGACTAAATTTCTATTAACTCTCGTGTGGCGACAGACAAGGGCACGTAAAAAAGAAGATTTTATCAACTAACTTTTTTGACTTAAGATATTAAGAGCATCAGTATATTTTAATCATTTATTATTATTATTATTATTATTATTATTATTATTTTTATTATTATTATGAAAGTGATGTGAACGACTTGGTAGAAGACAATCAATTGGGCTTGCGTGAGAGCCACAAAGTAATTGAATTGCATCCACATAAAACTTTGCATCTAATTTCGTGCTGGCCACACAGTTGCAAATGTTGGATCGTTGGGTTGTGGCTGGCATTTGTGCTTGATTCTGGTGCGCTTCGAGTGGGACCGCGGCAATGGCATCGACCGGCGTTTCTTTGCGCGCCACGGATTATGAGTGGTGCCAAGTGGCTGGGACCCGCAGGCGTCATTTGTGTGCGTGGCCGTAATTAATTTGACCAGTCAAAGGGATTTTCTTTTGTTTTAAATAGATCATATATTGATTAAATAAATTATATTTAGAGTCTTCAATAATTAATCTTACCTGCCAGTCCAACGGAAAATTATACTACATTATATTTTATATTTATAATGAAGTTCAAGAGTTTCTATATTTAGCCAAAAAGTCCTTAATAGTCATTCTAGCAAGCCTCGTATAGGCTATTATTTGTCATCTTTTTTCACCTAATAATTATAGGGCTATTTTGTAAAATATATTATTAAAATATAAAATTAATTGATGTGTACAACCATGAGAAGATTAATTGTAACAATTATATTTTATCAATATTTTTTAAAAATACAAATATAGTTAAAAAAATGTGTAGAAAAACAAATATAAAATGTGCTAATAATAGTCCAACTAGTAAAGGTTAAATTCATGGCATTTTAAATAAATTCATATTTTCAAGAGCGTACTTAAAATAAATTTTAGGAGAATTTTTTAAATTAAATAATATAAAATAATTAAATAAAAATAAATAAAAACCTTAGTTATTAATAAGAACATTTGGAATCTAATATCGTTTTCGTTACATAGGGAAAAAAACATTAACAAAAAAGTCCTTGTTCTCTTCTCTTTTAATAATTGTAGAATACCCAAATACGTGTACATCACTTGGCCATACCGAACACTTACGTAGGACCGTCCGCAGTCCGCACAGCAATATATATACACACATTTCGCACTTCATCCCCTGCTCACTGCTCGCCGTTTCTGCGCCTTGCCTGGCAGAGCTCATCAACTGCCTTTCTCTCTCGCTCGCTTGCGAGCGAATTGGAACAGTCGAGGTCCAATAAGTGTGCTTGTCCTTCTGATGAGAGAGGAGAGTTCGAGCACAGTGGCGGCGGAGATTGGAGAGTAGCGGCATAGTGTGGAAGTTAGTCGGCAGCGAAGGCGGAGGAGGTGAGTGGAGGGACGATGAGTAGGGTTCCGAGGTGCTCGCTCTCGGCGGCGGCTGAAATTTATGCTAGGGTGACGGCCGGAACAGTACTCCCGCGCTGGCCCTCTATTTATTGTCGGAATTTCCACTCTTCCGGGACCAGGCCCGATCGCCGCCACAAGGACTACTCCACGGGGGCTGCTGCGGCGGCGGAGGTCGAGGGAGGCGTCGCTGGCGGTTTGAGACGGTTCCCGGGCTGGGATTTGTCGGGAGCAGCTGAGTACCTCGATTACCGGAGGGCCCTGTACGGCGAGATCACGCACAAGGCACTTCTTGTGGACGCCGTCGGCACCCTCGTTATTCCCTCGCAACCCATGGCTCAGGTTCGCCCCTCCGGTCCCGAGGGGAAAGGGAAAGGAAAAAAAAAAATTGAGGATCGACTTTTTGTGTCTTCTTGTAGTCGTTTGCGCTTGTCCTTTCTTGTTTCTTTCGGTTTGGAGTTGCAATGGTTTCTTTTTTTTTTTCCCTCCGTGTTGTTTCCACTTGTTTGGTGTTTCTTTTGGAGTGGTTCAATAGATTTACTCATTTTGTGATGCATATTGCAGATATACAGACAGATTGGAGAGAAATACGGAGTGAAGTACTCTGAAGATGAGATATTGGATCGCTATCGGTGGGCTTATCAGAAGCCTTGGGGCAGATCAAGGCTGAGGTTTGTGCGCCTAAGACCAGTATTCTTTGCATTTCCTTTTGCAAGCCAAAATTTTAAGGGTGGTCTTATGAGTTCATCCCAAACTGCGGAATAATCACCTGTGTTTTTACATGAAATTGGCGCCCTTTACAGTTTGCATTGTTTATTGGAAAATTCCTCCTAACGATATTTTTCTATTAGATCACTACAGCATGATCTCTGAATTTACAACATGTACTACTTAGAACTTAAAGCATATAGTTATGGTTCCTAGATATTTGTTACACACTAGGTTGCCAATTACTTAGTGGAAGCATGAACCTTTTTTAGAGTTTGTGTGAAGTTGTTTGAAAAATCCATGATAAGGTTGAAGGATGTTTTACTTTAGTTTCTGTTTGAATTGTGTTTGTTTTGGAACCTTCTGCAAATGTTTGAATGAGCTGCACCATACCAATCCAAGTAGTCAACAAGTTATCTACAGTCAAATTTTATAACTACTAACAAGGATTTAAAAACAGATACATACAGTCCAAGATGGTATTGGTATTGGTACCGGTAGTGTTGGTACGTCTATTACTGATACCATCCGGGCGGTACGCATCAGTCCGAGTTGGTATACTGGTATGGACCAAGGATAATAAAACCGTACCATACAAACCTACCAGTCCGCTCGCCGACCAGTCTCGGAACCATGGTCGGAGCACGGTTCCGGGGGCGGACGGCAGAGAGCGACGGTAGGAGGGTGACGGTGGAGTTTGGCAGACGAAGCAGGTGGCAGAATCTTCGATTGAAACTTCCACTGACGGCAGAAGCTTCAGCTGACAACGGAAGCTTCGATCGAAGTTTCTGCCGCCGACGGAAGCTTCGATTGAAGTTTCCGCTGCCGGCTTCTGCCAGCGCCGCCGCCTGTGTACAAAGCACGCTTCCGCTCGCCTCCGTCGGTTTCGTCCAGTACGTACAGTACCGGTACCTGTACCGTACTGGTCTGATGGTTCGCCGGACCGGCTTTTTAATCCTTAGTATGGACCAAAATTTTAAACCTTGACTATTATGTCCACTCAATTTAGAATTTCACATGCATTGTCTTTTCACTAGCTTAAGAACAGTGCTTTCTATCTCAATCCTATATATAACATGGAACATATTGAATTTGATAACTAGGAAAGTAGAAGCATGCAACTAATAGTTGTTTGTTTTGGTGTTGTGATTTCCCTTTTGCCCATGAATTTGTGTGGTCTTTCCATATAAAAATTTAATATAGGTTATATCCTTTCTTAATAGTGTTTTTTTCCTTCGCCATGATTGTTGCTTGAGTATACAGTAAATATTAACATATTTTCTTAGTTAAGCTTTTGTGTGAAGTTTTCAATCATAGTAGTCTACTATTCAGTAGTTTATTATAAAATTCCTCTTTTTGAACTTCCTCACCTTTCTTCTTAAGCATATCAGAAATCTTTATATTGCGTTGTAAAAGAGCCGTTCATTAAAGAAATAATTTAGGTGACGGTTATAGCTAGTTAAACTAATTACATTCCTCAATTTAACATGTACAAGGTTTTGTTGATATGATGAAGTATTGTTGGTTCTTTTATGGTCAATGTGGCAACGAAGTGTCCAACGATTATATAACATAACTTACTTTAGAATATGTTCAGTATTAGCCAATTTGCATCTAGTGACATACATTTTTTCAGGTATGTAAATGACGGAAGACCCTTCTGGCAATACATAGTTAGTTCTTCTACTGGTTGTTCTGATATGGAGTATTTTGAAGAACTATATAAATATTATATGACTGAGAAGGTACAGTTGATCAAATGGTTGCAGAGTTACTTGTTATATCATAATGACTCCAAAATGCAAAACAAGCTCTGGTGTTTATTATTTTTTTCTTGTTAGGCATGGCATCTCTGCGACCCTGATACTGAAAATGTTTTTAAAGCATTAAGAAAGGTTGGAGTTAAAATAGCTGTGGTCTCAAACTTCGATACACGCTTAAGACCTCTATTGCAGGCTCTGAAGTGTGATAATTGGTTTGATGCAGTCGCAGTATCTGCCGAGGTACTATACTACTTTCCCTTGCTTTTGTGGAAATTCAAGTGATTGTGTTATAGTTATTATGCAACCTTAGATTTTCTAAGGTGGAATTTAGAATTCTGAGGCAGTGCTTATTATACAATCATTGCTTTTCCACTTATTATCAAGTCAAATCACCTACCTTCTGTGTTCATACGGTCAGTTACAAATGCTTCTTTCTGCCAAAAGATTTCCTTTCAACGGCTAAATCTTCTCATAGTAGGCTTCTGATAGATTTCGTATATTGTTTGACAGGTAGCAGCTGAGAAGCCGAACCCAACAATATTTCTTAAAGCATGCGAGTTGTTGGGAGTAAAACCAGAGGAAGCAGTTCATGTGGGTGATGATCGCAGGAACGACATATGGGGTGCAAGGGATGCAGGTTGTGATGCTTGGCTTTGGGGCAGTGATGTTCACTCTTTCAAGGAGGTACAATTGAACTCTTGGCTTACATCCCTAAAATTCCAAATTTCATTGTAGATATGAAGAAGATAATAGTGATTTGGTGATAGGCTACCATTATGTTGACTCATACGCTAGACTAACAATGTCTGTGACAATGGCCTCATTTCTCTCTCTTGTGCTTCAATCTTTTGCAAAAATGCTAGGAATCGGAACTGGTCAATTATTTTAAATGTAGATATGAAGTAGAGACTAAATAGATACCAGGTTTGTGTGTTGAAAATTTTAGTCAACCGTTAATCGAATTGAGCTAACTGATTAATTAATTGGATGAGCCCTAATTCTCTCCTGTTGTGCTTCGATTCATCTTGTGCAGAAATTTGCGAGGAATCAGAATGGAAACAGTTTTAAATGTATAGACTATATAGTAGTTTTTCATTAAGCCAACCTTTTGCCCGTCCGTATACAAGTTCTCTTTAGAAAAAAAATTCGTGGAAAAATGCCAAAAACTACAATTTGCTTCTTTGGTTCAACTAATTTTTTTTTTAAAAAAATTTGCTTTGATTCCTGCTCAGTGCCTGTCGATTCCAATTTGCTTTACAGGTTGCCCAGAGAATTGGAGTTCAAGTTTGATGCTGGATTCAATCCTGTTCTGTCGTTGCTCTTTGATGTTAAATATGTAACGGAGATGCGCTTTAAGGTATTTAGTGAGATGTGTGAGATAATGAGAAAGCCATAGTCAATCCTGTACGTGGCTATTTGTTGCAAAATATGTATGTTAGCAACCTTTCGCAGGTCTGTTTGAATAAAAAGATATTTGTTCATCTGTGTTTCTTTCAGTCCTTGATCTAGTATATCCAAGATGAGCTACCAAGAACTGCAAAAAAAATTGAAACCATCTAGTCAGACATATGTGTTATTATTGACACTCGTAAAGATTATGTTTACAGACCATTCTTGCATTACTGAATAAAATATTTGACCGAGGGGCTGCATGTGATGCAATCGTACTCCAAAGGGCTGTGTTTTTTTTGGGACGGAAGAAAACAAGAGGGAAAGAAAATTAAGGTTAAAGAGAAATATGGAAGGATAGAAATATAAATTTTATTTTCTCCTCATATGTTTTATTGGGAGAAAAAAAATAAAAAGGATTATTAATTTTTAATCTTATTTATTATAATACCTTTTACATAAAATTATTTTTTATTATCTTTTTATTTATTAAATAATTTATTTTAATATATTATATTATATTTAATATATTTTATTAATAAAATTAATATATTAATATCAAATCAATTTATTATACCACATTACAATCTAGACAAATATAAACCAACAAATAGCCAATCCAACAATTAGATAATACAATAAATTTTTTTATTCGACAACAAATTTTTTAATTCACTCGGCAACAGTTCACTTGTACCAAATATTGTTTTGATAAATTGAGATAGGCCTGAAGTACAACATAATAAATTCTAAAAATATTAAAAAAAAAAAAATCAACAAGTACATGTAGCATTCGATATCATCATTAGGCGTGCAAAATTATGTAGGCATTTCATCTCAAAAGTATATAACCTGAATGAAGATAATAGTTTCAATTTGAACTCTTAGCAATCTCAATCTAATCAAATACATCAACAAGCGACATTGCAATCTCATCAAATATAAATCAACAATTAAAACTTACAAATTTAGATTATTAAATTATAATACAAGCGACATTCCATCATCTCATTAAGGATCTCAAGCTATAATTTTTCTGAAGATGCAAAGAAGATTTGTGTGCTCTTTTTGCTTTTATCAAGGGTGACAAATGTATGAGCTATACGATGGCATGAAACTCCAATCCTAGTCAACTCTTTATATATTTTATTTTTTGTGTATTTTTTGTCTGTAGCTTTAGGAATGATTTGTTTTTCCATAATGTCACTGCCTTTCTACATTGATGGTTGTGTACTATCGCAAGTCTTTTGTCTTTGTTACTCAATAGAGCCAAATGGAGCCATTAAGATAAGACCTATAAACAAAATTATATTGTGCAAAGTAATCAATTTATACAAAATATGAATAAAAAGTATAACTAAAACAAAATGACAAGCATATAGATAAATAATACCAATAAAATGAAGTAAGCTGAGTTGCAAAGTGCTGGGTGAAGCAACACCATACTCATTGCATTGATTGAACTAGTTGATTTCTTGATGTGATTTTCTAATCAAGCTAAACTCTAGATAAAAATTGGTGCAGTGAAGTAAGCTCAGTTGCAAGTGCTGTGTGAAGCAACATGGTTGACTAGTGGATACGTATTGCTAATCACAAGAAAAGGTTGAGAACATTAACTCCACTTAATTGTGCATCAAGAGTCTCAAAGCATGTCCTCTTGCTATGATGGTTAGCACATTTTAGGCTAGTTGTAAAAGGTATTGTCTTGGATTCGATCGCTGAGAAAATCATTATGAATTTCTTTTCATTACAAGAGAAGCATCTACATTATTCAAGAACTTCAATTAAGACAAGAGAGCAATGAGCCATAGGTCTTCCAAGGTAAGACGTCTGATGTCAAGCTGTGCACACATTTTACCCATCTACGTTTTCCTACAGACTTTACATAGGAATTGCAAATGTCCTAGGTATTTGATAGGTATCCGCAAGTGCACGGATTTATCGAAGTAATAAAAAGATTATCGTTCTTAATGAGGATCTAGCGGTCAAGTACCGATTACACGTTTGATCTCGAATCAATATGTGGTTTTTTGTTTTGGCAACTTCTAAGTACAAAAAGAAGCAAAAGCGAGCGTTCGGGTAAAAATCAATTCGGATAAATTCAGGATCTAGGGTTTCACCCCATTGATGATTATGAATAAAATTTGCAAATAAATCTTTTGATCAGAAAATTATAATTTTGAAAGGGATTTTTCCTAAGGTACAGATTACCTCCTCCCGAAACGTAACCCGGTATCTATTTACATTAATTCCCTACTCCCGTGGCAATTAACATAAATAGACCCATTAAGTTCTGTGAAAAACCATGGTAATCCTTCAAGCGAATCCGAACTACTCCCGTGATCGGATTCACAGGTTTGAAAAGAATAAATCCGACGTTGCGAGCTCCCGGTCCTTCTCGCAACGTCTAAGACGTAAAATTACTTGATCAGGGTAATTCACGAAATAAGCACAATTCTAATCAAATAAAATCTATAGAAGATCATGTCAAAGATTTAAAACTATGTATTGAATCCATAAATCGTCAACGGGCTATTCCCCAAATCCCGAAATAAGGGTTTACACGTTCATGTTCATAACAAACAGCATGTTCATTGAAGAAAATCGCATGGAAACTCAATAAAAATACAAGAAATCGCTAGACAAGATAGTAGAAAGGCTTCCCCTTGATGTGGAGATGAAGATCAACCCTATAATTCTTCCTTTGCGCGGCTTTCTTGTTCGTTTTCTGCCCTGGAATCAATTTTCGTCGTCGTCGTCGCCGCCTCCTCCTCTCGTTTTCGTGCCTAGAAGCCCCCGAAACCCTTCCAAACCCTTTCCTTTTATAGTCTAATCAGTATAGAACCGGTCTAGGAAGGTTTCTGGAGAGTTTGGTTCAATTTTTGTTCAGTTTGGAGTCAAATCGAGTGAGAAACACGAAGGGGCGGAAACTTTTACGGTCGGTGATGAGTTTACGGCTTCGGCCGTAATTATTTTAGTGTATAATGCTTTTGGTCACAGAAACTTTTACGGCCTGTGATGGAATTACGGCCTTGCTTGTGAAAGTTTCTGTTTATTCGTCCTCCGTTCGTCGTCGCTTTTACGGTCGAATCAGCAATTATGGCCAAGGCCGTAAATGTCTCGTTCTTCACCGTTTTCGCCCCAAATTGGACGTGTGAGCTCGTGATCTCCTCGGGAATCATGCTTTGGCTTCAAAACCCTCAAAATCCATCATTTTTAGGCCATTTTACCTATATTTTCACAAAAACTAAGAAAAGTGAAGATTCTATGCAAAATAAGATAAAAATACTAAAAGTAGCACAAAATCATGCAAATAAGCCCAAAATATGATCTAAAACATAGGCAAAAATATGGTGTAAAAATCACTTATCAAATAACCCTAGACTTAGAATTTTGCTTGTCCTCAAGCAATACCTTGATATGTATAAAGAATGTAAAGATAAAGATTTTTCAATTGTTTTTGCCCCTATTAATATCCTCAGTTTACAAATTAAGCAATCAATATTTCAAATTCAAGTAATTCAAGAAAAATCATAATATAAATAAATTCCCAAGAGGTTACAATCCAAGAAAGATAAAATTCACAATTCATGTCATAACATCCATTCAACACACACTAAGCATCAAATACTTTCATCTTAATAAATCCATTTCACTTAACAGATAAAATTTCTACTTCAAGAATTTCAGTGATGTTAAAGATAAGAGATTTTTAAAGTAATTTGGTCTTTAAACTGTTATATGCTATTTACTATTAGCATCATAACATGTTTAAAGTATACTACAAAGTAGTATAATTTAACTCATAGTCTCAATCATGAAAGTCAGCGAAATTGTCCACATGGCCTACAGCTTTATCTTTTTCTCCATTTTCATCCTCTCTTTTTTTTTATTATTAGACTTCAACTCATGTCTTAGGTACCACTGTCAAATTTAACAGTGCCAAGTAGAGGAGTCTTTTCCTTTTTTTTTTTTCTTTTTCTGGAGAAAGCCGGTCAGTGGTATGGTACTTAAATCGTTGTTGATACTTGATCGCAACAGATTTAAAGTATACCAACTCGTGGTATAATATAACTCATGACTTTAGATTTCTCAACTAGAGGAGTTGGAACAAATCTCAATTTAAAAAGATAAATCATCAAATTTCTATTCATAAAAATTTCCATCAAGCAAAAAATAGATAAATTAAACTTCAAGTATAAAGATACTATGCACGTGTCGTTTGAACATATAACAATTCACATATGTATTTTATCAATACCAGAATTGAATTTACTCAACAATTTAAGTCTACATGAAATTTCAAAAATTCCCTAAGTTATCAAATCAATCACTCAAAATGTTTTCTAAGTTCAAAATCAAGGGTAAAACAAATTTGATCATCCTTAACAATCATAAACATTCAAAATACATATTTATAAAGCTCTGAAGAATAAGTATATCATGAAGGACACTCTAGACTTAAATTGTTGCACATACATAAAGATTAACTCAAGTCATGATGAATTTCAGAAAATTTTTTCAAGAGTTCCTTTTAAAATATATTATGATTCCCTATATAATTATATCAAAATATGAGAATATGACCTAGAAAAATCTAGAAACTGTATCACATTAATGATAATCAATTTTTTACAATGTATACAAGTTTCAAACATCAAATACCATCATGTTTCACTGTCAAATAAGCATTTACCATTTCAAAAACTCTATTCATCTTAATATCAAAACCAGTATCAAAATCTTCTAAAAATTTTTCCAAATCATCATCACAGCATCACAAATCATCACAGAATATTACAGGTACATGATAGGCATCTAATATATACAATACCATCACGTTTAACCATGTACCACATCTAAAATCTTAATACTAACTCAAAATATCCAATATCAAGTACAAATCCAGAAATACATCATAGAGTACTAAAATACAACGCACGCAGACGAATAAAACACACACAAAAAAAACATATGTGCGTTGAAATCAACATCAAACAACTATCAGCTTTTGCTCAAAAGGGAAGATGCATATGAGATATCACGAGAAAGTGAGAGGCATCATACTCAATGTATAAAAAGATATAAAATAATGACAATACTCACAAAGAATATCAATCGATCTTGGTGTAGTAGCTCGGATACCATGGAGGAAAGGGTCTTCCAATTATTTTCTAACGGTCCTATATACTCTAGTTCTCATCGTTCATTTTAGAGCCATGATTTTGTAAAATACACAAATTTTTAAAATTTTCACTTGAAAACTCGAATGAACAGTAGCAGCAGGAAGGAACTCGTCCATGAGTCAAAAGAAATCCCTGTAAATCAATGAAAACCAGTTTCAAAATTGAAACAAAAACATGACATTCTGATAGAGAATCAAAAGCACTAAAGCAACGTAAACATTTGTCAAAAGTCATGAAGAAATAAGGCTAGAGTTGAACGTCGACAGTAAAGTTGTGCTCCCATGGTCGTCCGGCGATTTCCAAGAAATTCCGGCTAAAATCTCGTCAGAGGATCAACGGAAAGGGTCGCCAGCGATGAAGGAAAGTCGGGAACAGAGGTCTGTCGCTTGAGGTGGAAGGAATCAACGAGAAATCGGGTTTTTATGGTCCATGAGCCGTTCACGGCTGCGGCCGTAAAAGTTTCTGTGACTTAAATCCATCTGCAAAAATTAAATTTACGGCCGTGAGTGACTCACAGCCACGCCCGTGAATATCTCGTCAAATACCTTTTCTTCATGTAAAAATTTTCCAAAAATCCCTGCACATAAAATAACTTATTAAATGATTTTCTATCAATAAAAATTCATCAATACATGCTGTAAAAATTTATTAAAATTTAAAGAAAATTAAAAACTAAAACTAAGAGTGATAAAAGTCAAAAATTTAGATTGCCTCCCAAAAAGCGCTTGTTTAAGGTCATTAGCTTGACCAATGCTTCATGTCATGGCGGAGTTGGTGAATCTGTGCCATAATAGAGAGCAAATAATCTTCTGCTTTTTCTTCGTCTCATGAGTGTATCCACCAAATATATCCAGTTAAACAGGTGGATCCATGTTGCAGTAGCCAGTACATGCATAGAAAAATAAGAATTAAAATCATGCAAAGAATAATCAATAATTTTCTTATATTTATCCAAGAGTAATATCATGCATTCTTCCTTTAGATTTATATTAGCAATTGGAAGAAGATTAAAATTAAAATCAAAGAATTCATACCTTGGATTGATCAAAAAGTTTTCAAATTTCAAATTTGGTTTTTCATTTACCTCAATGTCAATGAAATCAAGAATCTCATGCGCTATCTTCTCTTGGGTACCTGTAGCTAAATTTGCATCAAATAATATTTCAATCACTTCGTCATCATTATCCTTAAAATTATCATCTTCATCATTAATCATGCAAATTTCTAATAGATTTTCCTGGAGAATAAGAATTGATGGTACAATATGCATAAGATCCTCTTCCTCATAATTTTCCTCAATTTCTTTCTCTTCAATGGGGCATTTCATCTTAACACTGTCAATTTCTTCCCCATCTATATCATTAGTTCTTTCTTGAGGATCTTTAAATTCATCATCCTTCTTCTCACAAGACTCAAAAAATTCATATATCTCATCAAACATGTCCCAAGTATTTGTGTTGCAAGACACTTCATTATGTGAGGGGGGACTAGATGACTGGTGAATTGCAGAGGAAGGTAAATCATAATCATCCAAATCATCAAAATTTGAGGAAGGTAAATCACAATCATCAAAATTTTTAAAATCATCAAAATTCGAAGAAGGTAAATCACAATCATCAAAATTTGCAGAATCCTCAAAATTTGCAGAAGGTAAATTACAATCAGGAGTCATGACTAATGATTGATCTAACTCTGCAAAATTCTTAGATTCATCATGGATTTCTTCCTTTATGTCATTTTTATCAGTGTCATCAATCATACTATGAATATCTTCACTTTCCAAATCAAACTCAAGTATACAACTTTGTTGTGCTATCTGTGTTTCTAGCATTTTAGTATTAGCACATATAGATTCTACTTGAGAGGTAAGCTGAGCAATCATCTCACTAAGATCTTCAAGTTCCTTACTCTGATTTATTATAATTTTTTCAAGCATGGATTATAGCATAGATTCTTCAGATTCCTCAAAGTGTGGTTCTGAAATATTATTTGAGAAATCTTCATCAAAAGAAGTTTGCTGATTTTTCCATCTAGAATTATACTGATCATCTTAGTACCGTGATAAATTAGAACTGGCAGGATTTCCAAATTGACACTCAGAAGGATAATGATAATAGCTTCCACAAATATCATAAGTAACATAACATTTCATTCTTAAATATTCAGTGTGTTGAGAAAAAGAATTTACCCTTACTGCAAGTGATTGAAATGCAACTGGCGGCATATATTCTCTAGTCTTTACAGGTGGCACATATCCCTGATTTGACCATTGACATTGGTTAAACATTATTCTTTTCAATTTATGCAATAAATTCAAAAATATATAATGTAGAACAAGAAATGCAAAATATGTAGACAAGTGATTTTTCAGTTCTCCTGCACATACAACGTGTTAATCCAAAAAGAGAAAAATAAAAAAAATTACCTATATAAAAAGATGTGAAAAATAAATAAAAATAAAAAAAATGAAAAAAAAAATCAAGTCTATAAATCTCACGATTAAATCAATATTGACTGGCCTGATCCCCGGCTACGACGTCAAAAACTTGATAGGTATTCGCAAGTGCACGGATTTATCGAAGTAATAAAAAGATTATCGTTCCCAACGAGGATCTGGCGGTCAAGTACCGATTACACGTTTGATCTATATCTAGACAAATCAATATGTGGTTTTTTGTTTTGGCAACTTCTAAGTACAAAAAGAAGCAAAAGCGAGCGTTCGGGTAAAAATCAATTCGGATAAATTCAGGATATAGGGTTTCACCACGTTGATGATTATGAATAAAATTTGCAAATAAATCTTTTGATTAGAAAATTATAATTTTGAAAGGGATTTTTCCTAAGGTATAGATTACCTTGTCCCGAAGCGTAACCCGGTATCTATTTACATTAATTCCCTACTCCCGTAGCAATTAACATAAATAGACCCATTAAGTTCTATGAAAAACCATGGTAATCCTTCAAGCGAATCTGAACTACTCTCGTGATCGGATTCACAGGTTTGAAAAGAATAGATCCGACGTTGCGATTCACCTCCCGGTCCTTCTCGCAACGTCTAAGACGTAAAATTACTTGATCAGGGTAATTCACGAAATAAGCACAATTCTAATCAAATCAAATCTATAAAACATCATGTCAAATGTTTAAAACTATGTATTTAATCCATAAATCATCAACGGGCTATTCCCCAAATCCCGAAATAAGGGTTTACACGTTCATGTTCATAACAAACAGCATGTTCATTGAAGAAAATCGCATGGAAACTCAATAAAAATATAAGAAATCGCTAGACAAGATAGTAAAAAGGCTTCCCCTCGACGTGGAGACGAAGATCAACCCTCTAATTCTTCCTTTGCGCGGCTTTCTTGTTCGTTTTCTGCCCTGGAATCAATTCTCGCCGTCGCCGCCGCCTCCTCTCGTTTTCGTGCCTAGAAGCCCCCGAAACCCTTCCAAAACCTTTCCTTTTATAGTCTAATCAGTATAGAACCGGTCTAGGAAGGTTTCTGGAGAGTTTGGTTCAATTTTGGTTCAGTTTGGAGTCGAATCGAGTGAGAAACACGAAGGGGCGAAAACTTTTATGGTCGGTGATGAGTTTACGGTTTCAGCCGTAAGTATTTTGGTGTATAATTACGCGGACCCGCCTGTTACGAGAAATCGCGGACCCGCCTGTTACGAAATCGCGATTTTAGCCCAGATTTCTTCAATCTAACCTAAAGGAAGGCTGAAGGACGTTAAGGAACTTTCTCCCCCGTTGACAAAGAAGGCATGGAGCAGCTTTTGGCAGTCATTTTGGTCACGAAATCATGATTTCGTGAAGGTATGGCGGCTGAAGCTTTGCAGGGTATGGGGAGTGCATCGGAGACTTCTTTTTCTGCTGAAAGGCTGCAGTGGCTTTGCAGAACCTGGAAACTTGGGAGCAGCATCCACTTGGGAGGAGAGTATAAAAGAAACCTGGAAGGAAAAGGGAAGGGAGGATTCGCATGGTGAAAAGAGGAGGAGATTTGTTACGCCAAAGAGGAGAGGTTGCGCATCAAACTTCATTGAAGACATCTCTGCGTAAGATTTCCTCAAGAATAGTTTATAAGAGAGATATTTGAAGTTACATCTAGTTTCCTTGCATATCTTGTAATCGAATGTAAAAACATCGCATGATCTCAAGTCATTTTGGTAATCCTTACATAGATCTGAATATGCGCATGATGGTAGAATTGCCTGTTTGTAATTTCATAGTTGATATGGTAGGCTAAAACTCTTTACATCAGGATGTGGGGTAGCCCTTGACGATTTACTAGTTATAATAGTTAAGTTTATTAGCAAAAGTCATTGCTTGGCCTTGTGCGTGTATATTGCCTCCGTTACCCGGAAGGATACGTTCACGCCTCTAATCCCTCAGATGAGGTTTGTTAATCAGCTTTTTTAGGGGTTTGCTCGCTTGCATAGCTGTACTTACCCGTAGGATTAAAGGAAAGCATATTCCTGAAAGGTAAACTTGAGCCTTGAGTCGCAAAGGTGAGGTTTGTTAATCAGATCTAGAGGAGAAAACTTGCCTGCGGGTCTGTACTCACTTAGGAACAAACACCAAGGTGAGGTTTGTAAATCAGATCTTAGGGAGAAAAACTCGCTCGCAGATCTGTACTCGCTCGCGAGATTTTAAGGAACTTAGACGCTACGGAGAGCCTCTTGTCCGACCGCGCGTCAGACCCACTTGGTTGAGAGTTTATCCATTTCGTTGGTGTGCTATGCCTATACTTCTTGAAAGGAAGTGTTTGAGCCTTTAATCACCTTAAGTGAGGTTTGTTAATCAGTATCTCTAGGAGTTTCTACTCGCTTGTGGATCTGTGTTTACTTAAGGGGATTATAAGGAGCTTAGAGGCGTTGGAGAGACTCTAGTCCGACCGCGCGTCGGAACCCTACGAATTGGACCGAAAATCTAGTCTGTGGGAGCGGACGAGATTCTCGGAGGGGAGCTACCTACGTGACAAGGAAGCTGTGTCCCCTTGAACTAGACAAGACTTTGGCAATAGAGTTTAACTATTCAACTGTAAGGAGTCAAAGTGGTGAACCCATATCCTGAAGCATCTCCTCATTAGAATCCTCCCGTGTGATTTCCTCTGTTCACATTCCTGCACTTTTAATTATTTCGTTATCTTGAACTTCATCAATTTCGTATCGTCTAGCTAGTCATTTCGAGATCTGTCGGTACTTGTCCATTAGTCCCTATGGGATCGATATTTTATTACTTCGATAGTCTCGTGCACTTGCGGGAAACGCCTACTATATCCGTGGGCGCTATCAAGTTTTTGGCACCGTTGCCGGGGACTAATTTTGGCAATATTGACTAGATTAAGAAGTTATTAGACTAGACATTTTTAGTTTATTAATATACTTTCTTTTACTTCATTTTACACTTTTCTTGATTTAACGAAACATCTACTTGTTAGAATTTTAGTTTATGCATAGAACTCCGTGACCGGAACCTGCAATACCATTTGATTTGGAAATTGAAAGAACGTTCCGGCGTCGCAGAAATTTTCAGAAATATCAACCGAAGGAGAATTCTCAAACATCAATTATGGACGGTAACAAGTCACTCCGAGACTTCGCCTCACCGAATGTTCAAGGACTGCATTCTAGTATTGCACGTCCACCAATAGAAGCGAATAACTTTGAGATAAAATCATCACTTCTATCAATGTTACAGCAAAACCAATTCGGTGGATCACCACCAATTGAGGATCCGAACATGCATCTATCTGTTTTTCTTGAATACTGTGACACTCTTAAAATAAATGGTGTAACCAATTACGCTCTGCGGCTACGACTTTTTCCTTTTTCACTTAGAGATAGGGCACGAGCTTGGTTACATTCATTACCATCTGGATCCATTACCACATGGGAACAACTCTCACATACTTTCCTTGCAAAATACTTTCCTCCAAGCAAAACCACGCAATTGAGAAACCAGATCACCAATTTCTCTCAAAAAGAAGGCGAATCATTATATGAGGAATGGGATCGCTTCAAGGAATTGCAGCGGATGTGTCCTCACCACGGCCTCGAGAAATGGGTACTGGTACATACATTTTATAATGGCTTGCTTTATAACACTCGTCTTACCGTTGATGCAGCCGTTGGAGGAGCTCTCATGAACAAAGCTGTCGATGAAGCCTACAATTTAATTGAAGAAATGACGCTCAATCACTACTAATGGTCGGGCGAAAGAGGTACTTCATCTCGACAAGCCGGTAAATATGAACTTGACGCTCTTAGTTCTCTTGCTGTAAAAGTAGATTCACTATCTTATAAACTTGATTACATGAACATGCGTCATAATTCTGCTATGTGTGAAATTTATGAAATAGAAGGTCATCTGTCTGACACTTGTCAATTAGGAAATATGGTATCACAAGACACCCCACCTGCTTTGGTAAATGCTGTAGGCAACTTTAACTCGAGGGTCCAAAACAACCCTTATTCTAACACCTACAACCCCGGGTGGAAAAGTCATCCTAATTTTTCCTATAGAAACAACAATGCAGCTCAACCATCAAACTTTAGGCAGCCTCCTGGATTTCATTCGTCCAATACCGGGTATCAGCCTAAACAATTTGACCATCCACCACAGCCAAGCACCAACACAGTACCACCAGAACAAACCTTCGAATCACTCTTTGACAGCTTCGTGTCAGCGCAAACAAAAGCAATGGCTGCGTGTTAGAGGCAATTAAGAACTTAACCACAAACCAAAAGATAATGGAAAACTAAATAGCCCAATAGGCTAGTACATCTACTAGACCGCCGGGCAGATTACCTGGACAGCCTGAAATGAACCCCAAAGAACATTGCAATGCCATTACCACACGTAGTGGCAAGCAACTTGAGGAACCAGAAATGCCCAAGGATGACCATTGCGAGAATGAGACCAGAACCCCTAAATTTGAAGAACCAAGTGAACCTATTGAGAATGAACCACAGATAAAGGAAATAGAACCTGTTTATGTGCCTCCACCACCCTACAAACCGCCAATACCATTTCCCCAGAGGTTGGAAAAAGCAAAACTCGATCATCAATTCGGTAAATTTTTAGAAATTTTGAAGAAACAGTATATTAACATACCATTTACCGATGCTTTATCACAAATGCCATCATATGCTAAGTTTTTGAAGGAGATCCTATCCAATAAAAGAAAAATGGAAGAACACGGCACAGTGGCGTTAACTGAGGAATGCAGCGCAATCATCCAAAATAAGTTACCGCTAAAGTTGAAAGACCCAGGCAGCTTTACCATCCAATGCCTGATCAGAGACACACCTTTTGACCGTGCTTTATGTGATCTTGGAGCCAATGTAAGTCTGATGCCACTCTCCCTTTGCAAAAAATTGGACATCGGAGACTTGAAGCCGACGAACATCTCTTTGCAATTGGCCGACCGTTCCGTACGACATCCGGTAGGAATTTTAGAGGACGTGCCAATAAAGGTCGGTAAATTTTTTATTCCGGCTGATTTCGTTGTACTTGAGATGGAAGAAGACTCCAAACTTCCTATTATATTGGGCAAACCATTTTTAGCCACTGCCGGTGCTATAATTGACGTTAAAAATGGAAAGTTGACACTGCGCGTAGGTGAAGACACGGTTGAATTTGATATTACCGAGAGCTTAAAGAAACCTCTTTTTGCATATTCCTGCTATAGTATCGGAGTCGTCGACGATGAATTTGACCCGTCTTACATCCCTCGGACAAACGTCGACCCTCTCGAAATTTGCCTGCTGGGTGATTATGACGAAGAGCAGGAAGAAGAAGTTCGTGCCTATGCTGATATTCTTGACTCGAGCACAACCATTGAGCCAGAAGAAGAAAAGCTTGCGGAACCATCTGCGCCGACATCCGAGGTCTGTAAACAACTTAACTTAGAACTCAAATCCTTACCGAGCAACCTCAGGTATGAATTTTTGGGTGAGAATTCTACTTATCCTGTCATCATAGCAAACCATCTTGATTCAGAGCAGATAAGCCTTCTCCTAGATAAGCTTTGACGATATAAGAAGGTAATTGGGTACACTTTGGATGATATAAAAGGTATTAACCCTTCTTTATGCATGCACATGATACACCTTGAAGAGGATAGCAAACCATCTATCGAATACCAGAGACGTTTGAATCCGAATTTGAAAGAGGTGGTTAAGAAAGAAATTTTGAAGCTATTAGATGTTGGGGTCATCTACCCCATTTTGGATAGCCAATGGGTAAGTCCAGTACATGTGGTACCAAAAAAGGGAGGAGTAACGGTAGTGAAGAATGAAGCAAACGAATTAATACCGCAAAGAACCGTTACCGGGTGGCGCATGTGTATCGACTATCGGAAACTGAACAAGACTACCCACAAGGACCATTTTCCTCTCCCCTTTATTGATCAAATGCTTGAAAGATTAGCCACTAACTAGTATTTTTGTTTCTTGGATGGATACTCAGGATTTTTTCAAATACCGATACATCCAAATGACCAAGAGAAAATCACATTTACATGTCCCTTCGGTACTTTCACTTATCGTCGTATGCCGTTTGGCTTATGTAATGCGCCAGCTACATTCCAGCGATGCATGACGGCTATCTTTTCTGATTTCATTGAAAACATCATGGACGTCTTTATGGGCGACTTTTCGGTATATGGGTCCAGTTTTGACTCTTGTCTATCTAATTTGACCCGTGTTTTGCAGCGTTGTGAAGAGACGAACCTGGTGTTAAATTGTGAGAAATGTCACTTTATGGTAAAGGAGAGGATCATTCTTGGTCATTTGATATCGGAGCGCGGTATCGAAGTCGATAAAGCAAAAATCAGTGTGATAGAGAAAATGCCACCTCCGAACTCCGTCAGAGGAATAAGAAGCTTCTTAGGCCATGCAGGCTTTTATAGGCGTTTCATTGAAAACTTTTCTAAAATTGCTAGGCCTTTAATATCTTTACTTGCTAAGGACATTTCATTTGTTTTTGACCAGAACTGCATGAATGTGTTTCAACAGTTGAAGAAAGCGTTGATTTTCGCTCCAATAATACAACCTCCAGATTGGTCGCTACCCTTCGAAATTATGTGCGACGCTAGCGACTATGCGGTAGGAGCTGTATTGGGACAGCGGAAAAACAACCGAACTCATGTCATTTATTACGCCAGCCGAACATTGGATGGAGCACAGAGCAATTATGCCACAACCGAAAAAGAACTTTTAGTTATAGTTTTCGCTTTTGATAAATTTTGATCGTATTTGGTTAACTCGCATGTTATTATTTATACAGATCATGCGGCAATCCGATATCTCATGACAAAGAAAGACGCTAAACCACATCTAATCAGGTGGATATTATTATTACAAGAATTTGATATTGAGATCAAAGATACAAAGGGAACCGATAATTTGGTAGCAGACCATCTCTCTCGACTGACATCCACCCCCGAGAACAGTTTGGAAGAAGAAATTGACGATGCATTCCCGGACGAAAAATTACTAGCGGTCACCGCTGTGAAAGCACCATGGTATGCCGATCTGGTAAATTACTTGGCAGCCGGGATTATGCCTCCGAAACTTACGTACCAACAGTGAAAGAAGTTTATGTCTATGGCAAAACATTATTATTGGGATGAACCACTCTTGTTTAAGTGTTGTGCTGATTGTATCATTCGAAGGTGCTTACCGGAAGAAGAGATTCCAAATGTCCTTTTCCAATGTCATTCTTCTTCTTATGGAAGACACTTCAGTGGCAAGAAGACAACACATAAGATTCTCCAGTGTGGTTTCTTATGGCCAACTTTATTCAGGGACACAAGGGACTATGTACAGTCTTGCGATCATTGCCAACGGACGGGTGGAATATCACGAAGAAATGAGATGCCTCTAAACACCATCCTGGAGATTGAGATCTTCGACGTATGAAGAATCGACTTTATGGGCCCATTCCCACCTTCTTGTGGTAACAAATTCATTTTAGTTGGAGTCGATTATGTTTCCAAGTGGGTGGAAGCCTTAGCCACACCAACAAATGACTCCAAGGTGGTCACTAGATTTTTCAAGAAGTTAATACTCCCACGATTTGGAACGCCTCGCGTGGTAATCAGCGATGGCGGATCTCATTTTATTGAGCGAGGATTTGAATCACTTCTCAAGACGTACGGAGTATTACACAAAGTTGCTACTTCTTACCATCCTCAGACTAGCGGCCAAGTGGAAATATCAAATCGAGAGATTAAGCACATACTTGAGAAGACTGTGTCGCGTATTCGCACCGATTGGTCACTTAAACTTGACGATACATTATGGGCATACCATACAGCATTCAAAACTCCGATTGGTATGTCCCCATTTCAGTTAGTATACGGTAAATCGTGTCATTTACCAGTTGAAATCGAACACAAAGCTTATTGGGCGATACGACGACTGAATTTTGATGGGAACCAAGCTGGGAAGACCAGAAAGCTTCAGCTAAATGAGCTTGATGAATTTAGACAAGAGGCCTATGAGAACGCCATGATTTATAAAGAACGTACCAAAAGATGACACGATCGAAGGATTATGAGGAGAGAATTTCGTGAAGGTGAATTGGTGCAATTGTTTAACTCCAGGATCAAACTTTTTCCTGGTAAGCTTCGAACTAAATGGACAGGACCATATGTAGTACAAAAAGTCTACCCTCACGGTGCAGTAGACATCTTTCGAAAGTCAACTGGTACATTCAAAGTTAACGGACAGAAACTCAAGCACTACATCTCCCATGAACCGATACCGGAGGACACTGCATTGATCCTCGCGGATGCTCCTTTACCAGGATGACACCGATGATAGTTGACACTATCCGCAAGTGCACGGAAATATCGCAGTAATACAAAAGATATCGATCCCACAGGGAGCAAGGTGAGTACTAGAAAGTCTAATTTTTCAGAATCCAAGCTAATCGAATCATGATTTTTAGAACTTTAAAAACTAAAACTAAGCAGAACAGTAAACAAGAAATCAAACGGCTACGACAGGGAAGATATATGAGAGAGAATATCAGGGCTTTGGTTTCCACCTCTCTGACGATTTTAACCGCGCTAAGGAATAAATACCAGTTACAAGGATTTACAGATATGCATAAGGAATCTACCCTATGGTACAAGGTGCCCTCTTTCGAGTGTACACCCCGGTGTTTGCCTAGAACATTTCCTACTTTCGCGGAGGACCATTTTCGACAAACCCAATGGGTTCTGTGGTAGATTATGAACCCTTGAGCGAAGAACAAGCACTTTCGTGTCGAGCCTTCACAAGATTCACAAAGAGGTTCGGTTGTTACGGTCCTACTCTCGTTATGAACCGTAACAACTGTGACATGATAATACTTGGCCAGAGTACAAATCAAGAAATCAATACATCAAGTGAAATATGCTTAAGATATAATCCAAATAGCAAAGTTAATACATGAGATGCAAACAAAAATCGTCAGAGGGATTTAACCTAGCCCTGAAAATAGGTTTACGCTACAACCATCGTTACAACGCTCAAAATCCTCTCTTTAATCATGGGAAAATCATAGGAAAAGGTTTCTAAGAGGGAGGAGAAGATAAACCGAATGGAACAAGCAAGAATCGTGAGGTTCCAATGATCCAATCTCCAAAAATCCGCTCGAAGTCGCCTGTTCGTCGTGTTCGTCCGCCCTAGCCGCTTCGTCCTCCGATTGCTCGATGATTAGGTCACGGAAATTGGGGCTTTTATATTTCATCTGTTCGTCTTTGAGTCAGCTTTCCGAAAAATCCTCACTTGCTAAATTTGGAGTTGAATCGGACCGGGAATCAACGAAAGACCGAGTGGAGGTCGTGCTGTTCCAACGCCTTCACGGGTGAACCCCGCGGGGTTCACCAGGTGGTGAAGTGCTCGGAGCTCTTTTGTTGCGAAATAATCACAGGTGAACCCCACGGGGTTCACCAGTGAAATTCTCGGCATACTTCTGTGCAGGTATCTTCAGATGAGATCACGGGTGAAGCCCATGGGGTTCACCTGCCAGTGAAGTGTGCGGCAGCTTTCAGAAATCTCGACATCATTGGTGAACCCCGCCGGGTTCACCAGGCAGTGACATGCGCGCTGAAATCCTTCCTTTGGCAAGATCACAGGCGTGGGTTCACCTGACCATGAAGTCCAGAGAAGGCTCCGATTGAGCCCAAATTTTACGGGCAGCTTCGTCTTCTCATAAGGAATCACCCCATGCTCTTAGATTCTTCAAAAAGAACTCAAAATTAGGTGATTTTACCTGAAATTTAATAAGACAGGCGAAAAGTGAAGATTCTGAAGGTTTTAACTAAATAAGCCTTAAAGGAGTGTAAAAACATTCAAATTGGCCTAAATTCATCATGGAATAATAGTAAAAATCACTACTAAAATGCAAGGTGTCAAATACTCCTCGACTTAAATCTTTGCTTGTCCACAAGCAATAAAATAAGTTGAAATACATGCTTGGTATAAGAATAATCTTTTGTGTTGAAGTTCGCACCCAAGTTCAGAAAAATACTTTTTAGTAATCCAAGATCTAATCAAAGGAAATCAACTAAAATGAGTGTCTTAAGCATTCACCAGTTTGGTCCCACAGTTTTTAGATTTCAACCAATTCAGAAAGCAGTAAACATGAGATTCAATCAAGCATCCACAATACTCATTCCATCTCTATTCTTCCAATTCATAATGTTGGGGTTAACTCAAATGTTTAATTCAGGATACAAACACTGATCATTGCATTAGACTTCAACTCATATCCTTAGGTACCATTGCCAATTTTTCGCAATGCCAAGTAGAAGAGTCTTTTTATTTCAATTCACATTTCTTAGATTTCAACTCATGTCCTTCGGTACCACTGCCAATTTTTCGCAGTGCCAAGTAGAGGAATCTAAGTGTGAGAATTTTATTTTATTTTTTTCAAGTGCTAAGTATCAGAGATCAACATATCCTTGCATTTTAACAGATGCAGTGTTTCCCCAATACTAGAACAGAATTCAAAGTTTGAAAAGAGGATATTAGTTACATGGTATGAATCGACATGTAAATTGCAAGCCACAATCAATTGAATACTCATGAAGATGTTTGACCCACTAAATGAACTACCTAAAATCAATCCACTTAGAAAATTTCTAATTCATAGGACATATGGACATGACTATTGAGTAAATTTCTAACAGGTACTTCATTCAACATGTCTCGATAAATTCTAGCCAAACATGCATCTAACTTTAAGAATTTTGTCAGGCTATCATCAGACAAGACTAAAATGACAAGTCAATAAAATTTTCCATCACAGAATATGCAATATAATCCTTCAAAACAACTACATGCAAGCTTATAAATTCATACATCATTTAACATGAAAAACATAGCATCAAAGTGGAGAGCAAGTGGCTCGAATAT
This sequence comes from Costus lasius, assembly GCA_027563935.2. Lineage (NCBI taxonomy): Eukaryota > Viridiplantae > Streptophyta > Magnoliopsida > Zingiberales > Costaceae > Costus > Costus lasius. The sequence goes on along the minus strand of CM050450.1, from coordinate 128,031,048 downwards.
ATCTCATACACTGCAGAGAGTGGAGCCTGAAGATGTGGACCAGGCCCACGAATAGTGGCATATATGATACAATGCCAATATCAAAATATCCATCATAGAGTAGCATAACAAATCCATAGAATGAAAACAGAAAGTCACGACAACTACAACTAAACAGCCAAGAAGAAGCTGGAGTCAAGACAGCTCACCCGCTCTTAGATTTTTGCATAGTCCTCTATGCAACATCATATACGTGAGAGGAGACGGATGGCGCTGTTGAGTCAAGATGGAGCTAGCGCCTCTGCATCCCAAAAATAGAGCTCTATCAGTGTAAATCAAGATCAAGATTTCCTAAGATAAACTAGATGAGTAAGAGAGTGAAGCATTCAATGATGATAAGCTAAAAACTAGATGACAACTAAAGTAACAGAAAGAAAATGAAAACAACGAGAAAACTTGGGTTGCCTCCCAAGAGCGCTAGTTTTAGGTCAATAGCTCGACCATAGAAATATCAAGTTATCGTATCAGTGGGGTCGAAAAGGGCGAGAACTTCCCCTTGTTTGACCCGTTCATCTTCAAAATAATGTTTAAGGCGGTGCCCATTGACTATAAAACTTCCAGTGTGCTCGGCCCATATCGTGATTGCGCCATAAGGCTGAACGTGTTGAACTGTGAATGGTCCAGACCATCTCGTGCGGAGCTTCCCTGGGAAGAGGCGAAGTCTCGAATTGAAGAGCAGCACTTTATCCCCTTCACGGAACTCTTTCTTGAGTGTGCGCTTGTCATGCCAATGCTTGATACGAGCTTTGTAAATCTTGGCGTTTTCATAAGCGTAGAGGCACATCTCATCCAGTTCGTCTAGTTGCAGTCTTCTCCTTTCGTCGGCGCTTTTAAAATCATAGTTGATTTGCTTGATAGCCCAATGTGCCCTGTGCTCAAGTTCAACAGGTAAGTGGCAGGATTTTCCATAAATAAGTTGGAAAGGAGACATACCTAGGGGTGTCTTAAATGCAGTCCTGTAAGCCCATAGAGCATCGGGCAACTTCAATGCCCAATCTTTTCGTGATCGAGATACAGTTTTTTCTAAAATCTGCTTAATTTCTCTATTGGAGACTTCTACCTGGCCACTCGTCTGAGGGTGATACGGGGTGGCAATCCTGTGCTTTACTCCATACTTCTGCAATAATACTCCAAACTTTTGCTCAATGAAGTGGGACCCTCCATCACTTATCAATATGCGTGGGACTCCAAACCGGGGGAAGATTACTCACTTCATGACCACCCTGGAGTCATTGCTGGCTTCGGCAGATGCCTCGACCCACTTCGACACATAGTCAACTGCAACAATGATGTATCTCTTGCCGCATGAGGATGAGAAGGGTCCCATAAAGTCTATACCCCATACATCAAAAATCTCCACTTCCAGCATGTCGTTCAGGGGTAATTCGTTCCTTCTCGAGATGTTCCCAGTTCGCTGGCAACTGTCACAAGTTGAAACAAATTGTTTAGCATCATGAAACAAAGAGGGCCAGTACAGACCTGATTGTAGGACTTTGAATGCCATTTTTGAAGCTGTGGCGTGCCCTCCATAGGGTGATGCATGGCAATGAGCTAACACGTCATGTATTTCTCCCTCTGGTACACACCGTCTATATATCCCATCAGCTCATCTTCTGTACAAGAACGGTTCATCCCAATAGTATGACTTCGCATCATGCAGGAACCTCTTCTTCTTCTGAAAGGAAAGGTTGGGGGGGGGGGATATGTTAGAGACTATATAATTAACAAAATCTGCATACCACGGCACTTGTTGTTCGAGCAAAGCGTATAAGTGTTCTTCGGGAAATGTGTCATTAATCTCTAGCTCATGGTCAGTCTTTGCGTCAACATCTCTCTCCAGCCTAGAGAGGTGGTCGGCTACAAGATTTTCACTCCCTTTCTTATCTCTAATCACAACGTCAAATTCCTGCAGGAGGAGGATCCATCAGATTAACCTAGGCTTGGCATCCTTCTTGTTGATCAGATATTTGATGGTTGCATGGTCAGTAAAAACAATCACTTTTGAGTTAACTAAATATGAACGGAATTTGTCAAAAGCGAAAACGATTGCTAGCAACTCTTTCTCAGTAGTAGCATAATTTATCTAGGCATCGTCGAGCGTTTGACTGACATAATATATGGCATGAAGCTTCTTGTCTCTCCTCTGTCCTAACACCGCCCCCACTGCCTGGTCGCTGGCATCGTACATTAGTTCAAAAGGGAGGGACCAGTCTGGAGGTTGAATTATTGGGGTGGTAGTTAATGCTCCTTTGAGCTTCACGAAGGCTTCCTCGCAATCCCTGTCAAAGCAAAAGATGGAGTCCTTAGCAAGCAGGTTGGTTAATGGGCGAGATATTTTAGAGAAGTCTTTAATAAAGCATCGGTAGAATCCAGCGTGTCCAAGAAAGCTCCTAATCCCTTTTACTGATGTAGGTGGCTTGAGGTTCTCAATAACTTCAATTTTTGCTCTGTCCACCTCTATTCCTCATTCTGAGACTAGATGACCAAGGACGATGCCTTCTTTCACCATAAACTTCTCCCAATTCAATACCAGATTCGCCTCCTCACATCTCTGCAAAACCTTACGCAAATTAGATAAACAATGACGAAAGGATGAACCATACACAGAAAAATCGTTCATAAATATATCCATAAAATCTTCGTTAAAATCAGAGAATATGGCCATCATTGCTCGTTGGAAGGTTGCAGAAGCATTGCAGAGGCCAAACGGCATCCTTCTATATGCGTATGTGCCGTAGGGACATGTAAAGGTGGTTCGCTCCTGATCGTCTGGGTGGATGGGGATTTGGAAGAAACCTGAAAATCCATCCAAAAAACAAAAGTAAGAATTATGAGCTAATCTATCAAGCATCTGATCGATGAAAGGAAGAGGAAAATGGTCTTTTCTCGTTGCAGAGTTCAACTTCCTATAGTCAATGCACATCCTATGCCCTGTGACTGTGCGTGTTGTTATCAGGTCATCTGTATCTGTCTTGATTACCGTGACGCCCCCCTTTTTAGGTACTACGTGTACCGGACTTACCCAAGAACTGTTTGAGATTGGGTAGATCACACCGGCATCTAACAATTTAAGTACCTCTTTCTTGACCACCTCTTTCAAGTGTGGGTTGAGTCGGCGTTGAAATTCCACTAAGGGCTTACTATTCTCTTCCAACAGGATTCTGTGCATACAAATGGACGGGTTAATACCTTTGATATCATCAAGAGAGTACCCGATTACCTTCCTGTGCAAACGGAGTTCTTGCAAAAGTAGTTCAGTTTGCCCCTTATCAAGCTCAGCGCTAACTATTACAAGGTAAGTAAAGTTTTCACCCAGGAACTCATATCTCAAGTTGTTGGGTAAACTTTTGAGCTCTACCTTCTTTTGTCCCCCTCCTTCAAGGTTTTCTTTTTGTTCTGCCTTTAATTCCGGGTCTGCATCAAGTAGGGCGACATAATTCTCAACCTCCCCTTTATAGTCTTCACTAGCGGCGCCGGTAAGGGCGAGCTCCAGTGGGTCTCCATCTTTCGTGGCGGGCTCAGCTTCCTGGATTATCTTTTCAACTACATCCACGCTGTGACATGTATCTACAAGAGAAGGTTTTTTAAGAGAGTTAGACGGGTCAAATTGAATAACATTGCCACCGATGTTTAAATCCAGTTTCCCATTTTTAACATCGATGACAACACCAGCCGTGGCAAGAAAAGACCTTCCTAAGATAATAGGAAGCCTGTCATCCTCATCAATGTCTAGTACAACAAAGTCAGCAGGGATAAAATAATCCCCAACTTTAATGGGAACATCCTCTAAGATGCCCACAGGACTCCTAACTGATCTATCAGCCAACTGTAGTGAAATGTTGGTTGGCTTCAAGTCACCCAAATCCAGCTTTTTACACAAAGACAGCGGTATGATGCTGACACTCGCCCCTAAATCGCATAGTGCTTTCTAGAAGGTCATCTCTCCTATCTGGCACGGTATGGAAAAGCTGCCAGGATCTTTGAGTTTTCGTGGAAGCTTGTTCTGCAAAATCGCACTGCACTCTTCAGTGAGTGCCATGGTGCCTTGGTCTTCTAGCTTCTGTTTATTTGAGAGGATGTCCTTCAGGAATTTTGCGTATGTTGGCATCTGCGAAAAGGCATCAACAAAGGGAATGTTAATATATAATTTTTTCAATATTTCCAAAAACTTACTGAATTGCTTGTCAAGCTTGGCTTTGACAAGCCTCTGAGGGAAAGGCATAGGCGGCTTGTAGGCTGGCGGCCCAACATAGGGTCTCTCTTCCTCTGTTCTTTCAGGTTCTGCCGGTATTGTATCTGTGTGTTGCTCCTCAGGGTTCAGTGTCTCATCATCCCTTGTTTCATTAGTCGGCATTGGTGGATCTTTGAGTTGCTTTCCGCTTCGAGTGGAGATCGCATTGCAATGCTCCCTCGGGTTAACTTCTGGCTGTGATGGAAGCTTCCCTGGCGCTCTTGCTAACGAGATAGCCTGTTGCGCAAGCTGTCTCTCCAACATCTTGTTGTGCGTCTCCAAGGAATCCATCCTGGTTATCATCAATTTCATCATGTCAGTTAGCCCTTCTAATTGCTTACTCAGCTGAGAGTCTTGGGCCGGTCTTTGAGGAGGATTGTAATTTCCTTGTTGAGGTGGAGGGTTGTAATTTCTCTGTTGGAACCCAGGTGGCTGCCTGTAATTTTCTTGTTGTGGCGGCCTGAAGTTCCCATGTTGAGGTTGTACTTGTTGTGGCACTTGCCCTGGTTGAAGCGGCTGTGTGGTCCGGTAGGAGAAGTTAGGGTGGTTGCGCCAGCCAGGGTTGTAATAGTCAGAATAAGGTTTGTTCATGGAGTTCATATTTCCAACTGCATTAAGCTGTTCAGGCTGACTTGGGACCACTTGTCCATCTCCCACCCGGCACTCAGCAGCTGCGTATCCTGCAACACCACACAACTCACAAGATAATGAATTAGTGTCCAAAGAATTAGCAGACCATGAATCAAATTTCTGAGTCAGATTGTCTACCTTTGCAGTCAGGGCAGTTAATGAATCAAGATCGAATTTACCTGCTTTTCTTGAAAGTGTACCTCGCTCTGGATTCCATTGATGGTAGTTCAGTGTCATGTCCTCCAAGAGGCTTATAGCATCTTTAGGTACTTTGCTCATCAGTCCCGATCCTCCAGCAGCTGCATCGACTGTGAGTCTAGTATTGTATTGCAATCCCATGTAAAACGTGTGTACTAGGACCCAAGTCTCAATCCCATGATGAGGACACAGTCTTTGAAGCTCTTTAAATCTTTCCCAGGCTTCGTACAAAGACTCTCCATCCTTATGCATGAAGCTCGTTAGCTGGTTTCTGAGGTGGATCGTCTTCGAAGGAGGGAAATACTTCGAGAGGAAAGCCTGAGACAGTTCATCCCATGTCCGTATTGACGCTGGGGGAATCGTGTGGAGCCATGCCCTTGCTCTATCCCGTAGAGAGAAGGGAAACAAGCGTAACCTAATAGCATCAGAAATAGCTCCATTAATCTTAAGCATATCACAATATTCCAAAAATATAGATAAGTGCATATTGGGGTCCTCAAGAGGAGAACCACCGAATTGATTATGTTGTATCATGGAAAGTAATGCAGGTTTAATTTCAAAATTATTGGCCTCGACATTAGGTCTAATTATTCCTGATTGAAACCCATGTGTGAAAGGTGCTGCATAGTCTCGTAGTGTTCTGGCATTGTTGTTGTTCACGGGTTGAGGTGCTAGTTCGTTTTCCATGTTGTTGTGAAGATGTTCCATTTGTTCCCGATTCTCCTTTTTCTGGATTTGCGCAAGCTTCCTTCTTTGTCTGAAGGTCCGTTCTATCTCAAGATCGACTTCGAAGTGTGCTCCTGCCCTCGAGCTTCTTTGCATAAAAGTTTGTCTGACCCAAAAATGAAGTTCAAAGCAAGTAAAGAGCAGGAGGTAGTGTAAATCAAAATAAGAAAGAAAAAGAAAAACTAACTAAGCTTGGTCTCCCAAAAACTTAGAAGTGTACTAATATCAACCGTTGCTCCCCGGCAACGGCGCCAAAAACTTGACACTATCCGCAAGTGCACGGAAATGTCGCAGTAATACAAAAGATATCGATCCCACAGGGAGCAAGGTGAGTACTAGAAAGTCTAATTTTTCGGAATCCAAGCTAATCGAATCGTGGTTTTTAGAACTTTAAAAACTAAAACTAAGCAGAGCAGTAAACAAGAAATCAAACAGCTACGACAGGGAAGATATATGAGAGAGAATATCAGGGCTTTGGTTTCCACGTCTCTAACGATTTTAATCGCGCTAAGGAATAAATACTAGTTACAAGGATTTACAGATATGCATAAGGAATCTACCCTATGGTACAAGGTGCCCTCTTTCGAGTGTACACCCCGGTGTTTGCCTAGAACGTCTCCTACTTTCGCGGTGGACCATTTTCGACAAACCCAATGGGTTCCGTGGTAGATTATGAACCCTCGAGCGAAGAACAAGCACTTTCGCTTCGAGCCTTCACAAGATTCACAAAGAGGTTCGGTCGTTACGGTCCTACTCTCGTTATGAACCGTAACAACTGTGACATGATAATACTTGGCCAGAATACAAATTAAGAAATCAATACATCAAGTGAAATATGCTTAAGATATAATCCAAATAGCAAAGTTAATACATGAGATGCAAACAAAAATCGTCAGAGGGCTTTAACCTAGCTCTGAAAATAGGTTTACGCTTCAACCATCGTTACAACACTCAAAATCCTCTCTTTAATCATGGGAAAATCACAGGAAAAGGTTTCTAAGAGGGAGGAGAAGAAAAACAGAATGGAACAAGCAAGAATCGCGAGGTTCCGATGATCCAATCTTCAAAAATCCGCTCGAAGTCGCCTGTTCGTCGTGTCCGTCCGCCCTAGCCGCTTCATCCTCCGATTGCTCCATGATTAGGTCACGGAAATTGGGGCTTTTATATTTCATCTGTTCATCTTCGAGTCAGCTTTCCGAAAAATCCTCACTTGCTGAATTTAGAGTTGAATCGGACCGGGAATCAGCGAAAGATCGAGTGGAGGTCGTGCTGTTCCGACGCCTTCACGGGTGAACCCCGCGGGGTTCACCAGGTGGTGAAGTGCTCGGAGTTCTTTTGTTGCGAAATAATCACAGGTGAACCCCGTGCTAGTGAAATTCTCGGCGTACTTCTGTGCAGGTATCTTCAGATGAGATCACGGGTGAACCCCATGCGGTTCACCTGCCAGTGAAGTGTGCGGCAGCTTTCAGAAATCTCGACATCATCGGTGAACCCCGCCGGGTTCACCAGGCAGTGACATGCGCGTTGAAATCCTTCCTTTGGCAAGATCACGGGTGAACCCCGTGGGGTTCACCTGGCCGTGAAGTCCAGAGAAAGCTCCGATTGAGCCCAAGTTTTACAGGCATCTTCGTCTTCTCATAAGGAATCACCTCATGCTCTTAGATTCTTCAAAAAGACCTCAAAATTGGGTGATTTTACCTGAAATTCAATAAGACAGACGAAAAGTAAAGATTCTGAAGTTAAAGGAGTGTAAAAATATTCAAATTGGCCTAAATTCATCATGGAATAATAGTAAAAATCACTACTAAAATGCAATGTGTCAATAGTCAAGCTGACGGACCATTAAATTAGCGCTTCTTGGGAGGCAACCCAAGCTTCTTACTCTAGTCGAATTTATTTTCAGTATTTTTTATTTTCGTTTTCATGCTTTGTGTAAGTTTAGTTTAGTTCGCATGATGATGGGTCTTAAATTCTTAGCGATTTCATGTTTATACCCTGACCAAAATGACACTTGGACACCCTAACCTCCTCTGATATAAGTTTGAATTTCATTTCCTAGTTATGTCCATTTTGTTCTAATGATGATATTCTTGCAGGTAATGCGCATCAAACTCCAAATACCGGCACAGGATACCAATATTTGAAGTAGGGTGTGAAGGTCCTCAACAATATGCACTCACGAGAAGGATGCAGGCTAAACTCGCACCAATCAATTTTGATCCTCTGAATATTGAAAACCTATACGCAGTCATGAGCTGATCTTATTCATCCTTAGCACTGGCGGGATATCGCAATTTATGCAATAAGGAGAGGCGTTTTCTATCTGTTTTCCAAAATCACATTTTCTATCATTACGGCAATGAAGACAGGCAGTGAAGACATTAAAACCACGGCCGTAATCAGCATCGAAGAACTTCATGTGGAAAAGATGACCGGGGAATGCTGAAATTTGTGACCGAGATTTCTCTGAAAAGGTAAAACAAAAAAAAAATTATACGAAAGGTTCACGGCGGACCCGTAATTAGAGGCATGGCCGTGAAATTCGTGTAAAATCTTCCAGAAGAAATCACGGGCGGATCATGACGAAACTCACGGGCCTGATTTTCAGAAAACAGAATGCTTCCATACATGAAGAAAACATCACGGCAGACCCGTGAATGAAGACACAGCCGTGAAGATTTGGATTAAAAGATTGCAGGAGAATCATGACCGGGTCCTGATGAAAATCTTGGGCGAGATCTCCGAACTTTAACACCTTAACAGATATGACTAGCCAGCCCGATCCGTTAAGCAACCTGATATGACCTTCACTTAAGCAGCTCGCCCAGGATTTCGCTAGGGTTCCCGACCTTTACCATTTCCGTACCCTTCGACGACCCCACTGTGTGCCCCACCAGTCGTCACTGTTGGCCGCCGTTCGCTTCATCGCCGACCACCAACCCTCCGGCGACCACTCCGATCATCTCCAGCGATCTCTCATTCCAGGATTTCAGTCCCTATTTCGCCGTGAGCTCCACCTAAGTTAGCTGTTGAAGCTTTCGTGTCCTCTCTCCACTACTCAAGAAGTTATGCCGCCCCGTAAGAAGAACACTGGGAAGTGACCGGCATGCACCTCAAGCCCTCGACCCGCGGCACCTCAACAGCAACAGGCTGTGCCACCAGAGATCCAAATGAGGGATAATCATCAAGCTGCATGGTACCAAGTTCTTTCAAATCGCCACATAATCAATACACGGTACATTGACCCACCTTCACTTGCTACACTCGGAATTTTCGATGATCTCCTTTGGATGTTTAGACAATTTGGCTGGGGTCGTTTTCTGCAATATGCACAGCCCACCTACATCCCCTTTTCTGCAATATCAACTGAGTTTCTCAGCTCAGTTGAAGTGAAAGTCTCGGCCCTGGAGACAGACCCAGGCCTCATCACTTTCAGGCTTGCTAACAATGAATATCGGCTCACTATCGCCGATCTGAATGATATTTTTGGGTTTCCAGCTTACGCATCCAGGCTTGGTCTTCCTAACTTCAATGAGGACATCTTCTGGCATTGCATTTCATCTATGGCCGCTTATTCACCAAGGAACGCCCGAGCTTCCACCCTTTCAAACCCCTGTATCTGTTATGCACACCGATTGCTTGCTCACTCCATCTTCGCGAGAGAGGGGGACGGAATAGTTCGCCAGCCGGAACTACTTTGCTTGTGGGGTCTTCTTCATGGTTTCCATATCAATGTCGGCTACCACTTAGCTCGGCAGTTCCTCCGTGTCGCCCACGCTCAAAAAGGAGTTATTTGCATTGGGGGAATGATCACCATGATTACACTTTCTCTTGGACACAACCCATTCGGCCAGCCAGAGGCGGTAGGCAGCAGACGATTGGACCTTGAGCATTTGCTTTCCATGAAAATGATTATCAGACGAGGGGACATCTACCATCTCACTTTCGCAGATACCAGTACCACCATGGCTTTACCAAATACCGCGCGGACTGACATCTGAGATAGCGCCAACTGGCGCCTTCATCTCGACTCTTCTGCACAGGATGACCAAGCTACACCTCTCGACATGGACCCCGGCTCCTCTATCGGTGGACAGCCTCGGACTGCCGCGTGCCCTTCTACGGAAGATATGCTCCATCTGCTCCGGCAAGATCAGATCCACCAAGGGAAGCAGCTAGCAGCCCTGATGGATACGATGAACTGCATTGAAGTTTTCCCCCACAGCAACATGGCTCCACCACCACCGCGGGATGAAGACGAGGATGCCGACGACACCATCCATGTCTCTGATTCCTCCGAGCCAGTCGACAATGATGACGATGATGACCCGGCTGAGTGCAGTGAGTAGGGCTGCACTCTAGTAAGTCTTCCCTCACCCCTTTTGATATATGCCTATACTATATGCATCTGGGATGATGCATCTTTTGCTTCGGGTGAGGGTACTTACACATTTTAATAGGTCGTCGTGACTCTTATGAATCTTATGATGAGGTGTTGTGCTGGTACTTTGACTTTATGATGTTGCATGAACTGTTGGTACTGTTGAATTGTTACTGCTTGTTGTGATATTATTAACGTGCTACTGTGGCGCATCTGCCACAACTTTAGAAATCTTTCATACTGTTCTTATTGCACGTTGCTTTATGAAGTTTTAACTTTGCAAGGACATCTTTATTGTAGCATACTTATCATGTTTGCATCTTTTTGCTACACTTTCCGCATGACTTTTATGCATTTGTTGATAAAATGTTGCACTGATACTTTGACTTCATGCTGATGATTTTGTTGATTAAACTGATAATGACTGATGTGATGCTACGTGTGTGATGTTGTACCGAACTTGCCAACTTTAAACTCTTTTACTGCTGGACGTACATCGAACATTATGAACTCTGTTTACAATATGCTCTTCCTTCATGACATGTGTCTTGCTTTTATAATGCTTCAATTTTACAAAGGCACTATCATAATCTACTTCTTCATGCCTTGCTAATAGACCTAGACGCTTTGATAACATGTTGTATCTATCTGATGTGATTTCATGATTTTGTCGATAAGCTTTGAACCTTGTTGAAGATTACTTCCTAAACACGTAAAAGCCTAAGTCGTAGGTCCTAGCTGAAATTTTTTATTTTCGTTGATTGATATTTTCCTCATTCATGATTGATTCTTGTTCGTTTACCTTATTCATGATTGATTTATATTCCCACACTACATTGAGAGTATCTTGCATGCTAAACAATTCACCTAGTCACTTGATTTCTTATACACTGGAAGCTTGAAGATCGAACTTTGACAAGCTTTGGGTCTAGGAAATATCTGTATGACGACATGAGTACCATTTATTTGGAAGATTATAGACCAAACCAATCGACACACACCTACCACCCTTGGTGACTCTTGGTATTAGTTTTGGTTCGAACTCCTCTAGCTTGGCACCGTGTAAGATATAAAAGAGAAAAGAAAAGAATGAAAAACAAGAAATAGTGGTACCGAAGTTGCAACTTGGCACTGCCCAACGAAAAGAAGAAGAAAAGAAGTACAGTGGTACCGAAGTTGTAATTTGGCACTGAAATTCAAAAGAAAAGAAGACAGTGGTACTAAAGCTTCGGTTTGGCACTGCAGAACAGAAGAAAAAGTGCGGTGGTACCGAAGTCATGAGTAAGGCCTTTACTACCACTTTAGAGTCTACCCTTTTGGTGCTCTGAGGGTATCGGTGTCTCATGTGGTAAGGAACTATTTTCTATCCAATGTTATCGTGCAACCGTTGTCTATAGATTTAACCTGGATACCCTGCTTTTCATCTTGACATCTTTAAAGTCTACAGTGATATGTGCATCCTGTGACTAGTTGTAATCATTTCGCATTTATAGATCGTTGGGGAGTACAACTTTAATTGAACAACCCTCACGAAACTTCATTTCTTTCTTTTTTTGCTTGAGGACAAGCAAAGGTTTAAGTCATAGGTATTCTATTGACACAGATTTATATAGAGATTTGCATGTCGATTTACTCATAGAATCATAGCTATTTCACGACTTTAAGCCTTACAATTGCCCGTATTTGGATACGTCTATGGAATCTACACCTGTTTCGGTATTTTCACGTTTTCAGGTCAAAAGGACCACAAAAGGATGGATTCTGGCACTCTTATGGCAAAGGAGCTCCTCCTAACTCGAAATGATCCTAACCAGAAGCTTTCAGGTTCGTTGAGGCCTTTGTCGGAAATCACAACCGGGTCCCGATCAAAATCATGCCCGTGATCGTCGTTATGCCTGAAAGCTGAAACTGACAAATCACGACCGGGTCACGACCAAATTCTCGCCCGAGATCGCGGACCCGCCTGTTACGAAATCACTATTTTAGCCCAGATTTTTTCAATCTAACCTAAAGGAAGGCTGAAGGGCATTAAGGAACTTTCTCCCCCGTTGACAAAAAAGGCATGGAGCAGCTTTTGGCAGTCATTTTGGTCACGAAATCATGATTTCGTGAAGGTTGGGCTGCTGAAGCTTTGCAGGGTATGGGGAGTGCAGCGGAGACTTCTTTTTCTGCTGAAAGGCTGCAGCAGCTTTGCAGAACCTGGAAACTTGGGAGCAGCATCCACTTGGGAGGAGAGGATAAAAGAAACCTGGAAGGAAAAGGGAAGGGAGGATTTGCACGGTGAAAAGAGGAGGAGATTTGTTACGCCAAAGAGGAGAGGTTGCGCATCAAACTTCATTGAAGACATCTCTGCGTAAGATTTCCTCAAGAATAGTTTGTAAGAGAGATCTTTGAAGTTACTTCTAGTTTCCTTACATATCTTGTAATCGAATGTAAAAACATCGCATGATCTCAAGTCATTTTGGTAATCCTTACATAGATCTGAATATGAGCATGATGGTAGAATTGACTGTTTGTAATTTCATAGTTGATATGGTAGGCTAAAACTCTTTACATCAGGTTGTGGGGTAGCCCTTGACGATTTACTAGTTGTAATAGTTAAGTTTATTAGCAAAAGTCCTCGCTTGGCCTTGTGCGTGTATATTGCCTGCGTTACCCGGAAGGATACGCTCACACCTCTAATCCCTCGGATGAGGTTTGTTAATCAGCTTTTCTAGGGGTTTGCTCGCTTGCATAGCTGTACTTACCCGTATGATTAAAGGAAAGCATATTCCTGAAAGGTAAACTTGAGCCTTGAGTCGCAAAGGTGAGGTTTGTTAATCAGATCTAGAGGAGAAAACTTGCCTACAGGTCTGTACTCACTTAGGAACAAACACCAAGGTGAGGTTTGTAAATTAGATCTTAGGGAGAAAAACTCGCTCGCAGATCTGTACTCGCTCGCGAGATTTTAAGGAACTTAGACGCTGCGGAGAGCCTCTTGTCCGACCGCGCGTCAGACCCACTTGGTTGAGAGTTTATCCATTTCGTTGGTGTGCTATGCCTATACTTCCTGAAAGGAAGTGTTTGAGCCTTTAATCACCTTAAGTGAGGTTTGTTAATCAGTATCTCTATGAGTTTCTACTCGCTTGTGGATTTGCGCTTACTTAAGTAGATTATAAGGAGCTTAGACGAGTTGGAGAGACTCTAGTCCGATCGCGCGTCGGAACCCTACGAATTGGACCGACAATCTAGTCTGTGGGAGCGGACGAGATTCTCGGAGGGGAGCTACCTACGTGACAAGGAAGCTGTGCCCCCTTGAACTAGACAAGACTTTGGCAATAAAGTTTAACTACTCATGTTACACCCCCGAGCGCCACCCGGGATCCACGCCGGGAATCCCGGCCTCGGGACCCAACAACAATTGTACCTGACAAGATAGCACAGAACCCAAGAGGTACAGGACAGAATAATATATTATAACAAAGGCCAACCCGGCCACAAATATTCATAAGTCAAACCCACAGACAGATACAAGACCGGCATAGCGGTCAACAGAACCAACAACGCGACCGGCGCAGCAGTCGACAGACTAAACAGATAACGAGACCGGCGCAGCGGTCAATAAGTCCAACAGATAGTACGACCGGCGCAGCGGTCGACAAGCCAACAGATAAAAGATCGGCGTAGCGGTCACAAGACTGATACGACAGAACATAATAACATACAACACTGACTCTTATGCAACTCAGACCCACCCAGACTGGTGGTCACAAACTATCTATCTAATCCGCTCCAGAAGGAGCCGCGACAGAACCTGTAGGCAAATCAAATGGGGTTAGCCGGAGGCTAAGTAGGGATATCACAAGTTGTATGGTGCATGATCAGATATAAAGATTTACCAAAACTACAACCAAGACTCTACATGACTCATATAGAGTATAATCAATTCTCAAATACGTATCGCTATACGTGTCAACATACACAGGTAGAAAAACTGGGAGCTGATACAGCATTGGTCCACGACCCTCGACTCTATAAACATAGAGTGGTCTACGACCCACAACTCTATAAAATAGAGTAGTCCCTACCGATGGCTCCCCGAACGGTAGAGACGACTGTCCATCGACAGCCCACTAGTGTAGCGTCCTACACTCAGTACAACCCCTCACTGGGCTGATATCTGACCTCAAGCCCATAACATTGGACTCTCTCGGTCAAACACAGGGAGACGATCACATAACATCTCGGACAGAAATATCACAGGCAGTATCCGAGGTATACTGGACTATCTATCGCTAGATATCCAGCCCTCAATGTATGTATAACATAACATCATAACACCTACCAACTACCAATAAACATGTAACAACAAAATACTCATACCGTGTTTCATGCAACAGGTTATGTCAACAGGAATATAACTCAGAGCAGAACGGAATCAGATAGTAATCAATAGTAATATCAACAATAAGGAGGTGCCACTAATCTACACATGTGGTTGACACCGAAACAAAGGAGAGAGATAAAATCCCTACCTCAAACAGCAGATGAACAGTATAGATCCAACCCGATAAGCACGAGATCAGGTAATAGGGCCTAACAGGTTAAAGCATCGTATAAGCTACAGTGTTCTATTTAATCCATTTTAATCATATTTATCAATAATCATGCCAATCCGGGTTCGTTATACCATCCGATCAGATCCAAAGTTGTTTTACAGTTAATCATCTAATACATGTGTTCGGGTTAACCGCATGCATTCGTATATACGTATACGGAGTCGGATTCGAGCACTAACCTAGTTCGCAGCTTTGTGCAAACGTATAACACCAGGATACGCGAGAACCAACCACGCGCGTAAACCGAGTCGTCAGCACGAAAATCGAGGTTCGTCGGAATAGTAGCGTCACCTCTACAGTGTCACCGGAACAGTAACTTCCTGTGGCGGATCGGAGCTCTCCGGTAGGGAAATGTAGCCGGCGCTAAGAGGGTTCCGGCCGTATAGTTGGATTCGTGAACAGAGGTCGGAGTCGCTGGAAATCAGGGAACAACCAGTCGGTGGCGTCGTACGCAGAACTCACCGGAGAAGTGTCGCCGGGGTTCGATTCTTGCCGGAAATAGAGGGGAATGCTTCACCCTTTGTCGGAGCACCGAGATGTCCACAAAATGTCGCTGGAGGAGGTGTAGCGTTGCCGAAAATCACGTCCGACGCGATGCAGACGTCGCCGAGTTAAAATCGCGAGTGGAAACAAGGGCGGCGTCGAAATCCGTTCGCCAGTCCTTCAACTTCGTCGACACCGGTAGGGGATCTCGCCGGAGCAGTCGTCGGAGGCAGAGCAAGTCGTGAGGGAGAGTACCGATCGAAGGCTCGTTCTTCGGTGGAGAAAGGTGAGGACGAGCGGCTGGGGAGGGAATAAATAGGGAGCACCATTTAATGCAACGACCCTTGGGCTCCCCCATTCAATGCAACCCTTGGGCTCCCCCATTCAATGCAACCCATGGGCTCCCCCACTTAATGCAACCCATTTAATGCAACCCCCTAAACGTAACAATTCAACTGTAAGGAGTCAAAGTGGTTAACCCATATCTTGATACATCTCCTCATTAGAATCCTCCCGTGTGATTTCCTCTGTTTACATTCCTGCACTTTTAATTATTTTGTTATCTTGAACTTCATTAATTTCGCATCGTCTAGCTAGTCATTTCGAGATCTGTCGGTACTTGTCCATTAGTTCCTGTGGGATCGATATTATATTACTTCGATAGTCCCGTGCACTTGCGGGAAACACCTACTATATCCGTGGGCGCTATCACTTTTACGGCCGAATCAGTAATTACGGCCAAGGCCGTAAATGTCTTGTTCTTCACCGTTTTCGCCCCAAATTGGACGTGTGAGCTCGTGATCTCCTCGGGAATCATGCTTTGGCTTCAAAACCCTCAAAATCCATCATTTTTAAGCTATTTTACCTACATTTTCACAAAAACCAAGAAAAATAAAGATTCTGTGCAAAGTAAGATAAAAACACTAAAAGTAACACAAAATCATGCAAATAAGCCCAAAATATGATCTAAAACATTGGCAAAAACATGGTGTAAAAATCACTTATCAGTATTCTATCAGTTCATCCAATAGAGAAAATAAGTTGCAACAATCAACCGAATCTGATGAATAACTCCTGATAATTGACATGAATTCTCTATTCAATAATCAGCTACAATGATTATACGAGTAAAGAAAAGGAAAGACCAAACACTTGTGAAATTAGGGGCAATGGCGGAAGAGAAAAGGAACATAATTAGTAAATACAAATAGAGGAAAGAAATCGTTGTAACCTGCATAGGAGGAGGAATTCTTGAAGTGGGCTCTTGTTTGCCTGGGAGGAGGCGACGGATGAAGGAGGTGCTTTGACCGGAAGGGGCGATGGCGAGGGGAGGAGGATGACTAGAAGAGGAAGGGGCGAGGGCGACAGCTGTGAAAGGGGCGATGGCAAGAAGAAGATGGAGCCTTGAGCAACGATGTGGAGAGAGAAAGAAATAAAACCTAGCCGTGCGTACGTGTGACTACGTGAGCGATTGGTTTTCTGTCCGATTTTGGGAGAAATTACAAGGGGAGAAAACTCTCCCCTTTTCTTATCAGTTTTCTTTCCCCTCAAATTAACTCCTCCAATAAAATAAGAGAAAAAACTAGTTTTTTTTTTCTTTCTTCTTACTTTTCTCCCTAACAAAACATACCTTAACAGCTTGTTTCAGAGGAGGGATATCTGGAGGGAAAGGAAAGATTTAGACCTTTTCTCTTGTTTCAGTAAAAAAAAAAGGAAAGAAAGGAAAGAAAAGAGAGGAGAAATTTGGAGCGTTTTCCCCCTCAAACTAATCTCTCTAAATAAGAAGGAAATCAGTTTTCTCTCCTTCTCACGCCTCGACTCTCACGCTGTATTACCTCACGTCTCACGCTCGAATCCTATCTTCCTCATTCTCTCACATCTCACGATCATGACTCTCACGCCTCCATTCCAGTCGCTTGCCTCCACCATTCGACGACGCCTTCTCCAGCTGCTCTCCTCCACCATTTAGCGATGCCTCCACCAGCCGCTCGCCTCCACCATTCGGCGACGCCTTCTCCAGCCGCTCTCGCCTCTCGTCTTCCATTGCTGATGCCCTCGCCGATGCCCTCGCCTCTCCCAGCCGATGCCCTCGCTTTTCCCAGACCTCGCTGACACCTTTGCCAGAACTCGCCGATGCCCTCGCCTCTCCCAGCCGATGCCCTCGCTTTTCCCAGACCTCGTCGACGCCTTTGCCAGAACTCGCCAATGCCCTCGCCTCTTCCAGCCCTCAAGCGCACCCTCTTCTGCTCCTCGCTCATCCCATCTACCTCCGTCCAAGTCCTGACGCCGATCTGCCATCCAAGTCATCAACGGAAGTGCCCTCCGGCTTCGCCATCGACGCCAACGAGGAATTGGAAGGGAAGCTGGAGAAGGGAAGTTGAAGCTGCAAGCTGCAAATTGCAAACTACAAACCTTTCCTTCCTTCCCGATCCTGAAACAAGAGATAGGAAAATGAAAGCTATTTTCCTCTCCTTTCATTTTCCCATTCTATCCTATTTTCTATTCCCTTTTGTTTTCTATCCTTCCTCTGAAACAGGCTGTAAAAGAAAAAAAAATTCAGAGGCCCATATCAATGCTCCAATTCTACATGTATTTGGAAAAAATTTTCGCCAAAGGGTCCTTTCAGCAAATAAACGTAGCAGGATAGTTGTTGTGAGGGAGAAAAAAATCCATTATACGATAAAGGTCAATGGATTATCGTGTAATGGATTTTATTGTGTAATATTGACTTTTATCGTGTAATGGACTTTTTTTCTCCCTCACATAACCTCCTACCCTGCTGCGTTCATTTGCCGAAGGGACCATTCGGCGAAGATTTTTTCATGTATTTGCCTTCATTTCATGTGTAATTGTGTGATAGCATCCACTCAAATGTAATTTATAGCATCAACCTCCCCTCCCCTTCCTTCTACCGCTCATCCCCTCCCTCGCAACCACTCGTCCTCCCCTCTCCTTCCTTTGACGCTCGCTACCGCTCGTCCTCCCCTCCCATTCCGTTGATGCTCGCAGCCGACGCTCGCAGCAAACGCCGCTGTTGCTGCTCTCAATCACAGCCACCGCTCTCTCCCCTCCCCTTCCTTCTGCCGCTCGTCCGGCTCGTCCTCTCCTCCTGCGCAGCCGCTCATCCCTGGTCGCCGCCGCCGATCGCCTTTGGTCGCTGTAGACGCTGCTTGCTGCCGCAGTCGAAGCAAACAATGCTGTAAAAAGCGGGAAGGAGGAGCCATTGAGCGCACTCATACGTTGACACGTGACTCTCATGTGTCCAACAATCCTTTCCCTCCCAATATCCCTTCCACCTAAAATCATTTCCCTTCAAAAATCCCATCCCTCCTGGTATACACAGTGTAGAAGAAAAAAAAATTCAGAGCCCATGTCAATGCTCCAATTCTACAAGTATTTACCTTCATGTGTAATTGTGTGATAACATCCACTCAAATGTAATTTATAGCACAGCAATCCTTGGATCTCTTTGAAAAATTTTACATCAGTAACATATAGTGCACATGATGATAATAAAATTTTTTTGATAGCAAGGTCTTGGATTGATTCCTTGACTTTTCAAAATTTCTCCTTTTGGTCCATGCACGTTGGTGGTCGTAATTGAAATTTCTTTTCAGTTTGGTCCTAATGTTTGGTTTTGATGACAAATGAAAACTAAGTTAGAAAACTTAGTTAGTTTTGGATAAAATAAAAAGTAAAAGAAAACTCATATGATGTAGAAAATTATAAAATTTTTAAATGATGGTAAACTATGATATTATGAAATTTTAAAATGAAGGTAAAATATGAAATTATGAAAAATTTAAAATTAGTATCTCCAATAAAAAGAGTTTTTATGTGAAGGAAATACTCTTATATAATTTCAAGAGTTTATTATTTATTTTGTGATTTTTTTTTCTACATATGCGAGTCCGACTTGATCGGCTTCGAAGTCTCGACTCATTTTACCTGATTGGGCTCGTAGAACGCTTGCTTGGAAGCGGAGTGCGGACGCTCCGCATTTATCCAAATTCATTCTCACTGCCATCGGTGCTCGACTGAGGGCGGAGGAGAGGGTTCGGCGCTGCAGCCCCTTCCGATCTTCCATGGATCTCGGCGCCCTTTCTTACCAGAAGTTCGTAGACTTCGCCTTCCATGAAGCCAAGCTCCGCACCGCCCTCGCTCCGGTGCCCTCGCATGTTAGATTCCGCCGCTCCTTTTCGTTTCTTGTGATCTACCCTTGCGCTACGTGTTTGGACATTACTAATTGTTGAGGATTCGGTTTGGTTTAGTATGGACTGGAAAAAGTAATCGTCGATTATGATGCCAAACAAGGAAACTTCTTGTTCTGGAAGATTGATATGTCGCCATGTTGTCGTGGCATGATCTTAGCTCGGCTTAAGCTGGACTGGGTTATTATCCATGATGGTACATAACTATTTTAATTAATTCTCCCCCGTCGTTTTCTTTCCCTTTATGTCATTGATGTATAGTCATATAGAGCAAGTATTTGCAAAAGAGCCGTGTATTAATGCTATATTGCATATATATATTAGACATTTGCAAAAGAGCCATGGACTAATACTAGATTCTAGGTAGTCCTAAAAAGGCACCCCAGATGAGCAGACATGTATTGGTGCCTGATTTCCAGGTCATAGTTTGCTTTATTTTTAGCCAAAACTAAGAGTATGTTCAGAATGCGTTCTCAAGCGCTTTTAAGGCTAAACATCTATTTAAATAGGGGCGGGGTGTTTGGTAAATACATGTTAAAGTATTTTAGGTCAAAATAGTATCTTCCTCATGCCACTTCTCGCCTGAGGATGCATTTTTCAGTAGCTCAACACATTCGTAAACATATGCCTAAGACTTGTCTATTTCTGCGATGGCAAGTGGAAGTTTCAAATTGTATTCCTTTTTAAGCATGTCGACTCGTGATTTCCGGAAAGCAAGTTGTTGGGACATTGTGGTGTTGTTATTGCCTATGATCTTTCACATTCTTTACTTTGTAATTATGGGTGGTGATAGTGGTTGGTAAATGTGTAAAAGATGTTTAATGTTTTTGCATTATTGCATCAGACAGTCTATTGATTTTCAAATTACCAAGACTTTTGTAAGAGGCAAATAATTTTTAGACGACTTTTATAGTGCATAGAGGCCTTGTAGAAAGATTCCATGATACTTTTTGTGATTGTTTAATGTAGGACAGACTGTTCACGAGGCAGAGTTGTGATGAAGAAGCTGTTTTGCATACAATGATCTACGTTATTATAGCAATATTTGGTTTCATGTAAATAGCTAAGTTTCTGTCCTTTTGTATAATCAATACGTTGGTTCTGTTGGAAATAAGTCTTCATATTATAGGAAGTGGCTTGGCTCGTCAACTAAGACCATTTGGAGATTGGATCTGACCACATAACCCCACTTTCGTTGGGCATACTTCAGTTGTAAACCCGAGGAAAGAGAGAAGACTTGGAACCAAGAGAGGAGAAGATTTGGGATGTCTCTGGCTAATTTTGCAGCAAGGAGAAGAAGAGAAGGAGAATCCATTTCTATACTGAGATAGGGTATTTCTAGACTAAAATCCGAGGTTTTCATGATAAACTAAAAGAGAGTGGTATCCTAGGTTCTTATATTTGAGATCCTTTTGATACTTGGATTTGTGTATAATAAAATGGTAATTTGTTTTGATATCTAAAGAGAATTTTTGGAGGGGCAGCTTAGACCTATTTTGGCCTCCCCTTTCTGAATTTTTATAAGCTTTATTTTAGTTCAAAATGATGGTCTCCATGAGTTTTTGTTCCTACATGAGTTGATAATATTTGTACATGAACATATGCTGGACTTTGTGTCTTATAAGCATTGCTCTATATTCTATAAATTACTGTTCAGGTTTGGACAGGAAGTATACCAATTTTTGGACAACAAATAAGAGTGTGATAACTGCCCTGTTTTGGTCATCGATTAGGCTAGTGATGTTGTCAGGTTTTGTATAAAAAATTGATTGTTGCGTATTTTTGGCCAGTGAAGTAACTGTGAGTGCTGTCCAAAAACCAGATAGAAACTAAATGAGTTTTATGCCCAAACTAACATGGAAATGAGGCTAATAATGGACCGTACATGTTGTTCAGAAATAGATAATAGTTAGCCAAGATACAGTCTGAAATTGGACAGTGTAAGGACTAGAATTTGTTGTACCCAGTGGCGGAGCCACATGTACGTGAGTGTGGGTAAATGCCCCCACTTAATTTTTAAAATTAGTTAACTATGAATACATATTTATGATATTACATGTATATAAACTTTGATTTGCCCCCACTTAATAATTTTAATCTTTCTATATTGCTCTTCCCCAAATATTAATTGCCCCCATATACCTTTGGGTCCTATATCCACCGCTGGTTGTACCAAATGGGTGAAGTAGACATGTGATGTTGTCTAGAGAAGGGCAGTGATAAATTAAAAGTGATTGACCAATTTCAAACAACATAAGACTTAAATTGCTGTTCAGATGTGGGTAGCTTGTGGCTTTTTAATGTGACACAATTTTGGATAGTGGTATGTTATGACCCGCGTAAATGAGCAAATTGACCCATTAAGGTAATGCAACCCAATTTAAAATACTCAAATGCAAGTTAAGGTAGTAAGCTCATGAAGCTTTATATATCATATCTATCTTTTCTCTCACTTCCTGGACTAAACTGGAGTATCACATGGTAAGTCCTACATAATGTTTCCTAGTTAATATTATCATTACTCTTGTGTTGATATTTTCATATTATATATTATGTTGAATTATATAGTTGACATTGATATTGATAATCTACATGTGTGTTAATACATTAGAAGTAAAAGATGTATAAAAGAGGGTGACACTTTTAGGTCTTGTTTCCTTGGGTGGAAAATTGGAGGGAAAGAAAGAAAAAGTAATTTTTTCTTCGTTTCTTTGAAGGAAAGAAACATGAAAGAAAGAAAATCAGCCCATTTTCCTCTTAAATCATATTCGCCCAAATCAGGTGAAAAATGAAATAAAAATCACACTGCCCCTTGTCCCTCCGAGCAATTCACTGCTGCCGTCTCTTCTCCCTCCCAGTTGCCCATTGCCATCGCCGCCCCAGTGAGCTGCCCTAGCGATCTGGTGCCACCCTAGTGATCCGCCATCGCCGCCGCCCCTTCTCCCTCCCAGCGACGACAAGTCGCTGCCCCTCCTCTCCATCCTGTCAAATCCTCCTCTACCTCAATGTTGGCAAAATCCCCACCCATGCTCGTAGATGCTACCCCGGTCTTCTCCCTCCCACCATCGTTGTTGCCCCTCCTCCTCCCTGCCCCATCAAACCCCCCCTCCACCTTGATGTTGGCGAACCCCGCACTTTAAGCCGGCGCTACCCCCCTTCACCTCGGCGCCAGCGTTGACCGTAGGCTTCTTCCCCTCCCCCTCACTTGCTGAGCTATGCCCATGCATGCAACAAACATTACGTGAGCGTCACGTGATAATTTTTCCTTCTTCATTGTTTTCTTTCTTTCCCTACTTTTCTTTATTTCTGTTTTTCTTTCCCTCTAAGGAAACACAATCTTAAAACTAAATAAAGTGTTTAGTGTGACTTAATAGGGTACCAAGTGGATATTGTGTAATTTAACCATGAGAAACCTAAAGGTGGCATTCTATGTGATATGGTAGTTTTGAAAGAATACCGAATTACATATTATAGGTAAGTTTTGGTGGGTATGACCTAGTGATATGGTGATATTAAATAAATATTGAGTTAGATATTTTGGATATTTTTAGGATATCTTAACCTAATGATATGGTGTTTTTGGGAGAATATAGGGCTCGCTATTGTAGGTATTTCCTCGAAGAAATGACCTAGTCACACGGTGGTATTTGAGAGAATAATGAATTGGATAGAATCAAAAAATAAAATTTTCGTTCCTCGAAGGGGAAGCCAATAAGTTGTTCAAAAACATACCCTTGATCAAATCTCTATAACAAAGGGCTTTTGAGAACCTCGCTTCTATGGTATCCACACATGATTGATGAAATCTTTCTATTTGATCTACTTGTTCAAAAGATGGATGCTTTCAAAAACAGGACCAAAATATGGTCTCATGATGGCATGCCCATGTCACTTCAAGCCCTAACCCTAGGTTCCTCCACATGTGTCTAGTCCATTTATCAATGTTTTTTCGTGTGATATATTGACCCCTTTTAAAATTTGAATTAAACTCTTTAATTGAATATTCAAAAAATTAAATGTTGCATCTATAGTTTGATACCGATTTATTGTCATTTGATAATCACTAGCACCATCATGCTATTTTATAATTTTTGTCAAAATAACATTTCAATTTGATCTTAGTGTGTGGCCCATTAGGTTTCTTAACATTAGTAGTAATACTAATTGTGAGTAGTATCTAGCAACACATAACTGCTACCCTAACCAAGAGAATATCAAGATTTGACATAAATTTTATGTGACAATATTTCATTATAGTTAAATGCCTTTATCCTTATAGTATCTAGATTGAACATAAGTTATTGAATTCGTTGTACTCGTATATTTCAATCATTATATTTCTTGATTCTCAAATAGACTAATATAATCAATGCAATTAATATCTTGTATTGATTTATTGGAGTATAGTGATGCATTTTTAGTCTCACTTAACTAATGGAACTAAGATATATAAGAGTTACAAATCTTATCTTGATCACTCACATTTCTTTCTTTGGTACGGGGTATGCTCAATTAAAGTCTTTATGATTATTAGTTACTTGGGCTAAACATTTGACAATTACCAATTACAAGATTTATCGAATTTCATTTACTAAATTTATTGAACTGAAAATTTCATTACTGTTACCAAACTAATTTAGAAAATCACTTAATATTATTGAGCTAAATTTTTCGATTTGGTAAATTGGTAATTTCTTGTCAAAATTACTGATTTTAACAATTTTATTTTACATTATTAGAAAATATATGCTATTATCATACCAAATTGAAAAAAATACTGAATTTGCCAAATTTAAAACTAATATTTTTATTATATATATTATCTCAATCATTTTGGTTAATTCAGTAAATTATTGAATTGAAAAAATATTTACGTTTCCCATTACTAAAACCCAAATACCGAAAAAATATCACGGAAGCTATTACCATTGACAATTTAATCGAACCAAATTTATCAAATTTTTTTAGTATATTTGGATTTTTTTGATTTTTTTTCCATCTTAATCGATTATTGATGACATTTGATTGTATCAACCTATACAACAAGTTATAGTGGCCTTTTAAGTCAAAGGATTACATACACTAATAATTATGATACACATATAACAATTCATTTGGCATTTTCCAAGCAAGTTTATTGAGTACAATGTTTTCTAAAATTTAGCATGTGTTTAACTTATATCTCATATCATAATAACTCTTTGTCATCGGTCGCAATATATACTAGTCGCAATATATTGTTATTGCCCCTATCCATAGTAATATTTGACTTGGATATTTAAGAATAATCATATTATTTTAGGGCCATCATTATACTTATTTATATTATGCAAATATCAAATAAATATAACAATGAGAATGCCAATGTGAATATGATAAAATGTATGTGAAAACAATCATTCGATGTCTATGACATGAGGGAACACTAAACTTGTATATACCATAGAGGGCATGATCTAGTGTGACATCTTGAAATAAATTTTGGAACTTATATTGCTTGAAAAATGAAAGTGGGCTAGAATCAAAGAGTTGGATTGCAAATGGAAATTCTTAAATACCTTTATATGGATAAACATACTGACGCTTTCTTTCTGTTGTTACCTTTTGTCTTATCGTTGTAGACTTAAACACTTTATTGGGTAGAGAGTTGGAATTAATAGATCTAGAATTGACAAATAAATTTCCAGTATTGTTTCAGCACAATGTCCTTTATTTAGAATATTATGCCATCTTGAATTACTTTAGTCAAATGCATCAAGTTGCATTGTGAGTTAGATTATGCAAACATTATATATGTGTGGCTAATATGTGAAATTATCATGTTAAATTTCATATGGTCATGAACTTAAGGCTATCTATTCTACCTTATTTTTGTTTAGTGCTGTTTGTTTTAAAATTGTAGTAAGTGTTCTATTGGTCACAATATGAATAATATAATTGTTTATATGAGGAGTGGCGTAATGCTACTCTTCCCAGCCTGTAATATTTTGTATCATCTAGTCACCTTGGGTTTAAATAAATTAGTCCGTAGTCAACATGTAATAAATAGATTAAATGAAGGAACTTAGAATTGCCTTTAGCATTGTAATTAAAAGTGTGTTACGGTATCATTGCAATTCAGCATATTGAATTTGTGGCTAAGATGATAACATGTGCTTTACTGCTTTCAAAAAATGGGGCAAAAGGGGAAAAACTTGGCTCTATATAGCAAAAACTAAAATAAACAAACATAAGATAATGCATTTATGAGCTTATAGTTAGTCTCCTGAGTCCGTACCACCAAATAATGACTGATATATTAGGCAGTCAAACACGAATAGCATGGATTGCAATTAGGTCACGTTTTCTGCTCCGGGAGCCACTTTGATATATACTTTTCCAGACTGAAATTCACTTGATTTTTTTTTTGGTTTACCTAGATTTCATCGTTGTTCTTTGCCTGGACCTGGTAATGTAAGAATCCAAAGAACCACTTAAGTGAAAATGACGTAGTTACGTGGAGGGCATCCCTCTCATTTGGCAACTTTTAGCTAAAAGCGAGGAGGGCCACTTGGAATGTAGAAAGGGCGAAAACAAAAGAGGGTCAATTAACTCACAAGTGTAGAATCTTCCGCTTTAGCTAGAAGCAAAACTGAAAAAGTGGGAGCCAGATATTCGACATAAATCTACATAATTCCTTGTTGATGCTTTTATTACATTTTCTCTTCAACATTGCAGTAATTTTTCTGAGACCCTATTTTGATGCTTTCTGTTTGCTATCATGGTATCAGGAGAAGTTCAAATTGCTGAGGACCAAAGACAATGATACTCTACTTCAGACGCTTTCGTACAGAGCCCCTAAAGTTAGACTCATCCGAAGTTTGTCTGTTGAAGGGAGTTCTAATATGCGGGTATTGCTGTTATTTGAATCTTTCAGCAAATTTTGTTTCCGTCTGTTTGTTCCTTTTTGTATAAACATCTAACATTGTCGCACTTCCTTCTGAGTCAAATGTAATGAATGGTATATATGATGAATTAGAATGGTGGAGGTGAACTCTAATAAATTTGGGTCGGCCTCCTTGGCCCCATCCCTTATAAAAGAAAATAATGATGCGATTGGGGGTGACCTCTCATAAATAAAATAAGGAGTACCTCCTAACAAGAATTAATCAGAATCAATTCAAGTTGAAGTGTTGGCACCACATTGATCTCTGATTGTTTAAAGATTTGGGTATTGAGATATATATAGTGAAAGTTAACTGAAAGTTTAAAACTGTTACAAATAGAATGCAAAAATAATTATAATCTTTCAGTATTTGTTAGTAACCTTGCAAGAAAGAAAATGAATAGAAGCTTTGCACCTTCAATGGATATAGGAGCTTCTGTTGACTCAATAGCTTTTTCTAGAGTTACAAAGACCCATATTATTGGATGGAATAATTATTCCCTTGTTTGGTTAACAAACAGGCTATTAATAGTTATTCATGATAGGAATTCTGTTTTTCGTGGATATGGAATGCATATTCGCTACTTGAGAGTTGAGATTAATGAATAAGTATTCCTTGTCGATAAGGAATAGCTTAAGTTACTATTTTTTTAGTGTATCTATTTGGTTATCTCTAATGATATTCCTCTTAATGGAACAATATAGCAGTTATTCTCCCGTATTCATAGTTTATTTTACTTCCATACCAAGTAACAAATCCCTTCTTGCCTATTATATGGCCTATCTAGTTCGGTTCCTTCTAAGTTCGTTGAATCAACCAAATGGACCAAGTGTTATCCAGTCAGGTTTTGTGTTTTGACAATATTAGGTTAGAAAGGATAGGTATTCAATATCTTTGAGTTACTCGTAGAGGTAGTCGGTGCTTTTCCTTCCAAAAAAGTACATATATCCATCCATTGTGATGAAGCTACTGTAGGAGGGATGGTCCTTAAAGCCGTGCTCTAAGGATTTACACAATACACGCGAAAACGGGAGAGAGTCTTTAGACGAGGGAAGTGAAAATCGCTTCGGAAATGCAGCAGAAAACACGATGAAATCAGCGTCGAGTTCGATCGGGGCAACACGAATGCGAAAGAACACAACGGCACGCAGCTACAGAATGTAACACACTAACCTCGTAGTAATTTAGCACTCTCACGCAGCAGATTTTAAGTTCAGCACGTCGCAATGGGGAAACCAACGGATTCACAGCACACAGCTCTCACGCCTATGCTCCTGAAACAAACCAAAGAATAGCGGAACGTCCACGTCTCCGACGAATGGATACCCGTGGAAGATCGGAAATCGTAACGAAAATGAACACGACGAAATGAAAAGACAGGCGGACCTGACCCACCGGAGGTGGTGGGATTTACTTTACTGCTTTGAAAACCAGGAATGAAACACTTCGGAGTCGAGGCACCAACCACGACTCTTACAAACTTTGAAGGCGAAGCGCCGACTTCGACTTCCACACAAACTGGAGGCACTCTTGCTCACCAGGAGAACTCTATCTCTAAGAGAACTAAGGAATACAACACCCCAACCTCCTCTTTTATAGAATAAGAGGGGAGAGAACAAGACAAAGCAGAAAAAGACAAACTACTTTAACAACTAACTACTCTTGCAGCCCATAAAGTAGTTAAGCTGCAGCTACAAGACAAAAGAGAAACAAACTTCTACATAATATTCTTGAAGCTGGTCGCATGGTCTTTTGGTCTTCGTACGGAGGCGGTTAGGCGATCAGACGCGCTCGGAGCATACCGCGACAAAGCAGCAGAATTTCGAAGTACTGGGCTTGTAACGATCGTCGCGGTCTTCTCTTGGGCCGTGTTGCTGATGTGGTTGTGAGGCCCATCTGGACTTGGGTTCTTCGGGGGTTGGCTTGTAGCGTCCTTGGGCCGGGTCACTTCGGTGTGGATGGAGAGTGGGCTGATAATACCCACGAAGCGGTCCAGTGGGTGAGATGGGCGTTGGGATTGCCGAATAACCACCTTGTTGGGTTCCTTTGGGTCTTCATGAGGTGGAGCAACATGGTAGAGTGGGTTGTATACGTCGAAATGGGGTCGTCGGGGCAGTTCTGCGGCTTCGGGTAGCTGTCCGCAGAAGTCACAGGGCGTGACTTTTGTCACTGGGTGACCCAAGGAACATTCTGTGAGAGTTCCGACTTGTGCATGTTGTTCCGCCTCCGATTCCAAAATTTCTCCGGGTAGTTGTCCGCAGGACCCACGGGGCGAGGTTTTCGTGCTGGGTAACCCGATGAACTTTTTATGGAAAATCGGACTTGTGCACCCGGTAGTTGTCCGCAGGACCCACGGGGCGTGGTTTTCATCACTGGGTACCCCCCCGAGAAATTTTATGTGGAAAGTCGGATTTGTGCACCTGGTAGTTGTCCGCAGGACTCATGGGGTGTGGTCTTCGTCGCGGGGTAGCCCGATGAACTTTCTGTGGAAAATCGGACTTGTGCATGTGAAGCCGCCCCCGAATCGGGTAGTTGTCTGCAGGACTCACGGGGCATGGCTTCCGTCGCTGGGTACCCCGAGGAACTTTCTGTGGAAAATTTTTGGGGCACTGTTGGGGCCAGATTTTCCCCTTCTTTCATGTTGTATGCTCCTGCATCATCTTCCGCCGCGCTCTGAGGAGTTCTCCTCCGGAGAACTAGGGGGTAGAGGCTCGTCGGGGTCTGAGGACTCCTCCAAAGGACCATAGAAAGGGAGCAGATCCGCCACGTTGAAGACGGGGTGGAGGCCCATGTCCTCGGGTAGGTCCAGCACATAGGCGTTGGAGCCGATCCGCCGCACCACCGCATAGAGCCTTATGTAATGTGGCTGGAGCTTAAAATGAGCCCTGTTTGAAACTCTCTCGGGGTGGATGCGCATCCTCACCAACTCACCGACAGAAAAATGATGTGGCCTACGGTGCTCGTTGGCCTTCATCGCATTATGAGTGTTGCCCAAAAAAATACGATGCCGAACTTCGTCATGCAAACTGGCTATATGCTGGGCAAAAGAATATGCATGTTTAGACAGATGGGACTCCATGGGTAGGTCATGCAGGTCAATAGGTTTGCGGGGTTGACGGCCCGTAACGATCCGGAAGGGACTAAGACCCGTAGACCTATTAGCCGCGCTGTTATACGCGAATTCCGCCATGGGGAGGATGATGTCCCAAGACCTCGGGTGATCACCGATAAGACACCGGAGCAAGTTACCCAAACTACGATTAACCACCTCAGTTTGCCCATCAGTTTGGGGGTGGTAAGCAGTGGAAAATTTCAGTGTGGTGCCTAAGAGGGCCCAAAGTGAGTGCCAGAAGTGGCTCACAAAACGCGTGTCGCGATCGGACATAATGGTGCGGGGGAGACCATGGAGACGGACAATCTCCCGAAAGAAAAGGTGTGCGACGTGGGTCGCATCCGCGGTTCGCGAGCAGGGTATGAAGTGTGCCATCTTCGAGAACCGATCTACGACCACGTAGACGGAATCGAATCGGGACGCAGTGCGGGGCAACCCTAGGACGAAATCCATGCTGAGGTGTTGCCAAGGATTGTCAGCAATGGGTAGGGGTGTGTAGTGACCAGTGTTCGGAGGACGTGGCTTGGCAAGCTGGCAAGTGCCACAGTGGCGCACAATGCGCTCGACGTCTTTGCGGAGGGCCAGAAAAAGCGCTCCTCTGCCATGTCAAGGGTTTTGTCCCGGCCATGGTGGCCGGCAACGCCACCCGCATGTAGTTCGAGCAACATATGATCTCGAAGCAATGTGCGGGGAATACATAGGCGATTCCCCAAGAAGAGATAGCCCTCACAGAGTAGGTAAAGAGAATCAGGGTCAGGGGCTGTGGTCAAGGCGGCATATACGGTGCCGAAGTCAGGACAAGTGGTGTACTTCTCCTTAACATGGTCGAAGGTGTTAATGCGTGTCCGCATCATGCAGAGGAGGGTTCGGACACGAATCAAGGCGTCCTCAACAACGTTTTCTTTGCCTGCTTTGTGGTTGATCACAAAGGAATACTGCTGTAAGTATTCAACCCACTTGGCATGGCGGGCGCCCAGCTTCTTTTGGGCACTAAGGAATGACAAGGCCTAGTGGGCGCTATAGAGGACAAACTCGCGGTGGAGGAGGTAGTGCCTTCACTGGCGGAGTGACTGGACAATGGCATAAAATTCCTTGTCGTACGTGGAGTAACGCTGACGGACAGCGTTCAGCTTCTTGCTAAAGAAGGCAACCGCGTGGCCTTCTTGACTAAGGGTTCCTCCGATATTCGGTACCGGAGGCATCGCACGCGACTTCGAAGACTTTTGAAAAGTCTGGGAGTCGGAGAACAGGGGCTGTAGTTATGGCATTCTTAAGGGTCTCGATGGCGCATTGAGTGACGGCGGTCCACTCAAAGTCCTCCTTGGACAAACGCTGGGTCAGGGGGGTTGCAATCGTGCTGAAACCCCGAATGAAACGACGGTAAAAGCCCGCAAGCCCAAAAAGCTGCGGACTTCGGATACGGTACGGGGTTCAGGCCAATGCCGGATGACTTCGACTTTGGCCGGGTCTACAGAAAGACCCCCGTCGGATACAATGTAGCCTAGGAATTGGACGCGGTTGGTCATGAAGGAGCACTTCTTCGTCTTAAGGAAGAGGCGCTCCTTGCGCAGGAGGTCAAACGTGGAGCGAAGATGCTCCAGGTGTTCTTCTGGGGTCCGGCTGAAAATCAAGATGTTGTCAAAATAGACGACCAGGAATTTGCCCATGTAGGGCTTGAGAACTTGGCTCATGAGCCTCGTGAAAGTGGACGGGGCGTTGGACAACCCGAATGGCATGACAAGCCATTCATAAAGACCGTTCTTGGTCTTGAACGCGGTTTTCCACTCATCACCTTCGCGGATGCGGACTTGGTGATATCCGCTGCGAAGGTCCAGCTTAGAGAACCAAGAGGCCCTAGAGACTAAGTTCAGCATATCATCAAGTCGAGATATAGGGAACCTATACTTGATGGTGATCCGGTTGATGACGCGACTGTTGATGCACATCCGCCACGACCCGTCGTTCTTGGGTGTGAGCAATGCAGGGACTGCGCATGGACTTAGGCTCTCACCGATGTACCCCTTACTGAGGAGGTCATCCACTTGACGCTGCAGTTCAGCGTGTTCAGTTGGGTTCAAGCGATGGTGAGGCAGATTTGGGAAGGGCGCTCCCGGGATAAGATCAATGGCGTGCTGAATCTCCCTAGCCAGAGGGAGACTGTGGAGCAAGTCCTCGGGACTAATGTCAGCAAACTCAGTTAAAAGGGTTGAGACTTCTGGGGGTGGTGTCGTATCTACTGCGGGGGAGGACTCCGGGGATTCGCGCAACATCAAGGCATAAACAACCTTAGATTCTATGGCCTCGCGTATAAGTGCCGAGGTGTGCATAAGGGACACGAGAGCGGGTGCTGACGAAGCAGCCGTAGGAGGGACAACTACACCTTTGGAGGTGGACGCGTGCAGTTCCTTGGGTGGAGCTGGGATCAAACGGATCTTCTGGTCACCGTGGTCAGATACATAGGTGTTCGACTGGCCATAATGAACCACATCTCGATCATAGAGCCAGGGATGCCCTAAAAGGACGTGGGCAACATTCATCGCTGCCACGTCACACCACACCTTCTCACGATAGTCCCTAAACGCGATGAGAACTTGGCAACGATGGGTAACCGGGAGGTTCGACGCGTCAACCCACGCGATCCAGTAGGGCTTGGGGTGGGGCTCTAAGGGAAGGCGGAAGCGAGTGATCGCGGTCCGGGAGACCACGTTCAAACTACTACCCCCATCGATGACAATCTTACATGAGTGCCTGTTGCACTTAATGTAAGTTGTGAAGATGCTCGTGCGCCGCCAGTCCTCGGAGGGTGGGGTTTGGACAAGGGTGCACCTCACAATCGCAAGTGTAGGATGACCCGACTCCTCTCCACTCGTGTAACACTCAGCTTCTACATCACGCTCCTCGCGCTCGCGAGTAATAGTGGCAACACGGGTCTTGTCCACAGTGGTGGACTTCTTTGGGCAGTCCCTAGAATAGTGGCCCGGCTGCAAACAATTGTAGCAATGGACGCGCTCGGCCAGCCCAACGGCAGGAGCCTTGCCCTTCTCCTCCCAAGTGGGACGAGAAGGCGCAACTGCCTGGGCTGGGCGCCGAGGGGACCCATGAGATCTAGGCGCAGGACGAGGGTCCGTACGCGGTTCACTGCGTTCAGTCCTATAGTGGGAATGCGGTGGTCCACCGTTGTGCAGACGCCGAGGAGGGACAAACTCGCTGCGACGGATCACTGCGCGGAGGTCCTGCTTGATGTCCAATGCACGCTGGTAGGTTTGGTCAAGGGACTCGGACCCATATGCAAGTAAAGCTTGTCAGATATCCGAATGAAGCCCGTTCTTAAATTTAGACAAAACCAGTTCAGGATCCTCTTGGAAATTGCAACGGAGTTGCAACGTGTCGAAGGTCAAACGGTACTCCGCAACGGAGCCAGATCCTTGCTGAAGGCTGCTATACTGGTCAAGGAGACGCTGCCTATAGGAGGGTGGGACGTATCGCTCGCGAAGGCGATACTTCATCTCCTCCCATCGGGTAATGGGAGGGAGAACATTTTGTTCGTTTTGGCGCTCAACATTCTGCCAATGTAGGCGCGCGGGACCATCTAGCAAGGTGCAAACTATGCGAACTCGCATGTATTGAGGAGTGTCACTCAAGTCAAAGTAGGTATCCACCGAGGCGACCCAATCTAGGAACTTAGTAGGGTCAAGACCACCCGCAAAGTGTGGGGGGGGGGGGGTCTCACGGATAAAACGATGGACATTGACATTGACATCGGCTCGCTGTCACTCAAACCTAGGCTGGGTTGGGGGCCTTTGTGCGGCCCAAACCTCGTCCTCATCGTATGGCTCATCCTCATAACCTGGGCCTTCATGAGCCACGTAGGGCCCATGGCGGCCAGATCCGTCCACAAGGGGTTGGCGCCGAACGGGCGCAACTACTGGCGGTAACTCCCTAGTCGGAGCAGTCAGAGCGTACTGAGGGGGTTGACTCAAGTTGGGGCGTCTTTGCCCTGACGCGTTAACGACATCAGTAAGGTCTTGGAAACCAGCCCAAAGTTGCTGAAACATAGTCTCCGATGACAGCTTGAGTTGCTGCATGGCAGTATCCGTGGACCGCTTATACGCAGCGAGCTGCGTAGTCAGCGTGTCCACTCGCACAGTAAGTGCGGCTACGGAGTCTAAAGGGGTGCTAGTCCCTTTCGAAGGTTGGATCGACTCTTGGGTTTCCGGGATAGTGTCGGGGAATTGGGAAGACATGAATTGTGACCTTGTGGACACCATGCACAATCAAGGCTGAAAGTGACTAAGTGTAGGATGCTGAAAACGCGAAATTAATGCGGAAATATGCAATGCAACGGAGTTGAACCGTGCGAACGATAAGAATCGAACGCCCAACGTCCTCTGATGCCAGAATTGATGAAGCTACTGTAAGAGGGATGGTCCTTAAAGCTGTACTCTAAGGGTCTGTTTCCTAGCATGGAAAACTGGAGGAGGCGGATGGATTACAAGGTATTCCATGGTTTCCTTGGACGGACGGAATTGAAGGGAACTAGAAGGGGACGGCTACAGCTGCATTTTTGTGGCCCCTCCAATTAAGGGGAAAAAATTGGATGGAGCGAGCGATTGCTCGCGTTCGCTCGCGATCAAGCCATGCAGTCGCCCTCTAGCCTCGCCGCCGACCTCCAGCCTAGCCGCCTCCTGCCTCTAGCCTCGCCCGCCTTCGACAACCTCGCTGCCCTTGACGACCTCGCCGCCCTCGCCGACGTCGCCCGCGCTCGCCTGAGCTCGCTGCTGGAGTCGCCTGCCTCGACGGCCGGCGAAGAAGCCCTCTGCTAGATATCTACCCTCGCCGACAGCCGGCGAAGAACCCCCTTGCCAGACCTCGCCCTTTGCTCGTCCGCCTCCGACTGTCGCGCCCGCCTCTGACTGCCAACGCCCGCCTCCGACCCCCTCTGCTCGTTCGCCTCCGACTACCATGCTCGCCTCCGACCCCCTCTGCCGGAGACGCCAACGTCCGCTGCATCGCCCTCCACCGTTGCCCCCTTCCGCGTTCGTGCACAGAGCAACGGATGGAGTCACGTGACTCTCACGTGACTCCATCTCCTTCCTCAGGGATTTGGTATCCTCTCCCCAGGGATTTCCCTCTTATTCCCCATCCGTTGAAGGAAACATAGCCTAAGGATTTACACAATGCACGCGAAAACGGGAGAGGTAACCAGCGTCGAGTTCGAGTTCGATCGGAAATGCAGCAGAAAACACGATAAAATCATAGCCTAAGGATTTACACAATACACTTCGGAAATGCAGCAGAAAACACGATAAAATTAGCGTCGAGTTCGATCGGGGCAACATGAATGCGAAAGAACACAACGGCACCCAGCTACAGAATGTAACGCACTAACCTCGTAGCAATTTAGCACTCACGCAGCAGATTTTAAGCTCAACACATCGCAATGAGGTAACCAACGGATTCGCAGCACACAGCTCGCACGCCTATGCGCCTGAAACAAACGTCTCCGACGAACGGATACCCGTGGAAGATCGAAAATCGTAACAGAAATGAACACGACGAAATGAAAAGACAGACGGACCTGACCCACCGGAGGCGGTGGGATTTACTTTACTGCTTTGAAAACCAGGAAGGAAACACTTCGAAGTCGAGGCACCGACCATGACTCTTACAAACTTTGAAGGCGAAGCGCCGATTTCGACTTCCACACAAACTGGAGGCACTCTTGCTCACCAGGAGAACTCTATCTCTAAGAGAACTAAGGAACACAACACCCCAGCCTCCTCTTTTATAGAACAAGAGGGGAGGGAACAAGACAAAGCAGAAAAAGACAAGCTACTTTAACAACTAACTACTCTTGCAGCCCATAAATTAGTCAAGCTGCAGTTACAAGACAAAAGAGAAACAAACTTCTACCTAATATTCTTGAAGCTAGTCGCATGGTCTTCTGGTCTTCGTACGGAGGCGGTTAGGCGATCAGACGCGCTCGGAGCATACCGCGACAAAGCAGCAGAATTTCGAAGTACTGGGCTGTGTAACGATCGTCGCGGCCTTCTCTTGGGCCGTGTTGCTGATGTGGCTGTGAGGCCCATCTGGACTTGGGCTCTTCGGGGGTTGGCTTGTAGCGTCCTTGGGCCGGGTCACTTCGGTGTGGATGGAGAGTGGGCTGATAATACCCACGAAGCGGTCCGGTGGGTGAGATGGGCGTTGGGATTGCCGAATAACCACCTTGTTGGGCTCCTTTGGGTCTTCATGAGGTGGAGCAACATGGTATGGTGGGTTGTATACCTCGAAATGAGGTCGTCGGGGCAGTTCTGCGGCTTCGGGTAGCTGTCCGCTGAAGTCACGGGGCGTTGTCACTGGGTGACCTGAGGAACATTCTGTGGGAGTTCTGACTTGTGCATGTGGCTCCGGCTCCGATTCCAAAATTTCTCCGGGTAGCTGTCCGCAGGACCCACGGGGCGAGGTTTTCGTCGCTGGGTAATCCCGAGGAACTTTCTGTGGAAAATCGGACTTGTGCACCCGGTAGTTATCCGCAGGACCCACGGGGCATGGTTTTCGTCACTAGGTACCCCGAGGAATTTTCTGTGGAAAATTTTTGGGGCACCGTTGGGGCCAGATTTTCCCCTTCTTTCATGTTGTATGCTCCTGCATCACATTGCTTGGGTGCTTCTGGTCTTATGATTTTGCCATAGTTTGTTAGAAGACAAAATATCTCTAACATTTTTCACCTAATTTCCCCGATTGATTTCTTTTTCTTTTCTCCCATGTCCTTTCAGTTTAGATTCCTCGGAACATCCAATTGGTCATTATTAAGCTTGTTATTTAAACGTACTATATTTGAATCTCTTGAAGTCTTCTCCGTGTGGATCAGGACTCTAAGCCTTGTGGCAACTTTATCTTGCAAAAATTTTCTTTTATTGTGATGTTGATATGTAAATGTTTTTGAGATCAATCTGAATCCAACTGTATGATTCTGTTTTGTGGTGATAACTATTCAGCAGTTTTCTGCCAATGTATGCAACTTTTGCATTACCTTATTGCCTTCTTGGTCAATGCGTCAAAAAATGGATATGTGATTGGTGGGTTATGTTAAATGCATGTTTAGAGGGTCTTGATTCACTGGCTCATAATACCCAGTGATCGTTATGTTGCATAAACAAATTGCTACAAGATGTCACCGTTTACGTGAGATTGTGAGAGTATATTCCTAGCAGAATATTAAAACTTGAACAAAAGTCATCTTGATATAAGTCAATTTGCAAGGCCAACATTTTATTTGATTGTAGAGTGAGAGAACAGTACCTGCTTCGTAATATAGACGCCGAACATTTGATTTCAGTTGATGCCTGAAAAGAGTATAGCGAATTGGAGATTTGAAGGGCTCAAGCAAGATACTCAAATGATGATTTCCTACTTTCAGCTGATAATTTATTTACCTCACACATGTTAACCATCCATCCAACTGTCTTGTTCTACTGTAGCATTGTTGTTTCTTGGTATCATGCTTACTTTTATTTTCTATTTGTGTTCTTCTATATCTTCCAGATCCTCTTTGTTTTTGATAGAATCAGCAAAACCTAATTTTCAAAATTAAATGAAATGAAATAAAATAAAATAAGAGAGAGCTGTTCCCACATGCATGGTCAGTTAATAAAATGAAATGAAAGTGAGAGAGCCGTTCCCACATGCATGGTCAGTTTAGTTTGAACAGTCTTTTGATGGTAGTTTTATAGTGTTGAAGTGAAACTAACATCAGGGACCGCAAAAGCTGTGCCATGACGTGCATTTGCACGTGTTGATCAACTAGTAAATATAGGTTAATAATTTCTTACGTGTTCACTGTACAGAATAACTGAAGAAATCATGGTTTTAGGTTCTGTCAGCATTGACGATACTGCTCCGTTCAAACTGGTCATTAAAAGTCAAATGCTCTAGTACAAGAAAACACCAATTTTCTATTTTTTATTCAATACTGTAAGTATAGCTCAATATATTGCCCATATAGTGGTGGCATACTAGTTTGATAAAGACTCGAGATCATTATTGAACACTTATGTTGAACAAATTAGTCCTATCCCAACCTTTTAGTTTGCTTCAAATAACAAATAAATGCTGGATAAGTTTTGAGGCTACTTTTCCTCATTTGTAGAACTAAAACTTCACTAATTTGGATGATTTGGTCAATACATGTTAAAAAAATAAAGATTTGGTTAAAGAACATGGTTTTCCTCTGGGAAGCTCAGATGGAACAATCCATTTAGTAAACAAACTATACTTGAGTATTACAATCTCCTATACTTAAGACTTGACATCCTCGCTCAAACCTTAACACATATCCAGGACTATCCCTTAGTCGGTAGCATATGAGGTCAACCCAGTAGCGGCTCCACCATCCTCAGTAGCCCTTTCCTATTGGCCTCTCATCATACTTAGTGTCAAGCCTGATTCAGGCCGGTTCAGCCCAGAACCCACTAGGGCGAAAGGAGGCCCAAGCCCACGTTGCAATTGTCAAAAGAAAGCCCGGCAGCAGTGCAAGATCTGGTCAATGAGAGATGTTGACCAAGCAATGTGTTCTTCAGCCGTGTCTTCACCTTGTTCTTCTGACACGGATGCCGGTGCGAGACGTGGTCAGCGTGGAGATAGCGGAGCTTTGGATGGCTCGGACGCAGATGACGGCTGCAACAGGCACAACGTCGAGCGAAGAAATCGGAGTGGGAGCTGAGGCTAGCGGCTTCAGCGGAAGACGCGAATGGCGGCGTGAGGGAGACGCGGTCCGAGCGGAGATTTGGAGGCGGCAGCTTCCTCGTTAAAAGGAGGAGCTAACGAGAGGAGATGAAAAGGATTGCGTGGCGAGTGACTTCGAGGGCGGAACCAACAGAAGCGACTCTAGGGCAGCGGGTGAGCGACACCTTGGAGCGCACTTCCGGTGTGAGGGGGCGTCGGAAGGAGGGAGTTTAGAGTGATCTGTAACCAGCATTGCCGGCGAGAGAGGGGAGATGGACGTCGACGGCCAAGGGGCCAACGACGACGGAGAAGAGGAGTTCTGTAAGTTTACCAGCGAAATATGATCTCACTTCTCTGATCTTCTTCTTCTTCTTCCGTGATTGGGTGAGTCGGCGTCGTCCTCCGGCGATGATAGGCGGCTTTTGGCGACCGTCTCCGGGTCAGCGACAAGGAGGCGGAGGCGAGGCGCAGGCGGCGCTTCCTTCTTCCCCGGCGACGACTGGGAACGCGAGTGCGGCGTGCGCGGCGGAGAAGACGAACGCCACGAGGGCGTTCAGTTCGAGGCACGTCAACGAGTCAACGACGCAAATCAGATTAGAGGGGCTGACGTAAGACGACGTCAGCGTGCGTGAAAAGATTTTGATTTTGCGGCTGACGTCAACGTGACGTCAGCAAGGGCGAAATTCGATTTCGGCGGCGAGCGGCGTGCGCATTCGGTCAGCGGCACTATTCAATTTTGACTTGGTCAATTAGGGGTTTGACCAGTGAGGTAAATCTTGACTTAGGATTAGGGTTTTCCGGATTTACCGTGCGCTCTGTAATTTGGGGATAAATATTATTCGGGGAATTAGGGTTTTTAATTTGGAGTGTGATTTTGACCGGAAACCCTAGGGAGTTCACGCTCTGGTGTTTCGCCAGACAACCCTAAGACACCAGTTTAGGGCTAATCCGACTGGGGCGTGACACTTAGTGTGATACCTGATTTCTGGAGGATCGGGCCAGAAGAGACTGGGCTGGCAGACGGGCTTAGGCTATAGGTAGGCACGAGCGGCGGCTCGAGCCCGTGTCACGTGCGAAGCTCCAACGGGCGAAATCAGCAGCGGCAATAGGCGACTTCGTCCACGCGAGAGGCTTCGCCACAACAGACGTGGACGCAATCGCGAACGGTGCCTTCGGACGCGTGCGGATCGGGCGGGTTGCTCGACGGCGTCAACGGGATCTTTGGTAGGCGACAGCGACACCGTCTTTAGCAAAGGCGCAGAACAGGTGCGGTGGAGGGCTTTTGCGAGCGGGGTCAGCGGCGCTGGAGAAAAGAACCGAGGCGAGCGACGCCTCTCCCTATAAGAGTCCGATGAGCGGATGAGGAAAGGGAGGGGGGGACGATCCAGAGAGCCTGGAGCGAAGGAGGAAGGTTTGAGAGCTCAACGATGAGGAGCGTCGCCCTTCCTCCCGAGAGATCAAAGAGCTTGAGAGAGTTGGAGTCGGCGACGATGCGGACGTCCAAGCAAGGGAGAGCTCCTGTAAGTCGGCGGCGGGTGTGGCCGCCGACGTGAGACGAGATTGAGTGAGAGGAGAAGGGTTATGTACTCTGTTATTATTGAGAATAAAGAGGAGTTTCCCCTATTCCAACGAGCTTCTTCCCCTTCCTTCTCCGGCGAGCTCTTCCAGCGTCTCCACCATCGTCGATGACGATCTAGAAGCGGCGGCACTTCTGGCTACGAAGAGGGCTGAGGTAGGCGGCGACGAGGCCTCTCCCTAGCCCCTGCCCGCATGCCCGAGACCCTCCACACTCACCTTCTCCGGCACCGGCGAGAAACGACGAACGCAATGCACGTTTGTTTGTTTGTTCGCGTGAAGATGAAGAAGCGAATGCACTGAGGCGTACTCCTCGAGGCCGAGTCAACGGTAAACGTGGTTCGGTCAAAATCCGAATCCGAGGGCAGTGAACTGAAATTCGGCAGTGAAATTCGGATTCGATTTTGATTTGGCGCATAGTTCTAGGAGGAATTGTTGACGTGGAAGGCGTAGGGAAAAAGGGCGTGACACTTAGTACTAAATTTAGCTCTGATACTATTTGTTATAACTCGTTTAGTAAGTAAACTATTTATTAACTTGGTGAGCCGATTTGCAATGCCACCCAATTTATTGAAATGTTTAAGCCCAAGTTAGCAATAGCAAGCCCACTATGCGTTATATACTATATAATCTTTTCTCCTAGTGAGATTAAACTGTGATATTATAGTTCTAGTCTAATTCAAGTTACCTAAAATTATTATAGTTTGAGGCTTTCAGCATAATTATGAGACTAACCGAATCCATGATGGCTTTGGGTCTTCTGAATCAATGACATTTATCCCATCACGGTAGGAGTTCAATTATGAATATGTGCCGTATCATCAGAAATCTTGTACTTCTTTCATGGACACTTGGCTTGCTAGTCTTGCTAGTTTGTTGTTCACCTCTTCCAATCAATACCATGATATGGTTGTAAATTTTTTTTTTTTTTTTTGATATGGTTGCATTTTTTTTTTTTTTTGATATGGTTGCATTTAACTCATGACCTGATAGCTATGCAAGTTAAACACCCATACGTACTGCAGTTTTTCATCCTTAAATGTAAACCTAAGCTTCCTAATATAGGATTGTACTTGCTTCGCCATATCCACATGTAGTGCTTAACCCAAATAAAGGAACCACGTTCTCTCAGCTTCCATCTTACCATTCTACAGTGACTAGTTTCTCTTTTACTCAAATTAATGCATTTGAAATGCTTGACGTCTCTTGGTAGTCATCCATTTGGAGCCTCATAAGCAAATAGTAACTATGCATCCTATTATGCATCTATATTTTTTATCATCTTTCTGTATTCAAGTGCTGATTTCTGCTTAAGGTGCTGACTTAAGGAATTGACACGAGCATGCCCATTAGAATGCCACCTTCTTGCTTCTCACTTTGTTGACATGGTCTTTATTGCTATTCTTTGTCTGGTTTATCACAGTTGGTTACCAATCAAACAAAAAAAAACTAGATTTTCAGCTTTAATCTTTCATATTCCTGTATGCCCGATATGTATGATATAATAATTATGGCAGACAAGTGTCTGGCTGCCGTAGCAACATATATGTGTCTTGTCTGATAAGAGAAGATCAATGCATATTGTTAGCTCATATGCATGAAGTCAGTTATATTTTTGTGCCAACTTTGCACTAACTTATCCATTCAAACATGCTTCAATTGGAGGCGTCCAATCTATGATATTCAATATTTCTTGCTACATCCTTGCTTTAAGAATGTTAATCTAGATGTGTTGAAGAATTTTCTTCTGCTTATTAAATATATATTTTTTCTACTAAAAAGTTAGAACTTTATATTATAGCAGCTATGCAGGTGAGATTTATCCGAAGAAACCAAAACTTATTTCTAGAATATTATGCAAAATGGAAGTTAATAATTGTGCAATGATGTAAAGTCCTTTTTCATTATCTATTACTTAATTATTATAGCTGGTGTGGGCAACTAGGTAGAACTCAAAATGTATCTTCTTTGCCAAAATAATTCTTCAAATTTCAGATGTTAATATCAATGAGAAGCTGTTTGGGCTCCAAATTTATACATCTTTGTTACTGCTTCTGCTATGTATCTTTTGCTTTCCCTTGCAGGTTCTTGATTTTGCTGCGTTTCCTGAACCAGAGTTTGATTTCCCTATCTTTTGCGCCAATTTTTTTGGAACTGCTAGTTTGAGCATCATCGTCTTGTGAGTTGCATTTCGTGACCATGCTTATCTTTAACAAAATGATGTTAATATTTGTATTCCTAATTGTTGCAATTTTGCTGATTTTCCTTTTGATTATTTTTAGTGATATCTTTCTACGTATTTTGTTCTGATTACACAATCAGTTGCTGAAGCATTTAGTACTGCAAGGTAACTGATGGTCTCTGAAGTCTTCTTAAATATTGAACCATTTAGGCTGGTAGTTTTAACCACTATTCCACATTTTCAAGTCTACCTTATAGTATGATTGGTAATGAAAATGTTTCTGGATTCATTCAATCTTTGACAAAACTGCTGCAGCTACTACTACTAATTGGACATTCGCAAA
Organism: Costus lasius; assembly: GCA_027563935.2. NCBI lineage: Eukaryota > Viridiplantae > Streptophyta > Magnoliopsida > Zingiberales > Costaceae > Costus > Costus lasius. The sequence goes on along the minus strand of CM050450.1, from coordinate 127,988,689 downwards.
GGTGTCTGAATAATGTTGGTAATGATGTTGACGTGGCATAATGAGCGATAGTCTTAATCACCTGGTTTCTTGGGTGGCCCAAGGCTACTTTACCCTAGTAATGGAGTCATTTATGTTACCAAGTCGGCGATACAATGGCTTGGATGATATGGTGTACAAGCAAAGTGTCATAATCAGATAATCCCAATTTTATTTGGTTCCTTCTCTTTTTGTCGTTTATCTGTGACATATTTCATGCCAGTTGCATGACTATGCTGACTGACAATCCACTTATCTAGGTTTTTATGGTACTGGTGGAAAACTGGAAGCTATGAACTCTGATTTTTTTTTCTCTCATGTAATTTTTATTATGAATTTGTCTTGAAATATAATGTGGGGCAGGCTTTTGTGTGTGTTTGCCTGCTACATTTTGAGTGACGATGAAAGACATCAATTCTTGCGTGTTGGATCTCTTGTCATTGTGACCTGAGCTATAAATGTATAATGAATAAAGACGGAGAACTTAGGTAGTTGGTTTGGTGTGCAATGATAGTCATAGTGGGCACATGTGCATAGCATATGGTGGTCCACCAATCAATGCTAGGGCTGAATGTTTGATGAGAGAATAAAAGAGGGCATGAACAAAGAAATCATTATAAAATCAATTACTATTGCCTTCTATTCCTGAACACCATTTAACTTTTATGAAGTGCCTAGAGCTTAATCTCTAAGCGGTCATGTTGCAGGGATATTAACCCTTTGTATGATGTCACCATCCATAAGGATTACAAAGAGAAGTATTATAGAAAGTTACTGCCACTTGGCCTGAAGTACTTCGAGGTACTAAGGATTGTTACTTTCACGTCACCAACTTTGTGATATTTTCTAAACCATGTAGTATGGTTGCTATACATATAGTTCAAAACTTAAAACGGTGGAAATGCAGCTTCTACCATGGGGAGGCAATCTTACAAGTGAATCGTTGAAATTCTTCTCACCAATTGTGATATGGACAAAATTCAGTTCATGCCAAGCCAAGCAAGATGTTCTGTATTCTGCATTCATGGATTACTTTAAGGTACCTTAGTACCTTAGTACCTATTGAATCTTAAAACATGATTCTTGATCAGAAATGTAAGTGTAAAATATTAATAAGCAATAACTGACGCTGATTTTGCACGTGACTACATTTATGCTTGTGATTTGTAACTTATCTTCTCATATTTAATCTTGCAACCTGAACAGTCCATGTGTCCTTGCATCATTCAAATCATTTGCATAAATTGAAGTTGTTTAGATATGTAGACTGGTGGAACTATACTGTTATGTAATAACTCGAAGCATATCAGTTGGACAAAAGTATAGCACGTTGATGCTCTCCTAGTGGTTTGAAGAACTGTGATTTTCTTGCTCTGATTGACAATTATATGTTTATTTGATTACAGATGGTGTTGGTTATATAAATTATTCTGGTTCTGAAATTACCATATTGTCATGATAGGCATGGCTGGATTTGATGGATCAAACAATGAAAGAAACATCTGCTTTTCAAATTCATCTGAATCGTGAAGCACAACATAAATATCTTACATGGAGAGCAGAAAAGGTTTTCGAGAATGCTTTTCCTTGTTTTTTCCATGTTGAGCTACATTCTGAAATGCTCGAGCATTTTGCACATTTGAATGGCTTAGTTGCAGTTTTATCTGATTCCATCTTATGCTGTCATTACTAGTGCAACTTTGCTTTTATGGGGTGACTTGACGTTCATCATAAAGAGAGAAATATCTTTAATATTTCAATGCATTTTTTCTTATAATTTGTGATTATTAGTTACTCCATTTTGTATGCAGTTTTGGTATAGCTCCGGATCTACTTGCCCTGTTTTTGCACATTGTGGTGTTTGACTAACTTGTAATTGTGTATTTAGGATCCTGGACATCCAATATTGAAGAAGTTGGTTGGAGAAGATCTTGCAAAGGTTCAGTTCTTGAAATCGTAGCTGTAATTATCGAAATATCTGTCTCATATTGAAAGCTTGAACTCCTTCCTTTTCAGGAACTGGTGCTACACTTCCTATTCGACGGCGTTGAATCACTCGGAACAAAGACATTCTTGGACTACTTCCCTGAATATAAATGTGATGATGGGACGATAAATCGAAAGCGCAGTGTAATGGGGAAGGCTTATGAAACACGACCATGGGATCTGAATGGTGAGTTTATCAGTTCTGAACCTAGGTAATGTCTTTTGCCCTTCTTTGCATCTTGTTGTCCCTTTAGTCTAAGGCATTTAACTTATTATTGCCATTGAGTTGTCAGTTTTCTTTGGATGCATGGAAAAAATTGTTCTCCATTTTTGTACCACGTATGTTGAGACATATTTAGGAATGAAAGTTCTTTTAGATAAATGTTTCTGTCTATCATCATATTGATGTTATGTGCTAGCGGGTGGGTGGGTTGATCTTGAGAAAAGAAATATAGTGTTGAGAACCTTTAAGAAGTTTTCACATCTTTTTTGAGATCAGTCCAAGGGCTTATAAACCTTTTGCATTATTAGCCGCGAGAGTAATTTGATAGCTCAATCGATTTTTTTGGTTTTTGTTACGGGGATGCTCAACTCGTGGACTGAATTTCTTTATTAGTTGTAGGGTCACTGTTAAATAGACAGTATTTAACATAATTGTTATCCCATCCACGAGTTGTCATTGTGTTGATTCAATACCTGTCAATAGTCATTACACATTTTAGGCTTAATATATTATTATCCAAATTCATAATTATTCTCAACTAAGACTAGAAATTACAACGGTTGGGTCGGGGCATATTTTGAAAGACCGTCACAAACTTAACCTTGTTGGGAATCAAGATATCCTAGGGAAAACTCGACCCCACCAGAGCGGTGGTAGGGCAACAATCAAATGCAATCAAGGCAGTGACATCGCAAGTGAATGGCAGACAGCAGACGGCGAAGGTGGTTAGAACAGTTGGCGTAGTTGAGCATCAAGTTGGAAGTAGAGTTTTTTTTTTAAGGATAAATTTACTTAGTATTGTAATTTCCCATTGTAGGGCAGGTTTTAAAATTCCTATACTCAATTCGTACCCGATTTATAACAATCGGTTTTAACCCCAAACCAAATTGATATTGTCCAACTGAATTATCCAGCTCTAATAGGGACATCTAATAATAAGCATATTATTATAGTCTTCAGGAGCCCACGGGAGACCATTCTTGGACAAGAGCTCTTGGAGACGAGGTTCTCATGAAACAGCTCTCGGCTCTCAAGGATAAAGACTTTATTAGTAACAGCCGTCAGGAGCAAAGCCCTTGGATCAAGGCTGTTGGGGATATAGTAAAATATACAAATTGATCATAGATGATGATCTCTGGTAGTTATATTACTCAATCTAAGGAATCTGGACAATAAAATTTGCACCACTTAAAACATGTCATCGATGTAAGACTAATCAGTCATGCATATATGTCATATCCTTGTGGATAACATTTTGGTCCTAAGAGTCGAACAGCTAAAGAGGGCTTAAACGATCTACATAAATCCTTTATAAAATTCTAAAACTATGTTAGGACAAGGTATGCAACTTTAGCAAAAACTCAATTGCATTCTTTCCACTTATTCTTGCATAATTTGACTTAAAAACGGTGGAGGGAGGACATCGTGAACCTCTTGGGGACCTTTCTCTTTCTTATAGGTTTAACCGTAGGAAGAGCTAAAGCTATGTTTGGAGGTTGATCTTTCTAAGAACTGAGCTAGGCTGGTTATGTAAAGTCATCCAAGAACATGTATAACTGATCTAAATCAATACTCAAGCTCGTTTTATCTTTATAATAATTTATTAGAACTCACTATAAATATATTGAGTACCCAGCTATTCCGATCTTAACTATCTTCACTAGCTTCAGAAGCTCCTTCAATGAAAAACAGCCACTTTCGGGTGGGATTTATACAATTTTGAGCTCTTGCATTGTGCATTAAAGTAGAAGGTTGCCTCTCTAGGGGAATGGTCCATGAGCTTGGCCCTTCGGTAGTTTTAAACAGAGGGTGTAGGGAGTTAAAAGAACGTTTAGATTTTTTTTTTCAAAAAAATTCGTTGCTAATTTACTTGATTACAATAACAGACAAAATATTTGACAGCTTTGTATGCCAATTTTGCAGCATAGATATATAGTTTCCCTATATATATATGCTGCAAAATTATACATTTTAATTGCGAACATAAGGAGTTAATTTCTCGCAAATTGTTTATTTCATATGATTAATCACCGTTTCATTCCCGACACAATAATAGTATTATTGATTGAGTATTGCATGCTATAAGCCAGATACAGGGTGTCTTTGATTGTTGTTCATAAGCTATTATAGAGGGAGCCTTTAGATAAGTGGCAAGTAGCCACTGCCATCTACCATCTTCCATAAGATAATTGATTTTATTTTGCTGATGAAGAAGACATAGTGAGTAGTACTGAAGCGAAAATGTGTTCTAATGGGATCCAATTTTACGATAATAAAAGCATTAATTTTCGTGCTTATAACTCAACAGAGAAAATTTTTACCTACTGTCTTTTTCTTATGGAAATCGAAGTACTCTAATCATCAGTCGTCTATGCCGTTGCAACTCCAAACTATCATTACTTCACATTTAATTCTGCTAATCGTTCTAGCCAGTTCTCTTGTCTTCATCACTAACAACTCTCTCTCTCTTATTTTACTAATATCCTTACGAGCAAATGGCCTAGCCTGGGCCTGGGTACCCTAATTTTCATATTAAAAATAATTTTTTTAAAAAAATTTATTTTAAAAAAATAATTTATACATTATAAGCTATTCAATGATACTAATATTGAGGTAGTTTGAATTAGGTATCATCAAAAAAATCTTAAATATTTTTTTAAGTAAATAATATTTTATTTTTTATGTGATAATATTTAGGGTATTTTTTGATAGTATGTAATCTAAATTACTTCAGTACTATTAGATAATTTATGATGTGTAGATTATTTTTTAAAAAAATTAAAAAAAAATATTTTTAGTATGAAAATTAGGTACCCAGCTAAAAAAGGATATTTTTTAAAAATATATTTTTGGCCTTTCTACCCAGCTTTAGGATTTTTTTCTTTCTTTGCCGGGTCCTCTGACGTGGACAATTAATGCAGCAACACAAGCCAACAAAATCTTTTTTTAAAAGAAAGAAAAAGCTCACGCTGCTCCGATTCACGAACATCCACGTGAGCGACATGCACAAAAGTACCTCCGCCAACGATCAACGACAGTCACAAGCACTGGAAAAAATCTGACGACGCAGAGAATCAATCACCTCCACGCGCTGAAACGCATCAGCAGCACATCATCCTACGCTGGAACCGTGGAAATCTCATCCAGCCAATGGGAGGCCTCGCCGCGGCGATCGCAATCCGAGGCGCCCACCCGACTCCCCGCCGCAGACGATAAGGTAAAACCTCACCGTGGAATCCTCTTCCCCTGTTCCTGTCACCGCCACGCGTCCCCGCTTCCACCACCACAACCTGCGCCGTCGACAGCCCCATCGCTCCTCCACACACGCCCTTACCAGCTTCTCGTTCCACCGTAGACTATAACACTCACTCCCCCTCCATCTCCCCTTCGTTTCACTTCGAAAGGAAGAAGCAGCAGCAGCTGCAGGAGCGAAGCAGAGAGGCCTGAAAAAGTTTCTCACGGATTAGTACCGCCATGTCGTCCTTGGTCTCCACTCCCTTCTCCACCCTGCGATCTGATGGCCTCTCCTCGATTCCCCGCACCAAGAGCCTTTTCCTTCACTCCTCCCTCCCCAGAGTTCGCAATCCCCCCCAGCACAAGCACCGCGTGAGCTGTGTCGTCACCGGAAATGGACTTTTTACCCAGCCCAAGCCCGAGGTCCGCCGCATCCTCCCGGACACCGCCGCGGGCCTCCCCCGTGTCAAGGTCGTCTACGTCGTTCTCGAGGCGCAGTACCAGTCCTCTCTCTCCGCTGCCGTCCTCGCCCTCAACGCCGCCCGCCGCCACGCCGCCTTCGAGGTGGTTGGCTACCTCGTTGAGGAGCTACGCGACGAGGCGACCTACCGCGCCTTCGCCGACGACCTCGCCGACGCGAACATTTTCATCGGCTCGCTCATTTTCGTGGAGGAGCTCGCTCTCAAGGTCAAGGAGGCCGTGGAGGCGCAGCGCGACCGCCTCGACGCCGTTCTTGTCTTCCCCTCCATGCCCGAGGTGATGCGCCTCAACAAGCTCGGCTCCTTCAGCATGGCGCAGCTGGGCCAGTCGAAGAGCCCCTTCTTCCAGCTCTTCAAGCGCAAGAAGCAGCAGTCTGCGGGGTTCGCCGACAGCATGCTTAAGCTGGTGCGCACGCTGCCCAAGGTGCTCAAGTATCTCCCTAGCGACAAGGCACAGGACGCGCGGCTCTACATCCTGAGCCTTCAGTTCTGGCTCGGCGGCTCGCCAGAGAACCTCCAGAACTTCCTCAAGATGATCGCCGGCTCCTATGTGCCTGCACTCAAGGGCGCCAAGATCGAATACAACGACCCCGTGCTCTTCCTCGACAGCGGCGTGTGGCACCCGCTCGCCCCGCGGATGTTCGACGACGTCAAGGAGTACCTCAACTGGTACGGCACCAGGCGCGACGCCAATGAGAAGCTCAAGGACCCCAAGGCACCAGTGATCGGATTGGTCCTGCAGAGGAGCCACATCGTCACCGGCGACGATGGGCACTACGTTGCGGTGATTATGGAGCTGGAGGCGAGGGGGGCCAAGGTGATCCCCATCTTCGCCGGCGGGCTAGACTTTTCGGCGCCGGTAGAGAGGTACTTGATCGATCCGGTCACGAACAAGCCATTCGTGAACGCTGTGGTGTCGCTGACCGGATTCGCGCTCGTTGGCGGCCCAGCGAGGCAGGATCACCCCAGGGCTATTGAAGCCCTGAGGAAGCTGGATGTCCCGTACATTGTGGCGCTCCCTCTGGTGTTCCAGACCACCGAGGAGTGGCTCAACAGCACCCTGGGCTTGCACCCTATTCAGGTGGCTTTGCAGGTGGCCCTCCCGGAGCTTGACGGCGGGATGGAGCCTATTGTCTTCTCCGGCCGAGACGCGAGAACTGGTAAAATTGTCTTCTGTTCTTTATTCCCTTTTCTGAAATAGCCTACATTTGCGTCTTGAATGATCGAAAGTGAGTCTTAATACGTTGACTTCAGGCAAATCTCATGCACTCCATAAGAGGGTGGAGCAGTTATGCACAAGGGCTATCAGATGGGCTGAGCTAAAGAGGAAATCTAAGGTACTCTTTCTTGTTCTTGTCTGTTTCTGCATGATTGATCTTTAGCTTCTCTGTTTCATTTTGTTCGTGTGTAATGAATAGGAGGAGAAGAGATTGGCAATCACAGTCTTCAGCTTCCCGCCGGACAAAGGGAATGTGGGAACAGCGGCGTACCTCAACGTCTTCACCTCCATCTTCTCCGTCCTCAGAGACCTCAAGAAGAGCGGTTACAACGTCGAAGGCCTCCCCGACACCCCAGAAGGCCTCATCGAGGACGTCATCCACGACAAGGAGGCCAAGTTCAGCAGCCCTAACCTGAACATCGCCCACAAGATGACCGTGCGTGAGTACCAGGCGCTCACTCCCTACGCCTCCCTGCTCGAGGAGAGCTGGGGCAAGCCACCCGGCAACCTCAACTCCGACGGCGAGCATCTCCTCGTCTACGGCAAGCAGTATGGAAACGTGTTCATCGGCGTGCAGCCCACCTTCGGCTACGAGGGCGACCCCATGCGCCTCCTCTTCTCCAAGTCCGCCAGCCCCCACCACGGCTTCGCCGCCTACTACTCCTACGTGGAGAAGATTTTCAAGGCCGACGCCGTGCTCCACTTCGGCACCCACGGCTCGCTCGAGTTCATGCCCGGGAAGCAGGTCGGTATGAGCGACGTCTGCTACCCCGACAGCCTCATCGGCAACATCCCAAACATCTACTACTACGCTGCCAACAACCCCTCCGAGGCCACCATCGCCAAGCGCCGCAGCTACGCCAACACCATCAGCTACCTCACCCCGCCTGCTGAGAACGCCGGGCTCTACAAGGGCCTCAAGCAGCTCGCCGAGCTCATCTCTTCGTACCAGTCGCTCAAGGACACCGGGCGCGGCCAGCAGATTGTGAGCTCCATTATTAGCACTGCCAAGCAGTGCAACCTCGACAAGGATGTGAGCCTACCCGAAGAGGGCGAGGAGCTATCGCCCCAGGACAGGGACCTCGTCGTCGGCAAGGTGTACTCAAAGATCATGGAAATCGAATCGCGCCTCTTGCCGTGCGGGCTTCACGTGATCGGCGAGCCGCCCTCAGCCATGGAAGCGGTGGCCACGCTGGTGAACATTGCCGCGCTTGACCGCCCTGAGGACGGCATCTTTTCGCTGCCGGGAATTCTTGCGGAGACCATGGGGAGGCACATCGAGGACGTATACAGGGGAAATGACAAGGGGATTCTGGCCGACGTGGAGCTGCTCCGGCAGATCACCGAGGCGTCCCGCGGGGCGATCTCGGCGTTCGTTGACCGGACAACGAACAAGAAGGGGCAGGTGGTGGACGTGGCCAACAAGCTGACGTCGATGCTGGGGTTCGGACTATCGGAGCCGTGGGTGCAGTACCTGTCGAAGACCAAGTTTTTGCGAGCGGACCGGGAGAAGCTACGGACTCTGTTCGAGTTCCTGGGAGAATGCCTGAAGCTGGTGGTGGCGGACAACGAGCTGGCGAGCCTGAAGCAGGCGCTGGAGGGCAGTTACGTGGAGCCCGGACCGGGCGGCGACCCGATCCGGAACCCGAAGGTGCTACCGACGGGAAAGAACATCCACGCCCTGGACCCGCAGGCGATCCCCACGGCGGCGGCGATGCAGAGCGCGAAAGTGGTGGTGGACAGGCTGCTGGAGCGGCAGAAGGTAGATAACGGCGGGAAGTTTCCGGAGACGGTGGCGCTAGTGCTGTGGGGCACCGACAACATCAAGACCTACGGTGAGTCGCTGGCGCAGGTACTATGGATGATCGGCGTGCAGCCGGTGGCTGACACATTCGGGCGGGTCAACCGCGTGGAGCCCGTCAGCCTGGAAGAGCTCGGCCGTCCGAGGGTCGATGTCGTCGTCAATTGCTCCGGTGTCTTCCGCGACCTGTTCATCAATCAGGTAAAAATTAAATCGATGCTTCGAAGGAATGTTTGTCGATTTCAATTTTGACCGTCGAATTGTTCTTTGACTTGTAATAGTCATTTGTCTTTCTTTAATTTTAGAAAAAGATAATGATGGCCAAAATTGCATTAGTTTCCTCGGCGGACGAGTAACTGTGTGAGTGTTGCCGTTTTCACGCAGATGAATCTCCTGGACCGGGCTGTTAAGATGGTGGCTGAGCTGGACGAGCCGGAGGAGATGAACTACGTGCGGAAGCACGCGCTTCAGCAGGCGGCGGAGCTGGGCGTTGGCGTGCGGGAGGCGGCGACGCGGGTCTTCTCCAACGCGTCCGGGTCGTACTCGTCCAACGTGAACCTGGCCGTCGAGAACTCGTCCTGGAACGACGAGAAACAGCTGCAGGACATGTACCTGAGCCGCAAGTCCTTCGCCTTCGACTCCGACGCTCCCGGCGCCGGCATGATGGAGAAGCGCAAAGTCTTCGAGATGGCGCTGAGCACGGCGGACGCCACCTTCCAGAACCTGGACTCGTCCGAGATCTCGCTCACCGACGTGAGCCACTACTTCGACTCAGACCCCACCAACCTGGTCCAGTCACTGCGGCGCGACGGGAAGAAGCCCAGCGCGTACATCGCGGACACGACAACGGCGAACGCGCAGGTGCGGACGCTGGCGGAGACGGTGCGGCTGGACGCTCGGACGAAGCTGCTGAACCCCAAGTGGTACGAGGGGATGATGTCGAGCGGGTACGAGGGCGTTCGCGAGATCGAGAAGCGGCTGACCAACACAGTGGGGTGGAGCGCCACCTCCGGGCAGGTGGACAACTGGGTGTACGAGGAGGCCAACGCCACGTTCATCGACGACGAGGCGATGCGGCGACGCATCATGGAGACCAACCCCAATTCGTTCAGGAAGCTGGTGCAGACCTTCCTCGAAGCCAGCGGCCGCGGCTACTGGGAGACGTCGGAGGAGAACCTCGAGCGCCTCCGCCAGCTCTACGCCGAGGTCGAGGACAAGATCGAGGGCATCGATCGCTAGCGAGTTGATTTAACTTTTTTTTTCCTGCGCATTATTGTATCGAGCTGAAGCCGCCATTTCCTCCACGAAGCCTTGTCCATTTCAATTGTAACATTATGTATCGATCCATCTTGTGAGAGATGATGACCTGATTCAGTTTGCTGTAAAATGTATTTGATTGAAATCCATATACTGAAGAGAAAGGAAGCTAATCCTCCTCCATGGTGGTCTCTTTGCCTCTAAGAATCTAAAAGAAGAAGAAAAAAAAAAGGAAAGAAATTGAAAGAAAGAAAATTTTTTTTATTTTTATTTTTTCTTATTTCATGGATAAGAAGAAAAACACAAAAGAGAAGCTGCTTCCCGTCAAACTCTAAGGCCTCTGTGGCAGCGGACATGGCGCGAGCTCCTCAACGGACAGGGCGGCTTGGCGGAGGAAGAGGTGGAGCAGAAGGTGACCAAGAGCTGGGGTCGGCGAGCTCCTCAGCGTCATCGAGGGTGGTGATGGCGGAGTCGAAGTGGCCTGGCGGCGTTGTCAAGGGCGGCCTGGCGGAGGAGGAGGCGGAGCGGAAGGTGAGCAAGAGCTGGGGCCAGCGAGCTCCTCAGCGTCGTCGAGGGCGGCGATGGCGGAGTCGAAGCAGATGGGGAGAAGTGGGGGATGGGAACGAGAGAGGCGAGAGGCGAAGGTGCGAGGACGACGGGCAACGAGGGTGACGGCGACGAGGGCGAGAGGCGAGGGCAACAAGGGTGATAGTGACAAGGGCGATGACGGCGATGAGGGCGAGAGGCAAGGAGGAGATCTGGATCGAGGACATGATGAGGGCGAGAGGTAAGGTGAGAAAGGTGTATTAGGAGAGACGCTGTGACGTGTGAGGGGCGGATTTTGCTTCTTCGTCTAAATTGAAAGGATTCACTTTATGGAAAAACTAGTTCAAATTTCTCTCCTTTTTTTTCTTTTTTTTCACTGAAACAAAGGAAAAGATATTTTCCCTTCTTTTCCGTAAGAGAAGTCTTTTGATTATTTATATATTTGGTTTTCGAAAAAAAATTCCATATACCAATTTCCTTCGCACCTTTTTTATTTCTTTGGACCTATGAACTTTTATTTTCATCACAATTTTGTTTATAAAATATAATTTATAATCAAAATTAATTTAATACATTTATCTAATAATTATTTTTAAAGTTAATTAGTTAATATTTTTAAGTAATATATTTTGATTCTTAACGAGCATTTTGAAACTATAGCTGAAAAGTGAAAACCAGAATTTAATTTGAATGACTCGAAAAATTGTATTTATATGTTCATTTTTTCGCATAGGCGTTAAACCCTAGCCTCCATTGTTCGCGCTGCCTCCCCCTTTGCGCGCTTGCCTCACCACTTTTGCGAGTAACGGAACTCGACGGCTGTCGCTCCGGCGCGCCGCCACCTTGATCTTGTTTCTCTCGAAAGATTTGCTAGAAGCGCTTCTAAGGCCACGGCTCTGCAAGATTCGGCAGTGGGAAATGGTGTAATTGCCTGCAGTTTACCCTGGAAGAAGGAGCGAAGAGGAGGATGCTGTATATCATAGGGCTGGGGCTGGGCGACGAGAGGGACATTACCCTCAAAGGTCTTGACGCCGTACGCCGCTGCCAGAAGGTCTACATTGAGGCCTATACCTCCCTCCTCTCTTTTGGCATCGCCTCCGATGGCCTCTCCAGACTGGTACGAAGCCTCTTCTTCTTCCATGCCATATCAGATGAGTTTGGAACACGAAAGACGCCGCCTTTTTGCAGGAAAAACTGTACGGGAAGGAAATTGTGATCGCAGACCGTGAGATGGTCGAAGAGCGGGCAGATGATATTCTCCGGGAAGCTGCTGATGCTGATGTCGCCTTTTTGGTTGTCGGAGATCCTTTTGGGTAGCCTTTCCGTTCTCTTCATTGGTTGTGAATTGATTGTAGAGTTAAATCCATTAAACACTGCATCTGTTGTGGAGTTGTCTTCCCTGTTTATGCTTTCTGATTGACTGGTTGCCAATTTAATATTATGATTGAGAAAAAATGAGAATCATCTGTAACATCTACATTTAGTCTCATGTTAGACAATTAATTGTAAAGTAGGTTATTATATGTGCTATTTTTTCTCATTTAGACTTTTTGAGTTGAAATGGCTTTTATCATGTAGTTTTGCTCTTTTTTTTGTTGGCATCAACATCTTGAAATTCTAGCGTCCTTCTGAATTTATTGGCCTTTTCCTTAGTGTATTTTTTAAAATGTTATGTAGGGCAACTACCCATACTGATCTAGTTGTTCGGGCAAAAAAGTTGGGGCTAGAAGTCAAGGTGACACACAATGCATCAGTTATGAATGCAATTGGAGTTTGTGGATTGCAACTTTACCGCTATGGTGAGACTGTTTCTATACCTTTCTTCACCGATACATGGAGACCAGATAGCTTCTATCCAAAGATTCAAAGAAATCGGCAGCTTGGTTTGCACACTCTCTGCTTGTTAGGTTAGTTCTGTACCCTTTTTGTCTTGGTGATTTTACAATGTGAAGGTTTTGATGTTTGAGCCCACCTTTAAAGAGTTAATGTGTTTTACAAATTCAGCAAGTCTAATTATACATATCAAGTGAACAATAGCTGGTTTCTAATAGTCAATGGAAAGGCGCAATAGTGAACTTGTTTTACAAATTCTAGAAGTTTAATTGTACACATCAAGTTTTCTACTTGGCAAAAGAGCAACTAGAGATAATGAGTGATGCAGTTCAGTGCTATACAGCAACGTGACTAAGAGATTTGCATATTTATTAAATGTAATTATTGCTCTCCATACTTGTTATGCCCATTTTTTTCAAAATTAGCACGCTATAATTTCATAGCAATCACAATAATTCATAAAGTTCGAAATTTTATTTAAAACAGAAATATCACAAGTCCCAATATCATATCCATACGTTCAAAACACATGTCATAATCTCATTCAATATAATAGCTTTGCAAATTATATATAAATGAATTTCTTGTGTAGCTCATTTCCTACCTGTAAAGCACTTGCATTTTAAATATTTTTACTGAAGGTTCATACAACACCGAGGAGGCAGGCATAACAACAAATTGTGTACCTAGTCTTTTACTTGATACCTAAATTTGACTCAATTGTACAAACCCAATAATTGACCCGATTATATAAACTCGATATCTAATTGTCTCTCTCGAGTTGAGTTAGGTTATACTCTTACATAACTTGAACCCGACTGGAGGTATTTAAACATGAACTCACAAGTACTCAAAATTCTTTATTTTTTATTTTAAAATTCTTCTATAAAAATATAACTTTATAAATTAAAATATTTTTAATATATTTATATAATAATTATTTTTATGATTAATTGGTGGAAGATTTTGGGCATAGTTATAATTTTATTTATATTTTTTATTGGCAATTAGATTCCGTTAAATTCAAACCTAACTAACTAAACTTGAACTCATCCCAATTAGCTACCTAAACTCAGTATAAAAGGGTCTAGCCAGGTATTTGCCTAAGGGGGCATTTGACACTGCTGTTTGCCTTGATTTACTACTCAAAAGCAGTTGTGATCGCCTACTTTTGCCCTTGCTTCTATTGCGCTAGCCAGTTTTTGGGTTCTGGAGGGGCGGATTCAAGAAGCAAGATGAGGGTTGCTTTCCACACTCGCAACTGCCATGGAGAAAAACTAAGTCCAGGAAGCAGGGCCAAACGAGCTCTAACTTAGGTTTAATTGGCATCTCTACAAGTTGGTAAATCCTTAAGAGGCAAATAGGGATATTATCTAGGAACAATAACAAGAGACTGATAAATAATGATAGCATGTGAAATAACTTGCAATCATTGTGGTTATGTTGCATTCACATTAATGAGGAGTGAAAATGAGAAATATTTTATTTTTCTCTTTTTTATATGTACAATATATATCACATATGTGCACACAGATTGACTTATCACTTTTAATAGTCCATGTCCCTAAAGGGGCACGTACGGGTACTGATCACAAGTATTATATAATGTATATAATATATCACATGCACACATACACAGACTATCATGTTTAGTAGTCCACATCCCCAAGATCATATATTGCCTCTAACTACATGCAGCACATTCATACACTTAAACGACACAATGCATTTGCATATTTAATCAATATCATCATCTTCAACTTCAAGTGTCATGATAACGCAAGTGCTTTGTAGGTTTTAATTTTTCTCAATATAGAGCTTCTCAAATTTACATAGAGATCACAATCTTACAAAGTATGATTTTTGTCATAATTACAACTATCGTATTTTATTGTTAGCATCACATTATATTACTATTGTAATCATTTGTGCAACAAAATCAATTAAGTAATGGTATAAGTTCATTTATACATTTACTCATATCCAATAATATTTTTTTCTATATAACTACTTGACTGAAAATAATTTGACTATTCATTGCCATATATAAAATTTTACTGTTGTCTAGGAATATATTTTCCATGTATATACTTAATTCCAAATAATCCAATTATGTATAATATCAAGGTCTTTAAAAGTTCACTAAACATACTAATTATGAGAATAAAACATCTATTTCAAAAATTAATTTTTATTTACTTGATATAACAATTTATTACGTTTTTGTGCGAATAAAAATATTTCTATCAATTTTGTTCATATTTTCCCATCCACTTCATGCATGTTAAAAATTAAAAAATGTTTTATTCTTATATTTTTTTGCTCTAATAGTCTTAATTTAATATATTAACTTTATCTTTGCACTAATTGTCTTAATTAAAATCCCGTATTTTAGTTATAAAAAATATTTATATATTTTTTACAACCTAATTATGATTATCATTATTTTTAATATTTTGAGATAATTTGTGTGCGATAAACTAAAATCAATGGAGCATATACAATTAATTTTATGTTTTTTAATGTTTGGTTTACTAGATGATGAACAATGAAAATAAAAACATTTAATATTTGAATATTCTGATCATACAATGATTTTGGAAGTATTTAATAATTTCAATGTGAATTGAGTTGATTTAGATCTGTTAAATACTAGAAACTTGGAACAAAATAAATGTGAAATAAGCAGTAAATAAATCATGATGCCTTAAATTTAAATATTTGCATTTGCTTGATGATTATATGGACTACTCATGCCCCATTACGAGTCCTTTTATATCATGATACCATTCATATACATGTTCTTCTATTTGACTGATAGCATAGTTATGATGTTAATTATTTACATATTATGTTGAGTGATTGTATTACATATTGTTGGTACTAGTATGTGGCTCTTTGTGGTTGTGGACTATCAATTGTGATAGCCAACGTAAGTGTGCATGTGAGAGTTGTGATAAGGAAGTGTGTTTGGTAGTTGTGGATACCACTCATAAGAGTGGTCAATATTATGGTGTATTTGTGCCCGTGATGCACTTGCATGCATCCTATGGATGGCCTCATAGGAAGTGAGGTTGATGGTTATGGACAATATTATTAAGAGTGCTCAGTGTTATGGTGATATATTAGTTTGGAATATTGAGATGTGATTGTGATATAGTAGGAACAAATACTTGATTATTCTTTTTTGTTATTTCTCCATTAGATTTCTATTATTTGTTCGTTTAATAACATCTTATTTGCCTATGGGGAATCTTACTTAGTGTTGTACTAAGCCAAATTTTTAATATTTTTCAGTTGTAGCTAGATGACAAAAATTGAGTGTGACATGTGATTTTAGTTCAAGTTGAAATAGCCAATATGAGCAGTTTGAAGTTAGCAGTGTATGTATTAAAGTTGAAGCAATAGATTATGCTCGGTTCTAGTTGCAGCGTTACAATACATAACCAGATTACAAACTGATCATCGTCCATGTAGGCAATATCTCTTTTTATGATTAATCACACGATAAAATCTGAAGCTAAAAGAATCACTAAAATCGCAATATCAGAAATCACTACTGTTGAGTCTCTATTGCCAAATTTGTTTTACTGAAATCATTATTTTCTAAAGATAATTGATCGTATATCTGAATATGAGAATCTTTCTCTAATCATTCGATTTGCAATAGCTAGCCTATGCATCACTAAATGATGACTACAATAATCAATGTCATATTTCGTGTCCTATCCTCTACTGACTTTGATTTAAGCTTTACTATTATTACAGTGAATACAAATTCATTTGGTGTGTAATAAAAAAAAGTTGCAGTATATTATCTGTTCATTTTAAAATTTTCTTAATGCTGCAGATATACGAGTGAAGGAACCATCATTGGAGTCATTGTGCAGGTAATGCAAAACAAAAAAAAAGTTTTTTATGTGTCAGGTGTTTCTGAGACTAACATGGTGGTATTCGCTTTGGTCGTAGCATTTGGATGATTGCCCAAACATGTATTCTTTTCTCTTTCTTTCCTTGTGCTGTGTCTTCTTATTCCTGATTTCCTGTTTGGATAGTGGATATGACATTATGTGTCAAGTTGGTGTATAAATTTGTTCTCCATCTATGCAAAAATAGCATCTCTAATTTATTTTATACTTCTAATTTAATGTAGTTTCTCAAATATTGGAATTTGTATGTTATTTCTGGATTTCCAGAGGAAAAAAGTGTTATGAGCCACCAAGATATATGACAATCCACACTGCTATAAATCAACTTTTGGAGGTTGAAGAGACCAATAGAGAATCTGGTATGTCTTTGAGCTGCTTGTCATGCCCTATATTGATGGATTCTTTATTTCCTTCTCAAGCATTACTAAAAGTATTTACTTTTTCTTTTAATCTGTTAAATAATAGTGTTCTTTATGTATTACTAAAATTCTAACTAATTTTTCTTATGGCTTATAGCACTATAAATAAAAGAACAATGCTGTCTTAACGCATTTGTATAGCAGAGTGCTACTAAGCTTTAAATTTATTTTACCTTTGCGTTAGCTTAAAAGGGAGGGTGTTATTTAATCACTATCATGCTAGCTTGCATCGTTTGATTAGCATACCAATATTTTCATTTTGAAAGAAAATACTATCCGATTCTGTTCAATAGGTGCTGTAATTGTATTGGTTGGCGTTACATGCCAAGGCTTACCAATTAACCAAGTTTGTATGTTCTTCTTGATCTGAATTAAGATGCTCCTTGACTAAATGCAAGATTATTGATTTAACTTTGTAGGAGATAAAAGATCATTTCCTTGTCTTTCTTTGCTCTTGTTGTTGGTTTGTTTTATTTTGATTGTATTAACAAACTTGGAGGAATCTTCATAAATCTTGGTTTTATGAATCACATAATTTATTTCTTGAAAATATCTTATATTGTAAGATTGAAGTAGTTTCTACATTCTAGCAGTTAGGAGAATGTCTGAGTTACAGCTCATATTGAAGCCCTATTGACTGTCCAGTCTCCATGTGTAAAGGATATTGTGTATAAAATATTGAATAGGATTAAATAATTGAAATGGTTTGGGTAGACTGTAGAGGAGTAACTCTACAGTGTATTATGCCTCAATTACACAGTTTGAACCAAGGCTAACCTATTCTTCCAATTACACTGTACGCAAAGCTGACTTGAAACTTTTTGTTATAATTAATTACAAAGATCTATACCTAGTTTAGTCTATTTATGCTCAACTGAAACTAACACCACATATTGCTCTAAAGCTTTTGTCTTTTAATTGAAATATAAAAACATTAAAAATCTTGGTTTAGTACATCCGAGTAGAATTCTTAAGAGACAAATAAGATATTATCAAAGGAAGGACAATGAGAATCAAATAGAGAACAAAAGAATATCACAATCATGGCTCAATATTTGTATACTAGTATATTATGATTCATGTGCGCTAACATACCGTATGCCCGAATGCATTACAATATTGAACAGTCTCATAGGTGATGTTTGTAACTACCAGACACTTAAAGACTAGCTACAAAATATGCACAAGCACACCACATGCACAAATGCACCATAAATATTGGACAATGATGTTTGTGACCAACATGCACATTTTAAAGACTAGCCACATATATCACATTATGTATCTCATGTGTGATCACACACCAATTATCACGTTTGACAATCTACATTCCTAAAGGGCCATGGGCTAGGATGGTTTAAGATATTGGTCTAGTCTCCGACCAATTTGCTATAGTTTTGCTATAGTGTGATATAGTACCAACACCATGTTCGGTGCGATCTTCGACTGGTATAAATCGGACAAACCAGCTAGTCCGGACCGGCATCTTAAACCATTTGTCCTAGTACCAGTTATAGATAGAACATTTCAATGATCCTTATTGAAAGTATGGACCTTAACTACGAGGGCCAACCAAAATATCTTTAACCTAAGAGCTAATAAAGCTAGCTGGCCAAAGAGTCTACAGACTTAGAGTTAGTCAGGCTAGTTTACGAGCAGGGAAGAAACGTAATAACTTTACCCTAACCTAAAAGTTGGGTCCATATCTATGTTAAAGTTTGTGTTTGAGTATCGATTTAACTTTTCTATTTTGCTTAAATTTTGGTTCGTATTTGAATATTAACATGCATAAAGACAAACATTACTTATCTGTTATGCTTAAATTTTGGTTTAGATTTGAATATTATTTTTCCTATTTGGCTTTTTATTATGAATTTACAATATATTTTTAAAAATTATTTTTAGCATGAAACCTTTTTTCTTTTTATAGAACTAACTAGATTAGAGCTATTTGATGATATTGTAGCGAAAGGAACGCTGCACCAATTCTTTTCTGAGTTACATAAACGATTTTCCTTTTTCTTCATCAGTATTAGAATGTGATTACTTCGTAGGCATTTAACACAGGAGGCTCACAAAAGAAACTTGCTTTGTGATATACTAGTTTTCATTTTTGAAAGTTTGAAGCATGATATCAGCATTTTACTTTCACATAGATTTCTGATGTGCCCAGCACTGGCTTACCAAACTTTGTGGTATCAACTACATTTGATTCCACCATTATTGTGTGCTAGAAGCCTAGAAATGCTAGTCCATCACTTTTCTAACCTATAATCGTCATCTTAGCAATAAAGGAGAAGGCACAAAGAATGCTTCCAACCTAGTAAGCTTAGTTTCTTATATGTGCTTTCAAGGAGAAACCAGAAATAATAGCAACAGTAGCAACTATCCTATTTTACATATCAAGCTGAATAGAACATCTTGGACAATAAATAATGTCTATTACATAAAAATATACTTAAAGAGAAAATTCTCACAAGGCTATATCCTGATCTGCATTGTAAGATATTATTGTTCACAAAGGTTTTTCAATCGCTTGCGTTACCGTAGCCTTCTAGCTCCTAATTTTGTAGACTCTGTGAACACAGTGGCAACATGTTGGTCAGATAGTAATGATTTGAATTTCTCAGTTTATAATCCAGATACAAAATGCATTGGAATTGCTCGCCTGGGCTATGAGGACCAGATGATAATTGCAGGGTCAATGAAAGATTTACTTGATGTTGATTTTGGTCACCCGCTTCATTGCCTTGTAATAGTAGGAGAGACTCACCCTGTGGAAGAGGAAATGCTAGAATTCTATTCAGTCAAATCCTCAATTGGATAAGATCCACTACTCGGAGGGAACTAAGGGATCTGCTACATATGGGTAAGCAAATTCATTTACAGTTTAATAATGATGTTTCTAGTCTGAGAACTTCACCATTTATTTGCGTCAGACTGTAGTTCATCTGTCAAGCTTGAGCTCAGCTTGATTAAAATCAATTTGACCATAATTTACTATACTATATAGCTTGCATCTTTCCTTTCAAAAATTGATGCTATTCAAGGTTCTCATTTCGTACAACATCGGTGTCTGTTTCATGCCTAGATGCTATGGTCTTTGGTACTATTCGACAGCTTAGTTACATCCATGGTCTGATCAAGATGCTCAATGGTTTGTTCGGTGAAACATATTTTTGTACTTAAAGAATAGATGCATCCATAAGACGACAATTGAGATATAGTTGCTGCTTTTGGAAAAGTATTGGCAATGAGGTTTGTAAAGAATCTTGTTATTAATTATCACCAGTATTACAGTACCTTTTGTAATTAAATAGCTGTCCCAGATAATCTGCCTTCATATGAAAGTATAAAGGAGTTAAATACTTTATAGTTTGTACCAATGGAGCTACTACAACACAAGGCATACCAGTAAATACTGGTTCATATCAACATATTTATATATATATATATATATAAAATTACGCATATATGGGAGATCCTATATTGGTTAGAAGGGCGGACCAATACTAAGGTTTGGTTTTTAAATTTTTGACTCCTCTTTGTTGTTTTTTTAGCAAGTAATTGACCAAGGCGAAACTTGATTCCATGGTCCTAATTTTCAACAACAAAGTTCCTTACTAGTTGATTTAACTCCACCTTGCTGCTCTAAGATAGTAACGAAAGAAAAATCATTACAGCAGAAGTTTCTAACTCAAGAGGATTGTAATTTCTGGATAAGCTTGTTTTATGTTTCAATTCTGACATCATTTTCAAACTTGCAGATACAAGAACCGTCTCAAAAAAATTGAAGAAGAGGCAATCGAGGAAAAGATATTTCATCAGCAGCATGTACTGTGGATATGTGCTCTTACCCGGATATTATTCTTATACGGAGTGCTTGTCATCTAATCAGACATCACCGTCGAGCAGGATGTTCCTATATTTATTAGTAGAAATGCTGGATGCCGAGAGTCATATTGACGCTCAATAATTTATATCTCTTAACTAAAAAAAAAAAAAATCATCTCGGATTCCGAGTTTTTGTGCATTTTTAGTGACCCATGGGAAAGTTCCTCAAATCTCCGATTTAATTGCTTCTGGGGAACATAGGATCTTGATTTGTCTTTTAGACTTTGAAGATATGTTAGGCTACTGCATAATGAAAGGTTTGTTTCTAGGATGTCACTCTTCCATTTCTAATGGGAATGTGCAGAACAGATTTCATTGTTAAATACCATGGCGGCACACATCCCCTCTTAAGGGTTCAACACAATGAAGAGCATCGAAAACGTCATTTTGAATTTTAGAAAATTTAAATTGAAATAAGAAAAAATATTTGAAGATCGTCCGGGGGTGTAAATGTTTCTAATTGAGGAGTTTGTAACAAAATGGTGTCAAAGTACATCTTTTGTCATGGGAATCTAATGAGAAACGATTGTCATATAAAGCTTAATAAATTCACTGTGTGCCCTTTGAAGAATGAGCAGGCAGCTCTTAAGTAGTTGCTTGGTTAAAGAGACCCACTGGAGCCACAGTGAAAGCGTGTTTTCATAGGGCGATTGTGGACTTGTGAAACTAATTGGAAGTTGGTTCTGAACCGACTGATGTTGAAAAATCAGCGGATGAGTTGGAGTTGTGGTTAAGGATGAAATGCCACTTGAACCCGGAGCTAGCTGGTTCTCCTCGAAATGTGTTGGGCGTAGTAGTTGATTACTCAACAGAAAATGAAAGCTTTAGCTTTATTGAGATAGAGGCAGGGAAAAAAGGGATTTTTGTTGTTTGTGGATCATTCATATAAATGCAGTAACTTGTGAGAATGAGAATAAGGTGTATCAGTAATAATTAATTTTATTAATAGAATTGGAAAATTTAGTATGGTAATGGCAGTGGTAATCTTGGAATTTTTTTTAAGTCTAGTAAATTATTAAATTTATCAAAAGAGCTAAAGTAGTAAATTTAATAAAATGCATTAAGAATGTAAATTTAATATATTTAGATAGAAAAAATATCAAAGTTTTTTTAATTGGTTCAATATTAATAAAAAAATTAATAAATATTATTCAATAAATTGATAATCAATTTTACAAAATACTCATCATTCAAAAATTTTTAATTAGGCCGTATTCTTTCTTTTAAGCTATCGACAGAAAATATTTATCCATCTCTTCATTTAAAAGCTTGCTTTTATACGAGTGCAGAGGGAAGTAAGAAAAAGGGAGCATTTGGCCTGTGAAGCGCCCATTCACTTGGCTTGTGGAGAAGGATCTTAATTTCGGAGTCCAAATAGGTTTTTAAAAAAAATAAAATAAAAAATATAATGATAATCTACTCATCGAGATCTATCCAACGGTACTAAAATCATCGCGATCCAAATCTTATACGAGGAGAAAAAAAATCGAGAAGTATAGTAGAATTTATGATATATTATATTCTATTATAATTCCCGATTTTTTTTCTCATCGTATAAGATTTGGATTGCGACGATTTTGATACTGTTGGATAGATCTCAATAAGTAGATTATCATAATATTTTTTATTTATTTTTTTAAACTTATTTAAACTCTGAAATTCAAATCCTTCTTCACAAGATGAAAAGAAGGTCCCTTCCCATAACTTTTTTTTCAGAAAAAGGATTACAAATGGTAAAGTTCTGTCCTCTGATAATCCAACTGTCAACTGCTTCAAGGCCTGCTGATGCGATTGATTCTGAACAAGATAACGTGGACAAAGTTGCATCTGTTTCAGGTATATTTTACTGTCAATAAACTATTGAATGAGATGTTGTCAACAGAATGAATGAAGTTTCTCTTGATCGATACTGTTTGAGTCCTCATCAAAAGAATACTCTAATAAGTTAGGTTCTTTTAAGAAACAATCCACAAATCTGTCAAAGCACCGTAGATGCTAAGTGTTAGGCCTTGGGCCAGAATTGGGCGCGGCCCAATTCCTGCCTCGGCCCAACCAGCCCAGTCCATTGAATTCACCCCAAATGGGTCAGACGAAAGTGGATGGATCAGGCGCTTGCCCGCGCGCCAACGGGCGAAATTCGATTGCCCGTGCGGAGTTGGCGTGTGGACGCGGGGGGATGTCGCGTCAGGCATGGGTGGCGGTGTTGGGTTGGTGGATGCGTGGATCGAGGTAGAGAGGTGGTAGAAAATCGGGAGAGGACGGGGAAGGTAAGGCGGGCGGAAAACCTTTTCCTGCTCTCGCTCTCACCTCCGACCTTCCCCTTTGACGCCGGCGACGTTGCCGGCCGTCCTTGGGAGCTTCCTCTTGCGGAACCGGTGGTGTGGGAGGGAGGTGCGGTTCGCAAGAAGCTCCCCAGTCTTTCCGTCGCCTTCATCTTCTCCGGCGCCGTTGTGGACGTCGTCGCCGTTGGCTACATTCCCTGACGAGCCTTGGAAGGCTTCACGAACATCTCATCACCGATAGGAAGGACCCGGATAGTCCGGCCAAGGTACCTTCCTCCGCCGTCCTCGGCGTCCTCTCGGTCTTCGTCCCGACCGTGCGTTCTGGTCGGCGACGCCTCTTCCGTACGCTTTTTTCGCTGCATGCCTGCGCTTGGCCGGTGCATCCTCCGCGCTCCCCGGCGAGCCCCTCTGTCATATCATCGAGAGCTCTGGTTTGCCTGCGTGTGAAAATTCCCAGGCTCAGCTCGCCTGCGCGCGGGTGGTTGGTCGGCGTCATTCCGCCTGCGTGCAGACTCTTCCTTCCCCTTTTTCCTCCAGTGGTCTTACGTCATTCCGGTCCGACTCCCTCCTTTGGCTTGAAGTCGGCGACCGCTGGAAGTTTTGGAAGGCCACGGATGCTTCCCCGATGGCATCGCACCCTCCGCTTTTTCGCCGGCTCCTCGCTCGACCTCCTCGTCCGGCGTTCGCGTGCTGCTCGCGTTTGCGACGGGATCAGAGGCGGCTCCGTCCCCTCTCCTCTTTTGACTGCGGGCATGTTGGGGTGGACTACGCTGGTCCTTCCCTTGTTCCGGCGTGCGATGCCATTGGCCGGACGATCCGACGATAGCAGTCGCCGATCGTCCCCTCGTCGGGAGGGCGTAATGAATCCCCCCCGACCCGTGGGGTCCGATCGTATGCTCTCGTGAGCTTGGTGTACGATCGTGCTATCCGAAACATATGCGTCGGTGGCCCTCGCCGACGTCCCCGGTGCTGGCATTCCGACCGTCGCGATTGCATTCCGTTGTAGCCCCGATCCGACGCGGTCGGATCCATCTGGGTTCGCTTTAGGTTGGGATGGCAGAGATCCGTATCGAGTCCCTGCTTCGGCTAGGAGATGGTCCGAGGGATCGTCTCCGCCGATCACGCCCAATCTTGCGGTTTTGACCGTAGTGCCCCTGCGCAGGCGTGTATGAACTCGAGTCAAGCGTTGACTCACGTGTATTTCGTTAAAAATGTGTTATAGTACACATGAGCGTGATACTAAGCACAGTACTGCACACCAATGACGGAGTGATTTTCTCCTTAAACTCTCTCTCTTCGCCTTCTTCTCCCTTCCCCCCTTCGCTCGCTCCTTGTTTTCTTCTCCTAAACCTAACCAATCGAACCTGAATCTTGATTTTCCCTATCGATTTCTTAGCTTTCTCCGCGGCAATGGGCGCATTGGAGGAATTGTGCGGGGGGAGGAGATGCAGACTGAGATCTGGTGGGGTTGCCATGGGGAATTCCGCGGAAGGACAGGCCCCGCCCGTGCCTTCGCCTCCCCCTGGGGAGCCTCCGGAGGGGAGTGCCCGCGGCGGCTGGTCGCGCTGCCGTTCGATCGGGCAGATCGCTCGGCACGCAACACTGGCTCTCGGCGCCGTGATGCTGCTGTCGGCGGTCTTCTGGCTGCCGCCATTCGTGAGTCGATATGAGGGCGCCAGGTGCCCCGATCGGGACCCGCCGCTTGCAGGTGAGGTGCTTATGAGTTTGGATCTTGGGCTTTCGTGTGGAGGCATTCCGCCGGTGGGCATCGGTGCATTTTGGCTTGATTTTTTATCTTGTTAAGCAGTTCGAGTCTTCGTTATGTTTCCTTTGATTACTCCAATTGTCGTTATGTAGGCTTTTGTAGTGTCGTGCTGCATCTGTCGTATTTACTTCATGAAAATACTTGGTCCATTTCAAATACTGTAAATAGTAAATACGTTCTTAGTTTCTCTCTCCAAAAGTAGTATTTCAGCATATAGGCCATTTCATTTCATCTGGGTCCTTAAATTTGGGACCAAAAATATTTTTTTAAATTTTTTTTTAAAAATGTAGTATACCATGTAAGCTATTCTATGATACTAAAATTGAGATATTTTTGATCTTATATACATATAAAATACCCTATACAAAAATTAATTTTTTTATTAAGAAATATTATTTTGTCTTATATGTGATTTTGTATAGGATATTTTATACGTATACAAGATCTAAAATACCTCAATCTTGATATCATTGGATAGCTTACATGATATACTATATTTCTAAAAAAAAATTTTAAAAAAAATATGTTTGGTCCCAAATTTAGGAACCGAGATGAAATGTGACTAAGCTGGGTACATTGCTTCTTTGAAGTAAGTCAGGCCGGCCTCGTGTTTCTTGTGGTTGATAGATTTCCTTAGGCGCAACAAGTGAAAGGTTTTTTTTTAATTTGTAATGAAAAAGAAAATTACGTTAAAAATTTAATAAATAGACATATTTTAGTTAAAATGTCACACCCTATCTTTACAATTTCATAGGACAAACACAGCATTCCCTTCGGGTTTTAAAATTTCATTTCAAATTTGAATGTATTTAAAACCTAATTTTTCATGTTCACAAGCTCAAAACATATTACGATATGCATTTCAAGTAATACTTTTTGTAAATTAATATAGATCAATTTCTTGTGTGACTTATTTGATTCTAAACCTCCTGCGTTTCTAAAATGTTTACAATACAATACTGAGTACGTAACTCTTTGGAGACAAATAACAAGAGTTTAATAATAGTAGTAGAAGTAGTAGTAATAAATAAATAAACAAAATGGGATATATGCAACCATATATGTTATGTTACATTCACAATATCAATAATGCGCATATATATATATATATATATATATATATATATATATATATATATATATATATATATATAAACACTGAACTGCAGTGACACACATGCACAAGATGGGACATGGAAAACATGGGTGGAGCACAACTCGAAAAAACCTAAAAACCCATAAACCCAAGGAAGAGGTTATCTCATTGGGTCTTGAACTCACCGGCTTCACCACAATACAACAAACTAGGACGAGGGAAAATGAGCTCCGCAATGGTCCAAATCGCCCACCACACTACCGGAATGCCTGAGAGAGCTTGCCGTCGATAATCACCGAGAATCACCTTCGAGTTCACAGGGATCACGAGGGAGCTGAGAGCAAGGGAAGGAATATAGAAAGGGTCGAAGCACACATAATAGAGCCATGCAAACTTAAAACAACAATGTTCCCATGTAGAAGAACAGAAAATAAAGTACACATAAGAAAAGGCCTCGGCCCAAAAGGTATGACCAGTAGACAAAAGAGACCTTGTCTCAGCCTATATACATAAATAGCACACACAGAAACACTGCACGCAGACAATGATACATATGCACAAGACAGCGCACGTAAAACACAGAGAGAGCACAATTTAAAAAATTGAAAAACTCACAAAGCCAAAGAAGAGGTTACCTCGGTGGGCCTCGAACCCATCAGCTCCACCGTAGCACAACGAACTAGGACGAGGGAAAATGAGCTCCGCAGTGCTCCGAACCACGTACCACACACCACCGGAGTTCCAGAGAGAGCTCGCCACTGATGATCGCCAGAAATCACCTCCGAATTTGTAGGGATCATGAGGGAGCCGAGAGCGGGGAAATGAAATCAGGTACACATGAATGCGTGAGTGTATTCGTCCAGCAGAACCCTACCTATATTGTGACCATTAGTCTTCCCCTTTTGCCAGCTCGCCTGAGGACGAACCCACGTTTGCTAGTCGGCTCCGATCATGTAGCGGAGTACACTCGGCGGTTGCCTGATCATGCCCATGCTAGCTTGGTTGTCACTTGGATGATGCTTCAGTTGCCCTGATAGTAAATCGCTGTCAGAGATCTACCTAGATCTCGCCACAGGATCACCTATTGCTTGTCGGATTCCCAAGCGAGAGATAATGTTGCCGCCACAAGTGGCACTCTTGGAATCGTTGCCGTCCCTGCCAGTGCACTTGTGTGCATATGTGCCGACTGCATGCCCCTAGAAGCTATGCTCGCCCAATCGCTGCATGTGCACGGGATCCCTCATGTCCGCTCCTGCCCTGCATACGTCCATGCATCGAGAGAAGACAATGCCCCTGTTGACCATTGCACGCTTCCCTGTTCTGCACCTGCCATGCAACATTGCACGCTTGTGCGTTGCTGTGGGATACGGCTATGCATTGTAGCTGAATATAACCATTCTTTTGCTGAATACACTTGAGCAAAGCTGCCGAATATGACCATGCTTTTGCTGAATATTGCTGTGCAAAGCTGCTGACTACAGTCGTATTTCGTGCTCAACTTTGCTGCGCCATTTTTTCCAACCCTCCCTCCGGCCGGCCCGCCCCGCTAGACTTGAGTCCATGGGCTGCGCTCGACCCTAGCAACCTGCGATTGAGCGATTTAGGCTGGTTTGTGACCGGTCAACATGGGTTCCAATTTATCCATTTGGGTCTATTAATTAAATTTAGTCCTAATTACCCATTTAGGCTGATTTAATCAAGTCTTAGGATTAATTTAAGATGAATCATCTTACTTAAAACTGCATTAATGTACTCCTAACATCTAGTATTATTATTAGTATTTAATTTAGTACCATTACTTATAAAAAAAAAATTAGTACCATTACGTTCTATTACTATTCTTTTGTAACTATTGTGCAAATTAAATAATAACCAACATAATTAAAACATTTTATTCAATTTAATCTTATAAAAAACCTATTTCCATGTAAATTCTAAACTTGAACAATTCAATGACATACTAATTTTGTGGATATAATAACTTATTCAAGTATATATTTTTAACCTAAGTAACAACAACAACCATGAATTAAATATTTATGTATATTTTAATTTTTTCCAAAATTTTAAATTAATTATTAGGTAGAATTATGAAATTGAAGGGCTGACCCGTAATTTTATTTAATTGAACCACCAAAATCTTTGGTTGGATATTTAAACTTAGATATTTAAATATTTAATTGTGTGTGTATATATATATATATATATATATATATATATATATATATATATATATATATATATATAATACTTTGATTTTTTAAACTTAGATATTTAAAATTACCAACATTTCTCTAGTACTACAAGAATGATATACTCAAAACATCTATTATCGAGTCTACCAGCTAAAGCCAAAAGTATTGTAGTTTTTCCAGAACCCGGAGGTCCTAATAGCAGTGTCATTCTGTTAAAATGAACTATATACAAGTTAGCATAGAATAATCATATTAGTAGGAAAAGAACACGACAGTGTGTAGTCAGCAACTTAGATACACAATTCAATTAACGCATAGCAATGGCTGAACGACCATAGGGTTTAATGAGAACAATACATCTCTATCCTAGCGATTTAGGTACCAAATATGCAGGGTCATTACCTAATATCAGCACTCAGTCTATACTTTGACAAAGATTTTCTTGAAGAAAAAAAAAAAGTAAAATATGCAGTAAGAGGAGTTTTGGCATTAATCATAAGTAGATGCATGGAAAACCTCTAATATTCATGGTTTGCATCTTTTAATTAATTATTACTTAATGTAAATTATTAAGAGGCTGGGTAAGAAATATCCATCCTTACCTCCCTGGTCTGATCATGCCACTAGTGTTATCCAAAATGGTAAGGATCCGTCTATAATCACATTGCATGGCGATCATTTAAGTCCTTCCACTTAAGAAATTTATCCTCAAATATATTCCTATTCTTTAAAATAGTGTGAGTACTCTCTCTTTGTCGTCTTCACACTCTCAAGTAGCTTCAGCCTTTGAGTGATGCCAATGAACTTTCTCAAGATAAATTACCCTATTCCTTAAAGTGTGCTTCTTTTTGTTTCTAATATTTGGATAGTGGTTGGCAAAAATGATATCTAAGGTTTTAAATATTGGTTTGTACTATTATATTGGTCCATCGATGGACTAGTACGTATTGGTTTGTACTATTATACTGGTCCATCGATGGACTAGTACGTACCTACTAACCTATTCATACGGACATAATGCTGATGGTATCTGTAGGACTGTAGGTATTATTTATATATATTATATAACTATATATATGATATCAACCATGTACCAGTACTGATAAAAGGTTGGACTGGTACAAAATGGAATGATATCTTCCCTGATTTGTGGAGAGAGAATGTGTTGGATTAAAAATGCACTTTTACAACATCGACACATGAAAGACATCTTGAATATTTGACAAAGTGTAGGGGCTAATTTCTCCTTTTCAAATCTTATGATGCCTTTAGTACTAGACATATTTAAGAAGACATGATCTCTCACAACAAATTCCATGCCCTTACTGATTGATTACCTTTCTTTGAGTGGTCATCAAATTCCCTGATTCTTGTAGATTATATTGTCATCTATTTGCATAAGAGTCATATGAACAGCAGAATTTTAGTATTATATAACAATTTAACTAAGTGAAAATGCCCATCAACTCCTCTTAGATCAAGAGCATGATACTTAAGGAGGGCTTCTACAGTTTTAGTCCTCTCTTACTGTCCATCAGTCTATGACTACAAAGCAATACTAAATCTAAGTTGAGTCCCAAAAGCTTGTTGGATGCCTCCCCAAGACCTCTGTGAATCTACGATTAAGATTTGATATGATGCTTCAAGAACCCCATGATGATGAACTATTTCTCGTATAAACAAGGAAGGCTATTAATGCATTAAATAGTATTAATTTAAAAGAAGGTTGGAACATTTCTACATTGTAAATGTTAAAAAACATGCGTTAGAAAAACAAAAACTGAAAACACAAGAAAAAAAATGAAAACTATTATTGTAGAAACTGATGTCATTTTGAAAATGTTAAAAATAGTTTTGGGCAGAAACCAGAGCATGTTGAACTCATAAGCAGCTCAAGATTTGAAACACAATGACGTACTTATAGTTGTGCTTAACATTTCTCCAGTAAACTCCTCTTATTGCAACAATTATTTTTATGTAGACGTATCAAATGTGTTTTCATGAGAGTGAAACTGAAAATTAAAAAGTAATTGATAGGTTTTTGTGTCGGTTATTTGCAGTTCTTTTGATTAAGTGGTCAAATTAGTTTGTATGCTGAGTGGGTCTAAATCATTACAATTGATGAAACTAAAACTCTATACTATTTTCACTTTAGGGATGGATTATGGAATAATTGAAGTTGGAGGAGAGTATATATGTAATCATCAAGTATGGGACAAGTTAGACGTTTCATTATATTCCTTCTAATTAAGTTTTGTTGTGTGCAATGTCCGGTTAACTCTAAGAGTATTGACAACCACTTAATTTTAAGAGGAAGAAAGAACGTTTTGAGTGTTTGATCCTGAAGTATGCTAGCTTACAGAGAAAAGAAATGAAAATCCAAAATTAGTTAGTTTATTTATCATCTACAATTCACTGAAAATTAAGGTTTTTAAAACCGATCCAATGGTTTGCTGGATCGGTATGAACAGTGCATTCCATTACTGTGCAGTAATTTCATGCGGTGAAACCAGTCTCGTTTCGGACCTGTACAAATTGAAAATTTTGGTCCTATTCAGACCGAAATTTAAAACACTGCTGATAGTTAGAATAATATATTATACTTCAGTGGCCTTCCATGTCTTGATATTAAATTTATTGGCATCTAATGTACTTTCAGCCAAATATTCATATTTCAGTCTTATTTTGGTTTCAACACGACTGAAGCCATAGTTGAGCAGCAAACTTTACACTTTGTTACTTGATGTAAACTGACTTGTAGCTCAACTTTATAACTCATTTTGCAAGAAAATAGATGGTGGACTTGATATCCAAAAATTTAATTGCTAAACGTAAAAGCATGTTCTGTAGATCCATGTAATCAAAGTTATGTCATTACTAATGAGGATATAGAGCAATTGTTGTTCTACTTTTGTATGTATTTTGTCTTCTCATAAGCTGAACAATTGTATAATCATTGGCTTGACCTCTATTCTGTGTACAGTAATATCCACCTTGTAGGACATACATATCTTGTTTTCTTTCACATTTATTCCTCCATCTCCTTTTTCTTCATGAGTATTGTTTCTCAGTTATCGTTCTTAGTTCTAAGGCACCTGTTTAGGCCTGAATCTCAAATGTAAATGCCTGTGGTTTACCATCTCCATAGTCATCCTAATGGATTGTCATATAAATTTTCAGTCATTGAATGCATTTGTCTTTCTAGTTTCCTTGACTGTTAAGATGAAATGAACATCTTTCTTCTCTGTTTCCAACTCAGAGAAGCTACAAATGATTCAGACATTTATTGTATTTGTAGGAATTCTGCAGTGGAGATTATAGATATAAGACAATGCTGAATTTGTGGCATGCTAGAGTATCATTGGTTTAAGTTTGTGCTACCTAGAGAAGTAAGAATTCTTTCTTATTTGATCGATAGTGCCCTCACTTCAGTTAAACATGTTCGGCATGAATGGACAAACAATGTTTGTCTATCCTGTCAATACTTTAATAATGACCTAATAATCATGCAGAAGTCAAAATGAACATCAAATTTAGAGATGATGAGGAATTGCTAAAATGGTTGTGCAATATTGCCTATTGAGCATAGTCACTGTGTTGAACACACGAGTTTTTTCATGAAAGATTAGGTTTTTGGATGAATTATTGCTAATCAATTTTCATATTGTATGAGAGCATAGGTCCACAGTTTGAATCTTGACCCTATAGTTATCAAATTTGGACCTTGATCATCGATCCCATCAATCTTAATATTCAAATATAAACATTACAAGTGTACTAGAATCAAAACTAAAAATGGTTGTACAATATTGACCCTGTAGTTATCAAAACTGAAATGGTTGTGCAATATTGCCTATTGAGTATACTCATTGTGTTGAACACGCGAGTCTTTTCCTGAAAGTCTTTCGGATAAATTATTACTAATCAATCTTCATATTGTATGAGAGCATAGGTCCACAGTTTGAATCTTGACACTGTAGTTATCAAATTTGGACCTTGATCATCGAATCCATCAATCTTAATATTCAAAATATAAACATGACAAGTTAAGTATACTAGAACCAAAACTAAAAATATTTAAATAATAGGTAATATGAC
This sequence comes from Costus lasius, assembly GCA_027563935.2. Taxonomy (NCBI): domain Eukaryota; kingdom Viridiplantae; phylum Streptophyta; class Magnoliopsida; order Zingiberales; family Costaceae; genus Costus; species Costus lasius. The sequence continues at coordinate 127,956,415 of CM050450.1, read as the reverse complement.
ACAAATCAACCATAAGTATTGCAATTATTTGCAATCATATCTCACAATTCTCAAAATTACATATCATCAGAAGAACACAAAATTTCAACTTATACAATTAAATACCTATTATAAATATCAAAAAAAATGTTTGCAGCAATCCATTTTATTAGCAATAGGAGATGATATAGAACAAACATACCATAGTAAAAAGGAATGGAAGAAAACAAAAATAGGAGAATTGTTTAATCACCTCTATAGCTAACAACAAATCTAACTTTAGGTCAAAATGTGAATAGTAAAAAGGATTCAGTGTATCTATAACAAAGTTTTCTATCTCAGTGTACCAGTGTGTATTGATTTAATATCGGAGCAACACATTATTAGACATATGTACCAATACTGGCCGTACTACCACAAACTTGCACTGGTATCAGCAACACACATACCTATACTGATACTAGCTGAACCTCACGTACCTGTAAAGAGGTTTCAGTATATCTATAACAAAGTTTTCTCTCTCAGTGTACCAGTATATGGATTTAATATCGGACCAATACATTATTAGACATATGTACCAATACTGGAAGTATTAGCACAAACTTGCACTGGTATCAGCAATACACATACCTATACTGCTACTAGCTGAACCTCACGTACCTGTACTAGTACGAATTCTACAGACATTATGTACTGGTATTGGGTGGTACATAATAGTTTATAAGGCCATAATCTAGATTAGTGAGTTGAAGATGAGTCTTTATGTAAATTCATCTAACATTACATGATTGTGGAAGAGCTTTGTACAACTAGGTATTTTAAGAAAAATGAAGCTGTCTCAAGTGAACAAAGTGGAAAATTTATATGACCTTTTAAAACCCCCCATTTAAAGTAGAATAAAAACTTCATTCGGAGTGATATGTAGTCAGTGGAAGGAGGACCTGCAGTGAGGTGAAGCAGACTAGCTGTTGATGGAGAAGAAAGGCGGAGATGGATATTGACTGTAAGTAGAAATTGGTGAGCAACAATGTCTAGTGGAGCTGACAGCGGTAGTATTTTTTTTGACAGTTGTAGCATTACTTAGTGCATTCTATGCTCACGTGTGAACCTAAATTTGTGGATAAGAGTGGAGGAGGTGGTGTGAGAGTTGCAGAAGAGGAGGTAGCATGAGCTGATAGATCTTGGCTAGTGGGATTTTTTCCTAGAGAAATTAATAAAATATGTTATCTCATCGAGCCAGTTTCAGAAACTCACCAGTTCTCAGGTCATAGGTGATAGGACCAAATGATTTCATGATCTGTAATTTTTTTCACTGCTTGACTTGGACAAAGAGGACTGGTTCTCAGTTTTTTTGGTCCCATTGGCTGCATCAGTCTGGATCTGATAAAATTGGTTGACTTATCCCCTATCCAATCCTAATTGGTCCTGATTGTTCAGTTTGGTGTCCTTGAGATTCAAAGTTGGTTGCTTGATCATGAGAGGAAGTCTAGTCTATAAAAATGCAGAATCGGCTCTTTTCCAAAAGCTTAAAGCTTTTGGAATAAGTAGCTATCCGACAAACTTAACACGATATAAAATAGTTAACTATGGTAAATGACTTCTTCTCTGCTATGTAAATTTACTATTAACGATATTCTATAAATCCACAACCACTTCAAATTGCTTCTAATCATGATTTGTTTGAAACATATACGTGGACAATATGATATAATATGCAATGATGTGAATCAAAAGATACAACACAGGCACTATGATTCATCATTGTCCATATTTACATATATATTTATTCGGCAATTGGAATTGTCTTTGCTAACTAAGATTTTCCAGCCAACGTTGTTGCGAGTTTCAAACTGCAAAAACCTGTGGACCTTCTGAATTCAAATATTGGAAAACTTCAAGTTGACATATTTGAAGAAATTGGTGTTCTGGATTCCATGGTATACTATTTCTAACTTCAAGTTGACAAGTTATTTTATAGTTATCTTAACATGAACTTGCTCTTATTCATTGTTTCAATTGAATCAGGTAACTGTAATTGTTCTGGAACGTTTAGGTGGATCAAATTGGACAAATGTGGTTTTTGGAGTGTGGCCTTATCCAAAGAAATCTAATTTATCATCAACTGGTCTAAGCATTCTCAGGGCCTCCTTTATGTTCTTGATTATAGGACAGTCAACGCTTCACTTGACTACTTCCTTGTTTGGGAACTCATCATTCTTTCAGATCCTTAAGTTTCCTGGAGGGATCACCATAATACCTCCTCAAAGAGTTTTTCTTTTGCAGAATGTGCAAATGCTTTTTAGTTTCACTTTAAATTTTTCTATCTATCAAGTCCAAGATAAATTCAATGAACCGAAGGACCAGATGAAGGACGGATTACTTCTCAATTCAAATGAGGTCAGAAAATGTTTCACTTTTACATATATATTTTATTTCTTGTGGTTCATTAGATGCTTACTGCATGCAAAATTGTTGCTGTATATGCTATTTGAAGGTGGTAAGCCTCATTTAAGTTTGTGCTAAAAGTCCTGTAGCATGAATACCTGTGAATACATCATATCTGTGCCCTACTAGCAATCCAATTTCATTTGATCCCGCTTCTGTTCCTTTCAGCGGTCACGCTTTTATCTTTCTTTCACTTTAGTGACCATCCACATGAGATGATCTAGTAGGGTGATTTTGTTTTGCTTTATTTACATGTCAGGAATAGCCATAACTTTGAAAGTGTGAGCTTCTGGTTGGTGTTTTGAAGTTTGTCTTTTGGAAGAATTGTGGTATCATTTGTTGAAAAACTGTTGTCTGGTTGACACTAAAGAGCTCTGCATATTCTTAAATTTTGACATGTTATCCTCTGTCTTGAGTGCATTGCATGTTGCTGTGGCCCCTAAAGCATTTTTTGGACCTTTTGATCGTTCTAGTGTTATAAGCTGCAACTTCGAATAAGAGACTAAATTATGGGGCTATTACTTGCTTTATGGCAGTTATATTCGAGTGTTAACTTCCTTTTTTTCTTGCAGAACCTATATCTGAAATTGATGAACTTGGAGGGCACTACAATCTTCCCTCCTACAATTGTTCATACCTCGATTGTACTTGCAATTGGGAATCGGCAGCCATCCCTACCAAGGTGGAAGGAGTTGGCAAAAACAATTCGGGTTCTTCTGCAGGAAGTTTAGGCCTAAATCACAGTCTTTGGTAGAGTAAATCAAATACGTCTGTCTTCTTTTCTTCACAACTCCTCAAGTAGTGCAAGCAGTATTTCACCAACTCCAGCTCCTCGAACAAAGACAGACCATCATGCTCATCACCCACACCACCACCACCATCACCATATGCATCATCATCGTATACACCTCGCTCCTGGTCCTGCCGCTGAAACCACTCCAATGTCCCAACCTAGTCTGGATGGGTTGCTTTAGTCCTGAGTTTCCCAGGGCAACTCAGGTTTGGGCTTTGCTTTTGTGCTATTTGTAACCTTGTACTTAAATTAAAGGCATGTTATATCATATAAAATGATTATTCTATAATTTGTATGTTATAACTCACGTAAACTATAGAATGAAATATTATAAACCATAAATATTATCACTAATTTATATTTGTAGCTAATGATAGAAATAATTAATTATAATTAATCAAGAGTTACTAAACCATAAAATACCTATATTTATACTTATGTTGGTTTTAGATAGAGAACCGTAATGATGGAAATTCATATTGGGTCTTTCTGGGGTTACATATTTTAAAACCCAAAACTGGACCTGATTTCTGAATTTTAGAAAATAGGAAACCTAATATACCTAAAATGACCCGGGAAAAATCCTAAATTTTTAGCACATTTATGGGTCTATTCGGCCTATGGGTTTTTTTCTACCCCTAATTATTTTAGTATTTATCTTAAGGTTCTAACATTTACATGCACAAAAATGATGAATAGTTATGTTTATCCTGCACAATTTTGATTTTAAATGATATTTATGAACATATTAATCAGTAGTCCGACATATTTTGATGCCCACCAAATATCTTTTTCAATCCAAAATATTCATCACTAGTAGGGATGACAACGGGGCGGGTTGGGGACTGATTTTGCCATCCCCGACCCTGATTTTTCAAAACTCATCCCCAACCCTGATCGGAACTCGACAGGTTTAAAAATCTTAACCCCATACCCGACCCCGCGGGGAAACTCGACCCGACCTTCCTAAAGAATACGTATATGTTGTAATTTTTTTTAAAAAAATATATTTAAAATAAATTTTCATCATATTCACAAGAATATTCTACAAAAACCCTATAATAAAATTTCATAACAACCTAAACAAAGTATAAGTGATAATAAAAATTCACAACAAACTAAACAAATTAGTCAACAACACACTAATTCAATTATCCAAACACAAGACAACAAACAACCACCCAGAGTTATCAATAGCGAATCGCAGATAATATTAGAAAGCTAAAAATCCACAATATAATATAGCAGATTGTGTTGCGGGCAAATAGCGGAAGTCATTTTAAAATATATATTGTATACATAAAAAATTAAGTATAATGTTTGAAATATATGTTATATACCTAATAAATTAAGCTGCATAGAAATAAAATAAATTATATAATGAAAGATTACATAGTACTAACTCGATTCAAGTCATAATTTTAATTTCTAAAATTTTAAAACATTATAATGTGGTCCTATCTGCTATAGCGGTGTTATAGTGTTTCATAGCCATCATTTTTGTTGTCATTCTTTGAATCACTGGGTTGGAAGAAGTCAACTATGCTGATATCGTTAAATTAATCTCATAAATCTTAGGGAAATAAAGATTTGCAGTAGGATAACTAGTTCCAGAAAATAGTTATAATACTATTAAAAATTTTCAGTTTTCCACAAACTTCAGCTGCAAATTCCCACTACATTGTTGTTGGTAAACAAGTGTATTTATCATCTCACTGTTTCAACCTACAAAACACTTCTTTGTATGATATGACAATATCAAGCATTTTATAAGTTGAGTTCTATCTAGTTGGGCAATCTAAACATAGATTCTTGGTATATATCATATGCAAATGCTTTGCTATCTCCTTAAATTTCTCCACTCTCCTAAGGTTGCAGTCCAGTAAGCTACAATGTCACAAATTCTTTCTACCTCATATTTCATAATTTTTAATCCATCTTTCACAATTAAATTTAATATATGCATACAACAAAGCATATGGAGTAAAGAACCATCCATTAATAAAGTATTTAAATTTAACTTATCTTTGACTTTTTGAATCATAACATCATTTGTACTACAATTATCTAATGTAACTGTAGATAACTTTGTATCGATATTCCAATCTAGTAAACACACTACCAGAACAACACTAAGCCTATCGCTTGTGTGAGGAGCATGAACATAAATAAACCTAATATAAAATAAATGACATTTAATCATTCTAACATAAAATAAATGACATTTAATCATTTAATAATTCTAACAAAAAAACTATGTATGATAAAAAGATAATATTTACCTCAAAATTGGACTTTGAAGAACCCTAAGAGGGGTCAATATAGTGGGCAGTGATCGCCATATATCCTCTTTTCTGATTACTTGAAGTCCACATATATGAAGTAATTGCTACTCTTCCTTCATTACTATCAATCAACTTCAATGTCATTGATCTTTCGGCATTATAAACCTGAATAATATCCTTCTAAATAGTATTTCGTGAAGGAATCTTAATAATGGTTGAAGTGCATTTGAGTACCTTTTAAAACCAAGATGATCCACTATTGAAAGTGGATATTCATGCATTATAATTGCAGTTGCTAGTTCTTTCTTTGCATTATCTGAATTATAAGAAGTAGCTACCATCTCAGACTTTCCTTTTGTTATATTGGATGTTAAAATTGTTTGGCCCCTTATACTTATCTTACATTGAAAACAATTGTCCATATGTTGATGCAAATGCTTTGTCACATTTTTTCAACTTTCTCCTAACAACTTTCTACAATAATTACATTGAACAAAGCATTTGCACTAACATATGGACAATTGCTTTCAACGTAAGAAGTATAAGGGGCCAAACAGTTTTGACATATAAGATAGCAAAAAGAAAGTCTGAGATGGTAGCTACTTCTTATGATTCAGATAATACAAAGAAAGAGCTAGCAATTGCAATTATAATGCATATATCTACTTTCAATAGTGGATCATGTTGATTTTAAAAGGTACTGAAATGCACTCCAACCGTTATTCAAGGTTCCTTCATGAAACACTATCTAGAAGGATATTATTTAGGTTTATAATGCTGAAAGATTAATAACATTGAAGTTGATTGATAGTAATGAAGGAAGAGTAACAATTATTTCATATATGTGGACTTCAAGTAATCAAAAAAGGGGATATATGGCGATCACTGCCCACTATATTGACCCTCTTGGGTTCTTCAAAGTCAAATTTTAAGATAAATGTCATCTTTTTATCATACACGATTTTTTTGTTAGAATTATTAAATGATTAAACGTTATTTATTTTATGTTAGGTTTATTTATGTTTTTGCTCCACAAGCGATAGGCTTAGTGCTGTTCTGATAGAGTATTTATTAAATTGGAATATTGATACAAAGTTATCTACAATTATTTTAAATAATTATAGTACAAATGATGCTATGATTCAAAAAGTCAAAGATAAGTTGAATTTAAATACTCTAGTTATGGATGGTTCTTTGCTCCATATGCGTTGTTGTGCATATATATTAAATTTAATTGTGAAAGTTGGATTAGAAATTGGGAAATATGGGGTAGAAAGAATTCGTGATAGTGTAGCTTACTAGACTGCAACCCCTAAAAGAGTGGAGAAATTTAAGGAGATGACAAAATAATTGCGTATGATATATACCAATAATCTATGTTTAGATTGCCCAACTAGATGTAACTCAATTTATAAAATGCTTGATTTTGTCATATCATACAAAGAAGTGTTTTGTAGGTTGATACAGTAAGTACCAACAATAACACAGTGGGAATTTGCAACTGAAGTTTGTGGAAAACTGAAAATTTTTAATAGTATTACAGAACTATTTTCCGGAACTAGTTATCATAATGCAAATTTTTATTTCCCTAAGATTTGTGAGATTAATTTAACGATATCAGCATGGTTGACTTCTTCTAACCAAGTGATTCAAAGAATGACAACAAAATGATGACTAAATTTAAATGCTATTGGAGTATGATTCATGATATCATGGGAGTTGCTACAGTTTGGGATCTAGATATAAAATGAGCTTATTTGAATATTATTATCAAAAGTTATATTAAATTTATGCTTTAGTTCAAGTTAATAGGATTCAGCAACTCTATGATCTTGTTTCTGAGTAACAACTAAAGAGCAAAGATTTTGAAAGTACTTTAATTTAAGAGATTGGTAATGATACAGTAGATGACACATTAAGTGACTTTGATGTATTTATAAAAAGCCAAAAAAGAGCAAAAATCTCACATATCACAACAGAGTTAGGTTATTTTTGAGAAGAAGACATTACCAAGTTTAACAAGTTTTGATATTTTGTTATGGTTGAAGTTGAATGGTGTCAAATTTTCAACACTACAAGCTATTCCAAAAGATGTGTTGGCAATTCTTGTATCTACTGTAGCTTCAGAATATGCATTCAGCACCGGTGATCGAATACTAAACGCACATCATAGTCCACTACATTGGTATACTTTAGAAGCTATGATGTGTGCTAGAAGTTGGCTATGGGGTCAAGAGAGTAAAGGTAAATTTTATACTTTAATTATTTAAAAGCTTTGATATGTGTTATGCTGCTATAGTGTACTTGTTTTCATTATTTAAGATTTTAATTTATTATATCTCGTTAACTATTTAATTGTAAATTCATATGTTTTTGTGTCGTTTTGCAGGAATGAGGCCTAAAGTAATGGATGATTTTATAAATATACTTGATGACATAAAATTTGAGGATAAAGGTATATTAAATATTTATTAAATTAATTATAATTTATTTACAAAATATATAACTGTAAATAATATAATTTTTTTGTTTAATGTAGATGAATTATTGGCAAGTGGAGCCTGAGCTACTTTTGGATTAGAAGAAGATTAATGACGAATTTTGGACTTGTAGATTAGAAGAATCGAAGAAGATGCTGTTGTGCTATTTTTGTGATATTGTCTTGTTGATGCCTTATGTTTGGACTTTGGACTATGCTTGTTGTGATGTTGTCTTATTGATGACTTATATTAGGACTTTAGATTATTGTTGATGACTTATGTTTGGACTTTGGATTATATTTATGGTTGTTGACTTGATGTAGAATTGTGAATTTGTGATGTTGATTGTTGTTGTTTACTTATGTTTGGATTATGGTGGTTGTTTGTTGTCTTGTGTTTGGATAATTGAATTAGTGTGTTGTTGACTAGTTTGCTTAGTTTGTTGTGAATTTTTATTATCGCTCGTAGTTTGTTTAGGTTGTTATGAAATTTTATTATTACTTGTGTAATTTGTATAGGGTTGTTGTGGAATATTCTTGTGAATGTGATGAAAATTTATTTTAAATATATATTTTTAAAAATTATAGCATATACTTGTTCTTTAGGAAGGTCGGGTCAGGTTTCCCCGCGGGGCCGAGTTTTCCCGCAGGGTCAGGTATGGGGTTGGGATTTTTAAATTCGTCGGGTTCAGGTCGGGGTCGGGGATGGGAAAACCCGTCCCGGTGCCATCCCTACTGTCACGCCCCGGTCGGATCAACCTCAAAGTGGTGCTTAACCGCTGTCTTAGGGTTATCCGGCGGAACACCAGAGCGTGAACCCTCTAGGGTTTCCGGACAGAATTTCTCCCCAAACAAGAAACTCTAATCTCCCCGATTAATTTTTATCCCCAAATTACAAATCGCACGAAAACCCTAACCCTAATTTAGGAAATCAAACCCTAAATCAAAAGTCAAACCTCTGGTCAAAATTACCGTTGCTGCTCGAATTAATTTCGATCGCTAACCTCAGCGTCCAATTTCTCCGTTGCCGAACGAATTCGCCTCTGCTGAGTCTGCTTGTGTCAGCACGCGAAATCGATTTCCGCCCCGCGCATCGTCGCCCGCCTTCCGATTTTGACCCGGTCAAAATCGGAAGCGGTGTTTGCTCCTCTGCTTTCGACGCTGCTCGCGTCGTTCTCCGCCGAACGCCGCCGCCTCACTCTCGCTCGCCGGAGGAGTGCAGGCCGGCAGGGAAAGGTTGTCACCTTCCCCTCAGCCTTCCGCCACCAACCGAGTAGTTGTCTGCTGCCGAAGCTCGTCGCCAACAAAGATGATGGAGTCAGCGCAATAGGGGAATGACACGGAGCTAAAGAGGACGACTATGAAGGAAAAAGCTTCACTCTATTTCTCATAAACTAGAGCTACAAAAACCCTCCCTCACCTCTCATCTCTCTCTTCCTCATGTCGGCGCCGCCGCCGTTTACAGAGTTCTCTCTGAGCCCTCTCAACTCCTCTCTGATCCTCCTCGGTTCGTTAGTCGCTCAGCGGATCTCTCGCCGATCTCGCTCTCCAGCTTCGTGATCTCCTCCCTCCCTTCGAAGACACTTGTTGGATGGCTTTATAGGAAAAGAGCCGCCACTTCCCTTCGCCGCCAAGCCCGCGTCGTCCGTGTCGCCTTTACCGAAGACCTCGCTGCAGTCGTCCGTGTCTGAAGAAGCCCTGAGTCTTCCGCCGAAGGCCGCGCCTCGCTCCATCCGTGTGCAGGTGCTTTCCTTCCCCTGCGTCCGTGTCCTACGGGGAAGAAGACGCCGTTGCCAAGAGCCGCGTCTTCCGTTCAATTCGGGTGGAGGTGAAGACGAGACTTCCTCGTCTTTGTATCTTGGTCAACATCAATGGTTGACCAAATAACATGGCTTCCGTTTTTCCTGTTTCAGGCTGTCAACATCAATGGGTGAACAGATGGGTTGAGCTACAGCTCATGTTGCCACTGCCAGTAGAAGAAAAACTATTTGGGACAGGTTTAATGTATAATGTGTATATATACACATAACTATCCAATAAATAATTATTTTAATAAAAAATAGATACCATTTAATAAATAAATTACAAGAAATTATTGGCAATAAAAATATTAGGATGTAATTTATTAATTTAATTAAATTTATAAATAAAAATATTATATTATTTACATTAGTAAGTAAATTATTACTATAAATTTTGTGAATGTATAAAATGTAAGCTTGTATATATATATAAAATGTAAACTTAACTATTGAAGGCTGTATCAAATAATTTACTATGTCAACAAACGCTCCCATAATTTGTCTCTCATCATAATACTGTGGCAATGATTTATCTTTGATTTTATATATAATTTGTATAATATGCTGTTTAAGATCAATCTATAGTGTTTTCCCTATATCCCCACACAATATAACAATTTAGCTTTTGACCTAAAAACACTTTTACAACCGATAACACAGTGTTACTAAACAAACCCTTAGTTTGACAAGGGCGCTAAGCCGCTAATGTATGTCTTTTTCGGAATAATGACTAACAATTTCCACTTAGTAGTCCTGCACCTTATTTAATTTACCCGTTAAATTTCCTATTAAGTTCAATCCCATTGTTTACATGCTGGGCGTCAGCCTACTTTGTATACCACTTTTGCATCCGTTGACTGCCCCAATTAATTTGGGTGCGTTTGACATAGCTTCTAGGCTGTTTTTGTTGGCTGTAAAAGTTATTTTTGAGAAGCTGACAAGTTTGGCTATTAACTTTTGCACTAATTTAATACACTACTAAGCTGCTTTTCCAACCAGCTATTTTTCAATCAGTACTTTCTCAACCGGCAAAAGCTAAAAACTCAAACACACCCTCTATTTTTGACTAACTTTTTGAAAAGAGTGGCTACTATCCATGCATCAATATCAAGACAAATGATTATACACTATCAAATTAATTATTTGCTTGGTCCTTTGCTTCTATTTTTTCCGTTTCTCCTTTCTATTCTCACAGGGTACAAGTAAATATCTATGGTCATTGCTCGTGTGAATAACAGAACAACCATGTTCAGCGCTCCAGTCTATTTTATTATGCATCAATACATGTTCACTATGCCAGCATCCTTTCATATGTCCAGCTTCTTCCTCGTACGAGTCTTTTGTCCATAACCATTGTTGTATGTTTCATTGTGTTTGTGATGAAGTAGGAATGTCTTGTTATGGAATTAGATCTCTGGTTCTGCAAGAATCTGCATAGCCCGAACACTGTCATAATAGACGATAAGTTGGGAGGAAGGACACGGCACGAAACTGGGCAGTGTACTCACGAGGCAACTCTGATGAATGTGTATATATGGATAAACCAGAGCCGGCAAATAAGTTTTCCGGTCAAAGCCAAAGAGGTGGCAGGCCATTTTTATGCGGCCGCGGCCACCTAAAATATTACGCATCCCTGCACATCACCAACCCGATCCATGATGATCCGATTGGTGATGTGCTAAATTCCTACACGAGGCATCCCTGCACATTATATCCTGTGTGCATATCACAATATGCTTTGGATGGTGATGATGGAGGAACGCCTAATATTTTACGCGGCCACGGTCGCCTAAAAAATTTTTCCTTAGATATGTTGTCTTGCTGCTATTATCTTTCCACGTAGTCCAGAAAATTGTGTATATTTTCTGTTACTGTGACATAATGCGTTACAATTGCATTATCTGATGCATAGTTTACAATTTTCTGATTTCATTGTCGCAACTGATATTCTTATAAGCTGGGAAAATCAGTTTTTTCTCTTACTGCAGTTGTTCGCCTTCCGACAACTCCACCAAACGAAGCCTGAATTATGTTTGAATTACTGCACTTGACTTTATTGTTCCTTTCGAAAGCTACTTCTTGTTGACAAATCCTTACCTGAGCGGGGGCATGGTCCATGCTTCATTTCCTATGGTCTTTGTGGCATTGTGTTGGGGATGAAATCATGTGGAGTTCTAAAATGTCAATAGTTCCACTTGTAATTGCGTTGTAGATATGATCCAATGCTGATGCATAAACTTTACCATATAAAAATAGTTTTTATCTTGGATCTGATTCAATTTGAGTTGCAGCATTTTCTTAAATCATTCATGTTGTGCAAGTGAAGGTAAGACTAGGAAGAAAAAAAAAAGTGAACTCTTCTCTTGGGGAAAAACAGAGAGAAAAGTGAAGGAAATAATTGTTTTTTTTTCTTTTTTGTTTTGTTTGCATAAACTACATAATTGCTCTTTCTTTCTTTTATTTTTAGTTATTTTATTTTTCACATTTTTCCTCTTCAGAAAATACATCTTATCAAAGTTCAAATTCGACTCAATGCAGCATTATCATTGTGTTTATGTGATCGATTTTTTTTTGTGAAAGAGACATTAGGGGAAAAAAATTACAAATCCATCTTTTAGTAGCATCTATCAGACGCCCCAAGAAAGTGGGGGAAAAGCGGCGCAGCTCATTGCTCCTTCGATCTGGCGTAGAGCTGCACAGTCCTCCCGTTCAGCGGCTGCGTCGGCCGCGAGTTGTGGTGGTACGCCTCGTCCAGCGGCGCCTGCATCTCCTTCGCCTGCTCGCTGCTCATATGCTTCACCTGCACGCATTCGGAACCAAAGACTCCGATCAAAAGACAATGCCCGGCGGAGGGCCGCCTCCCAGCCTACTCGCACGCCCACAAGGTGCTTGACCAAAATCAACTAGTTACCTTGTCGATGACGTTCCAGATCACGTTCTCGGTGCACGGCGGCGTGGTCAGCGACCCCACGTACCGGTAGTACTTGGGGACGTTCCGCTTCATGGCCCTGGTCTGCACGATGCTGACGGGAACGTGACGCGGCGCGTCGCCGGCGCGTTCTTCCTTGGCCAGCTGCGCCAGCTTCTTCTTCATCTGGAAGATGAAAGGATCAGGGCCGCCGAAGCGATACAGCATGGCCACAATGGTGATGCCGCCGTCGGCGCTCTTGTGGACGAGATGGAGCTCCACCGGGTACCTGTCGGAACAGAGGCAACAACATCAACGTCCGTCTGCTCCGACGATCATTATTATATCACAATCGCACAAAGCGGCGGCGCACCTCTTTCCATTGATCGTGTGTTCTGAGGGCGTGTGCCAGTGCAGCTGAATCAGGCTGTAGTTCTTCCCGTCCACCTCGACGTGCCCGACCTTTTTGTTGTATTCGAGCTACACAGTACAGCAATGGCGGTACCTCAGCCGCTGTTTTTGCTTACAGATCAATGAAAGAAGGATTAATGCTAGCAAACCGCAATGTTGAAGCCATTGACGAAGAGGGTTGCATTTGTGGGGACGTAGTGCCTGTGAAGAGGCCCCAATGTGGAGTTGCGGACTGCGTTCTCCTTCACAATGTTGATCGGAGACTGCTGCTTCCCCTTGGAGCAGAGCTCGTACTTAGTGCGTATGCTGCTCCAGTTCGCCGGCCCGGTGGCGCCGCTGTACCCAAAATCCACGGGTCCTGCGGCACAAACAAGCTAGAAACTTTTATGGATAAACAGATTAAGAACAAACTACGCAAAAGATAGGAGGTGGAGGATTCAGAGCATTTGGTCTGTGAAGGGTCCCTTTACTTGACTTGTGGAGAAGAATCATAATTTCAGGGTCTAAATAGGTTTAAAAAAAATAATAAAAAATACTATGATAATCTACTCATTAAGATCTATCCAACGGTATTAAAATTGTCATGATCCAAATCTTATTAGATCTATCCAACGGTATTAAAATTGTCATGATCCAAATCTTATTAGAGGAGAAAATTTTTTGAGAAGTATAGTAGAATTTATGATAGATTATATTCTACTATAATTCCTGATTTTTTTTCTCCTCATATAAGATATGAATCATGACGATTTTGATATCGTTGGATAGATCTCGATGAGTAAATTATCATAATATTATTTATTTATTTTTTAAATTTATTTAGACCCCGAAATTGAAACCCTTCTTCACAAGGTGAAGGGTCTTGTGAAGGGTCCCTTTTTTCTATGGACTTTTTTTTGAGGATTCACGCACCGACGGAATGGTCGCTGGCGCAGGCTACAAGAAAGGAGGTTATGCCCAAGGCGAGAATAACTCCTCTTGGAGCCATTGGCGGCCTCTACTACCGAGCTTTGCTCCTTGCTCCCCCTTGGCTCTTGGGAGAGGATTGCCTTATATAGGAGTAGGTCGGCTCTCTTCAATCTATGGAAGTACGAGGAGGAAGCGGATTCCATGGAAGATTACGTGAGGTATGTGGTCGTCGTCTTCCTGCCAACCTCTGCCATTGCTTTGACTTGCCAAATATAGGAAGGAGGTTACTGCATTCCGAGCTTGTAGCCGGAGTGAGCTTTTGTTGCCGTCCCTGTGTTTTCCATCTAAAGAAACAGAACATCAGCTCTTGATCAAATAACCATATTTACAATGGATAAAAATACTTTCTACTGCAAAACAATCAATAAATTATAATACTAAATTATATAAATCAATATTCATTTAAGTACACAAATTCATTATAATTATTTTTATCTTGTTGTAATAATTTATAATTCTTCATAATTAAAGCCTTAAAGGCCGCTTAATATTACAATGTTATTACATATTAAAATTAATTGGGCCAACATGGGCTAATTGGATTGATCCAACCAGCCTGGTCAATGTCGAATCAACCAGAGTCAACACGTTTTTTTTATTGAATACAATTTCTTTCAAATCGGACCGGACGCAACCGCTGTGCTCAAGTGGAGCAAAACCCTTGCACTGCCCCCATTCACCTCTGCTCTAAAGTCTAAACCCTAGCTGTTGTTCTCTCGTTTCGTTGCTTCCTCCCGTCCATCCTCCTGATCATCGCCCATGGCGGAGCTCAAGAAGCTGTCGGAGGCGCGGGACCTGACTCGGATCGAGCGCATCGGAGCGCACTCCCACATCCGGGGGCTAGGCCTCGACTCCGCGCTCGAGGCCCGGGATGTGTCGGAGGGTATGGTGGGCCAGCGCGCTGCCCGCAAGGCCGCCGGACTCATTCTCAATCTCATCAAAGAAGGCAAGATCGCCGGCCGCGCCATCCTCCTCGCCGGTCAGCCTGGCACCGGGAAGACCGCAGTTGCCATGGGTCTCGCTAAGTCCCTCGGCGCCGAGACCCCCTTTGCGGCGGTCTCCGCTTCCGAGATATTCTCTCTCGAGATGTCCAAGACCGAATCGCTAACCCAGGCCTTCCGGAAGGCAATTGGCGTCCGCATTAAGGAGGAGGCCGAGATCATCGAGGGAGAGGTTGTTGAGATCTCCATTGAACGCCCGGCTACTGGCGCTGGAGGGTCGTCAGGCCAGTCCTCTTCCAAGACCGGGAAGTTGACTCTGAAGACGACGGATATGGAGACGGTTTATGAACTCGGAGGGAAGATGATAGAGGCTCTGAACAAGGAGAAAGTCCAGAGCGGGGACGTGATATCGCTGGATAGGGCATCTGGAAAGGTCACGAAACTTGGGCGGTCAATCTCACGATCGAGGGACTATGATGCCACAGGCCCCAGCACCAAGTTCGTCAGGTGCCCAGAAGGAGAGTTGCAGAAGAGGAAGGAGGTTGTGCATTGTGTCACTCTTCACGAGATTGATGTGATCAATAGCAGGTATTGTTTCACCTCTCTTGCACATTGTATGATGCTTCATTTCTTGCTATTACATGAGCTAAACTAACAAGTAAAAAAAAATCTTTAACATTCCACGATTGCTGCCATGAATTGACAATGGTCAACTCTACTATTTTTTCAATTTCCTTTTAGTTCAAAAAACTTATAAATAGTACTATTTAATGTTTATATTCCAGCAGTGCTTCCATCATTAGTTTTCTGATATTTATGTATTCAACTTCAACTTTACAAGTTTTTGCTTTGTTCACCCCTTTTTCCTTTTGGAACCTAAACTTCAGTGCTATGTTTTTGTTGTATTTGATCACAGAAACTTGTTCTTCCATATTGAAAATTTTTATTTTGATTGATAGATCAATGTACCTACCAGACTTACTGCAATTTTTTTGAATATTCTCTAAACTATTTAGTGGAACATGAGAAGTGTGACAAGTTACTCTTCCAATTTTGATTTTTTTGTTGCAAGTAGATTGGTTTTAAAACAATATACAGTGAAGGATTCAAGTAGATTATTGTATCTTTGAGGTTAAGATCATAAGAAAACAGCTTTAAACATGGAGTTATTCTTGACAATGTAAGTTTGATCTAATTGTGTATTATTAATACACTCACTATTTAGCTTTAGTGCTTTCATTATTTGTGTTTCTCCTACTTAAGCATGGAAAATTGGCCGCTTAATGTGAAGTACAGATTCTTATTTTGTTCTCGTATTTACAACTGCAGAAACATTAAAAAAAATTGAATGCTGTTACTAGTATGCAGAAACAGGGATCAGACAACTTAGTCTGGTCCGTGATGGAGGATACTAGAGAGTGTTTTGGTTGGTTTAGTTTTTTTTTGGATAAAATTAAAGTTGAACATTTGGTTGTTAGTCTTCTTTGCAGTAATACAAAAGCTGTGACAAATAGGCTTTTGGTAATCTATGAACAAATGGTGATGAATTATAAATAACCAAAAGGATGTAAATTATTTATTGACGATGATTATGCACTGTATAATATATTGGTTTCTGCTTATTCACATAACTAGTGGCGATGTATAACCAAAAATGATATGAACTTGATGCATATTCTTTTCTTTGGTCATTTACTTTCTTTCATAAATATATGATAAATAAAAATTCTGGTCAGATATCAGCACTAACCAAGTGTACAATATGAAACAAGAGTACCATTAAGAAAATATGTACAATTAGATAACTTCTACAGAGGTTGTAGGAACTCCATTAAATGTCTACGTAATGAGTTCAAAATTAATTTATTTCGTTTCTGTTTATGAGAGCATGACTTCTAATATGTTAAAACAAGTTTAAGTTTGCCTAATATTCTTGAGACCTTTCCTCCTTTCCAACTCAAGAGTTGTTAAACTGTCAAGTTCCTTTTATGCCAAGGTCCTAAATCACACAGGCAGGCAGAAGGTGCTCACCTGAGTAAAGCATGACAATTTTTTAATAAATTATTTATGTATATGTATACACACACAAATTTTTATATGCACGCAAGCGTATATACATATATAGACCATGATTTGCAAGATCAACTGAGTTGAATTTGTATCCTTAACTGTTGATCTGATTGTATCCTATTTCTTGGGCATACAACAAAAAAAGGTGAATAGAAGTTGATTAAGTATGCAAAGGATTTGGTGAGGTTCAACCTAAAGCAAGATGGAATCATGAGAGATTGATATAATTGTCTTTGAATTGTTGAGATCAAATGATCTTAATGATTATGAGGTGAGGATAAATGAAATCAAATTTACCCTTATTAGTGTTGTTCAAAGGCCATGCTCATTTTGCCTCTCACTATTTGATGGTTGCTACTTGTTTGTCAAAGCTGCAAGTACGCCATTTCCCGTAATTGCTAGAAGCTCTCCTACCATCGCTTGAAGCTCAAAATTTGTGATGTTTAACTCTATTGAGCCATTCATCCTTGCCAAGTGTGTGATGTTTTTTTCTTTCATTGCCCTTTGGGAAAGTAAACAACATTGCTGGCCTCAAATATCAATGAAATAAATCACTCCAATGAACACATGATTGGGTTTAGGCTTTGAAAGATCGGAAGAAAAAATTGTCTTCCATGATATTATAACACTATAAATAGGTAATAGGTTTATGCTTAAGGTAGGTTAATGTTTATTATTTTATAATGTTAAGGCTTAATGTTTAATAATTAAATGACTTCTATTTACAATTATTGATTGGTGAAAGTTTCTTAGGTTAAATTATTATAAAGTAATATAAAGTGTAAAAATATTTGAACAATTAATCTTTTATATAATTACAAATATTTTATTTATGATAAGCCATGTACATGCATATACACCATACATAATGCAGTGGGAAGTGGTTTGTAAACAAATGAAACCCATTTGGATTGGTTGATCTGAATCGGGATTGATAGTGTTTGACATCTTGATTGATTTCTCAATATAAAAATGGAACCATTAGTAATACAAGTTCAAAGGGCAAGATGAAATTGACAAACTGAAGAAAATCTCAAAATTAAATTGGCAATTTTAAGAACAATACGGAAAGAGAAATGAAGATAAACTTGTGCACCTCATCACATGGGGTACTTGATCCAAGCCAGTCAGGTATGGGCAAATTCAAGTTAGCTTTGGTGTAAAACTACGGATACCTGATACTCAATTAAAAAAATATTAACGATATAAGTTTATCCAAAGTATTTAACCAACTAACCTTTAAAATAATTATTATATAACTATGCAAAACTATTTTAGTTTATAAAATGATATTTGTATAAGATTTTGAGATGAAAATAAAAAATAAAAGTTTGGTTCGATTGAGTCAAGTACCTGTATAAATAGTTTGGATAGTTAAGTTATGTGATAAGGTATCCAATAGGATGTTTGGTCTCAGATTTATTTAATTGGGTCACGGTTGAATTTAGGGTGAAAAATTGAGTTCTTAGCTTGTTGCTATCCCTTATCATTGTTAGGCTTATGTGCCTTGTGCTTGTCAACACCTCATAAGCGTGAATGATGCTTTCTATCGAGTTTTGAGGTTGTTGTCATGGTTTGTCGGTGTCATACCTGATAACTCTCACTCTGATGCTCATCTCTTAACCTCAATTGCGCCATCTACAGAAAGCCATTGAGAGTCTATAGCTTAATTGCAACGTAATCTAAGTAGCTCGCTTGAATCTAAACTTTAGGTTTCACTTGAATCTTCAGGAGAGTCGAGGTTGGGCGACTCAAAAAGGAATCAAGGATGAACTCATCCTATTGAAATGCGACTCAAGTTGCTAGCTCTAATTGAATGAGCAAAATATAACACTAATCCAATTGATTAACATTTTAATTTCTATTTAAATAACAAATTCATCGGTATATATTCCTAAAAATAGGTAATTTTATTAATCATGTAATAATTACTATATTATTGAAAATGATATGTTCAGAAAGAAATACTTAATACAATAATGATAAGGAATGACATGTTGCTTTTATCATTAGAAGCTCTTATTGTTATTATTATCTTGTTTTTGTCTTTTTTACTTCAGAATATTTTCTTTCCTGATTTTGGTTTTGTCTGTCTAATACAACTGATATCTTATTTTATTTGGAATATGCAATATTGATACAACGCCAATACTGCAGACCATGGTACATACATATACATGTGCATAAATTAAGCAAGTTAAAATTAAGCTTGTGCAGCAGATACACATAAATTAAGCAAGTTTACAATGCCACATGCATAAAGTCTAGATTAAACTAAAACTCATTTCCGACAAATATCACGAAAATAATGCAAGTTAAAATTCAATAAAAAAAATCAAACTATAAGTTTTAGAACGTAAATTGTCTTTGTAAAAATGCTTTTATCATATTGATTGTATCACACATGACAATCTCAAAAACTTAAAAAAAATCATTTATGATTATCAAGATGTTCTAAATCATCACGATTATCATCACTGCTTTTCTATGTTTCTTTCTCCTGTTTGGATTCATCAAAAATCCTAAATTCTGCATAGGCTCACGTGCTTTGTGCTTGGTGCACCTTTGACATCATTGCTCCAACTAGCAAAATGTAGGTTTTCCCTTCAGTGGAACCTATGGAGCTTCAACTTGAACCTTAGATCAAACCTACTGCGACCTCTTTTTGAGTCGCTTTTGCAACCTGATATTGGCTCTGACTGTTCATACTTGATTCAATTTCTCGTGAATCTTTTCAGTCCCTAAATCATCCCTGTGTGTGCACACTCCTAAATTGTCAACTTAATAGGTAAAAATATGAGACCTTATTGCATGCTATGTAAGACCTTCATCTTTTTATTGTATTTGTTATTTGATTATCTGCCAATTATTGTTGTACTCCGACAATATGGGAATTTTTATTTGCATAAAATTCTATTCGTATAATGTTAATATAGAGACACACAATTGTTAGTATTCTTACCGTTTTCTATATTTAGCTGATTAATTTTTTTATTAATTGTTATGTTTTCTGCACAATATTGCTAGTGATGAAGATTGGTTTGAGCCAAAGTTTAATCTAGTT
Source organism: Costus lasius (assembly GCA_027563935.2). Classification (NCBI taxonomy): domain Eukaryota; kingdom Viridiplantae; phylum Streptophyta; class Magnoliopsida; order Zingiberales; family Costaceae; genus Costus; species Costus lasius. The sequence continues at coordinate 127,936,269 of CM050450.1, read as the reverse complement.
ACGTTTAGTGTAAAATTAGAAACGTTAGACGTATCTTATTTTGGACTAGCGGAGATGTTCCACTCTTTATCACATTTTCTTGCTTCTTTGAAGTTAGATTTGCACAATGCTTTAGTAATAAATTTGATTTGTGTTTATTTGTGATTCAAAAATAAGAATCTATGAAGTTGCTACTGGTTGATCCTTCTAGAATTATCCTGATCTGGTTTAATCTAGGTTTATGAAAATGGGGAATGCAGAATTCATTGCATGACCAAACTGGATGACGTATTGAATATGCAATCCTTTTGATGAGGAAATACCTCAGGATTACAAAAAGATTAATCAATGGATAAGGGTAGATATCATTCAGAAGTCCATGTTTGATGTAATCTTGAAGGTTTTTGTATTTTCAACATCAGAATATGAAGGGTATGATACTAACGTTGTTTTGTGTCGCTTTCTGTACATAATATGTTTTTCTTTTGCAATCTGTTTGGAAGATTAACAAGGTTGTCCTGGTAACTAGTGATGAATTGAGAGTTACAAAATGAGCTATTATAAATTACAATGTATTTAAACATAATTTCAGCAAAAATGAAATACATAATTAACATAGTAGAAATAGCTCCTTGGAAGGCACATATGAATCGACCACAACTTTGGATAAAAGCCTGAAATGAGCTTAAAATGTGCTAATTGCTGCTTGGTGGTAGTTAAATTTGTAACTTGTGGATGGTACTTGGTTCTATCAGTCACTTGATCCTGTTTGGTCCTGCACAAACACAAATATGCTTGCAGTCGCATATGCATGAAGTACTCACAGTTGTGTATGCATACAAAACCTGCCAACCTACAAACCTCATATTCATGCACGTGATTACGCATATGAACACACAAATGAGGTTGTTTTCTAACAACTGGTATTAACATCAGTGACAGCTGCTCTAATATGTTGTTAAATCAGCTCAGGGAGGTTCATACAGCAGAGGAGCCTCTTTTGGGCTTTGTGTGATGCACCTGGCTAAACCTTCTATGTAGAAACTCTTTTTAATTTATTTTTGAGTTTTTTTTTTTACTTTATGCAACTTCTCCGTGATGCCCTATTGGATGGGGGTTTCTTAGGTAGCGTTTACGCATAATGGTGTTTATTTTCTTAATATAGACACGTGAGATGGATTTTGTTTCTGGGTCATATATTTTCATCATCTCCAGAAACACGTGCCTTGTACAAAACATTATTTCTTCTGGTTGTTTTTGTTTTTAGTTATCCTGAGCGTTGATATGTTTATTTGCAGTATATATTACTGATAATATGGGACATAGTTTCCTACAATGTAGTTAGCGAGATATGTGTTGCACTAGTAACTAACTAGCTGTCCATTATATTTTGCGTCTGCTATTTGTGCATTCTTAATATGAAATTCTTTCAATATCTTCTATGGATACTTTGAATAAATCTTTGCAATTCCAGCTTGCTCATTTCCCGACCTTAACTGTAATGTATAGATGCTTTCTTGTGTTTATATTTATGCCTGCTCGTAGTAACACTCTTTCTGCTTCTTCAATCTCAGAACCCAGGGATTTCTTGCACTTTTTACTGGTGACACTGGAGAAATTCGAGCTGAAGTGAGGGAACAGATTGATTCAAAGGTTTCGGAATGGAAAGAAGAAGGAAAGGCTGAAATTATACCTGGCGTCCTATTCATTGACGAGGTTCACATGCTAGACATCGAATGTTTTTCCTTCCTGAACCATGCCTTGGAGAATGAGATGGCGCCAATTTTGGTTATCGCGACAAATCGTGGGATCACAACTATCCGCGGAACTAACTACCGCTCACCTCATGGAATCCCCGCTGATTTCCTTGATCGGCTCCTCATCATAACTACTCAGCCGTATACAGAGGAAGAAATTCGTAAGATTCTTGATATCAGGTGTGATGAAGAAGAGGTGGAAATGTCGAACGATGCAAAGCTCTTGCTGACCAAGATTGGCGTAGAGACATCATTAAGATATGCCATCCACCTGATCACTTCAGCTGCACTGGCTTGTCAAAAACGTAAGGGGAGGATAGTCGAGATGGAAGACATAAGTAGAGTTTACCAGTTGTTTCTTGATGTGAAGAGGTCGACACAGTACCTAATGGAGTATCAGAATCAGTATATGTTCAATGAAGTGCCCAGCGTGGGTGGCGAAGAGCAAGAGGATTGAAGCCATACTTTTTTATTAGGTTACCTAAGTTTGGCACCTAGGGACCAATATTATGTTTTCTGCTTAATATCATTTCGCACATGTAACCCCTATAACCATAGCTTCGTCACTCTTCAATGGTACATGTTCTCTCTGTTGAACCAAATCTTACTTTCCTATAAAATTTTGATTATGTAATTTACTTGTATAGTCTATAGAGCATAGGCCCATGGCGGATCCAGCAATAGACATTACAGTCAACGACTGCAAGGCGCATGGCTTGGTCGAGAAATTGGAATCAGTGGAGTGGCGCGTGGTGTATGCAATACGCACAATAGCCCAGCTACTTGATCGCGAGACTCCAACTACAGACTTGCTTGCTTAATGCTTTTCTGTGTCGGCACCAACAACCGCCCGCATCACTCATCAACTACTCCAATTCCCAACGCAAATCGCGAGCAGACAGCGGCGGGGCAGCAACCGCCACCACTACCGTCACCTTCGTCACCACCCGCAGCAGATCAGATCTGGTTGCAAAGAGTGCAATCCTGCTAAGCAAGCAACCAGCTCCCGTTCCGTTTCTTCCAATTCAATCTTCAAATTCCAATTCCACTCACCCTATGACTTCAGAAAGAATGCTAGTCCAAGATCGGTCCTCTCCCTTGCCACCCAAGCCGCCCTCCTCCTCGCCTCCCCCAATCCTTCCCTCCACCACCGCTTACCACCCCTACCGCCGCCGCTTCGCCCCCGCCAAAAGCCTCGACTTCTCCACCTGGGCCTCCGACAACCTCTACAAGATCCTCGCCGTCTGCTTTCTCGCCGCCACCGTCGCCGCCCTCTTCCTCCTACGGAGCGCCGGCGACACCGCCGCCCTCCTCTGCTTCGAGAAGTCCCGCTCTTCCGCCCCATCCGCCCCATCCGCCCCCTCTCGGATCCCCTACCCCGAGATCGCCTGGTCCTCCGTTCACCCCGTCAAACCCCTCGATCCCTCCGCCGCGCCCTACGCCTCCTTCCGCTCCGACCGGTGGATAGTCGTCTCCGTCTCCGCTTACCCCACCGACGCCCTCCGCGCGCTAGCCCGGGTAAAGGGTTGGCAGCTCCTCGCCGTCGGTAACTCTGCCACGCCGTCCGATTGGTCCCTCAAAGGCGCTATCTTTCTCTCCCTGGATCAGCAGGCCACCCTCGGCTTCCGCACCGTCGACTTCCTACCCTACCACTCCTACGTCCGCAAAAGCGTCGGGTATCTGTTTGCCATCCAACACGGCGCCAAAGTGATCTTTGACGCAGACGACCGAGCCGAGGTTCTGGGTGGCGACCTCGGCCGGCACTTCGATGTGGAGCTTGTGGGCGAGGCTGCGGCCAAAAAGCACCCTACCCTCCTACAATACAATCACGCGGACCCCAACCGGACAGTCGTGAACCCTTATATCCACTTTGGGCAGCGGTCGGTGTGGCCTCGAGGGCTGCCTCTTGAAAATGTCGGGGAGGTTGGGCATGAGGAGTTTTACACCGAGGTGTTCGGTGGCCGGCAGTTCATCCAGCAAGGTCTCTCCAATGGCCTCCCTGATGTGGATTCTATCTTCTACTTCACCCGCAAATCGTCGGGTTTGGAGGCATTCGACATTCACTTCGATGAGGACGCCCCCAAGGTCGCCCTGCCGCAGGGGCAGATGGTGCCTGTCAACTCATTCAACACCATCTTCCACACACAAGCATTCTGGGGGTTGATGCTTCCCGTCTCCGTGAGCTCGATGGCCTCCGATGTGCTCAGGGGTTATTGGGCTCAGAGGATCCTATGGGAAATCGGTGGGTTTGTGGCAGTGTACCCGCCGACCATCAACCGGGTGGACAAGGTACAGTCGTACCCTTTTGCAGAAGAGAAGGACCTCCATGTGAATGTTGGCCGTCTAATCAAGTTCTTGGTGTCATGGAGGTCAAGCAAACGGACATTGTTCGAGAAAATCATCCACCTGAGTTATGCAATGGCGGAAGAAGGGCTCTGGGCAGAGCAAGATGTACAGTTCACAGCTGCCTGGCTGCAGGACTTGCTTGCCATTGGATACCAGCAGCCTAGATTGATGTCATTGGAGTTGGACCGTCCTAGAGCAAGCATTGGGCATGGAGATGCAAGGGTGTTCATTCCTAAGAAGCTATCATCTGTGCACCTCGGGGTGGAGGAGGCTGATACAGTAAATTATGAGATTGGGAATCTCATAAGGTGGAGAAAGCACTTTGGAAATGTTGTTCTTATTATTTACTGCAGTGTGCCTGTGGATCGAACAGCCTTGGAGTGGAGATTGCTGTATGGTAGGATATTTAAAACGGTGGTGATTTTATCAGAACAGAGCAATGCAGATCTCGCTGTGGAATATGGTCAATTATCTGAAGTATACAAGTAAGTTTAAACAGACAAATTAGATCTTGTATTTTCGTATGTTTAATACAGTTGGACAACATTTTCTTACTAGAATATGGTGTTACTTTGAATTGTTAATATTTTATTTTGTATTTGATTATCCATCATGGCTGATAAGTGATAATACATCCATGCTGTTATGCTTCTGGCTTGTTTGTGCTTATATCTGTTAATATTACATTTGCTTTTAATGACTATCACCTAATATATGTAGAAGTTTTATCTTTACTGCAATTTTCATGTTATGGTACTGTTTGGGAACTGGACTATAGGATCCACTAATGTCTAATGAACTCTTAGATGGGATAGGCCATCAGGCCATGTGTTCTCGTTAGCTATTCTAGAATAGGAAATTATTTGAAAGATTACTATGAATGTTTACGAATGATATTTGAACCTTCATTTGTTTAACTTCCGTCTGATATAAGAAATGACAAGATAATAGTCAGTTATTTGAATATAACCGAGGGAATGTTTGAAACTTCATGACAGTGGCAGATCGTCAAATGATTAATTGATATCTTCTTATATAACTCCAGGGAAGATTGAAGAGTCAATGTGTTAATTTTTCATTAATTTTTTCAAAAAGATTAATAGAGTTTAGTTGCAATGTTCATCTTTTTCAACTTAACTTTTTTCTTTGTTACTTGCAATTAACTTGTTCGGAAGATAACTGAATATGTATTTAAGGATATGTATTTAAGAAACCGAGTGTGTAGTCTAACACATCCTCGTGTGAAAACTAAATTAAGTTTGATATGGCTCATCAGCCACTCATGGAGGTGGATTTATAATAGTAATGAGAAATGGAAGAATAACTATAAAATAGATTAAAAAAAGTAAATAAGGGATTTGAAACTACCATATTAAATTGAATTGGTTGACTAATTGTCCCAAAATATGTGGATTAAATTTAATTGATTGACGCTCTTGGGACACTCGAGAGTAAGTCAAGTGCTTGGACAACTTATGAGCAGATCAGGTGCTCGGATTGCTTGAGAAATACATCTAGCACTCAGATCATTGAGGACATATGTAGTGACTAGGGTCACTCTAGAAATAGATCACTTGATTTGCTCTGATCATCTGGATTAGATCTTTTGGATCACCTGGATTATATCGCTTGAATCAGCAGGGTTCAGTTCATATTTCATAATAATTAGATCAACCTAAGTACTTAAATCATTCTAAACCTCAAGTCTCCTATGTAAGTTCACCATCAGTACTGAGGTTAGTACCTGATAGAAATTCAATTTGCACTTTACAGAGTTGGTATTGTAACAAATTATGAAAATTAACGCATCAACTAATGTTTCTTGTCATATGGTTAAGATACTTAATAACACGAAACTTCACAGTGATTCCTCATAGACGATTTATTTTCACAAAAACATATGATTTAATTGAGTTGAAATTTCGATAATTCATTTAGGAATCAAGACCATTTATGTGATGGAAGGAATAGAATCTACAGAGCTTATAGAAAGAGAAAAAGAAACCTACAGAGTCCTTTAGGCGATGTACCACCTCTTAGGAATTAGGGCAGAAGAGGTGGAACGGAGGGTTATATAAATAAATGAATGCTGGATTATTAGCTCGTGACATGTTTCTTACCGTGATTACCAATAAATAAAACAACAATGATTAATTTTTGAAAGAAGGAACCTCACGCACTATGTGACATCTGAGATTTTTGTACTCGAAACCTATCAATTACGAAATCAATTTCAGTTAAGGAAATCTAAACAATACACATAATATGCACAACGGGATCAATTCATCTGATTTTGCAGAGGATAACATTCATGCACTTTGAAAACCTTAATCTAGTTAGAACTATAATTAAGTTGTTGTCCTCAGTTAAGTTTTATCTACCTTTAACATATTATATCTTCTTAATATCTGTACTTTCCACCTTCCTCTTAGAGGATACCTTCTCTTAAAAAAAGTCACTTAATAGGAGGTGAATATCCTACTGAATATTTTTGCTAGACTAGTATAAAATTGATTGAAAGTATTTAAGGAGAGGATATTTTGGATTTTTTATCATATGACTCATTTGGCTACTCCATGTGTAATTCTATATTTTAGTGAACTGGCCAATTCAAAATCCACATGATGGTAAACTGAAGTTTAACTAGAGTTCTAAATAAATTAAAGAGTTAATTTAAGTCCTTTTACTTGATCCAAGTGAACACACCATCACTACAAGTGATGCTTACAAAATGTGTAGCATACTTTACTAATTATGGAGCAAAGTTTCCTATGATGTTGTCCCTGCACAGAAATCTCAAGGGTACCTAGTAGTCGTAGGACCAGGGTGAACTCTGAGCCAATAACTATAGGATGGACCTTCATAAGTGGGTTTATGTGGGCGTGGTGCATGAAGTACTTTTTCTTATATTAAGATGTTTATACGATGCTAGTTATTATGAGCAATTAGCTTCTGTTAGTACAACTTTATTCTGAACTCAGATTATCTATTCATATTCCTTCCACTATGTTGAACTCTTCTAGCTAAGGTTTTCAATTTTGGTTTGTACTAATCTAATGTCAAACAACTATGCACCCATATAAGGCACTGATCCGTATTCCCTAAAACCTATGGTATCCAACTAGTACCAATACTCTTCCGTGTACCAATTATAAAGTTAGACCGGTATGTATTACTGTACCTTAAACTATGCTTTTAGCATTCTTTGACATATCAAACAATGCTTTTTCTAGTGCTAGTTTCTTTTTATGGTTTTCCTCTCTTGTATTGGGAATGTTCTTTATTGATCCTTATTCTTTGACCTGATTCATCCAACATTTTTGTGAATAGGTACTTACCAAAGGTATTCGACAGATATCAAGAAGCAGAAGGATTTCTCTTCCTTCAATACGATATGATTCTTAACTATTGGAATCTGCTTCAAGCGGACAAGACAAAGTTATGGATAACAAACAAGGTAATTATATCCTTTAAATTTAGTTTGCTGATTGTTTGATCTGTTGGTTCTCTTAGTAAAAGATGCATTAAGCTAACTTGGTTTTGGCACTCCCAGGTCCCTGAATCATGGGTTTCAGTTTCCGCTACTGGAAATGATACAGAATGGCATGTAAATCAAGCAAATATGGTTAGGAAAATTGTAGACAATTTCCCCGTTCATTTACAGACCAGTTACAAAGAAAGTAGGACCGAGGGGAGGCTCATCATATGTAGCAGTGAGATATTCTATGTTCCTAAAAGGCTCATTACTGATTTTGTTGACCTTGTGGGAATCGTTGGAGATCAACATATTCACCACAAGATTGCAGTGCCGATGTTCTTTCTTGCGATGGATGCGCCAGAGAATTTTGATTCATCTGCTCTTGCTACGCTAGTTTACAAGACACATGTAACCGCTAACGATTCATTCACAAGCTATTATTCAGCTAAAGCCCCAGCTGTCTATCCACTGAAGGTGCAGAACGAGTACGATTTTGTAAAGCTAATTCGAGCCATGGCTTCTGGCGATCCCCTCTTGCTGGAGTTGGTATAATCTAGTGTCATGTTCTGGGTTGGCAGGGTTGATAGGGGAACGGCGAAAAAGAAATCTTCTTACTCTACCAAGCTCATGTTCACCAAGGACAGTGTTCATATTCTTCATTCCTTTCCATTTTTAGCTTTGTGCGGTGTAATATTCATTTACAGACGGCGTATAGTGCTCTTTGTTAGCCCCCACTACGAAGATCCTTACAATGTAAAATGAGTTTGTATTTTGATTTTGCATGGTCCAAAGTGGACATTTGGTCACCAGATGCCAGTGAACAAGTTGGTTATGATAAGGTCATGAATTGTCCATCTTATGATAATTTTCTAGAGAAGATATGTATAAATGGCTATGAGATGAAAAACATTTAGGCTATGTTTACAGGAGAAGAAAGAAACGAGAGAAAAAAGAAAAAGAGAAGAAAAAAAAGGGAAATCACGTGATTGAAAAAAAAAAATCTTTACGCGTGAAGGAGGTGACGTGGACGGTAGGCAGTAGACGTGAATGACAATGGCAGACAATGAAGGTGTGCAACGAGGCGTGAACGCGATGCGTGAAGGAGGTGACACGGACAACGAAGGCGGCCAGGCGAGGAGGTCGTCGAGGCGGATGGCGGACGACAGGTGACACGAACAACAAAGGAGATGCACTAGCGGACTAGACGGACGACGAAGGAGGCAACGCGTGAATGTGATGCGTGAAGGAGGCGACACGGACGGCAAGGCGGGGAGGCGATGAGAGGAGGTTGTCGAGGCGGACGGCAAACGACAGGCGACACAGATGACGAAGGTGGATGGCAAAGGCGGAGCAAACGAGTGTAGTGAGTGAACACAACGCGTGAAGGAGGCGATGCGAGCGGTAGGCAGCAGACATGAACGGCAGGTGGTAGACGTGGATAGCGAAGGCAGAGTGAATGGGTGTAGTGAGGCATTAACGTGATGCGATTTCATTTTCTGCCCGATTTGGGCAAAACACGAGTCGAAGGAAAAATGAGTGTTTTTCCTTTCGTTTGTTTTCGGTTTGTTCTAGTAAATTAAGAAATTTTTTATTTTTATTTTTTTTTCCTTTTTCCTCTTTAGTAAACACGGTGTGGTGTTAGGAGATGATCATACAAAAAAAGGGACAAAAACTAGTTTTTAGATAAGAGCCTTGAGATAAAGCCTTGGAACTGTTAGTTTCAAATATATATATGTATATATATATATATATATATATATACATATATATATATACATATATCTATACATACATATATATGTATATATATACATACATACACATATATGTATATATATATATATTTTTTGTTTCTCTACACTAAATACTAATGTAACTAATCTACAGTGACAAGTAAATTTTGGTGATTTTTTTTTCAAAAAAATTGATTAAGTTTTTAAGAAAAATATTTCCATCATGTCCTTTTTAATTTTTGTTTCCAAAGTCTGTGTTTTATCCGGTCCCCCAGTTTTGTCACGAATTACAGGTTCACGTTTCGTCCACGGAATGACACCGCTGTTCACATTGGCGTGACTATCGTCTGGGTCTACAACCTACGTCGCCACTATACTCACGAATTAAGTCATACATCAATAAACGGGGAGCTCTGTAGCCCTATTCGGCTATTCCAGCGGTCGAAGGTCCGGCTCAGTCGCCTCCAACTCCCGCTTTGTCGCCGTCCATTGGGAGCGGTGCCGCCTGTCGATAACGCAGAGCTTCTAGCCTAGACTAAGATGTTTCCGACCTCGCGAATGATCTCTTCCTCTCTCAAAACCCTAGTTTCTCCGTAGAACCACCAACTCCTCCGGCGATGCCCCGTTAGCGGCACTGCCAAGGGCAAGTCCAAGCTCAAGAGCGGACAGGCCCTCAAGCGCTCCACCATCCGTATCAAGAAGGCTTCCTCCACCGGTGATGCACCCCACGGCGGTCGCTCTCGCAACGAGGCCATTGAACGCATCAAGCAAATGATGGACTCCTGCCTCAACGCTCCCACCCCTGTCCGCTACCTCACTGCCAAGGAGCGCCTCTGCGAAACCGAGCGCAAGAAGCTCGGGCTCATCTCCAAGGAGCACCAGCGCGAGATTGATCAGGCCAAGGCCGCTGCCAAGGGAAAGGGCCGCGTCGAGGATCCAGTGATCATGGGCACCCCAGGGCTCGATTACATTACGCTTGGCCTTGTTGACAAGGAGGCCATCCCCAAGTACGAACTCACTGTGGAGGATGGTCGCCGGCTCGCCAAGGAGTACAGTTGGTTCCTGATGCGGAAACACCGAGCGAGGCAGGCGGCAGAGACTGGGCTCTTGAACCTAAAGAAAGAGGCGATTGCCGCCCTGCCAGACCACCTCCGCAAGGCTGCAATGGTTCTAGATTTCACGCCATTCCCTGTGAACCAGTTCATGGCAACTCTTACGCCACCTATTGAAGGATACATAGAAAAGGTTAAGGAAGTTGCTTTAAAATTGACGGGCAAGGAGAAACTACGTTGAGTCATCACTCAGGTAAAATCTTGTTTTCGTGGAAGCTGTTTAAGTATAAGGTGCTTTTTTGTTGCGTATCACAGTTTGAATCAGAATCCGATTATTAAGCTTAGTTTCAGAACAATCGTCTGCATCTTTGTTAGTTAACACAATAACTGTTGTTAGCATTACATCCAATGAAAATTCTGCTTGAAAATAGCTTTTTTTTCTCATCTAGATTGTTATCAGGCCTTTTTCTCATCTAACGTTCTTACGGCAAAAGCTATAGATTGGACCAATTGTATAGCTTAAGTTTTCCATGATCACTTACACTTTCAAGTTTTCCCGAGATTATTTTGCATTAGGATCCATCACCTTCATCCTTATATTACATCTCATGAGATAACAAACCTTACATATGAAATTGATACCATATCAACTTTGGCAATTAGTTCGTACTATTCACTTGACACCTTAGTGTAGTCTCACTTGGGAAGTGGAAGGAAAATTATAACAATATGTAATCTCTATTGACCTTACTAACTTGGGTATAAGTATTTTCAATTGAGTCTCCTTGTTTGCCTGGTTTAGATTTCATTTTTTGTCTTGTTTGGTTGGTTTTAATCATAAAGGAAAAGGAGAGGTGCCTTACAATAACAAATGAGATTGCCATAATTAACTTACACATCGACCTCAACTTATTTCTTATTGATTGCTAACATAAAGTAATTGCTTCCTAATAGATTAAAAGCATTAAAATGTCTTTGTATTCAAAGATTAGATGCTCTATCTCTTCGTCTACTTTGGCCAAGTTACTTAATTGTTCCGTGGTACTAATAGCAACAAACAAATGTTTGTAAACTAGAACGATTGGGGCTTTTTTGGTTTGCCCTGCATTGCTTAAGTATTAAAGCTTGTTTGGTCCAAGGTTTCTTACCTATGGGCTACTCAAATATGCAACAAGCATTGCTAAACATTTATATCTGATAGATATTTAATATTTTGATACTTTATATAGTCATATTTATATGTTCTTAGAAAATAAGTAACATATGATCTCATAGTTGCATTCTATTTTTTCCTGTTTGAGTGACTAGGGCTGCGTTTGGCAACGCATGGGTCAAGTGGTTGGCGGGTCAAAGAGGTTACGTGGCGTGCTCTATGCCACAAATTTATTTTTCACCCGCCCCACTCCGCCTGCAGTGTGAGAGCGTGGGTCGCGTGGGTGCAGCCTGCCCCACGCTGCCTACAACCCCAAACGCGGCTTAGGTTACCCCCAATGCACGTACAATAACCAAAAGTAGATCTCCTATCATCTGAGCTCTCTGCCTAATTAACATTAGTATAACACTCAATCCAAAGATACTCATATCTTTTGCAAAAATGCCCCTAGGAGATCGCTTATGATAATGCAAGATTCTTAGAACTTCCAAGTGACTTTGGATTTTGCATATGTTGATTAACCATGTTGAACCATTCTTTTTTTTCCCAAAGATGATGCACCACGTATGCAGAACCAATATAACAAACATTATGGCCTATGATGTTGATCCTGGCTTCATGATTCTATGAGAAAATTTCTTCAGGTCCAAAATCAAATGATGCACCATACATATGCCCGATTGGATAAGTTAGCCTTTAAGCAAAAAAAATGAAGGTGCGCTAATACTACCAGGCGGTACACACTTCTTTGTTAAGGTCAAAATTGATGTTGATCGTGAATAAAAGAGCATGCGCCTTTACAAATATGAAATTACAAATCTCAAAATAGCAGACTAAGATCAAAGTGAGCTGATTTAATTTAAAAAAAGAGGAGCAGAGAGCAATAAATTGCACAAAAATGGAAGGAAGGTTGTAATTTTTTTTTTTTGGAATATGGAAAGTCTTCAGCCATATACGCACAACGTTAAAGGAGGGACAAAAGTGAAAGAAATCTAAGGAATAGGCGTTGCCTGGGAATAAAAAAAAAGGAAACCAAAAAGGAAACAATGGCTGGTAAAAATAAAATCAAGGTGAGGAAAGGAAAGAATTAAAAGCCTCAAACAAAAAAAAAAGGAAGAAAAGGCGTCGACAAGATTCTTCAAAAAGCGAGCGCGAAGCAATACAACAAAAAAAGGAGAATTTCCAATGGCATAGCTGGATGAACGTTGGCTCAGAATAAATCTCAGTGTAAATCGCTACAGTCAAAAATGAATGCGCCAGCCCTTCACAAGATGAAGATAGAAACAAAGCTGGCTTATAAGGAAAAATTTTAGAGCTGTTGACAAGGATCGACGAGGGCATTTCGCATAGCAATAGAAATTTGTCAAAAATAGCGGGAAGCAACGAAGCAGAAAAGGAAATGATTTCAAGGTCATTGGCTGAAAGCCCATAAAAGGGGCTGAGGGGACGACTCAAAAAAGGAGGGGAGACTAGAAGGAGATGACACTGTAACGCTGCTGTTCGATCAAAGGTAAAAAAGGGGAGAGTATTTTACTTTTATGTAGTAGGAACACATGATGATGTCACTGCATCATGTTCAAAACCCCCCAAGCAATCGTAGGATTGCAATTTTAACATAATGATGTCACGGCATCATGTTCAAGATACACCCCCGGGTAATTTTAAATTAAATTATCCAATACGTCGCAAGGCCGGGTAATTTTTAAATTAAATTATCCAATACACCCCAAGGTCGGGTAATTTTCCAAATTAAATTATCCAACACGCTGCAAGGCCGGGTAATTTTCCCAAATCGAATTATCTAATATATCGCAAGGCCGGGTAATTTCCCAAATTAAATTATCCAACACGCCGCAAGGCCGGGTAATCTTCCAAAATTAAGTTATCCAACACGCCGCAAGACCGGATAATCTTTCCAAATTAAATTATCGAACACGCCGCAAGGCCGGGTAATTTTCCCAAATCGAATTATCCAATATGCCGCAAGGCCGGGTAATTTCCCAAATTAAATTATCCAACAAGTCGCAAGACCGGATATTTTTCCAAATTCAAATTATCCAATAAGCCGCAAGGCCGGATAATTTCCTCAAATCAAATTATCCAACAAGCCGCAAGGCCGGATAATTCCCTCAAATTTAAATATCCACAAGTCGCAAGACCGGATATTCTCCAAATTCAAAATTACCCAATAAGTCACAAGACCGGGTAATTGTCCCAAATTCAAATTATCCAACAAGTCGCAAAACCGGATATTTCTAAATTCAACTTATCCAACATGCCGTCAAGGCCGGATGATATTCCAAAATTAATATCCAGCATGTCTTAATGCATTACAATGAGATATTGTTTGGGAGATGCGTACGTCGATGTTTATCATTGGGGCGTAGCTCCTCAATATAACATTGTGATGTTTAGGCCGGATATTACCTCGTAAGCCATCGCAAGACCAAACCTCTGACGAATACAACTTGTCCAAACTGATGAAGACTCTTTCTTTCATCAATTGTGTATCATGTTAAATCATGTTATTTTCATGTTTATGAATAATATTGTTTGGTCTTGCATTTCATTTCATAGTATAGATCTCTTAATCAAAGGTTTCCTAATTTTAGGGGTAATTAACAATGAGCGCTTGCGCTCATTGGAAGCCGGATCCTATTAAACAATAAGCCTTATTAATTTAAGGTGGATTTAATAAAGGTCATATTACATTCCCAATGTAACACTTTTTGATCCCACAAACCACTCACAAAAATATGTTAGGCCTAGTGTTAGGCCCAGCCTTATTTAAAGGCCCAACCCATTTGGTCCGGTCAACTGGGCCGTTGACCGGGTCAAAATTGGCCCAAATCGTTGGAGAAATCGGGAAAACCCGATTTGGGGGAAATTAGGTGTCGGCAAAAAATCAACGCCTTAAGCGCTGATTGATAGCAATGCTGGCCACTTCTCCGGCTGCCGGAGGCCTTAGCCGACCCAACAGGAAGGGTCGCCGGATAAGATCGCACGGCTCGGTTGAAGGTTCCCAGCCGGCAAGGCGGCAATGGCACGATCAGGTGATGAAGACGGACACAACTGGGCAGGGAAGGCAACGCAGCAAAGTCATCTGTCGTCAGTCGTCAAGCAGAAACGATGGCGACCGGACGAGGCGGATGACGCACAAGGCATGGCTCTGGCAGACCCACGACGCACCCTAGCAGCACGAGCACAGTAGTAGTGCGAGCTGATGCTCGATCCAGCGGTCTGAAGCGGAGGCGACGTTTGGACCTGCAGACCGACAGGGCGACGACGATTGATTCGTCGGGCCGAAAGAGGCAACCACGCGACGAAAGGCATGCGGCATGGGGAAGCATGGGCGGAGCCTTCGACGCGGCATTGACACTGCTTCCCATTGGGCCGATGTCGCGTGCAGACGCCGCCTGCGTGCGCCGAGTTCGAGCTAGAGGAGGCGAGGACAAATGCCTATAAAAGGCTGGCCGACGAGCTTCAAGGAAAGAAGGAGTCGGCTGATAGAGGCAATACCCCTTTGTTTGAGCGAGGAGAGATTAATCCGAGGGGCGGGACGAATGGTAAGGTTTGGCGGCCGGCGAGGTTGAGAACGAACCTCGTCCGACCCTTCATCCCTGAACCAACCCCCGACGGCGACTCGACGAAACCGGCGAAGGCAGGCGGTGGCCCTCGCCCAGGTGCTCCGGTGGTGAGGGCGGGCGGTTTGGAGTACCCTCGACGTCGTCATCTTCTAGGCTTCTTCCTGTCTCTCCGGCGTCTCCTTCGACCTCATCCCCTTCCCGCTCGGACCCAGCAAGCTCGAGGCAGCGGCGGCCTCAGGCGAATCGACAAACACCCGCTCGACAGAAACGAACACCGTCGTCGGGCCCGTCGGAAGGACGCGACCCCCTCTCTTTCTTTCTTCTCCGACGCGATGAGCGGCGTCGTCACGTGCTTCGCGTCGACGAAGCGAATCGGCGCGGGCTTCGATCACTTACACAGCCGCTGATGTGGAAAAGGGGATGTTAACTCGTTGACTCATAAACGAGCGCGGCGATTTCGGCGATTCGAAACCAAAGCGGGCATCGGCCGAAATTCGGGTTTTCGGATCCGGACGAAGGATCCGATCCGTTTGTAGGTAATACTCTTTTCTTTCTCTATTCATTTTAAATGCTGATGTGTCTCTCCCTTTTTTCTCTCTCCTTGCTGGACTGGACGAGGACCTAAACCCTCGTGGAGGCTGAGGGGTGCACGCGGACGCATCCCTGCCGATCGCGCCGAACGATGGAGCAAATTGGGACATTTAGCCCTGCGTGGCATTCGAACAATTGTAATAAATTAATTAAAAATTTGATTCATTTCATTGTATAATACAGGGCGTGACACCTAGTCACAATGAGAGATTAAATCTAAAAGTTGTACCAATGCTTAGAAATGCATACCAGGTGGCAGCGGTTGATCCACATTTGATATGCAGGCACATACATGCATTTATGTAAGCTTCCTATTTATGTAAAATTAGTTTATTGCATAAGAACAGCCTATATAGTTAAGAAGTCAATTAAAATAGTTCAAGGCAAAAATCTATTACTGATTGATATTTATCATTTAATTGTAGCGGCATAATGTAGTAGACAGAGGTAAATAGAGGACTGTAAGAGGACTGCAAGAAATAGCTTGGCATGTCACATCTGCTCCACAATTTATTACCAACTATAAATAAGGTGTAAATTTTTATATCTATTGCATGATAAATCAAACACACATGTGCAAACATATTTTAGAAATCCATGTGCAAATTTTTCGAAATTTCCTGTACCAAATGCCTGTCTGCCTAAGCTATGTGCGGAATGCATGAGTTAGTTCTGCATAATATAGCGATGCATGGAGCACGGTGCATTATAGTTCAGGTTCTCATAAATTTTAAATAATGTTTATCTTTGATACTCTGTTTTTCTTTGTTTTTTGACATTTTGCCTTCCTGAGTATGTTGTTTATATATAATATATATTTTAGTTATCTCATCCCTATAAGTTTCCTTGCACAGAATCCTTTTTCATCCAGTTGACTGATAGAATATTTGTTTATTATTGTCAAACTGTATCAAGCTTCTTACCCTTTTGGTTATGGCACTTAGTAAAGATGGTGATCGGAGTGCTACTTAAGATTTTTCATTAATTTTCTTTCCCATGTATATCAAATATAACTCTAAGATGATGACATTTGCAGCACTTTCAAGCAGAATATGAATTATAGGCATGAAGATGTAAGCTGGAGATTTGCAACTGGGTGATTCTTTGTCATTTTTTATCCTGTAAGAGCTATGAAATTTCTGATTAGCAAATAGCACAGCATGATAGGATTTGTTTCTTTCCCGCGTCGGAACAGTCATTTTGAATCCATCCCGAGTGTGCCATGCATTTGTTAAGAAAATATAGGGGAGGCATATTCGCATTGTAACAAAAATGACGGAACTGTTTGTCCACAGGGATTCTCATAGAGCTTTTAATCACGATGTACTTGCACCTCCTGGAATAATAACTCCTTTTCTTTCACTGAAATTTTGTTGAAAGCAACAATTCGAAAACCGTTCCGCCCGGGCGGTTCGTACCAGTCCATCCGGCCACTGGTCTCAGAATCGTGGTCAGAGCACGGTCAAACCACGGACGGTGGTGGACGGCAAGGTGGCGGCGGCAGAAGGCGTAGCAGGCGGATTGAAGCTTCCGCCAGGTGTAGAAGTTTCGCCGGCGGAAACTTCAATCAGCTTCCGCCGCCGGCAGTAGAAGCTTTTGCCTCCGCTCGCGCACGCCCGCCTTCATTCGCCTCCGCTCGCCGCCGCCTCAAACCCTAATTTATGTCACCTCCGGTTCGTGCTCACTTTTGAATCCTTAGTTGAAAGCATTTAAGATTTAGTGGTGTTTTCTTGATTGAGTTGCACCATATTATCAATTTGCACTGTAATGTGAGTTTTGTTGGAAGCTTATGAGAGTAAGCTTCACTAGGGTTATGTGTGGAATGGTTTGGCCTTGAAGGAAGGATTCACGGCTTATGAGTATAAGCTTAGACTCTCTATGGCTTATGAGTGAACTCAATCTAGTATCACATATGGAGATGTTTAGTCCGAAGTCTCGGCTCAAGGGTTAAAGTATAGGACTGAACACAGTAGAGCTTGTAAGTATAGGATGAGATATAACTCAGCTTACAATTGCAAGCTCAATCTAGAATGCATATAGAGCTATTTAACCTTGAGGAAAGGCTCGAGGGCTTATGAGCATAGAGTATGAATGCACTAGGACATGTGAGAGCAAGTTTAGGGCAACATATGGATTACTTGATGTGGCTGTCTACATTACTTTCATAAGTGAAGGTAATTTGTCCAAGTTCATTGGTTATCGAGGGCTTGCTTGTGTAGAAGATGTTTACATTTCATCACGCCTAGTTTTTATGAGGTAAAATCTCTCTTAAAATTATAGAGCAAGGGACATCATCCCTTCAATTGATTAAATAAGTAGAAACTACTTATTAACATTTGCTTCAACAAAGCTCGATGGAAGATGCCAATATCCACCAACCAATTGAAAGAACCAATAATGGCTCCTAGGAGTTGGAGACTACCTCTAGGCATTATCGCATAAGGTGAGGGAGAATGTCTTGCATAGAATTGCATTGGACATCTTGAATATAGCATTTGTGCTTGAAAGGCATTCACAGTGCCATAGGGTTCTATGGCCAAGAATTTCTATTTTTTGGGACATGCTTGGCTAATATGCTCAATCATAGTGGGGAATTGTAAAGCATCTTGACCCAAAAGTGTGCCTTCTCTCGAGCTTTAGTATTGTGGGGGTTTCATGCCTAAGGTTGTTTAGTTGATTGAATCTCCTTTGCTAATAGGGTTTTGGCTAGGGGTGAGCATTCGGGTTCGGTTATTTCGGTTTTTACCGATTACCGAAAATTTTGGTAAATTCGGTTCGGTAAAAAAATATTCGGTTTCGGTTTCGGTAATAAATTTTATAAAATTCGGTTTTCGGTTTCGGTTTCGGTTTTTATAATTTCAGTTCGGTAAAAAACCGATTTACCGATATATATATATATATATATTAAAATATAAAAAATATATATAATATATAATATATATTAAAAATATATTATATTATATTCTAATTTTATTATAGTATAATTAGTTATTAAAAGTCTAAAATCTATTACCTAATAGCTAATCACTTAATTATCAATCATATAATTAAGTAAATACTTAATAATTTAATTTTTCGGTAATTTACCGAATTTACCGAAATTTTCGGTAAATTTGGTTTCAGTAAAATTTCGGTTTTTAGGAAATTCGGTTCAGTTTCGGTTTTTAATTTTTCGGTAAAAAAAAATTCGGTAAATCGGTTTTCGATAAATCGGTTTCGGTTTTTACTAAATGCTCACCCCTAGTTTTGGCTATGTATAAGGCTGGACCATGGTGTTAAATGGTGGCGGCACTGTGGCAAAAGTGGCAAGTGCATAAAGTCTAGCATTAATAATGGGGTTATTAGCATGGATTCTACATTTGGCATAGTGAAGGAGAGTGTTGATCGGTAATGTTCTCCAATCTCCATGGGCAACCATGTAAAAAGCCTCTAGTAGTCTAGTGGGCAGGCACTGGATGGGCCTTAAGAATCTAGATGAGTAAATTTTGATGTTTGCTTATTTCATATGCAGCAGACCACACCAAATGAGGAAAAATTGTTAAGGAATGGGTACCGTTTCGAGTGGTGGCACCATCCATCATCAATGCTAAGGAGATGATGAATGGTGCCACCACTCGAAACGGTGCCCCCTTCCTTAACAATTTTCCCCAAATGAGAAATTGTTCGAGGTAAGAGGCAATTTCCTTGACGATCATTCAGGAGGATAAAAAGGGTAAAAATGAGGCATCAACATCTATGAACCCCTCATCCACCATGCAATCACATCCTGTTGTGTCCATATTACACATGGATGTTAAAATTAGCCCACGATAAATGGTGGTCATTATTGCGAGTGACGGAGTAGTGTTAGAACTTATATCAAGGTATTTGAGGTGTTATCTCCGTGAAGAGGACGAGTGATTGGGATTTGTGACTATAACACCCCAGTGTGTAAGTTATAGCTAAGAGAGTGTAATTTATTTTCATGCCATTTTCTTTACATGTTTTACTTCCTAGAGTTACTTTAGAATTTTCTAGCACTCAGATTTAGGGGTGTCCAAACGGTTCAACTCAAACCGAACCAAATCGAACTTCAAATCGAACCGAAAAACCAAAAAATCCAAATCGAAAATCAAATCGAAGTTTCTGAAAACCGAATCAAAATGATAATATCGGTTCGGGTTAAACCGAACTTAATTATTTATATATTTATTTAGTTTTTTTATACTATTATATTATTAATTTTTAATAAAAATAATAATATAATATATTTTATATAAATAAAAAAATAATATAACATATTTTATATAATTAAAAATAATAATATAATATATTTTGTATAAAAATATTAATATTATATTAAAATCTTGGTTTATTCGGTTCAACCTGAATCGAACCGAACCGAATTACACAAAATCGAAAACCGAATTGAATTTTTTTTAACCATCTTAAACTGAATCGAACCGAACCAAATTTTCTTAAAACCGAATCAAACCAAAAATTTTGATTCGGTTCGATTTTTCGATTTAAACTAATTTTTAGACACCCCTACTCGTGTTGACGTTCTTGGTTATTGCCTTTCCTTTTAGATGTTTGGTTTTCTAGTTATGTAATCGATGCAACATTCAGCAGGCTGCACATGGCGGAGGTAGTAATTTACAACCTTGGCAAGTTTTAGGGTAAATGTTTTAAGAGTTTTTTTCGTTTTAGGCTTACTGATTTTGGGTGCGATTTGTAAGCGGATCACCGCTTAAACTCAATTAGGCGGAGAGCACTATGATAATTCTTAAAAGAGATCAAGCATGCATCTCGGAAAAATCTCATACATGCCCCTTTCGTCCTTCTCTCTGCGTCACTTGTCGCCACAGCTGCTGTCTCGCATTGACGAGAAGACCATTTCCATCCCTCTTTGCCGCAGCCATCGTCTCGCGTCGACAGAGATCACTCAGCGTCCCTCACCACCGCAGCTGATGTCTAGCGTCAATGGAGATCACTCCACATCCCTCGCTGCCGCAGCGGCCATCTCGTGTCGACAGAGATCTCTTTGTCGAATGGAGGTGGGAGAAGAGAAGGGAGCCGCCATCTCGCTTGCCAGGGCTTCGACAAAGATATGGAGAAGGCTTCGAATGCAACTTGAGTGGAGGTGGGAGAAGAGAATGGATGCTAGAGCTGTCATCTCGCTTGCTAGGGCTTCGGCGGAGATTTGGAGAATGCTTCGAATGGAGCTCGAATGGAGGTGCGAGAAAAGAAAGGATGCAAGAGCTTTAGGATTGTTGGTTTATTTCTGCTTTAAGATTTGTAAAATAGATAGCACACGACCATATACGGCCCCTCCGCTCAAAAGTTTTTCCTACTGATTTAGGTATTCTTCTGATTAGACAACCTTATTTTTCACTTAGTGGAAAACTTAAAGGCGTATGATATTAGGTGCGGCTATTATTGGTGCATATTATGACTAATCTTTTAATGGGTTTAATAAATTATTAAGTACTAAGTCGTATCCAAGAGAGATTGTTATGTTATTGAAAGTGTGGTTGGAAGTGCTTGTGTGTTTTTGCCCATTATGAACTTACATTAGATTAGACACCTTTCTATGTTTATTGACATGTTGACTGCTTTAACTTGGAACATAATTCTACTTACTTTTCGCCAATTTTAATTAAGTATTTCAGTCTTTGAAACCAACTCAACTCCGTGAGCCACTGCGAGGATCAAGTATAACTTTTAGATCTCTTTCATTATTTAGCTCATGGGACAATTGTAACAAGTTCTCGGACATTTGGACCAGAGTTAAATTGAAGACAAGGTTACCAACAGAAATCAAATAAAAATAATATACAATATAGTAAAATGCATAGGCCTAATTGCAAATAAAATTCGTCTGCTTTCAGAACAAAAAAAAAACATACTTTTTTATGTTAAATTGTTAAAAGAATTATATTCTTGTCGTTCAAATCATCATATTTTACTTTGACATACGGTCAAAATATTTCTAAAATTTATCAAATAAATCTGTAGTTCTTAGTAACACATTTCGATGATTATAAATTCAACTATGATTCATTTAAAATAATCTATAGCATGACTCGGTATGGATCATAAATATCAAACAGTTCATATCATACTAAATATTCACAAGTTATCGGGTTTATGAGGATTCCTTTATAATTTTAAAGATACAAAAGATCTACAGACATTAAGATCCTACAAGGGTCTTTATGAATCTACTCGTAGGAAAAAAAAAAGGTTGAATCATATGCATTCTCAACTCTCAAGGACAACAAAATTGAGCATAACTAATAAGCTGCCGAGAATATACAAGTTTCAACATAGTTTATATCAGATGCATAGTTTACATTTCCATTGCAAACAGAATGCAATTCCGTTTGGAAGCCATTATATTCTAATATGCTACAGCTAAAGATGACAAGATGACAAGATGTGGATGCAACAACTGGGGAATATGCCTGAGTATTTTATGTCATGTTAGTTTACAACAAGAACAAGTCATACACCCCAATTATTTGGGGTCAGCTACATGGATTCCCTAGCAGTCAGCTTTATTCAGATCTTATGGTTGTTCAATCATCCACTACCAAACCTGGGCCCAAACTTTTATGTCTCCTAGAAATAAATAAAAGAATACTGAGCCTATGTTTAAGAAGGGTTAGTAGTTCAAGGAAATGGAAGCCATCATGAGTCACAGATTCTTATATTATAGAAAAGGTGATTTTATGTCCCATTTTAGTTCTATTTATTTGGAGGTCCACTGTATTGAATAGGAAGATCCGTAACAATGATCCATATCACATAGTGTCAACTACAAAAGGGTCACGAGAAAACACAAAATCCTGTACAGTTCCAAACAATCAGAAGAAAACAGAACTGAGAAAAGGCCATGCATCACCAGAACTGTACTGATAGATGTCTGGCGTGTATATTGGATCATGGGTAGAGAAAAATATGAAGCTAAATTTGAGTCAAACTATGACAAGCTGATTCAATATTTATTTTAAGATAAAGAAACTAAAAAGAAAAAAACTAAGATCCATACTTCTACTCAATAGTGCATAAATTAGCAACAAAGTCAACTCAAATATTAACAACAGTAAGTGAAGTTGCTCATTAAGGAATTATGGAATGCATGACAAACAAAACCAGTGAGATGTGCAAAAGATCGAAAACTATAATGCACATACAAAAGAATTACCTTTACCCTGTGACAATTGGAGATGACAGCAACAGAAGAAATGGTACTGCTTTACCCTTTGGGGAAGAAATCTTCATTCCACAAAACATAATAAACTTACAACTAATCATGTACTCTGGCCATCTGCATTTAAAGGACATCTTCAGTTCGATCAGGATCCTTCGCGAATATATCAGTTTCATTAGATCTCAAAACTGATTTCAATCGATCCCTTGTCAATGCTTCGTTTTTCCTTATCTGCAAAGTTGCATCATTGTCATAGAAACTATGGCGAACACGCAGAGTCGTCGCTCTGCTGGGATGTGAATTGTTATTGCCACTAACACCAGTTGCCAATTCCTTGACCAGTTCTCCATCAGGCAGAGCCATGAGATCTAGAAGATTTCTACTTACTTTCATCTCATCAGAAAGCACCTTCCTTGCCCGCAAAGAACGGGATTCCTTCACAATCAAAGGTGGCTTCTTTACACTAATAGGCAGCTCTTCATGCTTGACAATTGGTTCCTCATCCCCACGAATCCTAGAACCTGAGCTCAAACTTTGGTTCCGTCTTATACTGCTAGAATTCAGCTTCGTCGGGCTCCTTTCCACGTCCACAACCGAGCAAGGGTTTCCGACGGAGAGCCCATTCCAAGCTCTTGAAGGCACTGTCTTGCTTAACTCCTTTAGTTGCACAACCACTTCCTGCATGGACGGCCGCATCTCCTTGTGTGACCGTACGCAGTTGGCAGCAAGCGATGCAAGCTGCTTCCTCGCCACCGGATCTTTGGGCGGCGCGATTCTGGGATCAAAAAGAGTGGAAACCTTCCCTCTCCTCAACAAGGGGACGGCCCACTCCACGACCGACGGCGGTGAGTGGGCAACATCGATCGCCTTCCTGCCGCTCATGATTTCCAGAAGTAATATCCCGAAGCTAAAGACATCAGTTTTGGTGCTCAAGTTATCCGGCGTAACGTAGGCGGGGTCAAGGTAGCCCAGAGTGCCCGCAGGTGGGGTGGAGCGGGCGGAGGGAAATTTGGCGTTGTCGTCGTCGCGGAGAGCGAGGCCGAAATCCCCGAGCCGAGCGTTGAAGTTTTGATCTATCAACACATTTGCCGACTTGACGTCGCGGTGGATGACAGGGGGCCCCGCGGTGTGGAGAGAGAGGAGGGCTTTGGCCGTCTGGAGCGCGAGCCTGAGGCGGCGAGCCCAGCCGGGCGGGTGGGGATTAGAGTGGAGGAGGTCGTACAGCGTGCCGTTGGGCATGAATTCCACCACCAGGAGACGCTCCCTGCGGTCAGGGGTGTAGGGAGTGAAGCCGATGAGGTTCACGAGGCGGGGGTTGTGGATGCCGCAGAGGACCTCGATCTCGTTCTCGACCTCGTCGCGAGCGGGCACAGCAGCGGTGGTGGGGGACGAGAGATGGCAGTGTCGGCGGGAGGAGCGCTTGACGGCAACGGGGCGGCCGCCGCGGAGGATCGCCTTGTAGACGGCGCCGTGGCTGCCGCGGCCGAGTAGCGCATCTGGGGAGAAGTTCCCAGTGGCGGATTCGAGCTCAAGGTAGGTAAATTGGCGGATGTGAGGGAGGACAGAACTAGAATCGTTACACTGGGGAAAGTGGCCTGGGGTCTGCGACGGCGACGGCGACGGCGGTTTCCTTCGTTGGGGCTTGCGGGAGGTGGCGGCAGCAACGTAGGCGTCAGAGATGGATTGGCAGGTGGCGACTGAAGAGTCGGCGCGGCAGGAGAGGTAGCCCATGGAGACAAAGGGGGAACAAAAGAGGGATCTGAGGCTTTGGGGAAGAAGAAGAAAATGGTGAAGATACGACACGGCTCCGAGAAGGTAAATGCGTTACGACTTTGGTTACGAGTGTAGGCCCGCGACCGAGAAGGGTAAAAAATGAAAAAAAAAACATACGTCTGGTTTGTTGAATATTGCACTTTGACACCTGTACTTATAAGAAAATATAAATTAGCCCTAATAAATTTCATATTCATTTGTCCGTTTATGATGTCTTGATGTCTAATTAATTTTGCAAGAAAACTAAACAAGTGCAATGGTCATATTGTAAATTAATGGTGTGGACTTTTAAAATTATAACAAAAAAGGACGAATGTGCAATTTATATTTCTTTTAAGTATATTATAACTTAAGTATTAACGATATTCTTCATAGGACTTGTCGAATGTAAGCCAAAGAAGTTTGACGAATTTATGCCATTCAAAAGTGTCTTCCTCAATCACTCTTATGGCCTAAACTTACTAGATGGAGTCTTTTAACCACTATGGTAGTCATTTTCCTTAATAGTGAGTATATTAAGATCTTAGATTTTACTTTGGCATTGACTTTGACTTTCACAGCCATTAGTTCATTGACTTTATCTGACTAACTAGATTTTGTCTTAAGATTCTTGTATTCTTTGAACTTATTATAGTCTTTGGTAGCCAAAGCTCCAAACCGACCAACTCAACCATCCTAATAATTAAATAATATTTATGAGACTATCATTTGTATATTTCACTTTGGTAAATTTTTTTGTGTAACTTAGGAAAGGTGTCTCTATCATTTATTTTTTTAAAAAAAAATAATATTTGTTAAGAGTGAGATTCGAACTCATACTCTTTTGGACTAAAAATTTAATTTAGTGGCTTAGACCAACTCAATTACCTCAACAATTAAAAAAATATATTTATAATTATTTTAATAAAAATTTCTTTTTCATCATAAATTATAAATTACTATTTCTTCTTTTTTTTGCATGGTTTCGGTGTAAACCTTTTATTTTATTGAGAAAAAAAAGTCATTCTCTCATGTATTTAACTTTAAGATAATCTTAATCTATGCCTTAAACGAGGGCAGCCATCTCAAAAAACTAAAAGTTTGTACTTATGTTTATTTAAAAAAAAAATTATTTTTTTTTATCAAAAATTATAGATTGCTCATTCTTCTATTTTATGAATGGTTTCGATGCAAACCTTTGATAGAGTGGGATTTGAATCAACATAGTTTGGGGTAGAACCTTAATCTAATGCCTAAGGGCCTTAGGCAATCTCAACAACTAAAAGTTTGTACTTATGTTTATTTTAGATTGATCATTCTTTAAGATTGATTATTCTATTTTATGAATGGTTTTAATGCAAATCTACTTTTTATTTGTGTGTATGTCCTAAGGACCAAATGTACTATATAATATTAATTTATTAAATAAAGATAATTATTGTTATCATGTTGATATATGTATACTCAATTTTACAAATAAGTCTCTGGAAAGAAATATTCTTTATCACTTTCCCTCGTCTGCTCAAATCAAGCGAAAAACTCAGCGAAACAAAATCCACCCGCTAGCTTGCTGCTAAGAGTGAGATTTGAACCCATGCCCTTTCGGATCAAAACCTTAATATGATGACTTGGACCAGCTCGATCATCTCAACAATTAAAAGTTAATACTTATGTTTACTTTAATTAAAAAAAAATATTTTTCATCAAAAATTCATAATTTTATGGATAGTTTCGTTGCAAACTTTTTATTTATTATTATTATTATTTTATTAAGAAGAAAACTATTCTCTAGTGTACTCACCTTAACCTTTATTGAAAGTGAGATTTGAACCAACACCTGTTTAGCTAGAACTTTAATCAAGCACCTTAGGCCAACTCAGTCATCTCAATAACTAAAAGTTTATACTTATGTTTATTTTAATAAAAATGTCTTTTTTATTGAAAATTATATATTTATTGAGAATGAAATTTGAACTCACGTCGGACTAGAACTTTAATATGACACCTTAGACCAACTTAGCTATCTCAACAACTAAAAATTTGCACTTATGTTTATTTTAATAAAAAAATATTTTTCATCGAAAATTATAGATGACTCATTCTTCTATTTTATGAATGATTTTGATGCAAATATTTTATTTTATTGAGAAAAGTCATTCACATTTGTTGAGATTGAGATTTAAACCCATATTCTTTTGGATTTTTAACCTAATCTGACGCTTTAGACCAACTTAGCCATCTCAATGACTAAAAGCTTGCAAAATACGTAAATAAAAAGAAGGTTTAGAATAATAGAACCTGGAGTTACATTAATGCCACTCAGTTAAGAATTCTTTCACCTAAGTTTAATATGAAACGATTGACCAGACACTCTTTCCGTATTTAGCAGTAAAAAATAAAAAGATAGAAAGTAAAAAGAGAAAATTTTATGAGAGCAAAAAGCGAGAAAGGATTTTCCACTCTTTGCAACCAATCAGGGTCAAATGTCACCATATGTTTCGGAATTATCTAAGATGAAGTTCTCTTATATGACACTATAAATTGAGGTCTCCAATGTTCTTTAAGTATACGGTTGAGGAACAGGTCCCTTATGTTGCGGAGACTGGAGAAGCGGAAAAATTAATCTAAGCACAATAGTTATTTAGCTATCGAAAAAAAAAAAAAAAATTTCGTGGATGAACATATTCATGATTATTTACACATTCTAAGCTATCCAACGATACCAATATTATCATAGATGGATGTGTCCATGATGAGAAAACATAGATACAAGTATCATGGATAGAGTTTGCTACAGTAACAACAAATCCTACCCATGATATTTGTATCCATGTTTTCTCATTATGGATACATCCATCTACGATAATATAGTACTATTGGATAGCTTAGAGTGTGTAAATCATTATGGATATATCTATCCACGAAAAAAAAAAAAATCATAGCCAAATGGCCACTGTGCTTAAATTTGTCTTGGTGTAGGGGGGCTGCCTAGGAAATTTTTTTGGAGAAGGGCGAGTAGCAGAAGGGGAGATGGAAGAGGTAGAGGGCACTGAGGAGGAGGCGAAGGGAAGGCAAAAGAGGGCGGAGGAGAATGGAGGAGGGTAAAGGAAAGCGGCATAAGGGGAGGCGGAGAGCGATAGAAATGTAAAGACAATAATGACGCAGCAAATACAGCAGATGCACTTACCTAAAAGTGACGAATCAAATCATTCTGAACATTGCTATTTGAAGCTTTACCTTATACAGAGAATTACCTTGTAAAGCTATATAGATATTGTATAAACGAGGCATGTACCACACAAGACAAAATCAATAAAAGAAAAATAATTCCACCATCAATCGTCTCTATTCTTCTCTCCTACTATTATTCTCTGTTTGTTCATGGTATCAGAGCGCTGCGCTTACGCTGCCTATTTCCTCTTGATTATTCTCTATTCTCTTTGGAATTTCTCAAAGCACACAAGTGATTTCTTTCTTTGATTTTGCTCACACAAATTTTTGTGTGCAAGCATCTGTTTAGAAGCAACAGATCTCTCCTATTCGGCCACTTGAAGCTGAAGCTTGTGGTCATCTGGTGTAGCAATCTCAGCTAGTTTTCTCTTACGAGATTTATCCATAGACGGTGAACAAGTGAATCTCTCTCTCACGTGGTCTCTCTAGAATCAAACAGAGCATGCGCCGCTTCCACAAATCTGTGGTTCTCCTTTTGTGAGTGAACCGTCAACATTTTGTGAGTAAACCGTCAACTCTTTTACATTACATATCATCTCTATGAATTCTGAAATAAGTTCAATATCAAGAAAAACATATAGATCATCAAATACATCTATCCCTCTTATTGGTGTTCCATTCTTGCCTCTTAAGTTGACTAGCAACAACTATTTGTTATGGAAAACATAATTTATTCCTTTACTCAAAGTTCATGATATGTTGGGAATTGTTGACGGAACTGTTCTCGCACCATCTCCGATGGATCCAGACTTTAATGATTGGCTAACAAAAGACCAATTAATCTTAACATGGATCAACTCCACTCTCATAGAGAGTGTCTTTCCCCTTGTGGTTGGTCTCAATTCCTCTAAAGCTGTTTGGGATGCACTTGCTAGAGCGTTCCAATCACACTCTCGTGCAAGGGTGCTTCAACTCAAATCACAATTACAAGTAATTCAACGAGGGAGCGATTCAATCCATGACTATATGTAGAAAATTAAGAACATTGCTAACAATCTTTCTGCAATTGGCCATCCTATATCAGATGTTGATCTTATTATGCATGTTTTAATGGGTCTTGGCCCTTCCTATGATAACTTTATTCCAAGCATCACTACTCGTGTTGACGACCTGACTTTGGAAGAAGTACATGGAATGTTATCCTCCCATGAACGACTCTTATATTTAAGACATCCTGATATTACCGGCCCTTCTATCCATCACACTACTCCACGAGGCTATAACAACACTAATAATCGTGGAGGTTGTCATTCTCGCAGTGGACGCAACCAAGGAAGAGGTCGTGGACGTGGTAGATGTCAAATATGCTTTATTCCGGGTCACTATGCTCATGAATGTAATAAAAGGTTAATACAAAATTCATTGGCGGCTTCTCAAGTGCTGCTCCAGCACGACATCAAACTCAACCAAGAGCACACTTCACAACTACCTGGCCGAACAACATAACTGAGATGTATCACTCCACTACATCTACAGCATGGTATCCAAATTCCGGCACTACTCATCATGTTACACCAGACTTCAATTCTCTACAAGAAGCAATGCCCTATAATGGATCTGATACTGTTCAAGTTGGCAATGGTACAGGTTTGCATATTACTCACATTGGAAACACATCTATATCCACACCCACTCGCTTCTTTAATATGTGCAATATTCTTTGTGTTCCATCAATCACTAAACACTTGCTTTCTGTGCGTCAATTCACACAAGATAATAATGTCTTTTTTGAGTTTCATCCTAACTCTTGTTTTGTTAAGGACCGACTGACGGGAACAATTCTGCTCTAAGGAGGCATTAAAGACGGTCTATATCACATTGCACTACCACCAAAAATCACTCTTCTCGGTGAACGAACTAGTTCCAACACTTGGCATGCCAGACTTTGTCATCCCTCTCTTCGTTTTGTTAAGCAAATAATAAACCACTATGGTTTACCAACAAACAATAGCTTTTTATCTCAAGTTTGTGATGCTTGTATGAGATCCAAAAGTCATAAACTTTCATTTTCTCCATCAATAAATAAAGCATCTTTTCCTTTACAACTTATTTATTCTGATGTGTGGGGTTCTGCTCCAATTCTGTCTAACAATGGCTATTTATACTATGTTTCATTCATTCATCATTACAGCAAATACACTTGGCTCTTCCCAATGAAGCGTAAATCCGATTTGTTGGATATATTTTGCCATTTTCAAATGCATGTCGAACGCTTCTTCAATAAAAAGATTCTAAGTGTTCACTCAGATTGGGGCGGTGAATATCAATCACTTCATCATTACCTCTCTAAGTCCGGCATTGCACATCGTGTTTCATGTCCTCATACATCGGAACAAAATGGGTCTGCCAAACGCAAGCATCGTCATATAGTCGAGACCGCTCTTGCTCTTCTCCACCACGCCTCTGTTCTAGAAAAATATTGGGATGATGCCGTTTCCACTGCTGTGTATCTCATCAACCACATCCCAACTCCTCTTCTTCACAACAAAACTCCTTTTGAAACACTTCACAAATGCACCCCCTGACTACAATCTCCTTCGCGTCTTCGGTTGCGCATGTTACCCTTGGCTCCGACCCTA
This sequence comes from Costus lasius, assembly GCA_027563935.2. Classification (NCBI taxonomy): domain Eukaryota; kingdom Viridiplantae; phylum Streptophyta; class Magnoliopsida; order Zingiberales; family Costaceae; genus Costus; species Costus lasius. The sequence continues at coordinate 127,905,836 of CM050450.1, read as the reverse complement.
TACCAAACACAAGTTACAGCCCCGCTCTAAATTATGTGTTTTCCTTGGTTATAGTAATATGCATACTGGTTATCGTTGTTTACATATACCTATTGGTCGCATCTATATCTCAAGGCATGTTACTTTTAATGAAGCTCTCTTTCCTTTTGCCACTGAAAGTTCCATTAAAGGGGGCGAAACCCTAATCATGCAGATATAAGATTTTCTCAAGGCGGAATCTAGGGTTTCCTAGGATCGCATGTATGAATATATGATCAACTTTAATAACATGCATAGATCGAGAAGGGGATCATACCAATGCCATTGCTTTGGATGGCGACTTGGAAGAAGAGGGCGAGCGGCTCTCCTCCAAAGGTGACGCACACAAGGTGAAGATGACTACTCCCTTGGCGTCTTTGTGCTAGCAAAGCTTCAAGGTTTCCCTTCGTGAAGGAGATGAGAGATGTCTCTTGGTTTTGTTCTCTTCTCCTTTGCGTGAAGTCTCACCACACGACACCAGAGAGGTCGAGAGAGGAGAAGATGGCGACGAGAGAAGCGTTGCTCTTCGAATGTGGAGGCGTTCCACATTTTGGAAAAACCGATTTCCAAAAATAGCAAGTGCTTCAATGTATGCGTTCACTCCAAGTGAACCGATCACAAACTTTTTCTCTCCCATTGAACCATGCGTTCATATGATGAACCGGTTCAATTGGATTTGGTTCAAAGACCAAATCAAACCAAGCATTGGTCTAGATCATATTAAACCATAAGGTTCAAGATCTAACCATTCATCTCTTGATGCTCTTGATCTCACCGATCTAGCATCAATTCTCTCGATCGAAGCTTACCGATCTCAAGCCCTAATCAATCAAACATGATCAGATCAGATCTCACTTACAATCAGAGTTTAAACTCCTTTAAACTGAACCAAAACAATTCAGTCCACACGATCTGACATAAGTAAGCCATATCATCAAATTGTGCGACCCTAAGGGTTTCCTTTAAATGTCGGTAACGATAACTTACGTTATCGCGATCAGTGAGGGGTATCTAGCAACACATCACTGTCTCCCGATATAAAGGAAAGAGTCTTCCAAGACTACACCCAAACCACAGCACAAGTGTGAACCCAAGTCACTTGACATATGTGTTTCCTTTGCCACTGGATGTTCTTATTGGACAAGCGTGTCAAGCTTGTAATTCCAATATGATGAGAATGATTAGATCAGATGAACATAGTCATCTGGGTATGGCCATACACTTTCTCAATCATCTCATCCAGGGGGCCCCTTCAGAACATCACACTCCAAACAAGGAGACGGCAATCCTATATCTATCACTAGTGCCCTAACATGACTCATGCTCATTATCCAAGATAGTCTATAACCATTATGTTTCAAATGATATTGAACTACCTCAAAACAATGCCAATCATCATTTAGAAACACAAGTGATCTCAAGTCAGAGGAAGTATGCCACTTGTTTGCATATAAGGATTATTCACATTGTGACAAGCAATTGAATATCCTAAGTAGGGTCTGTCCAGTACATCCAATGTACCCATGAGTCTACATCTTATTCCATGCTCGAAGCATCCTATAAGATTAGAACACATATTAGTCTCAATCATATCAAGGCTGTCTCATGTTCACCAAGATATGTCGACTAAGGACAATACTGCATGTCAGCCAAGCTGAACAGCATTGAGACATTATTCAGAAGTATACATATTGCAGCAGATAATGTAACAACCTGAATAACAACCATTGCCTTTATAAACATAGAGTTTATACATGATACTGAAATAATCCCAAGGCCTCAAACATTAGCCTTAAGGGCATACCCCAACAATCTCCCACTTGCACTTAATCTAATGGTTGAGAAATCTCAAACCCATATTATTACAGTGCTTCTCATGCTTCTGCTGCGCCAGAGGCTTTGTAAGCGGGTCAGCTAGATTGTCATCTGTATGAACCTTGCAGATTTTGATCTCGCCACGATCAATGATCTCCCGGATCAAGTGAAACCTTCTCTGTATGTGCTTGGACTTCTGGTGCGACCGTGGTTCCTTTGCTTGTGCTATTGCTCCAGTGTTATCACAGAAGATAACCAAAGGATCTGCACTCGAAGGAACAACACCAAGTTCTTGAACGAACTTACGAATCCACACTGCCTCCTTGGATGCTTCTGAGGCTGCAACATACTCGGCTTCTGTTGTGGAATCAGCAACAATTGATTGTTTGAAACTTTTCCACACCACTGCTCCTCCATTCAAGCTAAAAACATAGCCTGATTGCGATCGGAAATCATCCTGGTCAGACTGGAACGAAGCGTCAGTATATCCTTCAATACTGAGTTCTTCCTGACCTCCATATATCAAGAACATTTCTTTGGTCCTCCGAAGATATTTCAAAATGTTCTTGACCGCAATCCAGTGTGCCTTTCCTGGATTACTTTGGAATCGACTGGTCACGCTTAACCCGTAAGCGACGTCTGGGCGAGTACACAACATCGCATACATAATGGACCCAATAGCCGAAGCATAAGGCGTATTGTCCATTTCATCTTTCTCAGTCTGTGTTTGTGGACACTGACTCTTTGAAAGATTCAGACCATGTCTGACTGGAAGATATCCTCTTTTAGAATTTTCTAAATGGAATCTCTCCAGGACTTTATCGATGTAAGTACTCTGGCACAGCCCGAGAAGCCTCTTAGATCTATCTCTGTAGATCTTCACACCTAATACATAGGCTGCTTCTCCTAAATCTTTCATCTGGAAACATTTTCGTAACCATGCTTTGACGGCATGCAGTTCAGGAATATCGTTTCCAATGATTAAGATATCATCGACGTAGAGGACTAGGAAAGTAATCACGCTCCCACTAAACCTCTTATATACACACGGGTCATCTTCATTTTTGATGAAACCAAATTCACAGATTGATTCATCAAAACGAATATTCCAGCTTCTTGATGCTTGTTTAAGTCCATAAATGGACTTCTTTAATTTGCATATTTTATGACGATCTGATGGATTAGTGAAACCTTCAGGTTGTGTCATATACACATCCTCCTCTAAGTTTTCATTAAGGAAAGCGGTCTTCACATCCATTTGCCAGATCTCATAATCATAATATGCTGCTATCGCAAGAATAATCCGAATAGACTTGAACATGGCTACAGGAGAGAAAGTTTCATCATAATCTATCCCGTAGATTTGTTTGAAACCTTTCGCAACTAGCCTGCCTTTATAGGTAACCACGTTACCATCCATGTCAATCTTCTTCTTGAAGATCCACTTACAGCCTATAGGGATTACTCCCGGAGGCGGATCAACCAAATCCCAAACTTGGTTATCTGACATGGAGTCCATCTCGGCTCGCATAGCTTCAAGCCATCTTGCTGATTCCGGTCCACTGACCGCATCCGCATAAGTGAGGGGTTCATCATCAATGATGTAGACTCCGTCATAGCGCTCAGGCTGTCGACGGATCCTTCCCGATCTTCGCGGTTCCCGTGATATCTGAGCCTCAGGTTGAACATCAACCTGTTCTATTGGCTCAGGCTCATCCAACTGTGCTTGACTACTTTGTCCTTCTTCTGGATTCTCATCCAGGTTTATTTCTCTCCCACTGGCCTCTTGCAGAAGAAATTCCTTCTCAAGAAAAATAGCCGTCCGAGCAACAAATACTTTGTTCTCTTTGGAATCGTAGAAATAATAACCCTTAGTTTCCTTAGGGTAACCGACAAAGATACATTTATCAGATCTGCTCTCTAGTTTCCCAGAGGCGAGCTTTTTGACATAAGCCTCGCAACCCCATATCTTAATAAATGTCAAGCTCGGCTGTTTCCCATACCATAACTCATACGGAGTCTTTGAAACGGCCTTGGATGGCACTCGGTTTAGTACCTTTGCAGCTGTTTCCAGTGCAAATCCCCAAAAGGAGTAAGGTAGAGTAGCCTGACTCATCATTGAACGAACCATATCCAGTAAGGTTCTATTTCTCCTCTCGGACACACCATTCCATTGCGGTGTTCCTGGCGGAGTGAGCTGTGAGATAATCCCACACTCCTTCAGATAGTCAGTAAAATCATGACTCAAGTATTCTCCACCTCGATCTGAACGAAGTGCCTTGATATTTCGGCCTAGCTGATTTTGTACTTCATTCTTGAACTCTTTGAACTTGTCAAAAGATTCACTCTTATGTCTCATTAAATAGACATAACCATACCTACTGAAATCATCAATAAAGGTAATGAAGTATGAATAGCCACCTCTGGCATGTTTACTAAATGGCCCACACACATCACTGTGAATGAGGTCAAGTAAACCTGAAACCCTTTGACCTTTATTAGAAAAAGGAGACTTCGTCATTTTACCCATTAAACAAGCTTTGCATGTATCAAGCTCCTCATAGGAGAATGATCCCAGCAGTCCATGGTCATGCAACCGCTTAATGCGCTTCTTGTTAATATGGCCTAAACGACTATGCCATAACAAGGAGCTGTCATCAGCATACTTGGCTTTCTTAATATCAATCTGTTGTATTGAACATTCCATGTCCAACATGAATAACCCATTGTTAATTGACCCAGTAGCATAAACAATATTATCAAAAGAAATATAACACTTTGAAATCTTGCATTCAAAGGAAAACCCTTTCCTGACAAGAGCAGGAATAGAGATAATATTCTTAGTTATGCTCGGTACAAAATAACAATTGTCAAGTTCTAATACAAGACCAGATGGTAAAGAGATGTGATATTCTCCTACAGTAACAGCAGCAACCCGTGCCCCGTTTCCTACTCGTAGGTCCACCTCATGCTGTCCCACCTGTCTTCTTCTCTTGAGTTCCTGTACATTTGAACAAATGTGAACTCCACATGCAGTGTCCAACACCCATGAAATAGAAGAAGAAGATACCATGACTTCAGTCACGTAAATACCTGAGCCAGAAGCGAAAGGCTTGCTTCCCTTCTTATCTCCTTGGAGCGCTTTACAGTCCTTTTTCCAGTGACCCAGCTGGCCACAATGGAAACATCTGTATTCCTTTGACCACTTTATCTTTTGCTTTAGAGCCTTGTTGTAGCTCTTGATAGGGGCTTTGCCCTTCTTCCCCTTCTTCTTGTTCCTAGAAGGAACCATTAGGACAGAGGATGAAGGCTTTCCCTTCTCAAGAGTCTGCTCTGTAGTAAGGAGCATGTTCAGTAACTCCGCCGGCGTACAGTCGATCTTGTTCATATTAAAATTAATGATGAATGGATCGAAAGAGGCCGGGAGAGACTACAGGATGATGTCTACAACAAGCTCCTGATTGATGGTGTGTCCCAGTTTCTCTAGAGTCTCTTTGTACCCAATCATCTTGAGTACGTGAGCTCCCACTGGACTCCCTTCAGTCAGTTTGCTCTGAAAGAAAAGTTTCGTCAAGTTATAGCGTTCAGTCCTTGCCTGTGCAGCATACAGCATCTTGAGGTTTGCTATAATTTCTATAGCAGATAAATCCTCATGCTGACGCTGCAGCTGTGGCGTCATAGACGCAAGCATAAGGCAAGCGACATCAATGCTATCATTGACATGCTTCTCATAAGCTTCCCGAACCGCCCTTGCGGCGTTCGCAGCGGGTTGAGGCGGTATAGCCGTCTCGAGGACATACAGCTTCCTCTCAGCCTTAAGAACAATCTTAAGGTGTCCGTACCAGTCTGAGAAGTTTGGCCCAGCAAACTTCTCCCTTTCCAGTAGGGATCGCACATTGAAATTTGTGGTGTTCGTTGCTGCAGGAATCTACAACAATGCAAGAACAGCAAGGTCAGTATCAATGTTAGAATCAATTCAGGACTTAAGAATGATTCTTTTCTCACTATTTTATCTGGCTGAAAAATCCAGCAAAACAGCCCGAAAGAGTAAAACTCTTTTAGTGAGATGGGATCCAGATTTCATACTTGGTCTCCGCGTCCCGCTCAGGCGAGATAAGATGCACAGAGAGTACAAGCACTAATCTCTGGTAGGCAATCCCTGCCAATCGCCAACCCGTGCGATTCCCCTTCATCTGGGCAATCCAGCAGACTGTGCCAACTGAGTTGGTACAACACAGTCTCTGATCCCACAGATGGCTGCCTCCATATACCTACCATATGCTCAATATGTAGCCTACATGGTCAAGCTGACCCGACCTACTCCCTGGACCACCACGTGCTATGCTGAGCAACGAGAAGCGATAAATCCCTTCTCTGTAACACGCAGGTGTAATCACACACCGTCTGAAGATAGATGGGCGTGCCCACTGAGTGGGTACAACACGGCCCCAACGATAGTCAGAACAGTGAGGTTTCGCGTCAGAAGGCTATCGTGCTTGATATTTAACGTTGGATTTTAACGGTCCTTTTATCTTCTTACTATCATGCAAATACTATAGTGATAGCAGAAGAATAGATCATGCAGTTACTTAAACAGTAAATTAAAAGCATGATGATCTTATGTGGTAAAAGCCCATTAAGCCTAAGTAAGACCTTAATTAACTTAAGTCTTCACTTGAGCTCTTCATGGGTCTTTAGCATTTCATCTGGCCCAACCCGGGCCCAAGCGCCCACTACAGCTCAGATGCGCCCACCAGGTAAAATGCGCCTGTCCTAGAGTCGAACCCTAGACCTCCCACTGGTGAAGCCACTTGCTGCATGCGCCTCTGCCATGTGTGCTCTGTGCTCATGTCTGATTAAATTACAATTTAATCTATCTAGACATGATTGACACGCAGGTCAATTACACTTTATAAATTAATTAAAAATGTGATGCGCAGATCACAATAAATAATTTACAATATCAATCCAGGCACGCAGGCCCCAGCACAGCACACATTAAATTTTGGGCAGCCCACATAAGATTAAATAAACACTCAACATGTTATACAAACATCATGTGATCCATTCAAGAAAATAAAATTTTTGAAAATCCCATTGGCATCAATTTTATTTCCTTATGTGCCCTACTACCTTACAACGGTCCATTAATAGGGATCCACTCATCAGACCTAGTCAGACCCACTGCCCTTGCATGCACCAAGTCATAACCGACTTGAGTCGACCTCATGGTCAACAATGCATGCGTTAAGGGCTGAACGTCCCTCATGAGTTCTAGCAAGCGGGTGTGACCCCGGGCCTTAATCATGAGCGTTCACTGGTTGTCTCAATCAGACATCGCTACACGCCTTTCTGCAGTCGACCAATAGCCACCTCATGCTTGCGCATAGGTGCCATCTGGTCGACCCATCTAGGCTGTCAGATAGTCTGATCAGACTGTTGGGTCTAGACTGGACGATGACCTCAACCCTAATAACCCGTCTAAGACTTTAAAGCAGGCACTTAGATCTAATGAGGGGCGCGCAAGTAATGTTTTGTTTTGACAAAAATCTCTAACATGCGCTAACAAGTAAACATCATGCATGTAGTATTTTCGCATGATGAAAACCTTAGATCTATTCATAAGCGCAAACAAGGATCACAACAAGCAATCATATGATTCATACATGAACATGGCTCTGATACCAATTGAAAGTTCCATTAAAGGGGGCGAAACCCTAATCATGCAGATATAAGATTTTCTCAAGGCGGAATCTAGGGTTTCCTAGGATCGCATGTATGAATATATGATCAACTTTAATAACATGCATAGATCGAGAAGGGGATCATACCAATGCCATTGCTTTGGATGGCGACTTGGAAGAAGAGGGCGAGCGGCTCTCCTCCAAAGGTGACGCACACAAGGTGAAGATGACTACTCCCTTGGCATCTTTGTGCTAGCAAAGCTTCAAGGTTTCCCTTCGTGAAGGAGATGAGAGATGTCTCTTGGTTTTGTTCTCTTCTCCTTTGCGTGAAGTCTCACCACACGACACCAGAGAGGTCGAGAGAGGAGAAGATGACGACGAGAGAAGCGTTGCTCTTCGAACATGGAGGCGTTCCACATTTTGGAAAAACCGATTTCCAAAAATAGCAAGTGCTTCAATGTATGCGATCATGCGTTCACTCCAAGTGAACCGATCACAAACTTTTTCTCTCCCATTGAACCATGCGTTCATATGATGAACCGGTTCAATTGGATTTGGTTCAAAGACCAAATCAAACCAAGCATTGGTCTAGATCATATTAAACCATAAGGTTCAAGATCTAACCATTCATCTCTTGATGCTCTTGATCTCACCGATCTAGCATCAATTCTCTCGATCGAAGCTTACCGATCTCAAGCCCTAATCAATCAAACATGATCAGACCAGATCTCACTTACAATCAGAGTTTAAACTCCTTTAAACTGAACCAAAACAATTCAGTCCACACGATCTGACATAAGTAAGCAATATCATCAAATTGTGCGACCCTAAGGGTTTCCTTTAAATGTCGGTAACGATAACTTACGTTATCACGATCAGTGAGGGGTATCTAGCAACACATCACTGTCTCCCGATATAAAGGAAAGAGTCTTCCAAGACTACACCCAAACCACAGCACAAGTGTGAACCCAAGTCACTTGACATATGTGTTTCCTTTGCCACTGGATGTTCTTATTGGACAAGCGTGTCAAGCCTGTAATTCCAATATGATGAGAATGATTAGATCAGATGAACATAGTCATCTGGGTATGGCCATACACTTTCTCAATCATCTCATCCAGGGGGCCCCTTCAGAACATCACACTCCAAACAAGGAGACGGCAATCCTATATCTATCACTAGTGCCCTAACATGACTCATGCTCATTATCCAAGATAGTCTATTATAACCATTATGTTTCAAATGATATTGAACTACCTCAAAACAATGCCAATCATCATTTAGAAACACAAGTGATCTCAAGTCAGAGGAAGTATGCCACTTGTTTGCATATAAGGATTATTCACATTGTGACAAGCAATTGAATATCCTAAGTAGGGTCTGTCCAGTACATCCAATGTACCCATGAGTCTACATCTTATTCCATGCTCGAAGCATCCTATAAGATTAGAACACATATTAGTCTCAATCATATCAAGGCTGTCTCATGTTCACCAAGATATGTCGACTAAGGACAATACTGCATGTCAGCCAAGCTGAACAGCATTGAGACATTATTCAGAAGTATACATATTGCAGCAGATAATGTAACAACCTGAATAACAACCATTGCCTTTATAAATATAGAGTTTATACATGATACTGAAATAATCCCAAGGCCTCAAACATTAGCCTTAAGGGCATACCCCAACAGCCACAGCATAGATATCTGGCACAATATCTCAGGAAGGAACATATCTTGCTCCACCAATTACACGTCGACAAGTAGTAGAGCCAACGCAAACTGACGAAGTACCCATTGATCTTTCTCCTCAAATGTCCACAAGTACTCCAACTTTAGCTGATCCACTAAGCCAAATGCAGTCAGATGAAGTCCCTACTGATCAAGTGGTATCCTCTCCGGATTCTATATCTCCTCCTCGATGAACACGAGCTCTTGCTGACATCTATAGAGACACAGAGCCAATAATTCTTCACACAAAAGCATCCAGTAAGCACACCCTTCCAGTAGCTCTCCTCAACTCAATTACACAGACTACACCTACTTGCTTCACGCAAGCATCCAAAGATCCTGCATGGCGTGCTGCCATGGCCTCAGAATTTTATGCCTTAATTCGTAATGGGACATGGACCTTAGTTCCACGGAATTCATCTATGAATGTGATAGGATGCAAATAGATCTTTCGCCTTAAACAACATGCTAATGGCACTGTAAAGACACAAGGTTCGCCTTGTTGCTAAGGGATATCGACAGGTGCCTGGTATTGACTTTACAGAGACATTCAACCCTGTCATTAAAATTACAACTATTCGTCTATTACTTGCCATTGCAATTAGCTCCAACTGGTCCATACGACAATTGGATGTTTCAAATGCCTTTTTACATAGCAACTTACAAGAAACTGTTTATATGGATCAACCACCGGTCTTTGTTCATCCACAATTCCCTATGTATGTCATCTTCAAAAATCTCTTTATGGACTTCGCCAAGCTCCCCGTGCCTGGTTTCATCGATTAGGAGGATGGCTTCAACAACAAGACTTTGTTGGATCTAAAACTGATACATCTTTATTCTATCGTTGCAACTCCTCCTCCAAGGTTTATGTTCTTGTATATGTTGATGACATCCTTGTCACTGGAAATAATACTACACAAATAGATGATCTTCTATCAGCCCTCGGCACAAAATTTGCTATTAGAGATCTTGGCCTAGCCAACTATTTTGTTGGAATTCAATTATCTACTCATCCTGTAGTATGCCATCTTAATCAAAGCAAGTACATCTTGGAGTTACTACAACGCACCAAAATGGAGGGTGCACGACCTATATCGACACCTATAGCGACTGATCTCAAAGTAGAAGCCACTTCTCTCATGGAAGATCCCACATTATATCGAAGCATTGTTGGAGCATTACAGTATGTTACAATCACTAGATCGGAGATCACCTTTGCCGTTAATCGTGCTTGTCAATTCATGCACTCTCTCCCACTACACAACATTGGGAAAATGTGAAGCGGATACTTCGATACCTTAAAGGAACTATTTTACACGGTCTTCTCATTCATCAAGACTCCTCTTGTGACATCCATGCATATAGCGATGCTGACTAGGCAAGCTCTCCTGATGATCGTCGTTCAACAAGCGGATTCGTCATCTTTCTTGGTAAAAATCTCATCACCTGGATTTCTAAGAAACAATCTACTGTCTCCAGATCAAGCATTGAAGCGGAATATAAAGCCATTACGAATGCAATAGCTGAGGTGATTTGGCTACAATCTCTTCTATCTGAACTGAGTCTCGAAGCCAAAGCAACACCAACACTATGGTGTGACAACATAGGGGCAACATATCTCGCTGCAAATCCTGTCTTCCATGCTCGAACTAAACATGTGGAGATTGATTTTCATTTTGTTCGCGAACGAGTAGCCAACAGAGAGCTAGTAGTATCCTTTATCTCTACAAAAGATCAACTTGCAGACATCCTCACCAAACCGCTCTCAAAACTCAGGTTTCAGCAGTTAGCATTCAAACTCAATGTTGTGTCTTCCCAACTTGAGTTTGCGGGGGAGTGTAAAGACAATAATGACACAGCAAATACAGCAGATGCACTTACCTAAAAGTGACGAATCAAATCATGCTGAACATTGCCATTTGAAGCTTTACCTTATACAGAGAATTACCTTGTAAAGCTATATCGATATTGTATAAACGAGGCATGTACCACACAAGACAAAATCAATAGAAGAAAAACAATTCCACCATCAATCGTCTCTGTTCTTCTCCCCTACTATTATTCTCTATTAGTTCAAGAAAATACCTTGTGGAATGGTAGCGGCGTCAACTAGCATTTTGACGAGATTGGTGATCGAATGGCAGCGGCAACTTGGGAACAACGGCAATCGAATGGCAGTTGCGAGGAGGCACGTGTGAGAAGAGAGGAAATAGGGTAAGTGTAACAAGACACATACATGTTTTTCTTTGTCGTTTTTCTGTCCGAACCGAGTTAATCGCCAAACGAGGGAAAACACTTACGTTTTCTTATGTGTTTTCCTTTCCAAGTTTTCTCTCTTTCATGATAAATAAGGGATTTTTGACTTTTCCATTTATTCCACCCTCTTTTCTCTCTTAGTAAGCAAGATGTAAGAGTTTATACAATATCTAAGAGTAATACTTTAAGGTGTACATAAAAAGCCCACAAATTCTTAAAATATGAGTGAGTCTTTAACACTTGCCTCTAGGCCTCAATCTTCTTCTTGATGCTTTAGAGCTGAGATTTTTAGTTTCTACATGGTAGATGTCACACCCTGAATTATGCTCACCGTCACCGCGCGATCGCGCATCCCCTGCACGCGGGTGAACGGGCTCCTATAGCCCTAGAATCGTTGCACGCGATTTCCAAGCCCCAGCTCCTAACGGAGCTCTGCCAATGACGTGGATCCGCACAGAGACCCAACCTGCTAACAGTCGCCCCCGACCTGCCATCCACTGCCGCTGGAATTTTGGGCTGTGACTGGGCTTAGGTCCCGTGCGCACACGGGTGGCCCGGACACCAAATGGGCCTAAGAGTAGAGAACGTCTTATTTTAGCATTTGGGATCTTTTGTTCGATTTAATGAAAGCTCGATAATTTTTTCCTACTATTTTTATTAATTTTTTATACAGTTGAGAATACTTTTTATGGGATATTTCTAGTGGTCTAAGTTTATGTGATTAAGACTTCGTAGTTGTTTTGAATCTCAAGACTTTAAACGAGTGAGTCTTAAATTTGTACTTGTCTATATGATGGATGGTCCATCCCAATTCCTAAGTCAAATATATGAATTGTTAAAAAAAGAAAATAATTAAAAAAATTTCCTGTATTTGTTTGATATTTTTCATTATTGGTGAATTATATTTTATATTTTAATTTTTCCTTACCAGTGTACAATCTTTTTTAAAAAATTATTAAGTAATAAAAAATAATTTATAATTTATTTTATCACACGTTATTTTAATCTCAAAATACAGGTATTTCCAAAGATACTCTTATTTAATGCACATGTGAGAGGGGCCCATTTACCTTTTAATTAGCACCAAGAGAGGCGTCCGGAATCTAACTGCCTCGCATCGCGCTTACCAACGCGGCAACTCCACGCCTTCGGAAGATCAGCTGTTACATTTGCTTCTGCTTCTCATTCGAACCACTAACCAGAATTTGACACATGTCATCGTCACAAGTTCAACCCACCCGGCCAGTAGGTGGTCGTTGAAAGCCTGTTATCTGTACGAATATGCATATTCGATCGCAGACTAACAGCACGCGACAAAAGGTCGCGTTGCGTTGCCTTCCGACCTCCTTTTTCCAGTCTTTGTCGATCAAAATTGGCTACTTCGACGAACAAAATAAAGGGACTATAAAATCGGGGAAACGGAATGGAAATTGATTAGTTGTTCCCTCGCTCCTTCCTTCCCCCCCTCGATCCGGTTCCCAGATCGGCGATGTCCTCGTGCTATCGCCGGATCCCTAATGCCTCGATCTCTGCGCAGTCCGATCGCCGGCTCCATTGGGTCTGTTTCCGCCCGATCTCCGTCCGTGCCCCGCTGCGAGATGGGATCCACCCGATTCTGCGTTCCGTGGCGAGCTCGAGGATTCTTGAGGCGGCCGTTGACCGCTCCCTCGGCGGCGGATGGCCGCGCCGGACGGATCGATCGGTAGCCGCGGGGTGCTGCGGCGCCATAGGGGAGGTGATCGGGGAGCTGGAGGTGGAACGGAGGAGGAAGACGGCGCAGGTGGCGGTCGCGGCGGCGGCGACAGTCGTCTTGGGGACCGGCAATCGGGTACTTTACAAGCTCGCGCTCGTTCCCCTCAAGGAGTACCCCTTCTTCCTCGCGCAGTTCGCCACGTTGGGGTACGGCCGTTCTCTCCCTCCTCCCCTCTTCTCTCTTTGTAATTCTAATCCGCTTCCCTTCGCGAACTCGCGTGCCTGCGTCGAGTGCGCTGGCTCAGCTCTCTGCAAGGCACATGCATGTTGATGTCGTCATAGTGGCTCGTGCCGGTTGTAGGCGGTCGAGGTTTGGTTATTGGTTGCCTGGTCGGTCTGATTATGTGGACGTGGTTTTTTGAGATTAGTGGAAAGGTAAAAAAAAAAGATTAGTGGAAAGATAAATCAAGGAGACTAGCGCAACAAATCCAAATTATGTACTATTGAAAACGTGGAGGCTTCCGTTTACTATAGTACCCATATTTTGTCACCTACCCACTAGGCATGTTACCACGTAGCTTAAAAAAAAAAAGCCTAGACTGAGTATCCGAATCTCGTGTTCACGTCTCTTAAAGCAATTAAGCAATAAGGTGGAGATGTGAATCTCGGTAAATTAATCATGTGTACCTATTGACAGAAATTTATTAACTTTTAATTTAGAATCTACTAACGATAATTTAAGGTTCCTTAATAATAAATTAAGGTATGGTAATATGAAATTTAATAAACTTTACTTACCCTTGGTAAAAAAAAAAGAAATTCAATAATAAATTAAGGTATATTAATAATCATTGATATAAAATCTATCAACAATAATTATGTTAACATAAGATGATCATTGATAATTATTTTTTATACACCTTAATTTATTGTTGACAAGACCTCAATTTAATGTTAATAGATTTTAATTTATCAACCAACGATAAAATGATTAATAAATTTATGTTAACCTTAACATAAAGTACAAGTGATTAATTTATCGAGATTCGTGTCTCCACATCGTTTCTTTAAGATGCGTAAACGTGATATTAGGGTACCCGGTTTAGAATTTCTAAGCTGGGTATCCAGCCTAGCCATTTTCTCTATTTAGGTTGGTTCAGGTTAAGTTCTGATTTAATACAATTATAAATTTATCAGTACTTCTTCATCAAAATTCTTTTATTATAATTATCGTATGTATAACATTATTTAAATTTGTGAATTATATTTTATAAAAAATTAAGATGAAAAATAAAAATTAAAGGTTGGTTTAATTTAACAGGTACTGTTTTAAATAATCAAGACAGTTTAAATTATGTAATAGGGTATCTAACTTAGCTATTTAGCATGTTTAGGTATCGAGTTTTATTATTTAGGTTAGGTAAAAAGATGAATATACAACCTATTGCCATTCCAGCAAGAGATGTGGAAATATGAATTCGCAAATTAAAATAATGTATAACATTATATTATATGTTATTAAAACAGGGTAATTTCTATGAACAAAGGACTCTCATTCTCTATAGAAAAAACTCTAAAAAAATTATGGAAATCACGATTATTTCGCCCTTCCCTGCCTTTAGTCTCTAATTTATACACCTGTTGCCATTCTGTTTATTGTTGGGGCTTCATTAACTTGATTTTATGCTTCAAGTATTACTCACTCCCTGATACCTACTAAATGCCAGTTTTCTTGGTTTCTACACCATCATATTGTACTGCAATTAGACTACACAATCATATGCTGTGCTCTACAGTATAATGTCTTGTCATACGGATCAGGAATTCCATTCTTTATTATGTCAGACCATGAGATTTAACTAGTGGGATGTGATCAAAATAGTCAGTATGTTGTATGTAAAAGTCTCCGAATCTGCGTGTTCCTTTGCAAATTTTATGACTAAATTATTTGTTTTTATTTTACTTACTATAGTTTATTAACCTAAGGTGCTTGATGATGTTATTGACCAATTAATGAATTTTCATGTTATCAGATACTTGCTGGTGTACTTTTCTATCCTTTGCATTCGATATCGTGCTGGCATTGTCACTAGTGAGATGCTTGAGCTTCCGAAGACCAGATTTTTGGCTGTGGGACTTCTAGAAGCATTGGCTGCAGCATCAGGAATGGCAGCTGGAGGTATGATAAGATGAACTGACTATTGCAGCTCGTTTTTTTTCGGTAATATCCTGTTAGCCCTGCTAATGATATGCATCACTTGATCAGAGGAATATTAGGTGCTAGACATCAGTTATATCGCTCTCTAATGACAAAACCAGTCTGATTCGTGAAACAACTCGTGGATGTTTGCCCTTCCAATATACAGCTTAACTTATTTTCCTTTGGAAAGCCTGTAACACATATAGACCAATTTATGTTTTTTAAGGAACCTCAATGTTGCACTCATCCAACATGGGTGAGTTCAATTACGTATTTAAATACAAATGACAAATACAATCCATATAATTGTATTCAGTTTCTTTGTGCAGAAATATAGGTTAAGTTGAGTATATCACCCTAACTTACCTACCAATTACTCTTGAAGAAGTGGAGAACAACAAGATTGATGATTACTTCAAGTAATAAAAGACTTATATGTCTAAGTAAATTTGTGATATAGATCTAGGAAAGGTAAGATCTGGATGATGATTCAAGCAATAGGGATCATTTGGGTCACAAGAGAGTTAAATAACAGAGTGGTTTAATTTGAATCATATTATAAGATGCATATTGGAGGTTCATAACTCACTAGTGATTGAGTGTCAAGATTTTCTTTTCCATGGTTGGAAGGGCAAAAAAAACCTACCTGCAACTGATTGGAACCAAGATTATACATCGTAAGTTTGGACAGGTTAGCAAACAAGAAAGCAAAGGAAATCTAATATCTTAGGCTAAATGTAGGTAACACAGTTGAGAATGAACTAGTAACCTAAAAGTCGTGAAAAATTTCTTGCCTACTTGAAGTGCCTAAAATGAATATAACCCTACATACCTTTAAATACCGTGTATATTTCTGAAAACACAAAGTTAGCACATGGCTCTAAGTTAGCTAAAAATTGTTGGCTATTTGGAACCCATTTGGTCAGAGTGGAAAATATGGCTTCTTTCTGTAATGTTCCCTTTGTGTATGTTATGGGAGAAGATGGATGGGGAATCAGGAAACAAACAGAGAGTGTGTAACAATGGGGCATGTACTGTAGTTGCTATCTTCATTTGTATTCATTGTAACATGTTTATGTTCGTATACACTGGTAACACTACAATACTAATACCCTCCAACTGATGTTTTTTTCTCAAATATTCTTCCACCATATGCTTGTGGAGTGTTTGTATACTGGACTTTAATTTACTGATCATATAAGGTTTCACTTATCAGTGTGATTATTTGCTTCTTGCTAGAGTAGCTGTTCTTTCTGGTGCATCAATTCCAATACTTTCTCAGGTAACAAGATTTGACCAAGGAGCTATTTTGGAGCATTTGATAAATCATCCTCATCGAATAACATCTACGTAACATGTTTTGCAGACATTTCTTGTTTGGCAGCTTATCTTTTCAGTTATGTTTCTTAAGAGGCGTTACCGATTCAACCAAATATTTGGGTGTTTTCTTGTGACTATTGGAGTGATAATAACTGTGACAAGGTATTTTATATATTATGTATATACGAAGAAGTTCATTGGATATTTTAGTTAAAATGTGAATTTATGAATCATGAAAATGTGCATGGTACAAATATGACAATATATTGATATATGTTTAAAACAGGAAATAAGAGTACTCCATACGCTGAATCACCCCTAGCTAGTAGCCCAAACTGAAAAAACATTTCCAAGACATTTTGAACAAATTTCTAAAGGCCAAAAATCTAACCATTGGTCTCTTACTGGTGACCTTCCAGGGCTTAAAAGTTAGTATTGTTTCTATATGAAATATTTTTCTTACAAAAAAATACTTGATACCTTTCCTTCTGGACATAGATGATATTCACATGCACCGCAAGCATTAATTTAGAATGAGTATGTCAAATATCTCGCTTTCTTTCTGCTGTTCAGATAGGTGTGAGATGCTTCTCTCATATTTCTAAACCATTGAAGTAGAAAGACTTGTTTGTTATAACACAACTTAACTCACTAAACGATTGAGTTTGTTTGATGTTCTTCACATATATAAGGTTCCTGTAAATACCACAGACCTTGCTAAGCATTTATTGTTAAATCTAAACATGTCATCAGCACATTTATTAGCTCATTTTGCTCTTGTTCACAGACATTCCGGATGCCCTTGAGATATTTTGGGCTCGGTTCTGTTAAGTCTGCTGAGCTAATCTTTTGTATTTCGAATCTTCTAATACAATTTTCTTTTTGTCCGGTAAAACAAACACGCCATTTAGTTGCTTATTTAGCTTGCTATTGGAATTGATTTACACGTTATTTGGCACTTGGTAGCCAGGTACTAAACATTTGTGGTTCATGTTAGGCATCAAGAGGCTTTTATTTGGTACATGTTAGGCATCAAGAGGCTTTTATTTGGTACTCATAATGTTATGCATTACATATAAACAAGGTTTTAAATACCAATCTGTATCAGTAGTTAGACTGGTATGTATTGATCTGACACATGGTACTAATTACACTAGTTGGTATTATTAGTATATATATACCAATGCAAGATCGGAATGATACAGTAGAAGCTCAGAATGGTGCATAATGTTTGTATTGGTACTGATGGTACAGACCAGTTTCTTAAACCTGACATATGATACCTTTTTTAAAATCTAGATGGCAGAATAGTTTTCAAAATACATTTGACAGATTATTTTGCTGGTACTGCTTCTCTGCAATTGTTAAGTCTTGTGTCATACAGTGCTGATCACAAAGTCTGATCTTTTCTGCAGTGGGTCTGGACCGTCTGGTGTTGGTATCTCATTTGAAAATGCTGGAACATTTTGGTCACTTCTCATGATAATGTCATTTCTATTTCAAGCTGCTGACACTATCTTGAAGGTATACTTTTTCCGTTAGAATTGCAGCCTTCTCCAAAAAGATAGTTTTCTTTATTTTTTTGGTTTTCTGTATGCAGGAGATTATATTCTTGGATGCTGCTAAGACACTGAAGGTACATTTCCTGGCATTAATTTCTTCTGAGAATGAAAAAAAGATCAAGCTTCTGCACCAAAAAGAAATATATCATCGTGATTATTTTAAGATTTTTTCATAGTTATTGGTCAGAAGAAGTGTTTGCTAAATATAAAATACTCAATCACATTTGAACTTTTCATATACCAGGGAGGTTCAGTTGATCTTTTTGTTGTGAACTCTTTTGGATCTGCATTTCAGGTAAGAATTCACGTCGTTGTAGTTTCTTTTGTTAATAGTAATATGAACTCCTACTCCCATGATGCAGGCGATGTTTATTTGCCTTCTGATGCCATTCTTGTCAAATCTGTGGGGCATTCCTTTCAGTCAGTTGCCCTCATATATTAGAGATGGAACAGCTTGCTTTTTAAATATTGGAACACTGTCAAAAGGTTTATTTCTTACACTTTTCTGCTTTATTTCATGAATGAATTTCGTTTCTGCCTTGCGATCTTATTATCTTGTGGATACTATGGCATTATATTCACATGGGAAGCTTTATATTGGAGACAGCAGAGTTCATCATGACTGATAATACTTGCAATACTTGAAATAAAGAATAACTATTTACTTGTCACATTTATATTCCCCATCTATGCAAATCGAGACGCATATGGAATTCTAGAGCACTTCCAATGGAAAACATTAGACTAAGAACACCCCCCCCCCCCCCCCCCTTTTTTTTGTATGAGTTCATGATGCTGGCTCTAAACAGCACCAAATCATTGTAATTTTCTGTTTGAAATTCATATAAAAAATTAATTTGATCTTTCACTATATCCTAACTCCCCCCCTCTTCGTTTTTGTAAGGTTGTGACATTAGCTAAATTTACCAAATCAGCCAACATGGTTTGAGTGAGGATGAGCTGACTTATAATTTTTAATTATTTACTGAGTGCACTCAAGCAGAGTGAGAGGTAGAGACAAACCATCTACAATGTTCACACTGTTACCGTGATGCCTATAGGCTATAACATCAACAACATAAATATTAATAGATTTTGACTATCCATTAGATTGTGACTATATCACCTACTAATTCTCTTCAGATGTAAAATTAAAGGTTATATCTAGAAAGATTAGGTCCAAATTGGAAGGGAAGGAAGGTGGATCGCTATAAAAGAACTCTTTAGTGTTGTATTATTGAACTGTATCAAACTACTGAGTCAACTTGATCGATCTTATGATTCTTCTATTCAAAAATAGCTTTAGTGAATTGACTGGAGTGTAGGATTAGTCTTTTTTAATAAACTTGGATAAATTATCAAGTTTCCCTAAGTAGATTATGTTTATCGTCAATAACTCTCTATACTAATATTGTCTATTCTCACAACCATTGAAAAAATTATGTTTCTTAATCTTTAAATATTAGTTGGTCGTATGCTCATAATGATTCCATTTCTTCTTGTTAGTAAGTTGATCTTGTTTCTTATCATTGTTAGTGTATTAGTCCAATGTCAAATCAATATACTAGGTGTATTGGCATAGATGTACCATACCAACGATAATAATCACAATGACATATAATGTACCAATATAAATTACTTCCGAGATTGGTAGGAGTATCACCCCAATTAGTACCTAAAACTAGGTCTACTTAGTATTTTAATGATAATAAATAATAAACTCACTAATGCAATTGTAATATCTCTTGAATTTTGATAGACCTCAGTTGTCACCCGGCGAGAAATTGTGCAAGCACATCCTAGAAAGATAATAACAAAGTACTTTTACCCTACTCTAAACCTTAGATCCTTATTTATAACACTTTCCTACTTAGCGAACCGCGTATAACATACTAACCTGAATCCACTTTATTACATAACCTACTAGTAGTATTGGGCCTATAACAATTGCCCCCCTCTTTAACTACAACCTTGTCAAGGCTGTTTTATTTGAACTTCTGTGTCTTCTCCAGGTTCTCATGTCACTCGATCTTTCCCTTCCACATCTTTATCATCTGATAGTAGCATCAAACAAAAATACTTATTCTCACATCGGTGCATTGGATGATATGACTGATCACAACGAAAACATAATCCTTTTTCTCTTTTGTTGACATATTCTTGGTAGGATATAGCTCAACTTCTCCTTGCGCGGTTATAAGCACTTGATGATGCACGTTGACTTCCCACCTCTTTGGAGCCATTATGAGATGGCCCACCTCCTCTTCCCTCAGCATGTAGTGTGGTGCTAGAGTTGATGCTAATGCTTCTCCTTGGCTGTTGGACACTATAGGCTGAAGCAGCTCTGGAAGGTGAATTTGGCAAGGCTGGATTATAAGGAAGGCTTCCTTCCTAAGAGTAGTTTCCATTACCTAGTTGGCTTTTGCTCACTTCCCCTTTAGCCCCTGTCTCTTTTAATGTTGACCCCCCTGTCAGCTCACTCTCAATGACTCGAGCGAGTGTCATGGCTCGCATAGCATTAGTGGGTAAAAAAGCTTGTACCTTTTCTCTAATGTTATTGTTTAAACTTTTCAAAAAAAAACCATGTATTGTTCTTCAGAAAAATTAGGTATCTGTGAGACTATCTTCTTATAAACCCCTATATGCTCTCTAGGGCCGTTGGACGCTCATATGCAGAAGTAGTTGGAAATTTACTGTAGCGTTGTATTATTTCTTCCTTCAACCTTTCCCATGTAAGATTGAAAATTCTTCTTTTCATTCATCGAAACCAATGACTTGCTGGGTCTTCTATGCTCACGAAAGCCATCGGAACTTTATATTCATCAGTTGTCTTCTAGATATCAAAATATTACTCTTCCCGCGCAATCTATCCCACTGGATCAGTTCCATCAAATCCTGGAAGTTTTATGCACTTGTGAAACCATCGTATGTCCTCTTTTGAAGTCATCCCCCTGACTGGATCTCCTTCTATGTGCACTCCACCTCCCCGTCTATCTCATCAATGATTTCTATTCTGTTGGGTCTCATGCTTGACTCTGGTGGAGAACAATGCTCATGTGATGGTGGTGGTCGATATGGCTCTTTGCCTTGGCGATGATTAGGGACTGTTGGAAGCTCCCTTATTCGTCTCTCCTTTCTTTCACTAATTCTATAAATAAATTTCTCATCTCGTTCCTCAACTCATCTATAGCCCCAAAGTGACAATCCATCTCAGCTTGGCATCGAGTAATTTCAATCATCTCCTCTCGATGTTGACATCACTCTTCTGTTGCCGCCAAGACTTCCATTATCCTTTCCTCCCCTGCAGATTGAAGTTCCGTCTGCACTAACTGCAATAAAACTCTGCACTTCTACTACTGTCTTCTCAAGAGCCTCTAGTTGTGTCTTACTTCTCATCATCTCCTTTCTAACTCCTCTCTCTCTTTCTTTTTTTTTTAATAATCTATTTTTTTTAAACCAGCAATCTCTCTCTAATTTTTTTTTCAACCCTAATCTATGCTATAGTAATTGCAAGCAGCGCCGCTTTTGTGTCGCCTTCATCCGCGTACGCAGACACTCGCATCGCTGGTCAACCTCTTCCTCCCCCTAGGTCGCTGCAATGCCCATGTCACTGCTACAGTATCCTCGCCAAACACTAGTGCTGCTACAGTACTCGCTGTGTACGCTGGAAACTTTTCGAGAAGAGGACTTCGCTGCGTGCTGAAATTCTTGTGCCCTAGGTTTTTTTTAATGGCTGGCTAACGACAATAGATCTGCTGCTCAGATCTACTGCCGACAACGAAATTTCTTCTGCTTTTATTCTTGGCCGGACCACCAGTTCCCTAGTGATCGATCTGGCAGGTTGGACCAATTGATAAACCTCAATCCTCAGTGGTGAGAAATCATGCAAAGCACGCCCTAGAAAGATAATAACAAAGTACTTGATACCCTACTCTAAACCCTAGACCCTTATTACACTTTCCTACTTGGCGAACTGGGGTATAACATACCAACCCGAATCCGCTTTATTACATAATCTACTAATAGTATTGGGCCTGTAATAAATTTAGACATTATATGAGCTACTATTTTTTTTATTTGGATGTGATATTTATAGGAATTTTTTTTTTATCAAATAGTAGGATCTTACAATCATACCTTCTAAACTTATGATCTAAGTTCATAGACCCTCCATTATTTATAGGTAGGAAAGTGCATTTGACAATCTTGATTGAGCCAAAATAGTTAAAACTTAACAAACTAGGCTAATGAGGGTTTACCCAAATTAGTTTTACTAAGTTGAACGCAGCCTATATTTTACTAAGTTGAACTCCTTATGTGGATTTCAATCTGAACGCAAGTGGATTAGGTGCGGTAGGGCAAATTTAAATGGCAAGCCGCACAATGAATTGGTAGTTCACAAAATGATAATTCCTTGCTATGTGATTGTTATTTTGTGGAAGACATATTGCTTTTGGTACTAATAACAATTTGATTGAGGTGTATAATGTAGAAAAAAATCAAGATTTAAAAAACTGCTTCATATTGTTTGTGATATATACAATTTTGTACTGGTACCATGCACGGGTATCTTGGACCTAATTACGAGTTCTAGAAGCTTGAATAATAGGAAGTAGGAGATCGACAAGCTTGGATAAGAGGGCAATGTATAACTCGTCCCATTTTGCTTTTAGAGGGGATTAATACTAGAGAATAATCCTTTTACTTTAATATGAAATCTCTTTATAAAGGGTGGCATTAGAGGGAGCAAGTCGATGTGTTTGGGCTTTAATGCAATCCGAGGAATATGCGTAAAAAATACAGTTAGTACCACTAAATTTAATGGTGGTAACTTGAGGAGAAAAGGGATTGCGAATCTGAGAGTAGAAGACAAGATATAGAAATCCATTATCACAACAAGAAAAAGAATTAGAAAGGGGTCCTATAGTTTAGAGAAAAGGAGGCTCATTGTAAACTGTAATCCTAAGAAGAAAAGAGGAAAAGTTGAGAGTTCTGCTATTGTTGGATTGATGACTATTATACTAAGTTGAGAGAAGAATCATGTTATTGATAATAGATAGAATATTGCCTCATAAAATCCAATTCAGTAATGCTTGATATAAAGCTTTCCCGCATGGGCTAAACTAACATGTATATGCACATGAACTTACACTTTATGCTTTCCAATATTTTTAGACACTCTTACTAGTGAAGTAGTCATCTTACTTCGTTGTTTCCATTTGCATATAGTATTTGCAGTCTTACTCAGAAGACCAATAATCTTCTTTCTGCCTCATCTCATTAGTCGTTGCATCAAATTCAGTCTTTCAAAGTTTATCACTTTAACTTGTGCTTCTTACCTTTTACTGGAATAAGATATCATCTTCATACGAAATAATTTAACATAAAGTTTGAGTTTTCATTGAGAAAAGATAATATGGATAATGTATATTACTGGTTTCAGTTTCAGCATTTTTTCCTACGTGTTTGTTAAAATGATACATCTATATAGTCCTAAAAGTCAATGCAACTAATATGATGTATTCTGTATACGCTTAGACAAATGTGCATCTGGCTCTTATGTTGCTGAATTACCATATTTGGAGCGATTTTTATCTGCCTAATCTGAAAGACATTTCAAATTTTATTTTATTTTATTATTTAGACTCTATTACATTATCCTCGTATCATAGCTTTGTTCCTAGCACACAAACCGTTGCCTGCCTTCTTTATCATAACTTTGTTTAGATTTAATTATTTTATGATTAAAACTAATTTTAAATAGACTTAACAACATTAACTTATTGCAGGATGTGAGGGTGCCCCACTATTACCAATATTGTTTGTGATTGTTAATATGGGTTTCAACATTTCGTTGCTGCATCTTCTAAAGATTTCTTCGGCAGTAGTTTCTTCACTAGCATCCACTTTCGCAGGTTCATTTATTTCTGTTGGAAAAGCATTATATTGTCACATTCCATCTGCTAATTTCCACAGTTTCATATGTTTGTTCATCGGTTTCTGTTGTTTCTCTAACAACAATTTTCAATGTTACAAGGCGACTAATTATCACTTCATCATGTTGTATCAAAATAGGATTTGTTCCAGCCAAGGATTACTATCATGTATCAGAATCTTTTTGTTTTCTATAACCAAGCCAGCAAACATTGATTTTGCGACGTAGTTACATATCTCTTATCAATTGGCTTGACCTACACTTGGCTCCACAAAATTGACAATTTGACATATCTATGAAAGTGGTCCACTTTTATCACTAGTGTTTGCTATGACTGTAGAACTGTATGGGGACTAATTTTGCTTAATTTGTCCTATTATCTTCAAGGGAATGATATCTATCACGCAAATCTACAGCATATTTGAAATTTTGAATACGTATTATGATTGATTGCATGATTCTTTTTTTGCTGTGGCCTATAAGTTTTTAAAATGGCACACTACTTCCGTTATATCAATATTTCTAATAGGCTGACTTCAAATTACAATTTTAGTCTGGTATCGTTCAAAACAGATGAATAAACTATAAAAAAGTTAGGGGATCATCTTAGATGTTACTTCAACAGTTAGGTACATAAATAAATAGTGTAGATATTTAAGGTAATCACCTGATACAAACTTAGAAGCAAATATTTGTCATGGAAAAAAAATAGTATTCCTACTTCAACAGTTGGGGACTAAAGATATTCGATGCAAATCTCCTATTTGTAACATGTTCTGAACGATTTTTATTCATGGGCAGTTCCCCTCTCCATCTATGCCTTCACATTGCCATTGCCATATATTGGAGCGGCTACATCACTTCCCGCTGGATTCGTGACTGGAGCAGGAGTACTTGTGGCTGGGCTACTTCTCTATTGCTGGCGTCCACTTCCAACCAGCCCCGGACATGCCAAAGCATCCTGACATATCTGATTTTAGAGATATAGATAGGTAATTTCATTGCTTAACCTTGTTGCTTTTCTTCTTTTTCTACGTTATTTGGAAGAGTCATCTGTATCGTTAGCTTGAGAGCTAGATGGTATTTCTTTGTAATCTTCTTGGCTAGAAGAAGGTGAATGAAACGAAAAAGTTCAACAAACAAGGATACTGCAAGTATGATGAGATCAAGGTTTGAAATTTTTGATAGAAACACTCATCTCATATTGATATAAAGCATGAGACTCTTTTGTGTTCGTTATATCATTGACGAGCATGTTCTTCTCTGGTAAAAAGTTTCTTATACTTAAAAGTTAAAAGGTAGAAGCATATGCCAAACCATGATATTTCTGCTACACCTAAAAAGGCTATTAATCCTGTATCCAAATCATAATCATGAAAATGCACCTGTAAGGTAGGTAGATTCGACCATAAAGGCAACCATGAAAGTTACAACTAGCGAATGCATGTGCTAGTTGGTAGCCTAGGTGAAAGTTATAGCTATATTTTAGACTTAGCAATAATTAGAATATTATTATCTATATATAGCCAGTGTTATTTTCATTTTGAGCATACTTTAATTTTTACCGTATTTATCAATTGCTAAATCAGTAAATCAATTCGATAATTTCGATTTTGATTTTTGGTTCGGTATTAATTTTTATATAATTCGATATTCGATATTCGTTTGGTAAAAAAATTTTCGGTTCGATAATTAACTGATTTACCAATTTAATTTCTTATCTCACTCTCTCCACATGTGATCCAAGTTTTATGAAATATTTTTTTATAAATTAATTAGGTAATATTTTAATATTTTTTAAATTGATAAATCAATAAAATCAGTAATTTACCGATTTATCAATCGGTAATTCGGCAATTTACCGATCGGTAAATATCATATCAATATCGGTTTCATTAATGAGCTTTTTGGTTTCGATAAATCAATAAATTCTCATTCAATTTTTGGTTTTTCCTTAATGCTCAGCCCTAACTCAAACCAATGCCCACTAAGCCAGTGATGAATGAACAACACTAAAAAGTAATTATCTATCTCAAACATAGTCAGTATGACCCGACTCATTTACAATGGATTGATTAGCTAAATAAAATGAATTTGGATTTAAGGGTTTAGTTTTATAGATTCGAGTACTTGCTACTTAATACATGATTAACTTTCCTTTCCCAACTTCAAAGATAAAGGGGATTGAGTTAAGAAAAGATGACAAACCTGAGGAACCAAATTACGGTCCACGAAAGAAATGACCCCCGCGGTGGGGGGGGGGGGGGGGGGGGGGGGGGGGGGGCGGCGAACCTTATGTCCAAAGCTTACCCTCCCACTCCTTAATCATTCCATCCATGCGAAAAACCATAGAATAAAATAAAAAAAAATCAATTCACACCGCCTAAAATAAATAACTGGTACATGTTAATACATACCAATTTGACAATGACTAATATACCCATATGAATTGGTGGAAATAAAAGCCGTAGTAATCGGAACACCAAGCTTAAGAAGCTACGGAAACATGATAAAAATAGGCCTGAAAACTGGATCGAGAAGGTAAACGTATGCGCATTGAGAAATGGATATAGGGCATATTATTAGATCACTTTTTTTAATACACCAAACAATTACTAGCCACCCCAAAGGACTCGAATTGAGATATACCAGAATACAATGTTCTAACAGCATTGAATCAACTTATAACAGACTGTATATTTCCCGGAGAACCAAAATCAGGATCTCCAAGAAATTAGGTTGCATGCAACACTTATCGAACTAAATTGATGCACAGACCACGGCGCATGACTAGGAGCTAGCAGCTTGGAAACTGTACAAAAACTTTTTAAAAGCTGTACAAGTGCAGCTGGCACTCGTGGATATGCAACCTCAATGTGGTTGCGTCCAACCATACGATGTTGATTATGGATGGTACTGTACGTCTGTAACATTAGGAGTCTTCACTTTTCTGCAGGGGCGGCTTCCAGTCCATATATCCATCTGTTGGGCATAGGCCTCTTCAGGCAGATTGGAGCGTCATGCCTCGCTTTGCTGCTATTTTTTCAAATTCTGTACATGCCTCGGGTGTTTCTTCTTCACTTGGAGGTACAAGTTGCCAAAAAAGAGGGAGGTATACCTCCCACTCCCTCAAGATCGCAGCACCTTTACTGCTACCAGTTTTTTCCTTGCAGAAGGAAAGAAGAGAGTTAAGTTACACAACTTATTAACATAATTCAATTTTTACTACCCAAGATGTTTCCTTACAACATGGGCTTCAATCAAGCTCTTCAACTGCATTTGTCCAGCTGGCGCATTGACCCTCTGAATCTTTACAATCTCTTTGTTGACCTGTCACAGAAAATAACAAGAATGATTAACCAAACTTGACCCAGATCATCATAAATGGCATTGGAATTGATAATCTTATGTGGCATCTAAAGGGTCTATCCAGTGGTAATTGTATATTTTCCACTACCAAGACAGTTTGTCTTCCTATTAGTTTGAAGATCATATTTAGCATGTAACTAATCCTACTGCGAATGCATGTAACAAATATAAATTAATTTAACTACAAGCAAAGAGCTATTTTCCTCTCTACGTTTTTGCAGCACTATAAGCTTCCGCAGATAAATCATGCCGAGTCCCACTGAATCTTATTCTGGGTTTCAAGGAATGTTTAGGGCTTTAATTTTATTGCTATGACGAATCCTTTTGCATTTTGGTTCACATGTCGGAGCTTCGGAGGTCCCACTGCGCATAAATTAGTAAGAATAGGCAGCATGGGTTGCAATACTTCACGTTGAACATATGTGCCCTTACACTTGATTAACTTGGGAGATTACAAAAGTAATCAAATATTTGCTGCATCTTATCAAACATTATTGCGCGCTGATACAAAATATCTGTAGCTTGCACCCTAAATTATCAAACGCTTATTGTTGCCTGCTGACTATGAAACATTTATTACTTGAACACTTTGTTGTCGCTGTATTACCCCTCCCCCCAAGGTCGCTGTTAGAATACTAAATAAGCTGAACCCCAATTTGCCCCCTAGATGAACTGAGATAACAAGCATAATTCTCTTTTTCCCTTGTTAGGACTCTTCAGTTGTTTTACGTAAGCACCACTGGTAACAAGAAAGAATGGAAAAAGGAACTGTGCTAAGGCTAGATATTTCTCATCATGCTACGGTAAATTATCTCTCGAAGCCAGATTTTAATGTCGATCAAACTTCAAAGTAGAGAAATTAAATACAAACCTTTGGAATAAGAGTATCATCCTCATCAAGTATGTATGCCAAACCACCAGTCATACCAGCAGCAACATTTCTACCCACTCTGGAACAAAAACAAGAAAAAAAATTTATAATTTGACCAGCAACCTTCGTGAAACAAAATATTAGGACAAAGAACTGCTTACTTTCCCAGTACCACCACACAACCACCAGTCATGTACTCACAACAATGATCACCAGTGCCCTCAACAACAGCTTCTGCGAGAGAATTTCTAACAGCGAAACGCTCACCTGCTTTACCCCTCACAAAAACTTGACCACCAGTTGCACCATACAAGCAGGTGTTACCTACTATAGTAGCGTCCTCCGGGCAGAAGCCAGTATTTTCAACAGGTTTTACAACCAGCTCTCCACCAGCCATGCCCTGCAAAAGAATAAAAAAGTTACACACTATTTTAACTAAGAAAAAGTGTCCATATGCGGTAAGAAACCGGATTACCTTTCCTACATAATCATTAGCTTCTCCAACTAGATGAATATTCATTCCAGGAGTCAGGAAGCAAGCAAAGGATTGTCCACCGCTACCAGTAAATCTGGACCATAAATAGGTAACCTACATCACTTTGTTGCATTTTCAGTGGTCTTATATAGCACTAAGGAATAACAAATCACACTACTTACGTTATATTAATCTGCCCTGCAAAACCTACATCCCCATATTTCTTTGCGATAACACCAGCTATACGACCACAAACAGCACGATCAATGTTATATATCTTAACAGTTTTATTGACAACTTTTTCATGCTCGATTGCATCAGAAATCTGCACGATAAAATTTCAAAAGAATAAGATTGAGAATCTGAGAGAAGAACCTAAACAAAATGATGAAATACAAAAGGTAATAATTAAATGAGCTGAATTATAAAGTGAAATAATTTTCTTATACATAATTACGCAGATCCAAGGTCGATACCTAATAACTGTAATAAGTTATAACGATGTACTACAAAAAGACTGCACCAAAATAGGAACAATGGCTCATTTTGAATGTACTGAACATAAGTTAGTCTAAATCTGGCACCAACAATATAGATACTAAAATTATAGAGAAATTTCAAAGATATTTACAAGGAATAAAGAACTCAAAGTAATCGATCCTCTTATAAGTATGTCATCTGTAAGTTATACTTCTATCAGCAAAAGAATACAGGTGTACTTAGTCTCTGATGGTCTTAACTGATATATTTTGTTATTACTTCAAAGGACCTTATGGAAATGTTTTCTGAGAAGTAAGCGGAAAGGAAATGTCTTAGAGAGAGGTGCAATTGCTAAACTGTTCAGTGACCTCTTTTCTACTCATCTTATCTCATTTTTAGGGTCTCCAAATGAAGGCTATGATTGGTGGTGAGCATGAAGATGGAGGTGTCTACTTATCAAATTGGCCCTCTCCATCTTTTTTGGTCACACCACCACTTTAGCATATCAATGGTGCCTTGGTTGTTCTTATAGCCATTTATCTCATAAATTTTGTACGTTCCACTATTTATACTTCACAGGATTAAACTCCCATTTCTCAGCTATATCCCAACACATAACCTTTCTCCTTGCCGCCACGTATTAAGGAATGTCATTGTTATGTTTATGCTCTTAGACTTGGAGGTGACAAGTTTAGTCCTCGTTCAATATGACATATCTTTCTTCCAAACTTTTGTACTTGAAAGGGTAATTGTTGTTATGATGATCACTGGCAAAATATCTCTATTACTGTCACTATTTCAAAGTTAGTTGCATACTATGCTAGTAATACTACTATCTCTACTCCCATTCCAGTACTACAAAGACTCAACCTATTCCTAGTTCAATTGCCACTGAGTTTATTACACTCTTGGTATCATGTCATCATCTTCATTATCATTCTAGTTTCCTTCTGCCAAATCTCTTAAAATATATTTTTTTAAAAAATATATTCATTTAATTAGACTTAAGAGTAAAATAAATATTCTAATAACTAATAAGTAATGAAAAAAAATAAAAAGATCTATTTAGCATTAACCACCAAGGCATAAATTATATATGTATACTATTATTTAGATTTATATATTTGTGAGTTGATTATAACGAAGACAAGTTTATAAAAATGAGAACAACAAAGAGACACAATGAAACTAGTGATAACAAAGACAATGAAGATAATGGTCCACAAAATAATAACAATACAAACAATAAAAATGACAAAAAAAAAAAGGCAATAATAAATATGATAAAAATCACAAAGTTAGACACTGGTAAATAGCTGAAGTTGACAAATAATAGAAGATAGACAGAGTTTAGTTTGATGAATGTTCATCAAAGATAACAAAGAGCAAACAATGACAACTAAAGATGAGAAATTGCATCCAGGGATTTTGGCATAATAGATTATCATTTTTTGGTATAGTGGTAGTCAAATCTAATCTCATTCTATGATAAAGTAACTTGTATGATCCTAAGACTCGAATTGTAGTTCCTACCAATATCCTACTATGCTAGCTCATTCTAGAATAGTTTGGGGTTGTAGGATCTAAAGATCCTTATACTTGAAATACATTTTTGACAATCTTGTTTACAATTATAGAGTAAATGTCATCATCCACCAACTCACCCATTACCAACGTTGACATCTCTAGATTTGCCATCAAACTACTAATTGCTCTTTTTAAAAATAAATAATCCACATCATTTTGTTTCTAGATAATTTGCATATGACTATTTAACTCATGTTTCTTCTATGTATGTCATTATCCCTGTCTGCTATGTCCAGTTTCAATAACACGTAGGAAGCTGTGCTTATTTCTCAATGGAAAATAGCTATAGATGATGAGATGGATACATTAAAGTCTCAAGATACTTGAGAGTCTATCTTCACCTAAGGAGTGTAGGTGGGTTTTCATTATGAAATATAATCTTAATAGTCTACGACATTTTCTCCCGTTGCTAGGATGAAGACTACATAAAGCAACCTTCTAGGTATGTTGCTATGAGGGAGAACAGAAAAAGCAAGCCAAGAAGGCAATTGATGATGTAAAATCATGTTAAAAAACATACCTTAAAAAGTTCCATTAGGTGATAACTAGAGCTAGTCTTCAATGTAGTAAAACAAACCATTCGATTTTCATCAAGCAAAACCTTGTTGTTCTTGTATTTTATTTTTAATAATATCCTTACAAGAGTCATACACAAGGTATTCGATATGTGAGAGACATTTAGAAGACAAATATGTGCTTATGGACTGGCCATAATCCATGGGAGTTTAAATGGCTTATAAATTGATCGTCTATTTCTCTCATGCGAAGTATGTGATTGATCACCTTAAAGATAGTGGGATGCAACCCCACTAACATTCTTTTTCTTCTTGTCATAAGCTATATAATAATGGTGATAGTGGAGATGTAGATCTCATACACTATCACAAACTTGCTGAAAAACTTATTTACCTTATTATAACTTGATTTGACTTATCTTATGAAATCAGTCCAATAAGTCAATACATGCAAAGTCCTAAACATATCTTAGAATCCTCTATTATTTGAAAGGCTCTCATTGAATATATACACAAGAATACATATAGTTGACCATGCTAGTAGTGTTGATGATAGGAGATCCACCTCTAGCTACTGTATCTATGTTGCAAGAAACCATGTTACCTAAAAAAGCAACAAGCGGAATAGTATTGCTGGATCTAGTGTTAAGATAAACATTTATGACCTACTATTTGTGATGTGGTTGCAATATTCATAAAGGTTTTAGACTTCGCTTGTGAGAAACCTACGATGATTAGATGCGATAATCAAGTGCTATCCACATCGAAAGTAGCCTAGTATTTAATAAATGAACTAATCATATTGAAAAGGAGAGTCATTTGTGTGAGGTTTGAAGTATGATAAGATACACTATCCTTTTATACTTTTACATAATTTCTTGCACTTTGCACAGAAAAAAAAGACATACACTTTGTTCACTTATTCAAAGAATCAGCTAGCCAACATTTTCACCTGACCTGTTTATTCAATTCGTGATAAGTTTGGCATGAGTCATGTCTATTCACCAACTTGCAAAGGAATGTTACAATCATTGATTTCAGTTTTGGTTCCTAGTGGGAAATAAGTTTGGTACGTGTCAATTCGTTTGTATACCAATACACCAAGGTTTTGAATACAACCTCCTAAGTAAAGATTTGAGTGAAACAAATATCTTGCAAATCTTACAAACCCTAGACATAAGATCTCTTCCTTCATGAAGTTATGTATTGGAGTGTGCACCTAGTGGTAGTTGTAGATGATGCTCATGATGATTTAAGTGTGCTTCATTATAATGTTTACTTTGTCTATCTCCCCAATGCCTATTAACACGTTAATGCAATATATTAAGCATGTTGTCTAGAAAATGTGAGATTAACATGTTAGATCAACTCACTAGCTCCCTTAAAAGTCTCCCTCACAACCTTCATAGGATGAGGTAATATCACAGTATTAAGCCAGTGTATCTATTGAATTACAATAAATGAGAAACTTGATGATGATGATAGTTCGTGATGGTCCTTTCTAAAAATCACATATGAGAGTGTTGAAGTATTTTCATTAGCTTTGCATGTCATTTATTGATGCGCAACATTCTTCAACTTCATTGTCAAGACATGACAATTTTGTAGTGTCATTCAAACCATAGTTCGAAGTTTCGGTCTGGTGGCTCAGTTCGGCGAGCCACCGGACTGGTACCATACCAGTAACCCGTGGGAGAAACGGTGGCAGCAAGCGGGAGTGGAACAGCGGCGGCGGCAGAAGCTTTGTTCCCACTAGAAGCCTCGTACAAAGCGTACCGGCAACCCGTGGGAGAAACGGTGG
The DNA here is from genome assembly GCA_027563935.2 of Costus lasius. Classification (NCBI taxonomy): domain Eukaryota; kingdom Viridiplantae; phylum Streptophyta; class Magnoliopsida; order Zingiberales; family Costaceae; genus Costus; species Costus lasius. Next base: position 127,872,521 of record CM050450.1, on the reverse strand, counting down.
CAGTAGGCAGGAGTGGAACAGCGGCAAAGCTTCCGCTGCCACTGGAAGCCTCGTACGAAGCTTCCGTCACCACTGGAAGCTTCCACCTGCTTCCGCTTCGCCCGCTGTCGTCCCTGCTCTACCCACTGTCGCCTCACCGCCGTCTGTGCTCCGAAGGTTCGCCCGGTGTCGGTTCCTCGCCGGACCAGTACAAATCGGCCGGTACTGGACCGGCTTTTCGAACCGTGATTCAAACTAGGGTTTTGGATCTTGGACACCGATGTGCGGTATATATGTTTGCAACATGAGAAGGAATTGAACAAAAGTGGACCATTTTAAAATTGTCCCGTTGATGTCTATCTTTTTTTATCTTTGAATATGTTTGCTACCTTGCTTCTAATGGGAAGACTTTAGGGCCAATATCAAGAGTTGTTGGTAACTAATTCTTCATTTGCGTCCAAAAAGGACTAATGCCACACCAGTCACTAAAGAGCTGCATGGAATCTTAAGCCACCATGTATACTACACCTCGGCTTATCTGATTCACAACTAATGTTGACCCTATCACACTTCCACTATCTTTGCAACTACCATCATTGACGTCATAATGAGGTCCTTTAACAAACTACACATATGTGGTAAAAAATCTTCCTCAAATACAGATTGAATCCTTGAAGCTCAAATAGTTGCCTCTATCAACAACTTCATCACCACAACCCTAGTATTGATCATAAGTGGAGCCTCTAATGCATGTCAACAGAAGTTTTTACACTCCTCTACAACACAATGCTCATTGATCTAAAACAAGAGCAATTATTAATGAAATATAAATTGGATCTCTTGCAAGGCCTTAATGCATTTTTAATTCTGAGACATTGGGGGTAACTGTAAAGGTGTTTAACCCCCCAAGTGACACCTCTTTGAAAATAGAATTATAATGAATGCATTACTAATAGTGGCAATTATCTAACATTCTCTTAGTTTGTTGAAATACATAATCAACATTGTATGCTTCAGAAGCCACAAAATTTAAGAGAGAAAGATAGTTTAGAAAGAAATTAGTGTGTGTTTAAGAGTTTAGAGAGTGTTTGACAATTGAGATAGTTGAGTGTTTGTAAGAAATGAATAAAATGTGCAAATGACAAATAATGAATCTTGCCGTATGCAAAAGGTCAAAAATGGTCAATGATTCAAATGTATGGATTTATAGCCATTTGGCGGTGGACACAACATGTATGAGTGATATGTATCACATACTTGTAAGATACATTTGCTCTAGTATTGACCAATTTTACAAGTACCACATAGATCTAGGTATCAGATTAGTTAGTGATCTTAGTTCAAGGGTGAACTGAAGTGAACCACTCTTATCATGAAGTATCGGTTCCTTAAAACACCATGATACATGAAATGGATGTACACTGAGTATAAACAAGGCATTTTTGGGCAATAAGGACCTAGTAAACAGTCCAAGCAGTACCATATGCAAGCATATAGCTTATTTATAATATATGTAGCTTGTTAGCAAAAACTTAGTCCCACGTCTAGAATTAGATCCCTTTTCTATCATCATTTGGTCTATATAATACCCTTATTAGACCTTTAGTAATTATTACATAATCATATTATTATTCCTTCTAACAAATTTGGATTTAAGTATTTTCAATTGAGTTGTGTTCTTCCCAGCTTATTGGATCACTTTTCTCACTACATCTCTCAGTATTCGTAAGAAAACAATATTGACAAGAACACAATGGTTCCACAAGACACTACAACACTAGAACACAATATTGACAAGAACACAATGGTTCCACACGACACTTGAAGGATTGTTTTCTTTAATAGTAAAAGATATATAATAAACCATCTAAAGCAGCAAGGAGTTGCTTATCATAGTTTGCTAAGAGAACTGTAATTAATATATTCAACATGTAATGAAGTGTAAAACATCTTCTATGTGACTTGGATCCGTAGAGAAAACAACCATTAATCCTCTAAATTTCATTTTTTTTACCTCTGGATCAGAAAGTAAAATTTCATCTAGAACTGGTCCATTAGTATGCACAGGTTGGTTCCTTATGTCGGTACTGCTCCATTTAGGTAAGCCAACATTCTGTAAAATTCACTTTGGGGATGAAAATCATGAAAATGCAAGTGTAAGTTATCTCAGGAGTTCAATTTCATACCGAAAGGATGAAATTGAGATCAAGATGCTGAGTTTTTGTCAAAGAGATATGTCTTAGTCTTAGCAAATCTGTTCGGCCAATTATGTCATCCAACTTCTCATACCCAAGTTGCGCCAAAACACCCCTAACCTGGCAAAAATTTGAAACAAATTGCATTAGTTAATAAAAAGTCAGAAATATTGACCAAAACAACCTCAAAGCAAGGTTTAAAATACCAATCCACATAGGTGTATCAGTATTTGCTCACTTAGTATGGTCTGGTATATATGGACTTGTATTTTATATTATAATATATAATATATAGTTTTGTAGACTGGACCTGTACTTATCTTATTTCATATATCGATATAAAGATTAGATTCCATATGTACAGGGCTTATCTCTGGGTACATATGGGTATTTAAAATGCTGCCTCAATTAAACTACCAAAATAGCAAAATAAATGTACTAGAAATATTCCTTCGTCAGCAGAACAGGAATTTGTACCTCTTCTGCCACATACAAAAAGTAGTTAACAAGATCTCCAGGAACCCCAGGAAAACGAGCACGAAGCTCTTCTCTCTGCAATAGTATTTTTAGTAGCATAAGCATAAATAGATATGTCTGAATGGAAAGAAGGAAACATAATGGAGAAAGAAAAAGATAAGCATATTTCTATTACCTGGCTGGCAACACCAACTGGACAGTTGTTCGTGTGGCAGATTCGTGCCATCACACATCCAGTCGCTATCATGGCCACAGACCCAAAACCATACTCGTCAGCACCCATGGCGGCAGCCATGAGGACATCAATACCACTCTTAAATCCACCATCAACTCTCAGGATGACCCTTTCTCTCAAACCATTTTGAATAAGTATCTGAAAGATATTGTTTGGTTACATGGTGAACAGTGACGACACAATTATTAGCAGCTCTAGAATGAGGTAGTAAAACCTGATGAGTTTCAGTCAAACCAAGTTCCCACGGGCCTCCAGCATGTTTAATTGAGCTTATAGGGCTTGCTCCGGTTCCTCCATCGTGTCCAGAAATCTGTCTTGTCAATAAAACAACTTGCCTTAATTCTATCAGAATACAATGGAATATGGAATTAAGTTTACTTAAATAAACCCTTATATTTACCTAAATGTTCTATGAGAAAGATGAGGATAATTAAGGAGAACATCCATGTCAAGTATCTCTAACAGCATTTTCTCAAACTAAAGTGACGTAATTAATTTAATTTAAAAAAGCATGCCAGCTCCAGTTAACATTCTGTTTCATTTCAGGCATATGGTGGATGCGCTAAAACAATAGAAAGCAATAAAGACACTAGAACACAAGAAGCATGCAAAATACAAGGAGGAATACAAATTGAGACTTGAAACTTTGCCAAGCTTAAAATTTATACTTCTCGCATCCTTTGCAGTAACATGGAGACTTGAAACTTTGTTGATTATATTTCTTTTACATTATTATCACTAGTCAACCAAAAAAAAATTAGAGAAAGAATACAAATTGAGGAATTATCTTGAAGAGTTGGAGTTACAATCAACAAGGAGGAAAATATGAAAAAGAAAAAAAGAAATTTCTTAATGAACAATGAGATGAGTGCAAAAAAGACAGAAATTTTCCTAAAAAATTAAGTAACATTTTTTTCTGAATTTTCATTCATTATTTTGTATCAGAATTTTCTAGATGATTATATGAAATTTTCTAGATGACTGCAAGGAATCAAATACAGGTCCGTACCACCACATGACTAGTTTGGGCCGAGCAAGGACTAGTATGTGAAGCTTCAGCGACTTGGATCAGGGAAAGAAGAAAAAAAGGAGGAAAGAAGGAAAGATAAGAAGAAGATAAATGAAGAGGGGAAGAAGGAGAAGAAGAAATAAAAGGAAAAGAAGAAGAAAAAAAAGAAAAAGGAGAGGGAGGACCTAGGCTGGTGTGGGCAGATGCAGTCCGCCTGCGTACATAGGTGAATGGCGGCCGCGTGAGTAGATCCTCTTCCTCCTCCTCTTCTTTTTCCTCTTCTCCGCTGTGTTGCGTGTGTCCGGTTCCATCCAGTTCAGGTTGCCTGTGTCCAGTTCCATCCAGTTCAGACTGGTACATGTCGGTCCAAGCTTGGACTGGTTCCATCGCACATATCAGTCCAGGCTTGGACCGCCTGGACCCTGTTCCATCACACATATCGGTCCAAGGCTTGGACCAGCACCGAAAGTACAAACCTTGACTATATAATAATGGACGTAACAAGCTAATTTGCTTGAGTGTACAGCAGAATCTGTCGATCTACTAAAAATAGAACCTTGTATCACATTTTTAAGAATAACATGTAACCAAGTTTACTGTTCAAACTTTATATGGATAAAGTTTGAGGCTTGAAAAGGGAAGCTATTACCTTGGTTGAGAGCACAATGCATAACATGTGCATGCAACAGCGAACCTAAATGGAATTCAAAGTTGGTTATAATGCTGTTACATGCAGCATATAACCCTCTCCAAACTAAAAGGAATGCGACATAGCCAGTTTTTCAACTTGAATCGAGTCAAGCCATCCAATGTGTCGCCTGAACCAGACTGTGAACCAAAAAGCTTCAAACCAATCCTTTCAAATATTTGTTCAGCTTCCTGAGTAATAACTTTTTCCTCCAGAAAATGGGAGAAATAACTTGTACTCACATAGAATCCTTGGATAGAATCGCAGATTTCCTTAGAGTACCTGTCATGCTTTTCTCCTAGCAAAGAAGGAAAATCACCTACACTATGCAACACAACGTTCTAACAGCTAAGCAGTACACGCTCTGTGCTGCAGGAAGGGGGTGCGTCAGTATCTAATATTTACTAATGATATCATTCATATTCATTTTGGCTTTTGAAGTCCACTGTTTTAGTATGTACGTGGCGTAACCAACCTTCTAGATGTCATTTAATTAAAAAAATTTATATTTCTCTTAATCTCCATTAGGCTCTTGATTCCTACATCTGTGATGCTCGGATGCCAGTATATTTGCAACAGCAATGAGACAGAATAATTAAAAGTATACTTAATAAAAGCTCATCAATAACCAACAAGGTTCACATAAAAACAATTAGTAACATTACAATTGTCAAATAGGTGAATGGTAAACACCTGTATGATATCAGCATTGCCCTTGGCTACACCTGAAGCTACGGTACCAATTCCTGCTTCTGCCACAAGTTTTACAGACACCTTGGCCCTAGGGTTGACCTGCTCATGTAGAAAGCAGACTCATTATCCGTACTAATAGTCATGGACAAAGTATATAAAAATCATGAAAGAAGTAGATGATCATATGCTTGTCATGTAAACTACAGAACAGCGTATGTTACCTGATGTAGGTCATAAATTAACTGAGCAAGATCCTCTATTGAATAAATGTCATGGTGTGGAGGTGGAGATATGAGTGGAACTCCAGGTTTAGAGTTTCTTAATCGAGCAATATAAGCACTAACTTTCTTCCCAGGCAATTGACCCCCCTCACCAGGCTTCGCACCTTGTGCAATCTTAATTTCCAACTGGTCAGCATTGACTAGAAAGGTAGGGGTGACACCGAACCTTCCTGAAGCAACCTGAAAAGATTTCGTATCCAGTCACAATTTTCATTTCTCATTTAAGAGTTGGAAGCTAGTAAACATCATGAAATATATGGTCTGCCAAATGAACGTAAAAAAGTAATCTAAGCATTACTGTGCAGTGAGTGAGCATCCAATAAACATGGAGAACAAGCTAACCCATTTTGCTGTGAACATTTGCAAAAATACATGACTAATATGAAAAAAGAGAATAAATTCATCTTTCAGCATACATGTTAGGTTATTTATGTTAGAATCAGCTACTACCAAATGTTTAAGTTGTAGAAGAAAATATGAAAAATTCAATTACTACTATAAAGTACAACATTTAAGGTAGTATGACAGATACAAACCTGTTTTTAATAACATAACCAGCCACATTGCTAATTTATTCATATCTGAGATGGTTAGGGTCTACATATTTGTACTCTACCTGTTGGTACACAATGAATCACAAGCACTTCTTTCCAACCAACAAAATATGGTTCCTCTAACTTCCGGTATCCCCTTCTCTCCTCCAAACCCTAGCGGCCTAGCCATACTTGATGCTTTGTATTTTGATAGTGTTTTCTGATATTATTTTATCTCAAAACAAAACATATTTTCTTATTTCATAGCATAATCAGACTTGTTTACTTGTTTAGTTCAAAATCTTCACTTTTTCTTGTTTTTGTGCATTTTCAGATAAAATCACTCATTTTTTAAGCGTAATTGATGATTATGTGACCACCAAGTGATTCATGATGAAAAAATGAGTCAACACGACAAATTTAGAATTTAACTGAGTTTTCTGTCTCCATCATGGCCGCCCCTGATGAGTTTGACTACCATGATGAAGATTTTGACGATGACTTCTTCACAGCATGACCATGATGTGCTTCACACCCATAAATGTCCTAAAGAAAATTTGGATGAAATTTCTGCCGAGACAATCACGGTCCAACTGTGATCAGCATCATGGCCGTGATCAAAAAGTCCAATATCCACATAAAACTTCCCAGCCCAACCGTGATCTAATTCACAGCCATGAAGTGAAGACCTGTTTTCCACTGACAACTTCATGGCTTGACCGTAATCTTCATCACGGCCGTGATTATTATCTCCAAAACATACAAAAGGCTTCACGGTCAAGTCGTGCCAATTGCGATTTCTCACGTTTCTGGGGTGAATCTGAATGGATTTTCGTCCGGCTTGAAGTGAAATGCGAAGGGACAACTTAAAGGAAACAAAACTGAAGAGGAAGAGTCGTTCAAGAGGGGATTTTGGCTTGGAAATGTGAAAGAGGCGGCGAACGGCGACAAGGGTGCTAGACGTACAGAAAAAGGGATTTTCTGGCAAAATTTGCAAACAAAACTCCATCAATCGGTGGACCTTAGTTTGTACTTTCTATCTGGAATGATCTTCCTTATATTTGTTTCCCCTTTAAACAATTATTTGAGGATTTGTGCTGAGTTTACATACATGGCTACTTAAGCCCTAAATTCAGGATTTTGGGTATAGTTTCACACTCTAATCTTGTTTTGTTTTTTAAACATGTATGTGTAACAAATCTATCTTGTTTATTCGATCTTGACTGAGTTGTTTGTTTGTAATTGCTTTGGCCAAGTTCTTACACATCTCAAACGTCGTAAGAAGTACCAAAAAGGTGAAACACGATGTTGGATCTGCCTGATTGGACATGCTAGTTCTATCATGAAAGTAGATAGAACTCGTATGAGGACACATTTTATCCTAATGCTAATTGGATTAACCTAGATCAGTAAGCCATGAAGTAGGAGATCGATCTAGGTTGGTATCGGATGATACCGCTGAAAAGGGGTAATCCGTACTTTTGGATAAGTCCTTAACCTTGTAGATGACATACACTATTACTTTAAGTTCAAATCTTAATTTGGCGTGGAATGAACCCAAGATCCTGAATCTCCTCATAATTGCATTGACCCGTGACTCTTGTTTAGCATTCAAATCAACTGATTTGTTTAGTTCAGTTGAATTTACTTTGCTTTCAAACCATACTTAGCTCGTCTAGCTATCAATTACGCGATCAACTGATACTTGCTACTTATCCCTCTGAGATTGTAGCTGCAGGTGTGTTGGAATTGTATCATTGTCAATGCTCAATAGGGTTCCCAGTCATATTTTGGTGATTCTAACTGGTGCAGGATGTTTATGTCACCTTGCTCTACTAGAATGAGTTCCTCTCAATAGTATTAGGACCATAATCAAGAGGCTTCTTCACTATCTAGTGCTTCCATTAAATCTTGGTCCATATTAATGTATTGATGATGTTTGCTCAAATTGGTAAAACACCAGATATATTCTGAAATATCATACACAACCTACTGGTATATCATGCAAAATAAATATGCACTTGTACACATGCATTGGGTACTGACCTCCATATATTAGTACATGGTCAGTAAGTCCAACTTATACTAGGTGACTAAGCTTTAAAATGTCAGTTTGTACTAGACAGTGCCAAGGTTCAAAAAGCCGATCCGGTGAGCCACCGTTCCGATACAATATCGGTACGGTACCAGCGTACCGACGGCAGCGGACGGTAGCGTGGACGGCAATGTAGGTGGCGAAAGTTTCCGCCCGCCGTCCGCCGCCATCCGTGCTCCGAGGGCGCGGAGCGACCGATCCTCCACCGGACCAGTACAAACCGGCCGTTTTCGGACTGGCTTTTAAATCACTGGACAGTGTGGTGAGTTAGTCTATCGAAATAGGAAAGCGGAGCAAAGTGAAAGAAAAGAAAAAGAAGAAGAGCGAAAAAAAAAGAGAAGAGAAAAGAGAAAAAAAAAAAGAGAAGGCGGCTCGCTTATGGGAGAAGGTGGCTCAGTTATGGGAGAAGGTGGCTCAGAGCGGGCAAAAGGAGTGGAATGGAAGGTGAGAGAAAAAGAAGAAGAAGAAAGGAGAAAGGAGGAGGGGCTTGCTTATTGTAGCATGTGAGCTTCCGCCACTTCTGCTTCTCTTCTTTCTCGTGGCATGCAAGCTTTCACCTCTTCCACTTCTTGTCTTTGTCGCTTTCATTTTTCCTTTTTCTTCTATGCTCACTCGGTTCGTCTAGTTCCATCCAATATAGATCAGTTTGAGCGGAACACTGCCTTGGTATTTCAAACCCTTGGGGATACAAAATGGTTTTCAAAACCATGCTTGCATATCTCATTCCAACAAGTTCAATTGTCCCAGTTTATATGCTTTATATGCATGAACTAGTAGGTACCAGCTGAGTGTAAACTAAGATTCTAAACCTTGATGCAAAATAACATAGATTAGCCGTATATGGACAAACATTACTCAAATTGCTTGCATTCTTCTTTCATAAACAAGTAGCACAACATCGATTGATACAAGATGTGTGCCTAAACAGAGAACACTTTCTACTTGAGTTAGCCTCTCCACTCATATCATGAACAAGCAGTATTTTTATTGCACACATTCATTAATGATGATGATGACTGCATAGATAGACATCACTTCACTATTTACATGATACCTTACATCGGCAAACATAACTTTATGTATGGTTGGGACTTTCTCTCGTATGCTAATTATGGAGTGTATTACACTCAAGGTTACATCAAATTCACTAACTTAAATTTATGAGGGAACGTTAGAGTAATAATATGTTAGAGATACTAATATGTGTTTAAACTCAAATTATTTATTTCTCTCCACCATATATGAATAGAAGTCCATATATCTGTACTCTACCTCTTGGTATAAGTTGAACCATAAAAACTACTCTCCATCCTAATATACAAAATGGTTCCTAGAAATAAAAATCAACACAATATTGTCAAAGATCACATTGATGCTTCTACTATCGATGATCTACGGAAGCTTTATAGAGAAGTTATTGCAAACTTTACCTGTTTGATCGCACTTGTAGCTGTATCTCCATTTTGCAGACCCTTAAGATGAGGAAGCGTTGGAGAATAACCATCAACAACATCAGTTAGAGGACTCCAACGAACCGGATCCTGGAAATTTGTTTGTAATTTAACTATTACATTTTTAACCATAAGAACAGGACAACAAATTGCACTACACTTCATCATAATATACTGACCTCACCACCTTCTCCAGAGTTTGACTTTCCCCCTAATCTGTTCATTGCAATTGCAATTGCTTCATGTGTTTCTCTTGAAATAGCTCCAAGAGACATTCCACCGGTGCAGAAACGTTGAACAATGGAAGATGCAGATTCAACTTTTCCAATTGGTATAGGCTCCCTTTCACTTTTAAGTTCAAGAAGATCACGGAGAACCTAAAAAAATGAAATTATTGTCCCAAAAAGTAGATTAGAAACCTTAAGAAAGCCAAATATAAGTTAGGTTGACAGAATATAGATTAAAAACTGGTCACTTTAATCAACAGGTCAGTCCAGAATGTTATCGTGCTACCAAACAATGATTTGTGCAACTAATATCATTGAAGGAATAAACAGAAATTGAACAGTAAATTTTCCAGTTCTGAGCAATAAGATCTGACAAATTGTTCAATATAGACCGGATTATATGTTCTAATCTATATCCTCATTACTTTAAGATACACATAGAATGAAAATATAATGGACGATTGAAAGACTGAAACTCACATTCACTGGTCGATTTGCAAGGTGCTGTTGGTAAACAGAATATGCATTTTCATTCTTTTGCCGAACTGCCTTATGTAGTAGTTTTGACATTTCTGGATTATTTCCATGGTATTCACCTGACAAAGAAACATGCATCAGAATGAACGTTCAAATGATTTTTGATGTCAAATATACAACAATACATCAGAAATGAATAAAAATAAGCATATTTCAATTAATTGTTAAGAAATCATAAACACTTCTATGATACAAGAAGCACTCGCTTCTTTCTGAACTAAACCAGTGCACCAACTTGAGAGAAGTATGATGCTCAATAATAAACTACTATGAATGACCGTAGTTCTAGAAGCAAGACAGATATTGGATGAGTTCACTGACTCATGACACAAAGACAACGCATTTAGCTACGATGTAGCTAGTCGCATAAACATGACAACCAGGAGAAGCAAGTCATGTAACATTTTCCTTGGAGTCAAAATTAGGCCTTGTGCATGTCAGGAGTGAAAATATGCAAAACCATTGAGTACGACACTTTGTCGGAAGCTTCATATCAAACAGTCAGGTGTGCGTTCTGACTACAACTTCAGAAAGAAAAATGTGTCCTTGGCTAGTGACAAAATCATACAGAATTTGTCCAAATTTACAATCAATAAGCAGAAGGTCATAAAGAATACCAATTCATGGAAATCAATGTGCCTATGGATCAAACAGTTCGGTTTCTCATTATAGTAGATCGTGACATTCATTTGAAAAAAGTACCAAAAGCAACATTTCTAGTGCAAATGAAAGACAAATGATGATACCTCCAGGTCTGAATTGAATAAATCCAAAATTCTCAAGCCGTTTAGCCGTATCTTCTGAGAATGCCTTTACCCAAAAGGACAACGTTTCTCTTGCTAACTTTGTAAAAGAACCAAAAATCCATAAGACGCAGCAATAAAAAATATTTGAATAAACTAAGGAACAAGATATCAACTCCCTAATTGGTGAAGGCAGAATTCTTTATCAAGCATAATAGTGCACTGAAATGATATAGGTGTACTCTTGCATCTAAAGACTGTTTTAATGATTATGCTACTGTTATCAGCAGCATAAGAATAAAAGCATTTGACTCGTAACAATCTAGTTATCTAGAAATCGGACATTTCAAACACAGACTTGTTATAAACTTCTAAGATTAAAAACACAAATATTAAGATGGATGATTCCAACTTAAATTGGAACTGAAACCACTGCTCCAATCTCTTCTTCCTATGCCTCCCATACCGGTAATCTATAAGCCTAATTAAATATTTCATTGCAAGTATTGAAATTTGAAGCACACAGTAACAGTCAGCAGTCAGACTAGTACTCGTAACTATTGGAATGCAGTAATAAGTATACGCTTTAGAATGGCAGCAATAGTATAAAATATAAATAACTAAAAAGTTTCTCAATTACTTTCTGATCAAAATAAGGTGGGATCCGGATTGCATGCCAATATTTACTTAATAAAAATTTGAGCAGTAAACACAAATATTGTTCTTGTCAACAGGTATCTGCAGTTCTTTCTGACCCGTTCTAGCCCGCTCATGTACTGATTCCACAATGGTCTGCCCAGACAATATGCACAATTGCAGATATATTCATGTGCTGATTCTACAAATTGTCTGGTATATACCAAACAATATAGTACTTCCATTAAACCCTTAACTATACCAAAAGCTCTTTTTTTTTTCTTCAGCCGCGTTATTGGGATTTTTATATATGAATTGAAGTAAATATTAGGAATATTGCACTGAAACTAAGGCTCCATTCGGTGGAGCTGAAATGAGAAGTGTGCGCTTCGGTTGAAATGATAAGATAGTGATTTTAGCTGAAAGAATGTTGTTGCAGAAAATTATATATTATATTATACAAAAATTTTAATATGACAAACAAATATCTCATTTACACAAATGTACAACACATACATAGTTAAATATATATTACACAAATATATAAAAATACAATTCCTGCCTTCTACATTCCAACAAACTAAAAAGACTAGATTTAATGCTATTTATATAGAAAATGCTCACTTATATGATGGAGGCTTTAGAAACTTATATTTTGGTGTATTAATCATTATTGTTAAAACGGATAATCATGAGTTGTACCCTCAAAACTAGCTAACACATATATTAATTTCATATCAAAACCATATATTGCTAATATATTTTGTGTTGGTCAACCTTTTTGTCTAATAAAAAAAACTTGTTTATCAAAGGGTACAACAACATCCACATGAGTGTCATTATTAAATACTATTTTGGGTAGATTGTTGTATTATGAATTTATGATATTAGAAAAATACTGTAAATTGCTATTGGAATAATACTGTAGAATTCTAAAGATTTATACATACTATACTAATATCCATCATTAAATATTTAAATTTACATTTCACAAAAATTTTAACATAAAAAGTGCTTATTTTAATCATAAATAGTTAAATATACAATTTTGATACAAACAAAATTAACATGTAAATATAATAAAATATTTATTAAATCTAAGTAATTATTTATTAAAATAATATATTAAATTATTAAAATAATTCAGTTTACATTTTACACGTATAAAATTAACGTCATGATACAACCTTAAAATAGTTAACTATTTTTTTTGCATATATATAAAAATTAATCACTAAATTTTTAAATCATAAATATAATAATATATAATATTTATAAATTTTTAGTTTTGATTAGATAAAGTTTACATTATAAAGATTTTATTTTATAAATATTTTATTTATAAAGATTTTATTTTACATATAAAAGGGGTGATAGCATAGTGTGGGTTTATAAGAATGAAAAAGACAAAGAGTTGGGTTCGAACCCCCACCCTCTCATTTGTTATTTCGGACTCCTGATGAAAGGAGGCGGAAAGCTGGCGGTTAAGTGATTTTTCGCAGGGAATAGATGCTCAGTGCAGCTGAAGCGCCAGATAAGTTGACAAAAAGCTAAACTAGAGATAGCTTTGCTGGGCAGCGAACCCAACCAAACGCGCCCTAATTTGGTGCACCTGCGATTTATTTTAGTTAAGTCGAATGACTCTCCTTTTCTCAAGCTGTTGCTAATACTTAACACCACATATTTCTTTCCATTTTGTCTCAAGACTCTAAATAGCAATATTTCATTGAAACAATCTAAAGTGAGACTAAAGTTTACACTAATAATCTATATTGGTGTACTGATATTAGTTCACTAATAATCTATATTGGTGTATTGATATTAGTTCTGACTAATACGATATGGCACGGACCACACATCGTACCATCCAAACCAATATTTAGAACACAAATATATAATTTATACCAATATAGCTGACTAATACCAACCAAGTTCCATGCACTAGTATAGGATTTGGCCAGTACATATCAGGTTTACTGCTCGGTAAATACTGAAATTTAACATAGTGAGTGAGATTATGTGAAATGTTTTTAATACTCTGAGCCATTTGGTATTTTTGGTATAGACTGCTCAGCTTATGTACATGTACACAAACCGTATATTGGGACAACAGTATTTTTAACCTTATGTAAGTTAGTTATTCAAAACTTGACCGCTGGTATTCAAAACAAAGTATTGACTTTTAGCAGGTTCATGGAATTCCTATTTCGTCAAACTGATATGCTTTCTCTTTCGTTATTGTAAAGGGAGCTATACTGGTACTGATGCTACCACTGGTGCTTTCTCCACACTGAATTGGTAAGGTACTAGGCCATACTGGTCTGAGCCATGAACAATACACTGGCTACGGCTAGTGTTTGATGTTTTCATGTGAAGTTGTGAAGTACGTTATTTTGCTTAGTGTAGTGCTCAATCATGTATCGATGTCTGCAAATGTGGTCTGAATTTTGTTTGACTCGATCAGTATTTATCTTTGTTCCCTTAGTCAAATACAAAATATATAATATGGACTAAATAGATTTGTTTTCTAGTTATTCAATTCCTCAATTTCTGAATCATAAATCTATCAAAATTCAAAACCAAAGTTAAAAAAATCGTTGGACACATGGAACTACTGGCCATATCTATTTGGTGAGTGCCTCCGTGACAGGCTAGATAAATCGTTGGACACATGTCATGTTGCTTCAAATAGATATGGCCAGCAAATACCAAGTTAGTTGCTCAAAGAATGCTCAAAAAATACTTCAAAGTAATTTACAAAAGTACTTTTGTGTATGAAATAGATAAGTAACATCTGTTGAACACCAAATACCAAGTTAGTTGCTTCTCAAATTTACTTAGATGGATCTTATCAACTGGTATCAAACTATCAACTAACAACTAGACTGAGTACCAAACGGTGGGTATAAGTCTGAATCAGCAATAACTGAGATATAAATTTGCGTCTAAAAAAGAACAAAGATCATATTCTACATCAAATCCTATTCAATATTTACTACTTTAATAGACCCGTATTATGTCTTTAAAATATCCATTTCCACAACTCTGCTTTATAGCAATTTAGCTGTAGATTATAACTTTAAAACATGATAATTTTTATTATTTGACGCGAGATATCAATGTAAATCAAAATAGATGCACCAATGAAATACATACAATGGCTTTGGAAAGAGAAATTAATGAATAAATCAGCAAAAGAAACTAAGCTGCAAAAAGATTTTTGGAGCTAATGAACAAAAGCTTATAATTTATTGGCACAATTTGAACATTGTTTAGTACTCTTGTAACAAAAATGAGAACTCAGACGCTGTAGTTTAACAAAATTACCTCATCCAGAGTTAATCCACCTATATTTGAGACACTTCCACAAAAAGCAACATCAACAATATCTTGCCCAAGCCCATATATCTCAAAAATTTGTGCACCACAATAACTGTTTCATAAAAGAGAAGTCACAACATTCATTAGTAAAAGCTAGATATAAGTATATTAACTTATCAATACTTAATTGTAAAATAGCATTATCTTGAGAGCTCTTTACAAACCTGGAGAGCAATGAGATTCCCATCTTTGACAATATTTTTAAAATACCAGATTTAACAGCCTGGAAAATTTAGCATTCACAAGCAATTACAACGGAAGCCAAAACGATATTAAAGAAAAGTTGTGAACTCAAATTCTTAAAAAAAAAAAACAAAAGTATAGATCCTGCACTGCCTGCTCTGGGAGCAACCAACATGGCAGCACAACCCATTATAACAAAACAATTGTACTGAGGGTGACATCAAGTAAAATGACGTGTAATCATGATAGAGGTACAACAATAGGAGATAATGTACAGTGGAGATTAGCTGGAGCCTGGAAGCTCTTCACATTTAGCCATCAAAGAAGAACACAACTTAAAGTAATTCAGGTGCTCTATGAGAACAATCTAATATGTAAAAGCTTAAAATAGGTTTGCATGCCTAAGCAACCAATTTAGTATTAAAAGATTTATAATTGGTATGCCGTATGCTCGAATGAAAAAGATTCTCACTTAGAGATTAACAATCACTTAGGACCTAATCATGATCAGGTGCTCGGATAGCAAAACAAGCATCAAAATAACAAAAATACTTCAATTAGGATAGTGCTGAAATCTAAATTGACTAACATGAACGATTGGGCCATAAATGGTAACATGTAAGGATTAGAAAAGAAAGCTTGACGAACAGAATAAAAGTGCAAAAACATCAATACAAGACCGCTAAATATCATAAAAGAAAATCTTTTTATATATAATAAATATAAATTGAAACAATAACGTCATATACACTCACTAATAAATAATTAGACATGTGGATAATAGCACCTTCGTAATTATTTAATCATAATCTTTTGACTAATTTATTTTAATAAAGATCTCACCAAGATGCTGTTCGAGAAGAAGGGCATTAGGATTGATGCTAAATGTATACTATAATATGAAACCCGAATTGAAAACCGGTCTCGGAACTCAAGTAAACCGTCGGTATAAGTAAAAAAATATTATTTTATTTAAGTACAGGAACGTACTGACCGGTTTTAATTACAATTCTAAATGGACACTTTCATTCCACAAAAAAAGGCCCCAGAAGGCAAATTCGTTATAGTCGAGTTTAAAGCAATTTTAAACTTCTCTAATATGCACACATCAACTCTAAAACTTCTACGACTACACTAGGAGCCACAAAACAGCAGGTTTCATGTTCCAATGACAGTGGCAAACGATTAGTGGAAGCAGCAATTCCATTTATATTAGGCAAGACAGTAAAGAAGCCATCATCTACTTATTAGCTTCAGCATTTTTTTTCTTTTGTGAGGATTGTTTATTAAATATATTTTAATTAGAAAATATGATCAAATCAGCTGCCGCTTAAGTTATCAGTAATTGCACATTAGAGATAAATGGTTCAATGAAAATCTTGAAGAAATTTATGTCTAGAAGTTGGTCATATCAATTTGCAAAAGTATCCTCATTAAATTTGACAACTTTGTGGAGTGTTGTCATATAGCAATGTGTAATCTCGATTCCAAATGTCAAAAACAAATTTCTTTATGAGAACTGAGAAGTCCTGATGATTGCCGTTAGTACAATATCTGCATATCAATTAAAACAGCCCAAAGATTGGTCCAAAGATAAAAGGGAATTATATATCGAAGTCGAACTGCTTTGAATATAATGATTTAAGAGAATGGCATGTAGATAGTTTAATTTTGTGTGATTTGAACCAGTGAAGATCAGTTATTATTCTTCTTCAAAAAGAAGCTTGAAACTACATGATCCACACAATTAAAAGTGCTCCAAAAAAGTTCTTTATAACTCACCAGACTTAAATATATACAAAAAACAATGAATATCATAGTTGACTCGAAACAAATTTTAATACTCAAATCGTGAAGGCTTTACTTAAGTTTAAATAACTACCCGCAGTATAACTA
Organism: Costus lasius; assembly: GCA_027563935.2. Classification (NCBI taxonomy): domain Eukaryota; kingdom Viridiplantae; phylum Streptophyta; class Magnoliopsida; order Zingiberales; family Costaceae; genus Costus; species Costus lasius. Next base: position 127,855,282 of record CM050450.1, on the reverse strand, counting down.
CCCCGGCAAAGATAACTCAGTTGCAAGAGGTTCCAATACCTTGCAAAAGTTCCTCTGAGCTTGCTCTATTGTCACTGTAGGCATCTTTCCAGTTCGCATCAAGTTAACAGCTTTTGTACTGAGTCTCCATTGACGACATGTCTCTAGTGCCAAATATGGGCATACCGCGCTAAAAAGCACATCAACAATGGTATCAACTATCAAGTACTATTTTCCATTTACACAAAACAGGCATGTATTGTCAGAACAAAAATAAAGGTAAATTAATGACTGTATTATTACATCCTTTATCATTTTTATATTTATTAAATATCATCGAAGGTTTTCTCCAGACGTCAATTCAGAAACAGAGAACAAGGTAAAAATAAAGAAGTTTCAGTGCACTAAGAAACTTCAAAAGATACATGTTGTACAAGCAGTTGGATCTCCGCTGAAGACATATAAGCCTCATAAGTCACATCTGTCCTCACCCATTTCTCTCTTATTCTTAGACAACTCCAGTTGGATCTCTATTTGCTTTTCCTGCCATTAATGTTTCCCTTTAGTGCTGAATAGGACAGCTAGAGATTCATGTAGAATTGTAGATCGGTTAGAATCAGGTAGGATCATATTATACAGCTCAGTACACTTCTCAGACACTACCCTTCTACCTGTTCAAACCCAGACCAATACTATAATTTAAGGTTTTAAACCATGGACGACAGAAGTTACGCATCTTTATTAATCTAAGATAGATCCCTTATCAATCTGTACACCTCGTGTTTCAATCTGTGCAGTTAGTTATGGAAGTTCGGTCTAGTCCAAGTGGTTGTTCACAATCGTCAACTATGGTATAAAAAGAAATACAAGATCTGACATAATTGGGAAAAAAAAAAGTATAGGATAGATCCAATAAAAATCATCCAACAAATCTGAACGGAGATGGACAAAATTCCAAGCATCAGAAAAGAGATGGGCCAAAAAGTTACCGAAACAACAAGGTCTAGAAGATACAACAGATGGATACTTGAAAATAAGCTATTAAACAAGGAAATGATATGTGAGTCATGTGACTACCAAGTACCAAGTAGACAGTCAATACCTTGCTCCATATCCAATCAGACAGGCGAAGTGATGAGTGCTGAAACACTGAGCAGTATCAGCAACAATAGAAGCTGACATTCGCAATCCATTTTGAATCAGATGTTGGTGAACAGCACCAACAGCTAACAGTATAGGGATGGCAGGACGAGTTGGTTCCTGACCAAAAACAAAAAGAAATGACAAAGACACATGAAAAGAGAAACTCATATGGCCAAAAGAATGATCCATTTTAATGGAACAGAAAAAAAAAAAAAGAATATATAGGTTCTTCCATATGAAATACGATGTTTTATGATGCATTGAAAAAAATATATCAAGCACAAAAAAGAATCTATGTGATTACTGACCATTGTTTACAATGCATCATAAGAAAACAAATAAAATTGGATGAGGTTCACAAGCAAGGATTGAAATACCAGACTAGTGCAGTACCGGTGCTAGCGAATCGGGCCCTTCAAGCGGCGGCGGAAGCTTCGAAAAGCTTCCGGCCCACCCGCTGCCTCCCTCCACTGTCCGCTCGTGAACCGTGCTTCGACGGCTGTTCCGAGACCGAACGGCCACTAGACCAGTACCATTTATAAACCATGTTCACAAGTTAATTTACGCTTCTATGTTAAATGAGTTTATATTCTGTAATTACCAAATTACTTGGAAGTTTTACTGTGTTTCTTCATCATTTTCAGGAGCATTATATTTCTAGTATCCTTTGGTTCATGACTTAATTATATACAAATGAAAATAGGGATTTTAGACATCACATAACTAGATGACATAAACATGGATGTGGTAGAAATAAGTTGAATGACAATAGTGAAAGACAGATTAGTAGGCAATGATCAGATGTTTGTCCGTCATCATCAAATTAAAGATGTAATATATACCCAGGCAAAGTTGATAAAGACTTGGGGTGTATACTGTATAGTAATACCAAATTCTGGCGATTAAGCTGCAAGAAGAGGGACTCATTCAAAATATATTTTTTTTAACTTTCCACTAAAAATAAATAAATTCAAGTCTAGGCAAGTGACACAAAGCAATATATAAGAGCATATGTAATTATAATTCAATGCTAAAACAGCACACAGGTGCAACAGCAAAATGCTCACCAACTCCTCAGAACGGTCAGAAAGAATAAGAAGTTGGCAACCATCCCGAACAGCTTCATCAGCGGCATCACAAAGTTTCTGTAATGATTTCTCTAATGCGCCATCTAAACCTTTTCGAATGTCAAAATATGTAGACAAGACCTGAGTTTTTAACTTTGAATCCTTGATCAGAGAATCTAGCTCCCCTTCATTCAATACAGGACCTGACAGAATAACCTGGGAAAAGAGGTTTTAAGAACTTGAATAGAATAAAATATAAAGTTAATTGATATAGGTCGGTAATTCAGACCTGAGAAGCATTCTCAGGTCCCGCCTCTAAAATATTTCCACGCTTGCCAAGATTGACCTCAAGTGACATCACTAAGCCTTCTCTGAGGGGATCGATAGCAGGATTTGTGACCTGAAAGGTAGACCATGATTAAGAAATAAAACAAAGAATAATGTAAAGATAATGATAGCTGCATAGGTAACTGTTAAACATAGATAACTGATACTTAGAAGTATATAGTGGACACTGAAAGTGATAGCGAGATCTTTAGAGAATCAGACTGTTAATTGGAAGACAATTGTCTAGTCGGGAAAAAAAAAATAGAAATATGTTTCTGTTAATTTTAATTCTAAAAATATCTAGTTTATTTGTTACAGCTAAATGCACAGCAATTAAAGAATGAAAAGATTGCCTAGATAAAAATCGTTAAGGTTGAGCTAACAGAGAGAAGGTTTAAAAACTTGGTCCAAGATATGGTACCAGCCCAAGTTTGGTACGGTATGTACCGGTCAATACCTGTACCACTACCAACATGGTACCGTACCGATATGGAACCACCACTGCAGACTGAAGCAAGAGGTAGGCAAACGTGAGCTCCTCCTCGCTCTCGGGTGAGCAGAGGGCAGAGCATGTGCTCACGGATGCAACTCTTCTACTACTCCTCCTCCCTTCTTCTTCCAACTCAGCTCCAGCTCCGTTCTGAGACTGTGAGATTACCTACATTTGTGTACTGGTCCCTACTCAGACTAGTACAAACTGGTTGTACCGGGATCGACCATTTTTTGAAACCTTGACAGGGAGAAGAAAGGGCTTGACTTTAAGAAGAAACATGTCATTTACATCTAAAGGCTTTTGATAGTTAAACTGAAATCAATTAGATAGTGCTTCTGAAGCTCAATAGAAAATATTAATAGAAAAAGATTATATAATCAGATTCATACTATAAGTAAAAGAGCTTGTCCTTTAGTAAACACGGTCCAAGGCCCACCAAATTGCAAAGGTTAACAATACATATATCATGTAGCGCGAATGTGTAAAATGAAATAACTGTGGTAAGTCAGAACACTAACACCTCAATTAGTTTAATGCTATAAGATTGTTATAGCAGTTTTACAGGCTTAACTGGATCAGGTCCCGAGCAATGGAGCTTCTAGTTGTTTATGTTGCAAGGAAAATTACGAGCTCAAGAGAGAACCCATCGTTGGATTGTGCATTTATTTAAGAAAAGGTCAGCCTGCTTCTCTTAGCAAAAATACAAAGTCACATCTCTTATGCATTCCATAATCCATACCATATAAAGAGAAGATGTTAAAGATTCAGGAAGAAAGAAATTAAGCCAAAGAATATTTTCATAAATTTTTCAAGAAAAGAAACAACAAATGGAGAAGCTATATGTACAAGATATGATAAATAAACAAGACACTTGCAAGATAACATCTATAACTCAGCCAACCTGAGCAAAACGCTGTTTGAAATAGTCAAATAGCATATGAGGCTTCCGAGATAACACTGCCAGTGGAATGTCATCACCCATGCAAAATGTTGGCTCCTTCCCTTGTGAAGCCATTGTTTCAATAACCATCTGGACATCTTCACTTGAGTAACCGAATGCCCTGATCACAACAAAATACATTTACAAAAAGGAACCACTTTTGAACAAATATTTTGTTATGTAACAAAATCCTTACCATGAAGGCATGAGCTCCTATGGAAATTATGCCAAAAATCCATGCATTTTTATCTAAAAATATAAAACATGCCTCAAAAGTGGACCACGTGTGCACCTAGGCACAAAAAAGAGTGAGGTGTTGGTACAATGCCTCAAAAAATTTAATCGCAATCTTCCATTACATGCAACCTAAGCTCGTGGTTGGACATGACTAGGTGATATGGGCAAGTGTTGCCAATTATGATTTTATTATTACGCTGGGTGAGGTGAAGAACACACATAGCCACACACCATCAAAGAACATAACAACTGCAACAATATAAGTTGCTATAATGTACCAGCATCACTTAGCATTTCACAAGAATATACAATAGTATTGATCAATGATCAAACCGTGTATTGAGATCCCAAAAAGGAATGGTATTGATCAGTATACGTGTGTATATATATTACATACCATAGTATAAATAATGGTCCATACGGCCTTGTACAGGCAGTATGCACCGACTTTGTATTGGTAAACAAAAGTTAATATGTACCTATCCAACTTTATACAATATGTACATGTCTGACTTTTTCATTTCCACCATGACACCCCAATGATCACATTATGTCAGTTTAGATTAATTTTGATTGAGCTAATATCATGTAAACATTTAAGGTAATTATCCCACCATCACTTGACTACCGTGAAGCTTCTTACTATTTGATTTTTGCACAATCATCGTGTGTGGTATTGATATGTTGAGTTCCACATATTTAGCAAACTTGCTTAATCGAGTTATGCTTGAGTGGTATGAACTATGATTTTAAACCGAACTGCCGGATTGGTATGAACAATGCATACCGATATTGCTACAATAAAATCGTGTGCACCGACATGTGTTACAGTGAAACCGATTCGAGATGGAACCGGTACAAATCAAAAAATTCAGTCTGACTTGGACCAAAGTTTCAAACAGTAGTATGAACTTCTACCATTGGAACCGGAACAAGAACCGGCACTAGATATGAATACATATTAGATTGGTTAGATCCATATCTATAGCTTGGTTGTGACTATGAAGATCCACTCTTTGTCTCAAAAGATAACGTGGACCTCATTTTCTCATAGTCTTCTAAGGCTTGACTTCATTGTTTACCTGGAGTTGAGCCTTTACTTCGCCTTTGATATTATAACGGTTGAGTCCTAAGACAACTATGGTCATCATCTTGAGTTAAATAAGTATACCTTGTCTCAACCGTCCATAGCTCTACTTCTTGTTGTGTAGCTGGCACATAACTTGAGTCACCACCATCGTCATCTCTACTTGCATTGCTATCCACCATATTTTGAACGATAATATGGATTATTTATTACATTTTATGGAATCCTATTAAAATGAAATCATTTTGATATGGCTCAGTCAATATCCACCTTTTTGTTCTTTGTATAGATGTCATCAATACGCGTATACTTACTTGACTAGAAGAGATACCCTGAAATCAATATTAGTGAGGGGCGGGACCTAGTACGCCTATCGAATCCCAAAAAGAAGAAATATCTTGTCTATCTGATAGTGGTGCATGACTTCTAGCACCTCCACGCATGGTAGCACTTTGAGCCAATGGTGAAGCAAGTTCCATACCGCCTAGGCCACTTTCACTCCCAAATCCGCCCTTGTAGTAAGGTCGTTTAGCAAAGCACATTGAAGCAGACCATACATCTTATTCATATGAAAATTAAGCTCTAGAGGCATGCATAGCTTCCTCCATCTCTATTTATCCTGCAACATCATCATACTGACCTTTGTATGGAACATATCCGGCGGGCCCCACGGCACGACGGTCAAAATCCACGCATTCATCGACAATACATTACTTAGTGATTTTGTATCAATCTAAATTCGCCTTTATAGCTCTTTGGAGCTCTTGTAGTACCTTCGTACAATTTACAATGTCAACAAAGCCCCCAACGAGATGTTGCTTCACACGAGTAGTACCTCCGCCCTTGAAAACTTTTTGATAGTGAATACACTACCAATGGTGCTGGTTGTCCAGCATCTTACGTGCATGCTATCACGCAAGATCAGTATCTCTATACGGTGTCATTAGAACTCTTTGGTGTCATTAGAAGAGAGAAAAAGAAAAACGTTAAGAGAAACTAAATTTCAACAAAAGTTTCAAAGATTAAAATTGGAATGATGTGAGAAGAGGCAGAGTTAAGATGCCTATTTATTGGAAAAATTTAGAATTTTTTAATATTATTTTAAATAAATAATTAAATATAAAAAATAATATTTTATTAATATAAACAAAGACACCAACGTGCTGTTGTTGGCTCTTTTTTCACAGGTGGCACCTATTTAATACTAATTAATTATCATTAAATAATTATTAATAATATTTAAGATATAATTAATAATTAATTGCTTATTAATTATATAGTTAATTTGCCACCAACTGTCAGTTGGTATTATTAAAGGGTATACTGTGCACCCACCCATCCACAGGTGCAATGTAAACACTGTGCACTAGTTTTATATAGTACTAGCTGATTTTTAAAGGCTCAGAGTTTCAACCTAGTTCTTGACCGATCGTCCATCTGACCGGTACAAACAAGCTAGTACCGGAGTGGCATCTTATACCATGGTTTGGTTAAATCAAAATTTACTCATTTTGAGTTAGTCAGAATTCTTTGACCAAGAAACCAATTTTGACTATAATAAGAGCAGAAGGGCTGCTGCTGGACGATTGGTAGTGTGCCCTTGCAGCCAAGCAGAAATAAGCGGAGAAGGGCAGGGGAAGGAGTGGTAGATGGTAGAAGGAAGAACAAAGAAGATTTAGGGTTAGATCTAAACTTCTCTATTGTCTTTTCAGAGGCAAAAGCTATCAAATTCCATAAACTAATAATCTCTACTCTATGGAGAAGATAGGTAAATAAAATGAAATAACTAAACTACCTTATTATAAATATATCCAAACTAACTCATAAAACTTACGTAATAATTATCTTGAACAAGTAGCAAGATGGTATAACTACGATTCTGGCATGAAAACCATGTCATACGTTCTATATAATATATCTTCGGCGTTAGAAATTTTAATGTAACACCCAAGCTAACATATCCTGTTCTTCAAGTTTTGATGTATTCTGTTATTCTTCAATTTTTGATGTATTCTGTTATACTCCATTTGAATCTATATCCATGCTTTACACGTTCAAACTGAAAAATACTAAAAATTTGAAGAAACTGCTAAAACTGTCTCTAATTCTAGTCGTATGAGAGAACCCTATGTTTGTGGGTTTTCATGTCGTTGAAATCAATCTAACATTCCACATTTCCACATCCTACAAGCACGTCTCTCTCATTTATCAATCCACGAAATTCATTGCTGTTCCAGTGTGTTACATGTTTAAAAAGAAAACATAAGGAGAGTGATTGAGTAGTAAGCATATGAACAGATGGTGAATGTGAACGTAAAACACAATTGACCATTGACCAAGACAATCAAGTTGACTGCATAATATACAGCGACACGGGACAAAAGTAGTTAACAGTACAGCACTAAGGCGTTATCTTAAAAAATCAAGAAAGTGCAGCAAAAGTTAAAATCTCCTACTTTGCACTTTGAAGATCTCCGTTGACCCAAAATTAAGGAGTAAACAAGAACTAATACTTACTGCTGGTGTCTTAACGTTGTTTCATTATCCATAACAACAGACGACAGGAAGTTGCCAGGCTTCATGTTGCACATTTTTTCCCGTAACCAATCACCATATGGATACGCTGAAGCAACTCGCTTTTTAACATCAGTATTTTCATAAACCTACAAAAAGGCAAACAATAAGCATGCAAATGAAAGTAAGTATTATTTAGAGCTGTAACAAACGATATAGAATAAACGCAAGCTACGCATACAATTTTAGTTTAGTAGTCAGATAAGAGAAAATATTAGAATTAAGAACATAAAACAAAATAATAGGAAATTTACAATGGTGTATCTACTTCTAGTAAGGGTGTAACATGAATAGCAAGTTAGCAACACTACATCTACTATATTGAACTTTGGGCTATCATTTGCAATGCATTTGGTTCTATATATACCACATCTTCATCCCAGAAGCACTCAATACAAGTGAGATAGTTTAAAACAGGTGCCATAATCCTCATAAACTTGTGGCAATTTTCAGATTTTATCTTGCTTAGAGGTCTGTCTCAATAGAATGAGCCTAATAAGGACTCGTAACTTCAAAGGTAGCTCTTGAGACCAGACAAAAGGTGTCTAGTTATGGAGTTGAAGATTGGTATTTTCTGAAAGTTGAAGGGCCTCAAAATAAGTAGGCCTATGAGTAGGTTAATGGCTGTAGAATCAAACATTCAAATCTCAATCTGATGCTAATTCCAATAGCTCACAAGAATAATACCATCTCGTGCCATGCCAATCATGATGTGTGCTACATACAAGTAACTATATTTTTGGTTTATAGCTAATGATTAATTAAAATTTTAACAATATAGTTAGTCGTATTTATTATATTAATATACATTAGTCAAACACATGCCTTCCTAGCTTTTTAAAATAATTGCACAATGTGTCATATGATTATGTCATAAATAAATGGAAAATGGATGTAGCTAATGCAATTTAAAATCCAATACAATTTAAATGTTTTGTATTTATTTTAGATCATGTTTTACCATAATAATAAAGTAGAACTCATTATAATTTTAATTCATAATTGAGAATAACTACTTTTACAATACTAAACTTTAACAAAATATCTATTTCTAATCACAGTTGATTTTATTAATAATATAGTTTAGCAACCATAAATGCCAATACATTATCAGATAACATTATCCCTTCATGGCCTGTATTTACCCTCTCCTCTCTCTCCTCATCCAACCCTTGCTTTCCCGCATTCTATTCAACTCGTGGCACTCCCACTCCCCCCCCCCCCCCCCCCCTCTTTCATTCTCCACTCGTCTCCCAGTTCCCACTACATTGACTATAATAATTAATTATAACTCCTCATACCTTGAATTTATAAGACAAAAGACGAAAATTTTATAGCACAAGTAGAGTTTATTAGATTTATAAAATGTAACAAGATATTTATTTCTAACCAAAATTCATTTTTATTAATTGCTACAATGTATTAACCATATATATATATATATATATATATATATATATATATATATATATATATATATAAAAGCTAATATCATCCCCTACCCACCTTTTAATCCCCCCTCTACGCCATCCAGCTCCTGACTCACCCTCGACCTAGCTCCGATATGCAGGGACTTATCTATAGATTTAAAAAAAAAGGGTCTAGATTGCAAATAACACTGTGCTGGTTTGGCACTAATATGAAACTGATCGTTAATGCTAAAAAAATAATCTTCTTGTTACATACAAACCCCCTCAAATGCGTTGTTTGGTTTTGCTGAGGAAGTTCTAAGGGAATGAGGAAACGGGATGGATAAGACTGGTGAAGAAGTTTTTCTCCATCACATTTTCAGCAAAAAGGAAGCAAACTATATTCTCAATTGTGGTAGGATAGTTCTATGCCATAATTATGAGTTTTCATAATAAAATAAAGGGTTAGATAGATTAACCTAGATGCTGCTAATTGTGAAATGGCAATGAATATTAACGTTTTAAAAAGGATTTTGAAGGGCTCATTAGTCATAATCCTACAGTTTCTTCTGCTGAAATTTTCCTGAGCATTCTTTGATGTTAAAAAGATTATTTATTTTATAAGTTTCTTTGCTACATGAGTTGATAAAGTTATTCATGAAAATATGGTGGAATTTGTGGCTTAGAAGCAGTAACTTTCCGTTTTTTTTTTTGGAAAAACATTGCTGTCAAGGTTGAGACAAACGAGTGCAGAGCAGTAGTTGGTTTCGGATAGCTAGAACGTTAGTACTTGTTTTGGTCAGGAAGAACGTTAGTCCTTGTTTTGGGCACGAATGCTGGATTTCCTGCCCAATTTTGGATAGCAAAGGAGCAGTTAGTACTTTTCAAAAATTTGGACAATGAATGAGTTTTATGCACCATAGACTGTCTATATATTCCAGAAATGGACAGCAACCATTCGTTTTATTGTCCCAGAAAAGGACAGCGGTAAACTGAAACTAATTATTCAATCTTGAGTAACATATAGTTCAAATTTGTTTCTAGATGTAGATAATTTGTGACTGGATAAGTTGTCACAGTTTGAGATAGCAGCAGAATTGAAATGAACATTTCCTATACATCATTATTATTGCTTTTATGCTGAGGTTGTTGTTCGTTCAAGCATTCACTAATTTTCTTTTCTTTAGATGTGTTAGAGTAGAAAGAGAGAGAGAAGAGAAAAACTCAAAACTCTAAAGTCTAACAGCTATATTGTATTAATCTCCTTATTCTATTACAAAATAGATGCAAAATATATAGACATATTGAGTATATAAAATAATAATATTTTAATTATTACTATATATATATATACTATTTCTAATATTACTAATTCTCATTCTAGCACTCCACCTCAAGCGACAATTGTGTCCTGTTTATATAAACAAAAAATGTAATAAAAAGGGAAATGACATCATAGTTATCAATAGCGGATTGAGGAAAATAGAGTAAAGTCACAAATCCGCAATGAATTATACCGGATACCATCTCGGGCAAATAGTCGCATGACAATTGAAACATATGATATACATAAAATATTATGCTATATTCAAATTAAAGTAGGTTATATTATCATTTGTATCTTCAAGGACCCTTCATCACCATTAATTTTTCAACTACACATTACACTCATCAATATCATATATTTTCGCTTTAAGTATTGCATTGTGGAATGCTCAAAATCCGCAATGCAAAAATGTTATAGTGCCGCTATAACCATTATTTGACAATCTTAAATGACATAGTTTAAAAGAGAAATAAAAGGCAAGAGTTGCAAGCAGAAGTAATAGATGACATAGCAAGAATAGTATGCAGAGTAACATGTCACTAATAGGAGTAGAAAATAACGCCATGTGTCGCCAATAAGAGTAGAGCGTGTAGTAAAGAGCAGCATAAAAACCTAGCCTCTGCCAAGAATAGAGGGAGGCATAAAACATTGCCAATAGAAGAGGGCAACAACGGCAAATAGTGCCATCGTACAAATAAACAGTACTGGTGTGAACTAATAGTACAATGATACAAATGAATAGTAATAGTAAACAGTACCAAGGCGGTGAAGAAAGAGGACAGGAAGAAGATTAGGGTATCCTGCTCTTCTACCAACTTGAGAGGCAGCTAACCATGGTAGAGAAAAAAAAATAAAATCCTAAACAGCTACATTATATTAATCTCTTTGTTTAATTATAGAATATATACAACCACTATATATTGAGTTATTAAGTACATAAAATAATAATATTTTAATAATTACTCTATATATATATAAAATACTATTTCCAATATTACGAATTCTAACCTTAACTATTACCAATTCTAAATAAATGCATATGACATTAGAATATAATGATGCATATATGATATTGATATGCTTTTTTAAAACATCAAAGAGAGTATTTAGTGCAGCATGATAGGATTCTACCTATGAAGAATATAAGGTGACTCAGGCTTAGAATATTCTGTCATAAGTATATAGAGGACATGACCTAGTGATATGATTGTATTGGGAGCATGGTATCAGAAATCGGTTTGTACACGAGCGATACTATCAGGTTATATCAGTCCAAGCATGTCCTGGTATTGGTACATAGTTGGAAATCAAAATTATTTGTTTTCTTGTCCAAGCATGTACTAATATAAGAAGGTAACTTTATTTGTTTTCTTGTCATTGTTTTTCTTTGCCTTCACTTATGAGGTTTCAAGATTAAATGGGTGAAATCAAAATTAATAAATTTAGATAGATAAATATATGTCTCTTTGTGTCTTCACAATGTCATTTACATAATATTATGTCATTTTGAACTATTTTAATTAATTAAATTGTATAACATTATGAGTTGAACTCCATAGACATTTGTGCATGTGAAAGTGAAATTATAATGTTAGACTTTAATGTGATCATAAGCTAAGTATTGTTCTATTTACCAAATGGTAATTTAATGTTATTTTTAAAAACAATAGTAGGTGTTCTATGTGGTAACGACATGAATAATGTAACACAATTCCAGATGTAGCAGTCCCCCCTCCCTCTACCATAGTAATCAACAGCACATTATACTTAATTGTTATTAACAAGTAGAATTTATTATCATAAAATTTAACAAAATATTTAATTACAACTAATTTTGATTTTATTAACTAATATATCCTTCCATGGCCCACCCCTTTATTCCTCTCCCCCTCACTTGATGCCCTCCTCCCACCCTCTTCTCCCTCTCATCCTCACTCCCTCTCCCGTTTCACATCCTCTATTTATCTAGTTCCTTTACCTCCTATCAAGTTTCTTACTAGTTCATCCTCCTTGTGACATAGCTAGTTCGTGTGCAAGTCAAGGTTTCATTCATGCTGCCTGGCACAAACCAAAACCTAATTCCTTGGTAGATGTGTAACAAATCATAAAAAAGATTCAAGTCATTACCTTCATATCTAAATATTATCATATTATCTATGATGTCTAACTTGCATAAAAAAGCAATTCTTTAGAATTCAGTTTATGTTTTTCTTTCTTGATTACTATTAAATTTCCCAACGTTCAGATTGCCTACAAATAAATGATTACAGTTTTAAAGGAAACTAATGATATTGAGAGTTTGAGACATTAAAAAAATTTCAAATTGCAAAATTATGTCACTTATCTTTAAATCACAAAACTTCCTACAACTGATTCTGTTAAAGAGATCAAGTCAAGAATAATATAACACTCGGGTGCATAGTCTTACGCTTTTACATTAAAGTGCAGCTACAAAATAATGTACTAATTACTATGACAAATCATTCTTACCTCACCACTTTGTAAATCAACAGTAATCATCATGCCTGGACCTAATCGTCCTTTCATTGTTACCTTTGAATCATCCATTGGAAGTACACCAACCTAAAAACATTAAATTAAATAATATTATGAAGTCTCAAACAATAAGTTAATCCAAAATAGACACATGGTCGTATAAGAAATAAGCAATCAACTATTGAAGTAACCTATAGGGGAATTTACAGCATACTGTGAATTTTCAGTACGTTAAAAATGAATGATACATGATTCAAACAGGTCTTGATTGAACAAATTATCAGATTCGATGCTGTTTTTTGTTAATGATGAATCTCTTTCATATATTCATTGTCAATAGAAAATGGGGAACAAGTTTGCCAGATTACAAAAAATGCACATAAATTGGAAAATCATCTCATATCATCCACAAAGAAATATCACGGCTTTCTCTAGAAACCACTGTACCAAAAAAAAGAAGGTTGGATCCTGTAGTTTGCATCTAGATTTGCACATAATAAGGTTTGTAGAACTCAGATAAGTTTACTGATAAACAGTATGTGCTCAAAAAAACTGATGCATTATACTTTATCTGAATAATTGTAGGTTAACGCAAGGTCATAATACCTGTCTAGAGAAGTAGTAAGAAAAAGGAATCACAACCAGTGTTATAGTACCAAAAAAAATTAGGATTTTAAACATATTTTTATAGCAGGATATAATTATTTTTATATGAAGAACCTAGTTGTGACATTCAGAGGCTCATTTCTAATTCAAAAATATTATAATAATATATATATACACACAGATATATATATTGATTTTTCGCTACCACAACAGAGGAAGGGGCTCTAAGGGAAGGATAAATGGGGAAAGGATCAACAATGAGGTTTTTCTCCATTACATATGTCAGCGAGATAACTTGGCTCTCAATTGAAGTGGGTTTACGAACTTGACATATGAAGTTTTCATGATAAAATAAAAGGAATTTGATATCTTAGATGTTAGTAATAGTGATTCGTGTATACTTGAGTTAATATAAGACAAAATGGTGAAGTACATTGATTTTTTAAAAGGACTTTTGAGGGTCAGATATTCCTATTTTAGTTGTCGCTTCTGCTGAAAATTTCCTGCTTATTATTTGATGTTAAATGATGGTTTTCTAGACTGTCTATACAACATGAGTTGATAACAATTATAAGTGAGCACGTGCCGTATTTTATGGCTTATGAGTATCTTTATGTCATATTTTTGGGAAATACTGACATCCATATTAGGACAGCAAGATGTAGTAATACCCAGTTCTGACCCACCAAAAAGGTCTAGTTGCAGGACAACAAAGACAGTTGAGTTGCTGCAGTGTTTTAAACAGTAAGAACCAAGATTCAAAGAACTGGTCTGGACCGGCATGTAGGTCCACACTCGAACTGGTATCGGTCTCGAACTGGTATCGGTCTGGTGGAACCGAGCAAAGCAGTGGGCAGAACAGCGGAAGAAGAAGAGAAAGAAGAAGATGCGGAGGAGAAAGAAGAGGAAGAGTAGGAAGGAGGAGGGGAAGCACGCCCACTATTGCTTCTTCCTCTTTCTTTTTCTTCCTCTCCTTCATCTCTTTTTTTTTCTCCTTCTTCCTCTCCTTCCTCTCCTTCCTCTCCTCTTCTCCTTCTTCTTCTCCTTCTCCTTCCTCTTCCTCTTTCTTTTCCGCTGCATCTCGCCGACTTCGCTGCTTGGTCCGTTTCAAACCACCACCGAACCAGCACGAACCGGCAAAACCAGTCACCTCTCCTCTTCTCCTTCTTCTTCTCCTCCTCCTTCCTCTTCCTCTTTCTTTTCCGCTGCATCTCACCGACTTCGCTGCTTGGTCCGTTTCAAACCACCACCGAACCAGCACGAACCGGCAAAACCAGTCAGTTTGGACCAGATCCTTGAACCTTGGTAAGAACAGTTGATTTGTAGGTTGCTTAGCTTGCTAGTTTTGATCAGATAGGGTGGAAATATATGCACTTATGGCTAGTTAAGTCGACACAGTTGTGAACTAGTAGAATTGAAATAAATATTTCCTAGACATCATTGTTAATGTTGTTATGCTAGAGATGAATGCATTGCATCTTAAGTTTAAATATATAACATGCGTTTGGCATTTACAATTTTCTGGTGTGCAAATTTTATTCAGATGCATGTGATAATGGAATTGAAGACATAAAAAAAGGTGTGGTACATTTAAACATCAAAGATATTTAGTGTAGGAGGAGGATATTGTGTATTTTTTAAAATATAAAAGAAAATATTAATACAATATAGTAAGATTCTAGAAGGATAATGGTAATCTACCTATGAAGAACATTAAGGAGGTGAACCATCGAGTATGACTAGTGTATCATAATTGCTCTAGAGTGTATGACCTAGAACACCGAATTGGATGTTATAGGTATGTCATAAAAGATGATCTAGGATTAGAAGGGTCTTATAGTATCAAAATAAATCTTGGAATTTGTATTACTTAAAAAGAGAAGTGGGTTAAAAAGCTGAATTCTAGATTACAAGTGAAATAATTAAATGTCTTAATAAAGTTGTCTTTCAATAGCTTAAATTATCATTTGTTAATTAAAAAGTAAGATACATAGTAATCCCTTATTTTATTAATGTTCTTTTCAAGGTTTAAAAAATTAGTCTAGATAACTATACCAATCAATTTTTAGATTGATGTCACAGGTAGGTAACTACACATAGTTCTTGTGTGTACACGTATATTATATATACCCGCCCGATATATCAGTCCAAGCTCGGACTGGTATTTTGTTGCACAGTTGTTTCTTTTGTTTTCACTATTTGAATTTTAACACGTCAATTATTGAAGATGGAAATTAGATGATTTAGAATAAATAAAGTCATGTCCAAATCTTCAAATTGTCATAGTGTTCTTTACAATTATGTTATCTAAACTACTTTAGTCAATTATAGTGTGCTATGTTGTGAGATGAATTATACAGAAATTATGTCTTCAATTATCATGTTATACTCTCATGTAGTCATGAACTAAATGTTCTTATATTCTACATTTTTTTCATTCAATGTTAAGTATTATAAAACTGTTGTGTCTTATGTGATGATGGCACGACTAATATAATTGTTAACCTTCAACTGTGGTATCATGATGCTCTGCTTGGGGCATAGCAATTAATTATAAGCAAGATATAGAGGGTCCTAAATGTTCTTTACACAAGCAGAGAATATGTTTATTTAGTGCTGCAAGAGGAACCTCCGGAAGTTGCAAAAAATTCCTCATTCACTTTAATTTGACGAGTTCACGGTCTGATCAGCTAGGAAAACATAAAATTTTGACATTCTTTCACAAAGAAAACATGTAGGAAAGAAATTGAAAATCTTTGTTGGCCAAAAAATTTCTTCTTTCAGTGATGGGATGAAATCCACATTTCTATCTAAAACGTATTGGCCATATACTTCAACTGAAATGACTATTTTATATTTATATTGAGTTTCACTTGTGATATTTCATGCAAACCCTATTTTGTATACTTATTCCTATCCGAAAGAGATGAGAATTTAACATCACTACCTACCCAAAACATGAAGACAACGTATTTTTGTGAAAGTTGTTTAAGAAGGTTTCAAATAATCCCATTTGAATGCATCAATCTAGGTCAGGATTTAAAGATTTTTACAAAGGTATATGATGAGCTTATTACGTGATGCCAACCATTTCCCACACAACTACCCTAAAACGTGGAATCAAACATGGAATCAACTCTCTGTTCATGGAATCATGCCCATCCAAATGGCCAGTATGATAGGTTATTGGGACCAGTGATTTGAAACGGGTCAGTTTCGATCGGTTTTCTCGGTTCGTACTGTCCGAACAGGAACCGGTAGCGGAGCAGCAGAATGCAGGGAAAGAGGAAGGAGAAGGTAGAGAAAGAGGAAGGAAAAGGAGGAAAAGGAGTAAGAGAGGAAGGAGAGGAAGAAGAAGACTGGCAGCGTCGGCGGAAGCCTCGAACGAAGCTTCCGCTGCCGTTGCCGCTGCTCGCTGCTCGCCCGCTGCATGCTCCTCGCCTGTTGCCGCTGCTCACCTGTTACCTGCTGCCGCTGCCGCTCGGTTCACGGTACCGGTATTGTACCGGTCTAGCGACTCACTGGACCGAGTCATCAGACCGAGTTTTTAAACCTTGATCGGAACCAATGCAAAAATGCAAACTTCATTGGACAACAGTGTCACCATCATGTACAGGAAACTATCAGATTCAGCAGAGGGATGAAATCTTAATGCTTCCTTTATACATCAGCCCTCCAAACATAACCCTCTAAACAAAAATGAACAAAGAAACAGAGTAGAATTCATTTAGTAGCAATTTTTTTATAACAATTTTTAGCTTTCCATACTTTCTTAGCTTCTTAAAAATGAAACATTTTTTCCTGCTAATGAATCGCACATCAAATGCAACAAAAAAATACTAACATTGAAAATTTTCATATCAGAAGTTAGCATTACATGGAAAAAAATCTAAGGTACCTCTGATGCAACATAAACAATGTCATCAACTGTTCGCCAATATCGAGCAGGACGAAGACCATTTCGATCAAGACAAGCTCCAACCGTCCTTCCATCACTGTTTGAATGAAATTATGACACTTAAGTTGTGGCAAAATATAATAACAGAATATATTCCTGGATCATTACTTCTTCAAATTAGATTCTACATACGATTCAAACCAAAATTTACAGAAATTGGGAAGAGTAATCACTAATCATTATGAAAATTTTAGATGATTCACCCAGACAAATTATTTTCTTAGAACAGAAATATAACAAACAAATATTACAAAATTATTGATGTAAAAAAAAATGAATTCTGATCTCAAGAAAAATAAACATTAACGCCTTGTTTACTTCGACGGACAGAAAGAAAGTGAATTAGAGTGGAGAGGAATTAAGGTGGGAAGGGAAACAGGTAGCGTGAAATTCCCATGACCCTGTCTCCTGTAAACATTGGGCACCTTGCCCAGCTGGCGAGCGGTGAGCCGGCGAGCTCTCCCAGCTGGAGAACTCTCCCAACAGGCGATCGGTGAGCCGGCGAGCAGTGGCCAGCAGCCATGAGTGGCGTCGAGCAGGCGACGACGTCGGGGAGGCGAGTGTCATCAAGCGGGCGAGCGGCTCGCCCAGCCAATGAGCGGAGAGTAGGCGGGCAAGGCAGCAGAGAGCGGAGAGCAGGCGGGCAAGGCAGCAACGAGCAGGAGATAGAGTGGGGCAGCAGCGAGCAGGCGAGCATCTTCATGAAGGCAAGCGGCAAAATCCGGCGGGTGCTCACCCAACCGGCGAGTGGGCGGACAAGGTAGCGGCGAACAGCAAGTGGGCGGGCAAGACAGAGGCGAATGGCGGGCGAAGCAGTGGGAGAGGCAATGGCGGTGAGACAAAGGCCAATGGTGGGCGAAGCAGCAGGAGAGACAACGGCGACGAGCGGGAGAGGCAGTGGTGGGCGAGCAGTGTGCGAATGAATGTCGAGAGAGCATTACTGTAGCAATCCGGCCGAGGGCAGATCACAAATCGAAGGAAATAAGCTTATTTTCCCTCCTTTCGAGACAAAGGCCAATGGTGGGCGAAGCAGGAGAGACAACGGCAGCGATGAGTGGGAGAGGCCGTGGCGGGTGAGCAGCATGCGAATGAATGTCGAGAGAGTATTACTGTAGCAATCCGCCCGAGGGCGGATCACAAATCGAAGGAAATAAACTTATTTTCCCTCCTTTCTGTTGTCAGGAATCCGTCTGCCCTAGAGAACGAGGAAAGAGGCAAAATCTATCCTTTCCCTTCTCTTTCCTCCAAGTAAACAAGGTGTAAATATAAAGTGATTATAACCAAACAAGGATTTAGATTTTGAGGAGTTAAATTTGTTATATAAACACTCTCTAGATACCATGTCACACACCTGTATGCATGCCACTCGTATCCACAAACAAGTCAGATTTCAGATTCATAATGTCGCAAGGCAAATTATCTCTACAATATGTCTCTCCCATAAAAACTAGTAATGCTCTTAAACATGAATTTGAGGTATTCGTCTGCCCATAGAACCAACAAACTGACCAAATTTGTGCTAAAGTGGTGTGCATACATAAAGAATTAAAGATGCGCATATTTACATACATATATACATATATATATATATAGTCACACATGTACCAACAGATTGCTACACTGATATAATCAATATTAGTGTGTTTAGTTTTATTGGTATGTATCATAGCATACCAATCATATCCAATACCAATACAATGGTATTCAAAACCTTGCTCTTGAAAGATTGAATACTAAAAGGTATATTAAAGCAATAAAGCATTGCTAAGACCTAACATATACAACTGTAGGTGACAAGATGATATGTTCATTTCAAGGATATAAGTATTTAGGAAAACAACAAAGAATTAGTTCTGGTCAATGACTATAGCTGCATTTATGCAAATGCTAGTAACGGTTAACTTTGAAACCGGTCTTGACTGACAGATCTTCTGATAAAGGCCAACTCTGAGATCAACTCAAGCCCTAACACATGTTTGAAAACCATCTCTTAGTTGACAATATATGAAATCAGCACACAATATATGAAATCACCACAATAATGCCGCCACCTCGGCCTTTTTTATTGGCCTCTCATTATGTTTATAACTATGTTTGCTCTAATACTATTTATTATGACACATTAAGCAATCTGAGACATTAAATTAGTAAGCCTAAAGCAACATGATCTAATTGAAAATGTTTAAGCCTAAGTAAATAGTAATAAGATCATTAAGTCTTATATATCATATCATCTTTTCTTCCATTTCATTAAAGTATCAAGTTATGATAAACTAAATGAAATGATACCTGAATAGAAGTAGTGCAGGTCCATCCCAAGCTTCCATTTGTCCCTTGTAGTAATCATAAAAATCAACAACCTATCACAGACCACAAGAAACTAAATTTCTAGAGAAATAAAAGAATGATAGAAAAGTTATGTGAACTTTTTTCTCTCCAATAAAAAGGATTAACCATCAAATTTTATAGATACATGCACACAAACATAAAGAAGAAAGAATACTCAAGAATGACTTTCAAGTGTGGAATTGAATTTTAAAAAAGAATCATAATTAGAAAAAGTCACCTCTGGATATTTTATCATCAATGTTGGATGATTCTTATATGCCTCAGGAACAAGAACCATAAGCGCTTCAGCTGGGCTTCGACCACTTCTCAACAACAACTGGTCAAAACAAACAAGATGATATAAATTGAATCCCTTGGCATTCATACAAAGAACAAAAAGAAAAGATGACAAGACAGACTTCTGGATTAGTATCACTAATAATAGAAGGAGTATTTATGCAAAAGAAGGAAATATCAAACTTCTACTCAGGTCGCATAGCAGTCCCAGATTAAAATGTAATGTCTATAATCAGTTGGTGCTGAGCATGAAACCAAGGGCTTGAAGTTTAAAATTCCTTAGTGCATTTTCTAGTCAAACTAAAGCAGCCAAAAAGATTAGCCAAGAATCTACCATGGAAGGGGTCCATTTTAGCAGGGGCAGGCTATAGATGTAGTGGTGATACCAAGGCGTGATTGCCAGTACCACTAAACCAACCCAGGTGCATCATGCATAATAGTGATACTTAAGGTTTCAAATACCAAATTGCAAGGTTTATAAAACTGGTTCGCATCATCCAGATTGGTGATACTTAAGATTTTAAATTTGGTTTATAAATCTGGTTCATACCACCTGGTATGGGTGTACAAAGTTGGTACCATTATTATTTAAAATATAATATTCATAATTGGTGCCAGCTAAGACCGTCAGTATTAACTCATTAACTTGGTGAGCCGAAATAAAAATGTAGTCCAACTTATTAAAATGCTTAAGCCCAAGTTTATAGTAGTAAATTCACCGTGTCTTATATACTATATTATCTTTTCTTCCACATCCAATATGGAACTAAACTGGGGTATTTTACGGTCTAACCCACCATGGACTAGTACACCAGTACATACTAGTATCTTAGACTTTGTCAAATTGAATCTATGTACCAATCCGCTATCAAACCGATACAGCACGTAACCGGTATGTCATATATACTAGTACGTCCACTATTAAACCAGTATGTACTAATACATCCACTATTAAACCAGTATGTACAAATGCGTACTACTCCATACCAATACAATTGCGTACTACTCCATACCAATAGACAATACCAACAATACTAATTAATACTAGTAATATTTTTATTTATTTATATATACATATGGTAATTACTTTGTATTAGTAACTATATAAAGTCAAAATTGGTACATACTTGATACCGATTAGTTTTTGACTCCATGGTGATACCAACTCCGTGAGGATCTTTGTTATACTTTAAATAAATGATAATTTTTATGGTTGATTCTTTTGATGGTAGAATTGAACACTACAAATTGTTGTTGGAGTATGTCTCCTATATTAGCAATAAGTACCGCTGCATAAAAAGACTAGAATTTCAAAAGACCGGCTGCACATAACAATTTCCAAGAGCTCATACAACAAGAGAGACCTCTCAAGATTAATTTTTTAAAAAAATAACATTCTTTGTATGAAAATTGATCCTCTTTTTCATTCACATGATCCATTATAAAAAGAAGCTTTTGGTTTACATCTTAATTATCCTGCCAGCACTTAATCTCTCCAACTCACAATTGTATCACTAATTTATAACACTGGAACATCATTAGCTAATGTGGTGCAAATCTATATATTTTAATTAACTTAGCATATAATATAATATATATATATATATGTGAATATTTAAACCTATTAGCAGGTTTTACCAAGTTGGGCAGTCAATTAGGGCATAGGCCAGTAGAAAGTTCTTTAACTTTTTATTTATATTTAGTAAGAATGTATCTAAAAGGCTATTTCAAAAGGTTTAAGTATTTATAATTGGAAAGTTTGATTATTGAATTATTCTCCTTGGTATGCCCCCCATCTCCAAATTTGGTAACTCTTCTATTAGGTTTTACTATTCTCCTAATATTATCCCCCTCCCTTCTCAATCATTATTGTCATGCATCAATCTGGGAATCAGATCTTATCTCATATCTTCACCAAGTACAACTAATATTCATCAGCAAGACCACAATCCCACATAAACTGGAGCCATGACATCGTTCAGCTCATTGACATCCTCACCAATGTCGCCTACAACAAGCCAACAATGCATCCCCAACCCACGCCCTCCTAACATCCACTCCTCATATGAATTATGAAAGTCAATGCATATATCTTATAGCTCCTCTTGCAATAACCCAGGTTGTGGGTAATAACTTAAAAACTTAAATTTAAATCTAGTTCAAACCAATCAATAAGCCCAATACACCATTCCAAACTTATCCAAAGCATAATATATATGTATATGTATATACATACATACATGTATATACATACATACATGTATATATATATTGTGGCACATACCACACTGAACTAATATAAGCAATTACTAGTACACATATATAAACTGGTATTTTAACTCTTGGATGTAGGCCAATAATATTTTCACCAACCATAAGCAACCTCTCTCGCAGTGTTGACCTTGAACTCACCACTCACCTCGGAGACCATCACTATTAAAACAATCACAGAAAACCTTAATACAATGCCCTCTAACCAAATTTCTTTGTTACACTTCCATAAGCTCCCACGACACAACAAGACACAGCCCAAAACTCAACCGGTGAACCATCATCTCTTCCATAACCACCATCACCTGCCACGTCAACACCTTTATGACTAGACTAATATATACTTTTTTTAATTTTCATTCTTTATCCCCATATTACTATTATATAATATATGAATTTAAACTTATTTTATGTCACACCATCAATAAGATTGACCAATTTGTTAATTAAATATTTTAAATATTAGTATTTTTATAATTTAAATAATAGAAAACTAAGTTATATATATAAGTTAATCCTTACAACCACTAGCTAGACGAACACCCTTTTCCTTAGTCATTGGCATGGATGCCATTCTTCCCATGAACTCAATGATTCCTTCTTTGCCCTCTCATGTTCAACTCAATGACTAGATGAATGACCCTAACCCAACAAACTCTACCAAAAGGACTAGCCTTTAATAAAATGGCAACAAGCAAAGGCGAAAGTTGAAGCACATCATGCTTTCAATTCACTTGAACTTATTTATTTCTCTGGTGCGCATTAGGCTTTCTCTACTTCTTTAATAAGGGAACATTAGGCCAAGCAAGATTTCACTTTTTTCCAGGCACTACTTTTGCTTTGGCTTCGAAAGCATTAGCCATCTCGAGTTTAAAAGCACTGTTGGGAAGTACTTCCCATGCTTCATGCTTAAACCATCTTTGAGGACAATCCACTTGGCAATAAATTCAAAATGAAAAGAATTTTTTTTCCATATTCATGATTCCTCTTTTTTTTTTACTCAAAACACTAGGTTTTAAAAACTAATCCATACCACCTAATATAGTCATTTCATACTAGTTCGAGACACAAAGGCTACTAGTATACCTCGTATCAGTATGGCGAGTACCCTTCCATTATAGTGTCAGTATATATAATGAATACCAATCTATGTTTGGACTAGCACACTACAATAGAGTGACTAAGATTTAAAGCCATAAATCAAACTAGATGATAAAAGAAGATGAGGATGAACAAGAATGTATCAAAGACAACAACCATGCTCTAATATTCAAATTAATCGTTATACAATAAATATTACTTATCTTGATAGTGTCATTTTGGACTAACACACTAGTATAGAGTGACTAAGATTTAAAGCCATAAATCAAACTAGATGATAAAAGAAGATGAGGATGAACAAGAATGTATCAAAGACAACAACCATGCTCTAATATTCAAATTAATCGTCATACAATAAATATTACTTATCTTGATAGTGTCCTTTTGGCCATTTGTACTCTCATCATACTTTTTTGCACAACTACATTAAACACTTCAGTCGTAAAATTATTTTGTTATAGTAGTTTATCAGACCTTTTGGCTTTTTCACAACTGTGATAATTGCTTTCTGCAACTGTACTTAAAAAAATCTGCAGAAGCTGTGCCAATCTAAGAAATACAATGCCAATTATCACTTAATTTAGCTGAAAAGGTTGTAAAACCCAATATGGATTCCTAGAACATTCAAATTGATATCATGGAAATAGGTCAACAACTAAAACCACAATCAAAGTTCTGAAGTGGCACTTTATGTAAGGTTGAAACATAAATAATCAAATGGGATAGAACATACTTCAGCTGCGCTATCAAGATTTGCTGAATCAGATGCTTTCGGATTCCCAAAAGGTCGTATTTCATTTTCACGGCCTCGCCAAACAGGGGACTTGAGTGTTGCTTCACGAGATTGCATCCAATTCAAGTTCCCCTTCAGGGAAAAAAAACGACATGTTTTATGAAAATTGTCTGAACAAATCAAATAATGTTATTCTTAACTATGGAGCGGCTAATTGAAGAAATGAGAACAAAAACCTGAATTGTATTTATCTCTCCATTATGACCAAGTAACCTCATTGGCTGTGCAAGAGGCCATCTAGGGCTAGTATTAGTGCTGTATCTCCGATGGTAGATCGCAAAAGAGGATTCATAGAGTTCATTCTGGAGGTCCAAATAAAATTGTCCAAGAACTTCTGAGCGAAGCATGCCCTTGTAAACTATTGTTCTGTTTGACAAAGAACAAAAATATATATCATCTCTCCATTCTTCAGATTTTGCTGCCTTCTCAATCAGCTTTCTACAGATATATAATTCTCTCTCAATGTCATCAACATTGTCCTCTTTTAAAACTTTGACAAATAATTGTTGTATGTTAGGCATTGTTTCTTTGGCATAGTAACCAACTATTGAAGTATTTACAGGAACAGATCTCCACCCAATGACCTCCAGACCCTCTTCCAATAATATCTTTGAAATAACTGTTATGAAACAAAACAAAACTTTAGAATCTTCACTCACCGAAAAAGCAAGCACAAGGAGACAAATTGAAGGAATAAAATTTATATACTGTGGTATGAGAATAAAGTGAGATAATAGACAAGAAATTAATCTGCCGTAGTAAAGTATGAAGTTGACTTATTGAAGAAAAGGAAACAACCATACAGATTATATTAATTAGTTATGCCTTCAATGTAGTGGCTTCAGAATTTTACTTTCACTATAAATATATTTGAGCATGTCTCTAATCTATATACAGTCCACGGAGTACATATAAGCAAAAGAAATATGTATATCTGTTCAACAAGAAAAGTAAGTGTATCTACAAGATCTAACATGCATATGTCAGCAACAGAAATAATATCTGCATAAGCAAGAAAAATTAATGTATCTAAAACTTAAAGAAAAATGGTTATGACACAAAGCTAACAATAATCATGCATTTTCTGCAACAATACCTGATTTAGCTTCTTTCACGAATTTTTCATCTTTTGGAAGAAAAACCATCCCTACCCCAGTTTTTGACTTGTCCAAAGAAGCAAGACCTTGCTTGGCAGCCCAATTATTGTACAGATCCCATGGAATTGAGGTCATCAATCCAGCCCCATCACCAGAGTCATTATCTGCACCACAACCTCCACGATGTTCCATGCAGCCAAGAGCTATAAGAGCATCTTTTACAATTTTATGAGAAGGTAAATTCTTCAAATTTGCAATAAACCCAACACCACAAGCTCCTCTTTCTGAGATAATGTCATGCAAATTTGCAACCTGACAAGATACAGGCAATTAATAGCAAATAGATGATCTCAAGAATATTTGTTAGAGCCGATGAAGAAGAGCTACAATGATTTATTTCACTATGGACAGGTATTTTATTTAAGAAATTTGTTTCTAAGTGATCCACGTATCAAAATTCTTCTGTAGGACATCATACAATTAAAATCTCTGTTGTGATTGCTTCAAAAGTTTTCCTTGGAGCATTAGAGGATAACAATGTTCAACTAATTTTATGGGGTCATGAACTAGCACAAATAAACACAATAGGACCAAGAAAGATAAAGCTTCTATGAACAAGGAAACTTGCTTGTTCAACTAATTTCAATGAGTCATTTCATTCTAGTTTCCCTCAAATTAGATTTAATGCCAAGAAATGTTTGGCTAGTGCTGCAAAGGCCTCATGGAATGTTGAAGGGGTGAAAGTATGGCCATAGTTTAAAATCTTGGTGTGTTGTAGATGAATTGAACCAGTACATATTAGGCATACCAACATAGAGTCCCTAGTATTCCAGGTGTAAAATGCAGGAGGTCCGTGTACAGGGTAATCTTGAACCAATGCATACCATGCTTACTGCCCCATATGAACCAAGATTAAAAACAATGGTTGAAACTAATTAAAATGTCCATAACTTCACAACCCACAAGTACCCACAGTGGTACCAATACAGTGATGGAACAGTGTGAGTAGGGTCCAACTTTAAGATTTTAATTAGAGCATCTTTAACAAACAACTCATGAAACAACAAAGCTTTCTCTTTTCAATATTTGGTTAAGATAGACCTTCTTGAAATAGATCTTATTGTAAAATCATATGTAAGATTCTTTGTAAGTCAAAACTACTTTTGGAAAATCATATGCCTCTTTATTTAGTGCTAATCTATTCATCATATTTTCACTCCCTTGAGACTTATTATCCTAGTTAGTAGTTTATATTAACTTTATTTTTTATTAATGAGATAATATGTCTTCGTGTTAGTTAAAAAACTAGGCATACAGCAACAAGTTCCCAAATCAATCACCAAAGATGCAAGGTGCACGAAATTGCCAAACAAAGTAAGGCCTAAAAATATTCTACGCATACACACTCACATATACATATGTACAAAATTCTAATCATATATGTATGTATACATACATAAATATGCACATATATATATATATACAAAGAATTTTAAAGTCACTATATATGTACCTAGGCATACATGGTGCACCTTTGACATCTCTAATGCATATGCTCTAAGGTTTTAAACATAATGTAACTTAAAGTTGCAATTTAAATAATCAAAGAACAACAAAATACACATTTGATGTGTAATCTTAACCATCCCTCTTCTCCTTTATTCTTTTGTTTTTTAGGACTCCTAACCAAGATTTTGAAAACCGGTCTATACCATTTGGTACAGGCATGTACCAGTTCAATACCACTATAGCTCAATATCAGTACCCTGTTATCACAATAGTACACTGTCGGTATGTTTAGTAGATACTAGACCGAGACAGAACTCATACAGTAGCATATTACTATGAAGATTCTAAACCTTGCTCTAACTACCTTGTGTGTTTTTCGCAATATATTCCATTAAGACTCACAATTTTCTATATAGTAATACTCATCAAAAGCTCCTGAACCAATTCAATTAAAAAAATCCGTTGCACTTGAGATACACACCCAGGTGTATAAGGTTTAGGTGCAACTACCTAGAAGCAACACAATGTGGAAACATAGGAAATGTCAATTAATCAGGTGACTGGACAGTGTTTGCCAAGTAATAGAGCACTCAGAGTGAAGCAACAGATGCATGGGTTTCGGAAGTCTTCCACACAGCAACTATCCCGTCATTTTAGTGTATGCAAATTTCAAGAAATGACCTCAAAGTAAAATGAGGATTCAGATTGATAAATAAAAAGCAAGCAAAATCCAAAAAGACAGGGCGGCGCATCCGTTAGCTCATAGTTACTGAAAACATAAACTAAACTAAATCCTGGAATGAATAAATTCCAGTAACGTACATACTACTAGCAGAATAATTAGATTCGCAACTCAACACATTTGCTTTGGAGTATTTGGTCGAATTTGTCTACTAGGTGCCACTTAAGAGGCTTTGTAATCATCGAAAGCATTAAGTAAGCTGAAAATGGTTTCCGTGCATTGCGTAATGTCCTCAATGAAGCCTATTAAGTCACAGACTAACGAGACAATCTGCAGTCACGTTGAAATGAGCAAACGCTGGCACAGTTCAAAGAAGTCAAGCTCCTCATGCAATAAGCTCTCTTCAGCGTCTGTTCAACTCGAAAGAGGGTTGAAAGCGCCCTCACTAATCAACTCTCTAAGGCATAGAATCAGTACATATCTCCACTCATGACTGGGCATTCTAATCTCAGATATAAAGCAAGCAAAATCATCAGTCCACGTTGTAACAGACAAGAATCTATTCAGTCAAGAATATTCGATCCCTCCTGATCAGATGCCGTAGCATCGATGCAAAGAAGAGTAACATAAGTTCCGTTGACCAATCAACCAAATCACATGAACCACGGAACGCCAAATCGAGCCAAAAAAGAACCACGCCATAGAATTGGGTTACCTTCGGCCGATCATCCGGGAGAGCCGGTTTGACCTCGGACGGGCGAGACGCAGACCCTAGCTGCTCGACGTCGAGCACAGCCCTGATCGCCGATGAAGACCATCCCTTCCTGCCGGGTGCTCCCCACCTGAGCGCGGCAGCCCGGCGCCGCTTCTGGCGTTGGCCGAGATGGCCCGCGTCGCCGAAGAGCAAGCTCCGATTGAAGGAGAGAAAGAGCGGATTCGAGGGATGCGACGGCCGGAGGAGGGTCTTGTGCGGGGCAGGCAAGCGGTTGGCCGGCGTCGCCATGGCGGATGTCGGACCTGGCAAAACCCTCGCCGGCTCGCTCGCTCGCACTCTAAAGTGAGGAGGGAGAAGGGGGACAAGGCGGAAGGGATCGTGTGGAGGGAGGGAAGGAGAAGAGGATGAAGCGGAGGGCAGTCTGTGGATGGGGGGAGGATAGGGAAAGGGAAAAGTCGCCGCCTCTCACGTCTCTCTCCGCAGGCTCAGCGGGGAGAGGGAGGAGGGTAGTGGGTGTGTGGGCTGAGGGGAAACGACAGGAAACGGGGTGAGGGGGGATAAATTGGCCTCTCTGTGGCGTGGGAGTCAATAAGCAGTTTGTGGCTGCGGTGCCCTGTCTCTTCGGAGAACCGGCGCAGGACACAGGAGCTTGGACAGAGGAAGAGCGCTTGTTATTACTAATATATTACGCCACTGCCGCTGCAGCTGCAGTGGAATACGTTTGGTTCTTGGAATCACCAAACAGATGGGGACGGCTGCCATTTCGGGCCTGTGTTGTGTGTCCGAGAGAGAGCTGGCTTTTACGGCGATCTCGGACGATGTGGCACGCAAAGTGACTTGATCCGAATCTGGATCCGACGAATCACATTGAGGCCGCGAATTAAAGCATTGACTTCGCTTTACGTGCCGGCACCTGGATTCTTTAACTACCATGAACGAGCATTCTGGGGCATTTCCGGTTCCCATCTAATCGTTTAGTTACGAAAGACAAGTTTGTCACGATTTTTCTAATTAAATCCAACGTTATATATAAAATACAAAAGGAACACACCAAAAAAGATGCAAAATAAAATATCATGTGCCACGTGGACATTGAATAAAAAAAGGGGCAATTAGCGCTGCGAAAGGAAAGGAGTGGCGCGGGGACCGCTGCGTGGTAGGTGGCGCGGGGATGGAATCTCAAAAGGGCTTTGAGATTCTCTTGAAATAGTAGGCGGTGAGCTTAGGCTAATCAGCGCCTTATCGTTTGGGTTTCCGCGCACTTCCGTAACCCTAGCATTGTGTTTTTTAAGAGGAAAAAAAACAGAGAAAAAAAAAATAAAGAAAATAGAAGAATAGAGAGAAGGGAAATATATATCACACGCAAAAAATGTGATCAGCTAGGCAAAGTTTCTTCTTTTTCCATTTCCCCTCTCCTTTTCACGCGCAGCCGTCACTCCTTCTGTGTAGGGATCCGCCAAAACCCCACGCTGTATAACCTCGCCGACATCTCCTTCTCCAGATCTATCAGCTCCGGCGAGGCCATATTCGCCGTCCACGCATCGTCGCTCTACAACGCCACGAACAGCGTCCCACCGTGGATGCTGAAGTCGACGACGTCATCGAGCAAGCCGACTCTGCTATGCAAGGCTTTCTTATTCACGAATCCGACGCCACTGAGCTTCCGCCGCCGCAGGGCCTGCCGGAGAAGCCCGCGAGCAACTTGACTGCCACCGCGTAGAGGAGGTTCACCAGGCTGTAGGGGAAGCAACAGAAGATGGTCGCGCACTCCGACGCCGTCTGCCCGGTCGCCTCCTCGATTTGGACAGCCAGCTTGGTCTTCTGGATGAGAAGGTACCGCCGGAATGGCAGCAAGGAGACGGAGCTGGTGCCTGCCTCCGGCGAGTACGTTACGAGAGAGCGGTTCCGTGCCCGCTGCGGTAGGCGTGGGGCTCCCTCGACTCACTCATCGCCCGATGTCGTGAGGAGAGAGCGGGAGGACGACGGCGACAGCTACAGCGAGCTCTGTCATCGGCACGTTGGACGATGGGGCAAGGAGAGCGGATCTCCAGCGGGCGAGCTCTGTCATCAACACTTTGGACAAAGGGGGCGAGGCGAGGCGAGCTCTGTCGGCAGCTACAGCGGGCAAGCTCTGCCGTCGGTGCTTTGGACGAAGGGGCAAGGAGAGGTGAGCTCTGTCGACGACGACAACGGGCGAACTTGTCGTCGGCGCTTTGGACGAAGGGGCGAGACGAGGCGAGCTCTGTGACAGCGGGCAAGGCGGCATGACGAAGGGGTGAAGGTGATGTGACGTTGACGCATTCGATGAAGGGGCGAGGCGACGGGACGAAGGGCGAGATGCTCTTTTGGGCGAATCAATTTTCGGTGGAAAAAAATTATTTTTTTTCTTCCGTTTTTCTTTCTCATCCAATCCGACCGCGTTGTGAATAGGGATGGCAAAAAACCTCATCCTTAATTCAACCCAAAGTCAACGGAAAAAACCTGAGTTGACTGGGGGTCAGGTCGGGTTCGGGGAAAACCCGACGGGGGTATAGTCGGGTCAGGTCAGGTATGGGATTTTAGGTACCCGCCCCGACTATTAAAATAACAAATTTATCCCTTATAAGTTATAATCTAGTTACTAAATTTTAATAATTTATGTAGAAGTGATGATATAGTTTATGTAAAATATTTTTTAATTTATATATTATGAATAAAGAATGTAAATTAATTTTAAAATATTATTTATAATATATATTTATTTTTTAGGTCGGGCGAGGTCGGGTGTGGGGCAGGGTTTTCTAAACCCGTCGGGTTCGGGGAAGTTGGGGTCGGGTTGGGGATGCAAAACCCATCCCCGACCCGCCCCGTTGTCATCCCTAGTGTTAGGCCTTGGGCTCCCCGGTTCAGCCCAGGAGAGGTTCGGCCCAGGCCCGGACCGAAGCCCAAAGGCACGCGACGCAAACGGAATTCGGATTTCGAATTCCGAAATAGAATTCGGATACGGAAGACGCGGATGCGGTGAAGGCAATGTCCGAGTTCGGCGGACGTTGGCGAGAGAAGCGAAGGATTGGGCGCCAGCGTGGCAGCGCGTGCAAAAACGGGCGGCGATGGCGTCGACTCCCGCAGAAACAGAGGAAACGGCGCGGGTTCGTCGGCGAACTTCTCGGACGCGTAGGAGGCGGACGGCGGACGCCCGAAATAGATGAGACGGAGTCTCGGACGCGGCTGCTCGCCGGAAGACGCGGGCGAGGTCTTCGGAAGCTCCCAGACGCGGTCGACGACGAAGGACTCGGACACGGCGTCGTTGGCAGCGTCTCCACGAGACCCGGACGTGTAACATCCCACATTCTTAACCCCAAACAAATGGCACAATTCACAAATGATACAGGATGTTTCATATAAGATCGATCATATGCTAGGTAAAACCGAGTTCAAGAAAACACGATCTGAAAAATTTCCATAAATCCATAGACACAAATTCACAAAACTCAAATCTCATAAATCTCATAAGGGTACCTGCCACCACGCAATCCTTGCACTAGACATATGCAAGGCAACAGTTATATCAAAACCGATTAAAATTCATAAAATCCATAAAGGTACCTGCCACCAGGCAATACTTGCACTAGACATATGCAAGTTACAGTTGTATCAAAACCGATTGCAAAAATACACATCAACTTCAATTTCAAAACAAATCCACAAAATCGATTTTTATAAACTGACACCAAACACCGAAACCAGGCTGAAGCCCGCGGTGACACAAAAAATCAAACTCAGTTAACTGCCACAATCTGGCAACACAAATTCACATAGTTCACATAAATCATATGGTTTAGCCACAACCGGCCCCAGAAAATTTTAGCATAAAAGTTCTTAAGCAGCAAACATAATATCCACGCCAATGTTACTCATGAAATGCGCCCCTGCTCTATGCCTGAAAATAATGAGGGGTGAGCTACACAGCCCAGTGAGTGGATAGTCTAAATCGACCATCCATAACATACACTCAAAATATAGGCAGATTATTTTTAAAAATCTTTAACAAGAATATTATGTCAACATATAACAAAATAAAGAAACAGAAATCATATAAACAGTCAGATGTACACACTAGCATATAACAAACTCATGTTCACAAACTCAGGTTCTAGAGTTTTACTCTAACCCAATTAAACACATATATTTTAAACCAACTAAACACACCATACTTAATTAACCTAGTTGTCCAGCATATTCAGTAGTGACCAATATGGTCTAACCCGGCTTGGCCAAAGCACTGGGAGCTGCATGCAACACATAAACATGGACAGTGAGTAGAATCAAGAGGTGGCCCCCGCCAGGTCACGACGTGGCACTTTGCTCCCTCACCCCATAACACATCAGAGTGATGACATCAAGAGGTGGCCCCTGTCTGATCAAGACATGGCACTTTGCGTCTTATATCACCCCGTCACATAAAGAGTAATGACATCAAGAGGTGGCCCCTGTCTGATCAAGACATGGCACTTTGCGTCTTATATTACCCCATCACATAAAAGAGTAGTGACATCAAGAGGTGGCCCCTGTCTGACCAAGACATGGCACTTTGCGTCAAAACCCGTTCTCCCAAAAGGTTCCTACTGGACAACAGACACATCTTATTTCATATTTCACATAGGTGAACATATTTCACAAAGGTGGACTCCTAAGTGTCAACTAGACTCTAGGATAGTCATCACAAAAATCATATCGGGCAGGCTGAACATCAACCCCCATCACAATAATCATAATAGGCAGGCTGAACATCAACCTCCTCACATATCACAATACAGGGCTGAAATTCAAACCCTTAACATAACACATAAGGACTATCCCCTTGAGTTCATAGTTACACCTAGCCTTAGTCCTAACCATCACATAATCACATAATTTTCCAATTTCACATAACCCATAATTTTTCAAAATTCACAAGATCACACATATTGTTCAGAATTCACATGATCACACATATTGTTCAGAATTCACATGATCACACATATTGTTCAGAATTCACATAACATAACACATAATGTTTTATATTCGAATATCACCGAATATTGTGTAGTCCTTAAATTTCAGGCTGGTCAGTTCAGTGAAATTTTGCTAAATTATCACCCAATGTTCTCAAATATGATTACATGATCTTAATTAAATAAACATGAGTTTTACAACATAACATTATTGGCAATTTATCAAGCATCCATAAAATTCGACATATAACATTTATCATGCGCCCCAAAAATCAACATAAAATTAAAGCATAATTGCTTTACAAATCACACATGTAACCCACTGTTTCAAACATAATATCAATTTAAAAATACACCTTAATTAACACCTTAGTTAACAAGAATTTCATACTCAAGATCAATGATTTAATGCTTCCTAAACTCCACACAATAATTACCCTAAATTCGGTTTTCATGGAGATATGCCTTAAATTCGGTTTTCATGGAAAATACCCTAAACTAACTTTTCATGGAGAAATATCAAGATTCAATTCACATGTAAACATGTTAACCACAATATCAAGATTAATATCAAATTTCGGTTTTCATAAATGAATGGCTCAAATTCGGTTTTTAGCATGATAAAACTTTCCAATCAATCTAACTCATTAATTAATACAACCAAATTGCTAGGAATCGAAAAGACACACCACTCACCTCTTAAACCGAAAATTCTCCACAAAAGAAATCGTCTTAAGCTTTTAAGTCGCCCAAAAATCTTCAAGAACTCGCCAAAGGAATTTCTTCTCTTCAAGGAAAAATCGCCAAGGGAAGAAGATGAAGAAAATCACCTCAAAACTCTTCAAGAATCGCCACTTCTTCTCAAGCCGTCGCCCACAATTTTCCTCAAGCCAAAATCGCCAAAAACTCTTACCCTAAGCGCAATTCCCACTTAAACTTTGGATTTTAAAATTTTAAACCCATTAACCCATTAATTCAAATAGGTTTAACCCATTTAACTAACTAAATTCGAATTTTAAAATCCAATTAGTTAATCCGATTAGGACTTAATTCATTTAACTAATAATTTGAATTTTAAATCTAATATCCAATTAATTATTTCACTTAAACACAAATCCAATAAGGATTTAATTAATATCCAATAAGAATTTAATTAATTAACCAATAAGGTCTAATTAATTAACCAATAAGTTCTAATTAATTAACTTACAATTTACAACCATAAATCCTAATTAATTTATCATGAACAACCAATAATAATTTATCATAAATCAGCCAACAATCAAATAAATAATCTCTAATTTATTTACAATAAATTAACAACCAAAATTTCTAGTTAATTAACTATAATTTGACAACCAATACATAAAATTATCATAGTCAATAATTTTATTTAAATCAAAATAATGCTTACCAGAACTTAAGATCCTTGGATCTTACAGGACGCGGACGGCGGGCGCGTCTCCGCGAGACCCGGACGCAGACGGGGTCGGCGTGAGACGGCGGCTTGGAGTGTTAAAAGGGTGAGGCGCGACCGAGGGCAGAGGGGGAGATCCGGGAGCAGTGAGCTTGTAATCAGCGGCAAAGAGCGCCGCCGACGTGAGGAAGAGCGACGAGAGGAGCGCCGACGTATGACGGTGAGAGTGAGGGAGAGGTTTTGTAGCTTCCAGTTGAGTAATAAGAGCTTTCCTCTTCCATTGAAATTCCCCTGTTCTGTACGCTTCTTCATCCCTCTCGCAAGCAGCGACGTCGTTCGGCGGCTACGAAGACCTCCGGATCGGCGGCGAGAAGGCAGAGGCGCGGGCGACTCAGTCCTCTTCTCCGGCGAGGTCTGGTGATCTGGTGGCGCTCGACAGAAGAAACGAACGCAAGCGAAGCGTTCGTGAGGACGAAGACGAAGCGGCGTTCGCTTCGAGGACGCTGACGTACGAAGCAAAATCGATTTCGCACGGCGAACGAAATCGGAAGGGCTGACGTTAGCGTGACGTCAGCCGAGCGAAATCAAAATCGAGCGAGCGGTGATTGCGTTGACGGTTGACTTGGTCAAAATTGATTTTGACCAGTGAGGTATTTTGATTTAGGGTTTTCGATTCTTTTCGGATTTCCTAATTAGGGTTAGGGTTTTCATTGAGTGAATTGTAATT
This sequence comes from Costus lasius, assembly GCA_027563935.2. Classification (NCBI taxonomy): domain Eukaryota; kingdom Viridiplantae; phylum Streptophyta; class Magnoliopsida; order Zingiberales; family Costaceae; genus Costus; species Costus lasius. The sequence goes on along the minus strand of CM050450.1, from coordinate 127,819,729 downwards.
TGGGAAGAAAAAGTGAGCGGGGAACTAGGGTTTCAAATTTGGGGACGAGATTCGGTCCGGAAACCCTAGCGCGATCACGTTCTGGTGTTCCGCCGGACGGCTCTAGGAAGCAGATAAGCACTGTTTTTAGGCCGATCCGACCGGGGCGTGACACCTAACACTAGGTGTCACGCCCCGGTCGGATCGGCCTAAAAACAGCGCTTATCCGTTGTCTCAGGGCCGTCCGGCGGAATACCAGAACGCAACTCTCCCTAGGGTTTCCGACCCGAAATTAGAAAACCCTAACTCCCGATTAATTTTTATCCCCAAATTACAAAGTCGCTCAGAACCCTAACCCTAATTAGGAAAGTTCGGAAGCAAACCCTAATTTGGAGAATTACCTCACTGGTCAAAATTCACCGTTGACCAAATCAAAATCATCTTTATGCTGACGTCGGCGTGACGTCAGCCCTCGATCAATTACGCCGCGCGCGTAAATCTCCGTTGCTGGCGTCAGCATTTCGTCAGCGGGCAAATCGATTTCGCCGAATCGATTTCCGCCGTTGACCAGCCTTGATTTTGACTTTTGCCTCGAAACGAACGCCTTACGCGTTCGTCTTCTTCGTTTCCCCTCGGCCGCCAGGGGGGCGCCGCGCCTGCGACCTCGCCGAAAACCGCCGCGTTTGAAGGACATAGAACAGGGAAGGGAACATACGAAAGGAAGAAGCTTTATTCCTTCAGCAAAGCTTACAACGTCTCTCCAAGCCGACGACCACCGTCGCCGGTGCCCCCATCCCTCCCTCGCCGGTCGTCTCTCTAGACGCCGGTTACATTCACTCTATTTCTCTCGTCGGCACCTCCGCGCCGACCTTCGCCCCCTGGCGGCATCAGAGCCCTGCTCTGGAAGAGGCGACGGCGCCCTCGACGTCGCCGGTGGAGTCGCTCCCCGGCACTCTCTATGGTGTCGCCCTCTGCGCACCCCGATCTCGTCTCCGTCAAGCTTCTTATAGAGAAGCTTCGCCGCCTCTTCTCCATCTGGTCGCGTGGACCACGTCGCCCGCAGATCTCGCCTCCGCGAGCTCCGCGTAGCCGCCGAGATACCCGCTCCCTTGTTGCCGCATGCGTCCGGAGCTTCCAAAGACCTCTTCCCCGCTGGACTCGGTCTTCCTGTGCTCCTCGTCCGCACCTGACGCTTGCTATCGACGCCGGCTCGCCGAGAAGCTCGCGCCGTACGCGTCTTTCTCCGAAGACGCCGCATCCGCCATCCTTCGGCTGCTTCGTCCGCCTGCCCCGAATCCTCCGCAGCCTCCAAAATCGCCGAAGCCGCAGCGCGCAAGGAAGATGCCGCTGCCGCTCTGCGTGAAGCTCTGGTCAACATCCTCAGTTGACCGGGCTTTTCCTTCCCGCAGGTGGGTTTCTTCCTATTGTGGGCCTGGGCTTGGGTTGGGCCGAACCGGGTAGACCGGGCCCTGACACCTAGTGTAAGGCTCGGGTTCACCCGGTTCAGCTCAGAGCCCAGCAGGCCTAACCCAGTGGCCCGGATGGTGACCCAGACTCAAGTTTAGTCCCACATTGGAAGTGGGAGGGACCATTATATGACATATAAGGCTTAGTGGGCTTACTATTGTTAACTTGGGCTTAAACATTTTAATATATTGGGTCACGTTGCAAATCGGCTCGCCAAGTTAATGAATAGTTTGCTTACTAAGCTGGATTTGGGGAGGAAAATTAGCCGGAAACCCTAGGAAGTCTGCGCTCCGGTGTTCCGCCGAACAACCCTAAGGCAACGGATAAATGCCGGTCTGGGGTTGATCCGACCGGGGCCTGACACCTAGTTGTGAAGCAAGATTTCATAATGGAAAATTGGTAAATCCATCTGTTTCCTCCTCTTTTCTCTCTTAGGAAACACAGCATGAGAGAACGATGACCGCGAATTTGGGCCTCGCGGGCTGGAATTGGGTCCTTCAAAATTTTAATAGTCTTCAAGTGAGAATGGTCGGGTGATGCGGTCGTCAGACTTCAAAAAAATATTTTTTAAAAATCTAATTATTATTATTTTTTAATTTTAGTTAATGAAGTTGTCGTCACTGTCCCTGACAACAGAAGAGTCTAGACCTCAATATTAAAATAAAAATTTTTGCACAAGAAGGGGTTTTTTTTTGGTTTGCATCGATGCATGTTACATGTATTACTTACTCTGTGGTAAACAATTTACAACTCTAAATCGGCATGCCCATTGTTACAATCTTTCTATCAGAACCTTGAATTAGGATATTAGTTACTACCTGTAGAAATGAATGGATTAGTGAACTGCATAGAGCTCTATTCACATTTACTTGGGAGGAGAACCACATTTGTGGGGGGAGGGGGGGTTTCTATTTCAAGGACAAAAATCCTCAGCAGCGAGGATCGCTTAATTTTTATTTAAAATAATTTTTTTTTAAAATTCTTTTTTAAAAAATGATCTATACGTTGTAACCTATCCAACGGAAGTAATATTAGGGTATTTTAGATTATACACAACAAGAAATCACCCTAAATATTATTGTATACTTATATATAGTAAAAAATAAATTTATACGATAATATTTAGGGTGATTTCTTATTATGTATAATTTAAAATACCTTAATATTAGTACCGATGGATATGTTACAACGTATAGATCATTTTTTTAAAAAAAATTTTAAAAAAAAAATTATTTTAAATAAAAATTAAGCGAGGCAGCCGAAAAATTTTTCAGCTGCCTCGCTGCTGAGGATTTTTGTCCCTATTTCAATGGCAGCCACAAGCAAATCTACAGAGTGATGATTGCTGAAGCAGCAACAATGGATGGCACTGACTGGAAGAATGTACATGGGTGCCATGCCAAAAGCTACCGTCGCCCAGCAGATCCTTTCGTACTTGCTCTAACTCCAACTCGACCCGTATTTCGTTCATGTATCGTCGGTGAAAGCTCTGAATATGAAATCGCGAAATCGCCTCGAGTATTGCTTTGGATCCACAGCTGATATTGAGGATGGATCAAAGTGGATGGACTTGTATGCATGCTCCAGTTTCTTGCTGATATCATAGTCTTGCAGAATGTCTATGATGCCGAATATCAGAACCACGTCGTAGTACTCGCCGGTGGCGTCGCCGATCAGCTGGCAATCGCCGTCGGTCCTCCTTGTCAGCTCAGCCCTTGCTGGTATGTTCAGGCCCAATCTGAGTTTTGCTGACCTGCACCATCCAATTTGAAAGAACAGTAAGGGGCTCATTGACTTGGCATTGTGCAGAAAGGAATTGTGCATCAGTCAGTAGCTGAAAGCAGTGAATCAGATGAATGAGTTCTTGTCCAACAATTACTATTTTGCATTATGTTAGCTATACCTATTGGAATCAGATGAAAACTGCGTAGCATCAGCACCTTCAACCAGAAGATGTATCACTAGTCAGGAAAGTTAGAAGAAAACATTTTTACTTTTCGAGTCGAAAATTAGAATGAACCTTCGTGTACAATTGTATCTCTGGAACCTCTGAAATGGACTCCCACTAGAAGACTATAATCCATGATCCTCTCCTGCTCAAGAAACTCACAATCCTTGTCAATTTGCCTGTGCAAAGGGACATATGTGGCTTCTAATTACACGCAAGCATGATATGGAGCTCCTAGGATTAGCAAACTGAAGCTAAACAGAATCAAATGGCAGTACCTTTGGAACTCTTGAAACCAAGACCTTTGTAGTCGAAAAATGAAGTTAAGATCAAGATCTTTCAAAGTTGTGTATTCATCAATCTCAGACTCCGGCTTGCTGGTCATGCGGCCATGAGAAGATCCTTTGAGGTCGAATCGTCGATGAACGGCGTATTCGGAGCAAAACAAGTTTTCCATTATAACAAAGCGAACCTGATCGATCATGACGGATGAAAAAGAAAACAAAACATTATATGTCAATGCAAATTGTGGATGTTCATTGGGTTCTGGTGGCTGACCTTTTTCTGTGCAGCTCCAGTTAGCTTCACACAGTGCAGGCCGAAAAATTTGGTCACTAAACTGTTCTCAAATTTTCTGACATGGTTGTAGTATGCTGGAAGCATCCTGAGAAGAACCTGAAGAGCAAAATGTTATTCAGAGATCTATCGGGAAAAAGTCAGAACAAAGATGAATCCGATAAGGAAAGATACTCACTTTTACTTCGGATTTCTTCATCGTTTTGATCATGTATTTGTCGTCATTGGTGAGGTAAAAGAAGCTTCCACTCTTCCCAGGAGATGAGAGCTCCCTAAGAGCGTCATTGCCACAAAGAGACAACATGTAGTCTGCTGCATCAACTTTGAACAGCCTGCAAAGTGTCCTGAACATTCAATTCAGGTCTGAAACTGGTCAATATTACAAATCTCCACGAGATTCAGAGATTAACATAAGATAAAGCATGAGCTATGCACTTACCTGAACACTAAGGGGCAGTAATCTTTCCATCTGAAGTCACAAGATTGATGAGGAGGTGTGTGCTTTGATCCTTCAGGAGGAAACTTTGTCCACACTTTTTCTTTGGGGTCAAAGGCTGAAGATTTCAGCTCAGCTTGAGATGGACCTTGCTTTCCAACTGCATGTCTGTAGCACACAGCAAAATGGTCATTTGCATTGTCGGTTTAGATTTCATAATGACAATCATGAATCAGTTTGTGTTCTTGAGGTATTTGCAGAATCTAAATTTCATGGTGTTTTGAGATCAATTCATCAGCACAAAGGTGAGAAATGCATTTGCATTGCAGCATTACCTGATCCCGAGCTGGAGATTGAGCATCAGGTCGTAATTCTTGTGCCCTTTGGTGATGGTGACTCCTTGCCTCTTCGGCGCCCTCGGCGGACGCCAAGACATGCGCGACCGAGGAATCTGCAACTTCGACTCGCCCTCAGCCAGCTGCATCCCGGCAATGCCGGCCATGGGCCCTTTTGTGGACCCTGGACTCGAAATGTCGCAGGGGATCTCCCCAATCACTGTATGGGTCCTCCCATTCGGCCTCCTCGGCGGCAAGCCGGGGCCGGTGCTATCCGTCGAAGCCCGTCTCCGCGGCCGGTCCGAGGATTCCGACACCTTGGACGACCGCAACACCTCTACGCTGGCCCAGTTAAGCGTCTTCTGCGACGGCAAGAACGACAGCGTCTCCCCTGGCGCGATCTTGCACTCCTGGAGCTCCGCGGCGAAGGCCTCCTGCGGGTCCCGCGAGGTGGGGGAGGTCGCCGTCGGCGACGGGTAGTAGACGCCCTGCTGGATCCCGTCGCTGTCTTTGGTCCACACTCCGACGTATAGCCCGCCGTCGGCCCACCGGAAGTTTCCATTGCCCCGCGGCGAGCCGTTGTCCCACCCGCCGTCGTACCGGTTGCCGTTGGCGGAGATTAGGGTTCCGCGGCCGTGAATGAGACCGGCGCGCCATTGGCCGACGTACTCGGCGCTTCTCCGCCACACGTAGCGACCGTGGCCGTCCTGGAGGCCGGAGCACCACTCGCCGTCGTAGTAATCACCGTTGGCGTAGGACTTCTTGCCGTGGCCGTGCTTGAGGTTCATGGACCAGTTCCCCCAATAGGTCTCGCCGGAGGCCCCGGTGTAGATGCCGAAGCCGTCCATGAACCCGGCCTTGAACTCGCCCTCGTAGGTGGCGCCGGAGGGCCAAGAGAACTTCCCCCGGCCGGTGGTCTTTCCGTGCCGCCACTCGCCCTCGTACATTGAGCCATCTTTCCAGAGATACTTGCCGATGCCGTGGGAGATGCAGCCGGCGCATTGGCCGGTGTAGTAGTCGCCGCTGGGGAACACGAGCTCCGCGTTCTGGAGCTCCTCCTCTTCCTCCTCCGCCTCCGTGGACGCGGTCATGGAGTCGTCGTCCCCGCCACCTCGCGGGGAGGTCGCGCTAGAGTCATCGGAAGATGGGGCAACGGACATGGGGGCGATAGGGCAGCCTCGACGCCGGCTTCCGGCCTGGAGCGAGTACTGATGCTGCTGCGCCTTACGAACAGTCGACTCCCACGTCTTGGCGTTTTCCTGCAGCTGCTCTTTGTACATTCTATTCCTGCACTCGTGCGTCTCCTTCCCGCTACTCCTTCAGCATGGCCGCCACGGCCAATGCCATTGCCGGAACCACGTCGATGACTACTCCAAGAGAGGAAGACGGGGAGGAACGAGGTCGCCGGAGCAGAGAAAAACAGAGAGGTAGACGATGAACAAATTTTATCGCCTTTCTGATTATTTTCTTATCTTAAGCTTCGATTAATGCGGAAAAAATCCAAAATGGGGCGTGTGTTTGTTGAATCAAAACCTTTTTACTTGCAATTTTTGCGATTTAGATGGATTCTTTTCGGTGGGTCTTGGATTGCTTGTTGTTGTTTGCTCCAATTGTAGCATTTCCTAACAAATGGAAGGTCAACCTATTTTTCTGCCTCAAAAATTTAGAAAATTGGACTTTAATTCCTAACAAAAATATCTCATTCTTAAATGTTTCAGTTCCACCGCTGCTGATAGAGGAGATTTGTGCAAAAGAAATTGATTTTGATGCTGTCGTGCGCCCAAATTCGTGAGTGTTGCTGTTATTTTAATAATTATTTCGGATATTTTTTATTTCAAGAAATTGTTTGACCACTTCTCATATGTCCTGTCCATTCGTTTCCCATAACGAGAAGCATGGATTCGGTCAACGCAACCCCATTAACGGGTTTGATGCGTGCAAACCAATTGGGCATTTGTCACCAAAACCTTAAATAGGTCGTGTTTTGGCATCCACCTCAGCAAATTAATCCTTGAACTGCATTTGTTGTAACTTTTGTTAACTTAAAAATTAAAAGGGATGTTAACTATGGAGTTATTGCCATTTGAGGTCTAGATTACTTAGTGTTAGGCCCTGGGCTCCTCGGTTCAGCCCAAGGGGGTGGCCCAGGCCCGAACCAGGCCCAAAAGCACGCGGCCGAAAACGAAACGAAATTCGATTTCGAATTTCGAAACGAAATCGGAAGCGGACGTTGTCAACGCGTGCGAAACGGATGCAGCGCTGCGGGCGACGGCTTCGAAGCGTGTGGCACGCAGAACACGCGAAAGGCGAAAGCTTCGGCAGGATCTCCGAACGACACGGGCACAGGGAAGGATAACTTCAACGCGGACGTGGCTTCATCCGGGAGAGGCAGTACGCGCGCACGATGGAGAAGGGCGCGTGAGCGGAGGTGTCAAGGTGACGGCGCGGACGACTCGGACAGGGGGTGGAAGAAGCAGCTCCTTCCCTTTAAAGCTTAAAGAGGAAGGAGAGCGCTAGAGGGAGAGAACTCGGGAACAGGAGAGCGCTGCGAGTTGAGAGCAGAGAGAGCTGTGAGGATCGACAAGGAGATCCGGCGAGCGAACATTGTGAGCGGCGGCGACGCCGACGCTGAGAAGGAGGGTTTTGTAACTTTGATTTACGAAGAAATAAAGTGAAGTTTTCCCTTCCCCTGTGCTTCTTCGCCGGCGGTGGTATCTCATTGCTTCCCCTGTTTCCTCGGCGGCTTTGTGCTTCCTCGGTGTTGTCGTGGACGGCGACCTTCGGCGACGTAGATCCGGCAACAGGCGGCTGTCGGGTGGCGTCTGCGTCGACGGTGAAAGGCGGCTTCGGGTAGACGACGAGAAGCGGAGACGGGGCGCAAGCAGCGCACCAGCCTCCGACAGCAGTGCAGACGCAGCAGGCGTCTGGCGAAAGGAAGAAGACGAAGCGTGTTCGCTTCGAGACGGAGACACAGACGGCTGACGCAAGCAGACGTCAGCGAGGCCAAGTCAAAATCGGCGGTGCAATTCGATTTCGAATTCGTTGCTGACGCAAGCAAAACGTCACCCGGAAACCGAGTTCGCGGCGAAGGATTTAATCGGCAGCTGACGTCAGCGTGACGTCAGCAAGGGCGATTCGGCGGCCGAGTTCAAACAGTGAAATTCGATTAAATTGGTGTTAATTTTGACTTCGGTCAAAATTAGAAGAGGAGGTATTTTGATTTCCTGATTTGGGAATTAGGGTTAGGGTTTTATCCGTGAGAATTGTAATTTGGAAAAAAAAAAAGTGAGCGGGAACTAGGGTTTCGAATTTGGAGACGAAATTCGGTCCGGAAACCCTAGCGCGATCACGTTCCTGTGTTCCGCCGGACGGCCCTGAGACAACGGATAAGCGTTGTTTTTAGACCGTTCCGACCGGGGCGTGACACTTAGGGTCTGTTTGGGCCGCTGTTAATAGTTTTATAACTATGCTAAACTGCGCTGTACTATACTGTGCTGCAATGTTAAAATTTATAAAATGTTTGGTTAATAACTTTTTAACTACCGTCAAAATTTAAAATAATAAATAAATATATTTATTAAAATTATTTAAAATAATATATATTTTATTTTCGTTTAATGTTAAATTTTAAAATTATTTAAAATAATAATACCTAAAATTTAAAATAAAATTATGTAAATTATTTTTTTGGAGAAGCAGAAGCTATAAAAGCATCAAATTGTAGCTTTCATAACTTCTGCGTTTTTGCTGATTTTTTCTGCTTCTGCTTTCAATTACCAAACAATTTTCTAACTACTTTCTATTTAAAAGCTGATTAAAATCAGCTTCAAAGCGGGGCCAAAGACCCTTAATGATATGGCAAATGACTAAATCCAAAAGAAAATCATTGACTTGAGGAGTTATTACCCCTTTAGGTTGATAGTGATGTTGAGTGGGACTTTATAGTGAGTGTATGCAATCTAAAGAGTACCTTTATCTGAAAATCTAATATCTGTCTCTGATCATTAAACTTAGGGCCTGTTTGGCCCCACTATTAATAATTTTATAACTGTGCTAAACTATACTGTACTGTACTGTGCTGCACTGTTAAAATTTATAAGATGTTTGGTTAATAACTTTTTAAGTGCTGTCAAAATTTAAAATAATAAATAAATATATTATTTTAAATTATTTAAAATAATATAATATTTTATTTTCTTTTAATGTGAAATTTTAAAATATTTAAAATAATAATACCTAAAATTTTAAATAATTTTAGAGAAGCAGAAACTGTAAAAGCATCAAATTGTAGCTTTCATAACTTCTGCTTTTTACTGCTTTTTCTACTTCTACTTTTCATTACCAAACAGTTTTTCTATCTGCTTTCTGTTTAAAAGCTGATTAAAATCCGCTTCAAAGCGGGGCCAAACAGGCCATTAGTAATTAATTTATCTAAACCACTACCAATAAACTCCTTATCTATAAAATCTTTTTAGAATATGACTATCTTTATAATTCAAACTGTCAATATCTATTTACTAAATGTCAAGGTGTTCTTGAAATGCTTATAGGAGAAAGATAATAAATGAAACAACACAAGAATTTGATCTTTCTTTTGTATTTGATGTCAAGATTTTCTAAATCCATTAATATATATGTAAATTCGTTAAGATGACCCTAGATACACCTTTTGTCATATTAAGCATGTGCATACGATGCCTCGTAATAAGCTTATTAGTGAGATTCTTGGTCATGTAAAGTGACTTGAGCTTTCCCATAAAAGTAACACAATCTTTTCATAAATGACGTTTTGAAAAACTTTATTAGACAAATATAACTAAACAGTTTAAGAATCTACTAAAAATTAAAAATTCAAACACTAAATTAAAATCTAATATACAATTTAGGCAACATTTACATAATTTACTCTATAAAACAATAATTTGAAACACTTCAAATATATAAAATTAATTATACCACAAGAAATTACTTTCAGAAGCATATATACACACGATTCCTCGGGCTGAAAGGGCCATTGGCCCAAAGGCTCAAAGCCTAGTAGTGGAAGCCCTTCTAAGTAACATTATCCAGCAGAGCAGTCGGTAGCCCAAGAAGAAGGAGAACATGATCCCCATGTTCATCCACCTCGTGTCCTTCTCCAGCCCCCTCGTCCGCAGCACGTCCTCGCCTGTGAGCGAGCAGACGCTCCCATGCCAAGCAAAGCATTCGTCCCTCACACTCCAGTACTCGTTGATCAGCAACGCGTCCAGAGGATACCTGTAGGGGGAGACGTAGTACATGAAGATCCAATACTTGGGGATGCTGTCCTTGGGAATGAAGTAGCCGGAGAACAGGAAGAACACCCCTAGGAACAAGCAGATCAGCGAGTTCCCCAAGATGAAATTCGGGGAGATCGCACTGAGAAAGAGAACCAAGGAGCTAGCCATCAACACGATCATCCACACCACCAGCACAAAGAAGAGGAATGCGGCAATGGAAGGGTTAAGCCCCACGAGCCAGTACACGGGAGCCGCAAAGAGGAGCGCCACCACGAGCAGGAAGGGGAAGAAGACCATGGCGTTGGCTGTCACATAGGAGGAGAGCCGGTACATCCCCCTCGAGCTCTCCCTCATCAGCACTCGCCGCTCCTGCAGAAAGATGGGCAGGGCTTCCACCGTGGAGGAGAGCAGGAAGCTGAGGGTGAAGGCGAAGAAGCCAAGCCGCTCCGCGACTCCGTCCTTGTCCGGCTTGACGCGCAGGTACACGCTGCCGAGCCCCAGACCACCCACCACAGCCTGCATCGTCCGCGCCAGGAACAGCTGCTTCGTCCGGTAGATCACCTTCCAGAATCTCCAGCTGAGCGTCTTCATTTCGTCCAGTCGCGAGCAGTATCTGCTGTCCCGATCTATATCTTGTGCGATTGGTAATCTCTCTTGGTTCAACAATTCGTTGTTAACTGCCCCCAATTTGGCAGTGTGATCCTCCAATTGCTGGGTGATCTCCATCGCGAACTCCAGGGGATTGATTTGGGCGGGAACTTTAAATCCCAGTCGCAAAATCGTGTGAGTTAAAGTTTCGAGGCTGCCGTAGTGGGCGACCCTTCCGCGGGACAGGAGCAAGAAGGTTGAGAAATAGTGCAGAATTCGGTAGCTTGGCTGGTGAATCGTCAGGATCAAGATCTGCTGCCTCGATCTCGCCATGGAGGCGAGCAGCTGCACCACCTGCAACGCCGACGTGCTGTCGAGGCCGGAGGTGGGCTCGTCGAGGAGAAGAATGGGCGGATCGTGGATGACGTCGACGGCGACAGCAACCCTCTTCCGCTCGCCCCCGGAGATGCTCCTGTTCTCCTCGTCGCCCACATAGCTATCCGCAACATGACCGAGGCGCAGCTCTCGCATGAGCGCGTCCACCTTCTCCTCCCGCTCCCTTGCGCCGGCGTTCCTCAGCCGGAGCTTGGCAGCGAAGAGAAGCGTCTCCTTCACTGTGAGGAGAGGGAGGAGGTTGTCCTCCTGGGTAACGAAACCGCATAGCTTGCGCATCTGGGCCGGGTTCGTGATGGCGCGGCCGAAGAAGGAGATAACTGTGCTCGGCGGGAGTTTCGAGGCGTCGACTCGGCCGGAGATGACGCGGAGGAGGGTGGACTTGCCGGCGCCGCTGGGGCCGACGACTGCGAGAATCTCGGAACTGTGGGCGGCGAAGGAGACGGAGTTGAGGAGCTCGAGGGGGCGAGGTGCGTGCTTCTGACGGGAGCACGAACGGAGGAAGGAGGTGGTGGGGAGGACAGAGTACGAGAGGTTGGTGACGAGGAGGCGGTCTGGGGAGGCGGCGGCGGACGTCATGGAGGGAGAGGAGGAAGAGGAGGGGGAGCTGGATTGGTGCGGGGAGGGGGAGGTGGCGGAGTCGAGCTCGAGGCGCAATGGGAGGTCCATGGCGGAGTCCGTGTAGGGGAGGAGACGAGCAGAGAGGGATTAATATGAAATACGGAGGGAAAAGGAGGAGGTTGATGAGAAGTAGACCGGAGGTTATTTGATACTTAGACCCAGTAGGTTTGAATGGGATTGAATCATCTGAGGGGAAGTTGGAACTAACGTGGACTATGGAGACTGGGGAGAATGTTTTCGTATCAATTGCGTGGTAACAATAGTTGGGAGTTAGCTGCGTTAGGCGATCAGAATGAAATTAAATCGAGTTGAGTAAAGTGTTTAATTGCTGCACAAGAATAGAAGCTATCAGGGATAGCATTGGATGGATCGGAAGAGCAGGAGTTCTACAAAGGGGCTGCATAGTTTTACACTTTTAAAAATAATAAATCAATTCGAAAAAAAATTAATATGTTGTGAATTGTGAAGCTAACGCAATTACGGCTACACTCTACAGAACAGCAGATCAGTTCCATGGTGCTCGGACTTGATGCTTAATGCTAGATCTATGGAAGAGCGGCACTGCAGAATGAGCCATGCGGAGTCACTGGAGTGAATAGACATGGCGAAGGAGCATGCTCTCTTGGCACAGCTTATCCAATCCTACGCTCGAGCACAGAATCTCAACCGCGGCAAGCAGCTGCATGCGCATCTCATCTCCCACGGCGGCGTCCCGTCCACTTTCGTCGCCAACCATCTCCTCAACATGTACGCCAAATGCGGCGACATCCACCACGCCGCCGCCATGTTCGACGCAATGCCGCACAGAAACCTCGTCACGTGGTCCGCGATGATCGCCGCCTTCTCCCACAACGGCCACTCCCTCGAAGCCCTCCGAACCTTCTCCATGATGTGCAACGCGGACATCAGGCCCACCGAGTTCGCATTCTCCAGCGCAATCCAAGCATCCGTGTCCTGCAGAGCGCTGGAGTGCGGGAGGCTGATTCACTGCGTGAGTTTGAAGCTGGGCTTCCACTCTGAATTGTTTGTCGGAAGCAACCTCGCGGAGATGTATTCTGTGTGCGGATCCTTGGCTGAGGCCTGCAAGATGTTTGAGGAAATGCCGAACAAAGATGAGGTATCGTGGACCACCATGATAGATGGGTACGCAAAGAATGGTCATTTCCGTGAGGCAGCTTTCACATTTAAGGAGATGATTCACGGAGGTAGCACTGCTTTTGATCAGCATACCTTATGCAGCGCCCTGAATGCATGTGCTGGATTAAAGGCACTCCACTTGGGCCAGTCTCTGCATTCGTTTGCCGTCAAGTTGGGTTATGAATACGAGACTTTTATTGTCAATGCTCTCACAGACATGTATGCAAAGGCTGGAGATATGGACACCGCTTCTGCTGCTGCCAGGCTGAATTCCAATGGCAATGTCGTTTCCTATAGTTCCTTGATCGATGGATACGTTGAGATGAATCAGTTTGAAGAAGCCTTGAGAACATATGTCGATTGCAGAAGACAGGCAACAGAGCCTAATGAATTCACTTTCTCGAGCCTGATTAAAGCTTGCGCAAATCAAGCAGTTCTGGAACAAGGGACTCAACTTCATACCCAAGTGATCAAAACCAGCTTTGTCACGGACCCTTTTGTTTCTTCTTCGCTCATCGACATGTATGGCAAGTGTGGTCTCGTGAATAGTTCTATCCAGTTGTTCGATGAAATGCTGCATCCGGGTGATATTGCTTGGAATTCGATGGTTGGGGCGCTTGCACATCATGGGCGTGGCAAGGATGCGGTGCAGGCTTTCAAAGGGATGGTTCGGGAAGGGATCAAACCGAATCGTATAACATTTGTTAACCTCTTAATGGCTTGCAGCCATTCAGGACTGGTGGATCTCGGACTAGACTACTTCTATTCTATGCAGACAACATACGGGATTGAACCTAGCGGAGAGCACTACTCCTGTGTCATAGACATGCTTGGTCGAGCCGGAAGACTTGAAGAAGTCAAAAAATTCATAGAACAAATGCCGTTTGAGCCTAATGCCTATGGCTGGTGTTCTGTCCTTGGTGCTTGCAGGACACATGGAGATATAGCGTTGGGTGAGATTGCTGCAGAAAAACTGATGAAGCTTGAGCCTGGAAACAGCGGCATTCATATCCTGCTGTCCAGCATGTATGCCTCCATTGGTCAATGGGAGGATGTGAAAGCTGCAAGGAAATTAATGAGAGACATTAGGGTGAAGAAATTGCCTGGTTATAGCTGGGTGGATGTTGATAAGAAGACACATCTCTTTGGTGCTGACGATTCTTCACACCCGCAGATCAAAGAGATCTATGAGAAGCTTGAGGAGCTCTTGCTTAAACTCAGACGAGCCGGGTATATTGCTTTGACAGCATCCGATCAGCATAGCGAAAAAATTGCTGTTGCATTCGCGCTGATGAGCATGCCAGCCACTAAGCCTATTATTTTGAAGAAGAACTTGAGGATTTGTGTTGATTGCCACACAGCAATGAAGCTCATTTCAAAGTTGGAATCAAGGGAGATCATAGTGAGGGACAACGCAAGATTTCACCACTTTTCAGATGGAATCTGTTCATGTGGTGATTATTGGTGATATTAAATTTCTCAGCCCGCCTACACAAAAAGCAATTGTGTTGTCAAATCTCATTCTTTTGATTGATACTGATTAAATTTTTTACACGGAACAAGGGATAAAAGATCTTCCATTTTGTATGATCTCAGACGCTGATGTTTATAATAACTAACACTTGGGAGAATGCACATGAAGGACAAAAGCATTCCTTAGAATTATGAATTCTCATAAAGTGCAGATACAAAATTGCTGTTTTTGAAGAATAATAACTTACAAAATATCTACTCATGCAAATGCTTGAGTGCCGTCAATTTTGTTTAGCTTCCATTGCAAACATCAATAAATTTGCTGAAGCATATAGGAATTTGGGAGCAGATTTGGCAACTCGAGTAGGAGCCTGCTGAAAGGATATGGAAGTCTTTGATCTTTGTCTGGTAAATGGAACGATGGTATTCTCAACTTGCTCTCAGATCCTGCAATAGAAGGCATGAAGCACCACATGGTACTTGCTGCAAAATATTTATGGTTCCAAAGCATATTAGTTCTAGATTGCTATTGTTTAAATGTGATTGGGGACTAAATAGAGGCCTGACATAGCTATATATCTTCTGATGTTAAGGCCTGCTAAAGGAGTATGGATATTTTGATAAACTTGTACATTGCAGTGATCATCAAATAGTTACATCAATACTAATGTTTTCGGATGTTAAAGATAGTGATTTACACATCTTAGTTGTGTATAAAAATTCCATTTACATTCCCCAATTAGTGAGCGATATGACTTTTTTTTCTGTTCATCTAACAAAGCAGCTCCCTTTTATTTATTTATTTTGGTCAAATATTCCAGTGAATGCTCAGAAAGATTGGTTGCTTGAATCGAAAATGTGATGATTAATGAAGTGTTTTACGAGTGGATAGGCTAGGTGTTGAATCAAATAAATTTGCTTCTCCATTTCAACGTAATATTCAAATGTTCAAAAACTCTTGAAGAAGGATATAGTGGGTAAAGCTGTGGACTATTCTCATTGTCAAAGCCATGAGCTAGGCGTCTAGGGTAGTGCCAAGTCAAGCAAGACAAATTACAAATAGTCAACTCAAGCACTACATAACAAAAGGGAAACGAAATTACAACTTAGCTCAATTCACAACTAGCGGCTTTGTTCTATTATCTTATAATTATTTATAATAATTAGTAGATTTGATTCGAGATAATCTACCCCTCGAACAAAGGTCTATTTTGGATCTAAATCTAAACTTACACTAAAGAAAACTAAATGCCAAGCCTTGCACATACTTATATAAGAGTAAGAAGTTTTAAATTATTTTCCATTAGTTTGATATTTTATCATATTTATATTTTTTTATTAAAATAGTATTATTATATGTAATCACTCACTTCATTAGGAGTACTTGAATACGTCATAGATTTCCCAAACCCAATCCTATTTAACTAAAACTAACCCTAAACCCGCTTTGTGTTGGGATGTCATTTTGAAAATTCAAACATAATTTTGAATTAAAGTCTTCAAAGCTAATCTAACTTAAAGAAAAAAGAAAAAAAAACTCAACTTGGGCCTGATTCCCGACCCAAGCCTGTCCAGCCCTCGTTAATTTGGCCCAATGGCCAATTTATCAAATGTTAACTTCTACAATCGACTAAATAAACTATCGATTAAATAATCATTAAGTGAAAATTGTAGGTGAGGCCCATTTCACTAGTAACAATCTCGGTCAAAGGGTGTAGTTGTTAACTAATTGTCTAAATGAAATCACTCAATGCAAGTCATTTTATTATAAATATATTTGGATCACCAAACTAGGGTCAATTTGTCTTCCCATTTAATTCACACGCAAGCCCAATATGTTTCTATTGACGAATAAACCCCCAATAAGTTACGTAAACTACAAATCTAGTCCTTAAAAGTCTTTTCAATAATAAAATAATAATAATAATAATAATAATAATAATAATAATAATAATAATAAGTCAAAGCAAATAACTCATGTTAAATTAATCCACTACCAATTACATTTATTTTTATGGTATACTTGAAAAACTCTTTTCGGTGCCAATCATTGGTATCAAAAAAGTACAAGTAGCAAATCACATCAAGCACAAAAATAAAAGAGGGGGTCCAACTTAAAATAAATAGGCTCCATCTCCGAAATGGACTTCTTATTAATTTAATTTAGAGTGAGGGTGATTTAAGAACATTGAACTTTGGCAATCTACCACATGCACAATATACCATATGACTTTAGTGGTACTAATTAAGTTGCCATTCATTTCTTTAAAAAATATTTTATAAACAAAAAAATAATCTAAAATATGGTACATAGTCTAATATTTTCATCCTATAACACATACAATATGCAAATTAACACCTATATATGTCACAATATAGGCAACACCCTAGGTATAATTTTTTTTCTCCTCAACTGTTCCTATGCACTTGGCTTAACTAGTTGTTTATAATTAAGCTCTATGTTAATTAGGCAAGGGAATCTTAGAGTGGCACAATATTAGGTAATTGACAAGGCAAGGATGTTGACCCTTCAACAAGGGCATAATGCCACCAAGCAAATACATTTAAGGAGGGGAGAGATTTGATTAGCAATTAAATTTACATAAGAGGAAGGGGGCTAGATTGTGGGATATTTAGTGTTTTAGTTGAGAAGCAAATAATAAAAACAATAATAATAATAATAAAATGCATTGAGTTGTCAAAAGTACACTCACATCCTTCCAAAGCATGCATGCATAAAACAAAAGCAAGGGAGAAAAGAACTCCAAAGCATTAAATTGCAGTGTTTTGAACTTTAGCAAACTGGATTAATGGCTCCTACTCCCATTTGCCTGTTTGTTTTTGTTGACTGCATTTTATATTAATGTTTATTCAGAGGCTAAGAATAGATTTTTGCATGGAGTGGTGCAGGAGTCAGTAATCCTGTTGCACTTACACCTAATTCATAAATTTAATTTAGGTTGATTTCAGGTTGTTTCTGCAAATTTGCACTCTCTCTCTCTAGCTTGAGCATAAAAGTAACCGAGGGAGGGAGAGAGAGAGAGAGAGAGAGGGGTGGAGTCTATTTTGAGCTGAAGAGAACTGGAGCTGAGGCTGCGCAGGATAAGGTGATCGTTCTCTTCTTCCTTGCATGGTTGGATTAACTCAGTCTTAATTCAACTTTTGTTTTTCCATCAGTAAGTTACAGAAGAAGGTACGTGACTGTGGAGTATATTCATGTGAAGTGCAGGAAATTTAGATGATGATAGATAGTTGGTGTTGGTGAAGGGCTAGTTGTTTTTGGATGGCAAATCAAAGAGATGGAGGAGCTGGTCTTTCAGATTACGGGCCTTCGAGTCAGCTGATGATCATGGCGCATGGAGTTCATGGCGCAATCACACCTTCTGCAACAAATTTCTTGTACTTTTTCCACTCCATTAGAATTACAACTCTTATATGTTTTCAGCTGAGTTCTTCGCCCCCTTCGATTCCCTTTTTTGAATTTGTGCTCGTGAGTCAAAGCAATGGTGTGTCTCGCCAGTGATCAGGAAGGAGCTGCCTACTTTGGGGAGCTGGAGGAGGCTCTCATGCATGGAGTCGCTGCCGCAGGGATGGGAAGTGATGAGCGAGACGAGAACAAGTGTAATTTGGCCAATTTTGTTCTTGAATTTCTCTCTCTAGATGTGATTTTGTTTTTGAAGGAAAAAAAAAATGGAAATTTGCTGACACTGGAGTCTTTATTCCTTTCTGATTCTGACGCAGCTTTATTGATCTTCCTGCAGCAGCCTTTGGGGCGGCCAGGCCCCCGACGCTTGATATCTTCCCCTCGTGGCCAATGAGGTTTCAGCAAATTCCCAAGGCACCGTCTCGCCTTTCTCTTCAGTAAGCTTTTGATTGATGCAAAAAAAAGGACAAGAAATTATTTAATGGCGAGTGTGGGATTCACAGCCGGAGGAGGGGAGCACTGATTCCGGGTCCGCGCAGAACACAATTTCCCAGCTGGACTCTGACTCGCCGGTGAGCAGGAAGACCTCGTCGGAGCAGTCTGAGGAGCCCGGAATACTAAGGATGGCAGGTGATGCTGCTCCTCCTCAGCCACCGGCAGCAGCAGGAGGACCAAATCAAAGAGAGCTCCGAACCCAAGAAAAGGTATGATTTTCTTGGACGATTTCTTCCCTTTTTTTATTTGACTTCCTCCCATGTCCTGTGTACCAAAAAAAAAATAATAAAAAAAATCACTGCACCCAAATCTCCCGCATCAAATCACTGTGTTTGACCTGCACATCTCCCAAGACGAGAAGAAGGACCGACCGACGATCAACTTTGAGATCATAAAGGACGAGAAAATTTGATCGCACGAAAGCCTACTTTTCGCACCGTATCCATGAACCAAAATCCCCTTTTTTTCTGTTCATTCCGCGATCAGAAATTTGACACCGAAATCTGACCTTGATCGCAGAAACTATTCTCAATTGTCCCATTATTCCATGCGTTTAATTAACTCCACCATTTCCCGTAATGGCAGAGAAGGGCGGCCGGCAGCGCTGGCTTCGGCTCTAGTTCAGAGAAAGATGGCAAAATACTAGATCCAAAGGTTATCTTCTTCCTCTTCTTCTCGTTGTCATATACAGTGTAGACAAATTTGACCACTTAAACTGGTAGTATTTTTGTCTTAGACAAGCATTGCAAACTTGTGGATATACTAGTTTCCAAATTTGAATCGAAAATGAGGAAAAAAGGAGGTCCATAAGAATCCATACCCCATCCGTGTGGCAAGATGAGTGGGGCAGTTGGGTCAAAACAACAAAAAAAAAGTTCTTAGATTTGAAAAATCTTTCCAGTCAAGCATGATAGAGTGGGGTAGCATCTATTGACTTTCATCTTTACTTTGATGCAGACTCTAAGACGCTTAGCTCAAAATAGAGAAGCTGCAAGAAAGAGCAGGCTAAGAAAGAAGGTTGGATAACTTGGCTTTACGCAATTTAGCAGCTCAACTGATCTTCTTCTACTAAATAAATCTAAGAAAAGATTGATTTTTTTTGTTTATACAATGTGCTTGGAAATGATTGCAGGCTTATATACAACAATTAGAGTCCAGCAGAGTAAAACTCAGTCAACTAGAGCAAGATCTCCAGAGAGCTCGAACTCAGGTACATATTGAAACAATCCTTTGGTCAACGCATGCAACATGATCTATTGATAGATTTAGCACACTGAATTTCAACCCTTTGGTTCTTAGGGCCTCTTCTTGGGAGGAGATGGTGCAAGTGAAAACATTGCCTCTGGTAGTCAAAGATCATATCCTCATTTTCTTTGGAGTCTCCATAAAGCAAAAGAAAAACAACGATCGTAACTGACTTTATGTGCAGCTGTCTTTGACATGGAGTACTCAAGATGGCTGGAGCGGAACTACAAGAACATGATGGAGCTTCGACGAGGTCTGCAGACTCATCTCCCAGACGGAGACCTCAGAGTCATAGTTGATGAGTGCCTCACTCACTATGATGAGCTATTCCAGCTTAAAGCATCAGCAGCTAAATCAGATGTCTTCCACATTATAACCGGCACTTGGGCTACTCCGGCTGAACGGTGCTTCTTGTGGATGGGCGGATTCAGACCCTCCGAGCTGTTAAAGGTATGATCCGTTTCAGTAAAAGATAAATAAGAGGTACAAGTTTGGATGGAGGAGGGAAAATACAAGAACTTTTTCCTGCACTTTTTTTTTCCTGATTTCCTTTTTTCCCCTCCAAAGAAAGGAGAGAAAAATCACTGAATTAGCAATTGCATCCTTGGTTTTTGTGCAATTTGACTGAAAATCAGCATGAAAACTTGAATGATCAACCTTGAGATGAAATCAAAATTGCCTTGTTTCAATGAACAGGTCATAATACCTCAACTAGATCCATTGACGGAACAACAACTGGTAGGGATATACAACCTCCAACAATCTTGTCAGCAAGCAGAAGAGGCATTGTCTCAAGGACTTGAGCAATTCCACCATTCGCTCGCCAACACTGTCGCCGGTGACTCCCTTGTTGAAAGTGCCAATGTCGGAAATTTCATGGGTCACATGGTTCTTGCATTAGGGAAGCTTGCCAACCTAGAGGGATTTGTTCGACAGGTAAATTCCTTTTTTTTTTGCTCAATCAATTTCCTATTGAATTTTTATGATTACACAAATTATTTCTAGCTATATGTAATGGTCATGTTGAGTGCACATTGGTAGAATGTTTAGTCCTTGCATCCTAGTGAGGAAAGAAAAAATAAAAAGGTAGAAATTATAATTGCAGAATAGAAAAAGCAAGACCAAGGAAAAATTATAATCTCTTATTGGTTATATTTCCTTTTAAGGGGAATGAAAGAAAGGAAAGGACTAAACACTTTAATTGATGAGACACTTATACTCTTCCATTATTAAAGGTATCTGTCCTTTAATGTGTGTCTTTATACTAGGTTCTACGACGAAAACTATCTCACTTTTCATCCATTTTCCTTGCTTTCTTATCTATCCCTCCAAGGAAATGAAGAAAAAAAAATAGCTTCACTTTTTTTTCCTTTCAATTTTCCCCACTAGGAAACACATTATTAAAGCCATGATGCTTGAAATATCTTGTTTCTTGCACAACCACCAACTTGTAATTTATTTTTAGAACTTTTAAGCAACATCTGGATAGCTACTATGGCATTATTGTCTGCCACTAAATTCTGCCAGGGGAATGTATGGAGACTTGTGAAGCACGAGTTTTTGTCCATGTATCCATCAAAGCCAATCATCTAACAAGTTGTAGTGTTGATGGTTCATAATTTAAAACTTTCTTGCCCATAGATGGAGATAGAAACTGTTATCCATCAGCTAAGTACACTTGAAACGTAGAATTCTGTATTGAATATTTCAAAGATCAAAATTTTACTCTGTGGGGCTTCCTTCTCAAGTTTCAGGTGTTGTTGATTCTGGTTTCAAGCATTTTTTTTGTATTAGTTAGGTGCGGGCATGAATCCTTGGATCCTCCCTCAGGGCCGGGAGAAAATACTAAGAACCAGAAAGCTCGAGATCTGGCTATTCCTCCAATTCAAACAGCCGGCCAGCAACCGGTAGCTTTTTCAGCAAGTGGAAACTCAATTCCCTGACAAGAGATCCAAGTATGTTTTGGCACATTCGTCGCGTTGCCAGATCGAGTCGAGATTAATTGTCCATTCTCCTCCTCTTGGTAGGTCCTGGCTGTATCAGAACCAGTGTCGTTTCTCCTGCTTGTGTTCACCTTTCTCCCCCACTCTGTCCTCTGTGATCTTATTCATACGGTACTTAGTGCTGGCCCAGCAAGATTGAAAGCTACCTTGACAACTTATCAAGTTAAGTGCTTTTGGATGTTGCTATCCCTGCATAGTACTAAGAAAAGGACCCAGCAACCTCTCTGTCCCTTTTGCCCTTTGCATATAAGCCAATCATCTCGCACAAAATACAAAACTATATCTTCATGAGCATGTTCCATCAACATACCAAAAAAGAGTAGCATACCGCTCCAATTCAATGAGCCATTGCCCATTGCTCAATAATTTCGATATGATTGATCTATTGACCCGATAACAGATTTCTCTTTAATTTACTATCTATGTTCTTTTTCAGGCAGATTGTGATAACTAATCCTGTTCACTCAAAGCTTGTCATTTCTGAATTCAGAAACTGAAATATGTCCACTGGTGTCCATTTTTCTATGTTTTGATGTCTTTTGCAACCTTGTTTCTAATTTGTCTAGGCTGATAACTTGAGGCAGCAGAGCCTTCACCAAATGCATCGAATTCTGACGATAAGACAGGCGGCAAGGAGTTTCTTGGCTATTGGGGAGTACTTTAGTCGTCTTCGCGCACTTAGCTCGCTATGGGCTACCCGACCAAAAGGGTATGATCCTTCATTATTCGAATCAAATATGCATAATCTGCACAAATCTGATCAAAGTTTCATGCATGCTTCCTGATTCATTGTGATGAATTTGATGTTCATGAAGACATCAGTCATGATATTTGCACTTTAAGTTCTACATCTGTCGAAGTTCAGATTCTTCGCCATTATTCATTTAAGGTTATATGTAGAGGACCACTCCACATCCAAACAAAGATGAAAGCTACTTCGGCATAAATGAAGTACTCTTCCTCTGATCTCAAGGATCCAACATTAACTGAACCTTCCTACCCAAGTACCTAGCACTGAAGAGATATTATCGATTATTCGACTAATATCTTCTTCTCATCTTATCCCAAGTCGATTAAAGATTGGCATTGCCCTCATGATTTAGAGCAATTAACTTGGCATCCTCGTAAACCTGCTCTCATCTGCTTCAGCTTCTCTGACTTGTTAGAAAGTGTAAACTTATTCTGCTTTAGTATTTGAACACATTCAAGTTTTCACCTTTTGCTCAAAAAAGAGTTCTGTTCTCACCATAACAGGAGGAACAAGGGAACTAATAGCTGATTTGTCTTAATTCTAGGAACTCCATCAATGAGAGCGCATTTCCGGTGACCACAGAGTTACAAAAGCTTCATCAACCTGTACAAAGTCAATACTCCGACTTCTGAATGCATTTGCCATGAGATTTGCAGATCATGTTGGCTTAGAATAGCGAATAGCATATCAAAGGATGATGATGATGATTAAATCTCATGTTACAAAAAGTCAGAGATGAAAGTTAGGCCTGAAGGAGATTGGGCATTGCTCTTGAATGGTGAGTGTAGATAAGACTTGTTTTTTCTAATCATTATATCTCTACAAGTTGTCCTTTAGTTTGTAAAGGACAACTTGGAGTACTTTAGCCACACTGTGGAATGGAAAAGGAGGAGATTAGGGAGGTTAAACATAGTGCCTTCTCTTTTGTGATGTATTGGTTTCAAAAGATCAACTACTTTTTGTCAACTTCTTCACCATTGTATATAAAATGGATATAAATAGGGACAAGAAGAGGAGTTGGCACATAGTTAAGTTGAAGGAAAGCGTTGCAGCCATGAGAGGAAATGCAGGAAGCCAGTGGGTCCCAGAGGCAAGCTAGTGGTTGAAGTGAATAAAGAAAGAAACAAAGGGACAAGTGCACAAGTTCCTCAATGCTGCTTCCATTAATGTGGATTGAATGCTTTTTGTCCATTGCACAATCCAAATTTCAGAGCAATTTCAAGGGAATCATAGGCTGTTGGGTAGAACTTTTAAAGGCCAAAAACTTGGATGAATGATCCTGTTTTGTGCAGATAACATAGGGAGGGTACTTTGACTGGAATTCATATTACCTATCTCTGTCACATTATTATTATTATTATTATTATTATTATTATTTGTGGAGTAGAGATAACAGAAAAAAGAAAAAGAATGAAGCTCACCGTAGGATCTCAAGCTATTAATCGGGGCCCAATTGGTGTATGTCCAGCACAAAGTCCAACGTCATCATGTGGACTTGAACCCATATTAGCCCAAATGCTTTGCAGGGACTATTTTTTAAATATATTTTACATGATCATTTATTTTAATAATTAAAATAATATTATAAATATAAGTATTTATATGAAATTAAAATACAGTAATTAAAATTTTCACTTATTCGGTCTAATCTAAAATCTGAATCAAAATTTTAACTTAAACCAATTTGATTTGGATAAAAAAAAATGAACGAAACCAAAAATTTTGTTTTGATTTAGGTCAATTTCTCGGGTTGACATGGAAAGGGCTAAAAAAGGTTTTTGGTAGGGTTTATATAGTGTTTGACTCACATTTATTTTTAAAAATAATTTTAAAAAATAAATAATGGGATATTTAAAGTGAAAGAGAGGACCATATCATATCAAAAAAGAAAAAAAAATGTTTGGTTAGAAATCATCCTTAATAGTAATTTTATAGGGGCTTATTTATAAAATCTTTGCTCCATCTATCAAATATAGATAGAAGTTAGTGCCATAATAATAAAGCTTAGATTTGAACCCTTAAGTATTTCTTGAGCAAGGTCGTTCCTTAGATCCCATGGTCCACTCCCCAAAGAAAATTTTGATTTTTTTAAATATTTTCTATTAAAAAAATTATACTAAATATTATAAATTTGTTCTTGTTCCAAATTATATAAATCTCAACGTAGATCGTATAGTTTTTCTAAACTTAATTTCAATTTCTTGCATTAATCTTAAATTAATTATAATATTGATAAGAAAAACGTGCCACTGGCCAAGTCGTATCATTAAATCTCATCCACAAAAAACCAAGTCACCTGCCCAGTTTTGTGCGCAAACCAATCACGTAAAGACAAAGTTACGGATCGGATCCAAGTTTAGATCGGACCCAAGAACCCTTATTAGCACACCCATCCATCCCCTCTTCCGTTTGGTCAACACGCAAACATCTGAACTCAACCTAATCCGAGTTTCATTCGAGTCCTGAATTAGCGGTTCAAATTAATTCGAGTTTGATTTTCTTCACCGGAAGAGCAAGCCAATCATCCATCTCCATCAAGTAATACTTTGATCTTCATCACCGGCATTAGTATTCAAATTGAATGCCTGTAAAGCTGCTGCTTTTTGAGGTAGCGGCGCTCGATCGGTGGGCTTCAGGCGGCGGAGACGGGAGGGGACAGCACGCGTCTCCTGTCGGAGGCGGCGCAATTAACAAATTGCGGCGGCGAGCTTATCCGAGCAGAGCAGAGAGTGAGGCGTCTCCTGCCGTGCGTGCACGATGTTTTGCTGGTCTTCGATCCTATCACATTAATGAACGGCAACAACAGGCTGGGCGGCGCTTAGTGCAATAGAGCGGAGAAGGAAAAGGCTGCCGCCGACTCTTTAATTAAGACGGGGGGATCAGAGAGAGCTACCAACACATACTGAATGATTAAGTGGCAGGATTAAGTGGCAAGAAGGAGAAGGAGATCGTCCAGTCCACCATTAATGTAAACTGCTCATTACACGCTGGTTTTGTGCGGCGGCGCCGCAAGGCCGTCATCGGTTCCCACTTTATCGGAGCTTCACTCAAACCAACGAGTAGAAACGTATGAGTATTTCACTTCGACTGAAACAGGTAATATGCATTAAAATATATTTTTTTAAAAAAAATAATATGCATTAAAATAGGTAATATGATATATGATAATATTTCTATAATGTGCGGATTAGATTTTTTTTTTCTTCTGATCTAACGGCTTAAATCTTTTAGAGCAACACTGTCTATAAATTTTTTTTTCCCGCTAATGCATTGTGCGTGTGACATAGCTTCTAGGCTACTTTTGCTGGCTGCAAAAGTTATTTTTTTATTTTTGAGAAGCTGGCATATTTGTATATCAACCTTCTGCACTAATTTAACACACCACTCAGCTTTTCTACCAGCTATTTTTCAATCAACACATTCTCAATCAGTAGAAGCTAAAAGCTCCAGCCAGTGGCGGAGCCACATTGTAGTTAATGGGGGCAAATGCCCCCACTCAATTTTTAAAATCAATGGAACATATGTATATATATAGTATATTATATATATAAAAATTATTAATTGCCCCCACTAAAAAAATTTTAATCTTTATAATTTTGCCCTTATATATCTATTCCCTGTCCTAAATCCGCCACTGGCTCCAGCTATACCAAACACACCCTTAATTTGTTTGTCTCCAATAAGTATTACGAACAATTTATAACCAAAACTTCAAACTCGATCATCTATCTTAAACACTAAAATTCAAGAAGTAAAACTTGCTCGCATTATCACTCAAAAGTTTTACTACTTCACAGTAAAATCCATTATAACTTGAGCTAGATAAGACTCATATATTAGTAGTATTGTATAAAGATTAAGCCCCGTTTGGTGGCACTATCGGATCTGTGCTTCCTTCTATGCTAAAGTATAAGAATAACGGCAGGTAGAATACTCATATTTTTTATATTATTCGTATTCTAATTCGGATGATTCTTCTACTACTGATACCCAAATAACTACCTGTTTATTTTTTAGAATCCCTACCCGAAGCTTACCCTATTAAAAATTTAATTAATTATTTAATATCCGAACCCTATAAATACCCGACTAAAATACTTACCCTATTAAATTTTAACCTATATATGTGGTTACCTAAATAAAATTCGAATAACTAACCTTATAAAAATCCTAATAATGGTTAAATTTTAGGTAGAGTAAAATGGGTACCCGCTAATTTGAGTAATATATTAAAAAAAAATATAATTTTTAATAACAAAAATATATAATATTTCTGTTATTAAAAATTATAATTATTTATATATATATATATATATATAATCGGGTTCTTGTAGTGGATATCTGCCCTATACTACTCGAACCTGACTCGGATAGTATATACACTATCTATATCTCTACCCAAACGTGAATATCTGTAAACGAGTTCGGATAGGATAAATACCCACTAAAATACTATCCAGCTGTTATCCCTACTGAAATGGCTAGCAAAAGCATATTTTTCATGATTATAAGTTTTCATGCTTTCAGTAGTAGGGATTAGTAGCACCATAATATATGTGTATATATAATAAAAATTTTAATTTATATTATATTAAATTTAATATATTAATATATACCATATTATAGCTATGACGTTTATAAGATAATTTAACATAAATAAATCAAACTATATAGTGTGTTCAACTAAATTTTAGTTTTCAAATACATTGTTTTAAAATCTAAGCGGCATACTTATATCTATTAGTTAAAGAGAGTCTAATTTTCCTAATAATTTACTAATTTAATTATTCTATAAAAATAGAAAATTATTTTAATTTATATAATTATATTTTATGAAAAATATTTTTAAAAATATATAATTAAATTAAATAAAATATATATTGATTATTCGGGTTCGAGTTATTTAGTAGGTTTCAGTAATGCTACAAGCACTATTGAATTGGATAGGATTCGAGTTTAGTTAAATATTTAGTCTATTGAATTGAGAAGAATATCACCATATATAAGTAAATTCCCATTCCTTAAATTGCGCTGACGTGTCAGATGGAGCCCACAGAAGAATTGGCCTGGGAGAAGAAAATACAAACAAAAAAGCTCCAAGCGCGGAGCCAGTTCGCGGGGCCGTCACGCGACCGTACCGTCTTTCACGTGGGTCGCCACCTCCCCTCCTCAGCTCACGCTTTTTGGGTCGCCGCGCTGATCGCACGGACACGCGCCGAGGACCTAGCGGACCGAATCCGTGTTCCGAATGCGGCCAAGCTCACCTCATCCCTCCGTTCTCGCGGCACCCTCGGTACTTAAATCGTCACCTTTACGTTCGAGCACGCACAAAACGCACGTCCACGCGCTGCCGCACGCCTTCTGTAGGCACCGTAAGCGTAGAAGGAGGCGCCGCGTCATGAAGGGTGACGACTTGAGTGAGGCTTTCGGGGTCGAATAGGAGAAAAGGAATTGCCCCTAACTCCTCGTTTCCAACCTCGTTTACGGAGCCAATTAATGAATGCAAAAGAGAACAACCCGAAATGACTGTTTTGCCCATAAGAAGCTCCGAATGGACGGCCCAGTCCTTAGCCGCGCCGCTCTAAATGGCCGGGAACTCTTCGCCCTAGCCGCTCCTCCTTGCCTGCCGCTCTCTCACACTCTCCCTCTCGCTCTGCCCGGAGATCCTCCCATGGCGGAGTTCGCGCCGAATCTGGACGATGGGGAACTCTGGCTCCCGTCGGAGATAATCGCTGACGTCGGCCTCCAACGCTACCACCATTCCTCCGCAGCCGCTGCCCGAGTGCGGAGCCAGCGCCACGCTGCCGAGGTCGAGCGCCTCGCCCATCAACTCGCCGCCCTTCGACGGCTTGACGCTGTGCACCTCCTCCCGGCCTTTGATCACCCGCGCTCTGCTCTTCCGCTCCATCTCGAGGTCGTTTGGCGCCATTTAACCTCACTTCAAGGGTTCTTCGGTCTCGTCGCCCTTCTTAACTACTTCCCTTGTTTGGTTGCAGGGTTTCGAGCATTTCGGACCGCTAGTTCGGTTTGAACCGGCAGAGAGGGAGCTTCGGGCCGCAATGCTACCCCAGAGCAGAAGGGCGACGCTTCCCGGTGCCTACGGGGAACGGTTCGGTGTCGGTTTGAGGCCGGAAACGATCCAGCATTTGCCAGCAAAGGCAGTTCAGTTGCAGGTACTTTCTTGACCTTACCGAGTTTCAACCCTACTGGCGGCTGGGGATGCCCAAGAACGGCTATTTTAAGTTGCTTAAGCAGATGTATTTGGCCAGGTTCCTCAGAGGCAGCATCGACCGCTTCATTCCCGGCTTGGCTCGCTTCGACGGGATCCTTCTGGGAGGGAGTGTGGTGGAACTGGTGTGTTCCTTCCAAGAGTGTATGAAGGCGAAAAGCGTTGTAAGAAATTTCAATCCTTGTCAATTCTTTGATGGTGTCGGCTCCCCTAAGTATGTTTTGATTATTACTTTGTGCATATACCTTTGTTCTCTGTTCAGATTTTGATGCTTAATCCACTAGCTCAATGAATGAACGACTTGTTCTTAGAGTAGTCATATAGACTGAACCCTATTTGAATTTTCAATCCTTTTGAACTGATGTTTACTTTTTCGGCACACATTTACCCTCTTTTCACTTTATTGATGTTCTTGCCAAGAGAGCTCTATAAATTGTGTGGGAAATTTTGATTTTTTTTTTGTTTTGCAGATATGGCAGGAGGCGAGCAGCAAAAGCAGAGGGGAGCAAGAAGCACAGCAATGTGGAAGCAGGGGAATCCATTTCAACCTTCCTCTGAGCCGGGTCTTCCCCAGGAATGGACTTACGGAGTCTAAGATCCCTATAGCCTTACTCCACCAGTAAGCCAGATACTTAACAAAGCAGGGAGGAGGAACAAGGAGCCCTAGTTTTGGCAGTGGGGTAAGGACTTGTTGATGGTCCCAGGAAGATAAAAAAGTAAATGTAGGGGGATGAGAGGAAGAATAAAATTTGAAGAATGGGATTGATGTGCATATTTCTTTTGCTGTCTGTCTCTCTTTTGCCGTGATGGATCCTTGTTTAGCATTAGGGCAGTATAGTAGTATACATATAAAGTTAATAAAGAAAAGGCCTGGATGTTCTTCTCTACTCACCTTTGAATGCATGCACAGTAGTGGTGCAGACTGTACCTTCTGAGTTTAGCTCTGCGGTACTTCCTTATAGGGGTTGGGGTTTTAATAGTGATATGGAAGGAGCGGCAAAGCATTGAATGCTTCTATTCTCGTGTACAGTGGAAGGCAACGTATCCTGGGAAATACCCGCCAATCTTGGTCAAGGGTATCCCTCGACATGCCACAGTGGACCCATGTATCTGGTCCGCCATTAGTTTAATCGATCAGACAAGACAACGCATGGGATACTGGAGTGCTTGGGAGAAAATTGTAATCTGACTTCTTTGAGCTTTGGAACCTAATTCAAACACACTAGGGCCCTACAGATGGAGGACAAGAACAGCTCAGAAAATTTCACTTTGTTTCCTTTATAAACTTCAATTCTCTCTCTTTAACCCTTTCTGACAGTACTACTACTCGGAGGTTAAACCAAATAAAATAAAGGAAGTAGTGTTGTTTTTCGATACATGGCACACACCATTTGAATTCTAGAATCTTTGTGGCACTAGTTTGTGTGTTCTTTTCTGGTTTTCCCCCTCCGCAATTTTTTGTCCGCTTGGCAAGTAAACTGTTGCATATGCATGCGTGATTGAGCTACATAGTACACTAATGTCAAACCTGCCTGCCTGCCAAATTTTGGTCCTTTATGGCAGCCGCAGGGTACGGGAACATTGTGTCATGCTTTATTATGCCAGTCAATATAATGCTAAACATTTTTAGGGGTGTAATTGTAAACTAATTCTTGGACAAGTTAAGAAGTCATCTTAAATGAAACCATCTTAAATGAAGTCATCTTAGGATCTTCATATGGCCTTTTGCTTATCAAATCCATTTTCTTACTGGAAAATTATTACCATATGCTATAGGATAATGCAACCTAAAATTTTTTATGGTTCGTTGAAAATGCCAATGTAGGATAAGGGTGCAACTACAAGAAGGAATAGTATCCTTTTCATTCTAATTTTTGGTTCAATCTTAGTGCAGTATCATGTCATCTTTGAAGCTATTTAGATTCATATGGTGTAGGTGATTAGATATGAATGTCAACCACGATTCTACTGATAGAGGACTTGGTAATGTTGGTTTTGACTTTTGATAGTCAGGACATCATCGCATTTAACCTTAATGGCCTGTTTATCTGCACGGACGGAAAATAAAAAGATGGAAAAAATATAGGAGGATGGAAAATAAGAGGAATGGAAAAAGTGAAATCACGTGATCCAGATGAGAACGAGAACGGTAAAGAGAGAAGGCACTGGCCAACCCCTCGCCTGCAGCGGTGGTGCTAGCTCATCGGTAATGGCAGCGCTGCAGCGTTGGTGCCAACTTGGCAGCGCCCGCTCGTTGTGGTTTCGTTCGCACTTGCAAATGGACACCGTCGCCGCCTCCTCGCCGAAGACCATTCGCTATGGTTTTGTCCGTGCCCGCAGATGGACGTTGTCGCCATTGCCTGCAAATGGACGTCGTTCGCTTCCTCGCCACACCACCA
Organism: Costus lasius; assembly: GCA_027563935.2. Lineage (NCBI taxonomy): Eukaryota > Viridiplantae > Streptophyta > Magnoliopsida > Zingiberales > Costaceae > Costus > Costus lasius. The sequence continues at coordinate 127,788,972 of CM050450.1, read as the reverse complement.
TTCGTGTCGCTGTTCCTTTCTAGTCGGATCCGGTGAGAGCGGGGACGACAACGATGGCAAGTAACACACCGAGGAGATCTGTAAGAGAGAACACCGAGGCTTCGTGGCGAGCAGCGAGGAAGTGCGTCTAATGGTGAGTGTAAGTGGCGAGGAAGCGCGTGCGCGGTGAAGAAATGCACGTCGATTTGATTTTTCGCCCGATTTGGATGGATCGTGAAACAGAGGAAAAAAAATTAAAATTTTCCTTTGATCATTTTACATCCGTTTAAGTATACAATGGAAAAGTTACTTTTTCCATTCTTTTCCTCTTATTTTTCTTTCCAATAAACATTCCCTAAGGCATAAGTGTTAGGCCCAGCCCTAATTTCAGCCCAACCCAATTGGGCTTGATGACCGAAGTCAAAATCAGCCCATTGCCTTATCAAATCAACCGATTGAGGTTTGGGGGAAATCTCTTCGGCAGCGGAATTAGATCCGCAAGCGTCGCCTACGTCTGGCGACAATGTCGACTGCCGGCAGTTGAAATTAGGCGTGCCAGCAGAGATGACACCGACCAACAACACCCTGCCAGGTGGCGATGCCGGTCAGGTGAGGAAACGGCGCAAGCGCTGACGATAAAGCAATGGTTGGACGCTACTCGATCGGGTGTCAGACGGCGAAATCCCGCCTCCGGCGAACAGTCCCGTCATCCGAGATCACGCCTGCACACGTGGAGCCATTGCAATGGTGGTCGATTGGGCAGTGAGGCAGCGTGGAGCACGGGCGGTGAATGAAAACGTTGGAGGCACGCAAAATCGAGAGAAGGCGAGGCGTCAGCGATTGATACCGAGAGCTGATGCGTGCAGCTCAAGCACGGCAACGCCGCGTGGATTTAGCAGATCGGACGAGAGGTCTTCCGAAGCAGATCCTCGCGTGCAGAGAAGCAGCGACGGGATCTAAAAATCTCGCTCGGGCAGAGGGAGGATCTCTACCTCGGACAACGTCGCATGCGCCTGGCTGGGATGAAGGAGCTGGGAGCTCTATAAGAGGGAAAGGGGAGGAACTTGTAAAAAGGAGGAAGAAGGGAGGACTGCTGGTGGAGGAACGGAGTGGACAAACGGGGGACGCGCGCTAGTGGATAGCTCAAACCAGGCGATCTGAACTCGCCGAAGTCGTCGCCTCCGCCCTTCCTTCCCTCTCCTCTCCAAAACGCGTTGCAGGATCTTCCAACGAGGGCAGTGGCCGCCGCTCGTTGGCGCTTCGGTGGTGTGGGTTGGGTGGCTCGAAGCAACCGCGACAACGAGGACTGTTGCAAAGTGAGAGTGGAAGCATTCGGCGACTGAGGAACCGAACGCTGGGACTCATGGGTGAACGAACTCGTCGCCCCTCCCTCCAACATCTCTTCCATCATTCGAACTCGTCGATCGATCTCGCCGGCGAGGGCTAGTGGTTAGCTCTCTCCCAGCTACTCCGGTGGTGTGGTTCGGAGTGAGCTCGACGTCTTCGTCCCCCTTCTGAACAATCCCGGCGAGATCAAGGTGGTGGTTTCGGGTGGATGGCGAGACCGACGGTGAGACGCGCCCTCGACAGAATAAAATCGTGGTGGCCGACCGTTCGACGGCCCGGGGCGACAGCAACTCACTCGTCGGAAGAGACGACGCTCTTTCCTAGCCGACGCGAGGCGTGAGCGTGCGGACGCAACTCGCGAACGGAGCAGCGGGCTTCTACATCAGGAGAACACAAAGCGGATTTCTGATGTGGATTTTGGGTTTTGGACGCGATGACGGGTTTCGGGTGCGTACCGAAATCGGGAAGCTACATAAACAGATCCAGTATTGGATCCAACTTGCGTAAAATATATTTCTCTCTCTCCTTTCGTTTATTTATTTAGACTAATGTGACTTCTTTTCCTTCCCTTTTATTTGGTGATCCTGGATTGGACGAGGCTGAGGAATGCGTGCGCGGATGTGTTCCTGTCGGTCATGCTGGACCTGAACCCAACAATAGCTAAATTGATCCCCTGTGTGGGATCTGACTTGATTTGGGCCCTGCGCGATCATTGAAAATTCGGTGGAATAATTAATATAGCTGATTGTTGTATTTGTTTAATTCAGGGCGTGACAATAAGTATCTAGTGGTAGAGTTAAATTAAAAGAGTTTGGTTGCATAAAAATCTTTTATGACATGCATTCTCTTTCCCTCTCATCTCTTAGTACAAAGCCACCTACGATAGCACATTAATGTCTTTACGCACTCTAGTTATGTAATACCCCGGTTTAGTCCCACATTGAAAGTGACAGAAAATATTATATGGTATATAGGGCTTAGTGGGCTTGCTATTGTTAACTTGGGCTTAAGCATTTTAATAGATTGAGCCACGTTGCAAATTGGCTCACCAAGTTAATAAATAGTTTGCTTACTAAGCGGGTCCTAATAAGTTAGGTTTAATATGTAATGATATGGGAAAGAAATTGACTACTTTGTTTGGCTATCATTGGAATTGACGCAACTACTGCCTTCTTATCAATAATTATATCTCTCTATTTAGATGAGACCATTCCTTAAATGAACACTTCCACTAGAGGGACATGAAATGGTTGAATCATGATTGGTGTGATGCTCCCGGGATTTAGCACAAATCCCAAAGCACACCGAGATGGAGCGATGGCGGGACCTCTCGTCACCAGCCGTGTTGGACGACTCGGGTGTGCGATCGTGTCACTGAGGCTGACACAAGTCCATAGGGCGAGGGTCGAGTCAAACCACGGAGTGTGGGTTCACACGTGGATGTGGGCTTCTGACTCGACCCATGGACCCTAGACCCCCTCGCACGAGCTTGCGAGCGTGCGCATCGAGGAGGGTCAACCGCGGGGCGATTCTGAGGTCAAATCGACCCCGAACCGGACCCGAACCACCTTCCAGGCTGAACCGAACCGGTTCAGCCGGTTCAGACCGGGCTACAGTGCCCGCGTACGCGGAAAGGGGAAAATTTCCCCTGTTCCTCATCTTCGCTGGAAGCGGCGCCGTCCGCCGTTGATTCCGGTCAGCTGGAGGCGGCTCGCCGGATTTGGAAGGTGGCTGACGACGCGGGCTGGCGTGGCGGCGAGGCGGGCAGTGGATTGAAGGCTGGGACTCTACGTGGACGAGCCTAGGGCGGATTTTCCATCCGCCCCGGTGGAAGCGAGATCTCCGGCCAATCACCGCCGGAGATCGCGGCTGTGTGGCGACGAGGATGGAAATCCCATCCTCGTCGAGGGGAGGTGGCAATCAAGCGAGATTGGACGCTTGTGCAAGGTCTGGCGACGGCGATTTGGCGATTCTGGATCTGGGAACAGAGTTTCCATTCCTTCGGTCGGCGACGAGGCTCCGGCCGTGGACTCGTCGGTGTGAGGTTCCAGATCGATTCACCGGTGCCCTGAGGTAACGAGGAGACTATCTCCTCCGGCGCCGGCAGCCAGACGCGGGAGAGCGATCGGATTTTCCGATCGCCGGTTCCACGCAGCGACAGCTTCCATTGGGTTCAAATTCACGTCGACGGCGACTTCTCCGGCGACAATACTCCGGCAGAGACTTCGCCTGACGTCGGCGACCAGATCCCAACCCTCCGGCGTGACTCCGGTGGCCGGACGGGAGAGGGGATTACTTCCCCTGTTTCAGCCGAGGAACGGCGTGAGTTCGGACGCGAGCGGGAAGAAGGGAGGAGAGAGAAGTTTACGTGCGGGTTCGTACGTGCGTCTCGCTTCGTCTCCGATCGGACGTTCCGACGCAGCTTCTCGGAGGATCTCGGTGGGCTCGGCTCGTGGAGTGGTGGCACGCTACAAGGGTAAACCCTCCCCGGATCTATCGTGTGTAGTGGTAGTAGGACGGGTTTCTCGTGTGTAGTGGATAGAGGCTTTACCGCCGTCCGGACTTCGTGTGGCTTTTTCGTCCGGACGGTTCTTTGCGTTATCTGCGCCCGCATATGTGTAGTGCGGGTTGTGCTTATTTGTAGGTACTGCTTGCTTGCCTGCAAAGTCTTGGACGTGTGTGCCGGCACCCTTGAAGGTGTTCGCCACCGTCCCCTTGTGATTGATTGAGGCCGCGCCGGTGCCTATCTCGGCTGTGTAGAGAAAGGAGCGCGGGCTGAGGAAATTTCTGTGAGTGCAAAGTGTTTTGGAGAGTCTCCATCACTTTGACACAGTTGAGAGATTTGTATTCGTGTCCGAGGGGCGGTATTCATACCGAACCCTTCGCGCACGTGGTGTGAGGACTTGTAAAAGTGCTGGGCCAGCTTCCGCAACACGATCCTAACCGGTCGCGGGCCACTCTAGTGTAGGGCTGAGATCTCCGTGAGGGGATCTGCCGGTTGTGGTTAAGTTTATTATTAAAAAATAAATTTGCCCATAACAAACCGGTATCAGAGCTTAAGTTTGTGTAAGTCTATTGTCAGGGATATCGACGTCGGTGTACGCTGTTTGGAGGGTGCGTACGTCGGTGCCTAGCGCCGGGGCGTAGTCTCTCAGCCTCTTCACTGATCGCTCAGTTCCGACACAGACCGAGCACTACTTAGCTCTTTTCAGTGCACCCAGAGGTCAGACCATCAGATCTAATTCCACCAGCAGAACTTCAGGGTTACTTCTCACGATCACAATGGTTACAGCTGCAGAGCGCATCTCCCACTTGGAGACTGCGATAGGGAACTTCGATGGAGACGCTACGATCATGGAGCGTCTCGAGGCACTTCGGTCGGCGGTCGAGTCCGTTGGGACCCGCCTGGATTCTGAGTTGGCACGTCTCTCCAATGCCCTTGGTGGACTTGCATTGGAGGTGGCAGTGCAAAGGAACTTGAGAATTTCCTTTGGGATATGGAGCAGTATTTCAGGACTGCTCAGGTGCCTGATTATGAAAGAGCGCAGTCGTGTTCGGCATATCTGACAGGTGACGCCAAGCTCTGGTGGCGTACCTTAGTGACCCCTCCGGGAGAAGAGGTGCCACGTGACATCTCATGGGATGAGTTGAAAGCTGAACTGAAGAACCAGTTCCTGCCGACACACACTTCAAAGACTGCTAGAGACTCTTTACATAAGATCAGACACACGGGGACAGTTCGTGAGTATGTTCGAGCTTACTCTGCCGCCATGCTCGAAATACCACGAATGGAAGAAGAGGATCGCTTGTACTTCTTCTTAGAGAGGATGCAGACATGGGCACAGTTGGAAGTTAGGAGACATAGCCCATTAACTCTCAAAGAGGCTATGGCCGTAGCTGATTCCTTAGTGGATTTGAGGGATAGGAAGCAATCTGCCCCTATCTCCTCTGGTCCATCTAAGTCACGTTCCCCTCAGAGGAATAAGGGGAAGCGTCCAGCTCCAGGACCCAAGGGTGGGTATAAGAAGAAGCAGGGAAAGGGAGGAGCTACCTCTTCAGGAACCGGCCAGAAGAAAGCCATACCAGCCGGTTCTCCTCCTAGGGGCGCTCCCAAGCAGCAGCTGAAGTGTTTTCTTTGCCGAGGACCTCATCGCATGCGTGATTGTCCTCGAGGAGATACACTTGCAGCTATTGTTCAGCGGGAGGCTGCCCAATCTGAAGATCATCTGATCACTGTGAATCCTTTGGTGATCAATGCCATTGCCACTTCCACCACAATGAAGACCAAGTTGATGTACGTGGAGATGAGGGTGAACTCACATCGAGTTCATGCCATGATCGATAGTGGTGCATCTCATGTTTTTGTGGCTCATGGCATGGCGACGCGGCTAGGGCTGAGCATGTCCCCTGCTCAGGACCGCTTCAAGACGATCAACGCTGAGGAGCGGCAGATCGCAGGAATATCCTATGATGTTCCTCTTGTCTTCGGGGAGTGGAAGGGTAAGAACCATGTACGCGTGGTTCAGATGGACGATTATGATGTTATCGTCGGCTTGGAGTTGATACAGAAGATGAAGGCTGCTATAGTCCCTCATCTAAAGGGTGTCCAGGTGATGGATGAGAGATACCCTTGCTTTGTTCGTTGCCTACAGTTGGCTGGGTCGGATAAGTCAGTACGACCAGGGAAGGCTCAGAGTACATACATATCGGCTGCTACTCTTGAGACAGGCTTACGTCGGGGCGAGCGGACCTTTCTGGCTACATGGGTGACGGCCCCTGTAGAAGGTCCAGACGACGTACCAGCGGAAGTGAAGAATTTACTTGAGGAGTTCCAAGATCTTCTTCCGCCTGAGCTACCTAAGGAGCTTCCTCCCAGACGTGCGATTGATCACCGCATTGAGTTGGTTCCTGGGGCAGCTCCTTCTTTCCGACCCCCATACCGCATGCCTCCTGCAGAGCTCGTAGAGCTGAGGAAGCAGTTGGATGAACTCTTGGCAGCTGGGTTCATCCAACCCTCCAAGTCTCCATTTGGTGCTCCTGTGCTGTTTCAAAAGAAAAAGGACGGTAGTCTTCGTTTCTGTGTTGACTACCGTGCCTTAAATAAGATCACCATCAGGAACAGATACCCGATTCCACATATCCAGGACCTCATTGACAGACTAGCGGGCGCTATTGTCTTTACCAAGCTTGATTTGAGATCAGGCTATTGGCAGGTCCGCATAGCTGAGGGAGATGAGGCGAAGACAACCTGTGTCACCCGGTACGGCGCCTACGAGTTCTTGGTTATGCCATTCGGCTTAACCAATGCGCCGGCTACCTTCTCCCACCTTATGAACAATGTTCTGACACAGTTACTCGACGATTTTGTTGTCGTCTACCTTGATGATATCGTGGTGTACTCGGCCACGATGGAGGAGCATTTACAGCATCTGAGATTGGTGTTTCAGAGACTGAGGGAACACCAGCTGTATGTGAAGAGGGAGAAATGCTCCTTTGCTGCTTCTGAGATCCAGTTTCTGGGCCATGTGGTAGGCCATGGCACTGTCCAGATGGATCCTGAGAAGGTGCGTGCCATCGTCGAGTGGACCGCACCTACTTCCCCTACTGAGCTCCGATCTTTCCTGGGAGTGGCGAATTTCTACAGGAAATTTATCCAGGACTACTCCAAGATCGCAGCTCCCCTTTCTGACCTCCTGAGGAAGGAGACTCCATGGCTATGGCAAGAACGGCATCAGACTGCGTTTGCAGAGTTGAAACGCAGGATCGCCAGTGAGCCGGTTCTTCGTATGCCGGACTTCAGTCGGCCCTTTGAGGTCCATACCGATGCCTCTGACAGAGCGATCGGTGGAGTGCTCTTACAGGAGGGGCATCCAGTGGCATTTGAGAGCCGGAAGTTAAGTCCGGTGGAGCAGCGTTACTCAGCTCACGAGAAGGAGATGGTCGCCGTGATCCACTACCTTCGAGTTTGGCGCATCTATCTTCTCGGTAGCGCTTTCGTAGTGAAGACGGATAATGTCGCCAACACATACTTCGCTACGCAGAAAAAGCTTTCACCTAAACAAGCGAGATGGCAGGAGTTCCTCGCTGAATTTGACTTCACCTGGGAGCACAGACCGGGGCGCTCCAATGTGGTTCCAGATGCTCTCAGCAGGATGTGCACTGTGGTGCTTGCTTCGATATCGAGGATTGAGGGTGATCTCCTCGATCGCATTCGGCAAGCTGCTGCTCTCGACGCCAAATACCAGCAGCTGATCGCCGACGTGCGAGAAGGCAAGGTTCGTCGTTACTATCTTCAGGGCGACGACATTCTGATGGCCGAGGGCGGTCGGCCACTTGTTCCGGCGACTAGCGGACTTCGACGCGAGTTATTGCGAGAGCTTCACGACACGGCATGGAGTGGACATCCGGGACAGCGCAGAATGCTGATTCTATTATCCCGATCTTGTTATTGGCCCTCCATGCGAGCTGATGTCGATCATTATGTCCGCACCTGCTTGATCTGCCAGCAGGATAAAGTCGATAGGAGGCGCGAAGCTGGATTGTTACAGCCTCTTACTATTCCGGAACGACCATGGACTTCAGTTTCCATGGATTTTATTACTGGGTTACCGAAGGTCGAAGGGAAGGCTTCTATATTTGTTGTGGTGGACAGGTTCTCTAAGTACTCTGTGTTCATCGCAGCACCTGAGCCTTGTTCAGCCAAGGAGACGGCTGACCTCTTCTTCAAGCATGTAGTGAAGCTTTTTGGGCTTCCTCTAGACATTGTTTCTGACAGAGATGCCAGGTTCACTGGTAACTTCTGGACGTCCTTGTTCAAGACTCTTGGTTCCGAGCTAAAGTTTTCTACAGCGAACCATCCTCAGACCGATGGCCAGACGGAGAGGATAAATGCACTACTTGAAGAATACCTTCGTCACTTCGTGTCGGCAAGCCAGCGCAACTGGGTGTCTCTCCTCGACACGGCGCAGTTTGCCTACAACTTGCAGCAGTCTTCAGCGACCGGCAAGACACCATTTGAGTTGGTGTTAGGACGACAGCCTCTCACCCCCGCTGATATTGTGCAGCACACTGATGGTGAGTGCCCAGCAGCCTATCGGGTTGCGAGAGATCATGCCGAGGTGCTCCAGGAGGCTCGTGATAGCTTAGAGCACGCGGCAAGAAGGATGCAGCATTATGCCAATCAGAGTAGACGCGATGAACAGTTCGAAGTTAGAGATCTTGTGCTATTAAAGTTGACACCTCAGATGTGGAGAAAGATCTCAGCCAAGACTGCGCATCGCAGCCTTATTCAGAGATATGAGGGACCTTTCGAGGTCTTAAGACGGGTTGGTGCTGTAGCCTACAGGCTGAAGCTTCCCGACAGATTAAAGCTTCATCCGACCTTTCATGTGAGCTTTCTGAAAAAGTTTCACACCGACGAGACCGACCCCAGTCGCTCTCAGGGGCGTCGGGCTCCTCCTAGTGTTCGGGCAGAGTTCAATAAAAAGATTGAAAAGATTTTGAATCACAAAACACTTGGACAGTATAGGAGGAACAGGCGGATGGAATTTCTTGTGCAGTGGGAAGGAACACCCATAGAAGAAGCTAAATGGGAGAAAGCTTCTGATTTGTGGCAGTTTGAGGAGGAGTTGAAAATCTACATGGACAGCCTGTCGTCGAGGGCGACGACGAACTTGGGTGGGGGAGTATGTGATGCTCCCGCGATTTAGCACAAATCCCAAAGCACACCGAGATGGAGCGATGGCGGGACCCCTCGTCACCAGCCGTGTTGGACGACTCGGGTGTGCGATCGTGTCACTGAGGCTGACACAAGTCCATAGGGCGAGGGTCGAGTCAAACCACGGAGTGTGGGTTCACACGTGGATGTGGGCTTCTGACTCGACCCATGGACCCCAGACCCCCTCGCACGAGCTTGCGAGCGTGCGCATCGAGGAGGGTCAACCGCGGGGCGATTCTGAGGTCAAATCGACCCCGAACCGGACCTGAACCACCTTCCAGGCTGAACCGAACCGATTCAGCCGGTTCAGACCGGGCTACAGTGCCCGCGTACGCGGAAAGGGGAAAATTTCCCCTGTTCCTCGTCTTCGCTGGAAGCGGCGCCGTCCGCCGTTGATTCCGGCCAGCTGGAGGCGGCTCGCCGGATTTGGAAGGTGCCTGACGACGCAGGCTGGCGTGGCGGCGAGGCGGGCGGTGGATTGAAGGCTGGGACTCTACGTGGACGAGCCTAGGGCGGATTTTCCATCCGCCCCGGTGGAAGCGAGATCTCCGGCCAATCACCGCCGGAGATCGCGGCTGCGTGGCGACGAGGATGGAAATCCCATCCTCGTCGAGGGGAGGTGGCAATCAAGCGAGATTGGACGCTTGTGCAAGGTCTGGCGACGGCGATTTGGCGATTCTGGATCTGGGAACAGAGTTTCCATTCCTTCGGTCGGCGACGAGGCTTCGGCCGTGGACTCGTCGGTGTGAGGTTCCAGATCGATTCACCGGTGCCCTGAGGTAACGAGGAGACTATCTCCTCCGGCGCCGGCAGCCAGACGCGGGAGAGCGATCGGATTTTCCGATCGCCGGTTCCACGCAGCGACAGCTTCCATTGGGTTCAAATTCACGTCGACGGCGACTTCTCCGGCGACAATACTCCGGCAGAGACTTCGCCTGACGTCGGCGACCAGATCCTAACCCTCCGGCGTGACTCCGGTGGCCGGACAGTGACGGACGGGAGAGGGGATTACTTCCCCTGTTTCAGCCGAGGAACGGCGTGAGTTCGGACGCGAGCGGGAAGAAGGGAGGAGAGAGAAGTTTACGCGCGGGTTCGTACGTGCGTCTCGCTTCGTCTCCGATCGGACGTTCCGACGCAGCTTCTCGGAGGATCTCGGTGGGCTCGGCTCGTGGAGTGGTGGCACGCTACAAGGGTAAACCCTCCCCGGATCTATCGTGTGTAGTGGTAGTAGGACGGGTTTCTCGTGTGTAGTGGATAGAGGCTTTACCGCCGTCCGGACTTCGTGTGGCTTTTTCGTCCGGACGGTTCTTTGCGTTATCTGCGCCCGCATATGTGTAGTGCGGGTTGTGCTTATTTGTAGGTACTGCTTGCTTGCCTGCAAAGTCTTGGACGTGTGTGCCGGCACCCTTGAAGGTGTTCGCCACCGTCCCCTTGTGATTGATTGAGGCCGCGCCGGTGCCTATCTCGGCTGTGTAGAGAAAGGAGCGCGGGCTGAGGAAATTTCTGTGAGTGCAAAGTGTTTTGGAGAGTCTCCATCACTTTGACACAGTTGAGAGATTTGTATTCGTGTCCGAGGGGCGGTATTCATACCGAACCCTTCGCGCACGTGGTGTGAGGACTTGTAAAAGTGCTGGGCCAGCTTCCGCAACGCGATCCTAACCGGTCGCGGGCCACTCTAGTGTAGGGCTGAGATCTCCGTGAGGGGATCTGCTGGTTGTGGTTAAGTTTATTATTAAAAAATAAATTTGCCCATAACAATTGGTATGTTGGCCTTTGTTTACCTTTTAGCCTAAACCAAGGTGGGGCTCCTCTTAGGCAAGCCTGTTTTCTACTAGGCCCTTCTTCCCTATGTCTACACTATTAGCTGTATTGCAATGATCATTTCTTTCCGGGTTAGGACCAAAATACTCTTGAGAGCTCCCTTGTTGTTGATGAAGTGCATTGGGACCAACCAATGAACATCATCTGGTGGCTAATCTTATCTATTGCATTAGGAGACTTATTTGATCGACTTGTCATTGCCCTACATGATGGACAATAGTGCTTTAATATTTTTTGAAATGCTTTTGCACCTAATGAAATGGCTCTTTGACGCTATGTACTAGTTGCTTAAATGATGAGATGGATCCTTCGGCCAATTTTTGTGATGAGATGGATCCTTCGGCCAATTTTTGAGCACTACTTGTATGCTTTTGACATTTATAAGTTGCGTTTATTAGGGAAGAAAGGGGGAGGGAAAAGAAGGAAAGAAAGGGAAAGGAAGAGAAGGAAGGGAAAATGACACTTTCCCTTATTTAAGAGGAAGGATGGATGAGAAGGCGGACTGTCCAAATGCATTCTGCTCAAATTAGGTGGAAAATTCACTGTAGACACTATCCACGCTCGTTGTTGTCCTTGCCTTTCACTGCTTGCAAGTTCGTCACCATCGCCCTCACTTTGCCCTCGCTGTCGTACACAAGTGCGAGGGAAAACATCGCTGCCAACAGCGATTGCACGTGCATAGCATGTGACTCCTTCATCCTCTCATTTTTTTTCCTTCTCCTTCCCTTTCCCCTCTATTTTCCCTCGGTCCTAGAGCCTCATAGTTGTTTGAAAAATCTTAGCTCATTACAGCTATAAGATTCCATATTAACAACATTTAAGCCCTCAATATATTGATGTGCGTCAACTGTTCACTTGTTGGTTTCTATATTATCATTTTTGAACAAAATAAACAACAACTCAACTCTCATGCCTAGGAGGTGATAGCAACCGAAAATATGAATTCTTCTGCCATAATTCTCACGGTCTTTTGACAGATTTGGCTAACTAGAAACAAGAAAATTTTTCAGCATGCGAAGGCTGCACTAAGTAAGGCCGGTAGAGTTCAACATGTTCTTTACTGCCTATGACCATATGGACGAACACAAACTCTCACCTATATACAAGCTTGCCCGTTGGTCCAAACCTACATAAGACCACTTAAAAATGAATACTGATGGGCTTGAAGTAACGCTACTCAAATGGCAAGCCATTGGGAACCATAAAAGCTATGTTTCCTTAGATAAAAAATTAAAAGAAAAGAATAAAAAACACATTAGGTTATGTTCTATTGAATAGAATCCACGGTAGAAAGGATGAAAAGTACAATGATCCTTTCCACCGTGGATTCCATTTAACATAACATAGCCTAAATCTAGACGTAAAATGTTACTAGATTCAATGTGTTTTTCATTCTTTTCTTTTAATTTTTCATCCAAGAAAACACAATCTAAGAGGCGGGCTCTTATTGCAGTGGTGGGTCCTCTCACAAATGCGCCCCAATGCCACTTTCCGAACTACTTGCTATCCGAAGTGCTCTTGAGCATATTTATCACCACTTCGCCAAGGATCATAAAATTTTAATAGAAACCAATAGCTCGGAAGCGGTTTTCCTAATTTCTAGTAGCTCTACGTATACATTTCTCGAAACTCAAGTAGTTCTGCGAGAGATCAAGTTCCTGCTAAGTGAAGGAGAATTTAACCTTGTTCATGTAGCACGACACTGCAATGAAGTAGCTGATTAGCGAGCCAAACTTGCACGGCGAACTCGCCAATACATGTGTTGGGTAAGTAGCTAGTTGGATGAGCTCGTCAGAATCTTGTACGCTGAGGCCTCTTGGCCTTAATCCTTCTAAGTTTTAATAAAGTTTTCACTTGATTAGAAAAAAAAATTGTTTTGTTGTATATAGTATATAAGAGTGGCAACCTGTTTTTCCATACCTATAATGATAGCCTTTTTTAGTTACAAGACTGGGTTTTGGATGATCAATACGCTTGTAGCACCATGCATCGATGTTTAGATACGGTTAATAAAGATCTTCTATTGTTAAAGCCCACTTCAAATTATAGTCAAGAGGATCACTTAGGGGCTGTTTGGCCTTGCTCTAAAACTGATTTTAATCAGCTTTTAAGCAGAAAGTAATTAAAAAACTGTTTGATAATGAAAAGTAGAAAAAAGTAAAAAAAAAGAAGAGCATAAGTTGGAAAAGCTACAGTTTGATACTTTTACAGTTTTTGCTTTTCCAAAAAAGTAATTTATGTAATTTTATTTAAAATTTCAGGTATTATTACTTTAAATAATTTAAAATTTTAACATTAAAAAAAATAAATTATATTATTATTTTAAATAATTTAAAATAATATATTTATTTATTATTGTAAATTTTGACAACAGTTACAAATTATTAACTAAACATCTTATAAATTTTAAAAGTGTAGCACAGTATAGTACAGCATAGTTTAGCACAGTTATAAAGTTATTAATAGTGGAGCCAAACAGGCCCTAAGATTGAAAGAAACAAATGAGGTCTCCTTAAATGACAATGATTAGGAGCAAACTTGGTCAAGGAAGGATTTTACACACAAATATTTTGATAGGTTAATGTTTGGTCTAAGTGATAAAATTCTCCACACTAGAAAAGGATCGCTTTAGTACCACTAAATTAACACAGAAAACAATTGTTGTGGACAACTTACTAGCCTAAACTTAAGTCTTTTCTTTAGATGGAGAGTAAAACTCAATGTATTCGACTAATTACAAAAGGAGAATCTTAGGGCTAAGTCTTCAGGGTCTCACTTTGATGCTTAGATTACATTGTGTATACCAAGAGTAACAAGGAGAAAATGTTGAATGCACTTTATACAAAGAAACATAGACCCTATTGTGGGAGCGCACATCCTCAGCAGCCGGGCAGCTGAGAAATTTCTCGGCTGCCTGGTTTAAATTTAATATTAAAAATATTTTTTTTAATTTTTTTTATAAATAATCTACATGTTATAATCTATTTAATGGTACTAATATTGGGGTAGTTTAGATTATATACAATAAGAAATTGCCCTAAACATTATTGTATAAAATATTATAAAGAATTTTCTATACAATAATGTTTAGGGTAATTTCTTATTATATACAATCTAAACTACCTCAATATTGATACCATTGGATAGATTATAACATGTAGATCATTACTAAAAAAAATTAAAAAAAATATTTTTTTACACAAAAATTAAAGAGGCAGCTTAGAAATCCTCGGCTGCCTATGCAGCCGAGGATTTCTGTCCCTATTGTGGTTTGATAAAATTCATCTTTTCATATGCATATATTTCTTTGATTGCATATTCATTTAACTTTCTAGAGTTAAGATTGTTACAAATTAGTATTCTTTTAAGGTTTCCCATAGAATATTAGACCAATGATAAACATCCAAGTACACCATAACTAACATAGTGTTACACAACTAACATATATGTCTTAACAAAGGACCAAATAATAATTACATTGAATATCTAAGAGGAAAATAAGAGAGAGAGAGAGAGGGCTATTATGTGTTCACCATATTGTTATTTTAAGATATGGTATAAATTTAGTGGTAGCTCAAGAGCTATGAACAACAAACAAGAAAAAAGAACTATAGATGAAAGGTTTCTCTTAGGCTGTGTTTTGGGAGGAAATGATGGATTTAATGGAAAATGTAGTGTTAATGCCATTAAATATTCTTAATTTTAGATAAGCAGTATAAAACACCTGCACACTCTTTTAAATGTTATGTAGATAGTCTTCCCTACTAGGATGTCTACAGTTCCAAAACAACCAAATATGATATGCTTCACTAGTCTATAATGCCAGTAAATATTATTAATTTTAGATAAGCAATATAAAACACCTGCACACTCTTTTAAATGTTAAGTAGATAGTCCAAATGTAATTTACCCCTAAGTGGCTTAGGACATTTTTGATTAAGAGATCTATACATATAAAATCAAATAAAGACAAATGGGTGGAAGAAAAATATCATTCATCATTCATAACATCGTCATAAAAAGCATACTATTTCAGTACAAAGTTCATCATTAGCTAAGAGATAGCTAAATTACAAACTTCAGAAGTAATCAATGCTTTTCTCAGAAATGGTTTAGCGAATCACATTTGAATGATTTGACAGATATTCGGCCTATAAAGGACATATGAATATTATTGTGTCTTTCGATAAATATTCGGCAGGTAAAAGGACATGAGAATATATATCTTTTGATATGACAAATAACCGGCCTTTGAAGGACATATGAATATCTTTTGTGTCAATTGACAAATATTCTTTTTGTGAATATGTTGTGACAACCTTTCGATAAAATATTCCTTCTGTAAAAATTTATCTGATTTCAATTTTCATAATTCTTATTTTCAACTTCATTTCTTCAATAAATATTCTTTCTGTGAATATTTATCTGATTTCATCTTTCCTTCATTCGATAAATATTATTTCTGTGAATACTTATCTATTTAAGTTCGATAGATGTTCTTTATGTGAATATCTATTCGATTTCAAGTTCAAGGAATCTGATTTCAGTTGTGAATGATACTATAACAATATTAAGGAACTACGCCCCAATATCTAGTATTGACGTACGCACCTCCCAAACAATATTATTAGCCACATGTGACAGCATAAAGAGTTGATGTAATCTGGATTAGCCTTTGATGAGCTAAATGTTCAAAATGGGTGAATGGGTCTTTCGGCCAAATATTCGAAATAGAAGAATGGGCCATTAAGTCAAACATTCAGAATAGAAAAATGAGCCATTGGGCTAAACATTCAGAATAGAAGAATGAGCCATTGGGCCAAACGTTCAAATCAAGCGAACGAGCCATTAGGCCAAACGTTCAAGATAGGAGAATGAACCATTGGGCCAAACATTCAAATCAAGCGAACGAGCCATTGGGCCAAACATTCGAAATAGATGAATGAGTCGTTGGACCAAACATTCTATAGGGATGGCAACGGGGTGGGTCGGGGTCGGGTTTTGCCTTCCCCGCCCCGACCCCGTCTCTCCCACCTTTACACCCGACCCCGTCCCCGACCCTGATGGGGTTGCAATTCTTTGTCCCAAACCCAACCCCGTCGGGGAATCGGGTCCCCGCGGGTTCCCCGACCCTGCAGCGACAAGACGAGAAGCTGAAGGCAAGGTGGCGGCGTGAGGATGCGAGGCGGTGCGAGATGGAGAGACGACGGCACGAGGAGGCGAGGCGGCGTGAGATGGAGAGGCGGCGGTATGAGGACTGAGGAGGCAAGGTGGTGCGAGATGGAGAGATGACAGCACGAGGAGGCGAGGCGGCGAGGGTTAAGACTTAAAAGGTAGAAAATAAACTAGCGTTAACCTCCAGAGCTAACATAATATAATATATATATATAAAGCTGTTAGCTATTACTCTATTAGCCTATTAAAGCTGAAGATTTGAAGTGCATATATATTAAAGTTATATATATATATATATATATTAAATATAATATATATACTTGCTATTAAGTTATTACTCTATTTCCGAGGCAGACGCATGCATCTGTGACGTACGATGGTTTTAAAATTATATTAAGTATATTTATATTATTATTATATATATAATTTTAGTAAATTTAAAAATTCGGATCGAGTTCGGGTCGGGTTTTTCATACCCCAGACCCATCCCCGCCCCGCTTTTTAAAATTCGGGTTTTACTCGACCCCGACCCGAGTCAACTCGGGTTTTCCCCATTGACTTCGGGTCGGGTCGGGTTAGGGTTATTTTGCCATGCCTAGATAGGAGAATGAGTCATTGGGCCAAATGTTCAAATTAAGCGAAAGAGCCATTGGGCCAAACATTCGAAGTAGCCTATGGAAGGCTAAAATGTCATAGATAGATCGCAAAGGGCTAATATGTCATAAATAACCTTAAGGCAAAAATATCAACTGAAATATTATAGATAGCCTTTAAAAGACTAATATATCAGGAGTAGTCTTTAAAAGGCTAAAATGTTCGAGTTAGTCTTTAAAAGGCTAAAATAGTTTTTAAAAGGCTAAAATATCAGAAATAGCCTTTAAGAGGCTAAAATATCAAAAATAGCCTTAGGAAAGACCGAGATTACAAAAATGACTTTCGATAAGCTGATGTGTCAAAGATAGCTTTGAGAAGGCTAAAATATTAGAAATAATCTTAAGAAGGCTAAAATGTTATAAATAGCAGATGGATGATATGTTAGAAAACAACTTTTAGAGGGACTAGTGTGTAAATAAACCTTTAAAGGACTAAAGTGATACGGCGATGCATGCAATCAGCAGTGTAAGGAACTGTGTCGATACGGGATATCGGTGATATATCTTCCTGATATTATCAGCAATATGTCATAGTAATATTTTTCTTTCTGTTTGCATTAGATCAAACTTTATTGAGTCAGCTGGATTTTGCTCCAATTAAAGTTGAGCCTAAGCTCAACCCTGATATGGATTGAAAACAAGTTCAATCCTAGATTAGGTAGAATAATGTGAATCTGTTCAATGTCGATTTGAATCACATCATTTACATTCAATGCGACCAATAGTGCTTGGCTTAACGGAGCAGACAAGCGTTTGATTTGGTTTGCCGTTCAAATGGATTTATACAAGGACCCTTGGTGTCACGCCCCGGTCGGATCGGTCTAGAATTAGCGCTTATCCGCTTCCTAGAGCCGTCCGGCGGAATACCAGAACGTAACTCGCCCTAGGGTTTCCGACCCAAAATTAGAAACCCTAATCTCCCCGGATAAATTTTATCCCCAAATACAAGATCGCACGGAGAAAACCCTAACCCCAATTTAGAAATCCGGAAAAGAACGGAACCCTAAATTAAGATACCTTCTCGGTCAAAATCAATTTTGACCAAATCAACGCTGGTTGCCGAATTTCCCTTCGCTGACGTCAGCCACTCGACTGCTGACGTCACCTGCCGATTTCGTTCGCCGCTCGCGAATTCGAAATCCCGCTCCTAATTTCGCCTCGCTGACGTCACGCCGACGTCAGCCTCCAAATCGATTTCCGAATCGATTTCGTTCTGTTTTGACCGTTGACTTCTGCCTCGTTTCGAACGCCGAGCGTTCGAAACGCTCGTGTCGTCTTCAACCTCGCGCCGAAGCCGTTGTCTTCACGCGTCGAACGCGCGTCTGCGTTCGACGCTACCGTCGCCGGAGAAGGAAGGCCGCCGCCTTCCGTCGTCGTTGAACAGGGGAAGGGAACATATGAAAGGAAGAAGCTTTATTACCTCTGCAAAGCTTACAACGTCTCTCAACCGACGACCTCCGTCGGTGCCCGCTTCCCCTCCCTCACCGGTGATTCCGGTTACATGCTCTCCTTGATCTCACTCTCTCGTCGACGCCGCTGCGCCGACCTTCGCCCCTTGGCGGCATCAGAGCCCAGCTCTGAAAGGGCGACGGCGCCTCGCCGCCGCCGGTGGAGTCGCCCCCGGCGCTCTCTGTGTGGTGACGCCTCTGCGCACCCCGATCTCGTCGCCTTCAAGCTTCTTATAGAGAAGCTTTGCCGCGTCCTCCTTCGTCGCTCACCCCGTAAGCGCCGTCTCTGTCGTGTGGACCGCGTCTTCCGCCGAAGCTCGCGTGAAGACCGGGAAGGAGACGCTGCCTCTTTGCTCGACGCCGCGTCCGCCTTTCTCGGCGAGCCAGCGTCCCGTCGTCCGAAAACCTCGCCCAAGCAATCCGCTCGCGAAGCTGCATCCCGTGTGGCTTCGTCCGCTTCTTCCGCCAGGACGCGATCGCGCCGCGTCCTCGTCCACCGCGCGTCGAGTTTCCGCTTCGCTCGCGCGTCCGCTTTGATCGCGTTGAAGCCGAAGCTCGCGCCGCTCTCTCCGAAGCTTTCGCACGCTGCGTCGCCCGCGCGTGTCTGCACACGCGTGTCGCTGACTCGGCAGCGCTCTCCTCAATCGGGTGTTGGCCCGATTTTGACCCAGGATTGGGTCTCTGTGTGGGCTTGGGCTTGTGTTTCGGGCCTGGGCCGGACCGCCTGAACCGGGCCCTGACAATACTCCCCCACCTGATTTGAACATCGCCCTCGATGTTCCATGCAAGCTGAACACTGGCCCTCCAATGTTCAAAGTCCTCCCTCCTCTGATGATGAGTGTTTGCTGCACCATGCTTATAGCAACCTGCATCAACAAATTTGTCAAGGATAATCTTGCTTCACCATGTTTGCTGAATCTCAGCTGAACCTCGATGTCCCTGACACCGGCATCGACGCCCCTGGCGCCGGCATCAACGCCCCTGGCGCCGGCATCAACGCCCCTGGCGCCGGCATCAATGCTATGCATTGGCATCAACACGCCCTGGTGTTGGCATCAACGCCCCCTGGGGTTGGCATCAACACGCCTTAGTGTTGGCATCAATGCTATGCATTGGCATCAGAGCCCCTGCTCTGGAAGTGATCTTGCAATCACTGAGCTCTTATAGAGTCTCCTTCGATATCCCCTGACATCGGCATCGACGTCCCTGACATCGGCATCAATGCCCTTAGACATTGGCATCAACACTCCCTGGTGTTGGCATCAGGACCCCTGCCCTGGAAGGACGACACTCCTTGTCGCCGGTGGATCACTTTAAGCTCTGATACCTGTTGTCACGCCCCGGTCGGATCGGTCTAGAATTAGCGCTTATCCGCTTCCTAGAGCCGTCCGGCGGAATACCAGAACGTAACTCGCCCTAGGGTTTCCGACCCAAAATTAGAAACCCTAATCTCCCCGGATAAATTTTATCCCCAAATACAAGATCGCACGGAGAAAACCCTAACCCCAATTTAGAAATCCGGAAAAGAACGGAACCCTAAATTAAGATACCTTCTCGGTCAAAATCAATTTTGACCAAATCAACGCTGGTTGCCGAATTTCCCTTCGCTGACGTCAGCCACTCGACTGCTGACGTCACCTGCCGATTTCGTTCGCCGCTCGCGAATTCGAAATCCCGCTCCTAATTTCGCCTCGCTGACGTCACGCCGACGTCAGCCTCCAAATCGATTTCCGAATCGATTTCGTTCTGTTTTGACCGTTGACTTCTGCCTCGTTTCGAACGCCGAGCGTTCGAAACGCTCGTGTCGTCTTCAACCTCGCGCCGAAGCCGTTGTCTTCACGCGTCGAACGCGCGTCTGCGTTCGACGCTACCGTCGCCGGAGAAGGAAGGCCGCCGCCTTCCGTCGTCGTTGAACAGGGGAAGGGAACATATGAAAGGAAGAAGCTTTATTACCTCTGCAAAGCTTACAACGTCTCTCAACCGACGACCTCCGTCGGTGCCCGCTTCCCCTCCCTCACCGGTGATTCCGGTTACATGCTCTCCTTGATCTCACTCTCTCGTCGACGCCGCTGCGCCGACCTTCGCCCCTTGGCGGCATCAGAGCCCAGCTCTGAAAGGGCGACGGCGCCTCGCCGCCGCCGGTGGAGTCGCCCCCGGCGCTCTCTGTGTGGTGACGCCTCTGCGCACCCCGATCTCGTCGCCTTCAAGCTTCTTATAGAGAAGCTTTGCCGCGTCCTCCTTCGTCGCTCACCCCGTAAGCGCCGTCTCTGTCGCGTGGACCGCGTCTTCCGCCGAAGCTCGCGTGAAGACCGGGAAGGAGACGCTGCCTCTTTGCTCGACGCCGCGTCCGCCTTTCTCGGCGAGCCAGCGTCCCGTCGTCCGAAAACCTCGCCCAAGCAATCCACTCGCGAAGCTGCATCCCGTGTGGCTTCGTCCGCTTCTTCCGCCAGGACGCGATCGCGCCGCGTCCTCGTCCACCGCGCGTCGAGTTTCCGCTTCGCTCGCGCGTCCGCTTTGATCGCGTTGAAGCCGAAGCTCGCGCCGCTCTCTCCGAAGCTTTCGCACGCTGCGTCGCCCGCGCGTGTCTGCACACGCGTGTCGCTGACTCGGCAGCGCTCTCCTCAATCGGGTGTTGACCCGATTTTGACCCAGGATTGGGTCTCTGTGTGGGCTTGGGCTTGTGTTTCGGGCCTGGGCCGGACCGCCTGAACCGGGCCCTGACAATACTCCCCCACCTGATTTGAACATCGCTCTCGATGTTCCATGCAAGCTGAACACTGGCCCTCCAATGTTCAAAGTCCTCCCTCCTCTGATGATGAGTGTTTGCTGCACCATGCTTATAGCAACCTGCATCAACAAATTTGTCAAGGATAATCTTGCTTCACCATGTTTGCTGAATCTCAGCTGAACCTCGATGTCCCTGACACCGGCATCGACGCCCCTGGCGCCGGCATCAACGCCCCTGGCGCCGGCATCAATGCTATGCATTGGCATCAACACGCCCTGGTGTTGGCATCAACGCCCCCTGGGGTTGGCATCAACACGCCTTAGTGTTGGCATCAATGCTATGCATTGGCATCAGAGCCCCTGCTCTGGAAGTGATCTTGCAATCACTGAGCTCTTATAGAGTCTCCTTCGATATCCCCTGACATCGGCATCGACGTCCCTGACATCGGCATCAATGCCCTTAGACATTGGCATCAACACTCCCTGGTGTTGGCATCAGGACCCCTGCCCTGGAAGGACGACACTCCTTGTCGCCGGTGGATCACTTTAAGCTCTGATACCTGTTGTCACGCCCCGGTCGGATCGGTCTAGAATTAGCGCTTATCCGCTTCCTAGAGCCGTCCGGCGGAATACCAGAACGTAACTCGCCCTAGGGTTTCCGACCCAAAATTAGAAACCCTAATCTCCCCGGATAAATTTTATCCCCAAATACAAGATCGCACGGAGAAAACCCTAACCCCAATTTAGAAATCCGGAAAAGAACGGAACCCTAAATTAAGATACCTTCTCGGTCAAAATCAATTTTGACCAAATCAACGCTGGTTGCCGAATTTCCCTTCGCTGACGTCAGCCACTCGACTGCTGACGTCACCTGCCGATTTCGTTCGCCGCTCGCGAATTCGAAATCCCGCTCCTAATTTCGCCTCGCTGACGTCACGCCGACGTCAGCCTCCAAATCGATTTCCGAATCGATTTCGTTCTGTTTTGACCGTTGACTTCTGCCTCGTTTCGAACGCCGAGCGTTCGAAACGCTCGTGTCGTCTTCAACCTCGCGCCGAAGCCGTTGTCTTCACGCGTCGAACGCGCGTCTGCGTTCGACGCTACCGTCGCCGGAGAAGGAAGGCCGCCGCCTTCCGTCGTCGTTGAACAGGGGAAGGGAACATATGAAAGGAAGAAGCTTTATTACCTCTGCAAAGCTTACAACGTCTCTCAACCGACGACCTCCGTCGGTGCCCGCTTCCCCTCCCTCACCGGTGATTCCGATTACATGCTCTCCTTGATCTCACTCTCTCGTCGACGCCGCTGCGCCGACCTTCGCCCCTTGGCGGCATCAGAGCCCAGCTCTGAAAGGGCGACGGCGCCTCGCCGCCGCCGGTGGAGTCGCCCCCGGCGCTCTCTGTGTGGTGACGCCTCTGCGCACCCCGATCTCGTCGCCTTCAAGCTTCTTATAGAGAAGCTTTGCCGCGTCCTCCTTCGTCGCTCACCCCGTAAGCGCCGTCTCTGTCGCGTGGACCGCGTCTTCCGCCGAAGCTCGCGTGAAGACCGGGAAGGAGACGCTGCCTCTTTGCTCGACGCCGCGTCCGCCTTTCTCGGCGAGCCAGCGTCCCGTCGTCCGAAAACCTCGCCCAAGCAATCCGCTCGCGAAGCTGCATCCCGTGTGGCTTCGTCCGCTTCTTCCGCCAGGACGCGATCGCGCCGCGTCCTCGTCCACCGCGCGTCGAGTTTCCGCTTCGCTCGCGCGTCCGCTTTGATCGCGTTGAAGCCGAAGCTCGCGCCGCTCTCTCCGAAGCTTTCGCACGCTGCGTCGCCCGCGCGTGTCTGCACACGCGTGTCGCTGACTCGGCAGCGCTCTCCTCAATCGGGTGTTGACCCGATTTTGACCCAGGATTGGGTCTCTGTGTGGGCTTGGGCTTGTGTTTCGGGCCTGGGCCGGACCGCCTGAACCGGGCCCTGACAATACTCCCCCACCTGATTTGAACATCGCCCTCGATGTTCCATGCAAGCTGAACACTGGCCCTCCAATGTTCAAAGTCCTCCCTCCTCTGATGATGAGTGTTTGCTGCACCATGCTTATAGCAACCTGCATCAACAAATTTGTCAAGGATAATCTTGCTTCACCATGTTTGCTGAATCTCAGCTGAACCTCGATGTCCCTGACACCGGCATCGACGCCCCTGGCGCCGGCATCAACGCCCCTGGCGCCGGCATCAATGCTATGCATTGGCATCAACACGCCCTGGTGTTGGCATCAACGCCCCCTGGGGTTGGCATCAACACGCCTTAGTGTTGGCATCAATGCTATGCATTGGCATCAGAGCCCCTGCTCTGGAAGTGATCTTGCAATCACTGAGCTCTTATAGAGTCTCCTTCGATATCCCCTGACATCGGCATCGACGTCCCTGACATCGGCATCAATGCCCTTAGACATTGGCATCAACACTCCCTGGTGTTGGCATCAGGACCCCTGCCCTGGAAGGACGACACTCCTTGTCGCCGGTGGATCACTTTAAGCTCTGATACCTGTTGTCACGCCCCGGTCGGATCGGTCTAGAATTAGCGCTTATCCGCTTCCTAGAGCCGTCCGGCGGAATACCAGAACGTAACTCGCCCTAGGGTTTCCGACCCAAAATTAGAAACCCTAATCTCCCCGGATAAATTTTATCCCCAAATACAAGATCGCACGGAGAAAACCCTAACCCCAATTTAGAAATCCGGAAAAGAACGGAACCCTAAATTAAGATACCTTCTCGGTCAAAATCAATTTTGACCAAATCAACGCTGGTTGCCGAATTTCCCTTCGCTGACGTCAGCCACTCGACTGCTGACGTCACCTGCCGATTTCGTTCGCCGCTCGCGAATTCGAAATCCCGCTCCTAATTTCGCCTCGCTGACGTCACGCCGACGTCAGCCTCCAAATCGATTTCCGAATCGATTTCGTTCTGTTTTGACCGTTGACTTCTGCCTCGTTTCGAACGCCGAGCGTTCGAAACGCTCGTGTCGTCTTCAACCTCGCGCCGAAGCCGTTGTCTTCACGCGTCGAACGCGCGTCTGCGTTCGACGCTACCGTCGCCGGAGAAGGAAGGCCGCCGCCTTCCGTCGTCGTTGAACAGGGGAAGGGAACATATGAAAGGAAGAAGCTTTATTACCTCTGCAAAGCTTACAACGTCTCTCAACCGACGACCTCCGTCGGTGCCCGCTTCCCCTCCCTCACCGGTGATTCCGGTTACATGCTCTCCTTGATCTCACTCTCTCGTCGACGCCGCTGCGCCGACCTTCGCCCCTTGGCGGCATCAGAGCCCAGCTCTGAAAGGGCGACGGCGCCTCGCCGCCGCCGGTGGAGTCGCCCCCGGCGCTCTCTGTGTGGTGACGCCTCTGCGCACCCCGATCTCGTCGCCTTCAAGCTTCTTATAGAGAAGCTTTGCCGCGTCCTCCTTCGTCGCTCACCCCGTAAGCGCCGTCTCTGTCGCGTGGACCGCGTCTTCCGCCGAAGCTCGCGTGAAGACCGGGAAGGAGACGCTGCCTCTTTGCTCGACGCCGCGTCCGCCTTTCTCGGCGAGCCAGCGTCCCGTCGTCCGAAAACCTCGCCCAAGCAATCCGCTCGCGAAGCTGCATCCCGTGTGGCTTCGTCCGCTTCTTCCGCCAGGACGCGATCGCGCCGCGTCCTCGTCCACCGCGCGTCGAGTTTCCGCTTCGCTCGCGCGTCCGCTTTGATCGCGTTGAAGCCGAAGCTCGCGCCGCTCTCTCCGAAGCTTTCGCACGCTGCGTCGCCCGCGCGTGTCTGCACACGCGTGTCGCTGACTCGGCAGCGCTCTCCTCAATCGGGTGTTGACCCGATTTTGACCCAGGATTGGGTCTCTGTGTGGGCTTGGGCTTGTGTTTCGGGCCTGGGCCGGACCGCCTGAACCGGGCCCTGACAATACTCCCCCACCTGATTTGAACATCGCCCTCGATGTTCCATGCAAGCTGAACACTGGCCCTCCAATGTTCAAAGTCCTCCCTCCTCTGATGATGAGTGTTTGCTGCACCATGCTTATAGCAACCTGCATCAACAAATTTGTCAAGGATAATCTTGCTTCACCATGTTTGCTGAATCTCAGCTGAACCTCGATGTCCCTGACACCGGCATCGACGCCCCTGGCGCCGGCATCAACGCCCCTGGCGCCGGCATCAATGCTATGCATTGGCATCAACACGCCCTGGTGTTGGCATCAACGCCCCCTGGGGTTGGCATCAACACGCCTTAGTGTTGGCATCAATGCTATGCATTGGCATCAGAGCCCCTGCTCTGGAAGTGATCTTGCAATCACTGAGCTCTTATAGAGTCTCCTTCGATATCCCCTGACATCGGCATCGACGTCCCTGACATCGGCATCAATGCCCTTAGACATTGGCATCAACACTCCCTGGTGTTGGCATCAGGACCCCTGCCCTGGAAGGACGACACTCCTTGTCGCCGGTGGATCACTTTAAGCTCTGATACCTGTTGTCACGCCCCGGTCGGATCGGTCTAGAATTAGCGCTTATCCGCTTCCTAGAGCCGTCCGGCGGAATACCAGAACGTAACTCGCCCTAGGGTTTCCGACCCAAAATTAGAAACCCTAATCTCCCCGGATAAATTTTATCCCCAAATACAAGATCGCACGGAGAAAACCCTAACCCCAATTTAGAAATCCGGAAAAGAACGGAACCCTAAATTAAGATACCTTCTCGGTCAAAATCAATTTTGACCAAATCAACGCTGGTTGCCGAATTTCCCTTCGCTGACGTCAGCCACTCGACTGCTGACGTCACCTGCCGATTTCGTTCGCCGCTCGCGAATTCGAAATCCCGCTCCTAATTTCGCCTCGCTGACGTCACGCCGACGTCAGCCTCCAAATCGATTTCCGAATCGATTTCGTTCTGTTTTGACCGTTGACTTCTGCCTCGTTTCGAACGCCGAGCGTTCGAAACGCTCGTGTCGTCTTCAACCTCGCGCCGAAGCCGTTGTCTTCACGCGTCGAACGCGCGTCTGCGTTCGACGCTACCGTCGCCGGAGAAGGAAGGCCGCCGCCTTCCGTCGTCGTTGAACAGGGGAAGGGAACATATGAAAGGAAGAAGCTTTATTACCTCTGCAAAGCTTACAACGTCTCTCAACCGACGACCTCCGTCGGTGCCCGCTTCCCCTCCCTCACCGGTGATTCCGGTTACATGCTCTCCTTGATCTCACTCTCTCGTCGACGCCGCTGCGCCGACCTTCGCCCCTTGGCGGCATCAGAGCCCAGCTCTGAAAGGGCGACGGCGCCTCGCCGCCGCCGGTGGAGTCGCCCCCGGCGCTCTCTGTGTGGTGACGCCTCTGCGCACCCCGATCTCGTCGCCTTCAAGCTTCTTATAGAGAAGCTTTGCCGCGTCCTCCTTCGTCGCTCACCCCGTAAGCGCCGTCTCTGTCGCGTGAACCGCGTCTTCCGCCGAAGCTCGCGTGAAGACCGGGAAGGAGACGCTGCCTCTTTGCTCGACGCCGCGTCCGCCTTTCTCGGCGAGCCAGCGTCCCGTCGTCCGAAAACCTCGCCCAAGCAATCCGCTCGCGAAGCTGCATCCCGTGTGGCTTCGTCCGCTTCTTCCGCCAGGACGCGATCGCGCCGCGTCCTCGTCCACCGCGCGTCGAGTTTCCGCTTCGCTCGCGCGTCCGCTTTGATCGCGTTGAAGCCGAAGCTCGCGCCGCTCTCTCCGAAGCTTTCGCACGCTGCGTCGCCCGCGCGTGTCTGCACACGCGTGTCGCTGACTCGGCAGCGCTCTCCTCAATCGGGTGTTGACCCGATTTTGACCCAGGATTGGGTCTCTGTGTGGGCTTGGGCTTGTGTTTCGGGCCTGGGCCGGACCGCCTGAACCGGGCCCTGACAATACTCCCCCACCTGATTTGAACATCGCCCTCGATGTTCCATGCAAGCTGAACACTGGCCCTCCAATGTTCAAAGTCCTCCCTCCTCTGATGATGAGTGTTTGCTGCACCATGCTTATAGCAACCTGCATCAACAAATTTGTCAAGGATAATCTTGCTTCACCATGTTTGCTGAATCTCAGCTGAACCTCGATGTCCCTGACACCGGCATCGACGCCCCTGGCGCCGGCATCAACGCCCCTGGCGCCGGCATCAATGCTATGCATTGGCATCAACACGCCCTGGTGTTGGCATCAACGCCCCCTGGGGTTGGCATCAACACGCCTTAGTGTTGGCATCAATGCTATGCATTGGCATCAGAGCCCCTGCTCTGGAAGTGATCTTGCAATCACTGAGCTCTTATAGAGTCTCCTTCGATATCCCCTGACATCGGCATCGACGTCCCTGACATCGGCATCAATGCCCTTAGACATTGGCATCAACACTCCCTGGTGTTGGCATTAGGACCCCTGCCCTGGAAGGACGACACTCCTTGTCGCCGGTGGATCACTTTAAGCTCTGATACCTGTTGTCACGCCCCGGTCGGATCGGTCTAGAATTAGCGCTTATCCGCTTCCTAGAGCCGTCCGGCGGAATACCAGAACGTAACTCGCCCTAGGGTTTCCGACCCAAAATTAGAAACCCTAATCTCCCCGGATAAATTTTATCCCCAAATACAAGATCGCACGGAGAAAACCCTAACCCCAATTTAGAAATCCGGAAAAGAACGGAACCCTAAATTAAGATACCTTCTCGGTCAAAATCAATTTTGACCAAATCAACGCTGGTTGCCGAATTTCCCTTCGCTGACGTCAGCCACTCGACTGCTGACGTCACCTGCCGATTTCGTTCGCCGCTCGCGAATTCGAAATCCCGCTCCTAATTTCGCCTCGCTGACGTCACGCCGACGTCAGCCTCCAAATCGATTTCCGAATCGATTTCGTTCTGTTTTGACCGTTGACTTCTGCCTCGTTTCGAACGCCGAGCGTTCGAAACGCTCGTGTCGTCTTCAACCTCGCGCCGAAGCCGTTGTCTTCACGCGTCGAACGCGCGTCTGCGTTCGACGCTACCGTCGCCGGAGAAGGAAGGCCGCCGCCTTCCGTCGTCGTTGAACAGGGGAAGGGAACATATGAAAGGAAGAAGCTTTATTACCTCTGCAAAGCTTACAACGTCTCTCAACCGACGACCTCCGTCGGTGCCCGCTTCCCCTCCCTCACCGGTGATTCCGGTTACATGCTCTCCTTGATCTCACTCTCTCGTCGACGCCGCTGCGCCGACCTTCGCCCCTTGGCGGCATCAGAGCCCAGCTCTGAAAGGGCGACGGCGCCTCGCCGCCGCCGGTGGAGTCGCCCCCGGCGCTCTCTGTGTGGTGACGCCTCTGCGCACCCCGATCTCGTCGCCTTCAAGCTTCTTATAGAGAAGCTTTGCCGCGTCCTCCTTCGTCGCTCACCCCGTAAGCGCCGTCTCTGTCGCGTGGACCGCGTCTTCCGCCGAAGCTCGCGTGAAGACCGGGAAGGAGACGCTGCCTCTTTGCTCGACGCCGCGTCCGCCTTTCTCGGCGAGCCAGCGTCCCGTCGTCCGAAAACCTCGCCCAAGCAATCCGCTCGCGAAGCTGCATCCCGTGTGGCTTCGTCCGCTTCTTCCGCCAGGACGCGATCGCGCCGCGTCCTCGTCCACCGCGCGTCGAGTTTCCGCTTCGCTCGCGCGTCCGCTTTGATCGCGTTGAAGCCGAAGCTCGCGCCGCTCTCTCCGAAGCTTTCGCACGCTGCGTCGCCCGCGCGTGTCTGCACACGCGTGTCGCTGACTCGGCAGCGCTCTCCTCAATCGGGTGTTGACCCGATTTTGACCCAGGATTGGGTCTCTGTGTGGGCTTGGGCTTGTGTTTCGGGCCTGGGCCGGACCGCCTGAACCGGGCCCTGACACTTGGTATAAGTTGAACCATAAAAGATTGATACCATTTTTCTTTCAAGAGCATTTGATTTATTTCATGGCCATGCTGACTTTTCCTTTCAAGAGCATTTGCTAAGTGTTGGTGGATCTAGTGAGTAGAGTTAGCAAGAAAACTATCTCTAACCTGACTCAACCTGATGTCAACAGAGAAAACTCAAATTGACTTGGGTCTCGGGTTAGGTTCGGAGAAAACCTGACAGGATAAAGTCGGGTCGGAGTTAGGGTCAGGTATGAAAATTCAGATACCCGACCCGAACTCGATCCTAAACCCACTCTGAAAAATTTAATAACAAATTTATCCTTTTTAATTATAATTTAATTATTAAATTTATAATACTTTAATATTTTATTAATTATTATTATTATTATTTATGTATAAATAATTATATAGTTTATGTAAAATATTTTTTATTTATATATTATAAATATATAATAAAAATTATTTTAAAATATTATTTATAATATATAATTATTTTATAGGTTGGTTAAGTTGGATTTTCTATACCCGTCACGAACGGGGATAGGTTTGGGAAACCGTGGTCGTTGCCATCTCTACTAGTGATCTGCTCTCATGAGTTTGAGTGTTATGTTATAACAAATCATTATTACTTGGCAACCTGTTATCCACTTTATATTTGTTATTTTTTTTTTTATCTTTACCACTTCTTCTTAGCTGGAGCTGGATTAATGGGCCACTGGATTAATCAAAATAAGGATTGGACCGTGATGTAAAGAGACGGCTGCAGATATGAGGAATTAGCACAGGACTCGAAATTAGAGGTGGCCATGGGCTGTGTCCGGGCCGGCCCGGGCCCAGGTCCGCCTCGGCCTGGTTCCTGGCGGGCCGTGCCTGGCACGGTCCGTTTCAAATCGTGTCGTGCCCCGCGTGCCAAATTTTAAAAAAATAAATTTTAATTAAAATAAATTAATTTAATAAGTAAATTATTACTTAATTAAAAAATAAAAAATATGAAAAAATAAAAAAAAATTGAGAAATTGAGAATGTATATTGCACAAATTTTTAAAAAAATGTTAAAATTTTATATATTTAAGACCGGACCCATTACAGACTGCCTACGTACCCCACTCAAAGGAGGAATCAGGTCTACGTAGTTCTCTTTTTACAACTCTTTTTACAACTCTTTTACAACTTTTTTTATAATTATTTATTACAACGTTTATCCATTGTTGCTTCCGCTTGCACTTCCAAGACTTTGTTCATCATCATCCGATGAAGTTGAATGACCACCTTTATCTTAAAGACGATCTTCAGCATCTAGCCAATCTTTAAGACAAATACACATTTCCACGCTTTCTTCGTTCATTCGGCTTCGCTTCTCGTCCAGCACCCTGCCGCCTGCACTAAAACAAGACTCTGATGCTACTGTAGACACCGGAGGAGTTAATAGATCACGTGCCATGGCAGAAACCACACGATATGATTTTCCTTGTGATCTCCACCATGATAAAATATCAAAATTATCTATTTGTTCTTCTGTGAGTAAAGATGTATGATTATTTTCTAAAAAAAATGTTAATTCATTAAAATTACTAGATCGACTTGTTGATGTTCCTTTTCTATTTAAAATTGAGCGTATTCTTCCTCTAATATTTTTACTACTAGTAGATACATTAGTTTCAGAGGATGTTGGATTCATTGTATTTCCAAATTTTAAATTAAAAACATTATACATTTCATCTAATAAGGTAGAAACTTTATTTTTTTTCTCATCTACTCCTTCAAGTTCCATATTTTTATAATATTCATCTAATAAAATATGAACACCTTCTAATTTTAATCTAGAATCCATAATTGAAGCTAAACAATATAAAGGAGATATATTTTTCAATATTTTTTTAAATTTTGTTTCCATTTTAAAAATTACTTGAAAAACATTTTCATCATGTCTATATTGAGAAAAATTTCAGTAATTAAAACTAAATGTTCCAAAATTATACATGATGTAGGATAATAAACACCAGATAAATGAGTGCTAGCATTATAAAAAATTTCTAAAATATTATGTAATAACTTTGCTTTATCCCAATCATTTTCTTCAATATTTCCATCAGGCATTCTTTCATTATAAAATAATGTAAGAGGATCCTTAAATGGAAAACATGTTGTTAGCATATCATAAGTAGAATTCCATCGTATTTTAATATCAAGTTTAAATTTTTTATATGACAAACTATAAGATTTACATATTTGTCTAAAATCTTGATTTCTAGAAGTAGAAGAAGTAACAAATCTAACAGCATTTCTTAATTTAGTTACATGTTCATCTACTTCTCTTATTCCATCTTGAACTCATAAGTTTAAAATATGGCATGCACATCGTATATGAAAAAAAGCACCATTAAATATTGGATTTAACAATCTTTTTAATTTATCAATTGCACTATCATTATTACTTGCATTATCAAAACAAATTGAAAAAAATTTATTAATTATATTATATGAATGTAAAATGCTATGAAATTGTCTAACTATAGCATTTGCAGTATGATGACATTCAAAAATTTTAAATGCAATAATTATTTTTTGTATAAAAAATTCACTATCTATCCAATGTACCGTAATACACATATATGACTGATCAGAATGATTACTGGTCCAAACATCAGATGTTAAAGAAATACAAGAAGTTAATGTAATTAAAGCTTGTAAAAGATTAGTTTTATATTCAGAAAAAATTTTTATAGCATCCCTACGCATGGTTTGTCTACTTACTTTTTTATATTTAGGTTGTAGTGATTTATGTATAAATTTTTCAAATTTATAATTTTCTACTAAAGAAAATAGTTGTTCATCCTAAACAATAAATTTAGCTAATTCTTTTCTAAGAACTTCAGTAGAATAATTAAAAACTTCAAAAGAACTAGAGGAAAGATTGAGAGTAGCTTGTGCACGATCGATTTGAGTTTGATGGCTTTTGATATGGCGAGCCAAATGACCAGTTCCACCCGATGATTTGCAAGTCATGACTTTTCTGCACTTCTTGCAGCTGGCTCTTTCTTCGCCGTTAATCATCACCACATCGAAGCTCTTCCAAACGTCGCTCGTGCGTTTTCTTGAGCCCGACAAAGTAGACTCGTGAGGGTTTGCACTGCATCCCTCCTCTCCCTACATAGTGTTAGTAGGCTCAAATTCAACATGATCTTGCTGTTGTTGATTTGGGTCGTAAGGCGGAGGGTTGGCATCTTGATCGGGTGGCATAACGGGGTGAGTTGCCCCCATTAGCTCCTGCTCTAATGCCTCAAGCTCCCATGGTAAAAGATCCCATGTATTGTT
Organism: Costus lasius; assembly: GCA_027563935.2. Lineage (NCBI taxonomy): Eukaryota > Viridiplantae > Streptophyta > Magnoliopsida > Zingiberales > Costaceae > Costus > Costus lasius. The sequence continues at coordinate 127,756,946 of CM050450.1, read as the reverse complement.
AAATCCCGCCATTAATTTTACATATAATATTAAAAGTTAGCCAAAAAAATTTATAAAACAAGATTAAATACTTACTAATAATAAATTATACATTAAAAAATTACCTTATCACGTGTTTGAAGATCGCTTAGTAAGAACTAAGAAGTTGAGATTTCAGCCTTCAACAACCTTGACTTAAACATAATTATGAAAAAAATTTATATTAGAATAATTTAAATTTAAATACAATTACATTATAAAAGACTAAAAGTAAATTAATTTACTACTTACTTGATCTTCTCCACGTGACTAGACCGAGTGAGCTTTGAAATCTTGATGGCTAATTGAAACTCAAGACTTAGAAAAGAGATTAGTATTAAGAGAGAATGAGAAATTAATCCAAAGTTAATTGGAAACTTGTGTGAAGAAATGAGAGGGTTGGGGGGGGTCAATTTATATGGATGAATTGGGTGTAAATTTACATATTTATCCCCTATTTTTAATTATTAAAAGGGGCTAAAATGGTAATTTTATAACATAAAGACAATTATATCCCTAACTTTTAAGTTTTTTCAAACCGTTATGGGGCTATTTGGGTAAAAACGCATGCTCAATTCAAAAATTCCGACCGTTACCGCCCAAATACCCGTGTCGTGCCCGTGCCGTGCCTGGCCCGACACGCCTGCGGGCCATGCCCGGCCCGGCCCACGGGCCGAGAGGCCTCGGCCCAGCCCGACCCGAGTCGGGCCACGGGCCGCCCGCGGCACGTTGACTTGGTCAACGGGCCGTGCCGTGCCCGGCCCGCGTAGTGCTGTGCTTGGCCCGCGTCGTGCCGGGCCGTGCGGGCCGCGCATTGGCCACCTCTACTCGAAATGCCATTAGATTAATCAATTTTGCTTTGTTTCCGGGCAATAGTGGGAAAGAGAAAATTTCCTAGGCAGACTCTCCTTTTCGGATTCTTAGGCGAGATTCAATCTCCGTCAATCTTGTTACTTTAAAAATAATGTAAAAATTGATATACCTCACAACACTTGGGTGCATAGATATTAAAACAAGATAAACGACTAGATTAAGCCTGCCTAAGAATCGGCGGCATCTCCGCCTAAGAAAAATTTTCAGTGGGAAACTCAGGAAAAGGCAGCGATCAATGTCGCACAGGACTCGAAATCATAGCAGCGATAATTGAGGAGCACCTTTATTTTTTCTTTTAATCATTATTTTACCAAGTCCAGCCGATTGATTCAGACATACACCATATTCACATGTATACAAAATTATAATCAATATTCATTCCACCATAAATTTCACATTAATTTTTGTTTATCAAATCATCAAATCTTCAAAGTAACTCTTTTGATTATGGTGGATTTTGCGGATTTAGCAGATTTTGCAGAAGCTGAGCAAAAGCTGATCAAGGTAAAATCATTTACCCTTATGTGGAAAGTTGACCGCCCGAATTTTTTTTCTCCGTCAGCAATCTTATTAATCTGAGTATCTCTCCGTTAGATAGTTTTTGTTAACCAAAGTTTTCCTTCTCTGTCAATGATTTGTTTAAACAAAGTTATCTTTCCGTTGGATGATTTTTGTCAATCAGAGTTTTCTTTCTCCGTCAAATAATTTTTGTTAATTGAAATTTTTCTTCTCTGTCGGCAATTTTATTTACCAGAGTTGTCTCTCTGTAAAGTGTTTTCGATGATAAATAAAAGAAAAAAAAAATTACCCTCATAAGATTATTGGTGATTATCTTCTCTCCTTTTCACTCTCATCGTTTCTTCTCTTTTCTACCCAGCCGTTTTTGTACTCGCTGCCGTGGTTCACAAGAAGAGGAAGAGGAAGCCGAAGGCCTCTCTTCGCCCCCCCGAGAGGCCCCCGGTTTTGTTATTCCAATCTCAGCATCCGCTCCTCCCTATTCCAGTCTCTTCATCACTTCTACATTTTTTCAACAGCGCTTCCTGCAAGATTTACACAATCCTTTCTTTTGCGCTAGTTGCCGTGTTCAGAGTAAGAGGCCGAAGGCCTCTCTCTCTTCCCCCTTTCTGTTTTTTCGAATCCCCTCTAGCCTCCTGTTTTTTCTTTATCTTCTGTGCACATGTCGATTAAGTTATTTTAACCGCACCTAAACTTCTTCCGTAACTTCTTTTTCAACTTATCCCCGCATCAGCACTCAACCATAACTTCTTTTTCAAATCAAGCTCAAAGACTTATTTTGATCGGTGATTTAGCCATGGCCGAATTATGTAACTATGCCATATAAAGCTCCCTTTTTATTCCTTGGTCAAAAGCAATGACTTTAGAACAAAATTTTGATCTCAAATTGCACTCCTTCCTAGACAAGGAATTGGGATCAAAGCTAAAATGGTCCAAATATGATTATGCATAAACAATTTTTTTAGGGAAATAAAACACCTTCAACACACTTTTAACATATTATTGATCACTTCCAAGATGAAAAACAAAAGAAAGTATCTTTGATACATTATATTTGTTTATCCTACATGCATTGTGTTGATTTATGTTTATTACATCTTTCATCAAGCAAAAACCAATAACAAAAAGGTAATGATTACAGTAAAAAAGGCAGATGAGAATTCAACACAATGTTAAGGTCAGAATTACCATACAGACTTACTGGATTTGTAGCAGCAAGGCTGTGTCTCACCATCTCATGTATGAAGGCAAGAACCATCACCAAGTTTTCCAGGATTCTGATTTAGATGGTTATTCTGTATCACATGAAACCCGCAAGGATCGCACTATCTGATGACGCATATCAAGCTTGCTTCCTTCAGATAGAAACCTCATATTCCTTTATTTAGTATACAGTGATCAAAATTATGTACTTTGTTGTCAAATACTTGCACGACCAACTCGAGCTATCTAAATATTGAGCACTACTATCATGAGTGACCATCAAGTTAGACTTTGTGATGGGGCCGTAGCACCAGAGGAATAATGTCCAGTTTTGTAGCACTATGAAAGGTTTTCTCACTCATGGGGAAGTCTTTGAAATTGTCTCTGATTGAGTTCCTTGGAGATTACAGGCAAGTAATGCGGCTGGATAATATACAGACAGATAACCAAGTACCCACCAATAAGCAGAATTCCGAAGTCAGACCACCCTATTCCAATTTCATTGGAAAGGATATCTTGAGTAACCAACAATCTGTTGCTCATGTTATTCTTCTTCTGTTGCAGCCGATGAATCTATTGTTTTTTGACGCACAAATTGCCCTTTCACTCTCGGTCGTTGTTCAGCAAGCTTTTTCCTACTGTGGTATCTAACCTGTCAAAACAAAAGAAATAAATGTTAATTGCAAAATTGGGTAAAAAGTTCACTTCAACTTGAAGTGATTCCCATAACTTGTAACATTTCAGTAAATCTACATCTAAAAGTTTCCATCTTCAACAGTTGACAGAAAAACTAACATGGAAGAACATGACCTACCGATTGGATGTAACACTAGTCACAAGCTAGTCCAGAAAGATCTTGCATTTTGCAAGTTGAAATCATGTTGAAAGTTTAATGGATTTTTATTTTGAACAAGGTTTGGTGTGTGAAGAAGGGTGTTTATGATACACTGATATGTAAGCTAATATTGCCCAACCGTGTCAGCTTATGCTCAAGGTTTCTGGATGAATACTACCGTTCCATTGAAATAATAATTAATGTTTAGAGATCCAATTGAAATTTGAGCCAAGTTAAAGAACTGCTGGTGCAAGTTACTAAGAACTGATTGAGAAACTCTTTCATTTGCAGCAATCAAGTTTGATCTCGACTTTCTTAATACCTTATTAGAACAGAAATCTGTTAGATAAATGAGCAAGTAACAAGCATTGCAGATTGTCAGTATTGTATAATTAGTTAAGAAAACAATTCAAAATATCATAACAAGTTGAATTTGAAAAGACTACCAAGAGATGATTAACTACTTTTGTTGTATCAGCTGCAATTCAAGTACTAAAAACATTAAATTTCTTATGATTGATGTGTTTTGTTTAACCTCACTTCACAAGCTAATATGCATGTTTGTTAATTCTTATTACATAATCCTAGATGTGGCCTTCTAGTCTCTTTCAAATGTTAATTTTACATTAGTGTTATTCCAACCTGCTTAATGAGCAAACTAAATCAAATGACAATATGACCCAATTTAAATGCTTACGACTAAGTTAATGATAATAATCTCACTAAACCTTATAAATAATATCATAATTTCTCCTACTTCCCACTGGGACTAAATAAAGGTATCATAATCTCCCTCTCTGACGTCCTCATCAATAACCCCGTAACTCGTCCAAAAACTATTCTTATTGACCCTTTTCTATTGACCTCTCACCATACTTATAATCAAGTTTGTTTTGATACCATTTGTTATAACTCGCTTAATTAGCAACTTGGCCTATGCGCCCATTAACATAATAAGTCGAATGACAACATGACTAAATTTAAAATGCTTAAGCCTAAATTAATGATAATAAGCTCTCTAGGCCTTATATACAATACCATCTTTTCTTCTACTTTACTATGCTTTGGAAGAAGCTTGTACAGTTTTGGAAGAGGTTTTTATTGAAAAAAAAGAAGAATCTACTCCAATGGATAAACCCTTACATGGCCATACATAGCATAGAAATCACACTTGGAAAGGGTGGACAATTAGCTAGAGCAGTAGGTGGTATAGCGAAACTGATAGCAAAAGAGGGTAAATTAGGGTATCACAAGTGTGATATAATTTATAGATAAAATGAATTACATTGGATATTGAGATGGGTTTTAGATGGAATTAAAGCTTTTGATTACTAATTTTTTATCTTGCAAAATCCCAAAAATAATCAAATCAACCTATAAACTTACAACAGTGCAACAGCACAGCAATAGAAACTAGATAAAAAAAGTACCTTTTTGTCAAAGCATCTGTCTTTCCTTTTCAAGCGGAACTTTATTAACGCAGCCTCCCGACGAGAACGATCACTATCCAAACCTTTCTGGCCAATGTTATGTATACCACTTCCATTCTCGCTTTCAACTGCAATAGGTACATTTAAAGTAGTGCCTGTTGTTTTGCTGCAACAAGAAATTCCCCCGTCTCTGTAAATATCCAAGCTAGAACTGACACCCTGATTGATTTGTTCCAAATGAGTGCAGGAGCGATCTCCTGATTTTGGTGTTTCAATTTCAGCTTGATGTCTCCTCGGGTAACTGGATAGATGGTCTTCTTTATGGCTGTGATAATCAAGGTGCTGACTATGGCTCGTAGGACAACTATCATGGTGACTGCACTTGCCAGAAACAACCTGAACCATTTTTTCTCCTGGTGCTGTTGAATCTTTAGTATGAAAGTAGGGTTCTGAGTAGAACAAGGGGTGCAGGACAGTACCATATCCTGCAGATAACCTCTGGTAAGGAATTGCCTCAACTGGGACCGGCAATGGCAAAAATCCAAATTGAGAGGGCTGATAAGCAGATTCAGCCCCGTCAGAGGAATGAAAAGCACAAGCACCATCTTGTATTGGATGAGAAGATAGACCACCATCTTTATTGGTATCAGATGAAACTTGGAAATAAACTGAAGTTTTTCCCTGATCAGATGATAACATTTCTCTTGGAGATAACGAATTTTTCTCATTAGAATAGGTGTTAAGGCTGACTTGTAGCTGGGTTTTATCAATAGGTTCCCTGGTTCCCAGGCATAAGGAAGAAGCAGCTTGCTTTGTGTAAGAATGATTCTTCATATCTCCATACCTATAAGATGAACCACTCAGAATCGTCCTCATAAAATATGTGATAAATCAAAACGTAACATTATATCAGTTTAAAAGAAAATTTTGCTGTGAATCAAGAAGATGATGCAAAAAGTTACAATCTGTATACCCTACAAATAGTTAACCGAGTCATTGGGATTTATAACACATCTAGTAGAAACATCAGCTGTGATAAACAAGCGTCTAGTGGTTTTCAATTGCTTAGAATCCATATAATCCAGCCACAAATCAGGAATCGAGGTTAACTCTTACAGACCTGCATTACCCACTCAACTTCACAAAGTAGATGTTGCCGTTTACTTATGATGACAGTCACTCAAAAATTCACATTATAAGCTGACAACATGGAATGCACATCAAATGAAATGAATAAGATGATCTCAATGTTTTAATGTTTTCCTGTTGGAGTAGACACAGAATCTTTATGAAAATGATAGAACTTCAGCCATCAGCAGCAAGAAATCATGCAAAGTACGCCCTAGAAAGAGAATAACAAAATACTTGAACACTCAACTCTAGATACCTATTTATAAGACTTTCCTACTTAGCGAACTGGGTATAACACACCAACCCGGATTTGCTTTATTACATAATCTACTAATAGTATTGGGCTCGTAACAATTGCCCCCCTCTCAAACTACAATCTTGTCCTCAAGGCTGTGTATCAGTTGGTCTTTTCTCAAACTTTTCCTAGATCTCACGGCTTATAAGTTGAAATTGCTTCACGCTTTCGTTTATCAATAATATGCTTCTTTGCCGCAAAAAACTTTTCTTCTTCCTAGCATACATCTAAGTAGCGTCAAGTCTTCCAATATATTTTTGTAGCATTCACAATCCCATAAGATATTTTACTTAGATTGTTATCTAGATCTCTTGGCCAGCCCAGATTTAGATCATCTTTGAAAAAATCAGCTACGTCATCAACATCCCCTTTGGAGAGATCACCATATTCGGTACTCACCACATCTATGGTTGGAAAAGTCTTATCAAGAATAGGAGTATGCTCAATTACTTCTTGTTTGCTGACCTCCTTCAGATTACTGTCAAGTTTCTTCTCTTCATAGTAGCTTTCATAAAAAATTTTACTAAATCTTTATATCATCTCTTGCTTCAACCCTTCCCAAGAAAGATTGAGAATCTGTGGTTTTAACCCTAGAAACCAATGGCCTGCTGCCCCTCCATACGAACAAACGTCATAGGAATTTTATAGTCATCTAGCGTGTCTTTAATGTCGAAATATTATTCAGCTTGTGCAATCCATCCTAATGGATCAGTTCCATCAAACCCCGGAAGCTCCATGCGTTTGTGAATCCACCGTATGTCCTCCCCTGACGTCATCTCCTTGACTGGATCTCCTCCTATATGTACTCCACCTCCCCTTCTGTCTTCATTAATGATTTCTATTCTGTTGGGTTTCATGCTTGACTCCGGTGGAAACCAATGCTCACGTGATGGTGGTGGTCGATATGGCTCCTTGCCTTGACGATGGTTAGGGCCTGTTGGAAGCTCTTTGTTCGTCTCTCTTTTCTTTCACTATCTCTATAACTAAATATCTTATCTCGTTCCTCAGCTCATCTATAACCCCAAAGTGTCAATCCATCTCAGCCTAGTGCCTAGTAATTTCAGTCATTTCCTCCGATGTAGACGCCTTCTGCTGCTGCCATAACTTCAATTTTCCTTTCTTCCCCTGTAAATTGGAGTTCTGCACCGCAGCAATAGAACTCTGCACTTCTACCACCGTCTTCTCAAGAGCCTCTAGTCGTGCCTCGCTTCTCGTCATTTCCCTTCAGGTTTTTTAATAATCTCTCTTTTTTTTTTTTTCAAATCACCAATCTCTCTGATTTTTTTTCCAACCCTAATCTATATATGCCGCATGTGCACCGCGTGTCCTTCCTCTTCCTCTCCTAGGTTGCTGCAATGTCACTGCTACAGTACCGCGTACAGTAACTTTGCAATAGTACTTCTGCTGCAGTGTCGTCGCTATAGTACCGCCCTTGCTGGAAGCTTGCCAAGAAGAAAGATTTCATAGAACTTCTTGTGTCCTAGGTTTCCTTCATGGCTGGTCAACGATAATGATCTGCCGCTTAGATCTACTACCGACAATGGAATCTCTTTCGCATTTATCCGTTGTTGGACCACTAGTTCCCCCGGCGATCGATCCAGCATGTCGGATCAATTGATAGAACCTATCCTCAGCCGTCACCGATGAGAAATCGTGCAAAGCATGCCCTAGAAAGAGAATAATAAAATACTTGGACACTCAACTTTAAACCCTAGACGCCTATTTATAAGACTTTCCTACTTAGCGAACTGGGTATAATACACTATCCCGAATCTACTTTATTACATAACCTATTAATAGTATTGGGCCCATAACAGAAAACTTGCAGTGGCAAAAAAAAAAATCCCAATTGTTTGTGGAAAATTTGATCAAGTAATTGATTCCAAATATATGGCAGTCAATAAATCAAGATGCCCTAGCTTGAACAGCAGCGTTACATATTCCTTGATCATTAAATCTTGAAGATTTTATGAAACTAATGCATTTATTGTTTATCAAAATATATTAACACCTTCCATGTTCTGTAAAACCTCTTTTGCCAAACCAATGTTTAATTTGCATAGTGTATCAAACAAAACAAACTCAGGAGAAATTTTCATCTTTGCACACTGAAAATGTAAAGAGCAGTCTATATCATGATTAATAGAAGTATAATCTCACAATAGTGGCAGTTGGATTTATTGAATCCAAGAGGCAGTATACATAAATAAGTCACCTCTCATATTAAGGGTTAGAGAACTAATCAATGTAGGACTAAACATGAGGTCAACAACAACTATAACGTATAAATATATAATATTTCTAACACTCACGGGTAACCAAGGTAGCTAAGTTGGTGCAACCTTGAGTTTAACATTTCCCTATAAGTTGTAGATGAGAGAATATGTCTGCTATTTGTAGACAAAATATCATCTGTCTCTGCATGTGAGAAGATAGTAATTGATTGCAGTAGTATGAGCATTGGTTGTTTGTCATATGAGAAAAGAGAGTCACACAAGTAATCTATCTATGCAGATACAATTTGCATTGATCTAGACAAGTTGTCAAGGAATTCATTTTAGATCTTACAATCTTATGATCCTATGTCTCAAATTAGACTAAATGATCTAGAATATGGGTAGAACTTTAACAAGTGTAGGAATAATAGGATCTTAAACTAAGCCCTAAGTTATTTATATAATTGTAGTAATAAAATATAATTGTTTCATTCGTTTATTCTATTCATTGCCTCTATTTACCAATAATACTTCAGCGTTATCGCTAACTTATTTCTACTAGATTCATTGTTGATTCACCATCAACAAGTGTTTTCAATAAATGGCTACGGCAAATATTTTTTACAAGTGTTTTGGCAAATGCTTCGATGAATCCTTTAATGAATGACTTTAAATCTTTGAGTCTTCAACTATTAAAAAGTGTAATTTGCATCTTTCTTAATTTCATTGTTCTTGTTTTCATTTTTACCATTTTTTTTCACTATCCCTGTAGTTTTTGTTAGTGATCATCATTATGTGTCTTCATATGTTGGCTTTAATTCATTATGTGACATCTTTGTCTTAACTTCATTGAGTGACATCTTCTTTGTCTTAACTTTATTAAGTGACATTGTTGTCCTAACTCCTAACTTCAATGCATTCAATGGAGTATGCATTTTCATCTTTATGACTTCATTTTCATTGGCTTCATCTTATCATTGCACGACAAGTAATCTTTAACTATATAATTTATATATTATGTAGGACTAATATGAAATCTCTTATGTCCTAATTCTCTATGTTCTATATTTGTTTTTCTCATTAGTATGCTTCATTAGGAAAATATTGTTAATGTACTAAAGTTTATACTTAGCTACTTAATTATCTAATTTGGTTTATGGTAATTGGTTTCAATATTGTAAGTTTCCTCTTTTTTATTTATTGTATGTGAATGGTTGCAAAAATACATAATTTAGTTGGTTACAAAATTGTAAATGTCTTGATAATAGACATTTATTATTTCAATTATTTGTTAAAATATCCATATTACTATATGAATATATTTCATAACAAATAGATTTTTGGCCTCTCAATAGAATCCCAGATGATTTTGTGATTCTATGTTCCTATCCTGCAAAACCTTTATCATTTTTAGGTAGGATCTTGACCCTAATAAACCTTGGATCTAGATATGACGATAAAAAGTCTTGAATGTTTATGATAAAGACACATAGGTAGGCAGGTAGCCAAGTGACACATATGCAGTCTATATATGACAATAAGAGTTCTAATTGTTTGCATATAGGAGAGGTTTGCAAACGAAGAGAAATATGGATTGACATACCAAAGCATCTACAAGAAATGAGAGAGAATGAAATTTTTGGAAGGATGAAAACATGGTATTGGAGAGAAAACCTCAAGTTGGTGATGTAGATGTTCTTAGTTTTGACTCCTCCAAAAGCCAGAATACCGAGAATCACATAGTTAATAGAGAGAATTCTAAAAGTAGACAGGGCCATTGATGGCATAACTAATGCAGACAAAGGAGTTATTCAAGATAGACGTTGCTACATGGTTGTGGAGGTCGTTACAACATTAAACTCCATCTTGTTTTAAGAATTATCAAATGCTACAGGTTTAAAAGAAAGATGAAGATAACTAGTATATAACAATAAATCATATGATAGATCAAAATCAAATCCATGCATGAATTGAAGACAGAACCTAGGAGCTAAGACACTAAGCTAGGTCAAAATCTAGAAGATAATAAACTTTTGTGTGTGTTATAAAGCAGCACACTCTATGTGGATTACCAAATTATGGTAATAGATTAAAATAGAAGATTATACACTTATCAGTAAAATAATTCCTATGACAAGTAAGAATTGTTTAGACTTTAGTTTATTCAAGACACTTCTATAAAAGTGTGTCTGATTTCTTCTTGCAAATGATGTTAAGATCTATTTTCACATGTACAAGGTCTACATATAGTTAAAGGGCAGACTTAGAGCACAAGTCTCACAAATGCAGGATCTTACAATCTAAGTCATTGAAAATTAAATGATACCCTTGAAGTCAAAAGAGGTTTCTCCTGATATGATTTATAGCACATATACAGAGATCACTCACGAAAGAAATGAATTGGAATTACTGAAGTAAAAGAAATTAGCAAAAAAGCCTTTCCCGAGAAAAACACCAATGCTTAACCGCTCTTGTCCTGAGCCATAAAACTAAAGCATACTCAGATGATGTGGATCCCAAAAGGCAGAGATAAGAAAAGGAACCACACTAGAACAGTTACTATAAAGCTAAGATAAATTATCAAAGTGAAATGAAAAAACATCACTGCTTGATTTTCCTTGACTGATAGCCTTAACTACTTAAATGGAGCAAGCATAAGCAAAAGACAAACACTCAAACAATAAAATGCACACTTGAGAATTAAAGCATTGGCATAAAGTAGAAATAGAAGCTACAGGAAAAAGGAGATATTCATCAATAATTATTACCTTGAAAAGGCAGAGGCATTAGAATGGTTCAGTACATGATTTTTTTTCAACTCCAGATTTATACAGCCATTTAGTTGTGGTCTTCTCAGAGAAAGTTCAAGTAGCTTGGAGGAACTGAATTCAGAAGTAGTTTTTCCATGACAGGATGTTGAAGGTTCACATGGTACATCCTCCCTAAAAGAAACTCTTTCCAAAGCTGCTGATTCATGTCTGTTTGCTATTGGATCAATAAACTCTATCATATTCCGGGAAGATTTATTTGCGGCATCAGATTGACAATATCTTTTAGGACCAACATCCTCACCCACTTGGCACCTCATAGCTATCCCTTCTTCCTCCCTACGTACGGATCCCTTACAAGAAAACTGCATATCCCCTTGTTGCGCAGAGAACAAAGCTGCTTGAACTGGTTGGTTTACTAGTATTGTAGATTCAGAAGTTTTATCTGAAAAGTTGAAATTAAACCGTATAAAAACACAATATTTAGTGCATCAAGCCACAAAGACATGTTGAAAAAACATGAATAAGAAATTAAGATTCTCTACTTTCTACGTCATTATGCTTCTTCAGCTGGTTTGCTACAATTGTTGTGCCGATATTAGGATGGTTGTCTTTTGGATCAAATTCCCTGGAAAAACTCTCTACGGCTGGAAGAGTTTCTATGTGCTCTTTCACACTTTTGCTTTGATTGTCTGGCTTACTGCCAGAACTCTGATACAATATCAAGTGAATACTGTGAGATGTCAAGGCAAATAAAATAACTCTTCAGGATTCCATAATGTTCTTACTAAGAACAGCAATTAACCATCCACGATAAACCCTACAGAAGAAGAAAGCATTTTTAAGTTTCACATACCTGAGCATCATCCTCATCACTGTTCTCGCCAGTCTTGGATCCAACACCAGCATTTGAACTTACACGATTGCTAGCAGCATTATTTTCAGAGGCATTTGTACCGTTGATTAACTGCACGAAGAGCAACACAACTTGTTAAAAGATACTTCGCAAACTAACCTACTGTTTTTTTATTCTGTGACCCATACGTTATCAAATCAGCACTAAGAGATACATACACAATGCCTCCTCCAAACATGCTGCCATAAGTTTCGCAGCTCATTCCTCCTCACTGGTTTGACCAGAAAATCCACGGCACCCTTTAGCATGCATTTCAGCACCACACCAATGGAATCTTGCGTAGACATCACTGTAAGTGAAAGTACCATAGTAAAGATATCAATAAGCACACCACAAATATATGGAAAAAAAGAATACTTTGCCTCTAATATTCTCATATTCAATAAAAGTTGTAATAACTCATTTATCTTAATATGCCAAGAAAAGAAGATCCCCCAATTCATGTTATAGTGGGATTCAGATTCGACTGAATTTATTGTCAAAATCTACAGTTACAAATTAGGCGCAAGAAAGTTATACAGGAAGACATAGAGAGAGCACCGTAAATCAGGGAAATTGCCGACAAGATAAACAGGAAGGTGGTTAGTTAACTTGAAATTTAATACGGAGGTGATATTTTGAGTCAATCCAATAAATAATCAATCAATCGACCAGATCACTGTGATAGTTCAGTGACTCACTTATCACTGGAATGTTCTTGTACTCTTCGGCGGCCATAATCTTAGAGAGGAGCCCAATCCCCGAGAGCGACGGCATATCCACCTCGGTGAGCACGAGATCGAAGTTGTACCTCTTATCCATCAGCAGCACCCACGCCTTAAGCCCGTCCGCGACCGCAGCAACTGCAACGAGTAGCTGCGAATCCCAATCAAGAAATCAACGAAAAAACCCACGAATCAGTGCGTCGGTCGGGGATACCGTGGTAGCTGCATTTGCGGAGGAGGGCGGCGACGATGTGCCGCGTGGAGTCGTCGTGCTCGACGAGGAGAACGCGGAGCGATCTCCGCGCGAGGAACTTCTCCCATCGGATCACCTGCCGCTCGGAGTTCGGTCCGGCGGCTGCGGCGTCACTCCCTCTCCTCCCACCCGCGTCGGCAGCGTCGAAGGCGGCCGTTCCGTCCTCGCCGAAGTCCTTCGCGCGGGCCTCCATCGCCCCGTAGAGAGGAGAGGAAGGGAAAGAAGCCAGAAGGAACGGGGAGGAGGAGATTTTTGAGTGGGGGGAGTGGGAAGTAATCAGTGGCCAGGCCGAGGCGTGAGAAATATCTGACAGCCGCGACTGAAGCGGATCGCGCAGATCATGCACACCACACTCTGCTAAACCCCGTCCACGCGTGACGCTCATAGGGCTCCACGAGGCCGAAAAGTAGGTCCGAGGCGGATGGATAATTCGCTGCGCCGAAGAATTAGTGGTGTGCGTCTGAGATAAAGCAGCGGATCTGGGAGTGAAAGGAGTGAGGCCACGTAAGTGGGGAAGGGAAGGGGCCGACATGGGATGGGGAATTAGAAAGTTCCGACGTGGCGGCATTGCGGCCAATGGTGAGCGCGTACGCGGTGCCGCCAGCCAAATCTCACCGGCAGTAGCTTTTAGATATTTTGCTTTCGCTGGTGTACGTTTATTTGGCGACCTCAACAGGAGGAATGCAATACTAAAATCTTAACTGAGTGGGCACGAACGCAAATCTGCCTCGGCCATCACTTGATGGGTGTGGACTCCACGTATCCGCATTGGGAAGCCCAGATGCGAGGTAGGTGGACCCTACAATGTGGGTCACTTGTCGGACTGAATAACCCAAGATATTTAGCTTTCGGGCTTGGGTTTTTTGATTTTTTAAAAATTATCTAAAATATCTGACGAAACCAACTAATTAATGATTTTTAAAAAAAAAAAAATAAAATGGATTAGTTTGAAAACAAAATTCTCCTTTCCTCATTTTTGTCGCTTCGCTACCACGGGCAAGCAGCGACGAGCTCATTTTTTAGGCATGGACCTTATCTATCCATCTTCGGCAAGATACTATTAAATTGATTTCACACATCTAAAAGACAGCTTGATGCACGAATCTTGAAGCAAGCCTTGGAGCAAATGAAAAGCCCAAAATCCAACTCAGGCGCACGTCCGTTTCCTCGTTACCTCCGTCGCAACCCTGTTTGTGTTCGTCTACGTCCGTCTTCGCCTGCCTCCGTCACTCATCTTTTCCTCTCAAAATTCTCTTTTCACCTGCACTTTCATCTAGCACTTTCACTCACAAATTTCTCTCGTAGACATCAGCACTTCCACTCAGCACTTCAACGGATGACTACGACCACCTTTCTCTCCCGCTTCACCCACAACAAGAAGTTCATCATCCGCGTGGAGTACACCACCTGCAATATCACCGTCAAACAACAAAGGTCAAGGCCATATTTGGGACACCACCAGGCAAGAATGGTCCTCAAACTCTAAATCTTATCTTTCTTATTTTAAAAGGAATAGATGGATTCTATTTTATCGTGAATAGAGCCTTGCTAAGGTAGAATCTATTTTATAGTAAATAGATTTTATTTTATAATAGACAAAGTTTATTCTATTATTGATGAGCTTTATGTTATTGTTGTTAAGTCACAACCCGTAACAAGCTAGGCCCAAAGGTTTGAACTTTAACCCAAGGTTTACAAATTCGAATCCCGTTTCGGTTCATGGGTCATCATGCCCCTAGAAATATTCCGTCTGCGGGATTCGACCTCTGGACATGACCCTCACGAGTCATGATCTTCTAACCATTAAGCTGCAGAGGTCAAATCCCGCTGCAGACGGAATATTTCCGGGAGCATGATGACCCATGAACCGGAACGGGATTCAGGTTTGTAAACCTTGGGTTAGGGACCCAAAACCTATGGGCCTAGATTGTTACGGGTTGTGACCTAACAATTGTGAATAGAGCCTCATAGACTTTATTTTATAGTAGATATAGTCACATCGAATTAGTTCAAAATGGTCTACCAAACAATCCTATCACTCGAACAAAGCAACAGTTAAACAAAATATCAATAAAAATATCAATTACAAACAGCATTGTAGTACATATCCAACTTCTTACATATTTTGATCAACAAGAATGTCAGTTACTACATGTTGACTAAATACATCTTCAACTTCTTACACTCATTTAAAAAAAAAAACTTCTTACACCTTACACTCACATGACACTGGCTCAGTTTGGGGCTACTTCTACTTTTAGCTTCTGCTGGCTGGGGAAGTTTGATTAACTTTGCTAGCTGGGGAAGTATCTAGCTGTTTGGTTACGTCAATCGTGAGCCACAACAATACTTTCGATCCCTTCTCTCTGGATCTGAAGTATCCGTTCCAGGGCTTCCCCTTCGACGCCTTCTAGAGCAGCGATAAGTTCCTGCAGAGGTTCCAGCTACCGGAAAACGCCAAGGTGGAGGCGGCTGGCTGCTGGTCGCGAGCGAGGGGGGAGGCGGTCGGCTGTTGGTCGAGGTTACAGGAGGCGAACAAGGAGGCAGATGACTGGCTAGAGGTGGACAGGGAAGAACTCGAGCGCAGCGGCGACGAGCAGCGGCAGACGGCGGGCTGGAGGAGACGAGTGGCGGCGGCTGGGAGCAGATGCTTGGGGGAGACTAGCGGCAGTGAGGGCGGAGGGCAACTGGGAGCAGATGCTTGGGGGAGACGAGTGGCGATGGCTAGGAGCAGATGCTTGGGGAGACGAGCGACAGTAGGGGCAAAGCGCGGTTGGGAGCAGATGCTTGGGGGAGACGAGCGGCATTGGGGATGGAGCGTGGCTGGGAGCGGACACTTGGGGGATACGAGCGGCGGCGACGACCGGCGACGTGCAGTGGTGACGCTTGGGGGAGACTAGCGAAGGAGAGGGACGCGTGTGAACGAAAGAAAAAAAAGTTGCTGCTTCAATGGGAAAGCTGTCTTTACCTAGCTTCCCAGCGGCAGCAAAAATTCTCAGGGCCAGACCGCATAAGCAGCCCCAAATGCACCTATTGAATCTGCTTCTGCTGCCCGCGGGCAGTAACCCCAAACGGGGCCACTGTCTATAATAGTTGCTCAAAGAATATAATCAAAATTACTAGTAGCTTGAAGAATCACATTGTTGCCCCTGTTAGAAATACAGAAATACAGATAAATCCATGCCACAAAAGCGTTAAAATAGGAAAGACAAGATTTAGGGCTTAGGACCTTTCTTGGTTGGCAGTGTCCCAAATATAGCCTTGACCTCGCCATCGATAGTGATATTGCAGGTGGTGAACTCCATGCAGATGGTGGACATCTCGTTTGCGGGTGAAGTGGGCGAGAAATGTGGTCATAGTCGTCTGCCGAATAGCTCAATGGAAGTGGTGATGTCTAGTAGAGAAATCTGAGAGAGAAAGAGCTGAATAAAGGTGCTGATGATGCGAGAATTTTGAGAGGAAAAAAATAACGCTGCATTTCGGAGGAGGGAAAGAAAGGAAATAAGAAGGGAAAGAAATAACTGCTTTCTCTTATAGACCATGTGTTTCAGTGGGAGGAAAGACAAGAAGAAAAGACTAAATTTTTAAACTAATTATATTATGCATAATACATAAATAATTAGTAATATTATAAATAATATAGTTTATTAATTATAAAAATACTATAAATTTCTATTAAATTTATGATTAAAAATTATAAAAATTTTTGACAGCATTTCCTCTATATTATAACACAATACTTGTATACACAATATAATAAATTCAACAAAATATAAATACACTACCACCAAAATATAAATACCATCAATTCAACACAATAGTACCATAACATAAATATCATAAGTTCAACAACAAATAGAACATGTCCAACACAATACCATCAACACAATAAGACCTCATGAATGTGATAGTTGATGGTTCGAGTATCACAATGAAAGAAAAAACATATTTCTTTGCACTTAACATTGTGAGATACCAAATACAAGAACGTGAATATTTTTTCCTCCATAGTACAATACTTTGTATCTCTCAACCCGCACCTCCCTTTCAGTAAGGGACACAAATGCTTAAAAGTATGTACTTTCATTTTTATCATGTTATAATAATGTTCATCCGAACTAGTTAAGTTTTTTAATATTTCTATTCGAATACCATATTTAACTCCATTACTCTCTCGTAATGATTTTTCAACCCATGTTTGTTATAGTCTATCCATCAATTCTTCTATAACAACCCATGCAGCTATGCACATGTATTGACAATGTAGAACATGAATTTTGAGTATCATGTTCTTACTCAGTGAAGCCATAATAAGACCTATAAATAGACAAACAATTTTAAGCATTGTGTCATATTAAAGAACATGCCTTAGAATCAAAAACCTAGCCATATTGATCTACACTAGAAAGAAGGCCAACCATCAGCAGACAAATTGAAGATTTCAAACTCCCCGAATCCAATAATAAAAATAATAAACAAATAAAACTCTAAACCATCAAGAATATTTTGTAGTAAGTCATCCAATTTCTCTAATCTAGGTAAATGAGAGGAAAAAAAAGTAAAACTCCAACCAATATAATGCTAATAAAAGTAGGTGCCACATTCAATGTTTTTGATTCTAATATCATCCTGAATTCAAACTAGGGTTCACAAATTTACGCTACGAAATCGGAAAAAAAAAATTGAAAAATGTTTCAATCGTCAACAATGTCAGAAAACTAATCTGGAAAACAATACCATGACAAAAACTTTGGACTATCTCTGAAACGTACAAAAGTTCTATGTTCGATTTTCCATACAAGTAACAGATTATGATTAACGATAGATACAGAGCTGATACCTAAATATCAAATTTTATTTTTTTTAAAAAATAATCTGCAAGAAAAAGGTTTGCTCCCATCAAACCTCGCAGCAAAGGAAGCAACATGCAAATGAAAATAAATAAATAGATGAACAGGAATCGTCTGGAGGATTACCTGAGAAAAAAGAGACGCCCGCGGGAGAAGAAAGCGGCTCCGAACGAATTCGGTAAAATGGATTTGGTTCCGCTAGGATTACCAGAAGACTCTGGTAACGAGGGCGCAGTAGTGGGTTCTGGCGAGAGGGGAGAGGGCGCGGTGAGCTCGGACGAGCGGACGAGCAGGCGAGAGGGGAGAGGTGCGGCGAGCTCGGGCGAAAGGGCGGCGAGATCAGGAGATGGCGGCGAGGGTCGGTTTTTGGGCGAGAGACGAGGGACGAAAATGGCTGATTTGGAGGGAATATTTTTAAGAGAAAGAAAATGAGTTTTTTTTCTTTCTTCCTCTCGTAACGTGCGCCTCAACTGGGTTCTAGGCTTTCTATTTGCTCCAAGATTCGTGCGTCTTTTAGATGTGTGAAATCTATGGATAGGTATGGTCCTGTGCCTAACAAACGCACCCCGACGAGGGATTCTTTCCTCTTCTTGGACGGCGGAGGAGCCAGCGATTCCGGCGGAAGGGAGGAGAACGAAGACGCAAAGCATCTCCTCCTCTTTCTTCAACGAGCTTGCAGAGGCGGTGGGAAGATTCCGCCTCTCCCTAAAATCCGATTTCCGTCGGTGGTGAAGCAGAGGCGAGCGGGTAGATGCCCTCGCCTTCTCCTCGATCCTGTTCGGAATCAATCTAGGGAGAAGCTTCTCCCCTTTTGGGCAGCGGCGAGACAGTGGAAGGGGATCGGCGTCCCTCACGGCGAGACGATAAGTGGAAATTGCAGACTTTCATTCCTGCCCTCAAGAGAGGCTTGATGCCCTAGAAGGAAGCAGACATCCACTGCCCACATAGGGACATCCTCAAGTGAAAATACCCGCAAGTTCGAATTTAAAAAAGCATTTAATTACTTATCTATAATAAATTATTTATCACTATGTAAATTTATATATGTGCAACAAATTTTATCCACGTCATAATCCTTTACAAAAAATTATCACTTTTTAAAACCACCATAACAAGCTCATGAAATTAGTCACAGAACATTGCTGGAAATTTGAAGGGAAAAGTTAGCTATGATTTGCAAGACAAAACAAGCGCATGGAAGTTCTCAAACAAGAAATCTTTAGTGTGAAATTTCACAAATGACTGAAAATGATACTAACCAGAATAACAATTTTCCAAATGAAACATTCACAAACCAACTGGTTCATCACTCTATGGTTACTTAGTTGGGACTAGTATAAGATTCACCTCCCTGAAGTAATAATCTTGAAACCTCTCCATTCCTTAGCTTGCTTGTTAGTTTGTCCATTTGACTTCTTTCTTTCAGTGGTTCTTGTTGCTTAACAAGCCGTTCTTGCCTTTATATGGATTGCATTTGAATTAGCAGCAGTCAATTGAAGAACATTACTTGAACCATCGGTTCCATGTGAATTCTCACAAAAGCGTTTATTCGTTGAATCCGTTGCAGTTGCTACTGGTACAACATTAGCATGAGAAGTCTTTGTGCTTCCAGGATGTGAAGAAGATTCTTCTTGAGGAGCAATGGAAAGATTGATACAAACGAGTTCATTAGGGACAATTGCTTCCTCCATTGCCTTCTTTGATGTTTGACTACAATCTTCATTATGAAGCTGGGAATTGCTGTGACCATTGTCATCAGATCGCTCTGTATTAGGGGCAGATTGATCTTGTAAGGTGGCTTTCTGCCTCTCTTTAAGGGTCTTCAGGATCAGCAGTCTGAGAAAATTCATCACTTGCACTGCATACATTAGTGCAGTCAAAGGATCTGCCATCTGCAATTATTAGGGCAAACGAATAGTGAACTGACAGAAAATGCGGCAGCACCAAATGCTCAACAGGAAGAAACAGGAATCATCTAAATGAACACTACTAAGGCAGAATTTTTTGTAAAAATGCATTAGTTCAAGGTACCTGAGTCATGTTTGGAGCAAAAACTGTGGCTACATTATGCGCATTCATCTTGTTGTGCTGTTCTTCGTTGACAACATCAGCCATCAGATTGATAGCCCAGTCCAGAAGAGCACACTCAGATGGCGGTAGAAGCTTCGCAAGCTGAGCACAGTCCTCTTCTGTCCTGCACTGCATCACCTTCTCAGACGAAAGCGAGTCCAACACCCCAGTAGGAAGTTCTCTAAACCAGGCCTGCAGAAGCATCCATGAAAACAAGGTATCACGCAGAACCATGTAAACTTCTGATGAAATTTGTTAGAGTTCAATCTGGCTATCTTAGTTGACATATTTTTCATTGATTCTAATGATGGCATAGAAATGCAGTCAGTTTCACCTTTATCAAACCTGCAAGACAATGCACATCAATATTCGCAGGTAATTTTCCACAATTTAGCTGGTCTCTGACATGATTTTCTTGGCTATTATCTGCTGTAATTCTGAAAATGCCTTCTGTCTGTTCAGTTGCCAAAAGATTGAAATATCAGTTACCAAAATGCATTGCAAAGTTCACTTAAAAATTAGTAGAAAGCATGGATTTTAATCTCAGTTCTACCAGGCAATAAGCCGAGTATGAGTTTGAACTGGTACATGAAACTCATATTCGATACCAAAGGTATTATGTGTTGGTACCGATCTAAAATATGACAAGGTAGAAAGTACCTGAAGGCCTCCTAGATCGTAGAGGCGTCCCTGCATTAGCAAGAGAATGGTTGGAATGCTATTCCCTCTAGAATCGTATGAACATTGCATAGACTCAGTAGAAACTCCAAATACCTTTGCACTGCATGAGAAGTTTAGAAGTTTTTGGGTAACAAGTAAAATTATGATGAAACGGAAACTTAATTCCACTGGAGTCAGTATGCATAATTTAAGATGATAATTGAAAAAGATTTGCAGCTTAAAGATAATTCTGGATTTTCTTGATCACTACAGTGCACTTCTTTTACTCCTTATTAGGGTAAAAGAATGTGGATGTGTATCTTCAAACTCTACGTCCAACGGGAAGATCTCTGTGATTCATTAGAATATTCAAATAAATTCTTAATCTTTGGTGTTCATGTTCTTGTGAGGTGAAGGGCAAAAAGCTTCTGGTTTTCCGAGTTTAATCGAGGTTCTTATACAAATTCTAGATTCACAAACATAACCTAAAAACAACAGATTCTTTTGATTATTCCGCTTACAACCAAATTCCATGATAAACATCCAAGAAGACAAGTACATCCATTTTAAAGATCAAAATTTCCAGTACAAGCTTAGAGGAGTAGAAATTCGACCTTGCGCTGGGAGCTCGGCGGGGAACCACCGGCTCGAACTCCACGGGCAAGCCGAGGAACCCGTGAAAACCGGTCGAAGGTGACGTGGGCGACGTGCCGCACGTCGGTAGGCCACCCGATCTCCATCGAGTGGAGATCCTCCTCGCCGCCCCCCTCCTCCGTCTTGCACCCCACGACCGCCTTCCGGAGCAATGCCAGGAGCAACGACAGCAAGGACAGCTGCTTGCCCTCCACCTCAGCCGCCAACGCCACTGCAGGGTAGGGGGGCGGCTGCTCAGGACGCCATCGGAGTCGCCGTGTACGTCGCGAGAAGGCGCGGATTGGGGAGAGGAGGAATCGGGAGCACCCGAATGGTATCGTGGCTAGGTATACTAGGAGGGAGACCTGGCGGAGGTTGGGAATCGGGCCAGGAATGCATGATTTTTATTAGAAAGAAATGCTAGCTTTATGCAATTGGATTGCGCGCATCGGTGAGATTCAGAAATGAATACAAAAAAGATTGGATCTTTAGAACATGGGAGCTCCTCATTCTCCTCCCCTTTTTGGTCGAGGACTTGAAGTAGGAGTCAAGGATCTGTTCCTGCGACGTGGGAAGCATCACTCTGAACGGTTTGAGGCAGTTTTGAAGCAGTCCACGCGCCTTGTGTAGCTTTGATGGTGCTGTGCTGGCTTTGAAAAAAATTTTCTCCCTAATGCTAACTCAAGCAGCATTGATAATTTTTCTATAAAAATTTTTTTTCTTTAGAAATAACCTATACAATCTAAGCTATCCAATTGTATCAATATTAGATATTTTAGATAAATAATCGTTAAATACCCTAAACAAAACTACATAAAAGACAAAAATATTATTCACTATATAATTATATTTAGGGTATTTAACGAATGTATATGATCTAAAATACCCCAATATTGATACTATTGGATAGCTTAGGTTGTATATATCATTTCTAAAAAAAATTTAAAAAAAAAAATTTTTTATAGAAAAATTATCAATGCTGCTTAAAAATTTTTCCTGGCTTTGGGTTGGAGGAGATTAACAGCTAGTTTACCAGAAAGAAAAGAGAGAGGAGGAAGGAGAAAAAGAAAAAAAAAAATATATTTTTCTTTGTTTACTAGCAGAGAAAAGAAAAATCAGTAGAGTTTTCTTTTCAAATCCGTCAAAACTTGATCTGCCCAAATAGGGTAGAAAACTAACATCGACGCTCTGCATTCAACGCTTTAGCGTCGTCGCATGCTCATCCGCCAACCTCATCGCCCGCCCACCAGCCAGCCTCGTCCGCTAGCCTCGTGGTCCACCCGCCAGCTAGCCAGCCTCGTCCGCTCTCGCCAGCCTTGACAGCCAACTAGCCTCTTCCGCCAGCAAGTCAACTTCGTCGTCTGCCAAGCAGCCTCGTCCTCTCGTCTGCTAGCGTGCCTCGTCACTCGCCAACCAACCTTATTGCCCGCTCGCCAGTCTTGTCCTCTCGTTTGCCAACGAGCCTCATTGTCGGCCAGCCAGCCTCTATCGCCAGCGAGCCTCGTTCGCCAGCCAACCTCTTCCACCAACCAGCCATCCTCGTCGCCAGCCAGCCTCTTCCACCATCCAGCCATCCTCGTCACCCGCCAGCTAGCCACTACCACCAGTGAGCCTTATCCGCCAGCTAGCCTCTTCCACCAACCATCCATCCTCGTCGCCTGCCAGCTAGCCTTATCCTCTCATCCGCTAGCCTCATCGTCCGCCAGCCTCTTCCACTCTCGTCTACTAGCCAGTCGCCTTGTTCGCCCACCTGCTACTCGCCCAGTCCACCAGCCTCTTCCACTCTCGTCTGCCAGCCGGCCGCCTTGTTTGCTCGCCTGCTAGCCTCGCTGCCCGCCCCATCCGCCAGCCTTGATGCTTGCACGTTCTCCACGCCACCGCCGATTCTCCTTTCTCCGAATCACATGATTCGTTTTCCTTTCTATCCATTTTCCTCTCCACTCTCTTTTCTTTTCTTTGCTTTTTTTCCTTTCATGTTTTTTTTTCTCTAATAAACACAACCTAAAAAAAGAAAAAGGAAGAATTGAGATGGTAAACTTGTTTTACGCACTATTTTAACCCAACTATTGCTTTAATTTTTTTTTCATATACAATACGAGGACGAATGAGAATAAAAAAATATTTAACACTACATAAATCTCAAATTATAATTCAACTAGATTAATTTGACCCTTCTTAAAAAATCTTAAGTGCCCGAGGCTCTTAAAAGTCTTTTTCATGAGGTATAGAAAGGGGAAGTGGATAAAGAGGCAAATCACAAGCAAAGTCATCATATTTACTAGGGATGATAGCGGGTAGGGTACCCACATTTTTTGTACTACCTGTATCTTAACCCAAATAACTATTCTACTATCAGTATCCGAATAACTACCCATTTATTTTTTAGAACCTCTACTATACCCTACCATATTAAAAATTTAAATACTCGTTTAATACCCGAACCCTATAAATACCCAACTTAAATATCTATCCTATTAAATTTCAATATATATATATTGTTACTCGATTAATATTCGGGTACCCGACCCTATAATATCCTAATAATAATCAAATTTCGGGTAAGATAAAACGGGTACTCGTAAATCCGAATAATATATTAAAAAAATATAGTAAACAAATAAAAAAATATATATTTATATACATATATATAACCGGGTTCGGGTAGTGAGTATCCGTCCTATGCTACCCGAACCCGACTCGGGTAGCATATGCACTACTCATACCCTACCCAAACCCGAATAACAATTACCCATTTACCTTTAAACGGATTCGGATAAAGCGGGTATCCGCTAAATTGGTATCCAATTGCCCTCCCTAATATTTACACATGATTTATCTTAGACCGGCGATAATCATGCACAAGGACTCGCAAGTAACCAAGAACCTCAACATAATAAAAAATAAGTAAGAACGAAGAGTATAGATATAATAAAGAGAAAATAATTTAAAAAATTATGATCAAACTATAAATCAAATATTTTTCCCTTGAAGTTGACTACTTAACATTTGGACAAATGAAATATTATTATTGTATCTGACTTTTGTATATTACCGAGATAACTCTTTGAATTTTTATTATAGCTAATGATTAATATTTTTGTTACTCATTATGACCGTTGAAATTTGACTGTCTTATTGTAGGTGCTATGGTACTTTAAGCTTTACTAAAAGAAATATGTATGTATCTGATTTAATTTCAACTTGTAACATATTGTAAAAAAAAAATTTAAAAAAAACTATCTTAAGAAGTATAAGAGAAAGGCCTCATACAAGCAATCGACACAAATAAGCTTTGGCGGACCACGGGTGCGCGTTGGTTTGTTGTTTGAGTTTGGCTGCAGCCATCAATGCAGGAGTGCGAGTATGGCTTTAATACCTGACCATGCCACATTTGCCATGACAGTAATAGCCAGCAAGACCAATCACAGCACAAGCTGACCAAAGCTAACCCATCCAAAATGGCACACAGTTAAATTTTTCAAAAGAAAGCAACGGGTGAAGGCAGGATTTAATTTAACACGTATATCTCTGTTTGTACAAATAATTTTTGTTAACCGCGGGAAATGCTTAACATTAATAATTGATCATCTTTCAGAATATACAAAACCTTACTAATAACAGTGATTAAATGGATTAAGGGGCGCTCCGAGGCTAAAAATATTCAGTAGCTTTTGTATTTATCCAAAACACACTTTGTATACAACAAATTCACATTGTTCGAGCCGGCTTGCTATCATTTATTTGATCTCTCAAACGCAACAAAAATTGGGTACCAGTCCCGAAGTTGCCATGAACAGTCCATCTGTAAACTTGTGTTGTAAGACCATTTAACGACCTAACGTGAGCCCTCTTTCAGCAAGGATCTCACGAACTCGAGAAGCAACTTCAACAGAATCATTTAGGGGAGGGTAGCTCCAGGTATTCGACATCTAAAAGTTCGAAAAATCAAGACCATTAGTATGCTTTACATAAGCTCACCAATTGAGGTATAGAATCCTACAGCAACAACCACAATCATTGGGATGATAAACAACGGAAGCTGAAGAGAAAAAAAACGTACTTTTCATTGAAGCAAATTAAACAAGTTCGGCTATTGGTATCTAAACTTCCAAGTTGTGGAGGTCAATAGCAAAGCTATAGGGAATATGTGAATAAAAAGAGCAAGCTATCGATGTACAAACTAACAATAAACTGATCTTCGTGATGATATTCTAACGATCATCATAACAAGGAACATTCGTTGACGACTTCACCGTTCAGATATAAATGTAATATGGCTTTGCATTAAAAAAACTTCAGAAGCATTCTAACAGGACTCAAAAATATTAAAGCATAAAAAGCTGACGTAGTTAAAGAGAATAAACTTACATCCTCCAATCCTGTAAATGGTCGAACTACACCTCGCTCACGAAGAGTCTTATGGAATGCGGAGAATTTCCACTTACAATGCTCACTTCCAATCACATAAACTGGTTTCCTGTGGTTCACATTTTAAAAAAAATAAGAACTGATTTATGATTCACATTCTGAAAAAGTTCAATACACTATCCAATACCCTGTGCTGCAAGCCTCGCTTAGCATACTAACAGAGTCTGCAGTAACAACAAATGCATCAGCCCAAGCCAGATGCCCCATGTGCGGATTTGGATCTGAAAATTCGACATTATAACATTCACATGAAAGCCAAAATGTATACTTCTCGTGGTAAAATATTTGCTTATGTACCATATAACTACCTTCTCCATCCCAAATGTATATTTTTGGATGACCTCCTAATTCTCGTAATACAATGTCACAAACCTGTCGGTGTTCATTAGATAATTTATTTTAAAAGGTATGCAATAAAAAAATAAAATCTTAATACCTTTACAGGTGTCCTCCTAGAGAAAGAAATTCTAACACTTCCACAGGTTGCAAGTACATTCTGCAGCGAACCAACCAACTGTTTGGCAAGATCTGTACCATATTTGCAGTTCCCTAAAATAATTTAAATATAAATATCCATCAATACCAAGAGGCACAAACTTTTCACAAGTTGAGTGTTTCACAATAGAAGAAAAAAGTCAAGTGATATACCAACATATGTTATTATATAGCCACAGTTATATACCGCACAATGTCACAAATAAAAAGAATTTATAACGTTAAAATAGAAAAAAAAAAACTTCCAGACCTCTGAAACTAAACATTATTTTAAGCTGGATTGTTTGTAGTCGAATAAAACTATGTACAAACAAACACATAGAAGCATAGTAACAATGTTAGGTATATCAGGCATAATGTCTCAGATCTTCCAATCATGATAAGAATCCAACAAACTGAATCGAATTAGATACTAATTACTGAAAATTAATTCTACATTACCAGTAACTGTATATTTTCCTGATCCAAGTAGTTTGGGAAAAGAAAGCGAGAAAGATGGCCCGCATCGTAATTAGTTCTGTTCCGGACTGATATCGGATAGTGATCCATTAAGTCTAATTTTACCACTTGGCTCACAAGTAAAGACAATTTTCCAAAGCAAGGTTTTTGGAAAATACGTATAGGTCTAATTCTCTCCTGACAGCGCGGTTGGTCCTCCAATATATATATATATATATATATATATATATATATATATAAGGTGTAGAGCAATACTGGCCACTGGCCAGTATATATCAAACATATTGGTCTACTATAGACTGATAAATCTACACAAATCGAAATTAAGATTTCTAGGTCAAAAGTAAAATATAATCATTGACAAGAACTTCCGAGATATTATGGAAATACTAGGCACAAATAATTTATGATGTTAGATGAGAAGTATATGTGCTCAAACCTCAAACAAACATAAACCTTTGTCAAATATTTAGGAAACTCTCAAACAAAATAAAGTAATAAACAAAGGCCTTCAACTACTTTGTAAAGAAGAATTACTTGTTGGCCCTCCAATATTAACTACGAGCAACGGCTTTGGAAGAGGAGCTAATTCATCGTGCCAGGCAGTCGCAGCAATACGAAGAGCAGCAGAATCAGCCTGATGCAGTGCTCCCACAGTAAGGATCTGAAATTTAAAGTCCTAACATAAACCGCCAAGCCAAAAACATAAAGTGTTTCAGAAAAAACAATCTGTAGAGATGCAGACCACATTCCTTCCAGGTGGTTCTTGTGGTGTTATCCACCGTCTTAGAATTCGAGGGATTTCCTGTTGCCCACTGGCGGTCAATGCATAGTAATCATGACGAGGAGTCACCACTAAGTCAAACCTGTCAAGTCGTGACCTTGGATGCTGTATCTGAAATACCAATAGATGGCATGTACAAAGAGCACATATATCAAAGATTGATTGGCTGATAATCTTAGCCCGAATATGTAAAAAAGAAAACCTGAATGACAAAAACATTCTCTGGAGCTAAACGTTTTATTGTACTGGCTACCGAGATAGTGTCACGCCCAGAAGCAACTACCATGACTGGTCCTTCCCTGTTAAGGAAAAAAAATGTTGAAACTCAATGGCAACCAGCCACTTGAAGCCCAAGGAAGGCGATAAGATCATTTCAGCAGCTTTACAGAAACCTAACTAATAAAAATCAAATATAATACAATAGGCTGCCACAAATATGGAACCTTAAGAATTTTACTTCGGATTAACTTACAGAACACTAAAATCAAAATGCATTTAACAGCAAATAATGCAAGTCAGGTAGAATACAGCCAAAAACGAACCAAACTACTTTTCTTCAAAAAAACTAATTCTATCTAAACCTCTCAAACATACAAAGCTACAAACTTGCCATCACAGTTGCACCGAAGAAAGGAGAATAAGAACATAATATTGCTCAATAAGTCAATACTAACAGCCATGATATCTTTATTTTTCTAGGTTATACATATAATATAACTAATGGTTTTCAAAAGTCAGAAAATGGATAAATGTGAAGGAGCTTCACAGATAAAAATTCAGAGAAACAGCATCCACACCTGAGTTCAGATTGACATATGCTCACAAAAAAAACCTAGAAAAGGCACCATAATATATAATTAAAGCCTGAAAAAACTTAGGGTACAACATATATTTATGAATAGTTTTCCATTCAATCAGGAATACATAAATCATGTCCTGAGTGCTGAAGGATGTTTAAGTTTGGATCTAGTGAATAAAATTCCGGAGTATACTTACATTTAGACCATCCACAATTAAAAGAGAAGTTATCATCCTTCTAATAAATGGTATATGTAGTTTAAAGAGCAAAGACAAGCAAGATTAACAATTTCAAAAGCGTATTATAATATCATTTAACAAACTTGGTATTGGAGTATGTTCTTACCCTAACCCTAGTCACGTCCCACGACACCCCCCCCCCTCTTCCTCTTCTTTTCTTCCACCACCACCTCCCACTGCCCTCCTACCACCAAAACTCACGAGGAAAGAAATCGTGCTTGGTTAAATCTAAATCTAAACTTCATTCTTCTCCAAGTTTAAGTCCTTTTTTCACCTTAAAGATGCCAAATATATTTTCATCTCTTAGAGTAGTATCTAAGCAATGAGAGAGTTAGGTTATATATGATATTGGACTTCTCCAAGTTTAAAATTGAAGATTTTTCACTCTGTCCCTCTAGGCCTTCGTGAGTGGAAAAAACTCTTTGGCAGGGCTTCTGCTAAAGTCGAGATCAGCAGAAGCAAGATCAACCGTCCGATCTGCTGATCACGAATCCTGATGTCACTTAAGTATTAAAACGAAAAACTAAGTGGCAGCCGTCCGATCCAGTCAATAGTCCTTCGATCGGTCAACACACTTGGTTTTTAACCATGCCGTCTCGTGCAACAGTTCTCTTCTTCCCCTTTCCGATTTCTCTCCTAGAAAGCTTCCAACGTTTGGTGCGATTTCTTCACTGAACGGTGAACGCCACTTCCAATAGCACTTGACTCTCCCGGCGCTCCCCCCTTCACGGTCGTCTCCGGCTGGCAATGTCGAGCTCGGCCCTTGACCCTCGCCTCCGGTCAGTAGCATCTCAGCTACAACGGCTCTCTTCTTCCCCTTTCCGATTTCTCTCCCGGAAAGCTTCCAACGATCGGCGCGATTTCTTCACTAAACGCTGCTTCCAATAGCACTTGACTCTCCCGGCGCTCCCCCCTTCACGGTCGTCTCTGGCTGGCATTGTCGAGCTCTAGCGGTAGGCGATGCTCGTGCAACGCCCCTCCTCGCTCGTGGAGCACCTTTGCAGAGGAGTTTTTTCCAAGACCTGTTATTCATTTTTAGATATGAGGGAGTGATTTGGTATGTTTACGTTGTTTTTTTAATGTTTATGTTTATTACATAGAAGTGCTGAAGACTAAATATCTAATATGTTTTATTTATGAAAAAAATATAAATTAGTTTTGGTTATTATGTTTTGCAGGTGATTAATATTTAAAAATGAGTAATGAAAGTAAAAAAAAATTAAGTAGGGTAATACCTAGTAGGTGTAGTTTAAATAGAATGAAAAAATTTTCAAAGAACTTAGTAATATAGGTAGAATAGAAGAAAACTTTTTGGACAACACACTATTTGTCCATTTTCGGGATTGTCCTAAAATTAAGTTGGATGCAATTAATTTAGGGTATTTAATTAAAAATTAGGATAGAGAAACCAATAGTTTTCTTATTAACCAAAATTTAATAAAATTCTTTTTAAATGATATAGCACTCATCCTTGGATTAAAAGTCCAGCTTATTAATTCAGAAAATGGATTAGGCCAACCTGTTCTCTTTAAATAATGTAGCACTCATCCTTGCATGATAGTAACTAAATTACTTATCATGCAGATTATGCTAGATCTGGTAAGGGAAGGGGCGCACCAAATTCTGCTAAGGTAGAGCAGCATATCTCTGCAAAAAAGGCAAATTTGAAGCATGGCTATGTATTTGATAGAAGTTCCGGCATATGTCAATGTATTTTAAAGACCTTCTAGAGTGTGGCAATGTAGTTGAAACCTTGTATAAATGTCCTTATATCCTGGATAAAAGTAAATGTTTTTTATATTTTTTTCAATATGATTTGAAAAAAAGCTTGGTAATAAAGCATGGTAAGGACTGTTACATATTGTAATGGTAAGGCTTGTTTAAGTAATGGTAAAAAAGCTTTGGATTGTTTATATATGACAGGATTATTTAAGTAATGGTAATAAAGCTTCGGATTGTTTACGTACAACAGGATTTCGAGCATTTATTATGGCTACATCTTGCCAAATTTTTTTTCGGGCTCTCTTTTAAATAAGGTAGACCTTTCAATAATTAAGGTAGACTTTTATGTAATTAAGGTACGCCTTCATGTAATTAAGGTAGACCTTTGAGTAAATAAGGTAGACCTTCAAGTAAATAAGGTAGACCTTCAAGTAAAAAAGGTAGACTTTTATATAATTAAGGTAGACCTTCATGTAAATAAGGTAAACCTTCATGTAAATAAGATAGACCTTCAAGTAAATAAGGTAGACCTTCAAATAAATAAGGTAGAATTTTATATAAATAAGGTAGACCTTCAAGTAAATAAAGTAGACCTTCAAGTAAATAAGGTATATCTTCATGTCGTTCCTCAAAGATGGGCGTCGGACGTCAGACGTTGAGTGGCGTGACGTCGTCAAGGGCCGAGCTTGACAATGCCAGCCGGAGACGACCGTGGAGGGGGGAGCGCCCGGAGAGTCAAGTGCTATTGGAAGCGGCATTCAGCGAAGAAATCGCGCCGAACGTTGGAAGCTTTCCAGTAGAGAAATCAGAAAGGGAAAGAAGAGAGCCGTTGCACGAGACAGCAGGGTTAAAAACCAAATGTGTTGACCGATCGAAGGACTATTGACTGGATCGGACAGCTGCCGCTTAGTTTTTCGTTTTAATACTTAAGTGACATCAGGATTCGTGATCTACGGATCGGATGGTTGATCTCGTTTCTGCTGATCTCCACTTCAGCAGAAGCCGAAGAGTTTTTTCCTTCGTGAGTGGTTTGTCTATTATTCCTTTTAGGTTCATGTATAGATTCACTCTTTAAGCAACCTTACACCGTAGAATGTTGTTTCAAAATATTATATCATTCGAGCATATTACTAGCATCAGTAGTATTTTTGTGTTTGGACACTTTACAAAAAGGCTGAATCCCCTCTAAGAGGAACAAAGTGGATACAGTTTATCAATTTACAATATCTCGACTAGAAAAGGTTAAGTTCGTGATAGTATCAACTATCAACGCAAGTGGAGACAATCTAAAGGCTCATGGGAAGTGATATTAGAACTTAAAAAACTCTAGAAGAATGTGGCGGAATGCACCATGGATTCGATGAAATGTCACAAGGTGTTTATAGCAAATATCGAGTCATGAATCTATGTGATATTAAAGATTGTTTCGCTGTTATGCTTTGACAAGGAGTACATAAAGAGCATAAAGCCATTACAAGAGTGAACAATATATCACATTGACTGCTTAAGAACACTCAAAAAGTTGTACAACACTTGCTAGAAAAATTAAGGAATTTACAACAGAGATAGCCGTGCTCACAAGAGTGAGCATGCAAGCATGGTAACGATAATAGATATTCAGGATTGAGGGTTCTACTTGCTATGATAAGGTGTGTGACGCAAATAAGTTCTAAAACATTTTTATTTTGAAAATTACTCTAAAGTTACCAATAAATCAAAAGAGTTCAAGATGTCAATAACTACAGGAAACTCAATGGCCATCACCACCTGATACGATCAGATAAAAAAAAGGGCTCTACACAATCAATATGTAGACAAAGTTGAAGGAAGAGGTAGGTGTTTAGTCCTTAGTACAGAATATCGGATAGATTGCTTGGGGAAAATTAGGATAGCTTCAACACAAATCTTCCATTAGAAAATATGTGAAGCAAGACAACCAATTCAATGTCTCCAAAATGGAGCACCATATTATTTCACAAATCTAAAGAGAGCAATTTTAATTGATTGGGTCTAAATGGAAGGAATCCTCTGAGTTTATTGTCAAATGACACAAGACTTGTAAAGCTTCATCAAGCCACCCACACGAATAATGAGAAGACTCTCAACAAAAACCTCATGCAAAGAGGGTTTACATCTAATTTGATGCAAATCAGATTATTAAACGCATGAAAATTTTACATTGTCAGAAAATTTATCAAGTTTTCTCACAAACACTATGAATCACGTTATAATGCTTGACAAAAGGTAACACAAAATAATTCAATTTTTTTATCCCTTATTACCATGGAAACTAAAGAGGATAAAAGGCTAAGTGGTAGAAACTTTCCAGTTCTACTAGTGTTGTGGGGTTTGCAAGATGTTTCTCAATTGAAGTCAACTCAAAGAAAAGAATTATCGCTGAGGATTGAGTAGTTGAAAGTGTCTAGCATAGTAGCATGCATATCCCCAACATGTATGTGTATATAGTGTATACATCTGCATTTTTTTCTCCTGGATTCTATGCCCAAGTAAGAGAATATTATGGTACACAAAGCGCCACAAGCGAGTATCCTATAAAAGCCACATTTTCCTATAAAAATGTCATAGGAATTTTTACTCATTAGAATAGTATCTGAGAGATGAAGTGCTAAGTTAAATTAATCTTGGGACCTACGTTTAAACTTGAAGGTTCTCCACTATCCACCTTTTGGCTCTTGTGTACGGTATGTTCATTGCCCTTCACGAGCCTTTAAGTTATGGAATGTTAGTTCAATATTTCATATCATTCAAGTATATTACTTGCAACAATATGATTTTGGGCATAATGCAGAGAGATTAAATACCCCTTTAGGAGGAGTAAAGTAGTGCATCATAGTGTATCGTCACATGGTATCCTAAGTGAAAAAAAATTAAGGTCATGATACATGACTGGTAGTTATTTAATTATTCCCATGTGTTCTATTAAGTGTTCAAGTCACAGTGGTATAGTAGAAGTGTATCAATCCACCTTCCCTAAGACAATCCTCTTAACAATTTACTACAACAAAGATTAATAGATTAACACAAAAATGATTAACGCTTTACTCATGTTGCAATTAAATATTTTCTTTTTTTTTTCTAAAAATGCAACCATGCAAGTAATAGTTTGCAAATAGTATTAGCTCCAATTGTCACCATTTTGTTTTCCAATATAGTCAGCTGTACTAACATGCACAACAGTTAAATTAGGCGAATGCAATATCATTTTGTCATCAACAACACAATGCCTAAATTCAAATGCTAACCAACAAAAAATACTCCATACACGAGAATGTCCATATAAAATGCATTGTCCTCTATCTTGGAAGATCAGCGCAGTTGAGCTTGGTGCCATAGACCAAGCATCCAATTGCTAATTAGAGCATGTAGGTAAGCATTTTGGCTCACCCTAATATATGGAAGAACTTTTTCTTATATAAAAGAGATCATATGATCTCATTGATGACTCATGGGCTTGGTGAGAAGATACTAATGATTTGTCTCTCACTACATTGATGCACAAATTCTTACTCCAAACCATTTAGCTTTACAAGTTATGGAAATGACAGAAGGCGCATTTTCCAGTGTTGTTCCACAAGCGACCCTCAACTACTTTCCACCTTGCAAAATTGTCATCAACGAAGGCAAAGAATTTTGGATTCAATTCAACACATCTCTTTGAATGTGCCTTCATTGACTATTTACAGAATTGTTTGATAAACACTTTTTGAATCATTTTTCCATTTCAGTCCTTGTAGATTAGTGGTTTTTGGTTGTTTGAACCCGGAAACTTGCCTTCTTTGCTCTTGTATGTCTTCTAGGAAACATGAGAAGCTAGAAATTCTATCTGTTTCAATTATGACAAGCCCAAATCTGAATCATTTTTTGTCTAGCTTTAGTTGATTTCAGATGTGTTTCTTTCCATGAGAATCAAGGGAAATTAGGTTAATGTCAAACTAAAAAAAGGTTCATAATGAAAATGACCACCCAAAGAGTGGATTAGAGTTAATGTGAACTGATATTGGAATATTAAAGAAGGAGGTTTAGGCTAACTACTCAAGAGCAATGAAGGAGGATACCTTGTAGCTATAGCTGCCCATCTAATGGCTCCAACAGCCATCTTTTGTGAACTGATGGCAATCAAAAGCGCCTTATTGTTCATCTACTTCAGAGAAGAAGATACTGGAAATAACATTATAATCAAAACAGACTGCAAGCAAGCTGTCAAGTACATTCGTGGGAGTGGAGGCTCCCATCTGGCTTGTACTATCCATATCCTAAAGAACAGTATTTTTTTGCTTAGTAGAATGTACAGTCTTCAAGTTACTTATACTCCTAAAGCTGCAAATGAGGCTGCTAATTGGCTTGCAGCTTTTGGCATATTGTCTAAATTTGGTCACTACCGGCACTCTAACTAGCCAAAAGACTAAGCCTGTATTTTGGAACCAAATCTTCAAGGCGTCTTTTCATTAATATATTTCTCTTTATTAATTAAATCATTTCAGTTTGCCCCTGAAGTTTTGGCTTGACCACATCCATCTCCTCAATTTTTTCAAAGAAATCGCCATTTTTTTCCCTGAATTCAAGTTTGGGTTTGAAGTTGAACCTTTAACCACACAATTAACTAACAGCATAAAAGATCAAATGTTGGCCACCATTTTGACATATAAATATTTATCTTGATTGCTAATTTTTGGGATAATTTGATAGTTTTAACTTGATAAAAATGAATTGATGTTTGGAAATTGGAAATGACTAATGTGCAATAAATAAAAATAATTGAGAAACTTTGACACATAACAACAATTATAGACTAAAGTTGGTCAATATCCACCCTTTGTCTCACGCCCCGGTCGGAACGGTCTAAAAACAGCCGCTTCCTAGAGCCGTTCGGCGGAACACCAGAACGTGGGTTTCCGGACCGAATCTCGTCCCCAAATTCGAAACCCTAGTTCCCCGCTCAATTTTAATCCCCAAATTACAATTCACTCGAGAAACCTTAACCCTAATTAGGAAATCCGAGAAGAATCGAAAAACCCTAAATCAAAATACCTCAAATCAGATTTTGACCGAAGTCAAAATCAACCGTTGCGATTTAATTATCTCGCTGACGTCACGCCTGACGTCAGCCCTCACGATCGCTTTCGCCGCGCGTGAATTTTGTTCGGCTTACGTCTGCTTACATCAGCCTCCAAATCGAATTTCGAATTCGATTTCCGAATTCGTTCGTTGACCACGCTCCTCGTTGACTTTTGCCTCGAGACCCGCGCCTGAGTTTCGTCTCTGCTTCGACGCTGTCTGCGTCGTCTTCACGCGAACGCTGCCGCGTTCGCTGCCTTCCCCTCGGCTCACCGGAGAAGTAAGGCTACCGCGTCGCGTCGCCATTCGGAGGTCGCCCGTCACCGCTGGACTCGTCGTCGCCAGAAATAACGGAAGATCTCGCCGGAGAACTCAAGAACACAGAAGAGAGGAACGCTCGCCGGATTCAGGGGAAATTTACCTTTACTCACGTCAAAGGTACAAAAACCCACTCCTCTCGCCTCTCCTACTCTCGTCGACGGCTGAACTCACCGTCGACTACAGGTTCTCAAGGTTCGCTCTTCTCTCTATGTTCGCTGGTCGGAGCCGCTCGCAGGTTCCTCCCAGCTCTCGATCGCGTCTCCCCCTTTTGAAGAAGATGATGCTTCTCCTTATGAAGGAAGAGACCGCCGCCTCTTGCTTCTTCCGCTGCGCAAGCCTCGCGTCCGCCCGCTTCGCTCGTCGTCCGGATCTCACGGAGACGACAGGGCTCGCGCGGGACCGCCTCTTTGATTCCTTTAGCTTCGATGGACCTAGTCTTCCGCTGAAGACGTCGCCCTGCCGCCACTGCCAACGTCCGAGCTTCGCGGCGAAAGCTCGCGTCTCCGTCCAAGAATCTCGCCAAAGACTCGCCATTGCCGCGTCTGCCTTCGACGATCTCGCGTCCGCTTCTCGCGGAGCTGATGACCGCGACTCGCGTTTCATCGATTGGGGTCAAAATCCCCAACTGGATTCGGCGTTGACCGGCCGAATCTTTCCTTTCGTTCACCCTTTGGGCTTCGTTTTGGGCTTGGATCAGACCCAACGTTCTCTGAGCTGAACCGGGGAACCCGGGCCTAACACTTTGGATATCGTTAGTTATTTGAGAGTTAAATAGCCCAATTGAATTTCAATTTAAAACTTCAAAGTCAAAATTGCAATTTTCAAACCCTCAAGGACAAATTGAGATTAGGGAAAAAGTTCAAGGGCCAAATTGAACTTTTTTTTTCCAGAAATTAAACATAGAAATCACACATTACTTGGATTACAAAAACTACGTAAGTTGCTGAATCTCAGCAGTGAATGAGTCTGAGTCAAATAGTCTATTCCAACTCCATCTCCATAAATCAAATGGAACTAGGCTAGATAATTATCAGTCATAATAAATTTACTGAAGTGTATGAATGTGAGTAGGTACTATCTTCTTTCATGATATCTGAATATCTTGACTCTAGAATATCTAAAAAACCAAACTAAAGAATGAAATTTCAAGTATCAATTGTTTTGAAAATCAAGTTTCATGCATGATTCACATCTTAATCAGCCTAAATTCATGCACAATTAACATCAGCTTCACATGCATGATTACTTCAAGCACTATGGGTATAACCGTTTAAAACCAGGGTTCAAGTTCATACGCACTAATTACAAATATGTGTGTGCATATACGCACACAGTAATATATACTGTGGTTCTTTTCATTGTTGAAACTTGAGAGTAGGAGAAGAACGAACAATAGGATAGGAAATAGGAAGAGGACAAAAATAAATAGACAGCACAAAGAATGGCTTTCAATTGCATGCATTAATTAGCATTCTTAATTGAGAAAGAAAATATGATATCAATCTAGATCTTTTTCTACACATGTATGTTAGTGATGAGTTGTATTATTAGCAACTTGGGTACCTCAAAAAAAGAACTAGATACTATCTAATTATATGATTAGTGTGACATAGCTGCCCCTTCTTTTTTGTAGGTAAGAGTAAAGGGGCATTCATAAGAATCTAAATGAAACTAAAATAATGCTCAATTAAATACAAAATGGAAGCTCTATCGTGCACACTAATTTTTTTTTCAATCAGATACCATAAACAAACTTGTTAAGCTCAACCTAACTAACTAAATGAGGACAACATACAATCACAAAAGCACCAAACACTAAAAACCGAAATATAAGGATGATGCATCAGTTATATGTGCAGAATTCATGATAGAATAGAATATTTCAACCTAAATAATTACACACACATCTTAGAAAGTTGATCATAATTTAATGATTCATAGCACAAGAGGTAAGGATGTCCTTACTTCTCAAAATTTTCACGAGCCATTGATGCAATCTTCTTCGCATCAGCCTCAAGAATGGATGCTAAGCCAGTATATCCACCATTTGGAACAGGAAATGGTGCTAACTTCCTCCCTCTAAGTGACATAGAAAATCTTGAATTGCCAAGCATCTGTCTGATTATATTATCCAATACTTTATGGAGAGAGACGGGGAGCCACAGAAACAACTCGTTCACACCCCCTCTAGGTCTAGTAACACGCTACAGAAGTTACAAACAAAGAAAATGCTTAATGACTATAAATATGGCAAGAAAAGTTTGCCAGCTGAAAATGGCAGGCAAGACATGAAAATATATTCCAAGAAGGACGTCGACCATGTGAACTATTGGTGCATCATTATATTTTCATGGATGCAAAATGTAATTCTTCTTGTTAATATTAGAAAATACTGTATACGAGCCTGACACACTTTCATTTGCTAAGCAAACTACCAACAAAAGAACCATATCTTCATTATGTATGGAGAAGAATTAGGACCAAATACGCAGATAACAAACTTGCTCTCTGTATATGTTTTTGGATATTTGATCAGTTCATCAAAATTTAATTGCTAGCTAAGCCCTAGAAAATCATGAACTCTTACAGCATGAAGACTAAGGACAATGAGCAATTCCTTTCAACCTTATGCGTGACGTGACCTAGGGGCGTCAAACTGACAACAATAACAAGTCAATTTCATATCACACGTGTCCACAATAATATGAAGAGATAATACAAAATTAACAAGATAGCGGGTTCGTTACAAGAGAATGGCAGAGACAACCATTTACTATAAGAATTTTTTTTCTCGTCTAATTCCATGCCACTGCAAAGTGAACAAAAGCTTCAATGCAATTGAATACTGAAATGGTTTATTAGGTTTGCTAAATCCCTAGAGCAGTAACCGAGCGCTTTCACAAAAATCAACTCCCAAAGCAAAGGAAAAAAGTTATGGGAAAGTCTTACGTATAACGTATACTTGTCCGCCAACCCAAGCGCGCGAACCAAGCCAATGCTCTGATTCTCCGCCCCCGCGAATCCATTACCGACCACCACCGCCCGTCTGATGACATTAACTCCGCCATCGAAGATATCGGGCATCATAGTGGCTCCGCTCGGCGGCTCCGGAAGCCTGATCGGCCTCATCGCGGAGGTAGATGACCTAATCGCGCAGTTCCTCCAATCAAATCGTGACGGAGAGGAGCAGTTGCGACCGCGGCTACTGGTCTCTCTGCCTTCCCGCTCTTGATTGGGGATACTGAATTCTCAGATGCATGAATCCCTCGACCAGCGATCAAACGCTAGCGATCATATGCCCTTGATTCGAAGGGAAATTAGGGCTTCTGGGTGTTCGTTCTGCTTGCTAGCGTGCGAGTTTCTCCTTTTTTATTCTCGCTTTCTCGATTTTTATTTTACTGAACTTTTTCTCCTTAGGCAAACTTCGCGTCTACGTCTGAGAAATCAAGATGGTGCACTTTTCTTTATTTCTCTAACTTTTTATTCTTATTTTCTCCATTTTTATTTAGCACAAATAAATATATTTATTTAAATAATAAATATATTTATATAATAATTATTAATTATTAATTTTATATTTTAAACAGTAAATACAAATATTTATATAATAATTATTTTAATATTATTTATAGTTTAATTACATATATATAATATTAAAATATATTATTTTATATAAATAATAATAAAATCGAACCCAATAAACGGGTCGGGTTAGGTACATGTGAGGCTAAATTGCCACCCCCCGGATCATACTGCCCCTGATCCGATCCATCGGACGGCTGTCGCCGCTCGAACACAGCTCATTGGACCCTCGCGCGAACCCACCAAAAGGAAAAAAAGGCGCCTTTGGAAAAGGAAGAAAAAAAAAAAGCTTTTTTTCCTTAATGTGGCGACCGCAATGACGATCCGATCGACGCCGCAAATTTTTCGTGGCAGAAATTCAGCGAAATCCCATCTCGATTTCTCCCTATTTAAAGCATTTGCTGGTTTCCAAATCCCTCTCATCGCCTCTTATCCATCTCTGTCTCCCGGGGAACGAACGGAAGCTTGAGGTTCGTCAATCCCTTCTTCCTCTTCTACTTTTGATCTCATAATGCCTGGATAATGTCGTGGATTCTAGTGCTCCCATTGTTTGATTTTCTTTGATTTTGCAAGATGTGTGCGGCCAGTCAGTTTTTTTTTCTAATTTTACAATTTGTATTTGCTTAAATTGACTTTTTTTGGAGATCGAGTTTGAAGGGTTGTTTGGCGATTCCGTACACTGGAATGTTCATTCTATAAATGTTTATATGGTGATGAAATCATTTGATTTTGCCACACATTGGTCGAGGATTTTACTCATTTTTAATTCTCAATGTGAAAGATGTATTATCTCCATTGACTCATGTCGAGAAGTCGATTTCTTTACAATAGCTATATGTGAGATTATGTGAGTTGTTATTGCGTTCTGTTTGAACTTGTGCAAACTAACAAGGTGAGTTTTTGTTTATTCTCGTTGCAAAGTATTACTGAGATCTGAAACTTTTGGAAATAATTTGCTTCAAGTTTCTGATTGCACATGATTGATAACCTAAACGAATCTTGCATTAGATTTATTTCTAAGATATTGTGGGGAGAAACATAGAAGAATGTTTTGAAGTTGAATGTAAAGAAATCTAGTTATGTCATAGGCTCTTTCTGCAAATTGGCTTTGCAGATCTTGATAAAATGGCCGAAGGTGAGGATATCCAGCCTCTTGTCTGTGACAATGGAACTGGAATGGTCAAGGTTCAGCATTCTACTCCTTTCCCCTGTCTCAATTACTAGCTCATATAGTGCACGGGGTATATAATTATTCTCCTGCAGGCCGGTTTTGCTGGAGATGATGCTCCTAGGGCTGTATTCCCCAGCATTGTAGGCCGACCTCGCCACACTGGTGTAATGGTTGGAATGGGCCAAAAAGATGCTTATGTTGGCGATGAGGCTCAATCCAAGAGAGGTATCTTGACCTTGAAGTATCCAATTGAGCATGGCATTGTTAACAATTGGGACGATATGGAAAAGATTTGGCATCACACATTTTACAATGAGCTTCGTGTTGCCCCTGAGGAGCACCCCATTTTGCTCACTGAAGCCCCCCTCAACCCCAAGGCGAACAGAGAGAAGATGACTCAAATTATGTTTGAAACCTTCAATGCTCCTGCAATGTATGTTGCCATTCAGGCTGTGCTTTCGCTTTATGCCAGTGGTCGAACTACCGGTATGTCTTGACCTCGAACAGGCAATTATTTCTTGATGATAGTCTATTTATGCATCATAATTGATATTTGGTAAATTTATTAATAGGTATTGTGCTTGATTCTGGTGATGGTGTGAGCCACACTGTCCCAATTTATGAAGGATATGCTCTCCCTCATGCCATCCTTCGTCTGGACCTTGCTGGTCGTGATCTCACAGATGCTTTGATGAAGATCCTTACTGAGAGAGGTTATTCCTTCACCACTTCAGCCGAAAGGGAAATTGTTAGGGACATCAAGGAGAAGCTTGCCTATGTTGCTCTGGATTATGAGCAAGAACTAGAG
Source organism: Costus lasius (assembly GCA_027563935.2). Taxonomy (NCBI): domain Eukaryota; kingdom Viridiplantae; phylum Streptophyta; class Magnoliopsida; order Zingiberales; family Costaceae; genus Costus; species Costus lasius. The sequence goes on along the minus strand of CM050450.1, from coordinate 127,715,691 downwards.
AGTTCTAAGACCAACTCTGAGGTTGAAAAAAACTACGAACTGCCAGATGGACAGGTGATCACCATTGGTGCTGAGAGATTCAGATGCCCGGAGGTTCTCTTCCAGCCATCTATGATAGGCATGGAAGCTGCTGGTATCCATGAGACCACTTACAATTCCATCATGAAGTGCGACGTGGATATTAGGAAGGACCTGTATGGAAATATCGTTCTCAGTGGTGGTACAACTATGTTCAGTGGAATTGCTGACCGCATGAGCAAGGAGATAACAGCCCTTGCCCCAAGTAGCATGAAGATTAAGGTGGTTGCTCCACCAGAGAGAAAGTACAGTGTCTGGATTGGAGGCTCCATCCTCGCTTCACTAAGCACTTTCCAGCAGGTATGGTTAATCCATAGTTTTGGTGTGCTCTTCTCCTTCAGAACTTTTAGTTTCAGGCTTCCACTTCTAGTTTATTCTGACTAAATCACACTGAGCATCCTAACATATTTTTCTTTCCTTCCCTATTTGATGATGACAGATGTGGATTTCTAAAGCTGAGTATGATGAATCTGGTCCTTCCATTGTCCACAGGAAGTGCTTCTGATTTTTCACTCTTCAAGCTGTTCTTTTTATTCTGAAATTATAACACAAGATGATGAGTTTGTACTTGGGAATTTTGGATTTCCTCGAGCCATCTGTGTACTTTAGATGCATATAAAATGTGCAATCAATTTGCTGATTACTATGCGTCAGTTGGCAATAACATTGGCAATTCAACATAATAGCTACCTGTATTTTCTTTATTGTGATTTCAAGTCGTCAAGGATTACTTCCTCAGCGTTTGAGTTGTTTTAAAAAATTGTGAGATTCAAGATCCCACATTAGTGTTATAAAATTGAGGAAAATCACTGGTTACAGATAGTAGTAGTAAGTTGTTAGCAGCTGCTATAGATAAAGTTGCTTTATGAAATGAGATGAACTTAGACCTGGCAAAAACTGACCTGACTCGCCGACTCGCCGATCCGACCCAACTCGACACAAAGTTAGGCGGGTTCAGGTTGGGTCTAATCGTGTTCGGGTATGACCCGAAATTAAACGGGTCGTGTGGGTTATAATCGGGTTGACCCGCTTAACCCGATTATATTATATATTATATATTATATATTATATATTATTATATATAATTATATACATATATATATATATAGCATTTCGGGTCGAGTCATGTCGTGTCAAGTTAATCAGGTTAATATTTTTATATTTTTATAATTATATATATTTTTTTATAAATATTTATTTGAATTATTTAGTATTAAACGGGTTAATCGGGTTGCGTCGGGTTGACCCGAATATATATGGGTCGTGTTTGGGTTAGATCATCTGACCCAATTAACTAAACAGGTCGTATTCGGGTTACGCTAATCGAGTCACGGGTCATAAACAGGTCAACCCGAACACGACCCGCTGACTTGTTTTGCTAGGTCATGAACTGGCTACTGAAGAGGAGTGGCTAGAATAACCAAATGGATAAAGGATATACTCAATTTTATAACACTAATATGTTAAAAGAAAGTACTAGTAAATTTTTCTTGGTGTTTTATAGTGTCTGCTATGGCTCTGTTTGGCGCAGTTGGTCAGCTGTTTTTGTTAGTCAAAATAGCATATTTTTAAAAAACTGGGGTATTTGGCAAGCTGAACCTAGAAGCAGCATAGGTTTGGAAAAATTGGAATGGAGCTGTTTTTGACTATTTTCAAATTCTTTTTTTTATCTTATGTCTGCATCTATATTCGTGTGTCTTTTTTATAACAAAATTATTTTTTAAAATTATTATTTTAATAAAAATTATAAAATCTAAAATTATTTTTTATTATTATTTAAAATTTTCTCTTTTATAAAAAATTAATCAAAAATTAATATTATTTTTATAAAAATTATTAAAATTATTATTATTTTATTTAATTTTAAACTAAAAAAATATTTTATTACTATTATTTTATTTTTATTTTAAAAAAATATTTTATATTTTTTAAATTTTTTTTAAAAAAATTGACCAAAAAGTAATTTAGCCAAATACTTTTTAACTTTTCCAATCAATTATTTTCAATCATCTCTTTTTCAATCAATAAAGACTAAAACTTTCATACATGTCAACAGAATTTATATGTTTTAGCACACTTAGCGGATTTTTAAAAATAGTGATCCTTTAGTTTAATCTCAAATTAAAAATAAAGAAAAAGATAATATAATATATACGACTTAATAAATTTACTATTATTACATTATAATTAATAGAAACTATATAGTTCACTTTGATCAAGATACACTATATAAAGAATATATATATATATATATATAATGGCGTATGAGTATGCATACATGATGGAAGGGCAAAGCTTGTGAAACTTTAGATATTTATTAAAATACTTTCATTTTTATAATTTTTATAATGGAGAAGAAGAGTTATAGAATTGCTCAATGAGTTATTTTTTTATTTCATTTGCCATACCCACACTTGCGCTTCCTAAATTTTGTTACTCACATTAAATTTGGCCTTACTTATTAATCACTATCACATGCCATTTGCTCCCTGGTGTCTGATCAAGCGTGACCAAACATGTGATTGAGGGTGAGCATTTACTAAAATCAATTACCGAATTTATGGAACAATATTTACCAAATTTTTGTACTAAAACTTTTATTTATAACGTCAAATTAATTTAAAAATTAGTAGTAATTAATTGAATGTTATCAATTTAATTATCAATAATTTTGATAAATACTGATTTACTAATTATATTATTTTAATTATATAAATATATTAAAAGGATTATTTTCAATATATTTATCAAATCAAACTTATATCGATAAATTTGATAATTTAACAATTCAATAATTTATTAAATAAAAAATTGTATTGGATATTGCTACAAATAATCGAATAATACAAAAATATCATTCATTCTACATTTCTACTAATACTAGATTTAGTAAATTTATTTATTTTTACAGATATATTCGATTATTACAAAACTAGTTATACTAGCCATTTTTTTTAACTTTTTCCCGCTCTTCAAATCTCTTAGACTAGGGATGAAAGAAAATAAGAATAAAATAAAATGTATAAATGATAGAAAAATATTAATTATTTATTTTTTAGAGGGAAATAAAAAAATAAATGGATGAATTTTATTTGATATTTATACCTCATCTATATATTTTTATACATCTTTTGTTTTATATTATAATAATGTTAGGGCAACAAACAAGAAGCCTCATGCATATTAGGGTAAAAAATAGGATAAATTTATTATTATTATTTTTAAGTAAGATGCTTTTTATTAGATTTATGCCGAATAAAAATAAAAAAAATTAGATGTCTTTCTATTCAATTTTCTTTCCCTCCAATTCTATCCACCAAGATATTATAGAGAAAATATCCCTTCATCCGGAGCCTCTAGCTATGATAAACTTATCAAGGTGCTGAGGCGACGCTGGCAAACCACCTTTTTTCCTTCATTCGGAGCCTCGGGAGTTCGCAATGCATTCATTTTCGATCGCAACGGCGGTCCTGCTCTTCTGGCATACCTCATTGCAATCAAAGCACCTTTGGGCTTCCTCTACTCCGATGCCCTCTTGAAGGAGGCCTTTGTTCTCCTGGAATCAAATTCTGATGCGGCTATTCATCTTATTGAAGGGCGTGGAATCTCTTTCTCTTCTTGTGGCTCCTCCAATCTTGCTTTCGAGTCCATTGTCCGCGCGATCAATCTTCTTTTGTCCTATCCATCCTTTTGTAAATTTAGTTTTGTTTTCAAAGAAGCGATCCGTACTGTGGATTGGCTTGTGCGTTTGGGCATTTGCCAGTCTTGGTACAAATATTGGCCCGCCGATCTCTCTTCTATTTTGGTCTTCCCTTTAGGAGACAATCTTTCTTTAATAGACTGTATTCTTTTTCTTAAAAAAAAAAAAATACCGTGTGATAAATATTTGCATTCAAACGCTTGCAAGACTTGATGGATCCGTGCACATATGCACAGCGATCCGTGTGCTTCCTCCAAACGGGATCTTGACCCTCAGTTGGCTCGCTAATCCAACGCTCAAAATCTACACACCTAAGCAAAAAAATGCTCCTACAAGTTTTCAAAAACACATTTACCCGCCATCTCTGATCTCCCTTCCGCCGCCCACGTTACTTCAAATACCCGATCTGTCCTCATTTCTCCACACCACAACTCCCGCCGAATCCGGCCGTAAGAAACCCTAATCCTCTTTCGGAAGCCTCGCCGGTATTGATGGCCAGAACGAAGCAGACCGCTCGCAAGTCCACCGGCGGCAAAGCCCCCCGCAAGCAGCTGGCCACCAAGGCCGCTCGCAAGTCGGCGCCCGCGACCGGCGGTGTTAAGAAGCCCCATCGCTTCCGTCCAGGGACGGTGGCTCTGCGGGAGATCCGCAAGTACCAGAAGAGCACGGAGCTTCTGATCCGGAAGCTCCCCTTCCAGCGCCTGGTCCGCGAGATCGCCCAGGACTTTAAGACGGATCTCCGCTTCCAGAGCTCCGCCGTCGCCGCCCTGCAGGAGGCCGCGGAGGCCTACCTCGTGGGTCTCTTTGAGGACACGAACCTCTGCGCCATCCACGCCAAGAGGGTTACTATCATGCCTAAGGACATTCAGCTCGCCCGCCGCATCCGGGGCGAGAGGGCCTAATGGCGCTGCTACGTCGCCCTTGTCTTGTTAATTGTTTTCAACGCCATTGGCTTAAGTCACAGTGTGCCAATACCGTTGCCAATTAGTTGTGTAGGGAAAGGAGAAAGGAGGCGACGGTGACAGAACTAATCTGTTCTATTTTAGCTGTTTGTTGGCAGTGGTTTTCGCCTGTTCATGAGCAAGCGGTAGTTTGTTTTGCATTTGAATTGCCATTTTCAGCTAGCGTTAAACCAAAGAAGCATGACGATATGTAACCATGAAACATATACCTGCATCCCTGCTTCATCCGTGGATTCAGATGCTAAACATGCGAAATCTGAATTACTATTGCAATGGCAACAAAAGGGGATGAATGGAGGATACAAGAATGAACAAGCAAACATGATAATATTAGGACTTGAAACACCACCGACCGGTCATCAGAGTTGAATATGACCGCCAGGTGCAAGTGTCAAAGTACGGTAACTGATGCAAATATCAGGAGTCACTGATCATTCTGCAAAATATCAGCCTTATCTGGAGGTATCCAGGTCCTTAGCAGTTAGCTCTCTCTGAAAAGCATTGCCACTCACCACATGAGGGTTGGCGAAGGCCGAAGAGTTCCAAATAATGGTGTCTGGCTGAAGTAGCAGGTCAGGAGTGTTAAAGCCTAAATGTCAAGAGGGCCAATCATTGGTTCACAGCCAGGACTTTTCTCATTGTTTCTCAAAGAAAGGTTGGCAAGTTGTGAATTGAGGTCTCTACTGCTACTGCGGCTGTGGGTGGGACAAGAATTCTCTTGCAGCTGCTGCTGCATTTGTTGGCGCTGATACAGCATTCGAAGACGAGCTATTTCTCTTTCTAACATCTCTTGTTGAACTGCATGTACATTGATTTATTCCATTGAGGCAAAAAAATGAAGCAGTTGTTAGTTCAGGGAAAAAAAAGCATGTAATATGATGGTAGCAACAATAAAGATGTTACGCCTTCAAAAGAAAACAATAGGAAACTACCGATGAATTTTCTGTTTGCAGTAATCACAATATACATTCATAATGGTTTCTGTTGCCTTTAAATGGTTACTGGCTAATGGTGGCCTAATGGTTACATCCGGTTCCTCTTTTCTCTTAGGATTGGATCATACGTTAAGCCTACTTAATAATAAATCAATCAATTAGATCTTTAAATCCTTGACAAGACTCAATATTCAACTTAAGCATTTGGATCAAATGGTATGAAAAAAAAGTTAAAAGAACAAAGATAAGCAAGTTAATTATCCAAAAAAAAAAGGACTTTCGTACAACCTGGAGGATATTAATAACAAACCATTAGATATTGGTGAAAAAATGCAGGAAAATTGCATATGAATGAACCTAGCGGCAAAGTTTCTATAATGATTTTAAATCTTCAAGGAGTATAATGACTGCCTCTCTCATCCAGTTACTTATTTAGTCCACGTAAACTAAATATACTAGTCTAGTATCTTGAGAATTTCCAAAGAATACATGGATCATGACAAGCACGTTAGTCCAGATGTGCATGCTTACAGTGTTTAATCAGTTTCTCCTGAGCCAGAATGTCAAGGCGTTGCTTCAAGGCATTGTTTTCCAAATTCAGAACCAGATTTTGCTGATCCAGAAACTCCAGTTCAGCAGAAACTTCTAATCCTTCTGCCTGTAGATTTTGGAGGAAAAATTGAGAGAAGAAAATTGCTGGCAGTGTCTTCTATAAAGTCATAATATTAATCTTGAAAGACTTGCCTGTAAGGCTTGGACATGGTTTTCAAGCTCAGCAATGTACTGGAGTTTCCGAACCCGCGACCTCTGAGCATATTGCCTATCACAGCAAAACAACTCATGAGATCTAGACTTAAAAATCAGTAGCATCTAAACATAAATTTTCTCACGGTAGATAACTACATGAATACAAACTAAAAGAAAATTCTTTTTCCTCCTCGTGCAATCCTAGTAAGTGAGAGAAATCCATAAGATGTTTCTTATGTAACTTATTTACATTAATAACAACAACAACAAACAAGCGATTCTAACAACTAATAAAGACAAGATGAATCGAATTCATTCTGTTAGAATTCAAATTTTTTTATGTCCAGGAATATGCCTTTTTGCAAAATGACCAAAACCTTGTAGTCAGTCAGATAAACTCCCCCATTTTATTTTTTTCTTCTTTGACAACTTGTTGCCTCCGATCGACCTCTCTGGTGATTTCATCTCTATGATGAGTTGTCCTGTGATCATTCCCTTTCCTCTCCTCTCTTCTTCTTCATGTGATTTCCTCTCTTTAGCAAGTTTGTGTAGTATTCTCCTCCGATCAAAGCACTGACAGTTGATTTCAGCCTCGATTCATGCAGCAGCAAGAATCAGCCCAATTATTATTTCTCTGATGATTTTCTCCTTCAATCTTCCCCTAAACCTCTTGGTGAGATCTCAATCCTTGCTCATCTAGTGATATATATGTAAGTAGATTATGCATACAAATCTGAGAATGACACTCTACTTGATCTTGTGGTGCATGATCATTTCTTTTCATATGTAAACTAGGAGGAACAAGAACTGAGCAAATACAAGTTATTCCAAGAAGCATTAACCCTAGAATTTTTGACAAAGAAGTAGCTGCAATTGAGGTAGAAAATCTTTTTTTCAACCTTTCATCACAATATTACTATAGTTGCCTATATACTTATAATGGAAGTTGGATACTGTGATTTCCTAGAAAGTTCCCTTGCTTCTTGCACTTTAATCCATCGATGCATAAGGATGATGGATGACATTTGTTGTGTGAATATAACAAGATGGGTAGGAATGCACATATTTAACTGCATTGTTGTTGTTTGATGGCATATGAATAATTATTATGATTTGGATATTCGGCATGGCTGTTGATTGTGTGGTGTCATGGTACATATGTGATATTTGAAATTGGACATAGACTCTATAATACTGACTAGAGATTGACCATAGAGGTGCTGGTTAGAGGACACTTAATTGGATGTCTTTTAGATTACCCGAGATCAACTGGGTGTTGAATCCACACCCTCTAAGAGATAATAGCCTCGTAGGGCAGTTATCCCATTGCTTTAGCAATGATGAGGGCACTTTAACTAGGAGTAAAAATTTGCAAGTAGAAATAATATATCATGGTCCGATTGATTTATATGACATGATGATGGGTATTTTGTTTTGATACTGGTAAGCCTTTTCTATTGACATATGTATCATATTGTGATTCTACTTAGATATTTTTGGCTAACTCCATGTTTAGATTCAATCCCAGTTAGCAATAGATAGACATCAATAGAGTGCCACCCTTCAAGTGTGAGTAAGAATGACAAAAGTAGTGTGATATTGTAGATTCGTAGACTATTAGTTGTAATAATTCTACTGATGAATGAACTGTTGTGATGGTTCTCTTATACACATTTGAGACTTGTAAATGTTGTAGAAATGACTGTACACAATAGGGCTTTATGGAGATTCTTAGTTGTTATTTGAACTGAAGTTGTTTTAGTTGCTAATCAAATAAAAGTGATTTTTGTGCAAAACAGTTGGAGGGTTAGATTTTGGAAAAGTGCAAGTTATCATGTCGAATTCCTGCTCCCTGCAGTTGATAAATATGTTAGGCATGACACGTTCACACCTAATGTAGATAAAAGACGTTTCTGGCAAAGAAGGATTCTGTTATGGACTTTGTACAACACATATTATAGATTTGGAAGATGCCATAATTTCTCCAATGATCCAAATTCAATTGGTAAAAAAATTATGATACCCTCAACCTCAAGCAAACATTCTCTTAGCAATGTGACGGTAAATATAGAGAAGAAAGTATATAAACTATGGCTGTAGACCATCAAAGAATTGAAATTGTTGGGGGAAAAGTAGTATATTATCTGTGGGATTGGGTTATTGCATTAAGAGCATTGATGGGTTAGTACAACTATTTTTATATTAGGCCCTAATTCTTGAAGTCAAAGAGACTAACTTTTACTTAGCCAGAAAAGACAAAGATAAACTGATCATGAGGCAAATTAGCAAATCATATATATATATATATATATATATATATATATATATATATATATATGTGTGTGTGTGTATGTACGTACTTACTTTTGAAGAATTGTATGTATGTATGTATATATAATTTAGTTCAGGGAAAATTGAAGAATTGTACATGGAACTTGATCAATTTATAGAAACTTTAATCAACATGCGTGCTACTAATCTTCCGGTTTACTTGAGATTCTTGATCCATGGAGAAGTTTGTAAAAGTTAATGAAGGAATTGAGGTGCACTGTTTTCAGGGTGGGTGCAACATCACCTATTAGAATTAGGGGTGTTAACCGAACTATGCAGTAATTTTTACCCCGAACCGAACCGCACAGTTCAGGAAATTTGAAAACCGTTCCCAAACCATTGACCCGATTAACCGGTCAACAGTTAACCGAAAACCGACGGTTAACAGTATTATTTATTTTTTAAAAAAATATTTAAAATTATATAATAATTTAAGATAAAAAATATAAATATTCTCGGTTAACCGTTAGTTTACGACGGTTAACCGTTGATTTTCTGCAGTTAAGCGTTGGTTTTCAGCGGTTAACCGTTGGTATTGACGGTGAACAAGTTCGATTTTTATATAAAATATTTATTTATATATATATAAATATTATATATACGGTTCGGTTCGGTTAACCGCGGTTCGGCGAAGTCCCGAGCCGTGAACCATTATATCTGAGAAAAAATCAACCGATCAAAGAATCGTCGGTTCGGTTAACCGCCAGATCTGTTCGGTTCGACCGGTTAACTGCGGTTCAACGGTTCGGCCAGTTTTTTTGTACACCCCTAATTAGAATCAGAATATGTAATTTTTTGTACACCCCTAATTAGAATAAGAATATGTAATTTTGTGTTCAGGTTGACGCCTATATCAGTCACTGGTACTGATGATAGAAAGACAATGATACAACCGAATATATTGCACATGTAACTTAAAATATATTCCAATAAAAAGGATGTGTGAACTTACTGCTTAACTCGCTTTGAATCTGCGTCTGTCTGCTTGGAAAGAAAGGCTTCCTTCGTTTCCAAGGGACTCCTCGTATCAGGTACAGAATCCACCTGCTCATTCTTTACAGAAGTATCAGGCTTAAGTACATCAGGCTCCATCAGATATGCTCCCCCGTGAAATGTCGTTCCTTTTTCCACAAGCTTGCTACTAGGGTAGTTAAAACTGTTGACCTGCCCCTGACCTACATAACCAATGTCAGACAGACTGACCCCATCCAAGAATGCAAAAGAGTCACTTGTGGAACGACGATGAGCTTTTCCCGCTGGGGTCTCCGGCTCACTGAGCAAGTCATCAAGCCATGACGGTTGTTCCTCGAAGAGAAAACTCTCAGAGGAAGTGCGCTGATGGTGTCTTTGTGAGTCTTTGGAACGTGGGATGCCTTTGGACCCTTTAGATCCGCAATCAGCAAAAGATGATGAAACGGGTGGCATGGGGTACCTTGGAGGAAGTAATGAATGTTTCCCAGGGGCCGCTGAGCTCCTAGAAGCAACAGCAACTCCCATATTTGCCATCGATTGATTATTTATGCAACAAACTGGTACGATTGAACGAAATGCCACAAAATGCACCTGAAATCAGCGAACAAAAAAACACAAAGATTATAATCAAGCAGGATAATTTGGCATAGAAATCAATAAAAAAGACCCAAAACAATTGAAATGTGAAGATGAAGTGATGTGCTCCAAATGCCATCTCAACTACGCATTGAGATATTATAAGCAAATGAATGCCGAATCAAAAATTTCAACAAAACTGTCCAAAATATCAAAATTTGACAGTTCTACGTATATGGGGAGCCAACTAGGGCATTGGAGACGGATCGGCAGAAAACCACACAATGCTTCTCATGATACGAAATTCTGCGCAAAAAAAAAGGGAACAGAAAAAAAAAAACAATACATCCGATAAAATCAAAACTGGAGACAGGACATTCCATCTAAAAAAAACCCCTTTTACCAACGGGTTACAATCAAAACAAAAGAAAATTCGCCGGAGTCTAAGATCCGAAGAACCACGACGATCTGAAAGCAAAAGCATCGGATTCAAATAAAAAAAAGACCCGAAAGCAAGGATGTAAATGGCCGTACCGGAACGGCTCGAATCCTCCGCCGCTTCCGAGATTAGATCCGCCGAGATCAAACCCTCAAAAGGGCTTCTTCTTTAGGATTTGAGGCAGAAAGCAAGCAACGAGAGGGAGAGAGACGAAGCGCAGGGATAAAGAAAATTAAAAGGGCGAAGTTGAACCAATCATCACCGTATATTCTCCCGGCTCCAGCACAGCTGAGAGCGCGATGTGGTCACCTGCGGTGTCTCTACCTCCTCGCAACGTCGCCGGGAGATCTTTTGGGCAGGGACGGGAGCGACTGTTGCATAAGGAGGTCACGATTTGCGAACGGTCAATTGCAATTCCCGTGCATTTAGCAGTTAAAGCAGTTCGGAATTAGTTAAAGAGGAGTTTTCCGATCTGTGCGACATCAATTATTGTGTAAAATTAGCTATTTTTGAGTGCTTTAATATCCGTGCAATTATAATGCACGCGGAGAACGGCAACGAAGGCGACAGCTGTGCAATTTAAACGGTCCCACAATAGGCGGCCGCGTTACCATTTTTTGGTAACGCCCCTTTCCTTTGAAAAAATTTCTATGCACGGTGGCTGTGCACAAGAATCCTAAACACAATTTTTTAAAAAAGATTTATGATATTAAAAAATTATAAAAAAATTTATAATGTTGTCCATAATCAGAGCTATCTAACGGTACTAAGATCCACAAAATTAGACATGTCCAAGATAAAATATTATGAATACAAATATTGTAAATACAAATACTGTTTACTATAGCAATGTATCCACGATATCTCATCGTGGATATGTCCAATTTCGTGGATCTTTGGTACCGTTGGATAGCTCTCATCGTGAATAACATCGTTGATATTTTTTCACGATTTTTTAACATTGTGGATTTTTTTTTTAGAGGGGCTATGCATAGGATTTTTTATGCAGCCCTTTTGCCTTACGAAATTTTCTTCTTTCTTTTTCGGTTGCATTTTTGCAACAGATATCCTTTTGTATTTTTTTTACAACGGAGTGCCCTTATATGCAAAACATGGATCTTGATATGTTCTTTCTTTTCTCCCTCAAGGCAATTTCATATAACACTTAATATTTTCCTATAACACTTATATATGTTTATATAATACGTTAATATTTTCATATAACACCTTAATATTATTGTATAACACCTAAATATCGTATAAGTATATTGTTAAAATAAAGTTATATTAAGATTTGATGAGTTATACGAAAATATTTAAGTGTTATACGATAATAGACAGATGTTACACGATATTTTCGTATAACACCTTAATATTATCATACCTAAATATTTTTGTGTAACACCTTAACATTATCGTATAATACTTTAATATTTTCATATAACACCTTAATATTATCGTATAATATCTTAATATTTTTTTATAACACCTTAATATTATTGTATAACATCTAAATAATATTATCGTATAACATCTAAATATTATACAAGTATATTGTTAAGATAAAATTATATTAAAATTTGATAAAAAAAATAAAATATTATATGATATTATATAATATTTTATTGCATTAAAATTCGTGTTTTACAGATCGGTGGAAAGAAATGCGGAGGGTGCTCGACTCCAAAAATTTCTCCCCTTTGCCCCTATTCCTCCCCACCGCCGTGAAGCCGCTCCGTACAACCCCATCCATTTCCGCTTCACGCTTCACCCGTTCGACACCGTCGCACATGCCCTTGTCTCCTATACTTGCCATTCCCTCCTGAAGATTCAGTTTGGGCCTCACCCTCTTCTTCTTCCCTCTCCGCTGATACGCTCCGCCTCCGACAACAAAAGACTCGCTATCCGATCTCGCCGAGGGAAGCTTCCCAGTCGCCGTCGCGTGGACGAGGCATCCCAGGCGGTCGATCGGCAGGAATCCCGACGAACCAGCGGAGCGGATCTTCAAACAAATCTCCTCGACTCGAATCCGTTCAGATCCAGCTCTACGGCACAGCAGGTCTTCAATAGCAAATTCCACCCCGTCTGCGGTAGCAATCCCGCGGAGGTAATCCTCCCTCTTGTTTATGGACTCGTACAAGCTCTATATTTTTTACGCACTTAAATGGATCCCGCCACCAATGTAATTTGTGAGCATGCATTTAAATAGAATTGTTTTTGCCATGTGATTTGCCGCTTTTGCTTAGCGAGTTCAAAATTTAGGAGCGCCAAATTGAAATCAATGATTCCGACCCCTGTTCATGCTAATAACCCTAATCCACAACTTCGTAGACATTTCATTATCCAATTGTTCCATCTGATATACAGTTTTTGGTCAATATGATTTATATTTTATGTTAGATTCGACTTAGATTTTAAATTAAAAACATGTGAAGAACCATACCCACTAACCCGCTAACCCATTAGCCCATTATTTAATATAAAGAATGCAGTATTATGCATTCCAGGGTTTGTTTTCTAGGGCTTTCTCTCCGTGGGCGAATTTTATATATTTGAGAGGGTTCTCTTCTACAACAACACTTCAAGGTGTAACAAAGGGGTTATTCTTCCTTGAAGAAAATCTATTCATCTTTATTAAAAGGTTTTCTCTCAATCAAGGTGCAAATTTTTTTTGTATACATTAAGAGAGATTATTGTTATAAAGGTATTGTTTGTTATTTGGTTTCTTGATAATGAAACTTATTCCATCTCCGCCCGTGGATGTAAGCATATGCCAAACCACATAAACATTTATATGTTTTGTCTTATGTTATTATCATCTTGGATTGTCATATATTTGATTATAGGATATAACAGTTTTTACATTATTTTTGTTCAAGATTATGCTGTAGGTATCAATAACAATTTATTTTGATCTCTCCCTGGCCATTAGTTGAAAAAAAAGGGTCACGACAGAAGAAATAGGTAGAAATTTGATTAAATTTTATAAGAATGATATTATCCATATTAAAATATACCAGTGTACTAGTGCACTATCCAATTAGGATGTATCAGTCTATACCAACATATTGTATTGAAAGTATAATGTACTACTACTAGTGCAAGGTTGGGCTAGAACAACGGGCCAAGGCTGATTTTTAAATGCTGTTTTTGATGGCAGTCTTGGCCTTCGTATTTTCTTTAACTGGTTTAGAGTAATAATTTAATTGGTGAGGATTATAAAGTTATACTAAGATGTAGGACTTTAATGGGACCACTAAATTTTCTACAAGTGTTAGTTGACACATATCTAACAATCCCCTATTAATAGGTGGGCTGAAATGACGTACAACTCCATGGAAATATGTTCTTGCCGGTTGTAAGAAGCAATTGCTAGAACATTATGATAGTGTGCACGAAGGTACCTGATATGTTATTGACTACATGACTCGCTTTGATGAGCTCATGATTTGTTGTTTTTTGCAAGAGTATGTTGAGGGGAGGCTAATTTTAATAAATTCCTCTTTATAATTTCTAAGAAGAAGAGAAGAAGGGAGAGGCTCTTAGTTGGATGGCCTCCAACTTTGTGCCAAGAGGAGAGGGAGAAGATGGTCACTACTTGATCACTAAGATGAGGATAGGTTTCTACACAAGAGGGAAGGAGATTAATTCAATTGACACAAATAAACAACTTACAAGTTAGAGAAAATTGGTGAGGAGAGTAGTGCTCGACAAGATGAAAAAGAAGGAATCCTCAGCATGGGGGGAGAAGAGAGGGAGATTCCTTGTTCTTTGTTGTTTAGATAAAACATGCACAACCTTTAAACAATAAATTCAATTATTTAGGAAGATAACATGTTAATTTGCGAATAATAAGAATAATAAGAAGATGAAAAAGAAGAAAAGATAGAGAGGGGAAGTGCGTTGGTCTAGGGAGAAAAAATTATTTTCGTTGCCAAGATGAGAGAAAAGAAGAGAGGAATTCCACGACACGATGTCTTTCAAAATTCCAAAACTTTCATTCTATCATGCATGAAAGCGAGTACAAGTATTTATAGATAAGAGGGTAAGGGTTAAAAAGGTTGTTTCCTTCCTAGTGTGAATACATTATTTTTTGGCGCATTCTTTTGGATTTCCTGCTGATATTTGTGCCATTACCTTCCATTTAGTGTCTTGGACAAGTTTTCTTTTATGGTTTAGCGTATTTGAAATTTGAAAATTTTCCTTCTTAGCAACCGACTAAGGGAGCTATCCTAGCTTCCTTCTTTGTCTTCCATGATTTTTGTTGATGATGATCTTCATGGATGGCACACCTTTGACATTTTGAAATATTTCCTAGGTTGGTTGGATGCGTTTTGGGTGCCTAGAGCTTTCCTTCTTGAGAGAGATGCACCCCCTTATTTTGTGGAGTCCTAGTTTGGCCAAAATCTTTATTTTGGGTGGTTAAAACTTTCCATCTTGGATGATGCTTCCTTTTACAACTTTGTTGAAGTGTCTTCAAACTTTAAATCTTCACTTAAGCTTGTTGGAGTGTTATTTCTTGTTGAGCTATCTTAAGTAGGGAGTGAGCTAATTTGTTGCCTCTTAAGGAACTTACCCATAACAAGGAATGCAAGAAAATGCTTGTTATGTATTAGTCTTATGGACATTTTTTTTATCTAGATAATTGCGCCACAACCTGGACAACTAATTTTTAGAGTTTCCTTACACTAGAGTGCACAACAACCAGTTAGGGTCGCGATGTAGAAGCTATTAGGACGCTCGATAGAACCTCATGCCGCACAATGGGAGGTTTGGTGAAGCCACCGCTTATACAGACACGCTTACAAATCACACCCTTACACACACATGTCAAGTGAGGGTGACTCACCTAGCACTTAATGCTCACGAGGCACAATCCCTAGTTTGTGCTTCTTACAATACACAGCTGAGTATTTAAGACACCTAGCACTTAATGCTCACAAGGCACAATCCCTAGTTTGTGCTTCTTACAATACACAACTGAGTATTAAAGACACCAGTGCGGCCTTGTACTCAATCACAAGGAGAGGACATTCGAACACCTTTAAGGGTGTTGACTCCCACGTTTAAGAGCAAGCTTTTCCTCACGAGTTACTTGGACACCTTCAAGAGTGCCTATGTAACTCTAGTGTACCATCAGCACAAATATAAAGCTATGCCCTACACATAGGTGAGCCCAACACACGCACAAGTGACACCTAGACAAGGGTGTACACAGGAGAACCATCAGGACAAGAACACTACAGCAAGGCCCGACCAGTGTTAAAGATCCTCCTAACCACCACTACATGTAAGAACCGAGCGTAAATGGGACAAGGTATACTTTGAAGCATACACGCCCCTTAAGCCGATGCCATCGCCTCTCATTTTAACTAATGGGTTCACAGCCAGGCGTGCCCACTTCTTCATTGAAAAAAGTCAGTGGCCTGGAGGCTATAGCTAAACCTCAGACTCAGTCATTGGTTGAAGCCCTTACTCAAACTTGGAAACCGGCTTGGATCTACCCGAGGGTGAACAATAAGATCTTCTTGTCCAGTTCCTGAATCGAAAGTCGAGAAAGGCTAGAGGGCACGTCACTCTCGCCTTTCGGAACCGTAGGTTTGCCGAACCGAGTTTGAAGGAAATCCAGTGGAAGGATTTGTGCACGGAACTAGAGGCGAATAAGATCACCTCTCTCCTACATCTTGCCACCGGCGCCGGAGAAGAGAAGCTTCTCTTCCTTGCCATAGGGCATAACATATTCTCCTTTCTTCCCGGTGAGCCCAAGGGTCAGTTTTATCGCCTTCAAGAGTTTGTGAGGAGGAAGGGGAAGAATGTTACCGAAGGTCACCAAACCATCAACCTTCTTGCTCATCATTGTGTCGCCGGTTTCCTTCTCGTTGCGATCGTTTCGCCCCTTTGGCTAGACCCCGTCGACCAAGAGTTTCTCTCCCAATTTGGCAGCCACCCCACAACCTAGTTGGAAAGCCAACTTGGAGTCGTCCACGCATGTGCATCTCAATTATTAACTGGGGTGAGGAATCAAATTCAAGCCCTTAGTCTCGCCCAACTTCCTAAACTAGAGTCCATGCCTTAATCGCCCTACCAGTGTATAATTACTTGACATATAATTACTCTAGCTCAGTGCTTGACGCACAACTGGCAGGCCTATGCAACTAGTTGCGTCAAGCCTATTGGAACCAGATAAGCTGGCCTTGCATGTGCTTTGGAGATGCATGTATTCCTATACTCTGGCACTATCTACTCGACCCTCATCTTGTGGACTCGTGGCAACCTCAGTGACACTAGCACTTCTAAATCGTCCACACCTAGGAGACCGGGGACCACTGCCACTTGTCAAACTCGGTGTGCATTGGAACTTAATTAAGTTTCAGGAGCGCACAAGTTACGAAATTCGATTTTAGTGATTTAAAGTATGCATGTTACAATATCCAACCTATTGTTTTTGTAATTACATAGATGTGCAGTATATTTTATGCATTTATCTATGCTTGCAATACAATAGAGTGTTTCCTTTGATTCCTCATGGATCTTATTGGGGTTTGTCTTGGGCCTCTATCAATAGTGCCACATCCAATCAGAACAATTGATGTGGCCTTTTAGTGTGCCTTAACAATATCATAAAATGAGTCACAATACATCATAACCTTATAACCTTGGCTCTGGTTAAGCAATTGTCTAACCCCATGATTCAAGTTTCTGCAATATGACATGAAAAATGACCCCATTTGGTGTTTCCTCATTGGTAGACAAAAAGGCTCCAATTAATATGAATGTGAAAGGGGGGATGCTCTCTCTATCACTAGAAGGGACACTACAATGTCATGTGCCCCCTACCTGAGCTTTATACATTAATGAGGGATGTTCAAGACAGACTTGCAAGATGGTTGTGGTGTCTATACATCTCATGAGATGATTAATAATGATGATGAACCTGACCTAGAAGATACATCCTATACTACAGAAAACCTTAAATGCATATTGGTTCAACCTAAATTCACATAGGATTAGCATCGAACAAGTATATTATGTGCTTATACCAAATATAATGGACGTTCATATAAAGTAATCATTGATGAGGGTAGTAGCTTAAATGTCATCTCATGAACGTCCATTACTGAATTTGATCTCTCTCCCAAACCCATCCCTACCCCTATTTGGTTGCTTGTGGTGATTAGTTCAACATCCCTATTACTCAATATGAACAGTACCCTATTCAGTTGCATGTATCATGAACGTCCATTTCTCCTGTATGCTCAACATGATCAATGTATATAATTATTAATATAGGTCTTAATACACTTGTTTCATAGAAAACAACATATATACTATTTGTTACAAGGTTTAACATACAAGTTTGTGACAATAGACAGGTACGTGCCAACATATTGTAGTGGTCTGAATATATTAATGTA
This sequence comes from Costus lasius, assembly GCA_027563935.2. Lineage (NCBI taxonomy): Eukaryota > Viridiplantae > Streptophyta > Magnoliopsida > Zingiberales > Costaceae > Costus > Costus lasius. The sequence continues at coordinate 127,697,536 of CM050450.1, read as the reverse complement.
TATATAATATGGTACCAATTAGTACTTACCCTGAACCATGTACCGGTACATACTATCTAGACCAGATGGTACGGACCAATTTTCAAAACTTTGATTTGTTATATATGTGCCAAAGGTTGTCCTAAAAAAAATTGTTCTCGTTGCATGATTGCTTTCTTTCTTGTAGTTGTGTATTTTAAGATGTTAACAGAAAGAGCAGCCAAAACATTATGGAACTCTGGAGATTCTGAGCCAGTTTTACACCCTTCACTTACTCAGACCCAGCCTTCAAAGAGGTCCGGGAACGGGAGGCAAGCTGATTTTCTTCGTGATAAAAAGCTAGATTCTAACTTGTTTGAGACCTTGCTAGAGTGAGTTAAGATTGTCAGCACAATATACTATCCGCCTCAAAAGAATCATTTGACTCGATTCTGTTGTTTAATACAGAGAGTTATGGAAAAAGGCTCCTAAGGCAAAAAGAAGCTCTTGTGTGTATCTTGACTGTTTATGGTTTGTACTCTACAAAGATGCAAAGACAAAAGCGAAAGTTCTGGGATGGATTAAAAAAAAGCAGATATTCTCAAAGAGGTTTATCTTTGTCCCCATTGTTTGTTGGTAAGTTTCCCCTAGAAATGTTTTGTCTTGTTGGAGGTATGTAGTATTTGCCTGATGGCCCCACATTAGCAGGAGTCATTGGAGCCTTCTAATCTTATGCAATTTTGGAGTCAGACAATCAAGAACAAGAAAACCATGTATGCTTCTTCTAGATTCACTACAGCAGACTGGCCCGGAGAGGTTAGAACCGGACATTAGAAGGTATATTTTGATCCCTTGTTTGCTTCGTCATCTACATTCAAACTTTTATTTGACTGTTTTCTTTATCATAATTTTCCAGGTTTGTGTTTGATATATACAAATCAGAGCAAAGAGAAGTGACTAAAGACTTTGTAGCTAAAATACCTCTTTTTGTTCCCAAGGTGATCATGTTTAAGTTTCAACTTACTCTTTTGAGGTGACTTCCTAACTACAGTTTTTATAGGTGCCACAACAAAAAAATGGCGAAGAATGTGGTATTTATGTTCTGTATTTCATATACCTCTTTATGCAAACTGCACACAGAAGCTACAGAGAAAGCGGATGTCCTTACTTTGTATGTTTTTTTAATTAAATATGAGAATTTTTTAAATTTTGCAATGACATCATGCCCATATATCTAATTTACATCTTTAACATCATTCAGCTTAACGAGGACTGGTTCAAATCAGAAGAACTTGAGAACTTTTGCAATGAAATCCTTTCGGTTTGGAAGTAGGTTAAAAATTTGTTTATATACTTCAGTAGCATTTCTTAGCTTAGTTGACCTGAGATACTTTGTGGGTTTGATAGCATTTCTTTTCAGGACCCGAGTACTTTGAAAACAGTGATTTTTGTTTAAGAACAAGGAAATACTTTGAAGCTGATGCATGAGCCTGTATAGTTGCAATAGTTCATAATTAAATGTTTCTAGTAGGAACTGAGTTTTGTATAATTAAGGCACACTAAATAATTTATATCTTGTCAGCTCTGCTAAGGCCATCAATCAGCATAGCACAAGGAGGCTATATAAACTCCAACAATCTGGGCATTTAAAAGCTGGTCTAGGTGATATGTAGAGAAAAGATTTAATCCACTTGATTTTGTTGGTGTATTTTCTTATTTTGAGAATTTTATATGCGCTAATTTGATATTTTGATTACCTAATCAATTTTGATATATGATATTCAGTTCTAAGAAAATAATTTCTTTTATTTTCCATTCAAATTTAATTATGAATCTCATTTTTAGTAAAATTAGAGTGGCATGGTTTTAGTAATTATATTACATATATATATGAAGTAAGCATTTACTTTGAGGGGCGCAATAGCTTAGTCAAGCGCATAACTTTCCGATATTGTATCTTTGTACCGGAGCTCTTGACGCTAGGTTACATTGCGGTCTACAAGATTAGCAGTGGATCCATGTAAAATGTATTGTTTACTAATAAAAATGATGTTTGATAGCTAATATATTTGACTTCTCAATTGTTCCATGTTTATTTGGTATAAGTAAATATTTTGGTCTTGCAGAAGAGAAGGAATCATAGAAGTTCAGCAACGTGATCAACATTCATCCGTGGTGCATTACTGAGACGCAGTAGCAGCATTTCTTGGTATGTACATTTTTAGCTTGATTGGCAAGAGATTAATTCTAGTACTATAGATTAATATCAGTTTGTCACTCTTCATTTCTTAGCCATTTTCAACAAAACCCCTAATATTTTGCATAAACTCATATGTAAAAAATAAACTATCAATTTCAGCTTTTTAAAATCTTAGTTTATTAAATGTTTTAGCAAAACACATATTTGAAGAATAAAGACATTTGAAGACGATTCTTAATATTAGAAAAATATCTTTTTTTGGTTTTTTGTTATTGAACAATTTGACAGTATTTTATCTCATTTTAATATATAAAAAACTATTTATTCTATTTTAATATGAATGTTTTATGGAATATTTTCAGTAGAGTAAAAATTTATCAAAATTATTAAAATCATAATGAATATATATTTATGTATAATTATTTGTTGTAATTTGAATTCTAACATATATTTTATGTTTGGTATGTCCTATTATGAATTTGCATAACATCTTGTAAGGCAAAAAATATACTTAATATTCTCAAAATTTGAAATTATTTTCTAGTTTACTGATTATATCAATAGTTATAATATCATTTGATGCATTTTTTTGACGTAAAATGCATGATCTTAAAATGTTAAATGAGAACTTATTTAACATTTGATGCTTAATATTCTCGCTTTGCATTTGATGCATTTTTCTCGGTACTTGCATATCTTAAAATGTAGTAAGTATATTTTTTAAAAAATAAAAATATTTTATGGTATAATAAATAAATAATATATATTTTTATTATTTAAAATGAATTTGGTTTATTTTTCGCTTTCCAAGATATTTTGCCTAAGGGTAAAACGAGATTTTATATAGAAAGAGGTCAATACACACTGGTGATTTTATGCACATGACTCTAAATTTAATTGTGTTGTATTATGGACATGAACTTGGAAATCCCCTTTCATTCTGTGCAACCTTTTCTATTTCTATGTTATTTCAGGGTTCAGTTTCCAGTCAAGTACAAGACAAGCCCCATTACAACTGAAAAGCTGCGTACAACTCGGTAGGATTTCGTGGAAGTGTCTGAACTTCTAACTAGCATTGTTACTTGTAAGCCATGTAAATACTGACTAATCACCATAGGTTCATGTCTAATTATTTTTATTAGAACTTTTTCCAGTTTTGTTATGTTTGAAGTTCGAAATATACCTGACCATTTATCTTTTCATCACGAACGCTTCCATTTTTTTTTAAAAAAAAATTGACAATATGATCGTTTTGCTTCTGGACCATACTACTTGGGGCTTAGGGATCATTAAGATTTTTTTGTCATTTGATCGGATGAGATTGATTTTAGTATATTTGATCAAAATGAACGAGCAAAACAAATTTTTTTTTCTTTTATGCTTTGATTGGATTGCCAAGTTTAATAATAGTCGACCTACATAAGCTTAACCTTCATGGAGGGAACCTGGATAAATCCGTAAGATTTGTAGGAGGACCATAAAATGTTACCGAGGTGTTTTTTAATCTCATATACTAAAATATGATGAACAAGAATGCTTCATGTCAAATTTTTCATTAAATTATCATGAAAGTTGATAATATTAATCATGATTAAGTAGTCTAATTCACTGCATTAAGAATCAAAATTTTCAAATATTTTATCTTGCACTTCAAAATTTATATTCAATTTTGATATTGCATCCCGCCAATGAGTTGTGGTTATTAAAATGACAAAGTACTATTAGAAGGTTTCGTAACCATTATGCATCGAAGTAGTTCCCAGTTAACCTAATTGACACCCTTACATGTCTTCTTTGTTGTTATTGCTAAAGTTGATAAGAGAGGTCCTATAAGTAATATAAGTAATAATTGTTGTGGTAAAAGCTTATCTTTTTCTTTTTTAAAAAAAATGAGACAGTACTTATATTAGTTATACGTCTGCTGTTAGTCAAAGTTTGTGAAGGAATGAGTTCTAATAATTTTTTTTGTTTACTGGGAAGAATAAATCAAAAATAAAAAAAATAAGAGGGATAAAAATGAGCCGAATCCCTCGTTTTAATTTGCTCAAATCAAGCAAAAAAAGTAGTCAGACTCCGACACAGGGATGGATCCTTTTTATTTTTTTTTATTTTTCTCTCAAGTAAGCCCAAAGAAGAATTTTACTAAATACTTTCTTTTTTATCTAAATTTTTTTTCTCTCAAGTTTCTCATCTTACAAAATTTTATCCCTCCTAGTAAACAAAAACCTACGTGCTTATAAATGATCCAAGTGTATAATTGTTTGAGTTATTCATTAAACCTATTGAGTAATGCATAAAATACTTGAGTAGGTTTGTGATATACATCTTTAATCATTCCTCATCATATTCTGAAATCTTATTTTTATTAATTTACATAAAAACTATAAAATTATGTTATTTTGCATTAATTACTTTTGAATTTTGAACGCTGTCAAGAAATCTTGGGCTGAAACTAACAACTGTACAATTCATTTGACTCTTTCATGAGGAGCAATAAAATGAATAAATAAGAAAGAAATTCGATCCTCCAAATGCCATTTTATTTTCATGCTTGTGATGTCCAATTTGCCTATTTAATTCATGATGACAAGTTCATGTGAATCACTTTAAACTATTTTCCTTCCATTGCTTGAACATGATTTGCAGTTCAAGAATAATTTGCCTGAAACCAAATTAATGGGTCCGAGAAACAAAATAGGTATAAACTTGATGTGCAAATTAATCCTTTTTTTTCTCTCAACTTTAAACTTACTAGCACTATACAGATAAAAATTCTAGACAGTGACACTACCATATGATATATGATAAGTGATAAATAGTACGCATATTAGAGTGTAGATGTGTACTCCTATTGTTAGGCCCCGGTTCAACCGGTCTGGCCCAAGCCCGGGATCAAGCCCAAACCCAGGTGCGAAGTATCAAAGCAGAGCCCAATCCCATGGTCAAAATAGGGGCGCTGACCCCGAATCACACGTGAGACGCGTGAGACGCAAACGCGCGTCTCCTTCATCGAGTCACGCGGACGAGGCGAGCGATGACCTCGTCGTCGACGACAGAAGCGGAGGCGGCTGTCCGAACTGGGTCTAGCAACGCGAACGGGTCGCGCGGAAGGGAGCGGCGGCGCTTCCCTTATAAAGCTGCGGACGAGGGATATAGAAGGAGGTTCGATCTTCGACGAGGATTTGGGGGGTTCGAGAGAAACGAGCGATTGTAACCGGCGGCTGAGGAGTTGCCGGTGAGGGAGGGTTAGAGGGGTCGCCGACGAGGGTCGACGACGAAGGAGAGGTTTTTGTAAGTTCCGACGGCGAATAAGAAGCTTTTACTCTCCACCTTCTCTCCCCTGTTTCCGAGCTCTTCTCTGTTCGGCGGCGACGAACTCCGGCAGCAAGCGGCTGCCAACGACGGAAGGGTGAGGCGAAGGATAGCGGTCCTTCTCCACCGGCGCAGCCTCTCCGACGAGCTCCGAACACAGTCGACGCAGGCGGCGTCGCGAGCTCGAAGACGAAAATGAAGCAAGTTTTCGAACGCAGGCGGCGTTCGAAACGAGGCAGAGGTCAACGGTCAAAAGTAGAGCGAAATCGATTCGATTTCGAATTCGGCGGCTGACGTCGGCACGACGCCAGCAACAAATCTAATTGACGCGGCAGAAATCGAATTCAGACGCTGACGTCAAGCGGATGTCAGCGATTCGATTTGATCAGGCGAAGTCGACGTTGACAGGTCAAAATCGTTGACCAGAGAGGTATTTTGGAATTAAGGGTTTTCCGATCGGATTTCTCCAAATTAGGGTTAGGGTTTCTGAGCGACCTTGTAATTTGGGGATAAAAATTAATCGGGGAGTTAGGGTTTTCAAATTTGGGTCGGAAACCCTAGAGGGAGTTGCGTTCCGGTGTTCCGCCGGATAGTCCTGAGACAGCGGTTAAGGGCTGTTTTTAGGCCGATCCGACCGGGGCGTGACAACAGGTATCAGAGGAGGGAAACGTGTTCCAGCAAACACGGCACCTTGAACTTCACCCTCAAAGGTGAAGAAAGGTTTGAAGTTCCAGAAGATCACCCATACTGCTAGAGGAGAGTCAGAGGACGCCCGGCCCAGGTAGGATAAAGGAAAAGCCAAGGAAACGACTGAACCTGAGGAGATGGTGAACCAGGGTGATCGCATTACTTAGATCGAGCAGGTACTCGGTTTGGCCAGTGGTGGAGGCAATGGGATGATTCCACAGGTAGAAAGCCTTCAGAAGACAGTGGAGGATCAGGAATTGCTGATCGAGCAGCAGATGTTGCAGATCGAGCAGCAGAGGTTGCAGATCGAGCAACAGAGGTTGCAGATCGAGGTCATGCAACAGATCGTGGAGGGTCTGATCCATCTGCCAGGGGAGATGGCTCGCATGAAGGAAGACATGCATGCAGAAGTTAGGGTACTGCGGTCTGCGGTTAGCCCTAGCGCAAGTGTTGCACTCAGCAGCGGCACCGGTGGAGCAGGAGGCTCCCAAACCGAGGATGCGCGTACCAGACCCAGCGACGTTCGGGGGGGGGGGGGCTCGATCGTCCAGAGAGGTCAAAAACTTTATCTGGGATATGGAACAACTGTTTTCAACTAACCATATTTCTGCAGGAGATCAGGTGCAGGTGTGCATCGCTTATCTCACAGGCGACGCGAAACTTTGGTGGCGAACCAAAGTCGGCTCTACATCAGGGACTACTAGCTGGACTTGGGAGACTTTTCGTGAGGAACTGCGGCGGCAGTTTCTTCCCAGAAACTCGGCGGACCAGGCGCGTGGCAAACTGGATCGGCTGAGGCATACAGGCTCGATCCAGGAGTACGTCAGGACTTTCTCCACTTTGATGCTGGAGCTTCCAGGCATGGCAGAGGACGATAGGAGGTATTTCTTCCTTCGGGGCCTTCAGCCATGGGCAGAAACAGAGGTCCGATGTCGCGAGCCGGTTGACTGGAGGGCGGCTACGGCGGTGGCTGAATCTCTGGTGGATAATAGAAATTTCAAACCAGCACCACCGAAGAAATCCAGGACACCACCAAAGCGCGGCTCTCAGCGTGGCTCCCCACGGACACCGCCGGGAGCTAGAGTTCCAGAGAGGGGTAGACCCTTTTACCGGCAGAACAAGGGTTCACCGGGACGACGGGAGCAGAAGCCACAAGGTTGTTTTTGGTGCGGTGGTCCTCACTGGGTAAAGGATTGCCCCAGCAAGCAAAAGCTCATGGAAATAGCGGCGCAGAATCCAGTCGAGGAGGCTGAAGAAACCGAACAACCGCGGATTGGATCACTGCAGGTAGTTCTACACACTGCCACGGGAGCGCAGCAGTGTCGGATCGGGGCGTTGAGAATCGGAGCGATGGTGCTGCAGGATCCGCCCGTTAGAGACATCGAGGGCGATGTCCAAATTGGGCGGGGGAGAATTGTTAGGCCCCGGTTCAACCGGTCTGGCCCAAGCCCGGGATCAAGCCCAAACCCAGGTGCGAAGTATCAAAGCAGAGCCCAATCCCATGGTCAAAATAGGGGCGCTGACCCCGAATCACACGTGAGACGCGTGAGACGCAAACGCGCGTCTCCTTCATCGAGTCACGCGGACGAGGCGAGCGATGACCTCGTCGTCGACGACAGAAGCGGAGGCGGCTGTCCGAACTGGGTCTAGCAACGCGAACGGGTCGCGCGGAAGGGAGCGGCGGCGCTTCCCTTATAAAGCTGCGGACGAGGGATATAGAAGGAGGTTCGATCTTCGACGAGGATTTGGGGGGTTCGAGAGAAACGAGCGATTGTAACCGGCGGCTGAGGAGTTGCCGGTGAGGGAGGGTTAGAGGGGTCGCCGACGAGGGTCGACGACGAAGGAGAGGTTTTTGTAAGTTCCGACGGCGAATAAGAAGCTTTTACTCTCCACCTTCTCTCCCCTATTTCCGAGCTCTTCTCTGTTCGGCGGCGACGAACTCCGGCAGCAAGCGGCTGCCAACGACGGAAGGGTGAGGCGAAGGATAGCGGTCCTTCTCCACCGGCACAGCCTCTCCGATGAGCTCCGAACACAGTCGACGCAAGCGGCGTCGCGAGCTCGAAGACGAAGACGAAGCAAGTTTTCGAACGCGGGCGACGTTCGAAACGAAGCATAGGTCAACGGTCAAAAGCAGAGCGAAAGCGATTCGATTTCGAATTCGGCGGCTGGCGTCGGCACGACGCCAGCAACAAATCTAATTGACGCGGCAGAAATCGAATTCAGACGCGGACGTCAGCGATTCGATTTGATCCGGCGAAGTCAACGTTGACTGGTCAAAATCGTTGACCAGAGAGGTATTTTGGAATTAAGGGTTTTCCGATCGGATTTCTCCAAATTAGGATTAGGGTTCTGAGCGACCTTGTAATTTGGGGATAAAAATTAATCGGGGAGTTAGAGTTTTCAAATTTGGGTCGGAAACCCTAGAGGGAGTTGCGTTCCGGTGTTCCGCCGGATAGTCCTGAGACAGCGATTAAGGGCTGTTTTTAGGTCGATCCGACCGGGGCGTGACACCTATAGACTAACACATTAGATAGTGTCTCTATGTGACTCTTTTCTAGACTATTTTATCCGAAAGCATATGTATTTTCTTTAAAAAAATGTTATAAAATCATTGAAATATATCACTTGCAATAGAAATAAATTACTAAACTAATTGTTCTTGCAATTAACTGTTAAACTAACTATTTATTGCAATAAAATTATCCGTTTCCATACTAATACAATTGCTATCATGTTGCTGCAATTGGATGATTAAATTAGTTTAGTTTTTACAATTGAATGATTTAATTATTAGAGATATCATATTTTTTATGAGCGTGTTAGTTTCACTAGTAAGGAACTGATTCCCGTCTTTATTTGCCTATTTAAAAAAAATATCATATTTTTACACAAACTATTTGTTAACTAAATTTAATCTATGAATCTGATTCTTAATGAATTATAGTTTGATTCAAATATAATAAGAGTTATTTTAATAATATATAAAAAAGAGAGTTACTAGACATTTTGATAAAAAGAAATGAAACGCTCGGCTTTCAAGAAATCAAACAAGAACCAAAATAAATACTTTTTTTAAGAAAAATATGACAAAATCTACTTAGATCATATTGATTAACTCTCATAAAAATCATATGCATCACTCTTTACACTACCTTGTATATAAGTACACATTATTATTTGATACTTATTTTGGAACCTCATAGTTGCTTGATAAAGGCACTAACTACTCTCTTAAATATGCTTTTTTTTTGGAGCAATATAGCTGATATGTTTTAAGTGAGAATTAAAAGTTTGCTCTCATAACAACATTAGGAACGAAAAAAATTCATAGACAATCTTAAAGACCACCTATATATAAGAAACACTATTAATAAAAGTTGAAGGAGACCAAAACAAAAACCAAAAAGGATAATAACTATACATACCTCATTTGATGGAGCACTAATTCATAGACAATCTTAAAGACCACCAATGATTATATGAGAAACACTATTAAGAAAACTTGAAGGAGACCAATCAAAAACCAAAAAGGATAATAACTATACCTACCTCATTTGATCGAGCACTTATCAAATTAGGTCGCTCAATCAAAATTACTCAAGACAAAATTAGCTTATAATTCAGATTTTTTTTTCTTCACCCTTTCGTACATTTAATCGGATGGCTCTTGATATCATGTTTATTCTCAGCAGCAGCATGCAAAGAATGCCACAATGCCATTCCCGGTCAACTCCCACCACCTCCCTGCCCCCACCGACGCGCACGCCCCGGCCAACTCTCACCACCTCCTCACCCACTCCCGTGAATTAGGGAACAACCACCCCACCAATCGCACTTACTTTGTTACCCCGCTCCTCGCGCCGGCCCTTTTCTCCCTGCAATTTCCCCCCATTTTCCCCTAATCATCGAAAAATGTCATTTTTATAACACGGAAGAAGCCCGCTTCCGGACCCAGAACCGCTGCGCAATCGACACCTCCATCTTTCGATCCATTTTGCACCTATTTATGGCAATTCTTACTCTCTGCTTCGTCATGCCTACCTCCTCCTCCCTTCAGTCGCTCTTGCTCGATGCTTACTGGCGGTTGCTTTATTGGTTCACCGTCGTCTCCTTTTCTTTATTGGTTTGGTGGCCTTCTCCCGCCCGCCTGCTGCCGGGCTCTCTGCGCTCTTTTCCCTTGGCGATTTCTTCAAGGAATGTCTTGCTGACTCTCTTGGTTATTGGCGGAGATCGATCGAGCTCGCGCCTCCGTGCACCCTCCTCTTTGTTGAAGCGATGGCTTGTGTTGTCGTTGAAATCGTTTGATTTGCCTTACTGCTTTTTCCAGTTTGGATTTGGTGCATTGCGTGATAGTAGACGATACTATTGTTTGGTTCTTGTGGATCGAAATGAGAGGAACTGAGCATCGATCTGGTGGGACTTTGTGAGTGTCCCTTTGTTCTCACTTCCTCATCTTTCTTCTTCGCATTGACTGTCTTCTTTATGTTCAAAGAATCTGCACAAAATTGACAACGAAATGAGTTGGAATGCTCTAAGCTTGAAGTGTTCAATTTTTTTTGTTTTTCCGTGGCATTTTGCATAATCCTATTCATCAGTATTTTATCACAACATTATCTTTCACTAGCTGGATCATCAAATACCAAACTCCATCCCCTTTTGAGTTGATCAAATGCCTAACTATTATCATTTGATTCCATGCTGAGTCCAAACTTTTTGATCTTATGGTATAAGCCAAACCTTCTTTACCTATGAAAAGTCGAGGGTAAAATGGAATAGTTGAATCTACTATGGTAGAACTAATATGTAGTCCAAACTTTTTGATCTTATGGTATAAGCCAAACCTTCTTTACCTATGAAAAGTCGAGGGTAAAATGGAATAGTTGAATCTACTATGGTAGAACTAATATGTATATTTGTCAGCTTAACTCCTTTTAACTCATGAGATTCATGAGAGGATTATAAATTTGGCTACGTTTGGAGTTTATTTTGTCACAAATCACCAATCTAAGTCATAGAAAGAAATTCTTCATTATCAAAACGATCATATTTAGGCTATGTTACATGAAAAGCTGTCTACCATTTCTGAAAAGTAAAACATTGTAGATTAACAGGATCAATTAGTGACTCTCTTTAAGAATCACAATATGAATAATAGTGTCATGAAGCCAAATTGGTTGGAAAACTAAGAAACATGACAAAGTAGCATTTGAGGCAATCTTTACCTGCTTCTCTTTGAACGATACTCTGTTGTGTGGCTGGAATAGTTGGGATGTCTGACCAAGTCATTTTGTCTGTCAGCGACCTGCTTTTTGAAAGGCAAAGGCCTAAAAGAAGCAACACGCACATGAAAAAGGCATCATAATAATATATGTCAAAATCTAGTATTAAAACGAATAAAAACTAATTGTAAGGATATAACCTGTAAAACCTGAAGCCTTTATGTTGTTTAGTATTGCTATATCATAAAGGCCAGCCCACTTATGCAATGTGCTTTATATGCAATAAACTTGTATAGATTACTAATGTTTGTGCTTAATGGTACCTTTTATATTTTAGAAGGTCGGGCAAGTGCCTAGTGCCTTACACAATCTTTTATCCCTTGGCATCTAGAATCCAAGGCAATTTTAATCATGTTGATGGTAACAGAAGGGGAAGGTTCTTCTTTTCGATATATATTGATGGAGAATCAAAATGTTTGAAGCCCTATAAGATTTACTTAAATCTAATTGTTATCCTGTTCATATCCTGTTAATGGACCAGTTACCTGCCTTGATTTTTCCTGATATCTGATTTAGCATTCAGTGTAGTAATTGCTTTTCATCTTGATTAAGTGATTCTGCAAACAAAAGAAGGCCACAAAGTAGCAACGGATGCAAACAAGCCGAAAAGCCATTCATCAACCTGTTGTTGGAGAGGATTTTGATCTTCAAGCCATGTTCAATGAAACTTGTCCTAATAGTCATCGTCTGTGGTATCATTTTGACTGCCTTTCGTCCCATAGCTTATCATGACGAGCATCAATTGTACACTGGTTCTAGGTACATACTCTCAACTATTGTTTTTCTCTTCTTTGACTTGTGATTGTTTCATATGCTTTTCCATTGAGCTAATGATCATTTTCAGTGTACTTTTAACTGCTAATGCAGGTCCATGTTCTTAGATGCTGAGTCAATTTGGCTCGAGACCAAGTCTGATCCTCGATATGTATCAGATTCTGACATTAATTGGACTCAGATTTTGAAATGCATTCACAAGTTGGATGCTGAAGAAGGAAAACTCAGAATTGGCTTGCTCAACTTTAACATTTCTGAGATAAACTACTGGCATCAGCTCTTCTCACATGCAAGACTTTCCATCATACAACTTGATTATGCACACAGCAACATTACCTGGGATGTGTTGTACCCCGAATGGATAGACGAGGAAGAAGAATCCGAAGTACCTTCATGTCCCAAGCTTCCTGACCCCAAGCTCTCCAGTGATTCTCTTCTAGATCTCATTGCAGTCAAGCTTCCTTGCAAGGGGTCATCAGGCAGCTGCTCTAGAGATGTTGCTAGGTTGCATTTGCAGCTGGCTGCTGCCAAAATTGCTGCAGGTTTTCTAGGGAGCCTGAATCAAGTTCAAGTGCTGTTTGTGTCGAACAGTTTTCCAATCCTCAACCTCTTTACTTGCAACAGCCTTGTCACAAGGGAAGGAAATACTTGGCTTTACAATCCTGACTTGCAGCTATTGAATGAGAAGCTACAACTTCCAATTGGATCGTGTGAGCTTGCTCTCCCACGCGAAGCAAGAGGTTAGCTTGATCATTCTTTTTTTTTTCTTCAAATTTGAAATGCAGAAGGCAATCTGATTGCTCTTTGTGAATCAGAGAGGCCACAGTCCAAGGCTCCTAACCGCGAAGCATATGCCACAATCCTCCACTCTGCCAACGTCTACGCCTGCGGCGCCATAGCCGCCGCACAAAGCATCCGGCTTTCCGGATCAACCCGCGACCTCGTCATCCTCGTTGACGAGACCGTGAGCGAGCACCACCGGAGCGGCCTCGAATCGGCTGGCTGGAAGCTGAAGCGCATCACCCGCATCCGCAACCCGAAGGCTGCCCGCGACTCCTACAACGAGTGGAACTACAGCAAGTTCCGCCTCTGGCAGCTCACCGAATACGATAAGATCATCTTCATCGATGCCGACCTCCTCATCCTCCGAAACATCGACTTCCTCTTCGCGATGCCCGAGATCTCCGCCACTGGCAACAACGCCACCTACTTCAACTCCGGCGTGATGGTGGTGGAGCCCTCCAACTGCACGTTCCGGCTGCTGATGGAGCACATCGACGCGATCGAGTCGTACAACGGCGGCGATCAGGGGTTCCTGAACGAGATCTTCGCGTGGTGGCACCGGATCCCGCGCCGGATGAACTTTCTGAAGCACTTCTGGGTGGGCGACGAGGAGGGGAACAGGGCCGCGAAGACGCGCTTGTTTGGCGCGGATCCGCCGGTGCTTTACGTTCTTCACTATCTGGGGCTGAAGCCGTGGTTGTGCTTCAGGGATTACGATTGCAACTGGAACGTGGAGGCGATGCGCGAGTTCGCGAGCGACGCGGCGCACGGGACGTGGTGGAGAGTGCACGACGCAATGCCGGAGCGGCTGCGGGGGTTTTGCCTGCTGGAGACGAAGCAGAAGGCGCGGCTGGAGTGGGATAGGCGGCAAGCCGAGAGGGCCAATTTTTCCGACGGGCACTGGATGAGAAAGATTAGCGACGCGCGTTTGGACGTGTGCGTGGAGCAGTTGTGCCACTGGGAGAGCATGCTGTTGCATTGGGGCGATCCCAGTTGGGCGGCGGCGGAGAACTCGACGGCGGCGAGCTCTTAGGCACACCAGACGGTTCTAGGGTGTAAATTTGGACCGGGAAATAATCGCGCTTTTGGATTGGCCATGCGATGATTGGACTATTCAATTTGGAGCTTTGATTTACGAGGCCCAAATCTCAGAGGCCCATTAACATTGCTTGTTTACATGGAAGAGGATATAGAGTTATGGACTATACAATTTTTTCATGGGCCCCTGTTAGAGGCCCATCAGGCCCTCGCACATTTTACTCCATCATTACTATTTATAATAACTTCATCTTAATTAATTAATTACTTGATCGATGAATTAAAATATTTATATGGAACTAATGCCCTTATTATTGGAAAATTGATATTATTTTTATTTATTAATTATATAAAAATAAAATGAATATTATTTATAAAAGTAAAAAATATTAAATTATTATTTATTGTGTTTTATATAATTTTGAACTATGTAATTGAATTTTTATAGTTCGATAATCGGAGGCACTGATCTGCAAGCGCCAAACACTAGATAGGGCCTGTTTGGTAACACCAGATTGTGGCTTCTGTTGGTGTGGCCAGTTGTTTTTGGTCAACATGAGTGTTTGAGAATGCATACTGAGAAGCTGCACTGTTACGCAACAACTCCCTTTCGCAACTTTTGTAGCTTCTCGCGAAGTCATACGTTCGCTCGCGACTCTCCTTCATGCCCTTAGCCTTGCGAACGCTCTTCACGCCCTCACAACTCTCAACCCTTCGGCGACTCCTCCCGGAGATCTGCACCCTCCAGCGACTCCTCCCGACGCTCCGGCGTCTCCTCCGGGCATTTTCTTCCGGCCAGCGACCTCAAATCTAGAGCATTCGTCTTCCATCCTTCCTTCCAGCGCCTTCTTTCCTCCCGGCATCAATCGTCTTCCTCCCGGCGACCTCCTTCGGCCATCGCCTCAGATCCAGAGCTGTGTGTCTTCTCCTAGGTTTCCTCCTCCTACCAGTGACGAAGACGCACCGCCTCATGGAGATGCACACGCACTCCGGCGATCTAAGCGACACCGGAAGTTACCCAAGCGGTACCTCTGCTCCCTATCAGCCCGAACAGAAGTCCAGCCCGCTCAGAAGCTTCGCCCAGTCCAAGCGCGCCTGCGAACCCCAGCATCGTCTCCAGTCCAAGCTTCCCCGCCAGCCCAAGCGCTCGCCAGCTCACGCGAATCGTAACTTCCAGATCTCGGCTGGTCCCCAATCCTCCCTTTAATCCTTGATTAGTTTTCCTCTGTAACTAATCAAGATTCTTATTTTGCTCTATAAATAAGAGCCTTCAAACGCTGTAAAAGGCAGACTGAATATGATTTCCATAGTTTCGTTTTTCTCCAGTTTCTGTTCTTGCGTTGCGCTGGTGAATCGTCCCAGCTTAGTTTTCTTTTCTTGAGATATCTTGATTTCTTGGTTGGAGGTCGATTGCCCCCTCCCTGCAGGTCTTCTCCTCTGATCAACCTTCTCGTCTATAGAAGGATTGGTTTGAGCACGCCGCTACTAGTGTTATCACTAGGCAGCAGCTTCATCCCATGCTTCCCCAGGCTGAACCTCTGCACTAAGGAACCCAGCCATGGCAGCATTGCTTGCACCTCTTTACTGTTAGTTTGAAGGCAATCCGGAGGGGATGTCTCCGCCTTCTGCATTTTGTTCTTGGAATGTAATAACGATTACTGTGAGGTCGCTGATGGACTGCACGATGGAAACGGACCCTGTTCTGGTGCAAAACAAGAGTTGGCTTCTTCTACCTGGTGAGTTCTACCCATCTGAGACTCTTGTGAGATTCATTCCTGTAGTCTGCTAGTTTCCTGCACTTTATCATTGTTGCTCAAGTCAGTCGTTTTCTGGGTTTCTCAATGTTCTTGAACATTACCGAGTTATCTGCAGTTTTATTGCCTCCTGTTTCTCCTCCTCTGTTTCCACGCTGCTCTGTAGTTTTGTATTCCTTCTGCATTACCTGCTGGGTTACGCCAATCTGACAACCTGACTATCTGCGGTTTTGTTCAGCGCCTTCTTTTCTGCTTTTATGTTTTGTTTACTGCATTACCTGCTGTTCATCGTTTGTTGCTTCCGCCATTTGCTATTGTTTCTCTGCATCGCCTGCTCAGGCACCGTGCCTTGGTTTACGCCAAATCTGACAACCTACTGATCTGCAATCTGGTTCATCGTTTTGTTGCTTTCGACATTTTCTATTGCTTTCTCTCTGCATCGCCTGCTCCGGCACCGTGCCTGGGTTTACGCCAACCAGCCTCCTTTCTAGATCTACGTGCTTGGACGCTAGGCATCCTCGAAGAGTTTAGGTAACCTCCTCCTAGATCTGCTCGATGGATCCAAACTCGTCGGCACGCGGAGCTTCGAGCTCGCTGGCGCTTCGAGCTCCCAGATCTGTTTTTTTGATCAAGTGTTAAAGATGCAGCTTACTTCTTTGTTTATTTGTTTTTTTACCAATATCTTCATATTAACGAATGAAAACTTGCTGATGCTGCTGCTTTGACATCATCTCACCACTCTCCTATGATGAGTTCATAAGTTGGATCCAAAACATGTATGAGAAACGCTACATAACAAAAGTCATTCCACTAGAATGATCTTAACACACACTTAGCTCGAATCACTTAAAAACTCTTGTTTAGAGTTTTCAATGTCCTCCACATATGCTTGGATCCGTTGGTTCTCAATGTTTTTGACCAATTAGACCATAGAACATATTGCATTTCATCATTAGAGAAGTAAATCTAGTTTTTTTATTTAACAATATAAAAATATCACTTATAATTATTAACCAATTTTAGCTATAAGCTGTTTTATTCAAACAATTTTAAATTTATCAAATGAGCTATGTTCCAACCGGTTTCAACTATAAGTCTAGTTAAGAGCTAGTTGAACTAAACTGGCCCACGGATGGCACTGCGGGCGGGCCTCCCCGCGCTCTGTTTCACGCGCGGAATCGGCCCATTTGGCTCGCCCAAACCGTCGCCTCCGCCCTCGATCTCCCTCCCCCTCGCCGATCCCAAACCCTATCGGCGTCTCCACCGCCTCTCCTTCCCTGCTCCTCGCCCCTCGCCAGGCCCTCCCTCCTCCCGCACAGGTTCCGCGTCCCCAATGGCGTCCATATCTTCCTCCTCCTACGAGAAGGAGCTCGCTGCCGCCAAGAAGGCCGCCTGCCTCGCAGCCCGGCTTTGTCAGGTGCGTGTGGCCGATCTGCTTGTTTGATCTTGTTTGGAATTTCTCGAAGCTGCAATTGCGTTTGTGCGGAACCATGTCATCGCTAATGACTTGCTGCCGAAGCGGCGCTATTTAGAAAAATAAAGAAACAGGGAAAATAAACTCACGGTAACATTTTTTTGGGTTAAAATTAGCAATTATGTTGAGTTTCCTTGTTTATTGGTTAGCGGCCGCTGGAATCTATAGTTAGTAGAACGTTAAATTTCCTTGTATACGGTTGGACAGTATATTGCGAACTTGCATCTGCCCTATTGTTTCTTCTTGTTGATTTTTTTACACTTTGATGTTTTTATTCCTGCATTGCTGTTGAAGATTGTGCATATGCTTTTTCTCAACTTATCAGACTGTACAAAAGGCAATCTTGAAATCAGATGTCCATTCGAAAGCTGATAAAAGTCCTGTCACAGTAGCAGATTACGGTATGTGCCCAAATACTGTCTTGGTTCTATGTGACAAGAAATGCTGGTATGATTAGATTTAGATGATCATCGTTGTACATGGCATTTCTACTATTCTGGTTCCTTGTGTTGATCTGTCATATGAGCATGACTATCTAGGAAATGTACTTTTATTGTGGTCGGGTAACAGAATGACCTTGAGGGAAATATGTTTGGTCATACTACGATTGTTTTTTTAGACTATGTATGGGGTTCATGATTCAGCCGTACAATTGAATTTAAGGTGTATAATGACTATAGTCTATATTTTTAATTTAAGGTTTAATTTGTCAACAAGCTCTCATCACATGACAGACACTTCCTACTGTTCTACTGTTTCTTCTTCTTGTTATGGCAGTCAATATAAATCTAGTGGGAACCTCTACAAGAGAACTAATAGAGATTATTTTTCATCCCATTTTCTGAAACGATATTGTTTTAACAAACCTATGATTATGAGTAGAGGTATAAGATCATTAGATGATGGACCATGAAAACAAATGAAGAAAGCTACAGAACAAAATTTTCATGACTAGATTCATTTTCTCAAAAATAAATGTAGAGAAATATTATTTATATACGTGGCATTTGGTTTATGTGTTATCTCCTTTTTCATCACCATTGGTGACAGTCAAATAGCAGTTCCTGTTACACATTGATATAGAAGCTAAAATAAAATTACAGCAAAACAGTGCCTTGGTGATTTCACTGAATTTTTCAGCAACGAGAACAAGATCATCCAGTGAGATATTAAAAGGCTACAGACACTTTTATTTGAACCATGTTAATTTTTATCTACGATTTGTGAGCAATAGGAACTTGTGCTTGTAAAGATATCCTATGTGTTTGGGAATAATGGGGACTAGCAGATCCTCAATTTGGTGTATCTTCTATCAGCAAATATTCCTTTGTTTTGCAGGTTCACAAGCCATTGTCAGTCTTGTTTTGAATAGGGATCTTCCTTCTGAAAACTTTTCTTTGGTGGCTGAAGAGGTGTACTAACGTTTTCTAATGATGCTCAAGCATGCTTTCATGATTCATTAATTCAAATTTATGAAAGTTGGTATATACTCTAGGATTCAGCAGATCTACGAAAGGATGGTGCTCAAGAAACATTAAAACGCATTACTGAGCTTGTCAATGATGCACTTTCTTCTGAATATAATATTCCTGTATCTGAGGAAGACATACTTGTCGCAATTGATAGTGGTAAATCTGAAGGAGGTCCTTATGGTCGGCATTGGGTTCTAGATCCTATTGATGGTACCAAAGGGTGAGAATGCAACTGTAGCCATTGAAATGTTTGGTTTAGCAATTTTGTGAAATCTGCTATAGATGATACCATGGCTTTGTCAATGTCTCTAGTTATCTTAATGTCAGTAGTTTCTCATGCAAAAGGTAAACGTCACTAATTAGTTACTGAATTGAAAAGTCTTACATAAATCTTGAATATCCACACTATATGAGTCACATGCCGCGTGACTCCCCCCGTGTGTTCATGGATAATATGCATGTAAAATTACCTTTTAAGTGATTAAGAGTCTGGGATATCTCTTCAAGTGGATGGAATATTGTCTAGCCTTAATTGCACTTATGTGTGGCAAATTCCAGTGGACCCTGATATTGTTCTAAATATTAAGGTTAAATGCTCCCAAAATGTAACAGAATTATTCCAGTCAAATATGCTACCAATAAACTTAACATATGGCAACCAGTATGATGTGTGCTTCAAAGGATATATAGAATATTTTGAAAATATAAAGGAATACAAGAAGAAAGTGAAATTGGATGTGAAGAAAGTTATTACATTATCAAAACTAAGAAATCTTTCTGAATGAGTTATGTTACTCTTGATTGGAATTACCTGGTGAGGGACCACAGAGTTTGGATGTTATAACCCAGCTGATTAAAGAACTCACCAGTTAACTTCAGAGGTGCAAAACCACGTGGACCTAAATGTCAGGTCTGAGTAAAGTGTAGACACTTGGTAAGCTTGTAAAACCATCATATTTAGCTTCTCATGTCGATTTCAGAACCGTACCTATCATATTACATTGTCTTTTGTTTACGATAATGATGATTTTACTTGTCTCTTTTATTCTCATTGCCAGTAGCAGATTCATGACTAAGTACTTGATTGCCAATATTCTCCTTCCCAGTGTAATCATATCTTTCTAAATTTAGGTTCCTAAGGGGAGATCAATATGCAATTGCTTTAGCATTGCTTGATGAAGGAAAAGTAGTGTTGGGCGTTTTGGCATGTCCAAATCTTCCTCTTACATCCATTGCTAACGTTGACAAACATTATTCAGATAATCAAATTGGTTGTCTTTTCTCTGCAAGATCTGGTGATGGTGCATATATCCAATCATTAAACGATCCTTCTCCTGCAAAGGTTGCTTTCCCTTCATGTATTAGTTTGTTGAGGTTCTTTAATTCTCTTTTCATCTTTATTTTATCCTCCACTTCAGATACATGTAAGCGCTACTGAAAATCCTGTTGATGCATCATTCTTTGAATCATATGAAGCAGCTCATTCTTTGCATGATTTGTCAAAGGCAATAGCAGAGGTATCAGTACTACACTAATTTGTATATTAATATAAGAGAAACTATTATTAACTAATCTTGGCGATTCTTGTTTGTATAGAAACTCGGTGTCCAAGCTCCACCAGTTAGAATAGACAGTCAAGCTAAATATGGTGCTTTGGCCAGAGGAGATGGTGCCATATACCTGCGGTTTCCTCATAAAGGGTATCGTGAGAAGATATGGGACCATGCTGCTGGTTGTATTGTTGTCACCGGTAAGAATGCCCCTCTTTTCATGCTTACCTTCAGTAGTTGGTGAACTGGTAGCTGCTAAAGTAGATTGGTGGCTTTTTGTAAAGAAGATTCAAGGGGTTTAGATTCTTTTTGATAAGCTCTTAGTAGTTTTCTTCCAGGATACCTCATGCTCTTAGCTCTATTCTTTTGCAGAAGCTGGTGGTATCGCTACAGATGCTGCTGGAAAATCCCTGGATTTCTCCAAGGGAAGGTACCTTGAGCTCGATACAGGTATTATTGTCACAAATAAGAAGCTGATGCCAGCACTATTGAAGGCAGTACAAGAATCTATAAAAGAAACAACCCAATCTGCCTCACTTCTATAGTCCTTTTTAGTGCCGTTCACCCTCCTCTGTTGTATTTCTTGTCATTCTCATCCATGGTTTAGAAATTGTCTTGTTTGCGATTTAATTGACTAGTCATAGCATAGAAAAACTGAATGTTAGTTGCCAATCAGATATTTGTGTTGTCCAGTTTAGACTGCAAAATGCCAAATTTATATTTTCTCTTAACAACTAAATTTACAAGCTTTATTCATCACAATTCAATGTCAAGTTATATTCTATGTGGTTTAGATGACCGGTTATTTAATTAAATGGTTGCGTCTACTAGCGTAAACAACACTGCTAGCATGATGTGCAGTTATGGGTGACAAAGTAAAAGCAAGTCCGATTGCGCTTGAAATGCGTCAACTCATTTTGGTATGCACACGAGGGTTTTTAGCCTTGCTTGAAACATATGCTTATTGTGAATAGATCTAAAATCTTTTGTATATTAATAATTAGGTTTCTTAGCAATATGTTTTCCTTCTACTTCTGGAAAGAGTTGAAAACCTGAATCATCTGAAACTTGATAGTTGGCCAGCCATGGAGATAAAATTCCAGGTATACTTGTCACGATATGAGCCTTTCAAGGCCTAGGATTTGACCGAATGAAGGACCTAATTTTCAGAGTTTTAAAAAGAGAAGAATGACCAATTCTATGTAGTGACAGCATCTTATCCCAGATGTATTTGACTTTGTATAACTTGTTTTATCTTATGGTAGAGTCTGTGACGGTTGTTCATACACAAGGTCTTGAAATTTTGGTTGCTAATTTTCAACCTGTGAATTTACTTCAAACAAAAGTCTTTTTTACTGTGATGATTGTCTATATTAAGACTTGGAAGTTTTCTTTGTTCGTTGCGTGTTCTTTGTGCGTGTTGCAAGGTGTGAAATGAGTGCATTTGCCAAAGAAATTAGCTCAATTCAGTCTCTTAAGTTTCTCCAAACCTTGTTGAATCAAGATGATGAATCTTCTAATGCATGTCAAAAACTGTAATTTGTATCATCCACGTGCTGTGGACTTCATGACGTTGGGGATTTACTACAGGCATTAGAATGAATCGGTGTGTTTACTTATGCATCATGGCGTGGTTAAATGGACATAGCTCTTGATTGCATGATTAAGCAGCATGCGTACATTCATCCATTTTTGAACGATTTAATAGAAGACGCCAACCGTTTGCGCAATGGCAAAGCGTAGTGAGGAAGTGCACTGCCGTTGATTATCCCACAGAAAAAGAGAAATATAAAAGAGGAATGT
Organism: Costus lasius; assembly: GCA_027563935.2. NCBI lineage: Eukaryota > Viridiplantae > Streptophyta > Magnoliopsida > Zingiberales > Costaceae > Costus > Costus lasius. The sequence continues at coordinate 127,675,452 of CM050450.1, read as the reverse complement.
ATGTAATTATAAAATATAAATAAGAGAAATAATTAAATAGAAAATCATTTATATTTTCTTTGATAGAAAGAATTAAAGTTTTAAATTTTAGTTAGACACCGAAACTCCATTCTATATTTGATTTTAATTTTACGCCCCTCTTTTTAGTCTTACAATAACTGTACGAAAATAATTTAAATTTACTTACATTATTTTAATTTGAAATTTTTTGCGCCAATATTTTGTTTTATATAAATTTACTTAGATGAAAATAAATATTTTTCAAATTTTGTAAATATAATCCATTTTTGATAAAATGTTGTCTTATATGAAAAAATATTCGATTGTTTTCTTTGACAATATCACTTGATTTTGACTACAAGGTTTCACAAACCCTAAAACCAACAGGGAGGCGTTTTAGTTTGAAAATTTGTAAGGGCGTATTTGAAAAATATTGGACTATATAACGACGGTTTTTAAATTTATGTCAAATGGTAACTGTAAAGTGTGGCACCGGTCGCGAGGCTTTCTCCGGCACGGGAGCGCCAACGGCTTTCCCCTTCTCCGACGGAGACGATGGGATGACAAGGCATCGGTTGTCCCTGAAGCACCTCCTGCCGCCACGCTGCTGCGACTTGGCTTTCCCCAACTCCACCCCCTTCTCCCTCCTCCTCCAGTCCTGCATCGAGTCCAGCTCCCTCCGGGACGCCCACCGCGTCCACGCCCGTCTCCTTAAGACCCCCTTCTCAACCGAAACCTTCATCCTTAATCGCCTTATCGATGCATACGCGAAATGCGGCAACTTGCACGACGCCCGCAAGCTGTTCGACAGAATGACCCACCGGAACGTGTTCACCTGGAACAGCTTGCTCGGTGCGCTCACCAAGTCAGGGTGCCTCGACGAGGCAAGACGGCTCTTTGGGGCCATGCCCAGCCCGGACCAGTGCTCTTGGAACTCCATGGTGTCCGGCTTCGCCCAGCATGACCGCTTCGAAGAGGCGCTGGAGTTCTTCGTTGCTATGCATGCCGCGGATTTTGTGTTCAGTGCCTACTCATTTTCTAGCGCTCTTAGTGCGTGCGCGGGGCTTTCGGACTCGAGAATGGGCTTGCAGATCCATGGTTTGATATCGAAATCGCACCTTTCTAATGATGTCTACATGGGCAGTGCTCTCGTGGACATGTACTCTAAGTGCAGGAGACCGTCAGATGCTTGTCGAGTCTTCGAGGAGATGAAAGACAGGAATGTGGTTTCTTGGAATAGCTTGATTACCTGTTTCGAGCAGAATGGTCCGCAGAGTGAGGCATTGTCGCTGTTTTTGAGAATGATGGAGAATGGAGTAGAGCATGATGAAGTGACGCTTGCCAGCGTGGTCAGTGCGTGTGCATGCCTATCGGCTACCAAAGAAGGCATGCAAGTCCATGCACAGGTGATTAAGCACGATAAGCACAGGGAGGATCTGGTGCTGAACAATGCTTTGGTGGATATGTATGCAAAGTGCAGAAGAATTCGCGAGGCAAGGAGCATATTTGATCGAATTGTCGTCAGGAGTGTTGTCTCGGAGACGTCAATGATTAGTGGTTATGCAAAATCATCAAGTGTGCGCGACGCAGAAGTCATATTTCTGGGGATGACAGAAAAAACTATTGTAGCTTGGAATGCACTCATTGCGGGATACACACAAAATGGAGAGGATGAAGAAGCACTTAAACTGTTCCTTCGGCTAAAGAGTGAATCAGTTTGGCCGACGCACTACACATTTGGAAATGTCCTAAATGCATGTGCAAATCTTGCACATCTGCAGCTCGGGAAACAAGCACATGTCCATGTCATAAAACATGGATTCCGGTTCGAGGCAGGATTTGAGCCTGATATATTTGTTGGAAATTCCCTTATTGACATGTATCTGAAGTGTGGATTGATTGATGATGGTCGTAAAGCATTTGACAAGATGATTGCAAGAGACAAAGTCTCTTGGAATGCCATGATTGTGGGTTATGCACAAAATGGTCGTGGCGAGGATGCTTTGCGCCTGTTCAGGAGAATGTTATTATCTGGGGAGTCTCCTGATCACGTAACAATGATTGGTGTTCTGTCTGGTTGCAGCCATGCTGGGTTGGTGGAAGAGGGTCGTCAGTATTTCCAGTCCATGACGGAGGAATATGGAATAGTTCCCTCCCAGGATCACTACACTTGTATGGTTGATTTACTTGGCCGAGCTGGCCATCTCAAAGAAGTGGAAAAATTTATACATGAGATGCCAATAACACCCGATGCTGTTCTCTGGGCTTCTTTGCTTTCTGCATGTAGGATGCACCGGGATGTGGGTATTGGGGAATGGGCAGCTAAGAGGTTGTTTGAGCTTGATACTGAGAATTCAGGGCCATACGTGCTCCTCTCGAACATTTATGCAGAGATGGAAAGATGGGCAGATGCTTCAAGGATCAGGAAGTTAATGAGAATGAGGGGCGTGATTAAGCAACCAGGTTACAGTTGGATAGAGATAGCAAGTCAGGTTCATGTGTTTACGGTAAAAGATGCAAGACACCCGCTTAGGAAAGAAATTTATGGTATTCTGAATATTCTTAAGATCCAAATGAGTAGATTCTACATAGATATTGACTGTGGAGTATCCGATGACACTTATTACTCATTATTTTGAAGATTTAGATGAGAACACAATGAATCCAGACTCTTAAAGAAGCCCAGTAAAAACAAATGCTATTTTGCTTCCATCGTCATTTACCACAAACTGCAGCATCATAAGCAGAACACGGTGGGTGCCAGCATATCTTGTTTAACACTCCTAAATCTTCTGAGAAGCCCCTACATTTGCTGCCAATATTTGGACGAGTCATGGCTTTGAGCAATCTCATAGTAAATTTGTAATGGTGATGCTTATCAAAGTGACATATATTGCGATGAAAATAACCTGAATGGCAAGGAAGATCAGCACCTTGGAATTTGGATATTTAAATCTTAACTTCTCTGATAGTGATACCTCAATGTCTGAAGCATCAGAAGCACATTAGCTAATAAATTTCAATATGAGGAATAAGGATATGCCAGATGAGAATCCAATCATACTGGTACTTATGAAGTTAGTTATTAGCACAAAGCCGATGTTTGATTCAATATAATTTAGCTGTTTTGTTTGACTCGTTTAATGCAGAACTTGAGGCTGAGCAGTGATCTGGTGCAAACCCCAACAAAGGTTGTTAACTAAACTATTCTAAAGGACCCCTTGTTTTCAGGTATGAAAATAAAGAAGAAAGGTTATAGTGTTTACTTAATATTGGATGGATTAAAATGGTATTAGTTAAAATTCCCATATACTCCTTTCCTTTCCTTCCTTGTCCTTTTTACCGTAAAAAGTAGTGTAGTTTGATCCTTAGATTAGTTTTCTGCAACTCTCTCTATTTGTCATTCAGCTTATTCCGTTCATCATGTTTGATTGAGGTTTTAAGATGCTGATTGGCAATAACATGCCTAGTATGTTGGTAATTAAGGTAAAGGAAAAAATTGAGTGAACACCGTAAGGAAGCTGCAATTCAGTAGTATCACTTCACATTCGTTTGCATTTAGTTTGTTAACTCTTGGTGTTTTTCCTACTCTAGTTTGAACTTAGTATAGGAGATAATATGATATTTAAATTATATTTTCTTATTTCTAACAAATTTTTGGGTGTTTTTCTGCTGCTCCATTTTATTTCTAAATCTTATCTTACCTTATCTGAAAATTATATTATACTTGTCTAAATTTTGATCCAATCAATTTTTTATTGTCATGTTATGTTACTTAAGTTTGCGTACCTTGAATTTATTTCTGTCAAACTATTATAACTATCCTTTTGCATGTGTTGAAATGTTAATCATATATACATTGCTGTTTAATTCATTTTCAAAATCCTTGTTATAGTTTGTTGGATATTCTGTGTAACAGGAGTCTAACCCATTAACCCGCTAGGGTTAAGTATAGGGTATATATACAATGGTGTATGATGTAGGTTTACGGTATATGTTGAATAAAGAAATTAAGAGCTTTCAAGCTTCAACATAGTATCAGAGCAGATAACTTCGCACGCCGCCGCCTCGCCTTCGCCTTCGTCTCCGGTCTTCTGGGCAGCTTCGCTTCCTCCTCATATCTAGCACCTCGTACGTTCCTTTGTCTCCGCTATTCTGACCTTGGCGGCAGTTCTTGTTCTCCATCGGTTCAACGGTGACGGGACTTCGACTGGCAATCACGATGGGACAATCTATTGCTGGTGATGAACCCTAAGTCTTTTGCTCGTGATCCGTTGCTTTCGTTCGCCCTTCGCATTGCTATCTCTATTGGTTGGCGGCTTTTTCTTCCTTAAGTTCTTGATGTTGTCTCTCTGACAGTGAACCCTTTCTGATCATCCTCCCTTGTTCTCTCGCAAAGGCTGGATGAAACCCTGTTCGTGAGAACAGGGTTGGCTGGTTCACGTCCAGATTCTTAGTTAAAATTCTGTTGATTACTGGTATATCTTCTCTTCCCTCTTTGGCGATCAGTTTTGATTGGTTTTATGATGGTATTTTGTTGGATTTGATATCTGGGAGATGAGGGTGTTCCGCTCCCCGTTTCTGGATTTCACCGTGTCCTTTCCTATTCTCTTGCTGTTTTGATTGTGGCGTGAGATTCTGAAGCAAAGCTCCTTCGGGATTTCTATTGTTAGCGACTGGTGTTCTTATCTTTTTGACAATTGCTGTTGCTATCTTGGATTCTTTCACTTGTTCCTGGATACTTCTTTACCTGCGTGCATCAATCTAGCGTACAAGGTTCTATTTCTATATTAAATTTAATGAACTCTCAACTTACCTTATTTGAGAATAAATCCAATGCCAACCTTGGCACCACTATGAAGCTAGATGGAACTAACTATCTACTCTGGGCAAGAGCTATGCTCTTCTTTCTTGGTTCTCATGACAAACGACATGTCAAAATAACCCACCAGCAACATTTGATCCACAGTATCTAGCTTGGAGCATATCTGAGCAGGCTGTGGTAAATTCACTTCTTCACAGTATGGAGCCTCAGATTGCTTCCACTATAATGTTTCGTAATACTGCAAAGGAAATTTGGGATGCACTTGCTAGCTCCTATGCGCCCCAGTATAACATCAGTCGCATCTATCAGTTGTATGAAGAAATTCTTTTTATGCATCAAGATGGTAGACCCCTCCAAGAATATTACACTCAGTTGATGGCTAAGTGGGATGAATTGCGCCAGTTTCATCCTCTGTAGGTGATATCTCGGTTATCCTCCAACAACAAGAAGATTTTATCGTTGCAAAGTTTTTATCTGGTCTTGATGCCCATCTCACTGCAGCACAGAATCAACTTCTTGTGGAACCTACGGTACCCACTTTTCAGGGTGCTTTCCACCGACTTCTTCGGGTTCCCACTACCCTAGCTTCATTTGAACCTCGCAGTGTCATGCTTGCGCCTCAGACTGGTGGCCGGTCTTGGGGTATGGTTCATGGGTTTGGCCGTGGCCGAGGACGCGGACGTTGTCAAATTGCTTGTACTCATTGTGGACGTACAAATCATCAGTTTGATCGTTGCTGGGTCCACTTTGGTCGACCACCTCATGCCCGTTTGGCTGTAGATTCCGGTTCTACTGGACAGATACTTGATGTTGCTCTGACTATTGCCCCCTCTACCGGTCCTCTTGCACCTCCCTCCGGGTCGTCTCTTGGTATTGCATCTCTCGTCACTCATGATTCTTCTTGGATTCTTGATTCTGGGGCTACGTCTCATATGACAGGTAAAAAAAGCTCTATTCTCATCTATTAGCTTTAGTGATCACCACCCCCTGTTCAGATAGCTGATGGGCCCTTTGTATCTGTCTCAGGTGTCGGATCTATCTATATTAGCCGCACTCTTGTTCTTACCGATGTTTTATATGTCCCTGCCTTTCCGAATAATTTACTATCCATATGTGCGCTTACACGTAGCTTAAATTGTGTTGTAACATTCTTTCCTTCTCATTGTACGTTTCAGGACCTGAAGACGAGGAGGACGATTGGTGAGGGGCATAGAGACAGGGGAGTGTATGTGCTGAAGGTTCCTCCCAATTCATCTACCACTGCCTGCTTATGAGCTATCTCCCCCTTCCAGTGGCATTGTCGGCTTGGCCACCCCTCTCCTGCTATGGTTTGGCATTTTTTGTCTCTGTCGTCTAGTCCTGTATTTCAGTGTGATGCTTGTCAGTTGGGCAAACATCATCGTGTGTCATTTTCGTCATCTGATTCGTCCCTTAGTTCTGATCCCTTTTTGCTGGTTCACTCTGATATCTGGGGTCCAAGTCCTGTACCTACGAAGGATGGTCATCGATATTTTGTCTCCTTCATCGATGACCATTCTCGTATGTGTTGGTTGTTTTTGCTTACGTGTCATTCTGAACTTTTGAATGTATTTCATATTTTCTATGAAGAAATTAAAACTCAGTTTGACATGTATCTGAAGGTTATTTGTTCTGATAATGCATTGGAATACACTGGTACTCAATTTCAGACTTTCTGTCATGACAGGGGTATTCTTCACCAAACCACCTCTCCCTACACTTCTCAACAGAATGGTGTCGCTGAACGGAAGAATCGTCATCTTCTTGATGTGGCTCGATCTCTTCTTTTTCATATGAATGTTCCTCGTCCTTTTTAGGGTGATACTATTCTCACCGTTGTCTTTCTTATTAATCGTGTACCTATGCAGCTTCTTTGGGGACAATCTCCATTCTCTGTTCTCTTTCCTCATCATCGTGCCTTTCCCGTTGTCCCTTGGTTCTTTGGTTGCGTTTGCTATGTTCATATTCCCACATCTTCTCGTGACAAGTTATATCCTCGGGCTACTCGGTGTGTGTTCTTGGGCTATAATCAGACTCAAAAAGTCTATCGTTGTTATGATCCCACTACCTGGCGCTCCTTTATGAGATACTTCTCTTCTACATCCACTCCTTCCATGGATCCCCCCCCCCCTCATACCCCTTCCTGCCGTGCGTCCGCTGTCTGCGTCCTTGGGTCCCTTTAGCGCACCTCCGGTTCCACCTTTGCAGGTCTATAGCCGGCGTCCCCGTCCTCCTGCTTGCTCCTCGGTGCCCGTTCCTTCCTCCTCGTTTGACGGTCCTCCTCCTCCTCCAGATGATCTACATCTCCCTATTGCCCTACGCAAAGGTAAGCGTCACACTTGCTCCTATCCACTTGGTCATTATGTTTCCTATCATCGTTTTTCTCCTATGCATCGTGTCTTCCTTACTGGCCTCTCATCCGTTGTGGTTCCTCGGTCCTATGAGGCTGCCCGGTTACTTCTTGAATGGGGTGCTGCTACGGAGGTTGAGATGGTTGCTCTCCGCGCTCGCAACACCTAGTCCTTAGTTCCTCTTCCTACGGGTGTTCGGCCAGCGGCATGCAAATGGGTCTATACCATCAAGTATAATCCTGATGGCTCGGTCGACCGCTACAAAACTCACCTTGTTGCTAAAGGCTTCACTCAAACATTCGGTGTTGATTATTTTAAGACTTTTTCTCCTGTGGCTTGCCTTAACTCCGTTCGGGTTCTTTTTTCCTTGGTCATTAATCTTGATTGGCCCCTTCACCAAATAGATGTTCGCAATGTCTTTTTATATGGTGATCTTCATGAGATTGTCTATATGGAGTAACCTCCTGGGTATGTTGCTCAGGGGGAGTTGGTATGCCAGTTGCATAAGGCTATTTATGGACTGAAGCAGAGTCTACGTGCTTGGTTTCAGATATTTTCTCAAATTATGTCTCAAATTGGTTTTCATGGCAGCAAGGCAAATCATTCGATTTTCATTCGGCACTCCACGAAAGGCCTTGTCATTCTTGCTGTTGCTGTTTATGTAGATGATATTCTCCTAACCGGTAGTGATCCTGAAGCTATAACAGAGGCTAAGTCATATCTACATTCTAAGTTTGGTTTTAAAGATTTAGGCAAACCAAAATATTTTTTAGGGATTGAAATTGCGTACAAAGGCACACAAGTATACCTCTCACAACGAAAATATGCACTTGATTTGCTTCAGGAAACAGGAATGGTTGGTTGCAAACCTGTTGACAATCCTGTTGACACGCCTTGTGTTCCCAATAAAAAATATTCACGTGATATGGACTCTGCTCCGGTGGACTCGACTAGCTATCACCGACTTATAGGGAAACTAATTTACTTGACTGTAACTAGACCAGATATCTCTCACTCTGTTGGAATAGTTAGTTAATTCATGGAAAATCCAAAGAAGACTCATTGGAAAGCAGTGATGAGGATACTCCAATAAATTAAAGGAGCTCTAGGGAAAGGTCTTCTATATAAGAAATATGGGCATGCTAGGATTAAAGCATACTCAGATGCAGATTATGCTGGTAATGTGGATGATATACGCTCTATTAGTGGGTATTGTACGTATGTTGGAGGGAATTTGGTCACCTGGAAAAGTAAAAAACAAAATGTCGTTTCAAGATCTAGTTGTGAGGCAGAATACAGGGTGATGACACATACGGCTTGTGAAATGATGTGGCTAAAAAAATCTCTTAACCGACTTCTAGATCAAGTGTGAAGACTCGATGCCTATGTTTTGTGACAATCAAGCTGCAATTTTTATTGCAAACAATTCAGTCTTACATGAAAGAACAAAACATATTGAAGTGGATTGTCATTTTATCCGGGATGCTGTCTCCAACAAAATCATTCATCTTCTATACATCAAATCTGAAGAAGAGCTAGCTGATATTTTTACAAAGTCTTTGGGACCATCAAAATTCTCTCCTTTATGTAACAAGCTGGGCATGACTGATATACATGCTCCTGCTTGAGGGGGAGTGTTGGATATTCTGTGTAACTAGAGTCTAACCCATTAACCCGCTAGGGTTAAGTGTAGGGTATATATACAATGGTGTATGATGTAGGTTTACGGTATATGATGATTAAAAAAATTAAAAGCTTTCAAGCTTCAACATAGTTTCTTCCTATCGTGATTCGTGATCTCATAACTCATTTTTCTAATACATGAAACGTGATTACTCAAGTATCGCATCATGACTTGGTGACATAATTCCAATACTAAAGTTTTCATGTGGTATCTTAAAACAGCAAAGATTTATGGCTGTGTTCTCTTTTTCACAATTTACTTTACACAGTTTGTGTGAGCATATTTCACAGTATGATGGACATCGATATTTTTTTTCATTAATACAAGTCTTGGTACTCATCGTAAGTGAAATTTTTTTACTTGGTATCCTTATTATTCATGAATTTAATTTTATTTAGTAGTTATATTTTGATGCAGTCATGCAGCTATCGAGTCACCCTTAATGGACAACCAGAAAATGTATTCGACACTGAAAGAGAACAGCACTGGCTACTATCTACACAGTTTGTCAGTGAGCATATTTCACGATATGATGGATACCTACATTTTTTTCATTAATACAAGTCCTGGTACTCAATCATAAGTTTTTATTATTTTTATTTTTTTGCTTGATATCCATATTATTCATAAACTAAATTTTATTTAGTAGTTATATTTTTATGCAATGCTATTGAGTCATCCTTCTAAATGGACAACCAGAAATGGTGTCTGAAACTGGAAGAGAACAGGATTGATTACTGACTACATCTGATCAATTTTTTTTTTCAAAAAAAAAAAAAACGGTTATCTCTTCGAATTTATTTAGGTTCTCCTAGGTAAGATGAAATCAGAATGAACTGCAAAATAATACCTTTGGGGAAACAAGATGGATCCCTGATGTGCTTTATTCTGCTTGGTCATGCTGAACCTTTTGGTGAACTTGATCTTTTTGCCAAGGCCAAACTGTCCCTTTGATTTGGAGTAGATAGAATATTTTAAATAAACTATCTTTTGTAGGAATAATGTATATTGTAGGCAGGACAAAATAACATTCTCAAGAGTGGTTTATGTTCTAGAAAAATAAAGGAGGTTTTAGCATCTTATACATTTTTAAAATACGGATCACAATTTCAAAATATCTTTATATGGCTTTACAATATTTGAAAAAATATACAAATATAATTTCTAGAAACACCCTTGTATGTTTTAAAAACACCTGTAATTTCAAAAATACATTATTTGATTTTTAGAATATCTTCTATAATTACTCCCAGCAGGCAAGGTGGCCAAGGCCGAAGGTAAACTTTGTGGCCGTTTGGAGCTGTTGTGCTTTCAGCGGCACTCCAATAGGTAGCAGAAGTGACCGTTGTACTCACGTTTGTTTCAACAAATTTGCATTCACAAAAGCAGGGTTCCACCACTGTGACACCTGCTACAGTAAAATCTAATTATTCATCGCAAGCTTCTTTCTCTATTGATATATTAATATATATTTAGTAATATATATTATATTAATTTTAAATTAATGACTTCAAAAATAAAATTAATAATTAAATGTTATATTAAAATTAATTATTTGATCTTATAAAAATTAACAATTTTATTTAAAATAATTATTTTAAATTTCAAAAATTAATTTTATTTTCTATAAAATATATTATTTAAATTTCTTACTTTGAAAATATAATTAATATTGAATTTTATATTAAAATTAATTATTTTATCTTATAAAATTTAATAATTTTATTAAAATAATTATTTGTTTATTTTATTATAAAAATATATAATTTTAATTTCTTACTTAAAAATGAAATTAATAATTAAATTTTATATTAAAATTATTTATTTGATCTTATAAAATTTAATAACTTATTAAATAATTATTTTTTATTTTATTGTAAAAATATATAATTTTAATTTATTACTTTAAAAATAAATTAATAATTGAATTTTATATTAAATTTAATTATTTTATCTTACAAATTTTAATAATTTTATTATAATACTTTACAAATAATTTTTATTTTATTATAAAAATATATAATTTAATTTTAATATATTTTATTAAATTAATATTTATTTATTTATTTATTAACAACACAACAAATCTACTAAAAAGCTTTAACAATAATTGCTATAATGACAATACGGTTCAATCTACCAAGCACCCTTAAGAGCATAGTACAGTTCGATATACCAAACATCCATAACAACATATGTTATAGTGATAGTACAGTTATCATAACGTAGCTGTGGCAGCACAGTAGAACCAAACTGGGTCTTCGTTGGTAGGGGTGAGCATTAGTCGGTAATTATCGAATTTTACCGATTTTACCGACGGTTCGGTAAATCGGTAATTGGTACGGTAAAAAAATTCATAATATTCGATAATCGATATAGTAAAGACATTCATAATATTCGGTAATCGGTAATCGGTACGGTAAATATTTTTCGGTTTGGTAAATTTACCAATTATATATATTAAAAATATTTTTTTAATTATTTCGTGCCGGTGTGATTGTGCGAGGCATCAGTCGATTTCCTCAGTAAATTGAGTCAATTCAATTGACTCCAATCGTCCGATTATCGCGAGCTACCGAGGCCTGTGAGTCTATGACCTAGTCGCCCTCTCGGCTATCGCGATTCGCGAGGCTCGGTAAAATTCTCCCGAGGGCTGAGCTCTCGACTATCGTGAGCCGTCACTCGCCGAGCCCTATGACCTAGTCGCCCTCTCCAACTCGGCAACTCTAAGACTCCAAGTTGAACGACGAACGCTCAGCTCAAGCGCTCAGCCCTACCAGTCGCCCACTCGCCCTCCCTTCTCCAAGTCGAACAACAGACGCTCAGCTCAAGCACTCAGCCCTACCAGGCAGTCGCCTCTCCAAGCCGAAGTGGCCAGCCAGGCAAACAGTCGGCAATCGCCCTCTCCCCTCGCCCACGGTCGTCAGTCGGCCAGTCGCCCTTGAGTCTCCTTCGCGCCTCGCAGCCTCGCCATTGTCGCCAAATCACCACTCAACAGTCAGCAGATGCCCTTTATGGCTCCACCATCCTCTCGCCAACTCGCCAAGTGAGTCATGCTGTTACGTCCGTGACGAATACGGACGAAAGTGAGAGAATTTTTAAAACAAAAATATAGTTAAATATTGGGCTGATGGGATAGGTCACTGTGCGGTGGTCAAACCCATCCTTCGCCCACGAATCGTTGTCGCGCGTGCTCTCTTTCTTCCTCCTTATTTCTTCCCATCGCCCTCGTCTCCCATCACGATCGAACGAGTGCTTCTTCCTTCCGATCGGATCTGCACCCGCTCTCCCTTCCCGTGCGTCTCCACCTTCGTCCGGCGTGTCTCGACGAACTCCGGCGAGATCCGGTGCCGGCGAGACCAAAATCTGCTGCCTGCGAGCAAATTTCCGACGCTGCTCCTTCTCCTCGCGCGGACTTCTCTCCGGCGGCACCTGGCTGCCCTTCTTGCGCCGGCGAGCGCTCGTCCCTCTCCCTCCGGTCTCGGCGGACCTTTCCACCACCTCCCGAAGTCTTCTCTGGCGTTTTCGTCTCCGGCGCCGGCGAGTTGCGCGAACGGCGCCGCCAACTTCGAACGTAGATCTACGCGGTCTCCGGCGTCTCCCTGGAAAACCGACAGTACGGCCGGACTCACCTCGCCGGCGGCTACCTTGTGGCACTCCGGAAATTCCGATTGGTCACCGAAGTTACTGTTCCGGCGAACATCGAGTTCCGTGCTGAGGACTCAATTACGCGCGCGTGGTTGGTTCTCGCATATCCCGACTTCCGGTGGTGATTATTGCGTTCGCACGTGGCTGCGAACTAGGTTAGTACCCGTACTCCGTCTCCGTACACGTATTATACGAACGCATGCGAACATAACCCTGGACTCACGTATACCTGTCAAACTTGATTTAATAACTTAGTACAACCTGATTAGCATAATGAAACCGGATTAGCATGTTAATTGGTGCTAAATGGATTAAAATAAAATGGTGTGACTTATACATGATTTACCCTGTTAGGTCCTGTTGATTGATACTTGACACTGTGTTGGTTGGATCTGTACTGTTCGGCTACTGTTGAGGTAGGGATTCTACCTCTGTTCTTTGTTACGGTGCCAACCGCATGTGTAGTTAGCGGCACCTCCCTTATTGCTTATTATCACTGTTGATTACTGTTCTAATTCCCGTTCTGCTCTGCGTACATTCTTGTTGACATAAACTCTTGCATGAAACACGGTATGAGTATTTTCGTTTCTTGCATGTTTATTTGTAGTTGATAGGTGGTATGAGTTCTGTATATGTACATTGAGGATTGACTGTCTAGCGATAGACATGTCAGTATACCTCAGATATTGCCTGTGAGATTTCTGTCGAGACTGTATGATCGTCTCTGACCGAGAGAGTCCGATGTTATGGGCTTGAGGTCTGTTATCAACCCAATAAGGGGTTGTACTGAGTGTAGGACGCTACACTAGCGGGCTGTCGACGGACAGTCGTCTCTACTGTTCGGGGAGCCATCAGTAGGGACCACTCTATTTTATAGAGTTGCGGGTCGTGGACCACTGTTGTACCAGCTCCCAGATTTTTATCTGTGTATGAGGATACATATATATTGATATGCATATTGAGATTTGATTATACTCTATATGGTCATATAGAGTCTTGGTTGCATTCTGGTAATTCCTTGTATCTGATCATGCACTATATCATTGTAATATCCCTACTTAGCCTCCGGCTAACCCCCTTCGGTTTGCCTCCAGGTTCAGGCGCGGCTCCACCTGGAGCAGAGTGGATAGTTAGTAGTTGACCACCAGTCTGGGTGGGTTGTGATGCATTTTGGTATGTTGTTATTTTTATGTTATGTTGTTGGACTCTGTTGACCGCTGCGCCGGTCATGTTATCTGTTGGTTTGTCGACCGCTGCGCCGGTCCTGTTGTTGTTATTTCTGTTGACCGCTGTGCCAGTCTATATTTCGTATCTGTCGGTGTTGTGTTATGGATATTTAAGGCCGGGCTGGCCTCTGTTTAGACTATTTTATTTCAGTCTGTACCTTTCGGTTGTCAGGAGTGATTGACAGGTACAGTGTTGTGCGTCCCGAGGTCCGGGATTCCCGGCGTGGGATCCAGGTGGATTTTTGGGACGTAACACATGCCCTAGCCCCTAACCCTCCAGCATTCAAAGTTCCAACCACTCACTCACCAGGCAAGCTGCAGGCCCTCTCGAGTCTCGCCATCAGCAACACAACAGCAATGAGTCAAACCATTGAAGCTGTATTGTTGTATTGTTGTATTGTTGTATTGTTGTATTGTTGTATTGTTGTCTTATCAAACCAGTGAAGTTGTATGCCTGTATTGGAAATTCTGGAATGTTGTATGCCTCTGTGGGAAATTCTGTAATGTTGTATGCGTGTAATGAAAATGTTTTGGTTGGATTTATTGCAAAAGTCTGGGTGAAAAAGATCAACCACGAGTTCACGTGTGCCTGCTTTTATAGGTTATGATTGTTTCACTCAAGGGAATTAACATTTGATAGGCAAATAGCTCCATCCCTGTTCTACATGTTGCGAGAAATGTTGCCTGCAGTGTTAGAGGTGGTTTTTTCAAGTGTTCTACTTTGCTATTATATTCTGCATTGCCTTGAAAGACTGAATTGACACCTTTTTAATTCTTAGTAGTGGTTTGACCTGATTAGTTATGCATTCTTCATAGGGAATTTGATGAAGGAATATTACCACGCATTAATGAAATTTCATTTTATTTATTAATTTACATTTGACATGTCATACTCACATATACATTTGGTAATTTACATGCGATGTCACTACCAATATCAACAAGTGCTTCAGTAGCCCAGATGCTAACATAAATAGTATTTACAGTAGGTTTTTTTGAGTTATTTCCAATTCCAGCCTAGGATTCAGAATTTCGTATAAACACTAACACTAATCGGTTGGAGGAAGCCTCTACCTCAACTCAAATTCAGCAGTATCCTTTAATCTTTTTCAACAGTTCCCTTTGCACCATATGCAGCAGAGAGGCTCAATGCTACCCACTCACTTCCAAGTTCCAATAGCCTTTTTCATCAAATCAAGTGAATCAATCAAGCCCTAGTTTCGATGGCCATGGAATGGAAGGAAGCTACTTTCCACATAATGCTACTGCACACGGTGCTAATTTGCACCCAAAATGTTAGCAATGTATTGAATCTGAAAACAAGTAAATCTTGGTAATTTACTGATTTTTATCGGTTGGTAAATCGGTAATGGTAACAGTAAAGAAAAAAAAATTTAGTAAAATCGATAATCAAAAAATTCGTATTTGCTGGATGCTTAGTTCTATTGGTTGGTTGACCGAAATTGCACGTTTAATTCAGAAATAATTACTTCCACTATCGATTCAAATGAAAGGTTAAAGTCAACACGATGCTACCGATGGCAGAAATGAATCGTCTTTGACTCTGGCGTGTCCCTTACACTGGGCGAATGGAAGGAGTCTCCGTTATTGTTCCAATAGATAATTCCACGTACAGTTACTATGCATTGATATTTTTTTATGGTGATATGAGGTTAATCGTGTAATTATTCGGGAGGAAAGACAAGATTTAAGATTATGCTCAACTTTGATTGCTCAAGGTAAATGAGGGAAAGGCCAGCATTGCAGCTACGCCATTTATTAGTCAAACTCGATAATCTTTAATTTATTTGCATTATATAATCCTCCAGTTGATCCATTTCTTGGCGCGGCTAACTTGCTCGCAATCGAAGCAAGGCCTCGGGAACAAGTCAAGAATTCAAGGAGCACAAGCAAGCAGGAACAGAGTTTCGAGGAACAGAGAGATCGGTAGAAGAAGTCCACGAATGGGCGTCAAAGGAGGAGAACAGATGAGAGAGCTGGAGGAGGAGGACGAGGAGGGAGGGAGGAAGACTGTGCTGGTGGGCGTCAAGATGGACGCCGATGGCCGCGAGCTGCTCACGTGGGCCCTGGTAAAGATCGCCAGAGCCGGCGACCACGTCGTGGCCCTCCACGTCCTCCCCTCCGCCGCCCCCGTAGATTCTTTCTCCTTGGACGCCTCGGCCCGCTTCTCTTCCCTGCTGTCTCTCGTCAAGAACTTTGAAGCCGAGCTCGCCGCGTACAGCGGGTTCTGCGAGCTGAAGCGGGTCTCATTCTGTTTTTACCATTATCACCGCCAAGCACCGTTCCTTGCTTCTTCAGTTCTGATTGCTGTTGTTTTCGCATTTTGACTTCTCAACAGATCGAACTGGAGATGAAGGTGGCGAGGGGTTCTTCGGTGCGCAGGATTCTGGTGAAAGAAGCCACCGCCCACGGAGCTTCCAAAGTTGTTGTGGGTGTAGCCAAGAGCAGCAAATTGTAATCCGCTCGTCGCTTCGCTCATGATCGATTCTTTGATTTCACATTAAATTTAATTGATTTTGTTCGGCCAGGCACTCACCGACCTCCGTCGCCAAGTATTGCGCGAGGAAGCTGACTCCAGATTGCTCCGTGTTCGCCGCGAGCAACGCCAAGATCCTGTTCAAGAGGGAGGCAGCGAGGCAGATCGGTAATTGCATAATTGCACTGTGCACAATTTTTCCTCCTAATTCAATCCGAATGCACCTCATTTCACTCGCGTTTAAATTCAATGAAGAGCCAATGAGAAGCCAATCCACGCTCCAAAACGACGGCGAATCTAAAGAGCAGGCAATGGTGAATACCCCGACGAGAACAGAGGCTCATTCTGAGTGTTCATCCCCAACGGCTGCTGCTTCCAGTACATTTCACGTTGATGGAGAAAGCAAAACTCCAAAGAAATTGGAACTTCAAGACAAGTACTCATCAATCTGCAGATCGTTCAGCTACAAGGACGCCATTCGCATGTCATCTGACTTCTCGACAGGTTCATTTTTACTAGTGTCTGCTAAAGGCTTCGCCGATCTTTCTCCTGAGCCGGTGGCTCCGTGCACACTGCAGAGAATCTAATCGGCAGGGGCGGCAGCAGCCGCGTGTACAGAGGCTGCCTCCCGGACGGCCAGCAACTGGCGTTGAAGATTCTGACATCCCCCGGGGACGCAGCCGATGCATTCGTGTCGGAGATCGAGATGATGGCCTCCTTGCACCACAAGAACATTGTTTCGCTGCTTGGATTCTGCCCCGACGACGATAAGCTCATCTTGATGTACAATCTCTTATCACGAGGCAGCTTAGAGGACAACCTTCATCGTAAGAATTCAAAGCTCAAAAATCTCTTGCTGCCTCGCAATGATGAATCAATTCCATCAAAAAAAATCCTGTCTTATTTGATGCCAGATTCCAAGAACGCTCTAGGCTGGGCGGAGCGGTACAAGGTTGCAGTGGGCGTCGCCGACGCCCTCCAATATCTGCACGGCGACGGAGGTACTGCATCCGTGATCCACCGCGATGTCAAGTCCTCAAACATTCTCCTATCCGATGACTTCGAGCCGCAGGTAGCAAACAGTCTCTCCTGCTGCAGCTGACTTGGGGATGTCAAATGCTCAAAGACAATAACTTGTTCATGGTGTCGTTCTGCAGTTGGCTGACTTTGGCCTTGCAATCTGGGCATCAGCTTCAGAAACACAGTTGACTTGCACAGATGTGGCGGGCACATTCGGGTGAGAAACAAAATGCACTGCTTGATCTCATCAGCATTGAATAGGTAGCAACTGTTCATGTGCAGGTACTTGGCTCCAGAGTATTTCATGCATGGGAAGGTCAATGAGAAGCTCGATGTGTATGCATTTGGCGTGGTGCTTCTTGAGCTTGTATCAGGAAGGAAGCCTGTGGGCTTAGGGTGCCCCAAAGAGAGCTTGGTAATGTGGGTATGTTCATGAACAGCTCTTATCATTTTGAACCTCCCTAGTCATCTGAGTTCATGAAACAAGAACAAAAGAGGAATAGATACCATAAGCAGTTATGTGATGCACTGATCACAGGCGATGCCAATCCTGCAATCTGGAAAACTGGAGGAGCTTGTGGATCCATATCTGGGGGATAGTCATGAGGAGGACCAGCTGGAGAGGATGGCCTTAGCTGCTTTCCTGTGCATTAGACGATCACCTCGATATCGACCTCCAATGGCACTTGTAAGAACTCAACAATTGATTGCCCCAAGCAATTAAAGTCTGCTATTTCTCCATTGCCTGCATTCAGTTCTCTGATTCGGCAGTCTTGTGGCTTCAGGTGCTGAAGATACTTCAAGGCGATGACAGTGCTCTACGATGGGCGAGATCGCAAGTAGTATCTTCAGTGGAGACCAGTGAAGTGGATGATGAAGCACTTCTTCAGAGCAACGACTTGAGAGCTCATATTGATCTTGTACTGCAAGACATAGATGACGACGATGACTCATCATCAATCAGCAGCATCGAACCGCCTACAGCAAACATGTCCTTGGAGGAGTACCTGCGTAGGAGATGGAGTCGATCCTCAAGCTTTGACTGATGTTTACTCTTCCAACCTTGTGTACAGGTTGTGTTCATAGGGCCTATGTATTCGCTTGTTAGATCATAAGAGCATTGGATGGGATGTGGTAATGTGCTCTCAATCCACCATTAATCTTAAGTGAGCATTGTTTTTCCCTCAATCCTCCATCAATAAAAGGATCACATATGCACTCTCACTCTAGTTGTACAATTCAGTCATGAAATTATTTTGAGATTTTTAAACTTGAAAGGAGTATTATCAATAGCGAAGTGTGGAAAATAATAGATTCGCTATTGGAAAATAATAGAAAACTAATAATCTGCAATAGATATAGCTGATGGCATTATGAACAAATAACAAAAATCACATATTACTTGAAATATATATAATATACATACAAAATTAAGCTATAATCAAATAAAAATAAGGTGCATACAAATAAAATAAGCTAAATAAAGAATGAGATATATTACTAACTCAACTCATAAATTTAAATTTTCAAATTTTATAACTTTAAAACATAACAATAAGAACATGAAAAAGTTCAAAATAAAATCATAAAAACACTAAAAAAAAGTTTTTAAAAAAATCTATTCATTTTTATCTATTGTTTTCACTATAAGCATTGCATTACATTGCAGAATGATCAAACTTTTCAATACAAAAACGTTATAGCGCTGCAGTTTAACAAAGTATAGTAATTGATTAATTATGAAATGTAGAATAATACAAGTATTTGAAGACCACCCACACCACCACTAGACATGGAAGCTAAACCACTTCTAATAATCTAATAAGAAAACTCTAAGGCTATGTTCTATTGGATGGAATCTATCGTAGAAAGGATGAAAAATGCAATAAATCTAGATGATAAGTGAATTATATCCAACAAAACATAGCATAAATACTTCTCAAACTGAAGCACATACTTATATAAAACAAAATTTATAGAATGACTAAGAATATGACTACAAGTTGCAAGTTGATTGTTTGCAATGCAATCAACAATTTGAATATCATAATATACCGTGGTAGGTAAGGTTATGAATTTCAGTCCATATCGCTGTACAAGTCCAAACTGACCCTAAGATAATATCTTGCAATTCATTATGATTAATGAGAAGATAATTTTAGTTTTATAAGGAAGACCCAATGCTGAGCTACTGTAGATTTAAAAAGTATTCGATGATAATTGCATGGAGGACCTCTACAACTAAGCTCGTCATGCCAGGGAGGCTGATATTAGAGCACAGCTATTTAGAGGAGAAGAAATCAAAATTTTGACAAGAGTCGAGGGATTCCAAAATCTCCCTAGGTGACTCTAACACTAAGTAATCTACAACTCTGTTCAGGCAAGGCGTAGGAATTCAATTATAATTGAACAATAAAGGGGTCCGCATTACTAGGGATGATATTGATTAGAGGGAATTTATTTTTAAAAAAAGTACTTCCTTCCCTGTCAGCTAGGAACATTACAAGTCCGAAGTTGTATAGAAAACTTTCAAAGGCATCTAGAAACCTACTCCCAGTTCATTATACCATTAAATGGAGATGAAGCCCCAAAATTTATGGTGTGACAATCACATTTTTATGTATGTAGGACCTTTTCTAATTCAACTTAATGTAAAAGCAAAATTTCAGCCGCAAATTTTCCCCCATAGCCATCACGATCCTATCCCTTTGGAACTCCTCCTCTTATCACTGTTCATATAACATATTATGAAAGATTGCTTCTTTTGTATTGCAATCCACACTGCCAAGTTCTAGCATAGTTTCACAAATGATAGATACTCAATCCCTTTTTTTTTATCTTACTCTCCGCAATGTCATTATATGTTTCTATTGATTGTGGCTCTAATTCAGTGCATAAAACCTTTATCCATTACCTTGTTTGTACCATTTATATTCCAAAATTTTTCTATTAATCTTCTATCTGTTATATCACGTGCCTATTAAACTTTTTAGTGAATTTTTATTATATTTGTTGCACATTTCAAGATACATAGACGAAGGTGATAGTTGATAGGATGGCAAGTATGATAGTAACCCATTGTATTTTGACCATCAATTCCACTTTCTACCATATACTCCACCTCCCTATCTCCGTACAAATGGCACTATTAGTTTGGTCTTTGCCAATCAAAATAAAACAACTGATATCCTTAAGAGCCAACTCTTATCACTAGGAGGCTTTTAAGTAAGCATTCATCATTTTTGTATATTTTCTGTCTAATTTTCATAAAAAAATTCCTAACAAGTGGGGCCTCAACCATATATTCATAATTCTAGTGTTTTTGTTACATTATTTGATGGTTATTATTATATGACTTCACATTTATCTCCTTAAGAGTAAATATAATGTCATTGATGCATTCAAATTTTTATATCAAGAAATATAGAAAATATTTGGTACTCATGTTAAAGTTTATGCAATGGTAACGTTCTCAATAGTTTTGTTCGAACCATTTGCCCTCAAAATTCTCAACAAAATAAATTGTTAAACATAAGAACCATCTTTTTACATGCCTTATGTTATGATGTTATGTATGCATGAACAACAAGGTCCATAACCTCACTACCTGTGATGTGACTCATACAACTTACCCATCTTATCAATCATGTTCCTTCTTCTGTTCTGCATGGTCAAAGTTCTTTTTAATGCTTCTATACTTGGTGCTAGCTAACTTCTAAAGTTTCTCAGCGGGTTTTTGGGTGCTAGTCAAGAAAACCATAATCTCTGTTGTTATATTCAATGTATCTGTTACTTGAAAGTTTATCCTTATTATGATTTTTCTTCTCATTGTAGCTGTCTTTAATGATGCCACCTTCTTTAAGCTTATCCTTTATCTCAAAATAACAATCTCTTCCCTTGTATGATTCACCTTCAATGTCACTTCCTATCCCTATGGAACTAGAGATGAACTTAACTCACCAACCATACCCACCAACAGTATTCCACTGCATTCACCCCACTACTATCTTTCAAACCTGTTCAAAGTCTACAATTGTTACCGACACACTGACCATCGGCTCAAATTTTACCACTATTGTCTTCAACATTAAACTTTCTACCACCCATGTTATGTGATTTTGATCTCTTTATTGCACTCCATACTTTTCATATGCCATGATTTCTATTTTACTAAATAAATAAAAATTTTATAAAATATAAAGCAAGAGAAAGATAGAACACTCATGAATTGTGCTTATAAATTTAAAATTTTTTATAAAAAAAATTAATATATACCTTAACTTGGCTCATAATGGATGTGCAGTGCTCTAGTATATGCTTCGGCTTGCTTTTTTCCTGGAAAGAACAAAAACAATTATCCAAACAACTTGCCTTTCTGTCTCAATGTCAATCATCTTATTAATAACCAACCAGAAAGAATCTCATCTGGTTGGTTTTCTATTCCATGGCATCTCAAAAATGAAATTACAAACTAGAGACCTCGAGCGGTTCAGAATGCTCATATTCAAACAAACCTTGCCCAAAATGAGAGTCGTGGAGGTAACTCTGATTCAATTAAGCTAGTCGGATTGGAAAGAGTAGCTTAAGAAGAAAGCGCCTTCCCACAGAAAAAAAAAAAGTAATCTTGATGCATATAAGGTTGAAGCATGAATTCTGGAACCAATAATATTTTCGGATCAAAGCTTCCAAACTCCCATGATTCTTTTAAAAATAGATTACTACATCGACATCAACTTATCTCATGAACTGAAGAGAAACATGACAGACACTCACTCATAGTGTGATACTTTAGATGAAACTTGCATGAAACGCGACTTAATTGCATAAAAGAAGTGTAAAAATTGGAAATAAAACCTTGGGCAAATGGCAGGCAACAAGGCTACAATTGAAGCACCATTGTGGTATACAATCTGCAGTCCTTCAAAAACAATTCCTCGTCAAGATCGCAAAATATTGCCCCAGGTCAACATTGTACAGGAAGAGGTTTACTTCAGCTGTTCAGTTAACGAAGACGGGAAAGCTGTCATCAACAATTGAGTGCCATGCATCTGTTACTGGTCAAAAATATATGCTTGGTGTGGAGTTCCACAATGAAATATTGGAAATTATTTGCTTGGGGTCTGTTAATAAAGAAGGCCACTTGGTGCCATCAACACTTCAAATCTGATGAATGTGGCACCATGCATCTGTTACTGGTCAAAAAGATGGAAGCAAATGCAACATATTCTTGCATTCTAGAAACAACCAATTTGCACGACTAGTTGCGCAAGTCACGCTCCACCAAGGGAACACTTGCATCATGGTTTTCTACGGCACTCCCACCAAAGTTTCCACTCCTCCGTCTTCTCAGAAGATCATTTGACACAATCATCAGACTCACATACTCCATCCTCACTTGAAAAAGAGGGTGCCTCTCTATACAAGTAGCTGAACCAGCACAATATGCCTCTTTAAGGACAACAAAACAAGTTTTGTTCTTTAATAAAAGGTAAAAGACATGGGGATGGTGTTCAAACACCTTATGAAACTTCTGTGACAACCCTAAATACTTTTTGAGGCAAAGAAGCTTCCTCCTCTCGGCGGAGTTGTCTACAAAGAGGGAGAGTAACTCGTGAAGCACGCCAGCTATACGTTTCTCCGAAATATCACTGTTTGGATCCAGGCTTGAAAAGTCTTCATATGGTGAGACATAGTGTACTTTCTGGAATTCCTCCAACCACAGCTCAATCTTCTGCCTCAAGCGAACACCTTTAGAAGGGAAAAGAGGGAATTCAATGACTGATGGCGGTGAGCTAGCACTTCCATTTAATTCCATTGCATTCCTTTGCAGCACTGAAAGCACCTGCTCGTCTGGACCAATTGATGTGCTCAGGCCTTTCTCTCCATCTCCCATATCAACAATCCGAAAGTACCTATTTGAAATTTCTTCTGAATTTTTAAGGTAATCTTCAGGCAAACCCAGGTACCATAACATCCCTTGCACAATCCTCAGAGGCAGCCTATTCTCCCTCGACATCAAAATAAGTCTCCTCAATCTATCAACTATTTCAGCTCGTTGGGCAGCATAGACTTTACGTTCCTTGCAATGGAGATCAGCGGCTTCTTGGGTGAGCTTGAACCATGGGAGGTTGTATTTTGGACCAGTGAACTCCTCAAAAACAGCTGGGTATCTCCTCAGAAAGCTAGCAACCCGACCAGATACCTCCAGAATGCGGTTTTTTTTGGAGACAGTGGAAATGGGAACGCAGCCAGTGGGTTCTTCGGCAATAATGTTCTTGAGGGAGATGAGTGGTCTGAGATCCTTAGATTTGAGAAGGATATTAATGGAATCAAAGAACGGGTCCTTCTTCCATTTCATTCTCACATCCACATAGTTTGACTTTTGTGTGTGGGAAAAAGCCAAATTTGGGGGGTAAAGTGTTACCAGTTTTCTTAGCCTTCTACTGACATGTGGAAGCATCATGTAACAAAAGCTCGGTTGAGGCAGTGAAATCTATCAAATTAGCATGAAGAAATATAGTAAGAAAAATCATCAAAAGCAATAAGAAGTATGCAACAAAAGCATCTGTTTTTTTTTCACATCAATTCAGGACTTGGACCAAAAAGGGAAGAAGATCATCTCCTACAAGTTAGTACACAACTTGAACAAGGTTTAAAGCAAGGTGCCAAGGACCAATGACATATAGCAAAATATTTTAAACATAATCTGATGCATGCATATTTTTGCAACTTGAATGAAACAGACTATTCAATTGGACTACAAACAAACTATATTGCAGTAAGAGATAAATTAGAATAGCAAGTGTTCTATTAATGATGGAGCACTCCCTGAAAGCAAAATGCAATGTACAACTCAAACAGCCTATACGCAAATGGAAGTACATGGAAGATTAATTCAAAATAGTAACATCAATATCTGAATATGAGCCTAATTTTATGCGCATATCTTAAAATTATAGAGTTAAAGAAACATACAAGTATATTAAACAATCGTGAGCCACTTTCCATTAAGTTAGAGTTCTAAGTATCACTAGTGATGATAAGATCAGGGGCTCAACTCTGGTTTTCAAGTAGGTTGTTTCAAGGTAGGATATAAAGGAGAGATACTATCATACAAGTAAATAAATCAATCAAAAGGTAAGAACTAGCTCCTCTGCAGCTTCAAATGATTAAGGAAAAAAATAATTTTTGTTTCAGTATCAACCTATTAACAAGTGTTGCAAGAGAAGATGGAACTAGAAATGGGAAAAAAAAAAGAAATAAAGAAATAAAGAATTTTTGTTGTCCTTTCGGTCATTTGAGAGGCATATTATAATTTCTCCCCATTCTAGACATGCTTAGGCACCATGAAGAAATGGTAACAGGCAAATATTCCGTTTGCAGAAACATGCCAATTGCCAGGGATCTCACTTAATGTAAACATTCATGTTTATTAGCTTCTACCATCATGAAGTCTCGATCTCTAGTATACGTTCATCAATCACTCTCAAATTAAGTGAATAAGCATTACTTAGAATATCGAGGAGAGAGTTAATGTGCTCTTCTTAACTGCAAAACTAATTCACGCAAAAAAAAAAAAAGTTGCCCATCATTGAAAAGGATTCATACTACTCCTCCCAGATTCTCGCAAATAAGACATTTAGATAGCATATTTGTTCGACAGAAAGTATAAACAGGGGAAAAAAGGAACTTTACCCGTCACAACAAATATCTCCTGGGCGGACAGAGAGGAAGCAGCAGTAGGGACTAGAGAAAGGAGGGGAAGGAGAGCGGTAGTCGGGGCCGCTGGAAGAGACGAGGGAACCAGGGAGGAGGAAGGAGAGAAAAATAGAATGAAAAATAGAAGTAAGAAAAGTGAGGAAGGAAAGAAATTAGGGAAGAAGCGCCGGCGCTGCAGGTTTCCGGGCAGCAGCGGCCGTAGAGAAGGAGGGGCAGCGCCGAGAGGGCGAGAGGAGACAGGAGAGGGCGGGACGACGACCGGAGAAGGCGAGAGAAGAGGCGGGAGGTGTCGAGAGAGGAGCTGGCGACGGCGCGTTCGAGAGTGCGTACGGCGATCGGGTTTTCCGCCCGATTTAGAAGAAGGTGAGTGAGGGAAAATCCTTCTCAATTCGTCCGCACACCAAACCAGCGGAAATGTACGAGTTTTTCCTTTTCTTTCCAATTTTCTCTCCAGGAAAGAGGAAGGGCGAGATGAAATTAAAGAGAGGTTCCTTCTCGGAGGTGCGGTGACGGCGGTGACGGCGGTAACGGCGCTCGCTAGGGGGTGGGGCGCACGTGAAAGCGGAAATGGGATCCTTTGACAAATCCAATCCCCTAAATTGATTGCGTCATGGGTCGATTTTACGAATTTGATTGAACCCCAAGCTCTTCAATCAATTTGTCCCATTCAAATTGAAACATTCTTGCAAATTATTCATTAAATTGGAGCAAAAATAATCGTGACAACTTATTCACAAGTCCATTCAAAAAATTTCAAATTGAATTGAATAAAATTAGATGGAGATAGAGGGAAAGAACAGAGGAAAGGTGAGTTATGAGGGTTTTATTGGCATGTTTACAGAAAAAGTAACAATTTTTGAATTTACAATTAGGTCCTTATATAGTAAAAATTTTAAGTTATAACAAAAACTATATGAATTAAAAAAAATATTCATTTTGCTTGTTGAGTTATTTGATCATTCAAATTTTTTTTCTTATGTTAAGGGTGGTAATGGTAGGGTATTGTCTCAGCAAGTTCAAATATTACAAGCGTTATCTAAGTCAGAGTAAAGTTATCATAACACCCTTAGGTACCCAATACCTAAATTCATTTTTATATATTTAATAATTTTAATATACAAATATATAATTTTAATTGTCTATCTACTTTTATCGTTCTATATAATTATTAATGTTTATTTAGATATTAATCAAATTCAAAAAATTAATAGATAATAAAAATTACAATAAGGTGAAGTTCGACTAGATATTTTAAAAAATAATTAAGTATTTTATCAAATTTTTGTATAATATAGTTCAAGTTTGAGTAGGTCAAATTTTAGATACATAAGTCTTAGGAGTAGCAATGGGTTGAGTACTCATGGTTTCACCATAAATTTGAACTCAAACCGATTGAAATACCTGCTACCCGAATCTGACTTAAACCTAGGTTGGATATTTAAACAGATACCTAATTAAATAAAAAAATAAAATATTTATTATAAAGTATTTATTATTTTATTTATAAAATATAGTTTAAAAAATAAATACATTTTAAAAATTAGAATAAAAATAAATATGTGAAACTAAATATTTGAAATTCAATACAACCCTTGTTTTCTTCTTTTTCTTCTTATGCAATAAGTGAAATGAATGAATTTCTTACCATAAAACTTTTTGTCTTGTCCATTGATTTTACCTATCAGGAAATAATTATTATATTATGTTATGTTTATGTCAATTTTTTTAATCTTAATTTAATCTAGTATACACAAAAATTTAGATTTATTGATTCCTATTAGATTTATTCGTTTCCATATAGTTTTTTATTTTTATTTAATTCTATTTCTATCCAAATTTTGATTTGGATAGAAAAGAATATAATAACTATTTATTATTATTTTTATATTTTTAATAGTAATAGATATTTATATAATAGTTATTTTATTATTATTTATACTTTAATAATAAAAAAATATTTTTTTTATGAAAATCAAATATTAGGTACTCATATCTCTAAATCTGAATTTATCCTATTTAGCTAATTAGGTATTTAAATTCGTCATAAATGGGTTAGATTGGTCATCTATCTAAACACGATGGGTAAAATTGCCACGTAAGTCCAAAAAATTTCCTATGTGTTTGCTAACTAGCGTCCATTTTGTTCGGAAGATGCAATCAAAAATGGCTTCTTGACATGTGGCAAAATAAGTCCAAAAAAAATTTAAGTACTGTGAGGGGCAGCCCTACAAAGGGACAATAATTTCATGAGTCCCATAGTTTGTGGGTGCTAGTGGGACAGAAGAAGCACATGCACTATTTTTCTGACAAAATAAAAAAAAAATCAATCGACTGTTGCTATCTACGCATGAGATGCTCTAGAAGAGAAAATTTAGGAATAGGGAAAAGGGTGTTATTATCGCATGGAACAATTGCGAATTTGGAGTAACTGGGAAGCTGCTGCTAAGGTAGCCAAAATAGTGATAAATTTTGTCAATAAAATAGCTCCTATTGAAAGTTCAACGATTCCCAGCTTATAATGAAAATCAAAATATCTATCCATTTAAAATCTTCTTCCACCAGGTTCTATGGTGACATAATCCACTCTAAACCCACCATATGTTGCTAATTGCTTTAGAACAAATCAAGTTGACAGAAACAATAGTAAATCTTTGTATCAATGAGGGTTAAAATTCAACCTTCTTCATATAAATATTTAGTTAAATAGTAAATAAACTAAATTAGCCCTCAAATAAGTCTTCAAAATTCCACCTTGTTATGTAAATCCAGCTGAATCTTTTC
Organism: Costus lasius; assembly: GCA_027563935.2. Classification (NCBI taxonomy): domain Eukaryota; kingdom Viridiplantae; phylum Streptophyta; class Magnoliopsida; order Zingiberales; family Costaceae; genus Costus; species Costus lasius. The sequence continues at coordinate 127,647,683 of CM050450.1, read as the reverse complement.
ACATAGATAGTGCTAGAATTTGGAATTTGTGAAATCAAAGCACCGATTTACAAGTTTAAGCAAATCACAAGGGCCAATTTGAATATATATATAAGACCAAGCCTAATGTCTTCAGCCAAGAGGACCATAACATGGCAGAAGACAAAAGATGGCTTGGTTTTTTGACCATCTCTACTAAAGGCTAAAGCGAAGAGCAGCCTTTGGCCACAGAGAACGAGAAGATGCTCAAAGTAGCAGGTATTGCAATGCCATCATTTTCTAAAGAACTTTACAGCTGCTACAGATTAAAATTGAACACTTTGAGCCAACTGGATTCATTTAAACAGAGATCAAACAAATAATTTCAAGAACAAAATGTATACATAAAAATAATTTAATAATCTACATGAATTTGAAACCAGCAAAACAACATCCGCAATTAACTTGAAAATCTGGCAAAACCCAAGTAATTCAAAACGAAATCGGCAGCAAATGCTTTCTCTGTTAAGAAGAGATCATCTCATTTTCAACAGATTCACACAGCTCAAGGTGAAATCGTCAATCAGTGGAGTTGTTCTTGGTCTTGCACCTGTAGAGCAGAAGCTTCTTCTTCTTCGACGCGGCGTTGTCCACCGTGAGCACCACTTTTCCTGCCTCCCCGATCTTGAAGCTGTCCTTCAAGACCGGCTCGTCGGCCGCGGCGGGCAACTTCCGCGCCTTGTGCACGATCACGGTGTACCCATCGGCGGCGCTGGGCACGAATTCGGCGCCGTAAGTCACATCCCAGCCCAGAACGCGGAGCTCCCAGACCAGAATGCACGGCTGCGGAGTAGGCATTTTAGGTCGAGGTTTAGCGGCGAAAGAAAGAGAAGCTAGCGTCAGAAGCGAAACAAAAAGGATGGTCGTTCCCTACCTCGGTCACCGGAATCTCGATGGCGTGCTTGCTCGATGGCTTAATGGCTATCTCTGTAACGGGATCGGCGATGCTGAAATCGGGGTCGTTTTCCTTGCTCAGGCCTCCGAATCGAACTGGAACTTGCTCGGGAGCAATGTATCTATAACAGAAATTGGAAGATGAGAAAGATTAATGGCGGAGAGGATATTTAGATCTAGATTGCGGCATCTACTCACTTGAAAAGAGTCTCCGCCGATTTGGATGGCCCTGCAAAGACGAACTTACTCTTGGTCCTCTGCGTGAAGAATGGGCTGATCATCCTGTTGAAAGCGAGGTACCACCATGGGACATTGATGAACACCTAGCAAATCACATCAGCTCGTTAATGTTCATCGTTCTCCTTTGAATCGGAAAATTAATGGGAGTTACCTGTTTGGCGGCAAACTCCGGGTAGTTGTCCTGCAGTAGATCGAGGGCCTGGCGGAGCTCCTTCTTCGCCAGGCCGATTGAGTTCTTGAGATCAGTGACCTGCACCATCGTGGAAACCCCTTGCGGCTTGAAGTCGAGCAAGTTCCTTATGCCCTTCTCCAAGTACTGGATCCTCCACCGGAGGAACCTCTTCCTCTTCTCCTCGTCGGCGAAGGCCTCGGCGTAGAGCTTCTTGCTTTGGAACTCCCCGTAGACGTTGTAGCACACCGGGTGGCCCTCCTTGTCCGCGCCGTGCATGAACACCACCTTCTCCATCTCCGGGATGCCGAGGTCCTCCTCGAGGAGCACCTCGATGCCGAACTCCTTCCTCCAGAGCACGGCGTTCTTGAGCATGGCCATGGCTTCCTTCGCCTTGAAGTCCCGGGCGCGGAGGAACTTGAGGAGGACAGTGTCGCTCCTCTCGTCGCCGAGCAGCGGGACACCCCAGATAGAGAACTCCTCAGGCGCCGACGAAGGCGGCGCGGCGGCAGGAACTGGCGGTTTCTCCTCTTCTTTCTCCGCCGCCTCAGGCGCTTCTGCCTCTGCGGCCGACGGTGCGGCGACGGGGACGACGGTTTCCTCTATGGCCTCGACGGTTTTTGCACCGTCGTCGTCCACCACAACGGCCTTCTCCTCGGTGGGCGAGGGATTCTCGGCCTTCTCCTCCACGGCCGGCGGGGCCGGCTCCTCCGCCACGGCCTTTGGGGGCTCTTCCGCCGGGGTGGAAGCTGCGGACTCATCCACGACCTCAGCTTCTTCCTCCGCCTTCGAGGCAGGCTCCTCAGCGGGGGCAGCAACAGGTGCGGGCGGCGGAGGCGGAGGAGGGTTGAACTCCTTATTGTCGAGGGCGGCTTGCACGAGCTGCTTGAGCTCGTCGAGGGCCTTCATCTCGGGATCTTCGAGTTCGGACACGAGGTTGCTCTCCTCCTTGAAGGAGACGGCTTGGACTAAGCCTAAAGCCTTGGCGGCGGCGGCGGCCTCCGCCTTCTTCTCCTCCGCCTCGGCCGCGGCTTCGGCGGCCAGCGCCACTTCCAAAGCCGGATTCTTAGTAGGTTTCTGCACCTCTACGGCCGGCTCGGCGGCGGCAGCTGCTGCAGGCGGCGGCTGTTCGTCGACAACTTCCTTTTCCGCCGCCGCCGCTACCTCGGTGACGACGACCTCCTTGGCCGGGGCAGCTGCTTCTGGCGCGTCGGCTTTGGTCTCCTCGGCCATGACTCCGAGCCTGAAAAAGGAAAGAAGCTACAAAGGACAGCTGCACAAGAATCGTGCTCGCAGAAGAGGAAGAGAGAGACACATACACACAGAAGAAGAGCGTTGGTTTCGTTTATATACAGAGAAAAAGAAGAGCAGGCAACCTGTAAGTGTCCGTTGGACAGCTTTGTTGGTGGCATCCGAGACTGGGGAGGACCGGAGGAGGACAATTTTTAATTAAAAAAAGAAAACGAAAAAATAAATGCAAGACAAAAGTTAAATTAAAAAAACCGTAACCGTTACAATGATTTCAAAGGAATCTTATGACCTGCATGCTGCAATTTGCAATTTTATATGATAGTAAATTGATTATGGAGGGCGGGGTGCATATTCTTTGGACTTGGGAACCTGAAAAGGGCTCGTGCTATATTAGTGGTTTGTAAGGGACCAAATTATAAATTTATAGTTGTCAACAAGGGTCGAACAATTTAGGGTAACACAATTAAGTACCACTCAACTCCCAGTTCCTCTCTATCATAAGTATAAATACTCATAAATCCTACTAAGTCCAACACAAAAGATCTGTAGCTCACCAAAGCCCTGTTGGCCCTTAGCCCCCCACTAACAAAACAACTAGACTCACAACTTAAAGATATGCATTAAACAGTTGTGGCTTGGCTGTTGTTCAGCCTTTGGGTGGGGACTGACCAACTCTGTTCACTCCTAAACCCTTCTGTACCTCATTGAGTGGGCACTCATTCTTTTTAAATCAATTAGTTTGGTTGATGCACTTTGTTTTTCTCTGATAAAAAATTCATATGCAGTTGGAGACTTTGAGGTTGGTACATTGAATTGAATTGACAATAAACTAAAGCGGATTTCTGGTTGAATCTTCGGGCAAAAGATCAAATTTCATCCTAGGTGAAAAATCTAATATTTACCTAAAGACATATTTTATATCGCCTTCAGATTCTTTTAATTTATGTTTTGTTAATTTTATATGATTACATAAATTTTATGCAATAATTTTAGACAAATATTCGTGCAGTATAATCCTGTAATTATTTATCATCTAATAATTTATCTACTCTCGTCGTTTTCAATTATCAACTCTCGTAGTTATCAAATTTTACTCGTGTTAAGAGATCTGCGCACCTAGATCTGTTAATTGTTTTGTAATTTTCTTGTAAAGACCTCACGCATATCATAATCATCTTCTCGTCTATTGAATAAATTTTCAAATTTAGATCTGCTCTCGTATTTAGATCTTTTTAATATTTTGTTAGTGAATGTGTCTCGCATATTGTATACTTGTTAACATTTAGATCTAATATTGCATAATCTCGCATATTTTACTAAGATCGGTTAGAGTTTACTTAATTTGCTTAATCACATTATTAGTATTCTGTTAATTACTATTTATTCCCATTAATATCTTATTTGATTCCCTTTTGACGAATTGGGTTCATAATTCGCTATATCTAATATTTCTGTTAGCTTCCGCTCATCATCCATTCTAATTCTATTTATTCGGTTAGAAATCTTATTAGATCTATTAATTGTTTAAATCTCTGTTAGATATGTTAATTGTTTCAGTAATTCCCTGTTAAGTGATCTAATCTCTTAACTTATAATCTGCCGATATCTCGTATCATATTTGCTATATCTGTTATTTTAGTTGTTAATTCCCTGTTAGATCTATTAATTGTTTCAGTAATTCCCTGTTAATTTAATTTACCTCTCGCAATTGTTTATTCACATTAATATTATTATTCTAAATTGATTAACTTCATTTAAAGTCTCACATCTTACTTGTTGAAATATTTGTTAATCACACATTAGCATTGGTTATTACTGTCTGCATATTAGCATCGGTTATTAAATCCGTATCTCAATAGCATCTGATTTAATTACGAATCATCTTGTTTAATAAATCTACGTAATTCTATTAATTTGCATCTTAATTAGATAATCTGTTGATCTTAAATCATATGTTAATTGATCTGATTCCTCTGTCGAATTAATTTATTATCACTTAATCCCTCGCTTAATTTTTGTCTTAATAATTTCAGATCATATATTAGAGTTATTTATTCTTATCTAGCATCTACTCTTAGGGGTGGCAATTCCACCCGACGGGTTCGGTTACCCGACCCGTTTAGCACAGGTTCAAGTAGCCGTTTAGCTAAATGAGTCGGGTTTGGGTTTAGGGGTATAGGTACCTGATACCCGATTTTAAATAAATATAAATATATTTTTTATATTATTATGATATAAATAATAATAAAATAGCTATTTATATAAATATTTATTACTATTAAAAATATAATAATAATAATAAACAGATATTATATAAATATTTTTATTTTTAAACTATATTTTATTAAAATAATATAAATAAATAATTTATTTTTTATTTAATCGGGTACCCGCGGGTACCTGTTTAAATACCCGGCCCGGGTTTGGATCGTGTTTGGGTATCGGGTCGGATTCGGGTTTAGGATAAAACCGCGGGTATCTGACTCATTGCCACCCCTATCTACTCTGTACCTTAATTACTATTACATGCGCGTGACCAGCAAGCAATTCCATTTATATTATTTAATTTTATGCATTGCTTTGTATTAAATAACCTGTTTTAATTCCTATTATTAGTCAATTTTGTTTATTGCAAAAATTTATATTGAGTGCTTATTGAAATTTATTACTTTCATATTTAAACTATTTATTGCTTGTAATTTTATTTCTTCTAAACATTGTCTAACTTAAGTACTCTTATGACTTTTTTTGTAACTTAAAAATGTCATAAATCTAATTTAAAATTCTTTTAAATGTAGGAGTATTTGGCTAAATTCAATACACCATAACTCAAAAGAAAGAATCTAGACCTAATTATGTTGATATATGATATTCTTTAAACTCTGATATATACAGGTGTCTTAGTCAATTTTAATAAATTATGATAATAAATTGAGTAGACATATTAAGATATGAAAAAAAACTATTAGATAGTTGTTAATACATAATGTAATAATTTTGATTGTCTCAATAAAGGTGTGTTTTGTAGAAAGTCATCTAGATTCATTGCTCTTTTCTTCCTTTCCATGGTAGATTATGTTCTACAGAACACACCGGTTTAAATCAAACCAAGGTGATGGCCTCATCTAGGGGAATGGGGATGTGTCCATAATGAGCCCTCCTACAGTGACAACCTAACCCTCCATGATAGGTAGACCCTGGAAAGAGGTTCAATGGGTAACAATAAGCTAATTAGTTGGCCAAGGAGTACCAAGTAATAAATTATAAAAACACTTATGTGTTTATTGGAGTTATTTTAAAAGCTTCAATACCCCATTCATAAGGTGATTATAATACTTCTATGTAAATGTAAGGTTGAGTTTATAACTCTTAAAGGAATCTAAAAGGTATATCCTGAGAAGTGCGTCTGCACACTTCTTCATAGGGTTTCTCCTATATATGCTTTTTTCGTATACGGCCGCGGACTAGAGAGTGGACCCCTCTAGCTATGTGAAAGTTATATGAATAAGAAGATTATGTACACGACCAATAATGTGCAACACCACGTCGTAGAGATTCTATATCATGTGTGCATCGTTCAACATTGGGTCAAAAGGGTGTAGTTCAAGACTTGTTTCACTATATCCCTTCCAATGGAGTTCCGTGTACTAAGTGTGTTAAGCATAACTTTTCCCTAACCACGTGATATAGACATTTGACAGTATTTTCATTATTTATGATTATTCTTTGGACTTTTTGAGTTTTGTAGGGATTGTTAGTGTTTTATGTGGAAAACCCAAAAAGCCCATTTTATTTATTTATGTATTTTTGATGGGAAGGTTGGGCAATAGGAGATGGGCAACAGAAGGCTAGGCAACGGGAAGGCGGACGATAGAAGGCTCAGTGACGGGAAGGCTGGGTGTAACGCCCCCCTCAGAAAAAGAAAGAAAAACCCCAATCACAGACAGAAACCGCGGAAGATAGGGAACGTCACACACAAACAACAATACAGATGCTAGGGAATAATAGCTTACAGAAACCGATTCGAAAAAATTTCGGCAGCATGTCCCTAGGAAAACTAAGGAAATTCCTGTACATGTTCCATAATATCACAATGCAGGTCGACATGCTGACCACAAACTGAAACACACCATTTCGAAATCAAAATTCTCAATCCTTATCACAACATCAAATTAATAAACCACGATAATCGAATAACACTGGACAATACAGAATTCACCGAAAACAGGCTTAAGCCCTCGGTTTTAACAGTCGTATCCAAAACCAAATGCCAACCCGGCAACAATATCACAGTAATCGAAAATCAGCAAACCAGCCACATCCGGCTAACATGTCCATGAACAAAATCATAAAAACCTTGGCCACATCCGGCCCTCAAATAGCACAGGCTCGCAGGCCCCAAAATCTCAAGTCAGAAAACTAAACATCCACTCAAGCTGTAGGCTCCTGCCCTGCATCTGGAAGTATCGTGGAATGAGCTACACGGCTCAGTGAGTAGATAGTCTCGTTCAACCATCCACTAATATACAATCAAAAATAGATGCAGATATCTTTTCAAAACTTTTAACGGAAGATGTCAAAGTATGTTACATAATAAAACCGATAACCATAAATCACAGTCATGATCAGAAAACAATACACCCACAACCCCGGGCAACAGGATCACAAAACAGTCTATCCAGCTAACAGACTAAGAATCACACAACTATTGTCCAGTGGTTTCAGAATTGACCCCCGAGAGTCCAACCCGGCCCTCGTCAAGGCACTGAGAGTAACCTGCAACGAACATTGGTGAGGCGTAGATTCAATAGGTGGCCCCCGCCAGGTCACGACATGGCACTTTGCTCTACGACACTCAACCGCACCCCCTTACCGGGAACACAACACCCCCACAACCGGGAACGGAAACAGGAACAGAACAGAACGGAAGGTGAATGAATTCAAGAGGTGGCCCCCGTCTGACCAAGACGTGGCACTTTGTTTCAAACACCCAACTCTCAAAAGGTTTACCACTTGGACAAAATACCCTTAACACAAACCGGAAACCTGAACCTTTAACCTGGTCACTAGACTCTGGAATAGTCCCTCCATTACCGGAAACAAATCAGAATAGGATGGGTGGATTCTCCAACCCCAAATCAGAATGACTGTTCACTGAGTGCTCTAGTTAACCCTTAGGTTCAGTCCACTCAAGTCTAGGACCCTTATTGAGCACATACAACGCGAACATTATCTCGAACATCACATCAATCAAGTTCAGAAAGGTCCTTAGATTTCATGCAAACATGGTTTAACCTTTTCTAAGTTATCATCCAAGGTTATCAATCAGTATTTCACATCACTACTTCCTACATACACCATTCAACTAAAATACATACTAATACAGAAAATTCACCAAATTTCATCCGCTGATAACATAAATACATAATATCACAGATTCATAGTTTTCTCCTAGTTCTTATAACAAAAGACAGAAATGCCCCTAGTTCAATTTCAGTCAACAGAAACTTTTATATCCAAAGATTCCCAAAAAAAACGGTAGAGTCCTCATATACCTAATTTCATGAAAAATCAGGTTTGCCCCAATTCTTACCCATACTTTGGGCATAATCTCATGAAGAAGGGGCGAAATTCTCAGTTAAGCCCTAATCTTTATGCAATTGACAAAAATCTAAAGCCACATACATGTTTAATCAAAGTCTAATTGATGATTAGAAGTCTTAGAGATGAAAAGCCCTAATTTTCATGCAAACTAGGGTTTCGAAATTTGGGGAAAAACAAGGAAACGTGTACAAATTTGAAATCAAGAGTTCATGTCACACTTCTAAGCATTAATCTTCTCTAAATCAAGCAACAATCCCATTATACATGAAATAGGTGGAAGAGAATATCCACTCACCTTAAATACGGTTCTTCCAAGCCACACGCCCTCACGCCTCCCCTCACGCCACTCACGTCGCCGGAAGCACTCAAGAATCGCCGGAAGCCGCCTCCACCACCACTCGCCACCGGCCACAAGAAGAGGAGAAGGGAGAAGAAGGCAAGCCGCCACCTTCACCCCAGGGAAGAATCGTGAGCAATGAGGGAAAACGTGGGTGAACACGGATCCCTCTCTAAATTTTCGTTTTCTGCCCACTAAGCCTCCAAAGATCCAAACCTAAGAGCTTAAACATAAGTGGAAGATCCAATAACCCTTTAGTATAAGTTATTCTCCACCTCACCCTTATCAAGGGCTCTTAACCTTTTCTAATAGTTAGACACCACTAGCCTAGTGGCGCGCAGCACACATTCTACGCCTTAAGTCGCAGGTTCGAATCCTCTCCGCGACACATATTTTTACATTGCAGGAAAAATACATAAATCGATACATTCTCTCATCGAAAACTTCCACCAAAAATGCTAGATAAACAAAATTTTATTTTCTTACCTGCTAATAAATTTCCGGATCTTACATTCCTTCCCCCTTAAAAAGCTTTAGTCCTCTAAAGCTCACCACCCAAATCATCGAACAGCTGAGGGAACTCTCTTCTCATATCTGACTCTGTCTCCCAAGTAGCTTCTTCGACTGACTGGTTTCCCCAGATAACTTTTACAAGCGGTATTGTCTTGTTCCTTAGGACTTTGTCTTTCCTATCCACAATCCTCAGTGGTCTCTCTACAAAAGTCAGATCACTCTGGATCTGCAGGGGAGCAGAATCGAGCACATGTGATGGATCTGCACAGTATTTCCTCAGAACTGACACATGAAATACGTTATGAAGATGCTCCAGAGATGGTGGCAGAGCTAGTCTGTAAGCTACAGGACCAACCCTCTCTACAATATCGTAAGGTCCAACAAACCTCGGGCTCAGCTTTCCCTTCTTGCCAAACCGCATGACACCCTTGGTTGGTGAAACCTTCAAAAACACATGATCCCCCACCATAAACTCTAAGGGACGACGGCGATCATCTGCATAACTCTTCTACCTGTCCCGAGCAACCTTCAGTTTTTCCTGGATAACTCTGACTCTATCTGTAGCCTCCTGTACAGCCTCTGATCTCAGAATCATCCGGTCCCTCGATTCCTCCCAACTCAAAGGTGACCTGCACTTCCTGCCATACAGAGCCTCGTACGGAGCCATCTGAATACTGGAGTGAAAGCTGTTATTGTAGGTGAACTCTATCAGGGATAAATCACTATCCCACTCAGAGCTCCAATCTACAACATAAGCCCTCAGCAAATCCTCCAAAGTCTGTATAGTACGCTCTGACTGACCATCTGACTGCGGATGGTAGGAAAACTCAACTTAGTGCCAAGACCCTCATGCAAGCTCTTCCAGAATCTGGAAAGGAATCTGGAATCGCAATCTGATACAATATCCACAGGCACTCCGTGTAATCTGACTATCTCATCGATGTACAGCTTAGCCAGCCGATCGAGTGGATAAGTCATCCGAATAGGCAAAAAGTGTGCAGCCTTCGTGAGCCTGTCTACGATGACCCAAACCGCATCATGCCCTCTCCTAGTCCGAGGCATCCCACAGACAAAATCCATACTAATGCACTCCCACTTCCACTGCGGGATAGGGAGCTGCTGCAATAATCCCCCAGGTCTCTGGTGTTCGGCCTTCACAGTCTGACAGGGCAAACACCGAGATACGAACACCGCGACCTCCTTCTTCATGCCCAGCCACCAAAAATCTTTCTTCAAATCCTGATACATTTTTGTGACTCCGGGATGCAAGGAATACTTGGAGTTATGACCCTCCTCCAAGATCTCTCTCCTCAGACTAGGTTCCTCAGGGACACACACCCTTCCACGGAACCGCAGAATACTATCACCAGATAAGCTGAAATCCTCCACTGGCCCGGCAGCCAACCTCTCTCTGATCTGAACTAGACTCGGATCTACCAGCTGCTGATCCCTGATCCTCTGTAGTAAAGCAGACTGAACCCGGAGAAAAGCCACATATCCAGACTGGACTCTGGGAGACACCTTAACCCTGAGCTCTCGGAACTCCTGTAGTAACTGCCACTCACTAACTCTCAGTGCTGCTACAGAAGTAACTGGGTGTCTGCTCAGTGCATCAGCTACCACATTGGCTTTCCCGGCCTGATACTGAATAGAGAAATCATAATCCTTTATCAGCTCCATCCACCTTCTCTGCCTCATATTCAACTCCTTCTGAGTGAAAATGTACTTGAGACTCTGGTGATCAGTAAATAAGTCAAACTCCTGTCCCAATAGATAGTGGCGCCATATCTTCAGTGCAAAAACCACTGCCGCCAACTCCAAATCGTGTGTGGGATAGTTTAACTCATACTCCTTCAGTTGCCACGAAGCATAAGCTACTATGGCCCCTTTCTGCATCAGGACGCAGCCCAGTCCTTTGCCTGAGGCATCAGTATAAACAGTAAACCTCTCCCCATCAGTAGGAATGATAAGGATGGGTGTACTGGTCAGTCTCCTTTTTAGCTCCTGGAAGCTTTCCTCACACTCCTCGCCCCAAACAAACTTAGCCTCTTTCCTGGTCAGCTTGGTTAAGGGACCCGCCAGCTTGGAGAACCCGTCCACAAACCTCCTGTAATATCCTGCTAATCCCAGAAAGCTCCGGATCTCTGTGGCACTAGTTGGTCTTCCCCAGTTCAGGATAGCCTGTACCTTCACTGGATCCACAGACACGCCCTGACCAGATATCACATGCCCCAGAAAGCTGATCTGATCCAACCAAAACTCGCACTTGCTGGCCTTAGCATACAACTGGTGCTTCCTCAGAATTGCTAGTACCCTACGCAAGTCCCTAGCGTAATCCTGATAAGTACGGGAGTATACCAGTATATCATCTATAAATACTACCACACAAGTGTCTAACAGCTCGTGAAACACCCTGTTCATCAGATCCATAAAAACAGCAGGTGCATTGGTCAGTCCAAAAGGCATAACTACAAACTCGTAGTGTCCATACCTGGTCCTGAAAGCAGTCTTCAGGATATCCTCATCCCTGACCCTGAGCTGATAGTATCCTGACCTCAGATCGATCTTGGAGAACACAGTGGCACCCTGCAACTGATCGAACAGATCATCTATCCTCGGAAGGGGATACTTATTCCTTACAGTCACCTGATTCAGCTGGCGGTAATCTATGCACATCCTCAGTATTCCGTCCTTCTTCTTTACAAACAAGACTGGCGCTCCCCAGGGTGAAGCACTCGGTCTGATATACCCCTTTTCAAGCAGTTCCTCTAACTGCTTCTTCAACTCAGCTAACTCTGAGGTGGCCATGCGATAAGGAGCCTTTGATATTGGAGCTGTACCAGGCACCAGCTCAATACCAAACTCCACGTCCCTGTGGGGAGGCAAACCTGAAAACTCATCTGAGAATACATCAGGAAACTCACAGACTACCTCCATCTGAGCTAAGTCTGGATCTGAGTCTTCTTGCACCTTAACATGTGCAAGGTATCCTTTGCACCCACTGGCTAGCAACCTGCTGGCATGCACAAACGATATCATATGTGGCCCTTGATCAGACACCAGGCCCCTTACCAGCAGATGACTCCCATCATGCAGATGCAGAGTAATAATCTTCTCAAAGCAATCCACTGTAGCGTGGTGAGAAGATAGCCAATCCATGCCTAGGATCAAATCATAATCCTGCATGCCTAGTAGTATCAGATCAACTATAAACTGATACTGCTCTACGTGAATAACACAGTCAGGGTAGACTATGTCAGTGGATAAACTATCCCCCAGGGGTGTACATACTGAAACTGTGTAACCTAGCACTCTAGGTGTCACGCCCCAATTTTTCGCGCTAGAACTAGGACGTGATAGCACAGATTTACACAACCTCTGTGTAAACCCGTCAGCTAACACACCTATGCGTCTAATGCGGAAGTCTATAAATACAATGCGCGCCTCACTACAAGATCACTCTCCCAGCAGTACAGATCACTCAAACCCCTATCTGCCTAACCAGAACTGTCTCTAGCTCAGCCTAATGCACTGACCGAAACTCTGAAGCTCTGAACTGATAGACTAAGTGGCGGGTTAGGCTCTTCCTCTGCCCTAACCACTTTGCACACTTAGTTGCGCCCTGTCACACACACGAGACGCTGGCAGATATCGCACCCAGAAAACCCTAGCAAGTAATCAACTACCGACCTGCTTAACCTAGGGCAAATATATGTTCTACACAGCGAGCGAGGGATGATAACAAGCACAATGCTTGCGTCTCACCCAAGCTAAATCCGATAAAGCTCCAATAAAGCCGATCCTCTACCAAGTCTCCAAATATGAAGCTTGATATACAAAAGGACCCTATTCCCTAATCCCGGGAATAGGTACACAAATATATATAATGATAATCAACAACTAGAAATCGTTCATACAATCACCCTAAACAATCTAAGTTAGGATTATACCCAAGGTAGCGTGTATGAACAAGGATGGTGGTGAACAGCCCCCTATCTCCTCAAGAAGCCGCCCACAAGACCTCCACAAGCGCTCCTCACCAAGGTGATGAGAAGCCCAAACCCTAGGGTCGCCTCCCTAGGTAGTTGCCGAAGATGATCACCTTCTTGGACTCGCCTCAAGCCAAGAACACGCCAAGAACTTAAGGGACAGCAAGGTGTCGCCCCTCAAGAACCGCCGGTGATGAAGATGGTGAAAGGAAGGAGCGCCGGATGCAATAGTCCTCACCTCAAGGACTAGCCGAGCCAAACGCCTCCTCTAACTCTTCTTCCTCACCTCAAGGAAGAAGATCGCCAAGTTGCTGTCGCCTCTAGCAGCACTTCGCCTTAGCTTGAGCGTGGAGAAGATTCGCCGCCAAAGGGAAACTCGCTCCCTATTTGAATTAGTGGGTTAGGGTTTGGTTAAGTGAACCAACCCGTTAACCCCTTCAATGATCCAAACCGCCAAGGGCTTAATGGATATGCGCCCAAGTGAAGATCCAAGTGGATATGAAGACTTAAGTCCACTAAGTCTTATTGGATCCCACTTAAGTCTCTTAATGGATGTTCTCATAAGTGAGCACATGCAAGACATGTGCCACTTATTCAAACACTTAGCCATTTGCGCCTAAGGCTCTAAGAAGACTAGATCAGCCCCCTTAAGCCTCCGGTGTGAACCCAGGTCAAGTCCACTTGCGCCCAGACCATGGTTAGGCTAACCCTGGTTAAGTTAACCATGGTTAAGCTAACCCTAGTCTGTAAAAGAACCTTGAATCCTCCAGAGTCCTCCAAAGCACCCCCAGGCCATGCCCAAGGATAAAGTATGTAAGTGTACCTGCAAAAACATACTAACACAGATGTCAGAAACCTAACTCCACTAGTAGGCTCCCTGCAACATCAGCCTAGCTCCCCTCTAGACTCCTCCATCCCTCCCCAGAACCCCGCTGGATCCATAGGATGGGCTGGGGTACAACCCCAGCATACCCAGGGCATCACAATACTCCCCCACCTGAGATGGAACTCGCCCTCGAGTCCATGTGATCCTGGTACGCTCTAGCAAGCTCCTCAAAATGTGTAATGTCCTCAGTCTTCTCCCAAGTAGCATCCTCCTCAGGCTCCTCCGCCCACTGAATTAAAAATTCAGAACGTCGACCTCCAGGTGAACTAGAACCATAGACTCTATGGTCTAAGATCTTCACTGGCCTCTTGCCAAATTCAACTCTGCCCCTTGCAGGTTGCCTTCTCACCTGCCCCCGGTCGGGATGCCTATCATCCTCATGATATTTCTTAAGAAGACTAGTGTGGAATGTCGGGTAAAATTGTAGCCATCTAGGTAAATCAAGCCTGTAAGAAACTGGACCAACTCTCTTCAGGATCCTGAAAGGACCTTCATATCTTCTTACCAAGCCTCTGTGATATGTCCTGGCTTCTGTTTTTCTCCACATCTGAGGTGTTAGTTTGAGAAGAACCAACTCTCCTACCTCAAACTCAACATGCCTCCTATCTCTGTCGGCATAGAGCTTCATCCTATCTCTAGCCTCCCTCAGAGAATCCTGAGCTTCCTCCCACAGCTCAGTCCTATCATGCATAAAATCAATGGCTGCTTGGCACTTCCCCCCTGCGCCCCTGTTCAAAGTATCCATGGGTGTCAATGGTTGCCACCCCAATGCTAACTCGAACGGGCTCTTTCCTGTTGCAGATGACTTCTGTATGTTATAGGCAAATTGGGCAGTGTCCAATAGCCTAATCCAATTCTTCTGTGTGGCAGAGACATAATGCCTAAGATACTCCTCCAGTAAGGCATTAACTCTCTCTGTCTGTCCATCTGTCTGTGGATGGTATGCAGTAGACATCTTAAGATCTGTACCCAGCTTCTGAAATAAAGAAGACCAAAATTTCCCTGTGAATCTAGGGTCTCTATCAGATATAATCTCTCTGGGTAAACCAAAGTGTTTGACTACATGAGTCATAAAAAGATTAGCTGTGGTCTCAGCTGTGCACACCTCTGGTGCTGCCACAAATACTGCATACTTCGAACATCGGTCCACCACAACAAACACCGATGCCATCCCATCCACTCGGGGAAAATGGGTAATAAAATCCATAGATAGAGATACAAACGGTCTGTCTGGAGTAGGCAGTGGCTGTAGAAGTCCTGCCTCTTTCTTCCTCTCTATCTTATCTTGTTGGCACACTAAGCAGGTCTTAGTATAGTGCTCAATCTCTGCTTTCATACCCGGCCAGTACCATGCTCTGGATATAAGTGCATACATGCGCTTCCCACCAGGGTGTCCAGCCCACACCGTGTCGTGGTACTCCCGCATCAAACCAAATCTGATGTTCCCAGCCGCTGGAACATATGGTCTATCTCCTCGTGCCATTATCAATCCCTCATCATTGAGATAGTATCTCCGCACAACCCCCATGCGAATCTGAGATACTAACTTCTCGTAGGCACGGTCTGCCATCGCAGAATCTCTAATCAGACCAACAATCTTACTCTCAGAGTAAGACATAGCACAGCAGTGTGCAACCTCTGCAATCCTGCTCAAAGCATCAGGGACCTGATGAATTCTCCCTGGCTTGTGCTCCCATGTAAAATCGAACTCAGCCAGCTGCTCCTGCCATCTGGCCTGTCTAGCGGATAACTTCTTCTGGGTCTGGAAGAAGGTATTTGCCACATTGTCTGCTTTAACTGTGAACTTGCTCCCCAGCAAGTACACCCTCCATAGCCTCAGACAATGGACAACTGCTAACATCTCCTTCTCATGAGCAGAATAGTTTGCCTCAGCACTCTTTAACTTTCTGCTCTCGTAGGCAATCGGCCTACCTTCCTGAACTAGAACCCCACCCAAGGCTCTATCACTAGCATCTGTATGTACCTCAAAAGGTAAACTGAAGTCAGGAAGTCTGAGAATGGGATCTGAAGTCACCCTGCCCTTCAGATCATCGAATGCCATCTGGTGTTTGTCTCCCCAACACCAGGAAACATCTTTCCTCAACAAGTCAGTAAGTGGTGCCACCACTTTAGAATAACTCTGGATGAACCTCCTGTAGAAGTTAGCCAACCCTAGGAATGACCTCAGAGTGCTAACTGATGTAGGGGCCGGCCAATCTTTGATTGCCGCCACCTTCTTCTCATCCATTCTGACTTGTCCAGAACCTACGACATGCCCTAAAAACTCAACCTCTGACTGAGCAAAGTCGCATTTCTCAAGCTTCAAATACAGCTGGTTCTCCCTCAGAACCATCAAGACCTGTCTCAAGTGATCCACATGCTCCTCCAAGCTACTAGAATATATGACTATGTCATCCAAGTAAACAACAACAAACTTATCCAGAAATGGATGAAGTATGTTGTTCATCAAGTTACAGAACGTAGCTGGAGCATTGGTTAGCCCAAACGGCATAACCAGAAACTCGTATGACCCATATCGTGTAACACAGGTAGTCTTGGCCTCATCCCCCTCCGCAATCCTGACCTGCCAGTAACCAGATCTCAAATCCAGCTTACTGAATACTTTGGCATGCACCAGTCTATCAATCAAGTCCTGGATCAATGGTATAGGATAGGAGTTCTTAACAGTAACCTTGTTAAGAGCCCTATAGTCAATACACATCCTCATTGACCCATCCTTCTTTCTCTGGAAAAGCACTGGTGCTCCATAGGGTGCCTTCGAAGGTTGGATGTACCCCGACTCCAATAACTCATCTAGCTGTTTCCTCAGCTCAGCTAGCTCTGCAGGTGGCATCCTGTATGGTGCCTGTGCCGGTGGGACAGCACCTGGGATCAGCTCAATAGCATGATCGATATCTCGCCTAGGTGGTAACACCTTCGGCATCTCTGGTGGCATAATATCGCTGAACTCCTGTAATAACCCTCCTACTGGTGCAGGTAACTGCTGAATGCGCTCCCCCAGAGACATCTTCGCCGCCCCCAATCTCACTCCAACCTCCTCACTGCTAGAACTAGGAAGGGTGATCAAGCCTCCCCTATGTCCTCTCTGCTGATCAAAAGTCGAACTGATCTGGGGAAGATCCTCCACCAATCTAACATGTGCTAGATATGTGGTCTCTCCACGCCGAAGACCTCTAGCAACAACTGAAGCCGCCATGACCTCTTTTCCTTTGTTGCTCTTCTCTACCCTTGCCCCAACGTGGCAAGGTATGAAGCAAGGTGCACGTTCATCTGTTATCTGCAATCCATTCAGATGTGGCATTGGAATTGCTTTAGCTCTCCTCAGCAAATCCATGCCAACTATAACATCGAAATCGTCCAGGGTAATCACCATAGCATGTACCCTACCAGACCAGGTTCCCAACCTCACTGGAACATCATAAGAAACGCCTGCAGCTTTCTTCGGGTCTGTGTTCACGGTCTTGACACTGTTTGCACAGGGCATTGTCTTTAACTTCAATCTCTCTTTCACCCTGTCTGAAACAAAGAGATGTGTGGCTCCTGTGTCAACCATGGCTGCTATCTGAATGTCATTAATAACAATGTCCACATACATGAGAGGACTAGACCTAGCACTTATATTAGCAATCACCAAGGGGTTAACTGAAGCCCCTGTGCATCCTTGGTCTTCTCTCCTCTCTGAACTCTCGCCCATGGCTAAGGAAGCTATCCCCTGCTTCCTTGGACAGTCTCTCATCATGTGAGGACCTCCACAAATGTAACATCCTGGCCTAGCTCTGCTAGTGGATGCGCCAGTAGTCACTCTCGCCTGCTGCTGTGGCTGTGGCCTGTGCTGAACTGGCTGTGGCTTTCTCTGCTGTGCCTGTGGCTGATGGGTCATGGTTTTCCCCTTTTTCCAATTGGGCACCCACTTCTTTACCTGCCCCTGCCCTGTAGGCCGCCTAGGTGGTGAAGAAGTGGTCCTGGCTGCTGTGGTACTGACTCCTGCCATATCCACCAATGCATCTGCAGCCGCTACTGCCTCCCGATATGTAGTAACTCCCTTCCTCTGGAGTTCTCTGTATGCCCAATCCTTCAAGCCACCGGTGAAGTCATGAAACTTCTCCTCTTCACTCATATTTGGCACCTCAAGCAGTAGAGTGCCGAACTGCTTCACATACTCCCTTATGTGACCAGTGTGTTTTAAATACCTCAGAGCCATGCGAGCACTGTGCAGGGTATCTGCAGGTCTGAAATGTGCCCTCATTTCAGCCTTAAGAGCATCCCAATCTGGGATCTCAGGAGCGTCCCCCTCTGTGCGTGGGGCTATGTGTGTCCTCCACCACAACTTCGCATCGCCTCTCAGATAGGCTGCGCAAACCTCTATCCGCTCCACTGCCGTGATACCTGCCGCTCTAAAGTAATGCTCCATGTCGAATAAGAAGTTCTCCACTTCTTTGGCTACCCGCGCCCCCGCAAAGGTAGTCGGCTCTGGGACATGGCGTCTGGCAGTCTGAACAGGTACTGGCGCCGTGGGTGTAGGTGGGTGTGCTGTCAAGTGCGCCAGACCTATCTTTACCAAGTTCAGGTCTGCCATGAGGTTCTCCATCCCCTGAGACATCTCAGCCATCTGACTCTCAAAAGCATGAGTCATACTAGCAATCTGAGTCTCGGTCTCCTGCTGTGTCTCATGAATGAGACCATGCAGTGCCGCCACTCTCTCAACAAGTGGATCCCCCTGCCACTCGTCATCCTCAAGTCCAATAGATAGTCGCAACCTAGCAACTGCTGCCTCCAGCCTCGAGAACCTCTCCTCGAGCTGTGCCTGAGCTGCCATACTCCTCGTAGATGGCGCTATCTCTGGATCACGCTGTGTAAAAGGGTGAACTGAAGGAAATACTGGGTAATGACTCAAAGTGATCGGAACTGACCGATTAGAGTAAGTTACTGAGGAATTACGCCCCGGGCACTAGGCTCCGACGTACGCAACCCCCAAACAGTAACCTAACTAACGTCGATATCCCAGACTCACTAGTCCCAACTCTGTGAAGTCCCAGTAAAATCCTGCTGATCTGTGCTGGAAGTGGGCTCTGATACCAGTTGTCACGCCCCAATTTTTCGCGCTAAAACTAGGACGTGATAGCACAGATTTACACAACCTCTGTGTAAACCCGTCAGCTAACACACCTATGCGTCTAATGCGGAAGTCTATAAATACAATGCGCGTCTCACTACAAGATCACTCTCCCAGCAGTACAGATCACTCAAACCCCTATCTGCCTAACCAGAACTGTCTCTAGCTCAGCCTAATGCACTGACCGAAACTCTGAAGCTCTGAACTGATAGACTAAGTGGCGGGTTAGGCTCTTCCTCTGCCCTAACCACTTTGCACACTTAGTTGCGCCCTGTCACACACACGAGACGCTGGCAGATATCGCACCCAGAAAACCCTAGCAAGTAATCAACTACCGACCTGCTTAACCTAGGGCAAATATATGTTCTACACAGCGAGCGAGGGATGATAACAAGCACAATGCTTGCGTCTCACCCAAGCTAAATCCGATAAAGCTCCAATAAAGCCGATCCTCTACCAAGTCTCCAAATATGAAGCTTGATATACAAAAGGACCCTATTCCCTAATCCCGGGAATAGGTACACAAATATATATAATGATAATCAACAACTAGAAATCGTTCATACAATCACCCTAAACAATCTAAGTTAGGATTATACCCAAGGTAGCGTGTATGAACAAGGATGGTGGTGAACAGCCCCCTATCTCCTCAAGAAGCCGCCCACAAGACCTCCACAAGCGCTCCTCACCAAGGTGATGAGAAGCCCAAACCCTAGGGTCGCCTCCCTAGGTAGTTGCCGAAGATGATCACCTTCTTGGACTCGCCTCAAGCCAAGAACACGCCAAGAACTTAAGGGACAGCAAGGTGTCGCCCCTCAAGAACCGCCGGTGATGAAGATGGTGAAAGGAAGGAGCGCCGGATGCAATAGTCCTCACCTCAAGGACTAGCCGAGCCAAACGCCTCCTCTAACTCTTCTTCCTCACCTCAAGGAAGAAGATCGCCAAGTTGCTGTCGCCTCTAGCAGCACTTCGCCTTAGCTTGAGCGTGGAGAAGATTCGCCGCCAAAGGGAAACTCGCTCCCTATTTGAATTAGTGGGTTAGGGTTTGGTTAAGTGAACCAACCCGTTAACCCCTTCAATGATCCAAACCGCCAAGGGCTTAATGGATATGCGCCCAAGTGAAGATCCAAGTGGATATGAAGACTTAAGTCCACTAAGTCTTATTGGATCCCACTTAAGTCTCTTAATGGATGTTCTCATAAGTGAGCACATGCAAGACATGTGCCACTTATTCAAACACTTAGCCATTTGCGCCTAAGGCTCTAAGAAGACTAGATCAGCCCCCTTAAGCCTCCGGTGTGAACCCAGGTCAAGTCCACTTGCGCCCAGACCATGGTTAGGCTAACCCTGGTTAAGTTAACCATGGTTAAGCTAACCCTAGTCTGTAAAAGAACCTTGAATCCTCCAGAGTCCTCCAAAGCACCCCCAGGCCATGCCCAAGGATAAAGTATGTAAGTGTACCTGCAAAAACATACTAACACAGATGTCAGAAACCTAACTCCACTAGTAGGCTCCCTGCAACATCAGCCTAGCTCCCCTCTAGACTCCTCCATCCCTCCCCAGAACCCCGCTGGATCCATAGGATGGGCTGGGGTACAACCCCAGCATACCCAGGGCATCACACTAGGTGAGACAGGTAGTCTAGAAGCAAAGTTAGCAGACACAAAGGACAAATTGGACCCCGGATCAAACAAAATACGAGCTAACTGATCAAATACATGTAAAGTACCTTCCACGACGGATCGGGAAGCTCGAGTGTCCTTCTCTGCTATAGCATAGACTCTGGCCTGGACAGCTGGTCTATCGGTACCCCGGATCTGTGGCTCAGGCGCCGTGCAATCTTTGATCCTGTGCCCCACTTTTCCGCACTTGAAGCACACCCCGGACTTCTTGTGGCAGTCCACCTTCAGGTGACCCTTGGCCCCACAATGGTAGCAGACTCTGTCCTCTACCCGGCCATCAGTACCCCGCTGCTGTGGCTGAGATGCCTGCTGCGGTCTCTGAGTTCCTTTCCCCTGGTAAGGTCTGTATCGGCCTTTCTTCTGGTCCTTCCCCTTATGGTATTTCCTACTGCCTCCACCAGTCTGCTGGGGAACCGGTGCCTCAGCTATAGGGGCTACAACTAGGGCCGTTTCGGCCTGCTCCTCCAGGATGTACTTCTCTGCGGTGCGGGCACGATCCAGCATCTCAGCATAAGTTTCCAAGTGCTGCAATCCTACCTTCTGTCTGATATCCCTTCTGAGACCCCTGAGAAATTTCTTAGCTCGTCTATCCTCAGTATTTATCAAGTGTGGAGCATACTTCCCAAGCTTTGAGAACATCAAGTCATATTGATCCACCGTCATGTCCCCTTGTTCCAAGTGGATAAACTCCACCTCCCTATCCTCAACCAGGCTGGTGGGAAAGAATTTCTCATTGAACCGGGACAAGAAGTATTGCCACGTCACCGGTTCGGATCTGTCCACCGCGAGTCTCTGCTCACTCTTCCACCACACATCTGCGTCACCACACATCATATAAGTGGCCAAACATAATCTGTCCTCATCTGAACATCGCATCACTTGAAAGATTTTCTCCAAGCCCAAAAGCCAGTCCCCTGCCGTCCTGTACTCTGGACTCCCATAAAAAGAGCTAGGGCCCAACCGCTGGAATTCACCCACAAGCAAGGCATAGCGCTTATGGGTGTCCTCCGGCAAGCTAACCCCCGGGCCCGAGCCAGACCCAGACCCCCGCCCTTGCGTCGGTATCTGTGTCTGAGACAGAAGCTGCAACTGCTCTCTGAACTCGCGTTGCTGTTCGCGATTCTGCTGTAACAGCTGCTGCTGCACCTCCTGGTGCTGGGTCTGCTGCTGTTGCAGCATCTGAGCCTGTTGCTGGATTAGTGCGTTCTGTTGCTGCACCATATCAGTCAAAGACTCCATAGCCCGCAGGAAATCAGCAGTCTGATCACTGCTGCCAGTACTAGCACTCAACCTGGGGCGCACCATACTGGCTCCTTAAATACACACAAATCAAATTTACAATCAAGTCAGTTCTTAAACAAGGTTCCTAGCTGTCTAGCAATACACAAGCAAGGTTTACAGCTATTATTCGCTAGCTCATGCCTCTGATACCATTCTGTAACGCCCCCCTCAGAAAAAGAAAGAAAAACCCCAATCACAGACAGAAACCGCGGAAGATAGGGAACGTCACACACAAACAACAATACAGATGCTAGGGAATAATAGCTTACAGAAACCGATTCGGAAAAATTTCGGCAGCATGTCCCCAGGAAAACTAAGGAAATTCCTGTACATGTTCCATAATATCACAATGCAGGTCGACATGCTGACCACAAACTGAAACACACCATTTCGAAATCAAAATTCTCAATCCTTATCACAACATCAAATTTATAAACCACGATAATCGAATAACACTGGACAATACAGAATTCACCGAAAACAGGCTTAAGCCCTCGGTTTTAACAGTCGTATCCAAAACCAAATGCCAACCCGGCAACAATATCACAGTAATCGAAAATCAGCAAACCAGCCACATCCGGCTAACATGTCCATGAACAAAATCATAAAAACCTTGGCCACATCCGGCCCTCAAATAGCACAGGCTCGCAGGCCCCAAAATCTCAAGTCAGAAAACTAAACATCCACTCAAGCTGTAGGCTCCTGCCCTGCATCTGGAAGTATCGTGGAATGAGCTACACGGCTCAGTGAGTAGATAGTCTCGTTCGACCATCCACTAATATACAATCAAAAATAGATGCAGATATCTTTTCAAAACTTTTAACGGAAGATGTCAAAGTATGTTACATAATAAAACCGATAACCATAAATCACAGTCATGATCAGAAAACAATACACCCACAACCCCGGGCAATAGGATCACAAAACAGTCTATCCAGCTAACAGACTAAAAATCACACAACTATTGTCCAGTGGTTTCAGAATTGACCCCT
The DNA here is from genome assembly GCA_027563935.2 of Costus lasius. Taxonomy (NCBI): domain Eukaryota; kingdom Viridiplantae; phylum Streptophyta; class Magnoliopsida; order Zingiberales; family Costaceae; genus Costus; species Costus lasius. The sequence continues at coordinate 127,624,693 of CM050450.1, read as the reverse complement.
GAGAGTCCAACCCGGCCCTCGTCAAGGCACTGAGAGTAACCTGCAACGAACATTGGTGAGGCGTAGATTCAATAGGTGGCCCCCGTCAGGTCACGACGTGGCACTTTGCTCTACGACACTCAACCGCACCCCCTTACTGGGAACACAACACCCCCACAACCGGGAACGGAAACAGGAACAGAACAGAACGGAAGGTGAATGAATTCAAGAGGTGGCCCCCGTCTGACCAAGACGTGGCACTTTGTTTCAAACACCCAACTCTCAAAAGGTTTACCACTTGGACAAAATACCCTTAACACAAACCGGAAACCTGAACCTTTAACCTGGTCACTAGACTCTGGAACAGTCCCTCCATTACCGGAAACAAATCAGAATAGGATGGGTGGATTCTCCAACCCCAAATCAGAATGACTGTTCACTGAGTGCTCTAGTTAACCCTTAGGTTCAGTCCACTCAAGTCTAGGACCCTTATTGAGCACATACAACGCGAACATTGTCTCGAACATCACATCAATCAAGTTCAGAAAGGTCCTTAGATTTCATGCAAACATGGTTTAACCTTTTCTAAGTTATCATCCAAGGTTATCAATCAGTATTTCACATCACTACTTCCTACATACACCATTCAACTAAAATACATACTAATACAGAAAATTCACCAAATTTCATCCGCAGATAACATAAATACAGAATATCACAGATTCATAGTTTTCTCCTAGTTCTTATAACAAAAGACAGAAATGCCCCTAGTTCAATTTCAGTCAACAGAAACTTTTACATCCAAAGATTCCCAAAAAAAACGGTAGAGTCCTCATATACCTAATTTCATGAAAAATCAGGTTTGCCCCAATTCTTACCCATACTTTGGGCGTAATCTCATGAAGAAGGGGCGAAATTCTCAGTTAAGCCCTAATCTTCATGCAATTGACAAAAATCTAAAGCCACATACATGTTTAATCAAAGTCTAATTGATGATTAGAAGTCTTAGAGATGAAAAGCCCTAATTTTCATGCAAACTAGGGTTTCGAAATTTGGGGAAAAACAAGGAAACGTGTACAAATTTGAAATCAAGAGTTCATGTCACACTTCTAAGCATTAATCTTCTCTAAATCAAGCAACAATCCCATTATACATGAAATAGGTGGAAGAGAATATCCACTCACCTTAAATACGGTTCTTCCAAGCCACACGCCCTCACGCCTCCCCTCACGCCACTCACGTCGCCGGAAGCACTCAAGAATCGCCGGAAGCCGCCTCCACCACCACTCGCCACCGGCCACAAGAAGAGGAGAAGGGAGAAGAAGGCAAGCCGCCACCTTCACCCCAGGGAAGAATCGTGAGCAATGAGGGAAAACGTGGGTGAACACGGATCCCTCTCTAAATTTTCGTTTTCTGCCCACTAAGCCTCCAAAGATCCAAACCCAAGAGCTTAAACATAAGTGGAAGATCCAATAACCCTTTAGTATAAGTTATTCTCCACCTCACCCTTATCAAGGGCTCTTACCCTTTTCTAATAGTTAGACACCACTAGCCTAGTGGCGCGCAGCACACATTCTACGCCTTAAGTCGCAGGTTCGAATCCTCTCCGTGACACATATTTTTACATTGCAGGAAAAATACATAAATCGATACATTCTCTCATCGAAAACTTCCACCAAAAATGCTATATAAACAAAATTTTATTTTCTTACCTGCTAATAAATTTCCGGATCTTACACTGGGCTAGGCGACAGGAGGCGAGTGCATGGAAGAACGTGGAGTGGAAAGGAAAAAGTTTTTGCTCGAATCGGGTGGAATCAAAAATGAGAAAAAAGTGCCTCTCTTCCTTTTGCTTTTCTTCATCCATTTATTTTTATTTTTTCAAAAAAAAAAAAAAGTACTTTCCTTTTTTTTTCTTTCCTTATTGTTCTCGAAGGAAACAAAGCTTTAAGTGAAGCCTTTACCTAAACCTTAACCTTGTAGTTCCTCGCTCCACCCTCACGAGTGAAGCACCAACCTCATGCAAAGCCCTGATCTTCGTAGATATAGTGACTCCTCTACCAATTTATCTCCCCTTTTTATTTCCCTTGTAAGTTGTTATAGTTTTATTAGATAAATCATAATTTTACATATGCTCTATAATTTGAATACTCTTTTTTTTTTTTTGTAAATCCATATATTTTAATAAAATATATAATTTTATACTTAATAGTATAAACAATATGGGATAATTTAGGCATTTTTGAGCAATATATTTTATGAAAAAAATATATATAATGATATAAAAATTACTTATTATATTATTTAGAATAAATTAGTATACCGGGATGTTGTTGCAATTTTGCTACAACCTTTACGGGGTAACGGAAATCATTTTTTCTCGACGATATCGCATGCTCTGTTGCGCCCGCCGTCTTCCGCATCCCGTCGCCTCCAGCCCGCGTATTGTCTCTCCGAGCAAAAGTCGGCGGCGAGCACCTCCTATTACGGATATTCTATGCTGGTATACATCGGAGATATCGAATCCTTCATTTCCCACTTCTTTTCCATCTTCTTCTCCGTTCCCTATCCGCAATCGGCACCTCCTTCCTTTTCTTCTCTCGCGTTCCTCCTCCCTCTTCACTGTCTCCATCCTTGCTCCTCCTCCTTAATTCTCCTCTCCTTCTTTTCTACCTTCCCGGCCCACTCCCTCTACTGCTCCTACTTCTTTCCCCTCTCTTTCATCACAAACCCTCGATTATTCTTTGTGGAGAAAAATCTAAACGGAGTTCTCAAGTCTCGATATGACTTGGCCAATTTTTGAACTTATTTACTGTAAACCTCACTTTTTTAGCTTTCATACATGTTGGTAATGAATTTCTTGTTCAGTAGCACGTGATGCAGGCTACTTTCTGTGCTACAAGATGTTAGAATTATAATGTTATTAATTTTTTCAAGTTTGTAGTTATGTTTGGGAAGCGTAATAATTGTACTTGACACCTTTGTTGTCAGAAATATATGCGGTGGATGGATCTTTGCAGCTTCAGTTCATAGTACATTTGTCTTAACATCGACGAAATGCTTAAGGTTTGATCTGTTTCTCAATCTAAGCATTCTTCTATAAGCTTTTTTTTCTATGATATTGGCTATTTTCTTGTGTCCAGTGGCACGCTTATATATCCTATTTCTACAATATGTATGTTTGAAATCAGAAAACTACAATTGTACAACATGACAGCCTAATAAACTCTTAGAATCTTTTCTTTTGCATTACCAATATTTTTATAGTACTTTTATTTTTTTTGCTTTGTTAAACTTTATCTTAGATGTTTCCAGCATCTTAGTTATACAATTATATACATATACTACATTTAAGTTTCCTTTTGCAAATTTCATATTTTTTTGTATGGTTAAGTATTATCTTCTGTCCCCTCTTAATACTCATTTGTAGTCCAAACGGTTCAGTTTGAGATATTCACTGCTTAACCTAAAGAATCAATGAAAAAGATGAATATCTAGCTCTCGCTCTGAGGGTAGCTCAGCTTGGAAAAAGAGAGGCACCATTTGGTAAATGTTCGAAGCAGCTTAGGGTAATAAAATTCGAAACTGAGGGACTTTTCCTGATAAAGTTTCCAATATGAATATATTATGAATTTTATGCTTACTTTATTAGTTAATGAATATTTTAATTTTTTTATTTGATTCTACCATTGTGTAAAAAAAATAATAATTTAAATATTGTTTACAATAATCAGTAGTATTATTTACAATACGTGAAGGAAAAAAATTGATAACTTCTTAAACCAACTTAATAATCACTGGTTTAAAATGTAAACTGATCTATTGGATATGTAATCTAGTTCATTGGAGAAAAAAAAAAAAAATTCAAACATCAGTTTTCCCCTTGAAAATTGACATCTAGAACTGCATATTCTATATTATGACGAAAGAATATGATACTGTTTACCACCATGAGGCATCATTATGGTCAAAACATAAGGAATGTTTTTTTTACATGTTGTTCTTGAATCAAAAAATGAAGAATGGGAGAAGAGAACACTATTCTGATTGTAAAAATGTTTGTCATGAAACTTTTGTAGCTTGTTCCTTGTCAAAAAATGTCTGTTCTTAGTGATGAAGAATTTTCATATCATTTTCAGGAGAAGTTCAAGGGGCCTACAAAAAGAGAAGATGGAGAGCCATTCCGTTGCCCTAATTTTTGGATTGAAACCACGGGGACTATCTCCCAGATTTGCAGTTTTGATGCATATGGCCGCCTATCTGTAAAACTTCTTCCTTCATACGTTGTTTTTTCCTTGTGATTATTTTTCTTTACCAAATAGAAAACTTCATGGACAACGGAAAAATACAGTAAGTAAAACTAACCCTCAATGTCGGTACTTAAAATGTTAAACAATTGAGAAGCAAATTGTCAGCCCAATGCTAGATAGAGGCTAACCATTCTAACAAAACTAGCAATCTATTCTGTTGCTCTATTGTCGTCTTTATGAATAAAAGAAAATTTAACTTCAATGCGTGATTTAGCCACAAATCTATAATCTTGCGCTATAGTGCGTCACCTACCAAGGTAGCACTCATTAAATGGTAAGCAATTTATTATAATTGAAGAGTCACATTCTAAAAGCAACAACTAGAGTTTAGCTTGTATTGAAGTTAATCCTTCAGATTGCACTAGTTTTGAAGATGATCAAATTATCCCAAGGTATTTTTTTCCACCAATATAGCTGTTGTGACCATAATGATCATGAATGGTAAAATCCAATCACTCCCATCTCCTTGCCTTTTGGAAAGAACCATCAACATTAAACTTCCATAACCTAGAGTTTGATGACTTTAATTTATAGGGAGATTGGTAGATATCTTATAAGCTTTTTGGGGGTGCTCCACAGTGCTGTCTTATTTGGTTAAAGAAATGTCATTTCAATACTTTTGAGTATGTTATTTTTATAAAAGAAATGTCATTTCAATACTTTTGAGTATGTTATTTTTATAAATTTTTGCATGGCTCAAACTATAAAAACATATCCATTGATACAATATAAAACTCTGTCATACATGTTTGAAAGTAGCCTTACTAATTTCGTGAGCCATCAAACTAAGAGTTAATGCATCTACTTATTCTAATCTCGCATCCCATCATAATATTGTATCTTTTACTTTTAACTCTTTCCATAGCTGCCAATTAGATTTTAATTTATCCCACTTGTTTTGCAATCGATGTTTATCATAATCCATTCCTATTGATAACAAGCATTATTATCATTTTCTATTTAAATAGGTGTTGCAATTTGATATATATAAATTAGATATGCCTGTAAGATGTTTGAAAATAGAAAATGAAAATAATGCTTGTTATCAATAGTGACGCTATTTGTGATGTGATCAAGATATCGACAATTGAAATTAAACTGAAAACTTAATATCAATAGGCATGGGAGTTGGATGCTATAATGTAACCGATGCCAATTAGTAAGTAGGGTGAGCTTAACGAGTAGGGGATCTCATTGTTAGGATGGGGGTGATCACCGGGAGGAAGATTAACAGGACAGGGCAGTCAATGGGTAGAGGAGATTGGTTGGATGTGGAGCTTGGCACTGAGTGTCGATTGACCCAATGAGTTAGACTGTATGTAAGGGCTATGATTGGATATAGTTCTCGGTAGGGAGGGGAGATGAACATGGTAGGGAGCAGGGAGGAAAGCTTGTCAGGTAGTGGAGTTCATAGGCTTTGCCTTGGCAGGTAGGGGGATCGATTGGTTGGGTTGCGGTAGGGGAGCTTGGCATTGATTGCTTGAAGACAATCTCTTCAGGTAGTAGATTTCTTTCCCGATGATGGGGGAGATTTGGAAGTAAGGGATTGAGCTCGTCTTGGAGGGGATTGTGGGATCTCCTTGCATAGTAGAGTTGGTCATTGACAAGTGGGAATGAGATTGAAAGGTAGCTCGGTGGGGTAGGGGAGATCAGGAAGTACAGGATCTTGGTAAGGGTAAGGGAGGTTGGTCGGGATGGGGTTCTTGTTGCCCAGGGGAGCTCATTGGGTAAGCTTGGTTGGTACTTGGTAGGAGAGCTGTGCAGCAAACAAACTGCAGTAGTGGTGGAAACAATGGTAACGAACGGTGCTATGCAAAGGAGTGGTTGTGGGACTACACGAATGGATTGGTGTGAATGATGCACTGGAGCTACTGTAGGACAGGAAGCAGCTTAACATCTTCTCCAGTGTAGCCGATGCTGTGGCTGAACTGCACAATGCACTGACCTGCCCAAAGGTGCGGTTGGACGAGAAGTGCCGCATACAACCATGCACAACTTAACCGCTATCTCAAATGGGGCCATAATGCCCTCAGATATACTATTGTCAGTATAGAAATTGAAGGAGAGCAACATTTCTAATTAGTCCGTAAGTTCAGTTTTCTGATGACACACTACCTCCAAAATCCTGGCCAAGTAAAATATGCATAGGCCGAAGGCAGGACACTGTAGGCAGAAGAAGGAATATTGCCATATCCTTTTTTATTTGGGAATTATCCATTCAAGAAATAAGGTTTTTGAATTTGGCTTTATTGAAGACCTCAATTAGGAACAATTCTCAGTTTTTAATTTACTAAAGGTCTTCTCAGAGCCTCATAAAGGAAATGATAATCTGCTGCAAAATTCTTTAAATTTTTTTAACTAATTTAAAGAACCAAACTTGATACATAGCAAACTTTATGATTGAACTTAGCTAGTTTCAAATTTGACTAATTAAACTTAAATCAACTAGAGGGAAATTCATAATTTTGTACCTTATTGTAATTCACAATATTTACATGTCAACCTAACTAGGCATCAATCTGACAGAAAAGCCTCCCTATGTCTTGTTATGAATACGTTGAACACCCATCAAATCATAAAAGATCCTTTGACTTGTTCAACTGAACTCAACATGATTGGTAACTTTGGCTCACTCAATATTTGACTGTTATCCGCCTCACATTAGGATGATATTTTAGAAAGTTGCCTTTGGTGATTGATCTTGATCTCACCTCTTTGAGTTCCTAACCATTTTGTTGGTGTATGATGCATGCAAATATTTTTATATATTTATCAACATAGCTTAACTTTGTGGATGATAAGTGCACCCCGGCCATTACGCTGAGGCATGAAATTTTCACCATCCTGTTTGCCTTGCATTAAATTATTTAGAATTCATATGGTTTATAACTTTATACTAAAATCTATACATTTTATCTTGAATCATAGCCCGACATTTTAAGATGGGATGGGAATGAAAACAGCAAAACTAACTCCACCTGGTCTCATCTGCCATGCCTGTTTAATCTTCAACTAGAGTAGGGATTATAAAGTCATGTTTTCTACTTTTATGGTGTAAGAACCTATCATTAGTCAGTTGCTCCTGAAGAGCTTTTATAGTTTTATTATCATTGAAATGAGAAACTTCTTGTCGTTACATGATAGAAATGTCTCTGTAATTATTTTATTTAATTTTAACTTGGTATCGAGCTGTAGGTCAAGGTCGCAAGTGACTCACGGCCAATAATACAAAGAATGGTTGAGTCATTTTTCAACAAGTTCTTTCCATCGGGATATCCATATAGGTAAGGTTTTCACCTGTTCCTTTTGGACACATGAATCTCCATACGTTTAGAAGTAGTTGGCTTTGTGAAGTCTTTCTTATTGAGAACTTTTATTGGCTATGCAGTGTGAATGAAGGGTACTTGACTTATACTCAGTTCCGAGCATTGCAACACTTCTCAAGCGCTGCATTATCTGTGTTATCAACTCAGGTCTTTCCAGATCTCGTCGTTCTACTCCATTATTGCTGTGGCTTTTTTTGTATACATTGCCCATGCTAGGTGATAAGCATGTTTCGTATTGGTCTAATCTTAATGCACCCCAATACATGCTTATTTGAGACTTGATTGGTATATTATTATATACTGAGATTAAAATCATAATTGTGATAAGCAAGAAATCAAAAATTGGTCCATACCACCCAATACAGACAACACATACTTGTTTGACCTTATACCAGTACTAGAACAAGGACTATATGGTATAGATAGGTATTGTCGATATTTTTGTCAATATCATTTGGTCTTGACAGTACATACTGGTCCGATAATAAGTTGATACACTAGGATTAACAAGTTTCTTATACCACCCAAAACAGACATACTTGTCTGACCTTATACCTGTACTAGAACAAGGACTATATGGTATAGATAGGTATTGTCGATATTTTTGTCAATATCATCTAGTCTTGACCAAGGATAAAAAAAACCGCCGGAGCGTACCGGTCCAGCGAGCCGCCGGACCGGTACGTGATTGCAGTAGCGGCGAAGGCAAGGGCACAGGCGAGGCGGAAGTTGGGCACAGGCGAGGCAGAAGCTCGGAGGAAGCTTCGATCGAAGCTTCCGCCGGCGGCAGTGCCGTCCGCCCGCGGTCCGATCGCTGTACGCCGCTGACCGTGCTCCGAGCGTCCGTCCGTGACCCGTGTTCCACCAGACTGCTACGTACTGGGCGGTACGTACGGTACCGGACCGGTTTTAGAATCGTTGGTCTTGACAGTACATACTGGTTCGATAATGAGTTGATACACTAGGATTATCAAGTTTCTTATACCTTGGTGGTAAGGTGATGGATGGACAATGAGATAGAATGAAAACATCTAATGTATTTAGTAGTTTACCGTTGATTCATACAATTATAGGAAGCACCATAAGTTAAAGTCTCCTAGGTCATAACTGGGCCAGCTATTATTTGATAGTTTTAATATAGGTGAAGTTCTAATGCCCAAATACTAGCCTATGTTAATTCCACAGTAATCATTATTCTAGCATTGTTCCAAATGAACTAGGAAAAGGGTCATACCCGTGAAGTTGGCCTCCTTTGTGGATTATTTGAATTTCAAATAGAAAGAGTCTAGATTTCACACGTTTAGAACATAATTCTCTTGCCAAACCACATTTGCAATTACTTGCCAAAATATCAGAGAGGCTTGGTACTGCCATTGTGCCCTCTAGAAAAATTTTAGTGACCAAAAGAACTGCTCAAGTTTTCTGGAAACTTGATGTCTAACTATCAACTATCAAGCATCAAGGTTTTCACTGGAGACTTAGAATATTGGTCTATCAATATTTCAGTCTGCAAAAGATATTGAAGCATCAAAGTTATGGTGTTTATCCTGGAATGAAAATCATGACCCAAAATTTTTGTCAAGAATGTTTAATTGAAGGTGCCAGCGAGTTCAATTGGTAAGGACTTAGTTGTTGATAACAAGTGGATTGATTCCTGTCTTCATTAATTACTTGCCTATGTTAAAAAAATTGTTTAATTGATGATCAATCGCTAATCAATCAATCAAGTGTTAATTGACAATCTATTATCAAGTGAGTATTAAGTTGATGAATAAATCAAATTGAGTTACTGCCTTCAATATCTTCATTCTAAATGACATCAAACCCTAGCTTTATAATGGTACTAAAAATTCCATTCAGAAAGAATGTTTTAACAAATTGCTATTCGTGATCAATCTAGTTACATGCAACTTACCATATTATGTTGACCAAAAAATCAGTAATTCAACAACTCTTTGATGTTCTAGTAGAGTTTTGTATTCCAATTAAAATCAATTGTTTAAAACTCTGTTTGAGCTTGGAGGTAAGCTCATACCAGTTAATGGATTTTCGGATCACATATTCTTCTTGTACCAAGCTTCTTTCTTGAATTAGTTGTATGGTTGATAAACTTAGAACTGGTGTGAAACATTGGTACCATTTATTGGCACATATAGTAAACATGTGTATACCAATTCTTATTTGTCCAATAGCTAAGTTCTGAGATGTTAGGATTTTATTTCTTTTAAATGCCACTAGCCATTTCTATGTCTTTTAAAGCTGATTTTGTAGTTATTTCAACCTATTTAAAACCCTCTACTTTTTCATCTCAACCATATAACTTATGATTCTATCAATTCCTCTCAAATTCTTGTAATTAATTTCTTGGTAGATAAGATATGCCATTGTTTAACACAAATATTGTGATATTGAATCAAGGTTTAAGGTATTGTTCCATACTAGTGTACCAGTCTTGGACTAATTGTTTGTATCATAAATTGACTAACAAGTGATGGGGTTGAACGAACTCTAATGGATCGAGTGTTTACTAGTCTCACTTCTTTGATTTGATCTCACATGTCTCGAATATGCAAATAAACTAAATAATTAGTTTTGAGGTGTTTAGGGTTAAATTAAAATGAAAATGGACTTATATATATATATATATACACACACACACAAAAGGAATATCATTTCTTGAGTTGTCATATCTTACTATAGCAAGAAGTGTCTATTGGCTTGCTTTTGGTTATAGGCCCGATTCATTCCTACATCTCTTGAAATATACTAAATTCAAAATTAATTAGTATTGTGATATATATAAATTATATTTGAATGAAATTACACATACATTGAAGTGATATCTTATCTTTCTAGAAGCATCTACTCCACTTGATTTTGAACCGGCTATATCCCTCTTATTTGATCCCTCATTTTCCAAAACCAATAATAATACTAATAATCATTTTATGATGTTTATAAATTAGTTGAGTGAAAATAAACATATATTGAATTGCAATATCTTACCTTAATCTTGCTAGTAAAAACTTCTCTATTAGAGTCACTTAATAGGAGCTCCTAAGCTCCTGCTACATCTAGAATGAATGATAACGATTGAAATACATGATTGGTTGAAGGGTTGGTATATGGTACTAGTACATTGAAGTTGAAGTCTACGTGCTTATTAGATAGCATGGTTGACCCTCCCATGGGATGTGAATTGCGACTACTGTATTAGGACTAACACAAGTACTAGGACTGCATGAGAAGCATTTGCACTATACCCGTTGTGCTTAGCTGGGACAATGATGTTCTACCTTTGACTTAAATCAGCTAAGACATTGATTTTTTTTCTTCTAATGGAGTTAAACCTTTGCATCTTCTGTTATTCTAGTAAGTTCATGGTTCTTGTGTAAGCAAAATATGTCTTATTAGTGGCACCATTATCCCTTCGGTTTGCTTGTTATATAATCTATCTTGCTTGAATTATTTTCTACCTTGAACTGCACATATGTAGAGTCTTGGTTTTCTTGCACTGCAATTGGCGATTTTTTTTTTTATTGTGTCTCAGATGCATTCTTTACTGCAAAGGTCTTCCTTTTTATTCCTTGGTTTGGCAGTTGAGAACATTGTAGGTGGAAAAATTGGCAATACTTGGAGTAGGATGAAGCATTATCTCTCATTCTAACTTATCATCTGAGTCATCCTCCAAATACGGTTGAATAGACTGACTTGATTCACTTACAATCCCCCCTCAATTAATTTGGCAATAGATTAAGATGGTTAAGGTAGCTTATTGTGTTAGTCCATAAACGAATCTTGACCACTATTCTATCATTGTTTTGGTATTATCCTAAATAAATGAAGTATCAAAAGGATCTAACTTTCGTTTATTTTCCTCTTGTAGGATCTGTAAATTGTAATTTGAGCCACAAGTTATGATCATAAACTACTTGAGTTGATGGCATGTATGAATGCAAAGGTTAACCAATTACATTCATGTTTGCTGGATGGCGCTTACTTTGAGTGTGTTGATAGCAATCTTCCATATGTTTGGTATTTTTACCCCAAATTACAATAATCACTCAGCTGAAAATTTAAAAAGTATATAATTAAACAATGAATATTTAATTATGCAAGATATATTAAATAAATAAATAAAATCAAATACTTATTTAGATCTATTTTGTATCATAATTCTTTCAATTGAATTTCCAAATGTCACTTCACCTTCTGCAATCATTACTGTGCAACTTTTGTAACTAGCCCATATAGGGTTCTCTATAATACAACGAGCAAGTGTTGCACGCCTAAGTAATGAAATAATTGAATTAATTACAAAAATTAAACTTCTCATCTAAGTGATTTTTTTTTTGCCTCAATTGATTGTTCCATTTGTGGCAGATGATATCAATGTAGGGATTGAGTTATTTGATTTACTAATCAATTGATTAATTTGACATTGAGCCTCATGAATCATATGGTCGAATTTCCCATTGACTTTTTATCCATGTCCACTTTTTGATGCACCACATAGAGAAGCTCAACCATAAACAAATATCAGCAATATTATTCCAAAAAGAGTGTTTAGAATCATGCAATAAAATGTGTTATGTACGTAAAGTCTTAAATGCAATAAAATGTGTTACATTCCTAGAGGGATAGGGATAGGACATTGGATCCCTCTCTTCATTAAATATCGCATATGAGCATGCATCTAATGGTGGTTGTAAAGGAACCTCGTGATAGTTTGCACATACTTGATTATACTCACAATAGTTTATACATACTTTATTGTATTTTCAGCTTTGTCCATCTCTTCAATGTCCATGATTGGGTTAATGCAATGTACATACAAGTTGTCCAAAAAATGTACGGTTATGACCCGCTTAGTAAGTAAACTATTTATTAACTTGGTGAGTCGATTTGCAACGGGACCCAATCTATTAAAATGCTTAAACCCAAGTTAACAATAGCAAGCTCATTAAGTCTTATATACCATATAATGGTTTCTCCCACTTGCAATGTGGAACTATACTCGGGGTATTACAATCTTTCCCACTTAAGACTTGACGTCCTCATCAAGTACATATCCCTTAGTCGACAGTATGTGAGGTCAGCCTAATAGCGGCTCCACCATCCTCGGTAGCCCTTTCCTATTGGCCTCTCACCATACGTAGGATTAAGTTTTGCTCTTTTGCTCTGATACCATTTGTTACGTTCCGCTTAGTAAGCAAATTATTCATTAATTTGGTGAGCCGAAATAACGTGACCCAATCTATTAAAATCTTTAAGCCCAAGTTAACAATAGCATGCCTACTAAGTCTTATATACCGTATAATGGTTTCTTCCATTGGCAATGTGGGACTATATTCTGGGTATTATAATCTCACCCACTTAAGACTTGACATCCTCGTTAAGCCCAAACCTTAACATCCCTTAGTCGGTAGCATGTGAGATTAGCTCAATGGCGGTTCCACCATTGATGTCTCGTATTTATATAGTCTTTTTGACCGATATTTGCTAGTGAATCGAGACATATTATCATGCTTTTACATCTTTTTCCAACTTATTTCATTGACTTCCTTTAGAAATTTCACTACTTATCATATTTGTTGAATATAGAACAATTCACTCGCTTTTAGAGTTACATAGAAGTACATTTACATCTCCGAGTGAATTAAGGATCTCGACAAGAAGTTTGGCTTTAAACGAGATTAATTTCAAGAATTACGGCTGAGGCCATAATTTACATCATGACCGTAATTGTCACGCCCCGGCGGAAAGCGAGCTATTCCTAGTTGAGGGTTCCCCAGGGAGATGACAATATTGATAGGAACCAAAGAACTACAATAATCAAATATCATTTATTAAATAAATAATACAAAATTTAACATCAGAAGTTTTAATACAATTTCTAAAAACATACTATCCAATTTGTACAACTGAAATAAAACTAAAATACAAACTATTTCAACTTGGGCTGGTATATAGCTATCTATCAACTCTATCCCTCCCGGAAGCTAACTCTGTACCTGGAAGAGAAACAAAGGAAGTTAGCAAAAATGTTAAGTAGAAATCAACAAATATGGTGAGGGAGTCAAATATCAAGATAATACAATGACTGAAACAACATTATACAAATAATATAACAATGTCGTGCAAATCATCAAGCTGGCCAACAGATCTCAATTAAGAGCCTCACTCATTTTCAGAGTGTTTCCATTGTTGCTCATGCAGTGGAACGATCGTCTTAAATAGCCCGGGGTGTTGCGTCAAACACTGACATTCGTAGTATTGTCCTCAAAACAACTGGCGGTGCCGTACTGACATCTCAGATAGTCCGATACGCGTCGGAACTATAACTCAGATAAACACGTCACTGGAGAATAAATCATCCAGTCGAGAGGTCAATATAAATCACGACTTTAACATAACAAATATTCAACTGTTCCATATACGCATGTGTCAATGTCACAGATACACAATTGTTTAACCATGCTCATATGCCAATATATCAGATATCTCAATACAACGTTATTAACCATTCATATAGAAACAGAATATGACCAAATGAATAAGATAACTGAGGTCAACAGAATTTCAGAAATAAAACAAGCAGACGAATCAAATAGATATCAGTATCAATCAATTCTAATATATGCATTATATGTTAAATCAAAGGAATAAGCAATAAATCCTATAGGTTCTTGACACTGTAACAAAGGAATAGAGTAAAATTCCTACCTCAAGTGCTGATATTCTAAATCGCTCCAAAATCCACGTTATTTCTCCCGAATAATTTAAATAAACTATCCATTAATATCTATCATATGCATCAATCTATAACTTTGCTCTCAACCCCTAATTTTCTATTTTAAATCAAATTTATTCTAAATTATCTATCATATAAATAATTTTTTCCCCAACCACAATTAATAAGAGAACTTAGATTTTTACTAATTTATTCCCTAAAACCAAATAAAATAAATCAAAAACTAAACTTACCTCTGCTGCGACACTCGACGCGGAACGAAGCTTTCATCCGTCAAATGTCGCCGTTGTGACAGATGTCGCGAATGAATATTTCGTTCGTTGGTTGCCGGGGAAAGGTTACCGGCGCTCGCCGCCGGATGTTTTGCCGTTGACGAGGGAGGAAAAGGCTGTCGACAGGAGAGGAATAGATGGAGGCGGCACTGTGCAGCGTCGCTTACACGCGTCGCCGCAAGGAACCGCCGGCTGAGGAAAATGAGGCCGCCACTGGCCGGGAAGGCAGCCGTCGGAAGGAGGAAAAGGGCCGCCGGCTCTGGAAGAGGAAAAGTCACCGACGCTGGAAAGGGACAGGGACGTCGACATCGAGACAGAGGAGACGTCGCCCGCCTGCGCCAGAAGGAGGCACCGTTGGGAGAAGGAAGAAGAAGTCGCTGGGAGGAGCTGGACCACCAGAAGAAGGAAAAGCTGCTGGCTGGACCCGCTGGAAGTATTTTGCCGCCGCTTCTGGAAGAAGAGGAGTCAACACTCGACATAAATCACTCGCTGTCGTTGCTGAATCCATGTACGGACGGTGGGCGCCACTCCAAGGAGACGATGAAGATGACACCGGCGAAGGAAAACTCGGCGCCGGACGCTTGCTCGAAGCTTTCGGAGAAGACGCGAACACGGTAACGCGTTCGCAAAGAAATCAAACAGAGGAGATGGCTTCGGCGCACGTGAGAAGAGAGAGAGATAGGTAATTTAGGGAGTAATGAATAGGATTAAGAGAGGGTTAGGGTATATTTATAGGGAATTAGGGTACTAATAATAGAAATTTTTTTTTGAATTTAAAATTTAAAATTTAAAATTTAAAATTGATAAATTATAATCAAGGTTATAATAGTAATTCTCTTATCGGCTTCCCCATTTTTATGCGAGAATAGTCATGATCCGAAGACAAGCCCATAACTTCTTCAACAGCAACCTTTCATATGAAGACGACACAAAAAGATTACGGGCACAGCCATAATTCATCATAGTTGTAATCTTTTGATCGAAAATTTTTGACGCTACGACTATGGCCATAAATCAAGCCAAGACCATACTACTCACCTGCAAATTTTGAGACGAATCGAACTTCTATACCAAAATTACAGTCGAGGCCATAATCTACCTCATGACCATAATCTCGCAACAGCCTACATTTATTACCGGCCGCCAAACTTTAAATGCTCATAACTCCTTCGTTTTAACTCTAATTCGGACGTTCTTGGAGTTAAAACGAAGAGAATTAAATGAGCATTAATTATTTGAGCGTTTCAAAAAGTTAAGAGACTGTAATGAATGCATTACGGTTACATTACGGTTACGGCCATAATTGCCCATTGTACCCGTAATTATGGAGCCACTTGCATTAAATGGGCCATAACTTTCTCGTCTTAAATCTGTTTTGAACGTTTTTAGTATCAAAACGTAGATAATTTAATGGGCCATCAATGCATGCGTTCAGAAGTTATTTTGGACTCTATTGAGTTGAAAAGGCGACGAGTTATGGTGAGGTGTTGAAGTTCTAGTCGAAAGTAAAAAAGGAGAGAGAGATCTTTGTGCGTCCACTCTAGAAGACCTGAAGAAGAAGGATTGTTGCCCTTCCTTGAAGAGTTTGTCATCTTCTATCTTCATTCTAGTTTCTTCTTTCCTTAGAGATTTGTACTAAATCGACGCTATGATAGCGTGCGTAATCTTCTTTATCGGAACTAGGGTGTAGTCAAGTTGTATGTATCTTCTATTTGAACTTGTTATTTCGTAGCAAATGCAATTTTATCTTGTGTTTATTCGATCTATGCTATTTTACTGCTAGTATTGCTTTGATCACGCAATTACTTTCTTTGGCACCGTAAGAAGGACTGAAAGGACAATTGTGACGTTAGATTTGCTAGATCGAACATGCTCTAAGCTGTCAAAAATGAGGCAGGATTTGTATGAAGAACTTTATAATATCCCTGAACCCATTGGATCAATCTAGGTCCGATTAGCCTCGAAAGTAGGACGCCGATTTAGATTGATATTTGGATTACGCCGTCGAAAGAGGGTAATCTGTACCATTAGATATTTCCTTAAATACTTTAAAATTACATTGTTATAGTTTTAGCTTATTTGAATTTAAGATCCATCAACGAGATAAACCCGAAGTTTCGATGTCTCTAAACCTTGTTTATCTACCTAGAATTTTCTCTTGCTTGATTCGGTTATTTTTTGCTTTTAATTTACTTTCTGTAATCTCAAACCACCGAACTGATTCTCTAGCTATTAATTTATAATCTCTTGGTACTTGATCACTGTCCAATGGGATCAACACTTAAGTACTATCATGATAAAACTGTCACATTTGTGGTTAGTAGTGCAGTAGTACAACATATTACACATCAAATTTTGACACTTAAGTACTATCAACTTTCTTCACCGCTAGCAAAATCTGCAAAAACTAATCCTCAAGGTTCCAGTATCTACTTCCTAGTCTACTCTTGCACTATGTCTCCGAAACAAAAGATGACTGCCCAAAAATCAACTAGCAACATTCCTCCTCAAGGGCGTCGACTGTCTTCTTCTTCCATGTATGAGCCTTCATCGGTTGAGCTAAATCCAAATAAACATCACAACTCTCTCCATTTGGATTTCGCATGCGCAACATAGTCCAAGAGCGCAAGTGCCATCTTCTTCAGCAGCGTAAACTCCTCCATTCTTGATATGTAGATCGTCTTGCTATGGGAATACTGGGATTCTTTGACGATATCGAATGGATGTTTCGCCGTATCAGCTGGCAACAATTCCTGCATATGTCACATCCGACATATATGACACTTACACTCGAGTTCTTCAATTCTCTGGATGTCCTGCGTCATTCACATGGCGACGATGACATCAGCCAGATTACCTTTCGTTTGGGTGGAGAGAAGCACTATCTTGATCTCGCACAACTAAACCAAATATTTGGATTTCCACCACACGCGATGCGCATTGTACGGAGAACGAATTTTGGTGTGCTATCAGCGATACCGTCTACTACTCTCCCCGCTCTGCACATGCAAGCAACATCAGCAATCTTGTTCTTCGTTACGTACATCGTTTCTTAGCTCATACCATCTTTGGTAGAGGCGAGAGTAATGGGATGGTCCACCAGGGAGAGGTACTATTTATTTGGGCTATGCTTCATTCCTTTGAACTTAGCACTGCCTACTTCATGCCGAAGCAAATACTAAAGATATCAAGGGAGCATAAGGGCCAGATTGTTATGGGAGGATCTGTTACCTCCAATGCACTTGCTCTTGGCATTGACCCTAGTGGGATGGAGATTGCTACTGGTAGTACACGCTTGCATATGGATTCATGCATGTCTATGAGGATGATAATCAAGCGCGGGGACTCCTACTTCCTTTTCTTCAAAGATGGTACCCAGCCCATGCCTTTACAATTCGGCCAATCACTACTTCTACTGCCAACACTGCCGAGCATGTTCCACCATTGAGCTCTGTACCGCCATTAGTTTCGGGTGGATTTTTGCTTTCACTGGTTAGTATCCCTCCTCTTCCTCCAATGTTGAATTCCTTATGAAACAAATGCTTGATGAACAACAACGCCAAGGAGAGTATCTCCAACAAATGTTTTCACATCTGGAGGAAGGACAACATGAGATTCGCAAAGCTCTATCTAGTCAGGGCTCTTTGTTAACAAAGATGGCTGCTGAATAAGACCGCCAGGGGAAGTTTATGACTTCCCTATGGACTTCTTTTAGTGATATGAAGGCCACATTGGTACCAAATGAGGATGACGAGCCCGAGATACGAGGTGATGGTGGCGATGACGAGGAGGATCCTCAAGAGGTTGAGTTTAGTTCTGATACGGATGACGACTGATCTAGTGAGTATCTTCACCCATATCTTCAAATTTTGAGTACTTTCACTGCGATGCATAGGGACTATGCATTATTTAAGTCTGGGAGATAGTGGGTAGATGTGGATTTTCAAAACTCTATGCTGCTGTTATGTAGTTTATTTTTAAAACTTATTTTGAAAATGTTATGTAGTAACTTTTAAACTTGTTATTATGGTTAACTACAGTACTTTGGTTTTGTGATGGTAATACAGTACTTGTGTTTAATGTTAATGTGTTGATGTGTTTTGTTAATGTTATAGTGGTACTTTTTATACTTTGATGTTGAGCATAAATGGATTACTTTATTTGATTTTTTTTAAATGCTGATGATATGTTGAAGATAAGTGGTGATATTATTTTTAATGATATTATTTCTGATTTTTAATGGAAATCATGATAGTTTGCTATTTTATTGAATCTATGAGATATTATTATTATGTTCTGAATTTTAGTTTAAGATCAGGAATTTCATTTGATTATCTTATTTGATGGGTAAAGGTAGTGGAGTGATAAATCTGATTTTTGATTAAAGTTTTTCCTTTCAAGACATGCTTATGATTTTTCTGTGGCAGTACATAACTCTATCGATTTGATTCTCCTTGCTACTTGTTGGGAATAATCAATACACTTATCTATGGTTGTTATCTCCTCGTGTGTGTTTTAAAAAAAAACACACAAAAAAAGAAAATAAAATAGACTCCTCTACTTGGTACTGCATAAAATTGGTAGTGGTATCAAAGGCATGAGTTGAAGTCAAAATAAATTAAAAAAAAAGACAAAAGAAAAAGAAGAGAAAATAAAGAGGATGAAAATAGATTCCTCTACTTGCTCTTTATTTTCTCTTCTTTTTCTTGACAAAAGAAAAAGAAAATTTTGACAAAAGAAAAAGAAGAGAAAATAAAAAGGATGAAAATAGACTCCTCTACTTGCTTTTTATTATTTTTTTTTTTGTTTTGACTTCAACTCATGCCTTTGGTATCACTGCCAATTTTAGGTAGTGCCAAGTAAAGTAGTCTATTTTATTTTCTTTTTGTGTGTTTTTTTAATTAATTAATTAATTAATTATTTTTTAAAATACACATGAGAGGATAACAACCATAGATAAGTGCATTGATTATTCCCAATAAGTAGCAAGGAGGATCAAATCGATAGAGTTATGTACTTCCACAGAAAGATCATGAGCCTGCCTTGAAATGAAAAACCTTAATAAAAAATTGGATTTATCACTCCACTACCTTTTCCCATCAAATACGATAATCAAATGAAATTCCTAATCTTGAACTAAGATTCAGAACATAATAATAATATTCTATGGATTCAATAAAATATCAAGCTATCATGATTTCAGTTAAAAATCAAAAATAATATCACCACTTATCTTCAGCATATCATCAACATTTAAAAAAAATCAGATAATGTAATCCATTTGTCGAAATCAGGGGTGTAGCTTAACATCAAAGTATAAAAAGTACCACTATAACATTAAAAAAACACATCAACACATTAATATTAAACACAAGTACTGTATTACCATCACAAAACCAAAGTACTATAGTTAACCATAATAACAAGTTTAAAAGTTACTACATAACATCTTTAAAATAAGTTTTAAAAATAAACTACATAATAGCAGCATAGAGTTTTGAAAAAAATCCACATCTACTACTATCTCCCAGACTTAAATAATGCATAGTCCCTATGCATCGCAATGAAAGTACTCAAAATTTAGAGATATGGGTGAAGACACTCACTAAATCAGTTGTCATCCATATCTGAACTAATCTCAACCTCTTGAGGATCCACCTCGTCATCGTCACTATCGCCTCGTATCTCGGGCTCGTCATCCTCATTTGGTACCAGTGTGGCCTTCAGATCACTAAAAGAAGTCCATAGGGAAGTCATAAACTTCCCCTGGCGGTCTTGTTCAGCAGCCATCTTCGTTAACAAAGAGCCCTGACTAGATAGGGCTTGGTGAATCTCATGTTGCCCTTCCTCCAGTGAGAACATTTGTTGGAGATACTCTCCTTGGCATTGTTGTTCATCAAGCATTTGTTTCATAAGGAATTCAACATTGGAGGAAGAGGAGGGATACTAACCAGTGAAAGCAAAAATCCACCCGAAACTAATGGCGGTACAGAGCTCAATGGTGGAACATGCTCGGCAGTGTTGGCAGTAGAAGTAGTGATTGGCCGAATTGTAAAGGCATGGGCTGGGTACCATCTTTGAAGAAAAGGAAGTAGGAGTCCCCGCGCTTGATTATCATCCTCATAGACATGCATGAATCCATA